>BSBN01000754.1:0-2400000 GCA_027924645.1 Cunninghamia lanceolata
GACCTATTTATTTTCTTGTGCAGTTTATTGCTATTTAATCTTTGACTTGTGATAGGTGGTTGCCTATATCTTAATGGATTTAGTTATGCCCCCATGTTGACTAGTTATTAGTCTTATAGTGAATTTGCATTTGTAGGTAATCAACCTACTAGGTCATGTGTTCATTGGTTGTAGGCCCATGGTGTACATGTGGCTTCTGATGTGTATCATTTTTTCCATGAAATTGTGATGTGTCTTCATCCTATTTGAACAAATTGGTGAAGGAAATTCACTCTAAATGGTTGAGCTATAAGGCAGGAACATGGGTTCCCATGTGGGTCTTCATCATAATAAATTAGTCTCAACTTACTAGGTGGCCTAATAATTCATGGATCTACTTTATCTATTTGGCATGGGTTTGAAGTAGAACACACTATGGTGGATATGATACATGTTCATTTCTTATTGTACCATGAGAAAATGACAAAAGGTAGTGACTTTCATCTTTGAATACACTATTTAACCCCCCAACCATTGATCCTATAATGATTAATAAGAGTCATCAAATCTAGTTGCAACTTAAAGCAGCATGTTATAGGTCAAAATATAAATACGTAGATTTTTCGAATATTAGTTTGACATGTATTCTTATTATTGGTAAATGGATGTGTATGTGGAAGCTTAAATGGGTTTTCTTTTGCCTCATCAAAACAAGCAATGCCATGTGGTTTTAAGTGGAAAGTGTGGCGGGACCATCTCATTTTCGTAATAGAGTTTCAAAGTGAATTCTCTGCTATCACCTCAAGGCTACATGCCCATTTTCCATTTGGCCATGATGAAATGACAAAAGGTACCCATTGGTGACTTTGTGTTGGGTTATTTCTCCCCTAGCCATTGATCTTAAGTTGGTCAACCAAAGCCATTTGATTTTCTCATTATATAACAAACCAATGGTGAAAGTAAATGGTGAAGTGTTAAATTTTAATTCACATTTGGCCTAAATTTTTTTGACCCTATTATTTAGTAGGTGCATATGTGGATGAGTCATCTAGGTCCATTCTATATGGCCTAGTGAAGGAGTGCCACATAGTCTAGGGTGGCAAATTCATTTGGAAACTTATTTATGTGTTCTCACATCCATCTTAATGAAAGAAAAAAGTTTATATGGGCTACATGACAATATGGTGGGACATAGTGTTTATTGTGTGGATTAGGTGGTTGAATTGGATGGGTTCCTAATGTAATAAGCAAGTTGAATGTAGCGACATGTTGCTAGATGGTAAAGATGAAGGTCTCCTTGATCTACTTAGAAAAAAAGAAACTAATATTTTATGCTTCTCTATGAGGTTTCAAATGCTGCTGAAATGTTCATCTCTTATTACACCATGGTAAAACAACAAATGGTAGGAGCCCTCACATATGCAAGTCCCTTATTTTCCCCCTAATTATAGATCAATTTTTTTTTATCAACATTAGCCATTGATTATGATCAAGACTTAATGAGTCAAAGTGGGGGTTAATAAGAGAATGTGGTAGACATGTGGTAGTCGAAGACAACTTCAATTGGTCAGAAGAAAACTATGTAGAATTTATAAGGGTTGGATTGAGGGTATGAACATGGAAATGGGTGGCAAAAGGGAGTCAAAAGTGGCCAATATTTTCCTTAAATCAATAAATATAGATCTTGGATGAATAATTCAAGATACGAGGCTCAAAATTTGAAGATGTGATAAGAGCAAGATTAGTAGTGCTCAAAATCTAGTTTCTAAACTACTTGTTTTAAAAAAGGAGATTAAGAGGGTCAAATATGGGGAGCAAACAAAGTGGTCCTATTTACTGTTAGAAAAAATATAACATAGTTTAGGTATCTTACTGGGTAAGTGCAAGAAGATGAGTTCACTTTTTGGCCAAAAAGTGGAAGTGTTTTTCCTATTTTTCAAAATTTGTCATACTTGGAGTGACAATTTGAAGCACTTGCTAATAAAATATTAAGATGATGTAAAAATAAGAAATGTAGGATTTTGTTTCTAGTTTTCAAATATGTATATTTTTCTAATACCCAGATGATGCAAGTTGGTTTTTTATTGGATGTACAAAAAGTGGCTTTTTAAAATTCCCCTATTTTTTGCAAAAGCATGCATGTGTACGACCAACATAACTTGACCTAAATTAATGTATTTTTCTAATTCCTTTTGTGGAAAGATTATCAGGATGTTGAATTTTAGTCAGGATATTTTTTTGTAATTTTTTTGATATATATATATAATTAATTTTTAATGGCCCTAATTAGTGTTTTTTAAAACCCCTCATGTACGACCAACATAATTTGAGCTAAACTAATCAATTCACCCAAAATTTTTTTTCATCATGTAGAGAATGATGTCTAGTTTGGTCAGACATAATTTTTTTTTCAAGAAACTTCCAAAATCAAAAGTTATTAAAAAAATAGTAACCTATGTTATTTCAAGTTTATGAGTTACTTTGTTTGGAAAATAAATAATAAATAGAAAATTATGTTCAATAGTAGAAAAAATTACATATTTGAAAACTAGACTTTCAGATTTATAATGGATTTTAATTTCATTAAAATATTTTGAAAAAAAATTGTTAGCCATAGTGGTGAAACTAGTTTTTTCTCTTGTTGTTTTTCATGGTCTCCTAGTTGTAGGTCCAAAGCTAAGGCTTGGGTTTCCAAGCCTAAAACCAATGCAAATTGGCGAACCGTTTGAAATTTCAAATTTTAGAAATGGGTACCCGTTATATTTATGGGTGCCCATTCATAACGGGTGCCCATTATAATCGAGTACCTGTTTTAAAAATAATGGGTACCTATTTCTAAAAAATAAAAAAATTAGCCATAGACATGTAAAAAAAATAAAAAATACTTTTTGAAAATGGGTACTTGTTTCAAACAGGGTACCCATTTCAAAACGGGTACCCGTTTTGCTTCAGGGGCCCGATCCTAAATGGGTACCCATTTTTTTTTCAAAACGGGTACCCATTCCAAGCGGCATTTTTCATTCGCTGGAGACTTCCACAAAATGTATACTCAACTTCTTGCTTTAACCCTACCCCTAAAATATTTACTTTTTTAAGTATTTCACAAATCCCTTTAGTGGAATGTTATCTAACATCATGTAGTTTATTCCTTTTTTTTGCTACTTTTAATGAATATATTCTTTTAGTAATTTTTAAAGTGGAGACATCCTAAAAAATAAAAATTTGAGTGTGCTCCTCATTTAATTTTGAGAAATCTAATAAAAATATTATTTTTTGAATGTGTATATAATGGATTCTAGAATGTAAAATTAAAATTTGTTTCAAATTTGGATGAGTGGATAAAAAGTGTCACAAAAAACTAGATAGGTTTTTGGTGAAAAATGAAGATGCTAACAAAAGAAATTGAAGATGGAAATCTTAATGTATTCAAATTTTAGAAAAGTAACATGGTTAGAAAGGTAATAGATAGATGACATTGTCATGTAATTTTTTTAGAATAATGTTTAAAAATGTGCAATCTTGATGTAGATCATGCTCAACATTTGCTTGTTTTTGTATATTTTATACAAAACATGTATTTAGGCATGTCACATGTAGGTCCAACCCTTTGGTTTGGATGTCAAAGGAAATTCCAACCCAAATCCAACCTTAAGGGTTGCAATATCCCAAATCAAGATATAATGTGTGAACGTTATAATGCTTGTGCATTATGATATTCTTATAAAAGGTGTATGCATTATAACATGCACATGTTTTTGATTTATATAGAAAAATAAAGCAACAATATGAAAAAATGAGAAACCCATGATTTCTAACCCAAATGCTCTATTTTTCCATGTGCTCTACATATTTTGTGACATACAATCACACTTTTCATTATTTTTAAGGAATTTGATTAATTTTTTGACAGAACTAACTAATTTTTTTTGTCTTTGATTGATGTAAAACATTCTAATTGCATTTTTTTTCTTGAATTTGATAAATTGTCAATCATTGGTTTCATCATCTTAACAAATTATATTAGATTATTATAAAATTAAACATCATTCCAAGGAAAAAATAAAAAAGAAAATACTAGAGGAGCATGAAGCCAAGAATTAAAGAAAAGAGAATAGATGAGACAACTTCGTTAAAATAAGAAATTAAACTTAGAAGTTGAATCCATATAACATCTTTTCCAATTCAATTAGATTCTAAAACATCGATTGAAGCTATGAAAGAGAAGAATTTGGAGAAACAAAGGCAATGAATGCAAAAACTTCATGCAATTAAGAAATTGAACCTTGGAGTTGAAGTTACATCATCTTTTCCATCCTAATTTGATAGTTTAATAAATCCTCAAACACCAATTAAACCAATAAACAATGAAAAATCAATGATGATGCAATTTCAAATATAAATTTAGATGTTACACCAATTAATCAATCTATTGAAAACACACAAAATTTACCAAATTATGAAGATGAACAAAATTTGTGTAATGGATATAATATATCTAATGATTCAAGTTTACCATTGTGAACACTACCTAAAATTTTTCATAAAAGACCTAAGATTTGAATTGAAATCGATGAGACCATTCTAAGACTAATGATTGATAAAATTCCTAAATGTACTTGTGGAAGAAGTACTAATAAAATATGGACAATATTTTCTAAAAACTTAAACAAAACATGAGGATGTCAATTGTTTATTGAAATGATAAATTTTATGTTTAGACCCAGCATGAAGATCCTTGGTTTAGGAATATCAAATAATGATAGTTAAAATCTATTATTAAAAATATAATTAATGCATAGCAAATAGTGGGGTTGACCTCACACACCAAAGATAGTGATGCTACATGACATGTAATTATATCAACTATAGTAAGGAATCAAACACAAAATATCCCTTCATAAGGAAAACAAACAAAGCACTAAAAATAAATAGAAAAACACAAATGAAAACTATTGGGAGGAGTGAAAGAGTTGAGGACTTGAATACTAATGAACTATGGCCATTCTTTGGTGGGCTCCCGCAAAATGATAAAGTCATAGTTAAAGCCTTAAAATCCTTAATCAAATAATTTTTGAAAAATAACACTAGATTATCACCTAATCAAATAGATGTAAAAAGAAGAATTGGTTGTCAAAACTATGAGCCGCATCCAAAATAGTTTTTGGGTATGACTCAAACATATTTTTCTTTAAATTTGTAGAAATTTATTCTCAAATAAAAATAAGTCAAAGGTATTTTGAAATGCCAAATTTTTTTATGTTAAAATAAATCATACACACACTACTTGTTGTCGTAGGGTCCACATTGAATTTTCTATGCATTATGATGTTTTTGACATATGTGTTACTAAATGCATACTAACCATATTTTTCAAGAGTGCATGATAGAATCTCCACCTAGATTTGCAAGAGATTTCATTTCATTTTTTTTGTGAAATAGTAGATGGATAGTTGTTTTTTAAAAATCATGTTTGGATGGGACATGTGATAACTGTGGTGGTTTTCAATGTTTGAAAAGTTATGTACACATAGAAAATACATATGCAATTAAAAATGAACTAGTATTTTTTGGAAAATATAAGTCAATGGTATACACTTTAAAGGATGGTAAAGAGGCCAAGAGGTGTGAATTAGTGAGTGAAGAAATAATAGTACCATAATTTATTGCTTTCTTTCAAGAGAAGATAGTGTATGAGTATGCAAGACATACACATAGAGCTTGATGGTTGGAATTACAATCCAAGTTATGTAAGGACATATTTTCTCTTCATACCATCATGTTAGTTGTATATTTTGTAGATAATTATACACTACAACCATGACGTTCAATCACAATACTACAAATTAGTTCATGTTGCTATATTTGTGCATATAGAATTCATTTAGGAAAGTGACAATATAAAGAAATACATAAAGATCTCAAGGGAGTATAATTTTATACTAGTGATGATTGGACACATTCTATAGATTTCATGCAAGGTTGCTTTGATATGTTCTATAATAATTTAAGTAATAGGAACATCATATTTGGTTAGCATATCATATGGTTACATAATTGTACATCACAATTCAAGAACTTGTGGATATTCTACTAGTTGAGTAGGATTCATATACTAAGTGTAATCATCATATATAAAATTTCTCTAAGACTGAGCATGGAAAGGGAGAGCATAATGGTGTAGGAACATGTATTAAATGAGCCTTAGAACAACAAGATTTGAAGTACAAAGATAATTCAAAGTTGATAGATGCAACATCCATCATCAAATGGTGTAACTTTGCAATGGGTCTAGGGAATGAAGGCAAGTGTGCAGTGTATAGGTTTTTTTGGTTGGTAGAAGAGGCTAACATTACAAAATATAAAGATTGTTGTATAGTGACATGATTGAGTGAGATCCACTTTTTTAGAAGCTCACATGTAGGTTCATGGACTATTCATACAAGGTGGATGGCATGATTTTATTCTATGTATATAGATTTTTCTTGGAATGAGTGTGAGTCAAAAGAGTGGGTCAATGAATGGTGTTCTAGAACTTTAAGCCCACTTGAGACATTGACTTCTAGGAGGACTAAAACTCATGGAGATGGAATCATCTATTGAATTTGACCATATTTCAGATCTAGTTCAACCAAGTATTATAAATGCATTATTTAATTAAAATTAATATTTTATCATATTATGAAGTATTTTTGTATCATTTATTGAATTAATATTTTTTGTACAATTCAATGTAGGGTACATTTATGTAGTTATTATGGATAAAATGAAAGGAAAAAATATCTTTTGTGTCATTATGTTGAGGTAAAAATAAATTGATAGGCCCTATCATAGATGGAGAAAACATTTAGTATCTTACAAGGTTAGTGGTTGTTACAAGAACATGGATTACAAGGTACCAAATGAATATGTTTGATGTGTGGATATTCAAGGACCTTGACATGTACATAGGAGAATTCTTTATTATTCTAACCTTGTTGTGATATTGAATGTTCAATTGATCAAATATGGTGCTAGACCATTAAATAAGAACTTGTAAAAGATCATGAGTTTGACCATGAAGCAATACTTGAAACTATAAAGAGTAGAGTGGATCCACATGGTTCATTGGATTGAATTGGTAGAATGACACATAACTTATATAGTTTGTAACTATATAATAAAGTTCTTAAGTTTTGTGATTTGAGTATATTTTTGTTGTATTATTTTATTCATTTATACTAATTAATTTAGGTTAGTGGTAGCAAACAATGTTCCACCTTCTTGTGGTTGGTGCCATTAGTAAAGAATTTCATATTCTTGAAGCAAAGAGAAGCTTTAAAAACTAACAATAAACTCACAATTTGTAAAAAAATAGCAATAAACTAACTATGCTTGAAGCAATTAGCATTTAATAATAATTTTATATTCTCTATTTTTCTTCCTCTCCCTCCCTCCCTCTCTTTATATTTATCTCTTTCTCCCTCTATCTCTCTCTTTCTCCCCCTCCCCTCTCTCCCTCTCTCCCTCTCTCACTTTGTCTATCTCTCTCTTTCTCCCCCTCTCTATCTTACCCTCTATCTTTATTTCTCTTTCTCTTTCTCCCTCCCTCTCTATCTCTCCCCCCTCTCTCTCCCCCTCCCACTCTTCATAGTTGAAACCCTTGGTCTCATTGTAGTCTTCTCTTTTCCTTCTATGCTACTGCATATGAATCTAATCACAACTATCTATAGTTTAGTACAACCTAGACCAATAAACAATTCTTCATATCCTCTCTCAAACAAGAATCAACAAACATCCATCATCTAATTGCAAGGCAATTCTCTATTTGTCAAGTGTACCATGACTAACTCCTATAGCTCTTTCCTCTATTGTACTCCCATGTATCAACTTTATTTCTAGCATTCTTTATGTCTAACTACTTAAATAAGTCTTTACACTTTGTATAAATACATTCACTCCCCTCAAATCTCTAGTAGATGATTAACACCATTAGAAACTATACTAGATACCAATAATGTTATTCCTCTAGATTCATTCTCTAAGTTTTCAATGTGTTTCAACTATAAATCTATTCACAACTCTTGTCACATTTGTGTAAATATATTTTCAACTATAAATTTAAGACTATTACCTCTTTGAGTCTATGACAATCTAGGGACACATTCCATGGAAAGATCTTCTTTCACCACCCCTATAGCTACTTATATTAGAATAATTTATATATCACAATCTTCTAGTGATTCTCCCTCTTTATACATTTCTTTAATCACTTTTATCTCTTTATCCTTAGAAAAGACCACTTGCTCTTCCATTGGTCACATGTGATCTCTCTAGAAACCTCCATCCACTTGATTCTTATAGGAAAACTCATCTTCCTTACCTCTTGATGTTAGTTGTCTTACCACACACCCTATAGAAGACTTTGTGTTACCACACTTAGCAACCTTTCTCACTACATTCTTAGTTTCATTCATTGGTACCATTCTCCACACTTTGTTATTCATTAGGTATTTAAATGTCCCAAGGAGGCTTTAACTAAGGTAAATCTAATATAAGCATGCAAAATGTGTAAAAAAGTAGTACTTTTGTATCTAGATGAGTGCAAATATTATATGTATGTGAATTAAGATGCAAAATATTCATCTATGGATGTTCCCTAAATGACTCTTCACTTATCCAACTATTCTAATTTCATACTTTTAGTAAGACAATAAAAGTATGTTTGTAAGAGAAAATAAAATAATCTAAATAATTTGCAAGCAAGAATGCAACTTTTTACTATTGCTAGTACATACAAACTATGTAGCATTCCTATGATGACACAGTTTGTTCTAAATGGTGACTTGAATGCTCTAAATGTTCTATAGACAATCAAGTTCATTTCCCAAGTTAATTTTTTATGGCTTACTAAAGCATTAACACTCCACAAAATTTAAACAAAAAGTAGCTGACTGCTGGTCTGATGTGTTTCAATTTATAAAATTTGAGTTTTTCTTAGTTTGGTTTAAGATGCAATGAAAAACATGTAAGTAATGTTTATCCATATTTTAAAGACTCACTTTTAGATCTTGGGAGTGTAAACAAGTCAATTATAGACTAGAACAATAGATGCAATGGTTAAAATAATACTTTGAAAGGTTACGATAGAGTGAAAATATGAAAACATGGTTGTATGTGTTGGCAACATAAGCATGATGATGAAGAAATTGATGACCATAATAGTAAGTAGTGTTGTCATTGATGGCAACAAAGTATAAAGACACAGTTGTGTTGGTCTGAAGAAGACCAAAGTACCAATCATTCTGTAGATTTGTCTAAGTACCAGAGTACTGTCTTTAGTGTTCAGGAAACCAACTTTTTGGTCTGCATTGATCCACTATGAAGAATCTTTCTATACAGTTGTAAGGTATTTTTGGTGCATACTAAAGGAGTCTAAATCCATATTTTCATGTCTTGAAGCCCTTCGTAGTGAAGGATAGAGTTGATAGAGTACCTGACTCTATAATGATAGTGTAATGACAGTATTCTAGTGGTAAATTAGAATGCTCTGCATTCCATCATAGATGAATATTTTGCTATGTGGTTTACAGATGTGAAAGACATACTCTCTGCAAGTGGTAAGCATTTTTGTGGTCCACGTGTTGAGTTGTGAACTAACAGTTGGTTCATTCTATTGAATTACTTCACCAATGGTGTCTACACAAAGGTGTTGAGGTTGTGTGTCGTTAAGTCATGTATGGAACAAAGTTATGGGAGTAATTATAAGTTATGCCAATCTATCTGAGTGTGCTACACACTTTGGTTCTCCCTGTAAAGTGTATAGGGTTGAGTTTTGGGCTGATAGGACAAGAAGTCACATTGATACATCTATTTGCTGACTTGTTTGATGTTTTGCTTGATTGTGATAAATAAAAAAGATTGAATTCTTGTGTGGAGGGGTGAGAGTATGCAAAAGAGTTAAGTGTGTGTGTGTGAAAGAAATCTAATGCAGAGAAGGATAAGACACGATTGTGGTGATGATGAAGTATGTTAAGTGAGTGTTTTGAGCTTCAGTGGAACTGTATCTTCAACATGAGTCAGATGCATTACTAGCAGTTCATATTTGGTAGTGAGCCACCCCTTCTATCTCTTTCTATTCAAGACAGTGTGTCCTTTGGTAGTGAGCCACCTATAGTGAGCACTTCTTCTCTAGATAGTGAGTCCCTTTTTGGAAGTTAGCCTACTTGTATTTGGTATTGTTATTAATATATTGTGAGCTAATCTTCACCGTGGTTTTTCCCTTTTTGGGTTTTCCACGTAAAAATCTAGTGTTCATATGTTATGTGTTTTAATAGTCACTTTCATGCTTTCCTTTCTTACTGCAAATTAAATACACTATGTGGAATGAATGTTTAAATACTTAAGTAGATTAGAGAATACTAATTCACTCCCTCTCAGTATTTTAGGTGTTCAACAATTGGTATAAGAGTTTGGTTCCTTTGAAGAACCTTAACTGCTTGAGGAAGATCTTGAAATGTGAACACATGGTGACTAGGAGATATCCTATTCCTCTGGAAGCAATCCCTGCTATTGGATTTACTGAAGAAGACTACATAGTTGACATGAATGAAGAATTCAAATCAGCCCTTGAAGATCTAGAAAAAGCTCAATGTGAAAATAGAGATTTGGAAGAAACTATTAAGGAAGCAGATGAATGCATTAAAAAATTGAGAGAGAAAAATAAGAAGTTCAAGAAAGATACAAGGAAGTAAATGAACAAATTAATCAATCAAATGAGACAATCACCAATTTGAAAATGCAAATTGAGGAATGAAAAAGAATTGAAGAATTCCTAAATGAAAAACTAAAAGGAGAATCTGAAGAATTCTCAAAGCTTGAACACGAAATAGTGGTCTTAAAGACAGAGTTGGAAAAAGAAAGAATTCAAGAAGATAAATTCAAGAAGAGCTCCATACTACTTGATGAAATGATTGCAAATCAGAAGGCTCCTAAGGGTAATGAAGGATTAGGATTTGAAAAGGGTGAAAGTTTAAAGGCAAATTAGACTTCAAACAATGCTGAGAAGAAGAATAATAACTAAAAGAAGACTATAATCAAGAAGCCCGTAATAACAGGTAGGTCTAGAACTAGAAGAAAAACTTCAAGAGGCCACCCATCAGACAACCACCTACACAAAGGTACTCTGGTTATTGTTACTCTTGCAATAAATTTGGATATAAGGCTATGGAATGTAGAATTAGGATGAATCAGAATGTTCAATCATTCTCTGGTCAATGTTTTACATGTCAAAGAATTGGTCATAAAGCTAGTGAATGCAGAAATCATATGATGAATGGTTGCAATAAGGGTATGATGTTTTCATCTTTCAATGGTCACTGTTATACATGTAATAGATTTGGGCATAAGGTTAATCAATGCAGATCCAGAATGAATGGAAGTAAGCTTGTTCAAAATATCAGGTGTTATGAATGCAACAAATTAGGTCACATTGCTAAATTTTGTAGAAGTAAGAATGTGAATGTTGATCCGATAAGGAAGAGTGATCTAGTGAAGAATGTGGATCTAGTAGAGATGAAGAAAGAAATGGACAAAGTCTGGAAAAAGAAAGAAGAAAATAAGATGAAAGATGAGGCTGTGCCAGTCTTCGGTGTAGATGTTTCCTTTGGAAACTAAGTAGAAAGCTTTGGCTTAGGGGGAGGTATAATGGAAAGACTTTAAGACCCTGACAAATATATGGTGCTGATGCCTACAACACATGGATATGAAGTATAGGTTGACATGCTTGACCTATTGAAGAAAACACCGGTGAAAAATGTCTTGTTGTAGAAGTTTGTAGAGCAATTGAAGGTGGCTGTGTACTATAGTTAGAGTTTTGATAGCTTTATCAATTTAAACATTGAATGTGATTTAGATTTTACAAAAGGGGTTATAAGAAATCTCACATAAACAAAAATCATTTGCAATCAAATATTGAAGAGAGAAGAGCAATGAAAGAGCAAGGAGAAGCAATTCAGAATTCTTGTGCACAAAACCCTAACTAGAGGTTATTGAAAGGTATTTACGTCTTGCCCTAAGTTTTCAGTAGTATTTTGAAAATGTTTTCTCCACAAGTTGTAGAGGTAGTGGATTGACCTTGCCTTAAGTTCAAATGACATCCTTTCAAATCTATGGAGACGAATCCAGATGGTCCTTTTTCAGACATTCCATATGGTGTAATGCATATAGAGGATGTAAGGATCTACATCCACAAAAATATGGAAGAATACAATCATTCTAAATTGGGAGAAGTATCAGTGAATGAGAAAACTAATGACAATTTTAAGCTGAAACATGAATACATGGCTTTAATAGAGAAGAAATTAGATGTGTGGAATGACTTTCCTATTTTATGTTATGAAGATTCTTGGGTTAAGTACGTATTGAGCCACATTTATGACAAATTTATGTGGTTGGACCTACTACATATGATAAGCAAGGAAGCCATTAGGGTTGTGATAGGGTTATGCTCCACCAGACTAGTTCTGACATTGAAATCTATGAAAAATGATGTGGTGATGAAGTTCATCGGAGTGAAGTTTGACAAGCGAGCCCTAACTGTAGATGACATTGAGGATCCTACTACAAAATATGCTACTATGATGATTGGATACAAGATTTTTTTCACAAACAGAGAGAACACCATAGACTCCAAACACCATTTGAACTTCTCTGTGCTCAGAGGATTAGTTAATGAATCTACTGTTGGAAACAAGGTATATAAATGAGAGGGGGGGGTGAATTAGTTATCTGAAAATTTCCTTGACTTTCTTTTCCTTTTGTTATCTTAATATTCAGTGTTGTATCAAAGCATGAAAGAATATGTGATCATAAGAACAAAAATAAAATCAACACACATAACACAAGGATTTTTATGTGCAAACCCTATTAAGGGAAAAACCATGGGGTGACTAACCCAAGATTGTATTCTCTATTAAAAGAATAAGGAGTACAAAAATGACACTTGCCAATTAGGGCTTACCACCTGAGCACACTGCTCACAAGAGGCACACTGCCTACAAGAGACTCACTATCTACAAATCTTACATAAGATAATCAAGTTTTTGAACTGATGAGAGGAATCTACAAATACAGGAGTTCAGTTCTTGTTTAGGCACAATATAATGATTTGATGCACTTCATTCTTCCTCTATTTAATGTTGTTTCTCTGTCACATACTGGACTTGAATTGCTGCTCTCACACTTATCCCTACTTTTCTTCACACTTTATTTCATCACACATTCACCACACACACTTACATGCTAAAATCTATCTGGTATATATATCCACATCAAGGATTTTTATCAACTTTCTAGTCAGCAACAAGAACACTGCAAGTAATTAATCTATCGGCTGAATCCATGCTCGATTTGTGATGTGTATCAAAACATAGGCATAGAAGTCATTAATCATGTCGGCCAACAATGTATAATCTCACAAATTGCTTGATCAACACCTTTTACTCATCCGGATTGAAGTCTGATAGTCTGCCGGTCAGTTCTTCCTCTGTCTACTCTGCCTAACTGGAACCCAACACTCAGATGCTCATATATTTTTCTTGTTTTATTACCGAAGGCTAAATCTTTGGAATACAATAGTCATGATACCCCTCTTGACTTGTCCAATTCTGCAACTTACTGAGTTACACCATCTGAGAGATCCGAACCTGATTGTAAGACATAGTTACATACTCTATTCTTGTTTACCAGACCAAAACAGTCTTCAATCTGACTTCCAGTATATGCATACTATGTACTGCAGATGTGTGGGATAGACTTTGTTGCAATCAATGACAACACTTATAAAGCCACACAGTGTCTCTTGCCAACAATCTCCCCCTTTGGCATTGATGACAACACTTAGTGAAAAATGGCTAAGTGTCGTAGTACCTCCCCCTTGGCTAATACTTTATCTTTTACACTGTTTTACCGGAGCCCCCCTTGGCTAATGCTCTGACTTTTACACTATTTTACTGGAGCTCCCCTTTAGCTAGATTCCACATTTTTCACTACTCCTCACTCCCCCTTTGACATCAATGGCAAAGGGCGGAATCCGCATACCAGAATTTGCAAAAATTGTCCTATACATGGCCGCATAAGTATATATATATATATATATATGTTATATTTACATATACTTAAGTATATCCGCAAAAGTAGTCTTTAGTTGTACAAACTTTGTGGCCTAGCTCTGCTTCATCCTATCCAAAATGGATATGTGACCACTCAACAAAAATGCATATGCTTCTGCCCTTCTTAAATTTGCTGGATTACTGGTCTGAGCTGTGGTCTGAGCATCTGTCGTGGCCTCATGCATTGCCTCTATCTTAGGGATAATTATCCCTCTAAGTTCACCCATATTGTTCATTATGTTCTTTTCTTTTTCCAGCCTCTTTATTTCATTTATGATAACAATAGCCTGGTATTCTTGATTCATTAGAGAGGTAATAAGGGGATCAAAATTCTAAGATAAACTTGACAGTTTTCCTTCTTGTTCTTTCACTTTCTTCTCAATGTCCTCTATCACTTTGGGCCAATATAAATAGAATGTATATGTCCCCACCATCTTTAAGAGAATTTTCAAGGCTCTTTATTCCAATATCTAAGGTCCTCCTATCATTAGCAATAAGTCCTTGCACTTCAGTGAATCTTTTTCCCAGAAACTCCTTCCGGACCTTTGCTTCTGTTGATTTCTCTAGAGATTCAAAATGAGTGTTAACAAAATTTACTAAAGTTTTCAAGTTACCAGATGGTGAGACCGAAGGATTCTTTTGGTAGGACGGCATGATCTTCTCCAGCATCCCAAATGCAATCTCCAATAGTTCACAATCCTCCATGTGAGATTTTAAGAGTTTTTCTTTTTGCTTTGGCTTGAGCAAAAGATGCTATTTTCATTGTCTGAATTGGGGAGAGAGTCAAAATTTAGTGGTCCTTGAAATATCTCAGGTTCATCTATCTCCATCATTTCTCTATTTAAGAAGTTCTTCACTGTCTTTGCAGTGTCTCTTGCTGGTGATTGAGTCTTCTTTTCTTTTGGGATATCAAAATAGTCATCATTAGTCTTTTCTGCTTCTTCTTCTTTTCCCCTAACCTCTTCTTCTTGAATCACCTTCTCCTCTCTTCTACCTTCTCCTTTAGCTTCAGAGTCTATAATGTATATAGTGGGATCTGGAGGAGAGATGTCACCTGTGTTTACTGCTTCATGAACTTCCTCTTTTGGAATAGAGGAATCGAAGTCCTCAGACTTCTCTTCATCTATTTTCTTTGATCCTTCTATATCCTTGTCAGAAGATCCTTCATTGATTACATTTAATCTTTCAACATCCATGGTAGAAGGTTCTTCAACTGTTTCTTCTATAATAGGAAGATTGAATATCTTTAAGGCATTCTGGAGGATATCTTTAGTTTCACTTGCTACTTGGTCTATTTCTCCAAGCATGAGTTTGTTCATTCTTGCCTTGCTCTAGAACTCATTCTTGCACTCCTTGAAAATCATGTCCATTTGTTTTGGAGTGATGGAAGGATAAAGCTGTATTACTATATGCTCCCAAATCTCTAGGTCTTTTTCCATTGCATTCTCTTTTCTTAGCTCAAGTACCTTTTCTAGTCTCTTAGGAATTAAAGATGTAATTTTAATGAAGGCTTTATTGTGAATGTTCAAGTACTTGATAGTAGCTTCTTTCATAATTCTCTTGTCAGCATCACTGTATGCATCATAAAACTCAGTCACTGGCTACAAGTTCCCATCCATAGTTATTGCCTTGATGATGTTATCAATGGAAAGAGTGGGCTTTTCAACAAATTCTTCTACCTTCTCTTCCTCATCTCTACTGGAAAAGAACTTTCCAGACGTTCTCTTCTTCTTCTTCTTCATTTTCTTGATTTCTTCATCTGATTGTATTTCTTCATCATCCTTATGACTTGTATATGTTCTTGAGGCTTTGGTCTTCATTATCTTTTCACTTTTGCTGGATGGCTTGACTTCCAGTTTAGTAGCCTTTGAGCTTTTAGGAGTGACAGGTGCAGAGCTCTTGGAAGATCTAGTCCAGGAGGAGGCTTGTACCAGAACGTCTCCTTTCTTTGCTTCTTATTTCTCTTTATCAGCCTTCTCCATTTTCTCTCTATTTGCATCTACAGCCTCCTTTGATAGGCCAAATCTTTTGGCAATTTGTTCAACTTCCCTTCTTACTTTCCTCTTTATCTCTGGCTGTCTTAATTCAATATGTATTTTTACAATTAGCTCTTGAAAGGTTCCAAACCTTTCTGCTTCAGTGTCCTTGGGCTGGCTCAGTAGATGTTGAATATGAAGCTCCAAGATTTTTTCATCGACTTCATATCCCATAGGCATTATCCACATAGTCCTTGCCTCAATTGCCTCCATTAGGGATTGATCAGTGTCAACCATAAAGCAAACTGTGTCCTTGTATTTCTCAACTATGGACTATGGAATTCTCTCTTTGGCTTGCATCATGCTCTGGAAGTTCTTGAAGTAACCCTAGAGAGTTGTGTTTTGGGCTTGAGCATCACCAAGTCCATACATATAATCTCTAATCTGAATTGCAACCGGTTTATCATTTTGCCAGACCCAACCATGTGATCTAGGTAGCTCATTCATATAATAGAAGAACAGACATAGTATTAGGCTACCATATTTAAAGGAATTCTTCTTATCCTTTTTGATCTTCTCTAGATTTTCCAATAGTTGATTTAGAAAAAGTTCACACAGGTCATAATCTGCATTTTCCCTCAACATCTAATATGCTGCATAGATTGTTGTGCCAGACACAAAATTCTCCCTGCTCGAATGATAGATTTTGTAGCCAATTATCATTGAGGCAAACTTGACATCTGGATCTATGATGTCATCTATGGTCATTGCTCTTTTGTCAAATTTAGATCTGGTGGCTTCAGTTACTGTTTGGTTCTTCATAGATTTAAGTGCAGATAACCCACTGGATGAATATAGTCTGGTCACTGCCCTGATGGCATCTTTAGTTATCTTGAAGGGCCTCATTAGCCACATGAAATTATCATGCATCCTACTTAGAACATACTGGACCCAATCATCTTCTGCAAAACATGGAAAATATATGCAATGTCCAAAGTGTTTATTTTGGAGGGCCTTGAATTCAGGTTTGAGTTCAAAATTCTCATCTATTAGCTATTTCTGATAAATGTCCATCAATTTTGAGTCTCCAAATTCTTCAATGTTGGCATGGATATAAACCCTAACATCTTCTACATGCAATACTCCATGTGGAATGCTAGAAAATGTGCCCAAAGGATCAACTTCTAGAGATTTATAAGGGTGTTTCTTGAATTTAGGTCGTGGCCTATCAGAGATCTTGACAACCATTGGAGTAGCCATTTTGCAAGAGATTCAGAGAGAGATTTTTAGAATGGAAGTACCTTTTCATGCCTTAGGGTTTGAAGCAGGAGCCAAAACAAATCGCTGGTTGAATTCATTTTTCTGTTGATCTTGAGTGAATTGTAGAATTTTCTTTGCAGAGCTCTTCTATTCTTCTCCATGAGTGCAAGTGTGTAAATAATGAGTAAAAGAATCCTTTTATCCTCATGCAAACCTTAATTTCCTTTTGTAATAAATGCACAACTTAAGTTATCCGGTTGCCTTGTTTTGAGAGAGATCTTCATGAATCACTGCGCCAAACTTAGAATCATTGTCAGTGAGGATTGACAACATATATTATTTTCTTCAATCATGCCATGGGTCCACAGATCAAAGCATTTCAATTTTGAATCATACCAGATTTGTCTGTGAAATTCTACTTTACCAGATAGCTGTCGGAACCAGATTAACTTGAGTTGTTAAAATCCTGCAAAGCTCCATGTAGTTCTTTCATATTTTGACTAAAGGTTATTTAGATGTTTTTTTGAGAACCCTTTAATCCGCAGTGCCATATGTTTACTCCATGTGCCAAATTTAGGCACTAGTTAACTGGCTGGGGGAAATTGTTTTTCTCTATGACTCCCCCTGAGCCAGAGCTCACCTTTGTAGTTTTCAGAAGGAATATCAGCACCAGATTTCAATGTGGATCCATCCCCAATACTTTCTGTACTCTTCTTTACCCAAATCTTTCTCATATCCTTTTGAACTTCATCCGTATTCACTTTACCTTTACCCTTATCTTGTTTCTGATCAGGTTCTACCGGACCTTTTCTATCCTAATTTCTACTTCTGCAGAATTTGGTAATATGACCGGATCTATTGCAATTGTAACATGTAACATTTCTTTGCTTATTTGATTTATATCCTCTTGATTTGCATTGATTAGCCATATGTCCCATTCTATTGCATGCAAATAATCTACCATTGAATGAATTGTTTATTTGCATATTTCTACATTCATGAGATTTGTGACCATACCTTATGTAATTAAAACATTGTTTGGAGAAGGATGGATTATTTTGATTCATTCTCCTCCTGCACTTAGTTGCTTTCTGACCAAAATTGTTGCAATTGAAGCAGTATCCATTGAAGGATGGATATCTTTGAGCATTTGGTTGCCTTACTGGAGGTCTTCTAGGCCTGTTTCTTTGATTTCCTGATCTAAAGTTCTTCTGACCAGATCTAGAGCTTTCATCTTTCTCATATCCCAAGTCATGCTTATCATCTACCCTCTTTTGGCTTTCAAGAAGAACTTCAAGTTGGGCTGAGCTTATCTTAAATTTTTCTCTGTATTCATTTGCAGTTTGAAGATCTTGTTTAAGAGTGTTTATCTAATTCTGTAAGGCCTGCCCTTGTTCGACTGGTGTGTATCCTATTATTCACCTAGCTCTAGATTAAAATGATAAAATGATTGATTATTATATAATATGGTTGCTAGATGGATATAGGTAGTGATTAGTTATACATCCTCATTAATATGTTAAATTTGCTTCAGCTATGATATGTATATGTGGAATTAACTTTGAGATTGAGTGTGCAGGTATTTCTAACAAAACTATAGATACAAGAGATCATTCCACACCTTATGTTGTAATCCTTTGTGAAGCCGATCTGGTTCCATGAGGAGCTGAGATCAACTCTGTGTTTGATTTAATGTTGTAATATTATCTTGCATGAGGTTGAATGGGTTAGGTCTACCCTCTTGTAAATTTGAATTATGATGTGTTGTAAGAATTATTTTTGAATTCTATCTTATTTTTAAATTTTAAAATGTGAGGCCCTTTTCTTGTGTCTTAACTTGACCCTGGGTGTCCTAACTAAGTTTAAATTAACCTTGGGTTATACCCCATGGGTCTAGGGTCACTTTTGACTAGGATAACCTTTGGTTAACCTCCATATGATCACCTTAACTTCACAGTGAAGTTAAGTGACGAATTTGGAAGCATGGGGATAATAAGATGAGTGGAATCTACATTCAGGCCCACTTCCAAGTCATGGAATGACTCCATGATCCCCCAAATAATGGAGTGCTTTGTCTCTTTGTGCCTCTTTTTTGGTGGGAGTTCCCCATAAAAAAGGTGGTGTGTCATCCACTCCCTTTTTATTTCTATTTTACCTATTATATTTTATTTCTCCATGTGTTGGAAAAGGGCTATAGTGGGGGACTTCATGAGTGGGGTTATTTTTTTAATCCCACTTGGGATAGTGGGGATATTTTTTAATTCCACTTGGGATAGTGGGGATATTTTTAATCCCACTTGGGATAGTGGAAAAAGGAGTGGGGTTATTTTTAATTCAACTTGTCATAATCCACTCTTCCCAAAAATGAATCTTTAATTCATTTTTATCTTCCACTGTGAATTTAAAATTCACAAATAATGAAAGCCCTTGATCTCAACTCTTGATCCTCACCCTCCATTCCCTTTTCAGAAAATCTATAAATAAGACCCTTCTCTAAGTAATTAGGGGGGAATAAAACTTCATTATTGCAGGAGAGGACTTCATTTCTTGCAGGGGGACTTCATTCTTGCAGGCAGACTTCATTCTTGCATTCTTATCATGCCTAATTTCCTCTAAGAAATCTTCTTTTGGCATCCTCATAATGCCCAATTCCTTCTCTATTCTCCTCTTGATAGCCTCACAATGCCAAAATTATTCTAGCCACCCTATATCCTCCATTTATTGTCCCTTGCTTGTGATCATAGAGAGATTATTTTTTTTTGAGAAGGGAGTCTTTTCTTTTGGAGGAAGGAAATTGGAGAGGAGATTCTAGTGGATCTTTACATCAACTTCATCCATTAAAGGGCTTTTTAATGTTGGATTTCATGGCTTTTCCTTTGTATTTCTATTGTTGCATGAAGGATGTGTGAAAATTATTTATTTTGCTTGTGCTGTAAATTTTGTTATTGTGAGGAAATTTTATTGGGATGTTGACAGAGCTTCTTCCACTTGGAAGACAATGCTCATCATGTGTGGGGAAGGGAAGGTGTGAACCTCCTTGGGTACATTCTTGCTCTTGAAAAATAGAAGCCTGGAGGGCATTTTTATGAATTTTGAGCAAATGGTTATAAGACTTGAGAGCCTAATTGTGATATCCCTGGGATTTTGATTATTTGGTTGGCTTGAGGCCATGAGAAAAGTTAATTTTGTTGGCCTGAGGCCATGAGAAAAGCTGTGATAAAATGTTGAGAAGAATGACACCCTTGAGTTGAGTGAGTCTACTTCCCTACCCTCTTTAAACTCACCTCAACTGAGTTTTTGTGTTGTGAGTAAAACCATGGGTGTTGTGTGTTGTTTGTTTCTATTGTTGTGAAGTAGTTTTTGGTCTATTCTACCCTGGGTGTGTGGATGATATCCCTAGCTCGGGGGTGACCCTCTTGCGGGTCTACGGTAGGGAGGAGAGCAACTTGTGTGGTGTTTCTTCCCTTGTGTGATATGCAAGTTTTGTGGGAGCTTATTATGAAGCTTGGAGAAGATTATTGGATCTTAGAAAATATTTTATTTTCCTTAAGTCTTAAGGAGGAGCCTGATCTTTTAATAGCTCCTTCCTTGTCAATTTTCTAGGAGAAAATTATCTCCCTATTGTTGTATAAATTGTTATTTTTTTTAGTTGTGAGGAAATCCTCTATTTTTGGGTTGATAGTTATAATTTTCTTATTCATTAAGTTTTACCATTTAGAAATGAGAAGAGGAAAAGAAAATTTGTTTTTAAAAGGATATTAAAATTGTCTAGTTCCTTCTTCTTCTACTTGCAAAGTTGTGAGTTAGTTGATGTTTTAATTAAGTTTGTAAAAGTATTATTTCTGTGTAAGCTTAGTGGAAATATTAATTTTACATTTGTTATAAGCGAAGTTGTAATTTTGCTACCATGAAAGAAATGAAATTTGGGCTGCAGTATTGCTTTTGAAATTACCGCCACCTTGAGGGTCTCTTCCTAGGATGGGGACCTTTTCACTTTTACTATTCACTTTTCAGTATTCACTATTCACTTTTACTATTCACTATTCACTATTCACTTTTACTATTCACTATCTACTTTTATTATTCACTTTTCACTATTCATTTGAAGGCAAACTATATGTAGTTTAAAATATTTGACTTGAAATAGAAATTTTAAATCAAGGAAAGTGGGATTTATTTATACATATTGTATAATATGAATTGATTAGATGCTTAAACTCAGAGTTGCAATTCAAAAATACAATGTTTATATTTGCAAAAAACAAATTAACTCATTGCTCTGTTTTTAATGAATTATTGGATAGTAATCTATTTTAACAAATTATATATATATTTATTTATTATATATATATTCTATACTCTCTTTACAGTTAAGAAACTTATTAATGAAATTGTGAGTTAAAGTGAACTGAGATAATGGCGGTATATACACACGCACATACATATATATATATTTCAATTAAATTTATAAGGAGAAATATAATTATAATATAAAAAGAGCATAGGTAAATATATTTTAATTTTAAGTAAGAGTTTTCTCGAAAGTTTCAACAATTATCACAAATTACTTAACAGGAAAATGAAGAGGAAAATATGATCCTTTCATTTACAAAGGACACTGAAAATAAATGCAAACAAGCCCTCACAGGGATTCCATGAGTGGCCATTTTAAACTCAACAGTAGATTTAGAGAATAAACATCTAATTGAAAAAAAAAAGAGAAAGAGAAAGAACAGTTAACCTTGGAAAACAAAGAGAAGAAAATGTGTGGCATTTCCAAGTAGGGCTAAAAGAACTAAGTAAGTTTAACCTACCGTTAATCCTGTTTAGGAACAGGTTGATTATTAAAATTAATTTAAACATTGAACTAAAACCTAGAGAAAAACCCTAGGGGGATTGAGTCAAGTGAAGTTAACCAACCCTGTGTAAGTGATCTGGTTTACCAAGAAGTTAGGAATAATGTAAAGGATGTAGTGTTATTGCTGTTCGATAAAGAATGTGAAGAAAAAAATATAGGATAAGAAGATCTTGCACAACAGGAAGAGAATGAGATAGAAATACAATCAAAATTAAATTCCAAGAAAAGGAAGAGAGGGCAAATGAATAGTTGATCGTGCTTTGTTAAAAAATGATCTATCACCTAAAACAACTATTGTTCAAATGTAATTCATGAGATTAACCTAAGTTAGGCAACCACGTATTTCCTTGCGTAGGGTGTGCGCATATGTACTTGGTACCCCGTTGACAACTGTATTGTTTTCATCTTAAGCGTACACTGCCGAGCATGCCTACGCATGCGAGGGCGTTTTCAGAGTAGTAAGGGAAAATTTTTGATAGTTCATATCATGACCACATGACGCATGTGGACATGACATGTGTGAATACGTGTTGTGACCACATGAAAAATGTGGGCATGACATTTGGTATCAGAGCACAAGTTTCAATATTGGGAGCTCTGGAATTTGCATGTTGTTTGGACCGACATGGAGTGGGTTGAGCATGGTTTGACTCTTGTCCTACTACATGTAGCTGTGAGAGAGTGAGGTTGTGATTTGTCGACTAACCTTCACCTTGGAGGAATACCCATCTTCCTGTTTTATCATCGTAATGGCCTTGTCACATGATTATCAAAGTCTTCCGCTTGTGTTTTGTGGTGGTTGTGATCCTCTTGGTCGATTTTCCTCTTGAGTCAATTGGTCTAGGTGGTGAGGGTTGCATTGGACCCTTCCTCGCCCTTGTGTATTTTTGTGGAGACATCTTAATGTCCATTTGATTTATTCTTATCTTGTGAACTTGACATGTGTTTATCATAAGGTTGAATGGCATAATCTTTTGAATCCCTAACCCTTGTTATCATTAGAAATTGGCATTGTTTCCTTTGGATTGATAACTAGAAAAGATTGCATGAAGTGTATCTTGCTTTAAATTTTATGAGTGCAAGTTGTGACGTGTGTGATTGCATTAGATTACCTTGTAAAAATACTAAGAAAGAAAGAGGTGAAAATTAGTTTTATGCATGGCAAATTGTTAAGAATTAACATATGTCCTTAAATTGTTCAATGAGGAATTTTTGTGATTGGCGACCCTTTTTGTAAAGTACTTCTACAAACTATAATTTTGCATTTTAGAACTTTGTTTTTGTGTAAAATTGATATCATGTTATGCATACCTTGTGCAGAAAAAATGTTTAGGCTTCATAGTAGAATAGTAAAATTAGAGACGTGATCTTGCTATTAGATTCTTCTTGTGATATGCCTCTACTTTATGAACCTTGTGTTAGATAAATGTGTGGTGGTTTCGTAGTGCATATGTAGTGTTATATGGGATATCGTTAATTCGATGATATGTGATGTGTTGTGAGTCACCATCTTGTGAATTGAAATAATGTTGTTTGGGTGCAATTATGATCTATCAAGCATAGCTAGTAAATTGGTGTACTTACTTGAGGGTGTTGCCTTATCTCTCAATGTGAAGTCATGGTTGGATTCCAGTATGTTCTAGATGGATTAATTTGAGTTGATGTTTGAGTAAATTTCTTAGAGAACCTTTATGGTAATTATTATGTGGCTTTGGGGTATGAAAGTTGTCCTTCTTCACCAAGTAATAACATTAAAAGAGAATTGTGTTATGTGTTACCTTGTGGATGTAAATACCTATTATGAACATGTTTGCTATGTGTTGTGATTATCCCATACATGCTTAGTGTACTCATGAGCTTGCGATACTGGGTATCCATCCATCGGTTGAGTGTATAACTACAAGTATGATGGACTCATGCTTGTGTGGCTATTTGTATGTACACCCTGTAAGGTCCAATCTTGGAGTTGGAGACCTTCCATGTGTAGAGTTAAGTAGTGGAGAGGAAGAACTTAGGAAGCTATGGTGACGTGTTGTGGCATGGGTTTGGGATTACCCAACCAACCATACCTTCCTATGCTAGAGTACCCCCTACTTCTCCTTAGTGAATGGACTGTTGAGAGGCCCATAGTGTTATCCTATCATGCTCGGTTTCCTTGACGATACTATTGACATTTGACATGGGATCTTGGTTATGTTTTGGTATGGGCATGTGATTTACTCGAGGCCATGCTACTTGTGCAGGTTTATTCTTATCTTGGTATCTTACGTGTACCTTTGAGAAGGGCACGATGTACTATATTGATGACGTGTACCTTTGAGAAGGGCACGATGTACTATATTGATGACGTGTTACCTTTGAGAAGGGCACGATTCCACGTAAGAGTACATGAAGGCGCATTGATAATACTTACCTACATGATGTTATTGCATTGGTTGTGTTTGCATAACACATGTAGTGACCGTGTTTCCCTCCTTCCTTATTGGTGACTTAATGTTAGTCACATAGTGATGTAATATGCACTTTCTTGGATTGCGATTATTTCTTTCAGTTGTTTGGTGACCTTTTTGTATCTTGGTTGTGTGGACTAGCCATGTTATTTTATCTTGTCTAAAAGTAGCTTAGCCACAACCTTTGATTCTTCCTTTTTCACGTGACTCCTATGGTTACATTGTTTTAATGTTGAAATTGTACACATTTATTCATTTATTTATTTATTCTAAATTGGGTTTTGGAGACTTCTCCTCTTGGATTTTCTAGATATTTGTGTTGGCTAAGCTAGGTTTTTTCTATTTTTCTAGTGCTGGTCTTGTGTCGTGATGTTCTTCTCGCCATGTCGATGGAGCAACCTCTGGTGGAGTGTATATAAGGAAGCAGACGTGGGAAACTTATGAGGATGGGGGTAAGTGTGGACTATTATGGACTGGTCATTGTCCACTTACCTTCCTAGTGATCTTGTACTTATATTGGTTATCTCTTGGAGGCTAAACCCCTTATACAAACAAGAGGTAGGCCATTGTGGGAATGTATGGTGAGGCCCCTAGTTGCGTGGCCTTGAGACCATCATTCTACCTAGTTCTTGGATCTTTGGTTACTTGGCACTAGTTATTGGTTACTTGGTTCTATGATGAGACTATGACATCCCCCTGAACCTTTATGTGAGCCTTGTGAAGTTAATTCCTGTAATGTGAATGAATAAAAATGTTTGTTTGTGTAAGATCTGTATTTGATGTAATTGCATATGAATTGGTATTTTCTCTATAAACCTGTAATGTGATGTGTGAAAATTCTCTATACATGTGTATAGAAGATTGATGAGCCTGAGATTAGATGTGCTGAATTTCAGCCCATAGAGTGTATTTTGTGAAAGGAATTAAGCCTTTATAACATTTAGTTACCATGCTTTATTTTCTTGAGAAGAGTTCTTTATTGCATATGTTATCTTCTGTACTTACCTTGTCTGGTGCAAAGAAGTTCAAGAAAATGCTTCCAACCTCCTCTTGATGACTTCCAGGAGTAAGTCATTTCCTAAGGGGATAGTATGTAAGGCTCGCCTTTGTCCGACTGGTGTGTATCCTATTATTCACCTAGCTCTATATTAAAATGAAAAAATGATTGATTATTATATAATATGGTTGCCAGATGGATATAGGTAGTGATTGGTTATACATCCTCATTAATATGTTAAATTTGCTTCGGCTATGATATGTATATGTAGAATTAACTTTGAGATTGAGTGTGCAGGTATTTCTAACAAAACTACAGATATAGGAGATCATTCCACACCTTATGTTGTAATCCCTTATGAAGCCGATCTGGTTCCATGAGAAACTGAGATCAACTCTGTGTTTGATTTAATGTTGTAATATTGTCTTGCATGAGGTTGAATGGGTTAGGTCTACCCTCTTGTAAATTTGAATTATGATATGTGTTGTAAGAATTATTTTTGAATTCTATCTTATTTTAAAATTTTAAAATTTAAGGCCCTTTTC
Organism: Cunninghamia lanceolata; assembly: GCA_027924645.1. Lineage (NCBI taxonomy): Eukaryota > Viridiplantae > Streptophyta > Pinopsida > Cupressales > Cupressaceae > Cunninghamia > Cunninghamia lanceolata. The sequence goes on from BSBN01000754.1 coordinate 26,213, forward strand.
TTGTGTCTTAACATGACTCTGGGTGTCCTAACTAAGTTTAAATTAACCCTGGGTTATACCCCATGGGTCTAGGGTCACTTTTGACTAGGATAACCTTTGGTTAACCTCTGTATGATCACCTTAACTTCACAGTGAAGTTAAGTGACGAATTTAGAAGCATGGGGATAATAGAATGAGTGGAATCCACACTCAGGCCCACTTCCAAGTCATGGAATGACTTCATGATCCCCCAAATAATGGAGTGTTTTATCTCTTTGTGCCTCTTTTTTGGTGGGAGTTCCCTATAAAAAGGGTGGTGTGTCATCCACTCCCTTTTTATTTCTATTTTACCTATTATATTTTATTCCTCCATTTGTTGGAAAAGGGCTATAGTGGGGGACTTCATGAGTGGGGTTATTTTTTTAATCCCACTTGGGATAGTGAGGATATTTTTTAATTCCACTTGGGATAGTGGGGATATTTTTTAATCCCACTTGGGATAGTGGAAAAAGGAGTGGGGTTATTTTTAATTCAACTTGTCATAATCCACTCTTTCCAAAAATGAATCTTTAATTTATTTTTGTCCTCCACTGTGAATTTAAAATTCACAAATAATGAAAGCCCTTGATCTCAACTCTTGATCCTCACCCTCCATTCCTTTTTTAGAAAATCTATAAATAAGACCCTTCTCTAAGCAATTAGGGGGGAATAAAACTTCATTATTGTAGGAGGGGACTTCATTTCTTGTAGGGGGACTTTGTTCTTGCATTCTTATCATGCCTAATTTCCTCTAGGAAATCTTCTTCTGGCATCCTCATAATGCCCAATTCTTTTTCTATTCTCCTCTTCATAGCCTCATAATGCTGAAATTATTCTAGCCATCCTATATTCTCCATTTATTGTCTCTTGCTTGTGATCATAGAGAGATTATTTTTTTTTTGAGAAGGGAGTCTTTTCTTTCGGAGGAAGGAAATTGGAGAGGAGATTCTAGTGGAGCTCTACATCAACTTCATCCATTAAAGGGATTTTTAAGGTTGGATTTCATGGCTTTTCCTTTGTATTTCTATTGTTGCATAAGGATGTGTGAAAATTATTTATTTTGCTTGTGTTGTAAATTTTGTTATTGTAGGGAAATTTTATTGGGATGTTGACAGAGCTTCTTCCACTTGAAAGACAATGCTCATCATGTGTGGGGAAGGGAAGGTGTGAACCTCCTCAGGTACATTCTTGTTCTTAGAAAATGGAAGCTTTGAGGGCATTTTTATGAATTTTGAGCAAATGGTTATAAGGCTTGAGAGCCTAATTGTGATATTCCTGGGATTTTGATTATTTGGTTGGCTTGAGGCCATGAGAAAAATTAATTTTGTTGGCTTGAGGCCATGAGAAAAGCTATGATAAAATGTTGAGAAGAATGACACCCTTGAGTTGAGTGAGTCTACTTCCCTACCCTCTTTAAACTCACCTCAGCTTAGTTTTTGTGTTGTGAGTAAAACCATGGGTGTTGTGTGATGTTTGTTTCTATTGTTGTGAAGTGGTTTTTGGTTTATTCTACCCTGGGTGTGTGGATGATCTTCCTAGCTCGGGGGTGACCCTCTTGCAGGTCTATGGTAGGGAGGAGAGTAGCTTGTGTGGTGTTTCTTCCCTTGTGTGATATGCAGATTTTGTGGGAGCTTATTGTGAAGTTTGGAGAAGATTATTGGATCGTAGAAAATACTTTATTTTCCTTAAGTCTTAAGGAGAGCCTGATCTTTTAATAGCTCCTTCCTTGTCAATTTTCTAGAAGGAGAAAATTATCTCCCTATTGTTGTATAAATTGTTATTTTTTTAGTTGTGAGGAAATCCTCTATTTTTGGGTTGATAGTTGTAATTTTCTTATTCATTAAGTTTTACCATTTAGAAATGAGAAGAGGAAAGGAAAATTTGTTTTTAAAAGGATATTAAAATTGTCTAGTTCCTTCTTCTTCTACTTGCAAAGTTGTGATTTAGTTGATGTTTTAATTAAGTTTGTAAAAGTATTATTTTTGTGTAAGCTTAGCGGAAATATTAATTTTATATTTGTTATAAGCGATGTTGTAATTTTGCTACCATGAAAGAAATGAAATTTGGGTTGCAGTATTGCTTTTGAAATTACCGCCACCTTGAGGGTCTCTTCCTAAGATGGGGACCTTTTCACTTTTACTATTCACTTTTCACTATTCATTATTCACTTTTCACTATTTACTATTCACTATTCACTATTCACTTTTACTATTCACTATCTACTTTTACTATTCACTTTTCAGTATTCATTTGAAGGCAAACTATATGTAGTTTAAAACATTTGACTTGAAATAGAAATTTTAAATCAAGAAAAGTGGGATTTATTTATGCATATTGTATAATACGAATTCATTAGATGCTTAAACTCAGAGTTGCAATTCAGAAATATAATGTTTATATTTGCAAAAAACAAATTAACTCATTGCTCTGTTTTTAATGAATTATTGGATAGTAATCTGTTTTAACAAATTATATATATATATTTATTATATATATATTCTATACTCTCTTTATAGTTAAGGAACTTATTAATGAAATTGTGAGTTTAAGTGAACTGAGATAATGGCGGTATATATACATATACATATATATATATATTTAAATTAAATTTATAAGGAGAAATATAATTATAATATAATAATAGCATAGGTAAATATATTTTAATTTTAAGTAAGAGTCTTCTTAGAAGTTTCAACAATTATCACAAATTACTTAACAGAAAAATGAAGAGGAAAATATGATCCTTTCATTTACAAAGGACACTGAAAGTAAATGTAAACAAGCCCTCACAGGCATTCCATGAGTGGCCATTTTAAACTCAACTGTAGATTTAGAGAATAAACATCTAATCGAAAAAAAAAGAGAAAGAGAAAGAATAGCTAACGTTGGAAAATAAAGAGGAGAAAATGTGCGGCATTTCTGAACAGGGCTATGAGAACTAAGTTTAACCTACCATTATTCCTGTTTAGGAACAGGTTTATTATTAAAATTAATTCAAACGTTGAACTAAAACCTAGAGCAGAACCTTAGGGGGACTGAGTCAAGTGAAGTTAACCAACCCTGTGTAAGTGATCTAGTTTACCAAAAAATTAGGAATAATGTAAAGGATGTAGTGTTATTGCTGTTCGATAAAGAACGTGAAGAAAAAAAGATGGGATAAGAAGATCTTGCACAACGGGAAGGAGAATGAGATAGAAATACAATCAAAATTAAATTTCAAGAAAAGGAAGAGAGGGCAAATGAACAGATGATCGTGCTTTGTTGAAAAATGATCTATCACCTAAAACAACTGTTGTTCAAATGTAATTCATGAGACTAACCTAAGTTAGGAAACCACGCATTTTCTTGCGTAGGGTGTGCGCACATGTACATGGTACCCCATCAACAACTGTATTATTTTTGCCTTAAGCGTACACCGCCGAGCATGCCTACGTATGCAAGGGGGTTTTTAGAGTAGTAAGGGAAAATTTTTGATAGTTTGTATCATGACCACATGATGCATGTGGACATAACACACGTGAATACGTGTTGTGACTACATGGGAAATGTGGGCATGACAAATTCTCAAGTTGTTCTTCATTATCTCTACCTTCTTCAAGATCAGATTCAAGATGCCTAATTATTCTATCCATTTTGTGGCAGTCCTCTATTTTCTCCTTGAGGGATTGTTTTAGATTATCTTCAATTTTTATTTTTTCTTCAATTTCTTGGGTGAATCTCATAACCCCTGATTCCATTTCATGCCTTACCATAATGACTTCTTTTGACAGCTTTTCACATAGCTTATTTTTCTCATTCAGATCTTCATCAGTATCATTGACTTCACTCTGATGGGCTAATTTTTGAAGTAGTGCCTTTCTCTTTTTCACAGAGATACTAAGTTTTTCTTTTAGCTCATTTATGAAATCATCAACTTCCTTAAGTCTTTCTCTCAAATTATTGACTTCAGAGTGGGATTGGTCAAGATCATCTAGGGCATATTGAAATTGTTCCTTCATACCATATGCATCCATTGAGATTCCCAGATCTTCCTCAAGTTGTTAGGCTTTGTTCACAGGAACTTGCTCTAATACCAATTGTTGGAAACAAGGTAGATAACTGAGAGGGGGGGTGAATCAGTTATCTCAAAATTTCCTTGACTTTCTTTTCCTTTTGTTATCTTAATATTCAGTGTTGTATCAAAACATGAAAGTATATGTGATCATAAGAACAAAAATAAAATCAACACACATAACACAAGGGTTTTTATGTAGAAACCCTGTTAAGAGAAAAACCATGGGGTGACTAACCCAAGATTCTATTCTCTGTTAAAAGAATAAGGAGTACAAAAATGACACTTGCTAATCAGAGCTTACTGCCTGAGCACACTGCTCACAAGAGGCACACTGCCTATACTCACAGTCTACAAATCTTACAGAAGATAATCAAGTGTTTGAACTGATGAGAGGCATCTACAAATGCAGGAGTTCAGTTCTAGTTTAGGCGGAATATACTAATCTGATGCACTTCATTCTTCCTTTGTTTAATGCTGCTACTCTGTCACATACCAGACTTGAATTGATGCTCTCTCACTTATCCCTACTTTTCTTTGCACTTTATTTCATCACACGTTGACCACACACACATGCTGAAAACTATCTGGTATATATATCCGCATCAAAGATTTTTATCAACTTTCTAGTCGGCAACAAGAACACTGCAAGTAATTAATCTATCAGCTGAATCCATGCTTGATTTGTGATGTGTATCAAAACATAGGCATAGAAGTCATTAATCATGTCGGCCAACAATGTATAATCCCACGAATTGCTTGATCAACACCTTTTACTCATTCGGATTGAAGTCTGATACTCTGCCAGTCAGTTCTTCCTCTGTTTGCTCTACCTGACTGAAAACCAACACTCTGATGCTAATATCTTTTTCTTGCTTTATTACCGGAGGCTAAATCTTTATAATACAATAGTCATGATACCCCTCTTGACTTGTCCAAGTCTACAACTTACTGAGTTACACCATCTGAGAGATCCAGACTTGATTGTTGGACCTGGTTACATACTCTGTTCTTGTTTACCAGACTAAAACAGTCTTAAATCTTACTTCCGGTATAGGCATACTATGTACTACGGATGTGTGGGATAGACTTTGTTGCCATCAATGACAACACTTATGATGCCACACAGTGTCTTTTGCCAACATCTACAACATTCATCAAATTCTCTACCTTAACTAGCTTCACCTTGCCATCTTTGACCTTGATACTATACATTGATGTGCTTGGTCCTAGCATGAAATGTTGGGTTCTTAGCTAGGCAGATCACACTTTGATTGTCACAATAAACTAACACTGTACCTTGTTTTATTCCAATATCTGAACATAATCTCTTTGAAGCTAAATGGATTCTTTACAAGCATGAATAGATACCATATACTCAAATTCAGTAGTGGAAAAAGCAACCACAACCTATCGCTTACTCATCCAACTTATTGCACCACCAAATAAAGTAAACACATAAGCACTGGTGGATCATTTACTATTAACAACACCTGCCTAGTATGAATCCACATAAGCATGCATATCAATGTAATGCATGTCTCCTATCAAATTACCATGATAACACAAGGATTACTCTGAGGTACCCCACAGATATTTGATGAATCTTTTAATTGCATCCCACTAAACTCTACCAAGATTAGACATATATCTGGAAAGAACTCCCACTACTTGGGCAATCTCTGGTCTAGTACAGAGAATAGCATACATCAAACTTCCAACTGCACTTTGGTAAGGCACTCTGCTCATGTCTTCCATCTCTGCTGGAGATGTTGGACATCGTGAAGTAGATAACTTCATTCCAACTGTAAAAGGAACACATAATGGTATAAAATCCTACATGTTAAACCTCTGTAAAACTAAATTGACATACTTACTCTGGGTAGGCCATAGCTTTCTGTTCACTCTATCTCTTCTTATTTGTATCCCAAGAATGCATTGAGCTACAAGTTGAGACTTTAGTTCTAAAATCATTCCTTTCCCTTTACCAATAAATAACATATCATCAACATATAATGCAATAAAGAATAAATGATCACCATCAAATTGATAATAAATGATTAGATTTAGAATGATCAAATCCCAAACTCAACACATATGTATCAAATTTCTAGTACCACATCCTAGGACTTTGTTTTAGGCCATACAAACATTTCTTCAATTTACAAACCAAATCACTTTTACCTTTCACCATGTAGTGCTTTGGCTATGTCATATAAATATCCTCCTTGAAATCACCATGAAGGCAAGTCATTTTCACATCCATTTTCACAACCTTTAGAGCATAGGAAGCAATCATAGAAAGCAAGAATCTAATGGATGCCATTTTTCTAATAGGAGAAAATATCTCACCGTAATCAACACCCTCAACCTGAGAGTAACCTTTCACAACCAATCGTGCTTTGTACTTCTCAATACCTCCATCTAAACCAATCTTTTTCTTGAACACCCATTTGCAAACAATAGTTTTTCATCCTTCAGGTAATGGCACTAGGTCCCATGTATCATTCATTTTCAACGCTACTATTTCTTCATCCATAGCAATTTTCCAAGACTCTGCATCATTCATACCTAATGTCTCTTCTACAGATCTAGGTTAATTTATGTTAGTATTCAAAGAAAAAATACATCTCCAATCATTAGGTGAATACCTTTCAAGTGGTTGTCTATGCCTTGTAGATATTAAAATAAGTTGAGTTAGAGGTTCTTCCTCCTCTATTGAAGATTTAGGGCTAGATGATCTCTCCTCAATTTCATGTCTATCTAGGGGCCTCGATTCAAATTTCTTAGGCGTAGAAGGGATTTGAATCACGTCCTTTTGTTCACTTTGTTCTGGCTACAATGTAACAAAAGAAGGCTTAGTTTCTCTAAAAATAACACTTATACTATATATTACCTTCTGTGCAATAGGGTCCTAAATCTTGTATCCTTTAACACCATAACTATACCTGATGAAGATACATTTCACAGCCTTGTTTTCCAACTTTGTTTGCTTCTTTTTTGGCACATGTACATATGCCTCGCAACCAAAAACTCTAAGATGTCTCAATGAAGGCTTGTACTCTGACCACACCTCCATAGCCATTTTATCAACAAAAGTTGATGTAGCAAACCCGTTAATCAGGTAGCAAGCACTAGCACTGACTTGATCCAAAAACCTTTGTTCTAGACTAGCATCACTAAGCATACTCCTAGAATTCTCCAACAGTGTCCTATTCATTCTTTTTACAACTCCATTTTACTGTGGAGAATATGGAGTTGTGTTTTGTTTCTGAATGCCACAATCTTTACAGAATCTATCAAAATCATTAGAGCAAAATTCACCACCATTGTCATTCTTCAAACATTTTATTTTCTTTCCAGTCTACAACTCAACCATTGCTTTAAATTTTTTAAACCGATAGAAAAATTTAGATTTATTCTTTATAAAATATACCCATGTCCTACTATAATCATCAATAAATGAAACATAATATGTGGATTTCGCAAAGGAAGGAACATCTAAAGGACCAAACACATAACAATGAATAAGATCCAATACACCACAAGATTTATGAGAACTTGAGTAAAACTAAACATGGTTTTGTTTACCATAAATGCAATGCTCACAGAAATCAAAATCAAGATTACAATTTCAGTCAACCCTTCAACAAGGTTTTTATTTTTCCTGGTCCTTAGACCTATGTGGCCTAAACTTTGGTGCCATAACATAGTATTCTCTATAGGCAATTTTGAATTCAAAAGAAAGAGCACCCTTAGGTACCCAGAAGCCATGACCATCCACTGAAAATGAAACCCTCTCTTTTTCCAATGAAGTAGTGACATATTTTCTTTTCATAGAAGTACTATTGCACTCAACAGTGCATACATCAAACTTATACAATATGACAAATCTAACACCTCTAGAAATCACCATAGCACCTCTTACCATGTTGTATCCTAAATTAGAAAAGACTACTTGCACACCCGCATCTATTACTTTTCTCATAGATAATAAATTTCATGCTAATCCAGGGATATGCAAAACACCATTAATCCTTTTTATCCTACCATTAGGAAATCTAATTTTAACTTTACCACGACCAACAATATTTAAATGAGAATCATCACCCAAGTACACCTTACCTCCATCAAATTCTTCATATTTAGAAAACAAATCTCTATTAGGAGTCATATGGAAAGATGCACCCAAGTCAATTAACCATGCATCATTACCTGCATGAGTGGCTGAAGCTACAATGAATGCATTACCCTCTTCCTTATCAAGCTTAGAATTAGAATGATATTTCTTCTTATTCTTCTTCTTTACACTCCTTACAAAAGTGTCCAGGCTTACTACAATTCTAACAAATAACTTTGAACTTTCTAGGAGATTTGGATCTCCCTTTGGACTTGGATTTGTTGTGCTTCTCGCTCTTCTTGCCTTTTTATTTGGGTCTTCCAAGAACACTTAGGGCTTCCTTGGCACTAATGGATACCTTCCTCCTCATTTCTTCATAAATCAAAGAACCCACAACATATTCAACTTTCAAGACAACATAATTACTCCCAATCACCATAACAAGATAATCCTATGAGTCAAATAAAGAACAAAGTAGGATCTAACCTCTCTCCTCCTCATTCATTTTTACACCAACTAATGCCAATTGAGCCACCAACATATTGAATGCTTCTAGATGGTCTACAATTCGTCCACCCTCTTCTTGTTCTCAAGGAATATAATTTCTTCCTCAAGAAAATGTTGTTCACTAAAGATTTGGCTTGATATATCTCACTAATTTTCTTCCATAGTTTCTTTGCAGAGGGCTCTTCATGGACATTGATTAAAATTGAGTCTATCAGGAACAATATGATTAGATCCTTATCTTTACAGTCCATAACATCATATTTAGTAGCCAAAGTAGCATTTGTGGGCCTTGAAACATTCTCATCAATAGCATTCCATAGATCTCGATCAATTAACAGATCCTCTATCTTTAGCTTCCACATCTCAAAATTGTTACCAGAAATTGATTTATGTCTATTCTCCCTAATGTGCTTGCCATCTGAAAATCCCTGCAACAACATCACAAAGTATCTTCTGCACAATCTCCTACTCAAAACTAGATTAGTTCAAAAAACTCAACAACCCACAATTGAAACCATAGGTGACAAGCTCTGATACCACTTGTAAGGAAGCTAAGGTAGCAGAACAACTTCCTACACTAATCTTGAGGGGAGGGATATGTAGAACTTTTTTGATCTTTACAATAGTTACATAAATAAACACAAATAGCATCAAACCACAACATAGTAATTACGTGGGGAATGATAGAACCATGAATCAACTAACACATTGTTGATTACGAATTGGAGTAAATTGATAAACAATATGTGTACAATATATAGGAGTAGAGGTTGAGTCGACTTCAACACTTAACTAGAGGTGGAGGAAAGAGTGTCAACATGTGTCTTGGAGAGTTGTTTTGGACTCTCTATGTCGACACCTAACCACCTAAGGTGGCTTAAAGCCATGTGGGGAATATACACATAATTACTTATTTAAATAAGAAGTAATAGTGTTAATATTCCTACACTAACACCCCCCCTTAAGCATAACTTAGGTGGGCACAATAAAGATGAGTCCCAGCAACCAGGCCAATCAAGAATCAATGTACAAAAATATTTCTCATAAAGCAGATAAAGAAAGAAAACCCTGTGGGAAAAAAAATTCCTCCAAAAGAGAGAAATAAAGAAAGTGTACTAGACACAACTTGATGGAAGTGCACTTGACACAATACAACTAAAAGTAATAGTCTTACAATATTTGCAAGATCCATGTGTGGAATGTTCATTTCATGCCATATGGTTGCAATTCAAATCCAATGTGGAGTCCTGCTTTGAAGATTCTTAGGAAGCCTTCTGTGAAGCAACTCTTCAAATCTATAGAAGCAAGGAAACTGATATCAATCTTTTGCTACAATGAATCTCTAGAAGTCCTCAAAGAATCAACTCTAGATGCATATGTACCATTAGGTGATAGTGATGTTGTAGTGGAAGTGTTCATGACACATCTCAATACAATGAAGAAAAAAATGCTGAAGAATGATGAAGTAGTGGTGGAAGTGTACTTGACATATGTCTATGTAAGTGCTCTTGGCACAACTCTGAAATGCTCTTGACACAACTCTATGAACCCCCCATTATTTAATACTTTTATCCCAGATATTAGAAACCCCCTTGTGACTCAATATTTTTATTCCCCCTCAATTTAGCACTTTATAATGATAGTGTGTAAAACAAGTCTAATTGGAATGAAAAATGACACTTTATAATAGTAGTACAAAATCATTACCAATAGATTAGTCTAAAAAATTTATTCACTTTCTAAAAAGATGGCACTCTATTTCGAGTTACCAATCAAAAGATACAATTGTTTTTCGAGTTGTTTAACTATCTATACGAAGAAGGAATTTTTTTTGAGAAAAATGGGACAATTCCCAAATCATCTCAATGTAACTTTTTCAATGCTTGAACCAATTTCCCATTAACTATAAATATGCTCAATTTTACCTCTGTGGGTGAAAGTTATGGAAAAATAAAAAAAAGCCCCTCTTTGCACACATAATGCAAAATTAGGGTCTTTCGAGGCAATTTTTTTTTAGAAAATGCAACTTTCTGGATGATTGCTTAGCATGAAATGTCATTTTTTGTTGTTTGTTGACCACTAATTGTTACATTTACATATGATTCTAGCAATTAACTTTGGTTTGGGTAGTTTGTTAACTAACTTCGAAGAGTTAGAATATTTTGGCGGTCAACTTCAAATGTCATGGTTACAATTGTTTGTAGCATAGAAGCATTATTAATCATATATGTAACATTAAATGTTACTATTATGATAGGCTACTTGATGAGTTTAATAGAGGATGTTACACTAGTTGCTAACAATGAATGCTAGGAGTAGTTGGGAATACCAAATTACTAGGAGTTGAGAAAAGTTAACAATAAATGTTAAATGCTAAATAACAAATCTGAAACCATGGACATACTGCAAACAAACTACAAAAAATAGAGTAATAAATGTCAAGCCTATTTGTGGAAGCACACCTATATAATACATGTAGGAGATCATAACTTCCAAAATTCTTCAAACGATGACCAGTTTTGTAGAAAAACTCTGTAGAGGTTGGAGGCCGGAATGGGAGCCAAAGGCTCATGAGGAGTTTTTGGGCAGGCATGAGATGGTGACCAAAGGCTGACTACACATTGAAACAATGAAAGCCACCTCTATGAAAGATGTCATCTATGACTTAAATTCACTGAATAAATAGCAACCAAAATTGCACTAGAAAACTAGAAAATGGTGTTTAGAGATGTGCAAGAACAAACTGTTACTGATTGCAAGGTAGAATCAGTGGAGTCCACTACATTTCACTTAATCTCTAGAGCTTTCTCTGCCATGTATAGGTGCCATGGCTTTACTGGGATTTCAAATGACTACAACAAATGGAGTCAGACGCCAGAAAGGACCAAAAAAAAGTAGGTCAAACTAGTCAAGGGTATTGTTACGAGGGTTGTATGGTGCATATGGGCCAAATACAAGTCCAAAGGGGCCACCATTTGACTAAAAAAATAGGTGCAGAGAGGCCAGAGAGGGCCAAAAGACACATGGAAACACTCATTGCCAATCCACAAACCAGGTATACAAAAAAACACCCAAATCTTTTGCAGAATGAAACCAAATGTGAAACCCTCAGAACCACAGAAGAATGCGAGAAACAAGTAGAAGATCAGGTAGAAATGAAAGGCCCACTGGCCAAAAATGCCCAAAACTTAAAAAATACTAGAAACCCTCATTTGTGATGCCAAAAAATTGCCCAAATCTGCCTTTGAAACCCTTAAACCAGAGATGTACAAGGTAGTAAACATGCCAAAAATAGCTAAATAGATCCCTTAGAACATGCAAAATGTTGATTTTGCAAAAAAAAATTACATTTTCAACAAAAAAAACTATGAACAAAAAACTTGCAAAATGTAAAATTTCTAAAAAAAATTGCATTTTTTACAAAAGAAAATGTCAAATAAGAGGTTTTTGCCTCCAAACAAACTAGTAAGCTAATTAGCATAGATCTGGTACCATGTTAGAACCATGAATTGACTAATGCATTGCTAATTACAAATTGAAGTAAATTAATAAACAATATGTGTACAATATATAGGAGTAGAGGTTGAGTCGACTTCAACACTCAATGAGAGGTGGAGGAAACAGTGTTGACATGTGTGTTGGAGAGTTGTGTTGGACTCTCTAAGTTGACACCTAACCACTTAAGGTGTCTTAAAGCCATGTGGGGAATATACACATAATTACTTATTTAAATAATAATTAATAGTGTTAATATTCCTACACTAATAGGGAAACCCTTTTGGGAGGAAAACCCCACACTCCAAAGCCACCCAATATATTATTTAGGAATCAAGAAGATTACAATATACTTTCAAAGAAAGCTTTCATAGGAGTATAACCAACCAAAGAGCCAGAGGCAACTCAACATCTATAAGACTCTTAAACACAACCGCCACCTCAAGCTCCCGATATATAGGAGATACAATACAATAAATGTTCAATGGTAATTATGAAACCATGAGCCAAAACCACCCAAAAGTGATGCCCAAATTATCTAAAATAAAATATGCCTTGTGATGTGTCAAATAACACACCAATATGTGTAACTCTCCCCTTTACAACTCTTCTAAGTGTCCAACACATTTTCACATTTCCCAAAATGGGAAGCCTGACTTCCAGAGGCCATAACTCTTGATCCTGGTGTTCGATTGATGAACCATTTGATGTGTAAAAAATCTTGTGAAGAGATCTATCATTCTATAACCAAGTCAACACTAGATAATATACCATGGAGATAAAAATACTAATGTAAACATTTGTTGAGTCATCTGACTGAAACTAGTCAATGCATAGATAGTCAATAAAGGAAGAACAATCATAAGAAATGTCACTTGAAGCATACGATGCCCCAACCTCCATGCAAGCATCCTCTATACTATTAGACTCATCACTATCATCAAAGACAAAATATATAATTTCATGAAATAAAAATGCATCACTATTACTATTCCCAAGGATTGACCCATCCAAATACAAATAAGTGTACATGTTACCCTAGACCTTTGCATTATCATCACAAGATGTTGCATCACATACATCCACCTGCTTGATCAGATTTTCACACTGACCCCAAGTGGCAACACCACTACTAACACCACCAATTACTACACACTTACCAGAATGAAGTCCAATGTCTACATCATTATCTGTCTTAGATCAGTTATAATTGGGTGCGGACACATCATTGTCCTTTTCATGTTTAGGTTGGGGATCAAAAGGCAAAACAATATCACCATCATTTGTAAGGGATGACCTATCTAATTGAAGATAGGTGGAAACACTATTATCACTTTTAGCACAACTATCATATGAGGTTGCCTCACATGGTTCTACTCTTCTGACAACATACTCAACTTGACCAACTGTATTGTCATCCATAGTAGATGGTTCATTCCTTACAACATTTTCCTTTTGGGACAACAACTTTTCAATATATTTATTTCTCATTTTTTCAAGGAATTCAATACATTGATAATCCTGCAACAAGGTGGTATTCTACAAATCCTTTAGAACCACACTCAAATGAATCTCATATACTTCAAAAAACATATGAATGATTGCTGAAATAGAAGGCTTGAGAACATCTAGGATTTTCACCAAAGCAACTGCAAACTAGTGACTGAGGTCTTTGCAAGATCCCCCCTCCCACCTTCTGATATTTTCAAGGTCATGGGCATAAGAAGAATAAGAAGGAACCACACCAAGTGTACACCACTCCTCAAAGGCATGAATCAAATTGTCCCAAGAAGAAAAATAACAGTTTGGAAAACTACACAACCATTTCTTTGCATCCTTATCTAGAGACTTAGCAAAGAACTTCATCCACATGTGCTCATCTTAAAAATGAAATTTCTCCATAAATATAGCAAACTCTTGGACATGTGATTCCCCTTAAGAAAGGTCTAGCACATCAAACCTAGGCATCTGTGAGTATATATCCATTGTTATGCACTCAAATCCATTATGATGCATTAGCATCCCTTGTTCACGAGCAATCTTGCATCAACCAAAAATATTTGCATTTTAGTTTATTTGCAGTTCAACTTGTTTCTTTCCATTTTCTAGTTTAGTTCAGGTAGTTTAGTCAATAGCAGTTTTTGTATTTTGGTCCGCATTCTACCCAATTGCATTTCACATCTTGTGGAGCTGGGCTTAGCATTTAGACATGTTCATCTACATCATATCCAATTGTCAAAGCATTTGGATCAGTTACCAGAAAGTTATCACTATAAAAAGATTGACTATTTTCTCATAATAGAGCATCCTGATAGTCTCAGACACATCAGTTGAAGGAGAAGACTTATGGAGCATTCTCAACTTGTGGAGCCTAATTACACATCATTTAATGATCTTTGGTTTGTGGTTGACCTTTCCTAAGATCCGCACCTCATTCCATACATTTGTAGAGGTGTTCTACATAATTAGGTCCGACCTATCCATGTACACGTGTTACAACTCTTCCTTGGAGTTTGTGATCTTCCTTGGTTGACACGAAGGAATATTATGTTCCAAAGATGATAAATATCGATGTAATAGATCTTTAAGAATGCAGTTCATGATAACAGTGATAGTTGATAGTTTAGATTTTGTGTGAAGGAGCTTCAAAGCTATATCTTGCGCATATTCTGATATTCTGAAATTAGGCCTTTGAGCCCTAATTGTAAGACCGTACGTTGCCAACTGATCTATAGTTGAATTCTATGATATGTTGAATGACTGAATCTACATTTGTTCCATATCTTTGCATTGTTTCTGTTGTGTTTACTCTTGTTGCATGGTCTGGACAGTTCATTCTATTAACCCTCCTCCCGTGATTGCACCAAATGGTATCAGAGCAAAAGTTTGAATCTTTGGGAATGAATTGTGTGAAGTTGGTGAAGGAATTCCATAAGATCTTGTTGTGGACAAATATCTAAATTGAGGTAGGTTACTTGTGTCATAATCGATCATCGATTGTGAGGCAGTTGTCACCTTGTAGCTCGATCATCGAACTTGAGGTAGTTTGCACTTGATCCTAGGAAAAATGCCTCCGAGGAGAGTTGCTGCTATTGGAACAATGGCTGGTAGAATGGATGAGATGATGGAAATGATGAGAATTTGATTGGATGTTGTTGAAGAAGATAGGTGAAGAGGATTGACATTGAGACCTAATGTTGAAAGTGATGATGAAGAAGAATTTCAATCTATTGAACAAATTGGCGAAACCCTAGGAGGTGATGAAGAAGAAGAATTAGATCAAGTAAAGATGTTGTGAGCTATTTCAAAGATTGGAAAGAGACCTAGAGTTGATGTGCTAAACTATACTAGTAATTTGAACCTTGAAGAATTGATTGACTAGATAAATGACATGGAAGAATACTTTGAGTATGAAGAAGTTGAAGATCCAGAGAAGGTGAAATTTGCAAAGACAAAGTTGAAAGGACATAATTCTATATGGTGGAAATAAGTTCAATTGGATAGAAACAAAAGAGGAAAAGAAAAAATTACAAAGTGGGACAAGATGGTGACAAAATTGAAGAATCAGTTTATACCTGCTGACTATGAGTTGGAACTGTTGAAAAGATTGCAAAAACTGAGACAAAAGGAGAAACCTGTGAAGGAGTATACTGAAGAATTTCATAAGATGATCATAAGGATAAGACATAGTGAAGCAAGTAAGGAGAAAATGGCTAGATACATCAATGGACTGAGATTGAGCATTCAAGAAGAACTAAGTTTAGTGAGAATGACATCTTTGGAGGAGGCATAGCAGTTTGCCCTAAAAGTTGAAGAGAAGTTGAACAAGAGATATGATTTGAGACAGAAAGGAAGAGGAGGTAAATTTCAGAGAGGTAGAACATTTTCCAGAGGAGATAGATCATTTGTGGAGCAGAACAAGCCTGACAACCCATTCAAGAAGGATGACAGAGATAATAATGCTTACCAGAGAGATGATAGAAATTTTTACCAGAGAGGAAACCCTAGTGTATACCAGAATGAAGGATACAGAAGAGAAGGAAGAGGAAATGATAGGAGAACATTTAGAGGAACTTGTTTTAAGTGTGGAGGTGAAGGACATAGAGTATTTGAATGTAATCAAGGGAGTGCAAGCAAAAGAATAGAGAACAGTGGAAGAGAAGCCTATGTTGAAGAAGGACTTGTTGGATCACCGAGTTCAGTTGGTAAACTGGAGAAAGGAGAATCACTTGTGATGAGGAGTGCACTATTTCAAGTAGAGACAATTGAAGAACCACCATACAGGAAGAGTTTGTTCATAACTATATGCAAATCAGGAGGTAAATGTTGTAGAGTTGTAATTGATAGTGGTAGTTCTGATAACCTAGTTTCAGAAGAGATGGTGACTAAGCTAAAGTTGGAAAGATTGAAATACCCTAAGCCCTATTAGGTAGTATGGATTCAGGATGATCATAAGGTACTGGTGAGTGACCAATGTTTGGTAAAATTTCATATTGGATCATATCATGATGAAGTGTTGTGTGATATTATGCCTATGGATGTTTGTCATATCTTGTTGGGTAGACCTTGGTAGTATGATAGAAAAGCTATACATGATGGGAGAAAGGATACATACACTATAACATCAAATGGGAAGAGAATTACCTTGATTCCTTTGGAAGATGATCCTAAGGGTGAAGTATGTGGGAATGCTAGAATCTGTTTGGTAGATGGAAGAAATTTTCTAGATGGTTTGAGACATGAGAATATGTGTTATGCTTTGATTCCTAAGAAGCCTGAAGCATTAAAGGAGACTGAAGAATCACAACCGGAGGAGATAAAAGAGTTGTTGACAGAGTATGAAGACATCATATTAGATAATGTGCCTAAAGGATTGCCACCTATAAGGAGTATCAGTCGTCACAAGGATCTTATACCGGGAGCTAGTTTGCCTAACAAAGTAGCACATAGAATGACACCAACAGAGAATGAAGAATTGAATAGACAGATACAAGAATTATTAAGGAAAGGTTTGATCAGAGAAAGTTTTAGTCCTGGTGCAGTACCTACAGTATTAGCACCTAAGAAGGATGGATAATGGAGAATGTGTACTAACTCTAGAGCAATAAACAAGATCACAGTTAAGTATAGATTTCCTTTACCTAGGATGGATGATATTATGGATTGTCTGAGTAGAGAAAAATATTTCACAAAGATAGATTTGAAGAGTGGATGCCATTAGATTTGAATTAGAGAAGGAGATGAATGGAAGATTTCTTTTAAGACAAATGAAGGATTGTATGAGTGTTTAGTGATGCCTTTTGGATTGACAAATGCACCTAGTACTTTCATGAGGTTGATGAATGAAGTTTTGAAGAAATTCTTGGGTAAGTTTGTTATTGTATATTTTGATGACATTCTAATTTTTAGTAAGATGAAATAGGAACATTTGTGGCATATTAGATAAATTTTGCAGAGGTTGAGAGGAGAGAAATTGCTAATAAACATCAAGAAGTGTAGTTTCATGAAGGAAGAACCAGTGTATTTGGGATTTGTGATTTCTATGGAAGGATTGAAGATGGACCTTGAGAAAGTAAGAGCAAATCTTGAATGGCCTACACCAGAGAGCATTGGAGAGGTTAGATCATTTCATGGATTGGCTAGTTTCTACTAGAAATTCATCAAAAATTTTAGTTCAGTTTGTAACCCTATGACAGAGACAATGAGAGGTGATAGAAAAGACTTTAAGTGGACATCAGGAGCAGATACAAGTTTTGAACTGTTGAAGCAAAAGGTGACAGAGCAACTTGTTTTAGCATTACTGGATTTCAATAAGGTATTTCAAGTAGATTGTGATGCAAGTGGGAGTGCAATTGGAGCAGTGTTAAGTCAAGAGGGTAGACCTGTAACATATTTTAGTGAGAAGTTGAATGATACAAGGAGAAGATATTCAGTTTATGATCAAGAGTTCTATGCCATAATTCAAGCCCTGAAAAAGTGGAGACATTACTTGTTGCCTAAGGAGTTTGTGTTATATATAGATCATGAAGATTTGTAATATTTGAATAGTCAAGATAAGTTGTATCAAAGACATATGAGATGGGTTGAGTTCATGCAGAGTTATACTTTTGTGTTGAAGCGTAGGAGTGAAAAATCAAACAAAGTTGTAGATGCATTGAGTAGGAAAAGGAACTTGTTGACAAAGATGAGGGTTGAAGTGTTAGATTTTGATGAATTGAAGAACATGTATGAGGAAGACATTGATTTTGCAGAACCTTGGAAAGCATGTAAGGAACTTGTTGTGACAGATAGGAGTAAATGGTTGGACGATTGCATTCAAGAAGATATGTTCATCAGAGGAAATCAATTGTGCATACCTGGAAGTTCAATGAGAAATAATTTGATCAAGGAGAAACACAGTGGAGGATTGGTAGGACATTTTGGCATCAACAAGATAGTGGCTTTGGTGAGTGAAAACTACTATTGGCCTCAGATACATAAGGATGTTAGGAAATTTGTGCAAAGTTGTAGAGTTTGTCAAGTTGCAAAAGGAATTAGTTAGAATACTAGATTGTACAAACCTTTGATAGTACCGAAGAAACATTGGAAAGACATAAGCATGGATTTTGTAATGGGATTACCTAAGACACAGAGAGGACATGATTCAATATTTGTAGTGGTAGACAAATTTTCAAAGATGGCTCATTTCATACCTTGTAAGAAGACATCTGATGCAGTACATACTAGTAGACCTATTTTTCAAGGAGATTATGAGATTGCATGGATTACCTAAGAGTATAATTTTAGATAGAGATACTAGATTTCTTGGATATTTTTGGAAGACACTTTGGAAAAAGATGAAGACAGATTTGAAGTTCAGTTCAACATTTCATCCATAGATTGATGGACAGGTAGAGGTAGTGAATAGGAGTTTGGGAAACTTGTTGAGATGTTTGGTTGGAGAGAAGACATGAAGTTGGGATTTGACTCTTTCACAAGAAGAGTTTGAATACAATAATTCAATGAATAGGAGTACCAGAAAAACACATGTTCCTCGATTATTACCAGAGTGAACCCTAGAGGAGTGATAGAATTGAGAGACATGAGAATGATAAAAAAGAGAAGTGCAGAAGCAGAAGAATTTGTAGATCACATGAAGACAGTGCATAATCAAGTTAAGAAGCCTTTAGAAGACATGAACATCAAATATAAGGAGCAAGGAGATGAGAAAAGAAGACAAGGAATTTGAAGTTGGAAATGAAGTGATGGTGTACTTGAGAAAAGAAAGATTTCTAGTTGGGACATATAATAAGTTGAAGATGAAGAAGTTTGGACCTTGTAGGATACTCAGAAAATTTGATTAAGGAAATGTATATGAAGTGGAGCTATTAGAGACATTGGGAATATCACCTATTTTCAACATTGTAGACCTATACCGATATCATGAAGTAGAGTTTAGTGACAACATGGAAGAAGACTTGAAGAAACAATTACCACAACAAGCACTGGAGTAGATTGAAGACATTTTGGACAACATAGTTGGATGCAACACTAGAGGAAGATAATACAAAGAATATCTTGTGAAGTGGAAAGGTAGACTAGAAGAAGATTCATCATGGATTTCTCAGGCTGAGGTGGACTATCTTGGTTCTCCCCTAGCCCCAGCAAAGTGAGGGACTCACTTTTTGAATAACCCCAAATGTCTGATGTAGGAGCATCCCTGGTTCAAGAGAAATCTTGCATCAACCAAAAATATTTGCATTTTAGTTTGTTTACAGTTCAACTTGTTTCTTTCCATTTTCCAGTTCAGTTCAGGCAGTTCAATCAATAGAAGTTTCTATATTTTGGTCTGCATTTTGCTGCAATTGCATTTCACATCTTGCAAAGATAGACTTAGTATCTAGACAAGTTCATCTACATCATATCCAATTCTTAGAGTATTTGGATTAGTTACCGGAAGGTTATCGCTATCAGAAGATTGACTGTTTTCTCATAACAGAGCATCTTGACAGTCTCAGACACATCAACTAAAGGAGAAGACTTGTGGAGCATTTCTCAACTTGTGGATCCTAATGACACATCATTCAATGATATTTCATTCATTTCCAACTTTCCCTGAGATCCACACCTCATTTCATACATTTGCAGAGGTGTTCTACATGATTAGGTCTGACCTATCCATGTACACATGTTACAACTCTTCCTTAGAGTTTGTGATCTTCCTTGGCCGACGCAAAGGAATCTTATGTTCCAGAGATGATATATATTGATGTAATAGATCCTTAGGAAAGCAGTTCATGATAGCAGTGATAGTTAATAGTTTAGATTTTGTGTGAAGAAACTTCAAAGATATATCTTGCGCATATTCTGATATTCTGAAATCAAGCCTTTGAGCCCTAATTGTAAGGCCACATGTTGCTATCCAATCTATCTAGTTGAATTCTATGATATGCTAAATAAATGAATCTACATTTGTTCCATATCTTTGCATTGTTTCTGTTGTGTTTATTCTTGCTGCATGGTCTAGATAGTTTATTCTGTGAACCCTCCTACCGTGACTGCACCAAGTTGAGCTCTAATTGTAAGCTAGCACGTTGCCGATAGATCTATAGTTGAATTATATGATATGTTGAATGACTGAATCTACATTTGTTCCATATCTTTGCATTGTTTCTATTGTGTTTACTCTTGTTGTACAGTTCATTATGTGAACCCTTTTGTCATGACTGCACCACATTATCTACCCATGATAAATCTAACTTATCATATACATCACAATTGGGAATATTGGAATGTCTATATATTTGAGGCTTAGTGATAGGGTCCCCCACCAGGGTGTATTGGGATTTAGATTGTAGGTCAGATTGTAGCAACAAGATTCAGCTCTAAGTTTCATTATGCTTCCTAATAAGTTCATCAATATTATGTGAGGAAGTTTGACCTTGAGGAAAATGGGATCCTAGATGCAAGACATTCTAAATAATAGGATGAAGAATTGAATCATCCTCATCATCATAATACCCAGGGATTGAAACACAGGATGATGTAAAGAAAGGATTTGCCCTATAACTATTACTATGGCAGAAGGACATGACTGAAACATTCAATCATGTAGGGCAACACAAGACTTGATAAATTAATTTCTTATATATTTTGTAGGAAGTTCAAACTAATTATAGAATAAGGGAAAATTATGTCTACCTTCACAGTAGCAGAAATCCTTTTCAAATAGAAAATTTGCCACCTCTTCTAGAGAGGAATACCTTGAATTAGATAGGATTTCCAAGGCAACAAATTTATTTTAGTTTTAGCTCACTAGTAGACTTTCCATTGATTCAACCCAACAACAATTTTCTTTCGTGGAAACGATGCCATTTTTGTTGGTGTAAGTTGACGAGCTGCCAACTTCAACACAAAATAATGTAAAATTTGAATCTCTATTATTAGGGATTTGAAAATATCTCCAGCTGCCTATAACCCAACAATAGCTAAAGAAACTTTATCCTTGGCAATAGTGCCATTCTTGTAGGTGCTCAAACATTTAGTTCCACCAATCCTAAAGACTCAATACCGAAACCTAAGGCCAGGGATAATTTATGCTTAAGGTAATGTGGAAGACTTATGATTAGATGGTGACATGAATGGACCAATTTCTATGAGTGGGTAAACTCACCTTTGTATTTAGTCTCTACTAGGCCAGGGGGGATCCATGAGGTCTCAAACATAAGAAAATTGAAGAGAAATAAAATAATTCAGCTCAAGGACCTTAAGAAACTACACCCAATGTGTTATGAATCCTAAAATATGTCACTAAACTCATGTCAACACTAGCTGCATATAGACCTAAAGACCTCAAATAAATAGATCATGAAAATTCACTCTTACTCTGCACCTTAAGATGACAACTATATTGTGTTTCCCTAGCAGATAAATTCATTTAACATTGCATACATAGGGATAAGAGAGAACACATATGAATGATTTAGGAGAGAGATATTCAATAATTTTAAAAGTTTGTTGGCTCTTCACCAATATAACTAGTGCCTACTTTATTGGGTAACAGAGTCATGAATGTAGAGGGGAAAGAGATGTAGAAATGAAACTATAAATGGAAACATATGTGCATCTTCATACAATGCATATATCTCATCTCATGCAATGGACATTGTTAGTAATCCAAACAAAACTTCAAATACCCACATAGAGCATAAAGGAAGAGCACCACAATTTGTTGCAATGAATTAAAGCACTGTCACATACTTCTCTAAGTTGTGTTACATTCATACCAGCAAATGTGGTAGGAGAGGATGAGTAACTAGCTTCAAAAACCCACTTGAATAATTACAAACTACTTGGAGACATCCATTACATGCATATGTCTTTGGATTACCTTCCTATGCTTTACACAATGCATATTACCCCTTTACAAATTGGACTGCATCAGTTGATGCTCTAAGACACTACTGAGACACTTATAGTCATGGATTTGGTTTAGTGACCAACTTATAATACATCTTTCAAACATTTATATATAGAATTAAGATTCACAATAGCATCCTGGATGTAGATTTGGAGTGGTCAACCTATTTGCAGTGTGACCATATTGCCTTGTCAGAAACCCACGTGGATTTGCACCTGAAATGCATCCTCCTAGAGTGTGTACCCATGCCAAAGTACACCAAATCCATTGCAAAAGGACCTGCAAGCATCCTATGTTGAATGGCACAAGACAACTAAGAGGGGGGTGAATCAGTTGTATCAAAACTTTAACTTCTTTAAACCACAATCAATTTCACAATCATTAACTTATTTCCTTATTTTATTATGAGTAGTAAACATGAATAGAAGAATCAAAGCATGAGCAAATCAACACCATATACACATGAACACCAAATTTTTATGTGGAAAACCCTAAATAGGGAAAAACCACGGTGAGTGTTATCTCACAATATAATGTAGTAACAATACCAAATATCAAAAGGTGGCTCACTACCAAAGGGGTCATTGCCCAAAAGAATGGCTCATTTCCAAGGGTGGCTCACTATCGAGGGTTAACTCACTACCTAGGGTGGCTCATTGCCAAGGGGTGAATTGATTTAGTAGCATCTACACCATGCCTAAGTTTAGTTCCATTGAAGTGCAATAAATCTCCTCTACTATGCTCTGCTTTTACACTTCACACTTATCTTTGCATCTTCACACTATCACTCCTCTTTCATGACTTCATTAAATATATTTATACAATTTATCAACCTTGGAATGTACATCAACGTTGGCATTACAATCATCAACCATTGGAACAATCTCCAAGGTTGGCATAACATCAAATTAGGACTAGACATAAACAAACTTGTAGACTAAATGAATAAAGGAGGAACACTTCATGCCTTAGTACTAACTCAATTACATCTTCACATGCTACCACATGCTTCTACAATTCAGGAAATTCATCTACAAAGAGTGTTAATCATCTAGGTCATCCAGATTGGTGCAATCATCATGATCACTTGAACACATGCTTCTAAGATCTTCATTACAGTTTGTGGATCAAACAAACACCTTAAATGCATTCACGGGACATCCAAAAACATCATAGATTCATTTGGAAACTAGCAAATCCAACTGCAGTAGATCTCAACTTATTTCACTTGAAGATGGATCACAAACTGTTCTCAATTAGACACTATCAAACTCTGCTAATTAGAAACTTGCTTTTCGGAGCTTCAAATCACATATCCTTTGGAATGAAGATGACTAAGGAGCTTATAAGCTCAATTCTAGAACCACAAAGCCAAACTCCAATCTACAGAGAAATGTGGAGTAAAACATTTTCTCCTTGTCACTCTGTAAACCTTACCAGGCACATTCTTCACACTGGTGAATAGAAATTTTTCTACACAGTGATCTAGACCACCATATTTTGGATTTAGCATCTTCAAACACTTCTCTAATTCATATCCAAAGCTCATACTCTAGTCTTCACTATAGAGAAAATGCGGTGCACAATACCCAGACAGTGTTCTTCAATCAATCAACAAACAACAATGCCAGAAGATATAGTTGACACAAATGACAACACAAATATGTTGACATCAATGAAAATACCAATTATCACATACTTGCAACATCCTAGGGAACCTAAATTATCATCCTCATTTATTTTCATATCTTACCGACCTACCTGTTTTGCACATTAATGGCATCCTTTGGCAAGTGAGAATATCTTCTATGGTGAACAAGCGTGAAAATAAGTCTTAAAAGAATTTACAACACTTAAAAACTTTTCAAAATTTTGACTTTAAGAGATTTCTAAATTTTACAAAACTTTTTTGTAGGTTGGTAGGTTCACAAACTTTCTGAACCATAAAAAATCTACTTGGCTCTCTTTTTCTCATCTTTATTTTCATCTTTCTATGGTTTTTTTAGTATTTTGATACTTTTTGAAACTTGAGAACCATCTTATCTTTTGCCTCTTCCTTGTCTACGTTCTTCATTCTTTATTTTGATTAACTAGGGAAACCTTGAACCATTTCAGCATTTTAGTGAGTTCACAAACTTGCAAACTTAGCAAAACCTTTGTTTGTTTTTTTTCTTTTCACCATCCTTTACTTTATTTTTAGTGTTTCAGAGCTTTCTCAAACTCATGAAACACACTAGCCTTGTATTTATATTCTTCCTCCATTTTAGTGGTTTAGCAAAACCATGAATTGTTGAACATCCATCTTTCTTCTTTATCCTTTTTGATGTTTTGACAAAAATATAAACTACCGAACTAGTTTGGCAGTTCAACCTTTCGCCAAACTGTTGAAAATTCTTTCATTTCTTTGTTATCCTCTTTGGTTTTCCACACCATTTTGGTGTTTTAGTGAAATACCAAACTGCCTAACTATTTTGATGGTTCATCTTTTCACCAAAACACTGAAACTAATCTTTGTTGCTTCTTCTTTCCCTCATAGATCATAGTTTTAGCGGTTTAGTGTAAAGTTAAACCACTGAACTAGTTTGGTGGTTTGACTTTTCTCTGAACCACCGAAAGTAAGGGTAAAACATATATACTTAGTGTTTTATAGGATTTTCAAAGGGGGAGGTGAACACCAATGACTTCAAGGATTTTTAGGGGATAATATGAGGATGGGTACCCATTTAAACTAGATCAGATATGATATAATTGATGGGAAAAATAGGTAGAAGTAAACAGAGGCAAAAACAAAAGGGAATTTTGATGGTTTTAGGAAAGAAATCACAGGCTTCTAGATTTTAATGGGTTGCGCACCAACACCTTCTTGATATCATCATCTATTTCTTGTGAACAATTCCCTAAATCACTAATCATATTTATGCATAGTTTGTCTTGGAATTGTCTTAATGTACTTCAATGTAATAATATTTTGATGAGACATTTTTGGATATTAAAACTATGCAAGAAAGTTTGAATTTACTGTATATCGTAGTTTATCTTAGTACTATCCTTATCATATCTTGAATACTAGTATTACACCCTCCTAATCAAGGTGTCTAGAAACAACTAAATATTTTGGACATCATTATTTATGTCTTTAGCCCTCTAGGTAACCTTGAAGGCTTTCTAGTGCCTATATGCATCTTCATTAAATATATAGTGATTCATTGGAGTTATACCCTACTCATTTATGACAATTGGATTCCATAACATAGCTTTTGTTGGTTGCATGACCTTTATTTTCACTTTTTTTTTAATGTGCCTGGTAAACTTTTTTCACATGACCGGTGACACTGGCACGACATGCCCTTCGGTACCATAGGGATGGGGGGCGACTAGACCTCATGACCATCTTTACCACAATGGAATAACCTTTATTTTCACTTTCAATATTATATGAGTAAAATCTTTAAAACTATCTAAACAATGTTTTAAACAATAGTACTACAAATTTTTTCTCCTAAAGGTTTAATTTCTTTTCATGTCTATTGTTACAATGTATGAGATATAAAATCATGTGCTTCTTTACAATCACTA
The DNA here is from genome assembly GCA_027924645.1 of Cunninghamia lanceolata. Taxonomy (NCBI): domain Eukaryota; kingdom Viridiplantae; phylum Streptophyta; class Pinopsida; order Cupressales; family Cupressaceae; genus Cunninghamia; species Cunninghamia lanceolata. The sequence continues at coordinate 52,379 of BSBN01000754.1, forward strand.
AGAGATACCCTTCTATGGTTTGGATATCCATAGGAAATGGTGGCCTTGGGAAATAGCTTGGTTCATCATTGTTTGAGTGTGTATGTTCAATCTTAGTAGCAATAACTTCCAAGGCACATACTGCCCAACATCCCATTTGGGATCACACCAATGTTTTCAAAGGTATACTCAACCCATTCATCTCTAAAGGACACCTCCATGTGATCTTCACTATCAACAATTTCACATTTGTGCCACCTCATTCACACACAATGTGTCTTTCTAGGTCCTTCTATCATCACTTTAGTGAAAATATTTTCTCATCTCTTTATATACTTTTTCAATGCATATTGTGCTTAAGCACAACTACTAGTCATAAATTCTCTGCATTTCTCCATTAATCAAGCATAGCCATTAACCACATGTTCCAAAGAATGGTGTACGAATTACTCCATAGATAAAAATTCAACACTCTTTTCTAATAACAACATCCTTTTCTCAACGTAGATTTATTTAAAAAAATTTACTAGTAAAGGATTCAAAAGCTTACTCAAATTTTCTTTAAAAATTGATGAAGAGCATCCCTCACAAGTATATCCACCTTATGTGTAAACTATCAACAATTTTATTATCTACTAATAAATTGAACATCATAGAAACTCATAGAAAAGGTCCCAATATTGGAACCAAAATGTTAACCAATCTTACTTATTTTAATTATTACTCTATTAAGGTTAACTTATAATTTTATCTTCTACATGCTAGCTTCCATTCCCAAGTCTCAAGTGAAGCATGAGAAGAGTTCAATCCCTTCATTGTGAGTAATTGTTCTAAAGTTCAAATATTAGATGATAATGACTAGACTTGTGCAAATATATCTCTAATCTATTGATGTATAAATAAAAAGACACCATTACTCATCAACAAGTGCTTAAAGAAAACCACAATTTAGAATAGATCTAGCTATTAACCCATTCCTTTTATCTATTTGTGTCTATCTATTATGAGTACAAAGTACATAGTATATAAAGGCAATTTACTGCCTAGATGTTGCTTGTAATTTCTTACATATGTTAAGCATCCATTCATGACCACCTAGAACATTTATTACTTAAACTTTAAAAAAATTAGGTGGGATAATTATTGTTATTTTCTTTAGAATTTCAAAATATTACAACACCAAACATAGGGAGTGGCAACTAATCAAGCTTTATTAAACCCATTGATTATTCCCCAAGGATTTATAACATAACTTACAAGTTGCTAAACCACATGGGTATATTTGTATTCATATTGATTTTTAAGATCTTAATAAATCCTCCTCTATAGATGACTGTTGATACCTAATATTGATTTGATTGTTAATTCTATTAATAGACATGATATGTTATCCTTCATGGATGTAGTTTTTTTTAATCTATAGTCAAATTCTTCTTAATCCACATGACCACCTTAAAAATTCATTTAGTACTCCATGGGGCACATTTTTTATTTTATTATGCCTTTTTGGTTGAAAATTATTTGTGCTACTTATCAAAGGGCTATAATTCTTATATTTCATGATTTGATGCATAATATTTCAAAATATTTTGTTGGTGATATTTTGGGCAAGTATAAGAGAAGAAACAATCATCTTAGATATTTTAAGATTATTTTTGAGTGTTTGAGATAGTATTAGGTGCACCTCAATCCTAATAAATACATATTTAGTGCCAGGAGGTAGAATTTTGGGTTTATTATCTCAATCCAAGGAATCAAAGTTGATGTTAAAAAGATTGATGTTATTGTGAACATGACTCCAATTCATAACTCACACAAATATGCAGTTCAGAGGGTAAGATAAATTCTATATGTGATCTATTTCACAACTAGTGTATCATACTCTATATTTCAATAAACTATTAAAGAATCACACAAAGTTTCAATGGAATGAGGATTGTCAAAAATCCTTTGAACATATGAAACAATACTCAATAGAATCTCTTGTACTCATGCCTATGATACATTTTAGCTATTTTTTCGCCATTGGTGTGTTGTTACTGCAAAATCATGAGAGTGGAAAAGAGCATGTTGTTTACTATTTTAGTTATACATTATTATAATAATGTGGAGAATTTATACATAGAAATGGTTTATTCTTCATAAACATTGTGACATTATATGTTGAACTTTGAGACATATGTGATAGTGAAGGTTTATCCTTTAAAATATATATTATATTTTCTAGATGATGTTATCCTTTATCCTTTATATTACATGTTGATTCCTTTTTTCCTTGGATGATGTTATTTGATGATTCTAGGTGCATGACTAGTTTGGGGGAGGATATATGATTTTGATTATCCATGAGTGATTTGATTCCACTATCTTTTCAACTTGAATTTTTATGCACTAATAGCATTGCTAAACATGAGGCTTTGATTACAAGACTCTAGAACTTGATTTCTCTCAAAGTAAAATCTATTGATATACATAGTGATTCATAGTTACTAGTAAGATAAACTACATGTGATTATCAAACTAAACATTCTTGATTAACTTAATACAATGAACTGACATTACAATTAAAATTGACCATTGATTTTATTCCTCAAAAAGATAAAAAACATCAATTCTATGTCCAATATGATATCATATTAAGCATTGGTGATGGTACTCCTCACTTTACATTACTTATCCATAGATTATGACAACCAACTATTCAATACAATGGTTCCATGATATTTATACTTGTTTATATTCAAGGGTATTTTCCCTCAATTGTTCTAAAAATACCCACATTCACATTCATAAATATAAATACTAAATACTTGATCATTCAGGATGTTCTTTATTTGTGAGGATTTAATTAATTATTACTTAGATGCTTGGAGTATAACAAGAACACTATTTCCCTTCTAAAATCCCATGGGGGCATTTGTGGTGGCAATGTTAGTGCTAAATTATTGGTACATAAATTATTATGCATGGGATAATTTTGGTCCAACATGGAAAATGATTCATATTATTTTGTTTAAAAATTTGTCACATATCAAAAAGTTAGCAATTAAAGGCTGCATCTACTCATGAGATCTGTTCGCAGGTGTAACGTCAGAAAATGTCCCCTTGGGGGCTTTTTCCTATTAAGGTTTAGCTCTCAGGTCTTTTGTGTGCATTTAGGACATCTTGCATCATGATTTGGCATCTTGATGTAATGAACCCTAGGTATCATGGCAAATGGGGCCTAGGGGGACTCCTTGAACCTAACCTTGCTCAAAATAGGGGGAGGACTTGGGTACCCGTGCCCTAGTCCTGCTATATTTTGGGTTAGGCCCAAATTTTAAGTGTCAGTTTATGACCGTTATTTGGTCCCTAGGCTAACATGGTAAGTTTGAATTTATGAAATCTTGGTAGAAGTGTTTGTAGTTGCATATAAAAGTATGTTTAGGCATTCATTTGTAAACTAGATTTCAACTAGAACATTACTAGCAAGCTATCATGTTCTAAAGGTGATTCAAGGCTTTCATTGTGTTGCAAGAGTAGATTGGTGTTGTTTATGTGTTTGTGCTTGCAGATTTGAGCATCCATTTCCTCATCGACTGAAGAGCTTCTTCCTCTCATGAGATCTTGACTACAAGGTGATATTTATTGTGTTTGTGATCATTATTCATTTGGTTTTTGCCTTTGCCTCACAAAGGCACACACTCTCTATCTGACAAAGCTATTTCGAACACTTAAGTGTCCTTCCGAGGCTTGACTGAGGCAAGATCCTAAACACCACAACCCCCTCCCAAAGTTTTATGATTATAGGTTACATGTTGATGATGCAGAAAAAGTGAAGTTGTAGGAGGGCATGTTGGAGTGTTAGAATTGCAAAATAATAGGACAAAGAGCACCCTGGACTTGGGCACCTGCTCATTAGTCCTCAAAGTTTCACGACTGAAAAACCTTTGGTGCAGCAGGAACATGTTGCAGATCTTGTCTGCAGATCTTGATAAAAAGTAGGGCACTGGACTTGGGTGCCTGCTCTTTAGTCCCTGACTTTTCTGCCTTGGAACCCCGAAAATAGATGCATAGTCATTTGTAATTTTACATCTTTCTATAGAAGCATTTCCCATTATTCATTTGTTTATTGCCATATTTTCATAATTAGGGTTTTGATGGATAATTAAGCATAAGAGAAGGAAAATTGATAATCAAATACCCTAATCAAAGTTTCCCTACATTTGTAAGTGACCAAGGACCTGATAGTGCTCTTCCAATTGATCCAAAGGTCCTTAAATGTAATTGGTGAAAGGAGGATTTAAACCAAAACTAAACAATCCAAATTTTACTACATTACAACAGGGAAATGTATGACAGTCACTAGAACCTACTGTAAGTCACCGCAAGTGAAGTGTGGAGGATAAGGCTAACAAAGCTAATGTTACTAAGAGTCTTTTGTAAGGGACATGTCTCTATCACAGTATATTATATAAAGATATGTAACACAATAAGAGATAGGAGAGATAGATAAGAAATATATGTACAGAGCAAAGACATGGACCTGTTAGAAATATAGTCAAAAGGTACTGCTGATAGAATGTTGTCATTGATGGCAACAAGGTTTGGTAAAGGTCCAGAAGACTAACTTAGTCAAAATGGCTAAGTAATGGGCAAGCTACAGAGTATTAGAGATTGGGTCAGTATGCCTCCGTAGTTGAAGATCATTACATGCGGTTCCATTATGTTGTTCATTGATATTTTGTGATCACATTTTTTAGTGTTCAAGTTTTGACTTCCTCTGAAAGTCATATGGTGAATTGTCTAAGTCTAGATGAATAGAGTTAAGCCTGAAACAGTGTAAAGCACCTAAGTATTTTGGTTCGTATTCATCTGTTGTTGAGTATTTTGATTTGTAGTTCTAAGGAAATGTAGACACATGTCATAAGAATCTAAATTTAGATTTGTAGCTCTTGAAGTCCACTAGATCATATTTGACAAGTTCTCTAGTATCGGCTTCCAGTCTGATAGTATTTCTCTGTGACAAAACAACATTTCTGAGATCTGCATTTCTCTATGAAGGAATATTATGCTTCGCAGTTCTGAAGGTATGCTAAGAGGTCCATAATGAATGTTGGTTGTGATTCTTAGAGTCTCATATGGTTTGTACTAGAAGTTATGTTATGACAGTCGAGCTAGTTGCGTTTTCTTAAGGGACAAGCCAATAGACATGTTAGATCTATATGCGGAGAAGATATATTGTTTGAATAATCAATCTAAGTGGTTGGATGATTGGTGCTGACCTATATAAGAATTATTGTATGTTTGTTTGGGTTTGCATTGCTCTTTGTGCACAAGATCAAGCCGACAAGGTATAACAATTGAATACATGTTTCATGTTTGTCTTGCTGACCTAATTGTGAGATAAATCTTGTTGTAGATATATATATACTCAATGGATTTCAGTGTTGGAGTGATGTGTATGGGTATATGTTGTGTGAATTAAATATGTGTGTGATCTAAGCTAGTTTTGTGATCAGAAAAAGGATATTAGGAGCAAAAGGGCAGAGCATGTGTGAAGTAGAATAGAAAAGCAGTGTGGACATTATGAAGAAATTTGATTCTGTATACTGAGCTATTAGTGGCACTACACTTTAGCATTCTGTAGATGCATTTGCATTAGTCATCTCTTGGCAGTGAGCCAATCCTTCTTCTATCTTCTCTTCTATTTTCTTGGTAGTGAGCACTTCTTTGGACAATGAGTCCTTAGTCAGTGAGCTCTACGGTAGTGAGCCTTCATGTAATTCGGTATTGTTATCATAATATATTGTGAGCTAACACTCACCATGGTTTTTCTCTTTTTGGGTTTTCCACATAAAAATATTGGTTTCTATGTGTTATGTCTTTATGGTTGCTACTCTTATGTTGGTTTTTCTTTCAAGTTATTGAATATGGTAAATGGATTAATAAGTGTGCAAAAGAGAAGTTTTACAGAATACTGATTCACACCCCTCTCAATATTCTTTGTATTCAATAATTGGTATCAAAGCAAGGTTCCTTGGAAGAAGTATAATAACTTGAGGAAGATCTGGGAAAGAATACTCATGGCAGTAAGAAGGTATCGTTCTCTAGGTAATGACACAATTGATTAAGAATTAAAAATAGCTCTTGAGGATCTTGATAACGATGAAGCAGAGATCCAAGATTTGAAAGAAAATGTCAAAGATGTAGATGATTGCATCCTGAAGCTAAGAGAGCAAGTTAATAGATCAAAGAATAGGAATAGAGAGCTAAATGAACAATTGTTTGAAGCAAATGAAATCCTAAATAACTTATCAAGGTTGGTTGAAGAGAAAGAAAAAGATGAGAAACATGTGAATCAAATGTTAAAAGATAAGTCTGAAGAATGTGAAAAATTGGGAAAAGATGTGTTACTTCTAAAATATGATTTGGAAGTAGCTAATAGCTATAAAGAAAAATTTAAAATAAGCACTGCAAAGCTTGAGGAGTTGATTGAAAGTAGAAGAGTTCAGATGACAAGAAAGGCTTGGGATTTGAAAAAGGAGAAAGTTCTAAATCAGGTCAAGAAAACATTGAAATGAAGAAAAACAAAGGCAACTAGTTCTAGAATCAAAGAAAAAGACCTAGAAGACCTTTGGTTAGGCAACCAAATGCTCAAAGGTACCCATCTTTCAATGACCATTATTTTAATTGCATAAGTTTTGTCATAAGGCTACTCAGTGTAGGAGTAGAATGAATTAGAATGTTCCATCATTCTTTGGTCAATGTTTTAATTGCAAGAAAATTGGTCATAGATCAAATGAATGCAAAAGTCTGGTAAGGAATGGTTTTAACAATGCAAGGAATACTCAATTCTTCAATGGAAAGTGTTTTGCATGTAATAGATTTGGGCATATGGCCAACCAATATAGAAAAAGAATGAATCCAATCGATAGAAGGAATCAGGGATAGAGGAATCTGGTATGCTACAATTGCAATAAGTTTGGAAATATTGCAAGATTCTACAGATACAAGAATGAGAAAAGAGACTATTCTGCAGAGAAGAGGAAAACAAAGAAAAGAGATGATAAAGATAATAACAAGATTGATCCAATAGAAATCAAGAAGGAAATGAGCAAGGTTTGGATTAAGAAGGATGTTAATGAGGTCAAAGATGGATCCACACTAGCCTCTGGTGTAGATACTTCCTCTAGGAAGTAAATTGGGATCTTTGGCTAAGGGAGACTTGTATTGAAAATCTAAATCCCCTAGCCAGATATTTAGTGCTGGGATCCAAAATGAAGATATGATGAAAAGCTTCATATGATAGATCTTTTGAAATAAATTCTGGTAGAAAAGGATCAAATGCGAAGCATTGTAGAGCAATCTTGATTGACTGAGCTTAACAAAGAAGTGTTTGATAGCTTTTTGAAGGACTGCATTTATGATGACTTAGGTTTTCACATCAAGTGTTAAAAAGGAACTCGTTCGACATATAATTCACTTTGCTTTCAAATTATCAAGTGTCTAAGAGAAATTGAAAGTGATTTCCAAGCAATTTCAACGATCTCCAGAGGTTCAAAGTGACATAGAGTAATTCAAGTAAAAGAAACCCTAAAACAGTAAAAGAGGTATTTTCTGATTAAAACCCTATCGTAAATTTGTTTGTCTTTGTGGAAACGGAAACACCACAAGTGGTTGATATAACTAAGAGACCGAGACCAAAATTCAAGAAACACCCCATCAAATCAATAGAAGTCAATCCAAATGGTGCATTTTCAAAAATTTTGTTTGGTGTTATGCACACAAAAGATCTTAGGGCCTACATTCATGTTGCCCTAGAAGAACAAGGTGATAGTAAATTCATAGATTTATAGCTAAAACATTTAACTGGTGACCAATTTGAGTTGAAAGGAGAATATAAGGCTTTGGAAGTAAAGAAATTCATTCAGAACAAAGACTTCCCAAGATTTGGAGAGGATGAATGGGTCCAGTACATTCTAAGAAGGATCCATGATGAATTCATGTGGCTAGAGAGACCATTCATGACCACAAAGGAGGAAATAAGAGCTGTGACTGGATTAAGCTCCACCAGTATAGAACCCATATTAAAATTTGTAAAGAATGAAATGGTGATAGCGGCTACTGAAGCCAAATTTGACAAAAGAGCATTGATAATCAATGATATTGAAAGCCATGCTGTAAGGTTTGCATCCTTGGTGCTAGGTTACAAAATCTACTTCACAAACTAGGAGAATTTTGTCTCTGGTTCTGCTATATCCACTGCTTACCAGATGATCAAGGTGAAAATAGACTATGACCTCTGTGAATTGATATGACAATAATTAATGGAAAACCTGAAGAAGACAAAGGATAACAAATACCCCTTCAAGTTTGGTAAGTTGATCATCTACTTATTCTTCTATTTTATGTATGAATTACCAAGTATGAAGAATCCGTTCTGGTTAAATAGTCAACTAGTTGTAGTATAAATTAGAGATCATCTAAGTAGTATAGGAAGTCATGATGCATAGACTACAACCCTATGGGGCTATTTCAAGAACTTCCAAAGGGTAATGTAATCTAGGGAAAGGATTCCCAAGACAATTGTGGAAAAATATAAAAATGATATATGCTTCATGGTCAACAAGGATCAGTGCATGATGGAGGCCATTGAGCCTAGAACAATCTGGATTTTGCCAATGGGGTATGAAGTAGAAATTGATGTGTTGTATGGATATGCCTAGCACATGTTAAGAAAACCTAGGGACACCTCAGAGGAAAGGTTTGGCACATATGAAGAGCTATCTGTAAAAGTTCATGTTGAACTAAGAAATCTAGAAATCTAGAAAAAGGTTAAGAAAATGATAGAAGAATATGCACAAAGCAAAGGATTCACCAAAGAGAAAATATAAGAAATAAGAGCTAGAGTTGAAGCAGAAAGAGCAACTAAAGAAAAAGAGAAGGAGCAAGAAAAAGAAGCTAATAAAGCCCTGGAAGTTCAAGAGGTGCAACAAGAGGCACCTGCTGCACCAAAGAGAAGAACAAGAGGTGCAAGTTCCTCTAGAACATCTAAATCCTTAGATATTTCTTCCTCAACAACTACAGAAGTGTAAATAAGCAAAAGGAAGAAAACCAAAGGTCAGAGAGTGTATGTCAGTGTTGGTATAGTTGATGATGAGGAAACTGAGATCAATGAAGAGGTGAAGAAGATGAAGGCACAAAGTGCACCACCCTCTAGTTCTCGGCAAGACAAACCCTCCGGTGCCACAAAAAGGAAGACCTCTGATAAGGATATAGGGAGAAAGAAGGCTAAGACTAAAGCATCTATGGAAGACCAGACTACAATGAGTCTAGAGGAAGAATTGAAGGCCATTACAGTTGATTGCAATCTAAAACCTATTGCCCAACTGTATGATGACTTCAACGATGCAAATAAAAAGGTCATTGAGGCTACTGTCATCCAATGCTTGAATATATACAATAAAGATCTCATTGAAATAATTACTGATCTCCCAAAAAGATTGGGAAGTATAATGTATGCAAGGAAATAAGCTACTATGGCTAAGGACGTTGAGCTTAGAGAACATACATTAGTAAAGCTATGTCCTAAAATCACCCTAGAAGAAAAGGCAAAAATCTCCAAAGCACTTCATAAAGAATTTAGAACAAAGAGGAGAATGAACACTCTAATGACAGATAACATTGAGAAAGTAGTCAAAGAAACTGAATGGATCACCCTGAGAGTGTTGAGAGAACTTCATCTCCTAACCATAGATGATAAAGAAGAAACAAATGTTGGAGATGACATATCTATTTCGGATGTCAGCATAGATCAAGGGCCAAATAAAAATAATGAAGAGATGGAAGAAAAGGAAAATCAAGTCCCTGTTACTGGTAATCTAGACACAGCAAAAAGGGATCAAACTGAAACAAGTCCTCCTACAGATCGACAAATTGATGAGAAAATCAAAGTTGATGATCAAGATCTTGATCAAGATAAGATGAGCCCTGTACTGGAGAAAAATACTAATGGAAATGAGGCTATGGATATGGATCCTCTAGAGCAAAATAAGGAAGAAGTCTCTGATATAGCAAGAGACATTGCTGACTCTATTAGGGAATTTTTGGAGAGACAACAAGATTTGGATGAGTCAGAGCTTCTACAAGGACCAATTAATTTGGCCTCAATGTCTCCTATGCAGAAATTCAAACTAGTATCAATTGTTCAAGCCAAGGTATTATAAGAGATGCTAAAGTCACACATGTAGGACAGTGAACTCATTGGTGAAGCATCCAACATCCTAGAAAAGTTAATGCCCTCATAGTAAAAGGACATATCACTACTACCAATAGATCAACTCAAAAGCCTAATCAAATCTGTAAGTTCACATTTTGAATCTTTTGAAAAGTCTGCAGAAACAAAAGTTAGAAAAGAGTTTGATGAGATGAGACTACCTGAGTTAAAGACTATATTAGTGAATGATAAAGTTCTGTTAGACAATGAAATAAAAGGAATTCATTGTTCCATTAAAGAAGTTTGTGATTTGTACAAATTTTGTTTATCATGGCCGGAAGTTACAAAAGAGTTAGAAGAAAAGATCAAGGATTAGAAACTACAACTGACAAATATTTCTAAGTCATTTGATCTAGCAATTGAGTCAATAAGTAGCAAAGAGATACAAGTTATCAATATTCATAATGACTTAAGTAATATGATAAATAAGAGGGATCAAATGAAAAACAGAATGTGTCAGTTGAGAGGACTAATAAGTCCTAAGCTCGAATCAATGTCAAATCTTGTAGCAGAAGCACTGCATAGGTAAGTGCACTAATTGACACACCCTTTGATACACAAAAGGCAGAAAAATTGGTCTTCCTAATAAATGACCATATTCAAATTTTGGAAAATGCAAAGAAGAGTTGGGATGAAGAGGTAGCTCAAATCAAGACCATTTTCAATGACATCCTGCAACCCACAACAAATTTAATTGAAGATTGTACCTATACATATATGCGACATAATATAACAGTCTTTGCAATTTTTTATATCTTGACACAATTTTGACTCTTTTACATACGCCTTTGCCATTGATGTCAAAGGGGGAGAAGAAACCCAGTGAAGAATGGACAAACACCAAATGGGGAAAAATAAAAATAGAGTGTATATAGTAAGGGGGAGCAGACACATTTTTACTATGTGTTGCCATCAATGCCAAAGGGGGAGATTGTTGGTAATATAGTAAAGAGACACTGCTAATAGAATGTTGTCATTGATGGCAACAAGGTTTGGTAAAGGTCTAGAAGACTAACTTAGTCAAAATGGCTAAGTAATGGGGAAGCTATAGAGTATCAAAGATTGGGTCAGTATGCCTCCATAGTTGAAGATCATTACATGAGGTTCAAGTATGTTGTCCATTGATATTTTGTTATCACATTTTCTAGTGTTCAAGTTCTGATTTCCCCCAGAAGTGATATGGTGAATTGTCTAAGTCTGGATGAACAGAGTTAAGCCTGAAATAGTGTAAAGTATCTAAGTATTTTGGTTTGCGTTCCTCCGTTGTTGATTATTTTGATTTGTGGTTCTAAGGAAATGTAGGCACATGTCATAAGCATCTAAATTCATATTTATAGCACTTGAAGTCCACTAGATCATATTTGACAAGTTCTCCAGTATCGACTTCTAGTCTTAAAATATTTCTCAGTGACAAAACAATAGTTCTGAGATTTGCATTTCTCTATGAAAGAATATTATGCTTTGTGGTTTTGAAGGTATGCTAAGAGGTCCATAATGAATGTTGGCTGTGATTCGAAGAGTCTCATATGGTTTGTGCTAGAAGTTATGGTATGACAGTCAAGCTAGTTGTGTGTTCTTAAGGGACAAGTCGACAGACATGTTAGATCTATATGTGGAGAAGATATATTATTTGAATAATCAATCTAAGTGGTTGGATGATTGGTGTCGACCTATATAAGGATTATTGTATATTTGTTTGGGTCCACATTGCTGTTTGTGCACAAGATCAAGTTGACAAGGTATAACAATTGAATACACATTTCATGTTTGGCTTGTCGACCTAATTGTGAGATAAATATTGTTGCGGATATATATACTCGATGGATTCTAGTGTTGGAGTGATGTGTATGGGTATATGTTGTGTGAATTAAATATGTGTGTGATCTAAGCCAATTTTGTGATCAGAAAAAGGATATTGAGAGCAGAAGAGCAGAGCATATGTGAAGTAGAGCAGAAAACATGGCAGATATTATGATGACATTTGAGTCTGTATACTGAGCTATTAATGGAACTACACTTCAACATTCTATAGATGCATTTGCAGTAGCCATCTCTTGGTAGTGAGCCAATCCTTCTTCTATTTTCTCTTCTATTTTCTTGGCAGTGAGCACTTCTTCGAACAATGAGTCATTGGGTAGTGAGCCTTCATGTAATTTGGTATTGTTAACATAATTTATTGTGAGCTAACACTCATAGTGGTTTTTACCTTTTTGGGTTTTCCATGTAAAAATATTGGTGTATATGTGTTATGTCTTTATGGTTGTTGCTCTTACGTTTATCTTTCTTTCAAGTTATTGAATATGGTAAATGGATTAATAAGTGTGTGAAAGAGAATTTTTACAGAATGCTGATTCACCCCCCTCTTAGTATTCTTTGTATTCAACAAGATCTATCTTTTGTATCTATTGATAAATATGAATATATAAGGAGATATAAGGATTCCAATATAATAACAATGTGTCTATTGATGTGTTTTCCTTGATGTATATAATTAGATCTTACCCCATTATGTTAGTTAATACCACATTTATCTATCTTTCTACCATTGTGTCTTCTACAGTATAAACAAATTGCATAAGTTGAGTATAGTAGGTTTAGATCTCTAGACTGAATCCTAATTTATCTTGCCAACATTGGTTCCATTTCTGAGACCTGAGCAATAGTAGTGGAGAATAGATGTGTAATAACCCAACCTAATTTTTTTTTTACACAAACTTAAAGACAATGATTCTCTCAACACACAAAAGGAAACATTTGGACTATATTCTCATGGCCTACATACTAGGTACTTCCTTCATTGCCCAGACTGCCTACATACCTTGTATCCATGGGATCAAGGCCATGGAGAATTTGATCATACTCACGAATATATAGTTCTGTTTGCACTAGGTTTATGTAACTGTCAAGTGGGTACGCAACCCTTTTTAGGGTCATGTTTCCCCAGACAGTTCCTCATCAGCTACCACCCACTCAGGTGAAATAGGGATGGAACCCTAAGAAAAACTACTACCAAATACCTAATAGGGGTGTTTGACATGAAAAGTTTCAGTTTCAAGTTGTTTAAAGTTTACTAATCGGTAACCTCTCCCTAAAATATCTTTTATTTTAACAAGAAGTTATCTTCAACAAGTTTCCACATAAGGTTTTAGGTGTCACTTTTGGACTACTACAAAGTTCAAGTCTAGAACTAAAGGTAGAGAATTCAGTCAACCATGAGAACCTACCCCACTGATATGATAGTTAACTAAACATAAAATGGGTCTGTAAATCATGATTTCTACTCCAAGCATTCATTGTTCCCTAAATAATTGATAAGGCTCTCAAGAAATTTACCCCTATAACTAAAATCAATTTAAGTTAAATACCTAGGTTCTCATGTTCAAGATACTGCAACCATCTTGTAAAGGTGACATAGACAAATATCATGTAGTGAGTAGATATCTCATCACAATTCACTCTTCGATATCATGGTCAACATAATGGTTATAAATAATGATTTAAGATCGCTCAAAGTGTACTAAATGGTATGTATGAAGTACCAAACAAGAACCATCATATTTAAATAGTCTTTCTATGGTCGGCCCATTACTAATTGATTGCCTCAACTCTTGTAGAGTATAAACCAATTAGATGTCTAAATCGTAAGTGACTTCAAGGCCACAGCTAGGGGTCAAGGATTGCTCATTAGTTCAAACCCAAGAATAATTGTGAAGTTTAGTAAGAAGATCAAACAAAAGTTGCCTTTTATTCCTTCTAGCCATCTTGTACAATAAACATTCTGTGAATAGGGTCTAATTGACTACCTATCTGTATTATAGAAATACCCCTACTACAAGGATACAAAATATCATTACAAACACTCTTAACAACAAGTAATGTCAGGACCAACGTAATAATACATCTCATCAATCAAAACATCATGAATCCATATTATCACAATATCTAATATTATCAAGATATATAATGTTGACTTCTAATTTAAACAAATTGAACTAGATCATTAATAATCTCTACTTAAAACCAATCACATAAATCCATTCTATACCCATAATAATTCCTAATATATGAATTCTCATACAAATAGTCAAGATATAACTTTAACATAACTTTATTCTCTACCTAATGTTAATGTATAAAATAAAGGATAATATATAGGTAGAGAGAGAGATGAGTGCAACTATTATGTAAAAATATTCCAAAGGATCCTTGCAACATCCATACCATTCATGCAACAGTTAATTATGGCACAACCTAAACATGTGAATGATACAAAAATATTCAATACAATTCATTACTCAAGCAATGAGACACGTGACTAACATACGAATGCAAAATTCATAAGTTCCAAGACATCGCTCCCAATTTTGACTCAATAACCAAATACTTTCATGGAGGTTTCTGTATGACTACAGTAATGCTAGTTAATAAACCTAGATTTGGCTTGGAACTAAAGAAGAAAGAGTTTATATAAACTTAAGTTATCAAAAATTGGAATATTTCCTGACCCATAAAGAGTATAATATCTAAGCAAGTTTATCCCAAGCATAGTTTAAAGACCGGTGGTGATGAGTCCCTCCTATGCTTTGGGATTTGTATATGGCATGTTTGGTGTGTGTGTTTCCCCATATGCAATCTTAAAGACTGATGGCTGAGTCCCTCCTACATTATGGGTGGTGTGTTTACTTTCCTTGTACTTGCATCTACATTTCATATATATAAAAAGAAAAAAATAAAAATCAAATCATCACCGTCTTCCTGCATTCACTGTATTCATTGTGTTTTGCGTATCTTCAATGTTGTCTTCTCCATGTTTTGCATGACTGTAACTATCTTCTCTATGTTTTATGTGGCTGTTATTGTCTTCTCTATGATTGGCATGTCTTCTCTATGCTTGGCGTGTTTACTGTATTTGTTGACTATACTTTAATGCATGTATTGGCCATGTTTTTATGCATACATTAAAGTGGTCTGGAGGGCACTGTCGGCATCCTCTCACGAGGTCACAGCCATGGCTGCCTCCTTGAGGACACTGTCGGCATCCTCACCCTTTTATCACTGGAGGTTCTTGAGGCCACTATTGGCATCCTCGTTGAGGGATCACCTGTCATGGCTCCAAATACGAGTAGGTACGTAGTTCCATACGAGTAGGTACATAACTTGAGGGCACTGTCGACATCCTACCATACGAGTAGGTACGTAACTTGAGGGAACTTTCAGCATCCTCGTTGATAAATATGAGCAGGTACGTAGTTCCGGTAAATACGAGCAGGTACATAGTTCTGGTAAATACATGTTGTCATGGAGTAGATTCCTCTCTCATATGGAATACTATTTCTGTGCATAAAAATGACAAAAGAGAGAGAGCAACAAGTCATTCACAAGATATATTATATTATCACTTTGTTGTCATGGAGCAGATTCCACTCTCATATGGAATACTCTTTTTGTGCATAAAAATGACAGAAGAGAGAGAGCGGCAAATCAAAAGATTTCAAATCTAATCATATGCATGCAAGCCACCCGGTTAGGACAGTAAAAACTGAACGTGGAAACTTCAACTATATCCACCCACCCACCTAATGAGATTAAACATATTTGACACTATATTGGTTGAGTGGTTGGATTCTCGAGTGGTTGCCTGGCCCACAAAACGATCGGACCAGACAGGTGCGGGTAGCTTGACCGCGTTACCTGTAATCGAAACACAAGCTAGAGACGTGTTAGCCTATATCCCTACCAATGTGATCCCCATTATAGATGGACAGATTTGTCCAGAAATAGAGCTCTTCCATTGCAAAATTAGACCAGCTATTAACATTGGCTTACCCGTCAGTTGCATTGGGTCTGCTGCTCAGTTGAAAGCTATGAAACAAGTATGCGGTAGTTCAAAACCTGAATTGGTGCAATACTGTGAAGTGGCCGCCTCTACTCAATCTGGGTCAGACCTTGATGCTGCGACTCAGGCACTATCAAATAGAGGTGCTAGGCTCACAGAGGTTCTAAAACAACCGCAATATCCACCACCTCCTATTGAAAAACAAATCCTAGTTCCCCATGCTGCTGTGAGATGGTTTTGTGATCGAATGCCACTAAGCGAAATCTCCCAATATTAGAGAGCCATTTTGAGCACTATAGATAACCAACTTGAATTGCTACACGACATTATGGAAGAAGGTAAGTTAACCAATGAAATAGAAATGAAACCAAATGCTTTTTCAAAGGGCATCATTTCTAATTAGACTAGCAACCGGGGCGAGCATTAATTGCCCAATAGAAAAAGGAGGCATCTCCTCCCTCCCACCCTGCAAAGTTGACGAGAGAAGGCCTTCGGTTTTGAAGGTTCTTTTTTTTTTCGCCATTAAAAGAGTAAAGTTTTTTATGGCCAGGTAGGCTAAAATTCCCTCCCCCTTGCCCACCCGGGTGGGGGGGATTATAGTGCTGGGTGGGGGGCAAACTTATGGGGGGGAGATATAGGGTGGGTGGAAAGTAAGGGGCCGGGCTTTTTTGATCGATTTAGTAACAAATTAATGCATAGCATGTTGGATCTCTGACCTATCTCAGGTTCTATATCTCTTGATCAGAGCATGTTGGATCTCAACCCATCTCTTATCTCTTGACCTATCTCTTATGCATCTCTCACCCACTCTCGAACCTCTCTCTACTCTGTTGGCCGGGGCCCCAAATATAGCCGAGGGTTTGCTAGTAAACCTGAAATCTCTATTTAGATGTAGGGTTTTTGCCGAGGGTTGACTGCGTGTGTGGGGTTGGGTGGGGGGCAAAGGCCACCCACCCCAATGGGGGTTATGGAAAACCCCGGTCAAACCTTGGGAGGATAGAAATTGTGGGAGGCAATATATATTTGTTGGGCAACTTAACCACCCACCCATCCCCACAGAGGTGGGTGGGAGGCCCGACTGCTAATATAGTTGGGGTGGGTGGGAGGGTGATGGAAGCCCCCTTCAAATAGAAGTTGGCTAAATACGAATGGAATAACCCAATGGTCGACCACCCTGCAGATTGGTCCTATCACCATCATCCCATCCCATCGCCCCCCCTTTATAAAGAAAGTCTATCTCTGTGTTGTTTCTGATGGGGGTGGGTTCAATTTTTTGCTTCGTAAGTGCCTTGATGGAATAAAGTGCCAGCTTTAATAATAGAGAAGAACATTCTAGGGCCTTTCAAGTCAAGTGCAGCTTCAAGGTGGTTAGTCGAGTCCGCTCAAAACTTCTTCTTTATTTGCCTAGCGTCGGTTCCCCACATAGGCATGTTACATATCAATAGAATGAAGTGATTAGTGTGTTGACATGAGGTGGTGGAAGTGGCAACTACCA
Organism: Cunninghamia lanceolata; assembly: GCA_027924645.1. NCBI lineage: Eukaryota > Viridiplantae > Streptophyta > Pinopsida > Cupressales > Cupressaceae > Cunninghamia > Cunninghamia lanceolata. The sequence goes on from BSBN01000754.1 coordinate 69,947, forward strand.
AGAATAAAGGAGGGGCCCTATTGAATCATAATTGATTGATCAAGTTATAAGGGCTCAGCCACAAACTATAGTTTCCCACCGGGGTGGGTGGGAGGATATAGTTGAAAACTGACTCATTGAGATTTAGCTTGGGGCTGATCAATCTCATAATTGACGAAAAGCATAGGATGGGGAGAGTGACTCAAGCTTCTTTGGCTTTGGGGTGATCGATCTCATAATGTCATTCTAACCACGGGACAGTCAAACAAGCTCATCTATATCCATAAGTCCAATCGGGAGCGAGAGCATAAATGCCTATCCCCTATAGATAGTTGGCCTGTCAACTGATGACTGATATCATATCATATCACGGCTACTATAATGGATGGATAGTGTCTCTAGTTTTGAAATCTAGAGTTCTGGTCGGATGTAAGCTTGAGGAGAAGAGAATGAGTTGATCACTCAACCTTTAGATCACAGGTCATTTATGTGCCCCCACCCCGGCTGACGAAGGGGGAGCCTGCCCGGGGGAGGCTGAGGAAGCTAAGCTATAGTAGAGTAGTTGGCTCTTGACCTTCACTAATGATCAGGTTAAGTTGATACTAATAAAATCTACCAATCTAATCATTGTGTAACAATGTATCATATTTTGCGATAGAGGGGGGGCAGAGTTGCAGATAGATAGATGGCCCCATCTATAGAGAAGAGATCTAGATGAGTGGTGGCTATATATCTATAGTCTATAGGGGTGCCAATTCTATATATAGGGCTGTCGATCCGTCCTAGATATCTATATAGGGTGGCCCTATATAGATAGGCGATAGGCATCCCAGATAGGTATATAGGCTGTCGCCCATATATAGATTAATTCCTTTCGTCGACCATGAGAATAGACCCTGGAATAGAGAATAGATTGCTCCCTAACTATAGATAGCCACCATATAGATATATCTATATCTATATCTATAGGGACCCTGAGGACCATAGGGGGACCTCTCCCGACGAACCCCCATCTGAACTCCCTATATATCTATATGGCAGTAGGGAGGCCGAGCCAGCCATCTATAGATTCTATGGCTCCTCATCTATCATCTATTGAGAGAAACAATCTAATCTATATGTCAATTTAATCAATTAATCTACTGAAACGGCCAATCAAAATATATATTGCCCACCCGGGCAGAGATGCCCAATTCATGTGGATCTGATCTATATGCCAGCGGTGCCTGATTCATGCGGATCTAATCTATATGCTAGAGATGTGCCGATTTGGAGATGCATGCGGATCTGATCTCCCATATATTGTTGAGGGGGAGCTGAAGGAGGGGGAATAGAGAATAGAGATCGGATCCACACGTATATCCGTTGTTTCGCTGTTGTAGTGACTAGAGTATGTAATGTATATGGGTGAGTATTAGTGTTTGTGAAGAGTAAGGTGTGCTATTGTGTGTGATCTCTGATGTTGGAGGTGGGGTGGGTGTAACTGCACTTCTATATGTAACATAGATGTAGTGGGTATCTGTCACTGATCTTTTGTCCATCCTTGATCCATCCTTGCATCGATCCTTCCTTCCCATCTGTTGATCGTAAACTGATCTGTGGGCCCTTGGTAATAGTGGGTGGTGGGAACTCCTCGGTAATAGTGTAGGGTGAGAAGAGTGGCGACCATGGGTAATGGCTAAGTGGGGGTGGTTTCTAGAGAGTAGGCCATGCCTTCTATTTCTGAAGGGGTACATGTGGTTTTATCAAAATCCTTTCCTGTGGATTAGGGGTTGGATGGCAGGATGGGCTACGTAGGGATGCTTTGGTCATCGCGGCACCTGGGCTAACAGGCTCCTTTCTTATCGTTGGGTGAACTGGTTGTGGTAAAGAAGGTAGGTGGGGCAGGGGGCAGGTAAAGGTGGTTCCATGAGAGTGGGAAATCTCCTCTTTGGTGGATGAGAAAGGTTGCTCCTCCTGAGATAAGCTGTTGACTGACTTTAGTGGGCTTTCTGGGGAATGGGGCTGGGCGTTAGCATATTTGAGACTTGATGGGTAAGCCAGCTGAGAGGTGACTCGTTGCGACCATCCTTGCTAAATGTTAAGTCAAAAAATGTCCCCTTGGGGGCTTTTCCCTCTTAAGGTTTAGCTCCTAGGTCCTTTAGAAGGCATTTAGGACATCTTGCATGATAATTTGACATCCCAATGAGAAAATCCTAAAGTTTCATGGCAAATGGGACCTAGGAGGTACACTTAACATAAATCCTGCCTGAAATAGGAGGGAGGAGTTGGGTGCCCATGTCCTAGTCCTACCCTATTTTAGGTCAAGACCAGTTTCAAAGTGTCAGTTTATGACTGTTATTTAGGTCCTATGTTGACATGGTAAGTTTGAATTACAAAATTCTTAGCGAGAATGTTTGTAGTTGCATATATAAGCATGTTTAGGCATTCATTGTAAACTAGATGGCACTTTTGATTCAAGAGCTTAGGTTAAGGTGATTCAAGGCATTCATTGTGTGTTGCAGAGCAGAATTTGTGTTGTTCTTGTGTTTGTATTTGCAGATTTGGTAGCAATTTCCTCATGGCATGAAGAGCTTCACTACAAGGTGATATCAATTGTGTTTTCAATCATTTATCATTTAGATTTTGCCTCTATCCCATAGGGATACACACTCTTTATCTGACAATAATGTTTGGAAGACTTGAATGTCTCTCCAGGGCTTGACTGAGGCAAGCCTCTAAACACCACAACCCCCAACCCATTTTTTTGTGATTGTAGGTTACAGGTTGTAGAAGCAGAAAAATGGAGTTACAGGAGATTAGTGTAGACTGTCAGAATTGCAGATCAGAGAAGAAAATATGGACCTAGACTCAGGTACCCGCTCATTAGTCCTTCGGATCCTGCAACAGGAAAATCTTTGGAATAGCAAGAATAGGTTGCAGACAAGGTTTCCAAATATCGATAAAAACTATGGCACTGGACTAGGGCACCTACTCATTAGTCCTTGAATTTCCTACTTTCCAAACTTTGAAATTTGGTACACATTTGATTGTCATTTGATATCTCTGTGTGGGATCATTTTTTGTAATTTATCTATTTGTTCATGAATTTGTATTAGGGTTTTGAGCATAATTGGGATTAATTGAACAACACAATCATACAATTCCAATCTTTCCCTATGTTCCAAGTGATAAAAAGCTTGTAGTAGGTTCCTCTACTCGACTAATGTCCTTGAATGTTTAGTGGTGAAAGAAGGATCAAGGAAAACCATTGAAACCAACCGTCGTCACATTTTACCCTAAACAGGAAGTTGTGATGAAAATTCTTAGATCACTATCAAAGTCCTACAGTGACAAAGTAGCTGAAATTGAAGAAGTAATGACTGTGAAAACTATTGACAAAGATCAATTACTTGGAAATCTTATAGCCTTTGAGATGAGAGAGTTTGGTGATACTCTACCAAAAGTTGAAACTACTTTCAAAGCCAGTTCTTTAGAAAAGATCTCCAGAGCTAAGAAATATAAGGTGGAACCTGATGATGAATTTGATGAAATTGAAGCTAACTTTGTTGATATATTGCAAAGAGGTTTCGGTAAGTTCAAAGAAAAATTACCTTTCAAATGTTTTTCATGTGGTAAAGTAGCTCATTATGCCTCTAGATGTCCTGAAAGAATTGAAAAGGATAGAAAAAGATTTGAGAATAGACCTAGATCTCCAAAGAAATGATACTATGTTAGAGATTTTGTTGATGAAGGTGTGACTGATGATGAATCTGATAATGCTAGTACTAGTGCAAATGAATTCTTGTTCATTGCTATTAAAGAAGAACCTGTGTCTGCTAATCCTGCTAGTTGTGTAAAGGAAGAAAAACTAGTGGAAGAAAGTGCTTTGGCTGTTTAGGTTGAGAAAGATAAGGATGAATGGATTATTGATAGTGGATTCTCACATCACATGACTGGTGATAAAAGTAAGTTTGTAAGTTTGGAAAAATATGATGGAGGATTAGTTAGGTTTGGTGACAATGCAACTGGTAAGATTTGTGGAAAAGGATCTATTTCATTTGATGGAAAGCATAATACTAACAATGTCCTATATGTGAAGGGTTTGAAGCATAATCTTTTGAGTGTTGGTCAGATGTGTGACAAAGGTTATGATCTGAGATTCAAAGACAATGGATGCAAGATCATAGAAAGCTCTGGAACTATGATTGCTATCGGTAAGAAGACCAGATGTAACATCTATCAATTAAGAGGAACTATTGATTACTATTTATTAGCCCAAGTAGATGAGAGTTGGTTGTGGCATAGAAGGTTGTGTCATATAAATTTGGATAATCTGGTAAAGATAAGTTCAGGTCAGATTGTGAGAGATTTACCAAAACTTGCAAAACCCACCAATACCATTTGTAAGGAATGTCAGTTGGGGAAGCAGACATGAACAAGTTTCAAGAGTAAAGAGTAATTTTCTACCGGTTTACTTGATTTAGTTCATATAGACCTATGTGGTTCTACAAGGATAAGAAGTCTACAAGGTGATAGGTACTTCATGTTTCTTATTGATGATTATTCTAGAATGACTTGGGTTACTTTTATAAAAGACAAATCTAAAGCCCTAGAGAAGTTCAAATCCTTCAAAGCAATGGTTGAAAATGAAATAGAGATGAAAATCAAATGCTTGAGGTTTGATAGAGGAGGTGAATTCACATCAAATAAATTCAACATTTTCTATGAAGAACAAGAAATAAAGAGATAGTTATTTTCACCTAGGACTCCTTAATAGAATGGATTTGTGGAAAGGAAGAACATGATGGTTCAAGAGATTGCTAGAACAATGATGAAAGAAGGAGGCATGTTGGAAGTTTTTTGTAAAGAAGCTATACATACTACTGTCTACATTCAAAATAGAGTTCAGGTGAAAGGTAATGGTATAAAAACCCCTATGAATTGTGGTGTGGAATAATTCCAAAAGTAAGATACTTAAAATTCTTTAGAAGAAAATATTATATTAAAAGAGATGAAGACCTAGGGAAATTTGATACAAGATGTGATGAAGGAATCTTCCTTGGATACTCTACCGAAAGTAAGGCCTACCGGTGCTACAAGAAAAGGTTGAGAAAGATTATTGAGAGTGCAAATATGAAGGTGGATGATGGCAAAGGAAGAACATCAAATCAGAGTGGCTATGAATCAAAAGAACCTACTGCTATAACTTATGAAGAAAAAGTTGAACAAGAAGACAATCAAGATGAAGAAGAAAAAGCTCCAGAAATTGCTAAGACCCCCAAGTATGTAAGAATCAATCACTCTGAAGATCAAATTATTGGAAACAAAGAAAAAGGAATACTGACAAGGAAAAGAGCTACAGAAGAACATGTGAATTACTGTTTACTCTCTACAGTTGAACCAAAAATTGTGAATGAATCCTATAATGATGAAAATTGGGTAAAGCCAATGGAGGAAGAACTAATGTATATAAAGAAGAATGAAACTTGGGAATTAGTTCGTAGACCTACTGACAAAAATATTATTGGAACCAAATGGGTTTTCAGGAATAAGTTGAATGAAAATGGAGAAGTTGTAAGGAATAAAGTAAGGCTTGTGTGCAAAGGATATTCTCAAATTGAAGGGATAGATTTTGAAGAGACTTTTGGTCCAATAGCTTGGATGGAAGCAGTTAGAATGTTTCTGGCATTTGCAGCTCACAAGGATTTCAAACTGTATCAGATGAATGTGAAGTTTGCATTCCTAAATGGTGAGTTAGAAGAGGAAGTCTACATTGAGCAACTAGAAGGATTTAAACTATTAGATCAAGCATTGTATGGACTCAAGCAATCTCCTAGGGCGTGGTATACAAGGTTGGCTAAGTACTTATTGCAGTTAGGATTTAGTAAAGGTAGTGCTGACAATAATCTCTATTTCAAGATTAATGGTGATCAAATTTTGATTTTTGAAACTTCTTTGTTGATGATATCATCTTTGGAGGAAATAAAGGTATGTGTTTGAAATTTGCTGGTGAAAGGAAAAAAGAGTTTGAGATGTCTATGTTTGGTGAGATGAATTTCTTTCTGGGTCTACAAACCAATCAATCAGATAAAGGAATCTTCATATCTCAATCTAAGTATGTGAAAGAGTTGTTAAAGAAGTTTGAGATAGAAGACTCTAAACCGGTATGTACTCCCATGGTGACTGGCTACAAATTGAGCACAACTGATGAATCACCCAAGACTGATTAGAAAAAGTATAGATCCATGATTGGAGGATTAATTTATCTAACTCAAGCCAGACTTGATATTATGCACACAGTTTGTCTTGTTGCAAGATTTCAAGCAGATCGAAGAGAATCACATGTGATAGTAGTAAAGAGAATCTTGAGATATTTAAAAGGCACTTTGGATCATGGCTTATGGTATTCAAAGGATAATGATTTCACTCTTAGTGATTTTACAGATGTTGATTGGACTGGAGATGTTGATGATAGGAAGAGTACAAGTGGAGGCACTTTCTTTTTGGGTAATAGATTGGTTTCATGGCTGAGCAAGAAACAAGATTCAATCTCTTTGTCAACTACAAAAGCAAAGTATATTGCATCAACATGTTGTACTCAAGTGTTATGGATGAATCAGACTTTGAAATACATAATAGTTGTGTATGAACATCTAGTTGTAATCTTCTGTGACAATACAAGTGCTATAAATATTTCAAAGAATCTAGTGATGCATTCAAGAACAAAGCATATATCTATAAGGTATCACTTTCTAAGAGAAAACGTGATAGAGAATGAAGTAAAGTTGTAATATGTGTCCACAAAGGATCATATTGTAGATATCTTCACCAAGCATCTGCCTAAGGATACTTTTGAGTATCTCAGGGAAAAGTTAGGTGTCATTATCCCTCCCACCCTAAATTAAGATGCATGAGAATGCATCAATTCAATGGTGTTCAAAGTCTCATTCTTTGATCTAGATTGATGTTTTGAGAGCTACCCCTCAGGCGGAGTAGCTAGATGTGTTGGTAATAGTTCAGTTGGATTAGAGTAGAAGAATGCAAGCATGTTCCCTTTACCATTGATGTCAAAGGGGGAGAGAAATCATGAGAAAAAATCAGAGGGAGAAAGAATGTAGATGTGTAAAGAGAAAGGAAGAGAATCTTCTCTTGATGGTCATTTCAGTTTTTCACATCATATGTTGCCATCAATGACAAAGGGGGAGATTCTTGCAAGTATGTGCCTAATCAATGTTGTCATTGATGTTGACATATCTATGTTGTCATTGGTGTCAACTGTGCTCTTATTTTGTTTCTTACTTGTAATGAGTGAGATGCTTTGTATTTACTTATGTAAATGATCTTGATGATGAGGATATTGAGAAAATTAGCTGCTCTAGTAGAAACAATGAGTTGCAGTGGAAACAGTGCATTGCATACAGAAGAACAGTCTAGAAGATTGCTCCATATTTCCTGTACCATGAATATCTTTGTCTGCAGATTGGAAGTTATTTAGAAGTCTATCTGAAGATGTTATATTCCAAGTTTGAGCCTCTGGTATGAAGATTTGAGTGAGTTATGTTCACCAGAGTGAAAACTGCTTTTCCTATATGTTTGGTGGTGTTAGGGAGAAAATATTATGCTCTGCATTCCTCTGCATTGAAGTACTTTGGTCTACAGTTCTAGAGTTAAGTTTGGAATGATGATAAGTGCTTTTAACTATAATGGTTTGTGATTTGGCAGTCTACAAGATATCCTTTCTTTAAGACAATGGCTGACAGTGTTGTTCTTGTGCTCCGATTTGAAGAATCGTCTTGACGGAGTGGTTAGAGATCATGTAGTTGTTCTTGGTGATTAGAATGTTCTTGTGGATGTCTCCTAATCATGTTCCTATCTTTGGATTGGTCCATAAAGAGAAAATTGGATCGTGTATGATAAATGTTCTTAGCAGACCTAGTGTTCTAGCTAGCCTTGGTGAACCTGGTTGATTTCATCATTTGTGAAGATGCCTTGAAGATTGTGGAAGCATGTTGTGGCATGAAGGATTATGTTTGAGTCCTAGCTAAGGCATGGTGTGATCAACATACATCTTTACATATTTCCCTTAGCAAATTTCTTTATTAGGTCCAGACCTATTTCTATGTATGTTTTTGCAATGCCGACCTTGGAGATTGTTCCAACGGTTGATGAATGTATTGCCGACCTTGATGTACATTCCAAGTTGATGACTTGTATAAAGACTTGTAATGAATTGCAAAAAAGTGGATGAGTTTGTGAAAATGAAGAGATAAGTGTGAAGGTGTGAAAGAGTCGATTAGAGAAGTTATATTGTGCTTCAATGGAACTAAATCCAAGCATGGAGTAGATGCTACTTAATTAGTTCACCATTTTGGTAGTGAGCCACCGCTTGGCACTGAGCCACCCTTTGGCGGTGAGTCATTCTTTGCAGTAAGCAATTTGGGCAGTGAGCCTCTATTTTTTTGGTATTGTTATAGCTCATATATTTCTGTGGGCTAACACCCACCATGGTTTTTCCCTTTTAAGGTTTTCCACATAAAAATCTGGTGTCTACTATGTTGAATGTTTGATTGTGATTAAGTCTATGGTTTCATGCTTTCATGGTTAAATCTAATTATTATTAATTAAGTAGTTGATGGTTTGATATTCATATAAAGTTAATTTTGTGTGACAACTGATTCACCCCCCCTCTCAGTTGTCCTGTGTATTTCAACATATCACACCTTATGGAGAGGGCTTACAAACACGCTTCATTAGTACCAAAATCAGAAAACAAATATCATTATATATGCCTCCACCTTAAGGTGGTTGATGTCGTGTATCAATATCAAGCACGTTAAGGTAGAGAGAAAACACACAAGGGAACAAGAGATTTCACAAAGCCCATGCCCCCAAGGTGACATGTGCTCACAATTGCTGAATGTTCTGACAAACACAATGATAAGGTATGCTCTTAGATAAGATAACAAGAGAGATTACAAATCTTACTTTAGGATAATAAGAAAAGAAAAACATGAAAGCTATGCATGAATCATATATGAGATCACATCAAAGAAACCAAGGATACATATATGGGTTCAAATATGAGTATAGCCGTTGGGCTTATACTATAGCCATCTTAGAACTGAGTGTAACAACAAGGTGAGATACAAGACAATCAAAGTGCATAGAGTAGATGTATTTTTATAATTTGTTAGAAAAGACAAGACATCAAATATCACATGGAGTGATTCTACTAGTCAAGCATTAGATATATAAATTAACCCCATCTTCATGTATGGACTAGGTCTATTTTTGCTTGCTTGCTGAAGGGACATATGGTCCATATCAGTTAGTTGTTTGTTTTTCATCATCTGCCGACTAGATAGAATCACTAGAAGAAGGTAAACAATCAAATGAGAGAGGAGAACAAGTGCCTTAGGAACACAACATATGAGGATGCCCCCAAGTCATCAACCACAATGCTATGCCCCTAAGGCATGACACACAATAATAAAATAGAGGAGAGGCAAGGTAGTGTTGTTATATGGAGCTTAATTAGACTTGGAGATTAAATTTACCCCACTTTTATCGATGCGGTTTCTCCCTAAATTATTTAATGGGATCAAGGGGTAGTGCCCTTTGCGGGGGTTTGGGGGCAGCGCCCCCAAGATGGGGTGAAGGGGCATCACCCCTTGCAGGGTCCAGGAGCAGCCCCTGAAACCTCCAATGATTTTTTATTATTTTATTAAGGCGTCAAAGTTATTTTTCTATTGGCCAACATTAAAAAAACCCTAATTTTGTAATCGACATAAGGCTTGATAAAAGTGGCTAAGGGTTAGGGTTTCTATTGATGTATTGTAGCATTTTGCAGTGGTGTTGAGTTGCAAGGATTTCTGGTTGTAATTGGTTTGATTTATTGGATAATAATATTAGACTCTCTGTTGGTGGATGGAGCCCGAGTTTGGGTGAACCACATTAAAACTTGTCTCTCGCTGTTATTATTTTTGTGTATTTCTATTCCTCTATTTAATCTTTATTTGGATTTAATTGATATCTTCTATTGGCTAACCCTAACAGGTAGAAGAATGATGAAACAAATAGAAGAATGGTCACAACAGAGGCGGTCTGCCAGTAGCCTTGACCTTACAAGAGTATCAAGGGTCATCTTAGCAGGCCTAAACAACACATAACACATCACGGGGGAACACAACATAAGAGGGGTGGGCACATAAATGAAAAAAACTATGCTATGACAAAGTTGTCCACTAGGGTTAGAAATACTTACCTACTACACAACCAAACTAATAGTTGTTGTAGAGAAAATAATCATCTTCCCAATCTGGAATGTCAGAGGAGAGAGGTACATAAGGTACAATTGTCCAACTTCATTGTCCTTAAACTCTTTTTCTTTAAGATCTTCTTTTTTGGTTCAATGTTAGATGGTGGAATGTTTTCTTGTTTAGGTGCATTTCATTGAGCAAACGCTTGTCTTCTCTTCCTCCTTTCTCTTGCTTGTCTATTTCTTTTTATTTTATTAGTGATGTTGTCAAAATGATTATTGTGATTTTCTATAGTTTATGACATTTTAGAGGAGGAAGTCGGTATAAATTTAATTTTCTTTAATGAAGGCTTTGTTCTCCACAGGTACCTCTTGATCCTTGCAAGGATGATGGAGGAGGAAGCTCAACATAGAATCACTTACCTTTCAATCTAGGTAGTTCTTCTAATGTGGGTTGTTTTTCACTTGTTATTTTTTTAATAGAAGGTTCGACCACTCAAGGTAGTAGTTTTGCCTGATATTGTCTATATCCCAAGAAAAGTTGGTCTCTTTGCACGGCTCAGGTTTCACATTAGGTCGTGGCCAAAGGTAATCAAGAGTAAAGTTCTTATGTGTAACCATGGGTTTCCATGTATTATGATAAATAGTGTGCACTTGTCCATGTAAAGGAAATTTTATACATTTGTGAATTATTGAGGGGATAGCCTTCATAGCTTTTATCCATGGATGGCCTAATTTTATGCAGAAGAGGTCAGATGTAGGGATGACATCAAATAAGTGTTCTACAAATTTCTCAAATACGGTAACCAATAAACATATCTTCCCATAGGTAGGAATGAAAGCTCCAGTATGTGTCTTAATCATTATGTTTGTGGGTTCATAAGAATTTTGTATCAAATCATGTGAATAAAGGAACTCTTCTATTTCCACATTAGTCATACAATTAGGATCTATAAGTGTTCCATGCACATGAGTCTCCATTACCTTCACTGTGATGTAAAGATGTCCTCAAATATCTCCAATTGTTCTATCATGAGGTGTCAATACTATTTTAGGTTCAGGGGTCTTTCTTTTCATATAAGGCCTAGGAGGGAACCTAGCATTATTGTTGTGATAAGAAGCCATGTGTGTGACACTATTTCACCCTTTAAGCATCTGTTTGAGGGAAACAGGTACTAAAAGACACACAGGGTCCATAGCAAACAAAGTGGGTAGAATGAAATAATGCAACACAAGGTGATATGAGTGATTTGTAAGTTTGTTTAAAGAAAGTGTATACAACCTTTAGCATTGAAATACACAATGTGTAATTAAAAACATGCCAATTTTCAAGAAAGAGTGTGAAATCATTCCAAATTTTTAGATGAGCAATGTATGTATGTTTTCAAATGAATGTAAGATCTGATTTTATAATATTTAATACATATGCAAGGAAGTAGATACAAAACTATCCTTGTTTATGACATAAAATGCTTGATTTTTTTGCTTTTTCCAATGCAAATGCTCTAAAGATGCAAATGTAAATGCAAAAATGTGCAATGAAACAAAACTACAGTCCAAAATCCAATTTGAAAGAGTGTTTAAAGGATTAATAAAATACAAAACAAGATTTTAACCACAAACCTTAGCTTTTGTAAAGACTAGGTTATATGAAAAATGCACAATTTCAAGCAAACCCTAACAAATAAAGTATGGAAATGCAAGGTATAAGATTATGTAATGATGTAATGTTGCAATTTAGGTTAGATCTGATGTAAAGATTAAATATTTAAATGATTTAGATAAAATGTAATGAAAATAGTGTAAATTATGTCTAAATGCAAGCCTAAGATGCTTGATTTTTTCAAAATTTTCAAATTTTCAAATATATAATAATAACAATGAAATGTATGAATGCAAATCTGACAATAGTTAGCAAGATGCAATGTTTAGCAAAACACAGGTTCACCAAAATGTAATGGATGAAAAGAGGGTTGATTGGTTTGATTGGTAGTTTGATTAGGTCCTCCTTTCACTTCATACATTCAAGGACATTAGAACAAGTTGAATCACAAATTTTGCAAGAGGACTCATCTATAGGTTTCATGTCACTTGGAATGATAAGAAAATTTGGAATTAGTTGATTAATTTGTTAAACTGTAGCTTGATTAAGCCTAAAACCATAATTATGCAAAATCGTAAGCAAACAAATGAAACACGACAAATGTTCTCACAGAAAGATACTAAATACATATCAGATACATACAAGATTTTAGATTTCAAAATATAGAAACTTCAGTGTCGAAAGAGTGGGTGCCCAAGCCGAAGGTAGTACTTTTTTTGAGGGCTTCAAGAAGAAATATGCTACAGACTGTAACCACTTCAAGGATTTCTGGTACTACAAAACTGGAGGTCAAAAGAGCGAGTACCCTTGACCTTATAGGGTTATTTTCTACCTTTTTCTTCAGATCCAAAATCCTTATGCTCTGCAATGATCCTCTGCAACTCCTCTCCACAAAATTTAATACCTATCACTTGCAATCACAAGAGAGGGGTTAGGGGTTGTCGTGTTAAAGAGCTTGCCTTGATCAAGCCCTGGAATGGTATTCAAGCCTTCCAACAACATTGTTAGATAGAGAGTGCATGTCCTTGGTGGATAGAGGCAAAAACAATGATAAAGTAGATAGATTGAAATACAAATAGATATCATCTTGGAGGTGTAGCTCCCAAGGAGATGAAGATCTTTCACACGATGAGAAGATGAAGCCAAAGTTGCAATAACAAACACAACAACAACAACACAATTCTACTCTACAACACAATGAATGCCTTGAATGCTCTATGATCATAAGTTTCCCTTAATCTCCAAAAATCATCTTCTTGTTTTCAAATGAAATCCTAAACATGATTATATATGCATTTTCGCTAAAGTTTTGTAATTCAAATTGAAGATGCCGACAAGGGAAACCTTGTAACGGTCACCAACTGACATTCAAGTTTGGGAGCCTAATAAAATAGGGCAGGACAAGGGCATGGGTGCCCTTGTCTAGGGACCTATTATAGGGCATGATTAAGATTTAGGACTCACCCCTAGGTCCCATTTGACATGGGTTTTGCGGGATTTTTCTTCAGGATTCATTTCTAATATGCATGATTAAAGCTAAGGGACTTGAGAGATAAACTTAGGAGGTAAAAGTCTCACGGGGACATTTTATGACATAACATTTAGCCCCTCTTTAATGTATGTATGATGTTATGATCCATACATGCATTAAAGTATGGTAAAAAACAAATCAAATCAAACATGAAGCTAAGGAATGCACCAATATTGATGAACTATTTCTAGCCCCTAGGCTTCAGAAAGCATTAGAAAACACATCACAGACACACAAGACACAATGAAGACAATAAGAAGCACATAAAACAAGGAGAAGATAGTATTGAAGACACATAAAACATGATGAATACATGAGAGCAGTCATGAAAAACATAATGAATACATTTATATAGCATTTTCATTTTCATATATATGTATGCATGGAAATAAAAATTGCAACACAAAACCCAAAGAATGTAGGGGGGTCTCATCATCATGGGACTGGGGGAACAATGGCACCAAAGGTTCAAGTAGGGAAAACAGAGTTGATCCAAACAACAAGATTAATGAACTATTTGTCTAAGGAGATAAGAAAGATCAAGGTTAGTGTACCTCTATATGAGTTACTAGGAAGTCCAAGGGTATGGACTACCTTTATGAAATCTTTAGATGAATTAGTATCAAAGGAAACTTTTGGTGACATAAACATTCATAGTAAGGATGTATAGTCCAAATATAAAAGTAAGAAGACTGAACAACCCTCAAACACTAATGTTGTCATGTATGTAGAAAAGAAGGAAGCTCCTCCTTTTTTTTTAACCATAAGAATGTTGGGAAAATATATACATAATTGCATGGTAGATTCAGGAGCCTTAACCAATGTAATGCCTCTAGGAATATGCAAAACCTTAGGACTGATTCCCACCAAATCTTCCAACGTTGTTACTCAATTGGACAAAACTAAAGTTAATGTGATAGGTGAGTTGATGCACATTCAAATGCAGTTAGCCTTTGATCCTAGGGTAAGACAATTTATTGATATTCAGGTCATAGATATACCAGTTAATTATGGTATGTTATTAAGTAGGGACTGGTCTAAAACATTGAATGGATATATGGCCACCGATTTTTCACACATGTGGTTACCATGGAGAGGTGTCCCGAATCAGATTAGGATAGAGGCTGAGCCTAGAATGAAATACATGATTATGGAGTATAACAGAACAAATGAAATACTGTATGCTTTTGTTGAGCTTGGCATTTATAGAATGTCAAATAAAGGAGTACAAATAGAAGAAATCTTGATGTTAGACTTTAAGACAAAGCTTGCTAATAATGAAACAACCGTATTCATTGAATCCGATGGTGACTCTTCCGATGAAGAAGATAATACTATAAGTAGCTTTGGTAAAATCAGAAGGCAAGAGATAGAAAAGTGCATTCAACAATAATCTCTAATTCAGTGTAAGTTGTACAAAAGTTCATGTAGAGTTCATAACACTCCTCACCCTGAAGAAAATTGTGGAATGTACAAGGATATCATAGAATATCAAGATGGAAAATGCACAAAGAAGATGTGATAGAGAAAAGGAAGGTTTATTCTTGAAAAACCTAAGCTATGTTTTCATGATGATGTACATGAGTCAATTCAAGCTTTAAAAGGAGAAGTAAAAATGAAAAGTGTCAATCGTTCTAATTCACAAATTGAGGGTGCATGCATACCTATAATTCTGATTGAGATACATGAAAGTGGGTATAATGTCACACGATCAATGACAAACAAAGTAGTTTAGTCTAAGGTAAAGTATCAAAGTCCAAAGAATAAGAATGATATTTGGACATTAAAATGCGATGGATCTAAATCTAAGCAAGGGGCAGGAGCAGGGGTTGAACTCATTGATCCAAATGGTAAATTGTTCTTAGTAGCATATAAGCTTCAATTCACTTGTACTAACAATGTGACAGAGTATGAGGCTTTCATTTATGGACTGGTTATGACCATTAAGAAGAAGGTAAAAGTGATCAGAGTATTTTTTGACTCTGAGTTAGTGGTTAAACAGGTTAGGAAATTGTATGCATGTAATTACAAGAAAATGGTTAGTTATAGGCACAAGATATGGAATTTAATTGAAGGTTTTGATGCCTTTAACATTGAGCACATCCCTAGAGAATTGAATCAAAGACCAGATGCATTAGCAGTTGCTGCTAATACCTTAGAACCTTTAACATTGTTAGTTTTAAAAAGATTTATTGTTGAGTTGGTGAATATACCAAGTATACCTAACAATGTCACTCATTTCCAAGTATTTGAAGGAGATCAACAAATTGTAGACTTTCTCACTTGTCATGAGGTCTTTGATACTCATATCATTGATGAATAGGAAAGACCTGATATATCTTGGGATGAGGAAGATGTGGTAAGATTGAAAAGTAATTTCTTACCTAAAGGGGTAATAGAACTTGAAAAGATCTTTGATTTTGATGGGGTAGTTTGATAGAAGGATTTGCCTAAAACTAACGGAGGTAAGTGTGATCCCTTCAACCTAGGAACAAATTAAAGTCCCTAGAATGTGTTGATTGGAAAGGTTTGTTCTAAAGGATTGAGAAGAGAAATTGTGGAGGCTTTAAAGGAATATAAGCATGTGATAGCTTGGACATACGAAGATTTGAAGACTTATGATACTTCCATTATAACTCATGTAATACCTTTGAGACTCGGGGTGAAACCATTTAGACAAAAATAGAGGCTAGTGAATGCTATTTTAGAGCCTCTAATTTTTGAAGAAGTCAAAAAGCTGTTGTCTACCAAAATAATTTTTCCAGTAAGACATTCAACTTGGGTAGCAAATTTAGTGCCTGTAAGGAAGAAAAATGGAGACATTAGATTGTGTGTAGATTTTAGAAACCTAACCAAAGCTTCTGAAAAAGATAATTATCTATTGCCTCCAATAGATGAAGTACTGCAAGCAGTAAATGGAGCTAGAATGATGTCATTTTTGGATGGATTCTCAGGGTATAACTAGGTTTTAGTTGATAAAGAAGATAGGATGAAAACTACATTTACTTGCAAATGGGGTAACTATGCATATAGAAGAATGCCTTTTGGTTTAATTAATGTAGGTGCCACTTTTCAACGAGCCATGGACATTGTATTTCGTGGATTGTCAAGTAAGTGTATTGTCATTTGCATGGATGATTGAACTATATTTTCTAAAGATCCATCCACTCAGGTAGAAGACTTGAGGAAAGTGCTCAGGAGATGTGAAAGGTATTGAATTTCTCTTAATCCAAAGAAATGTTCATTTGGTGTGATAGAAGGAAAATTGTTAGGACATATCATTTCTAAAAATGGGATATCCATTGACCCCAACTGAGTAGAAGGAATTAAAAAGTTGTAATTGCCTAACAGTAAAAAAGAGCTTAAATCTTTCTTTGGTAAAATCAACTTCATCAAGAAATTTATTATAGGATTTGCAGAGATTGTGTAGCCATTAAATGCAATGCTAAAGAAGGATGCAACAATAGAATGGACGCTAATAACTAAGGCTAGATTTGAAGACATCAAAGAGGCCATTTTTGATGCATTGGTGTTAGCTAGGCCAAATTATACTAAACCATTTTACATCTACTCATTTGCATCCACACATTCAGTTGCAACTGCTTTAACACAAAAAGGAGAAGAAAATGAAGAAAAACCCATCACTTTCATGAGTGCTCCTTTGAAAGACACACAGTTGAAGTACTTAGACATAGAAAGATAGGCTTTCACATTAGTAAGGGCAGTAAATAAGTTTAGACATTACATCTTGAGAAGCCAAGTGAAAGCTATAGTACCTAATGCAGCGGTGAAAATGTTATTGATGCAAAATAGACCTAGAGAGAAAAGATGCAAGTGGATCACAGTATTGCAAGAGTTTGATATGGAGATTGTTCCTATGAAGTTAGTTAGAGGTCAGGCATTAGTACAGACGATAGCCAATACTGACCCAAATTTGGTAAAACAACAGTATGTATTAAATGCTAATGAGGCATCAAGTTGGTATGACAATTTAAACACATTTTTGATATTTGGAAAGTATCCAAGCAAGATGAAGTCTTCTCAGAGGAGAGCCTTGAAGATAAAAGCACAGAGGTATATGGTACAAGGAGGTTTGTTATTCAAAAAGAATCATGAAGGTATATATTTGAGATGTTTGAATAGAGTTGAAGTTGACAGAGTGTTGCTAGAACTGCATGATAAATATGGAACAGCTCATGGTTCCCATTTGGTGACTACTCATAAGATTTTGAGAGCTGGCTACTATTGGCCAACCATGTTTAAAGATATAGAGAACCATATTTTAAGTTGTCACATATGTCCAACTATAGTAGACAAGGGGAGGAATCGGGCTAATCCATTACAACCTGTCATTGAGTCCAGGCCATTTGCACAATGGGGCTTAGATTTCATTGGATTCATTAATCCTCCATCATTTGCGGGGCATAAGTTCATACTGATGGTGATAGGCTATTGTACCAAGTGGATAGAGGGAACATCCTATAAGTTCTCTACTACTAAAGTGGTTATCAAATTTCTTGAACAGAATATCATCGCAAGGTTTGGAGCTCCCTATTCTCTGGTATGTGATAATGGCCCTGCATTTTCTTCTTTGAAATTTTCTAAATGGGCATTTCAATATGGGATAGTTCTAAAGTTTTCTTCAATTATTACCCTCAAGGTAATGGTTTGGCAGAGTCTACTAATAAAATCTTGTTGGATATCATAAAAAAACTAATTGTTAAAAATCCAAAGGAATGGAATACACTGTTGAAGTATGCATTGTGGGTAGATAGGATGAAAGTTAAGGCCACTCTAGGCAATGCACCTTATCATCTAGTTTATGGGATTGATCCCATACTGCCTGTGAACTTAAGAATACCTACTTGGAAATTTGATAATGAATATATGGGCTTTGACGATCATAGAGAAGCTAGGTTAGTCCAGATGTTACAATTGGATGAGAAGAGAGATCAAGCCATAGATAAATTTGCAAAACATCAAGCTGTAGTTAAAAGATGGTTTTATAAGAGAGCAAGGGTCAAAACATTCAAAATATCAGATTTGGTGTTGTGTTGGGATAAAGCACATGAAAAGAAGGGAAACCACAAAAAATTTGATAAATTGTGGTTAGGTCCATTACATGTTGTAGAAATAATAGGGGATAATACTTTTAGGCTCAAAACCTTAGTTGGGGAAGATGTGTCATTACCTATTAATGGTCAACACCTGAAACACTATTTTCAAACTTAAAAGATATGTCATCCTTACTGTGTATCATAATGTAAAAAATGTATAGGGTGTGAGGTTTTGTTTCGGTTGTGTGTTTTGTTTTGTTTTGTTTTTTTTGGGGTTGTTTGCTAGTTGTTGTGTTTCCTTAGCAGGTATGCTTATTTTGATTTGTGGTATACAAGAGTAGATTAACAACCACTGAAAACAACAGAAAATTTGAAAAGTTTAGGTTAATCATTTGAAACTTATGCATAACTTGTTATGACTTTCATGAATGTAGATGGTTGTTTAGCTTGTGAAAGATTTTATTCAATAACTATGAATTGAGTATTCAAGGGAAGTTTCTCACAATGACACACCTAAAATCCTTGGGTTTGTTGAACATACCAGTGTAGGTGTTAAGTGAAAAATTAGAGGTCTTCCTTTCTACCATTGCAATTCTCAGCTTAATTTTAGCAAGTGACCATACCTTGCATCATGAACTTACAATGATAATATCTTATGAATTTATATGTTACACAGAATTATAAAATTTTTAAAAGGGAAGGATTATACTAAAAGTCCAAATTAAGCCATCTAAGTAACTCTACTGGGGCTATAGACACTTGTTGGTAGTGGGGCTCTACTTAGGAGAATTGCAATGATAACCTTGCTGAGGCTATGGATGCCTATTGGTAGCAAGGCTCTATCTGGTTGGCTATAAGGGATGAAATCAACTATGTAGTTTAACACCATTCACTAGTGTTTTCAACTCATTTTCAAGATGAGGATTATTAATCACATGCACACATTTAAACTCTATTGAAAGATTCATACACCTTATTGAATACATTTGGTCCAAATTGAACAATGGTTTATGTATGAGGAAGTTGTAAGTTGCAAATTTATTTCATTTGGTTTTCTTTAATGATTTAAATTTAGTTGTTTTATTTGGTTTCTACTTGTTGTGATGTTCACAACATGCCCCATTTTACCTTCTAGCAAAATGAGGACCCCTGCTGTAGCTTTTGATTTTGGCTTGTGTGTGTGTGGTTTTTCTTGGTGGTAAAATGGAAAAGGGGAATAAATGTTACAAAATTGTCAAAGTATAGAATGTCTTAAGTCAAGAAGAGAAATTAAATATTCAGTGAGTTCTTCATGAAAAATAATCAAGGGTCACCTTTTGGATAAACTAGGAATTCATAGTATTTTGTGAGATATGATGGTTTTGGTAAAGGATATTGTTTCGAAAGTTTGCATGTCATATACAAGCATGCTTGTATATTGAGTCTTTGTATGTGTTGAGTTGTGTGTTCTCAGGTTTTTTGTATCTCGTATATTTGCATGTATATCTTTAATGATCAAAGACTTTACATACAACTGGACTTGAGTGATATCAACAGTCGAGTATATAAAGCGATTAAGTTTGCTATTGCATGTATGTTTATATGTAAGTTAATAAAAGTGCATCGATATACAAAATGGCAAATGTACATACACAGATGCAAAAAGAAAGTAAAATCAAACATAGGGGTAAAAAACTAAATTAAATGGCATTGCATGACATGATTAAATTGCATTGATCAAAATTTTAACATAAGGTACAGTTGCATACAAAAGATCAATATAGAAGGGTGCAATGATGATTAAAAGGTTCCAAAATGGGTTATATTTGTATTATGCATGAGTAGAAGTATACATTCAAAAGAGGGTGTATCTATAAAAGTCATTTTTAAAATTCAAATCCTTCACAAAAAAGGGGAGAGCTAGAGTGTATAAATACTGCATAAAGATTAAGGGTTTGCATAAAAGTGTACAATCCAAACTACCTCCACAAAATGACCCAATCAGTATGGATACTGGGTTTAATCCAATCCCCTAGTTAAGCATAGGACAAAGGCTGACTCTGGCCCAATAGTGATGCCTTACAAGGGTATGATTCGCCATGTTCATTAGAAATGGAAGCCTTTCATATTACGCTCTAGGAATATCAATTAAAGAAATCTCTGAGGCCTGTGGAATGTCAACACCTAGTTTTGCCCCTAGGATGGCATCAACATCTATAATTCTATAGTCCGCTTTGAAAAGATCTCAAAATAATAGGAAAACTTCTACTTTGTTCATACTTAAATCCAACATAGAAGCAAGGAATCATGAAGCAATGTCTGAGTTAACTCTGTATCTATCCTCGTTAGCTAGAAAATCTATACCTAGTATCATCTTAATAGCTTCTAGCTCTAACTCATGGAGGATGGGATTTTCATGTGGAATGATTAATTCTCTCAGACGAGCATCTGAGATTCAACCTAGGAAGGCAGTTTGCCTCCTATTACTATGAAGGCATATGGGAGTAGTCATGCTTCCAGTGAATGTTAGTAAGGGTTGAAGAATAATAAGAATTGTTCATCATATAGACGCTTAAATAGAGTTTCGCAGAAGTTACAGGTCTTATCACCATTAATGGTGATTCGTGGGAGGTTTGAATGATCAGATTGTATGAGTTAATTCAAACGTCCCAGAGGTCTAATTGCGTTAATGTCATTAATACATTGGATTGATAATCATGATTTAGAGATTGTGGTATTAAATGCTAAGATATAGTACGGACAATGGAAAAGATGAAAAGATCACTTTTACAAGGTTAACATGCATAGTTGTATGTATTCTACATACAACATACAAGATACAAAGGCAAATTCGAAAGGAAGGTAAGGCAAAATAAACAAAGAAAGTGGTATGTTTCTTATGCATGTTTCATTTGTTGAATGTTAACAAAATGCATAAATGAAATACAATGGCGGAATCATAAAAGGGGTTAAAATCAGATGAAATCAAGAAAAGGTCCACATTTGCATTAAATAAAAGATTTGTGTTTTGCATATAAGGGGATATACAAAATTAAAGACATACAAAGATACAAGGCCTGGAATAGAAAAGATCAAGAAGTAGTTAACGATTCATTAAGTTCGTGACTTGTATGTTACTTTGTATGTTACATTGTATGTTGTAGTGTATATTAGAGATATACAAAATAAGATGCAATAAGGAGATGCAAATAGATTAATGCAAAAACTGAGGGTAACCAAAATACGGTATTAACTAATTGACGTGAACATTTTGCATGTATGAAAAGTGTATGCATACAAGCATGAGAAACAAAGAGTTAAAAATACAAAAGGTGTAGCAGACATGGTATTAAAGTAAAGATGATAATTTCCTCATGTCCACTGTTGTATGTTAGGATGTATGTATCAAATGCATCGAGCAAGATACAAAAGGGAATTATAAAGATAAACATGGGTAATATACAAAGTTGTTTTAAAAGGTCATTGCATGTTTGGATTTGTGTCGAATGGATATACAAAATAATATACAAAAGAGACATACAAAACACTGAGATGCAAAAACAAAAGGTTAACGGATACCATATTCAAAATACAAATGGAAGTGAAAGTTTGGTTTGAAATGGGCATTAAATACAACATTTAATGTAGGGCTAACAATGAAAAAGTTAAATTCAAACTTGTTAGGGTTAAATTGAGGGATGTTTCTTTCATATTTGTATCTCAAAAGCTAAACTTGTAGAGGAATGAGATTAATACATAGATTGAGTGAAGATTCAACAAGGTGAACAAAATTTCATAACAGTAACGACGTGACTAAAATGGTAAATCAGGTCAACAATCATAGAGTTAAGCTGGTCATGAAAACATGTATGTACCTAGAATGTTGTTATAATATCATTTGATGAAAATGAAAATTAGTTATGAGTAATTTCATGTGAAAATGCAAATGAATGATAGATTATTGTAGCTAATTAAGGGAATTAACAAACTATGTTAGATAAACATGAAATCTAGAATAGGGAAAAGACAAGAAAGTTCAGGTAAAGGTGAAAATGTAAAAATTTCATGGTAAAACCCTGGGAAAAAGAAGTAAAATGAAGGGTTAAAATACACATGTTTTCATACAGGATGGCTCCGAAGCAAAAGAAGATAGATTCGACAGATGAAGAAAATTAAAGGTAAAGAAAGAGAGAAAGTGAAGAAAAGAAACCAAAAAGGAGGAATTGCTAGTACAGGGTTATCAAACTCTGATAGGTTCCTGTGGAGTTGTGACAGATACAAACATGGGTGTCTATGATGCAAAGGATGTTCTAAAGAAAATCACATCACTTGGTGCTAGTTCCAGTATGAGGTGCATCTGGGAAAAGGGATTATACAAGGCTACAGGGTTCCCGTTAGCAATGGAAGCCAAAGATCTGGTTTTAGAATGTATAAGTAGATATGACACAAATACTAGAAAGGTAATGCATGGAGAGCAGGTCATTGTTGATTTATCTACAGAGGGAATAGCAAGGACATTTGGTCTAGAAATTGAAGATAAAATGCTGGATATAGATATAGATCAATACACATATGATTTTAATGTTAATGAAAGAGAATGCAAAAGTGCAATCTTCTACAACTGGTACAGTATAGAAAACAAACCTAAGGCTATAGCGAGGGTACCAAAGAACCTCCATAGAATAGATTTCAAGGAAGAAATACACTTGATGATCACAATGCTAAGTAGATTAGTGGGACTAAGGGATGCAACCAAGTGTGAACCATGGATGTTCACTATTATTAAATATATGAGGGAAGCAAAGAAGGAAGATTGGAGGATTCATTGGGCTAAGGCAATTAGTACTACCATATGGAAGTAGGCCATGTTAAGTAAGCAGAAAATGATGCCTTTTTACTTGTCGTCTTATGTTTTATATTCATGTATAGCTGAGATCAGGCCTTACATAACTAGAATTAATAGAATTGGAACCCTGGGAAATGGCCTAGGGTAGAAATTAGTATACAATCCCTATATAGATTTGCAAGAGGATAATGCACTAAGGAAGTTCTCTCTAGTAAATGATGTATTTTACACATATATGTTGAGAGTTATGAGAGCAGACAAGGACATGAGGTTGTCTAAGGAAGCAACAAGTGCTATAGGTCCACATAGCTCATGGTATATATAATTTCCTCACTTCACATATATTAGGACTGAGGGTTTTGATGGGAAGCCATTCATGCTGCCTCGTTATCCTTTAGATAAACTAATTTTGTTGGAGTTTTCTAGACAAAATCTAAATGCATTTAGGATATACAAAAGGAAGTGGGGAAGAGGAAATATTAAACTCCCCTGGGGTATTGGAAGATATTCTTGTTGCAGTGAAGAGGTAGCTAAATATGCAAAATAGGAGCTGAGGTATTATGGTTTTAAAGAATTTGAGTTGGCTAGATAGTTTGATCCATTCCATAGGATTCAAACATACAATGTTTCTAAGTATAAACATCAAATACATATAGAAGATTATTGGTCTAATTGTGAAAATGAAAGGGAAGTAAGAAAGAGAGCTCATCAGAGGTTGACTATGGAACAAATGAAGACAATGGGGGAAATTAATGTACCCTTAGAAATCAAAGATGACAAGAAGGTGTTGTACCACAGTTATGAGAACACAAAATTGATGCCTATTAATGAACTAGATTGGTCACAACCATGGGGAACATCTTTGGATGTTTTGTCAAAGCTAGTTCTAGTATTCTCCAAAACATGGTTGAAAGATCAGATAGAGGAAGTCAAGGCTGAAGGCATTGAACCTACCTTCCAGAAAAAGGGCAAGAAAAGAGGAAGAGAAAAGCAAGATAAACTACAATGTTTTTATGAAAAGAAAAGAAAAATTGTGGAAATTAAGATCATTGAGAAGGATAAAAATGCAACTCTAATGGATCCTTATGCTTTGGGTATTACAGTAGCAGTAGCCTCAGGAACATTTGTAGAGGCAGGATCATAAAGCCATGACATCAACATAGAATAGACTCAAACGGTTGAGAGGTCAATAGGGCAGAAAGTCATGAAGGCTATAGTAATTGGATCTTCAACAGGAAATACACCATTGCAAGTTGAGAGTATAGGAGCTCCACAAGTAGAAAATACGCTAAAGAACATGCCTATTGGATCCACACTGGAAGAGAAGAGACAGAGTTAAATGAGGGTTAAGCAAGAGTTAATTGAAGAGAAGATGCAAGAGTCAAAAGATTATGAAATTAAAGAAGTGGGATGGTGGAGGTGTCAGATGATACTAGCGAGGAAGAAGATATGGAAGTGGAAGTTAATATTGAAGGACTTGAAAGAGAAGAAGGAAAATATGATGGTTGTGTTGTAATTCAGGAACATAGTACTCAAGTATATATGAGGAAGGCACAAGGATCAAAAGGAGAAAGTGCACAAGGTGAGACAGAAGCAATAGATCCTTTTGGTGCACTGGTATCACAAAAGATAATAGAAGAGGTGCAAGTTATTGTGCAACAAGTAGAAGAATTAGAAAAGGAAGAAGGACAAGAAGAAGTTGCAAGACAAACAAAAGTGCCAACACTATTTGGGGAAATGAGCATGACAAAAGAGGTATGAACTCAGGCTAGGGAAATGACAGAGGAGGCAGTGCTAGTACATGATTCTGAGATTGATGTTTTGGATGATCTCAATATGTATAATGAACAAAGTGAGCAAGAGGAAAATGTGGAAGGAAAAGAGAACATAGTAGAGGCTACAGAAAGGATTGATAAATATGCAGATCAATCTTTACAGACAGATCAAGTGAGCATGCCTAATAAAGAACAAGGACAAATTGAAATAGTAATGGATACAACAGAAGTATTAGGTGGTCCTGAGAAGAATACAAAAAATATTTCTGTAGATGATGCTGAGCACAAGGGACAAAAGGAAAGTATAGAAAGAGAAAATATGGAACAAGAGGATAAAAAATAAGAAGACCTAGGAAAAGAAGATGAGGAGAAGGAGGCACAATGACAAGGCAATATACCACCAAGTGGGGAACAACAACCTCCACAACAGTTGTCTCCACAACAACCATCGTCACAAGAGCATATAGAAATAGAGAAACCTCAAAAAGAGGTAATAGATAAAGAAGAGAAAATAGAAGTAGGTATGAAAGCACCAGCTTGGATAGGTGTAGAGATTAGGAGAGAAAGGTAGAGATATAGGTGGTACCTATTAATATTAAAAGTTTATTGGGAGGTAATCCAAGAAAAGAGAAAAGGAAGCGAGAATTATGTTAGTAATAAAGAGGAACCCTTATGGATCTAGGACTTTAGAGATGGCTATACCTCAAAAGGAGAAGGCTAAAGGAGAAATGGACATAAATGATTATGAATTGCTTAAAATGGATCTT
The DNA here is from genome assembly GCA_027924645.1 of Cunninghamia lanceolata. NCBI lineage: Eukaryota > Viridiplantae > Streptophyta > Pinopsida > Cupressales > Cupressaceae > Cunninghamia > Cunninghamia lanceolata. The sequence goes on from BSBN01000754.1 coordinate 95,724, forward strand.
GGAGATGTGACTAGGGAGCAACACATCGCCAAATGGCAAGATATGAATAATGTCACTATGGAAAAATTGAGAAAGGATAAGGATAAATATAATTATTTGAAAGGACACATTGTCCAGCTGCAACAGTTTATCCAAGGTATGTTTGATCCTAGTTCCAGTATGCTAGAGTTACCTACAGAGCTAGCCATTTTATCCAAGGACCAAATAAATAAGATGGAGAATAAAAGAGTTGAGGCAAATGTTTTCAAGAAGTGGCTTAAAGAGTTTATGCAGAAGGGAGAGGAGGTAACAAAGCAAGCAATAGCAGATTGAGATAATGCTCTTACAGGAAAATATAAATGTAATGTTCTCTTAGATTACTGTCAGTCTAGAGTAAAAGAGTGTAGACTAGAATCAAAGTAACTCATAGAGATGGAAGGCAGAATAGAAGCATTAATAAATGAGGGAGTCATTACTCCTCGAATGGCTAATCAGTTGCCATAGACAAAGTTAGGGTCTAAGATTGAAGAAAATATTCTCAAAATTTGTATTGTGAATACTAGAGATTTAGAGGAGATTGGTGATGATATAGTAAGGGTTCATATGAAGATAATAGAAAAATTCATTGGTCATGAATGTCAAAAGGCTCCAGTATATGGCTTAACAAGGGCACTAAAGGAGTTCAGAGCTATTTATTCATCATGTTTGGAGAACCCAGCGGCACACTTAAGTACAACAATGATTGAGTCAGCTATGGAGATAAGTGCTAAGATTAGGAAATACTAGAAAAGGGTGAAGGATTTAGCAAAACAAGAGGAAAATTTGAAGGAAGGAATCAAAGTACAACAATATACCTAGGTAAAGAGTCAAGAAGGAGATCGCACTTTCATTAGGGGTGTGATGGGCAATTTTGCAGAGTACCTAAAGTAGTAAAAGGATATCAAAAGGGAGGGATGCTGTAAATAATGACATAGGCATATACGCGAGGATTCTTTTGTTATCATCATTAACAAAAAAAGTCAACAGGGGAAGTAAAGTCAGTGAGGGTATCTTTTTGTTTTGAAAAGATTCTAACAAAATCTTTGTGCCAAGGTAAAGATATCATGAAGATATTTTGGGAACGGTTGGAAAGTAATTCCACCATTGATCTATAAATCTGAATATGGACCATTGGATTAATTTTGTAACTATAGCAGGAGACAAGCTTCACAAACTATATAAGAAGCTTTGCTACATGTATTTTAGTACACATGGATTTTGAACTTTTAGCTTAAGGCTATAATTGTTAAGTGTTGCAATAGAGAAGATGTTTCTTTAGTTTTAGAAAGGAGGTCGCCTGTGTCTACATTAAGGATTGTGTGGAATGTCCTGTCTCCTTTATGTATCTGTCAAAGCATTTGTAAGTTTTTCTAATGATTTGGATCAATGCAACAGAAGTCACTATTACATTGTAAATTTTGTGTGACTTTATACTTTGAAAAAAGGTAAACTCAGAATTCTACATCTATTACAGAGTGTTTTCTAATTTAGACTTTTGTTTGATGTATTGTTCTTCAAAAGATTGCAATCTCTTATGTATATTCATGAAAATGCTCAGGATGTTACATTTGTAGATTTGATTGTGTTGAATTGATCAAGATACTGTACTCTTTAGTACGTGGATAATAGAACATTTAGATCCTATCTAGAATGTTATTTCTAACTCTAGTCTTTCTAACTTTTCTCCAATATTTGATAAATAATTAGCTAAAATGCAGTCATCTAAAGGAAATTATGGGAGATCTCATTAAATACATGAAAATTTTAATGATCTTTAATGATTTTCATAAATTTTGAAATATCAAGTTTGTTTTCTATGAAACTTGTATAAAATTTGACTTGAAAGACATAAATATTTGCAAAGGATCCATTTGAGATACATTTTGAGATATTTGCACGTAATAAGTGATAAGTGCTAGTAACAAATCTTTAGATTTAGTAAGGTCCCTTAAATATAACATCTTCACAACGAACTGCTGGTTTATCCCATGCGGTCAAGAACTGACCATTCAGAAACTTGAGATTGAGAATTACTACTTAATTCTGCATATCTTCCAAGACAGCTAAGGTTCTTTTATGAATTTTAACTATGCTGTGATTGTGTAAAAACTCTCATCAACAGGAACCTAGCATTATTGTTGTTATAAGAAAGCATTATTGTTGTGATAAGAAGCCATGTGTGTGACACTATTTCTTCATTTAAGCACTTGTTTGAGGGAAATGGGTACTAAAAGACACACAGGGTCCATAGCAAACAAGTGGGTAGAATGAAATAATGCAAAACAAGGTGATATGAGTGATTTGTAAGTTTGTTTAAATAAAGTGTATACAACCTTTAGCATTGAAATACACATTGTGTAATTAAAAACATGCCAATTTTCAAGAAAGAGTGTGAAATGATTCCAAAGTTTTAGATGAGCAATGTGTGTATGTTTGCAAATGAATGCAAGATCTGATTTTATAATATTTAATACATATGCAAGGAAGTAGATGCAAAACTATGGTTGTTTATGACATAAAATGCTTGATTTTTTCACTTTTTCCAATGCAAATGTTCTAAAGATGCAAATGTAAATGCAAAAATATGCAATGAAACAAGACTACAGTCCAAAATTGAATTTGAAAAAGTGTTTAAAGGATTAGTAAAATACAAAACAATATTTTAACCACAAACCTTAGCTTTTGCAAAGACTAGGTTAAATGAAAAATGCACAATTTCAAGAAAACCCTACCAAATAAAATGAAAATGCAAGCTATAAGATTATGTAATGATGTAATGCTACAATTTATGTTATATCTGATGTAAATATTAAATATTTAAATGATTTAGATGAAATGCAATGAAAATAGTGTAACTATGTCTAAATGCAAGCCTAAGATGGTTGATTTTTTCAAAATTTTCAATTTTTCAAATGTATAATGATAACAATGAAATGTATGAATGCAAATCTGACAACAGTTAGCAAGATGCAATGTTCAGCAAAACACAGGTTCACCAAAATGTAATGGATGAAAAGAGGGTTGATTAATTTGATTGGTAGTTTGATTAGGTCCTCCTTTCACTTCATACATTCAAGGACATTAAAACGAGTTGAATCATAACTTTTGTAAGAGGACTCATCTATAGGTTTCATGTCACTTGGAATGATAAGAAAATTTGGAATTAGTTGATTAATTTGTTAAACCCTAGCCTAATTAAGCCTAAAACCATAATTATGCAAAATCGTAAGCAAACAAATGAAACACGACAAATGTTCGCACATAAAGATACTAAATATAGATCAGATACATACAATATTTTAGATTACACAATATGGAAACTTTAGTGTCGAAAGAGTGGGTGCCCAAGCCCAAGGTGGTACTTATTCTGAGGACTTTGGGAGGAAATATGCTACAGACTGTAACCGCTTCAGAGATTTCTAGTACTACAAAACTGGAGGTCAAAAGAGCGGGCACCCTTGACCTTATAGGGTTATTTTCTACCTTTTTCTTTAGATTCAAAATCTTTATGCTCTGCAATGATCCTCTGTAACTCCTCTCCACAAGATTTAATACCCATCACCTACAATCACAAGAGAGGGGTTGGGGGTTGTGGTGTTTAAGAGCTTGCCTTGATCAAGCCCCAGAATGGTATTCAAGCCTTCCAACAACATTGTTAGATAGAGAGTACGTGTCCTTGGTGGATATAGGCAAAAACATTGATAAAGTAGATAGATTGAAATACAAATAGATATCACCTCAGAGGTGTAGCTCTCAAGGAGATGAAGATCTTTCACACCATGAGAAGATGAAGCTAAATTTGTAATAACAAACACAACAACAACAACACAATTCTGCTCTGCAATACAATGAATGCCTTGAATACTCTATGATCATAAATTTCCCTTAATCTCCAAAAATCATCTTCTTGTTTTCAAATGAAATCCTAAACATGATTATATATGCATTCCTGCTAAAGTTTTGTAATTCATATTGAAGATGTCGACAAGGGAAACCTTTTAATGGTCACCAATTGACATTCAAGTTTAGGACCCCAACAAAATAGAGCAGGACAAGGGCATGGGTGCCCTTGTCTAGGGACCTATTTTAGGGCATGATTAAGATCTAGGACTCACCCCTAGGTCCCATTTGACATGGGTTTTGTGGGATTTTTCTCTGGGATTCATTTCTAATATGCATGATTAAAGCTAAGGGACCTAAGAGCTAAACTTAGGAGGTAAAAGTCCCACAGGGACATTTTATGACATAACATTTAGCCCCCACTTTTATGTATGTATGATCTTATGATCCATACATGCATTAAATTATGGTATAAAAAAATCAAACATACCAAGCACATGAAGCTAAGGCATACACCAATATTGAGAGGAAAGCATTAGAAAATACATCGCAGACACACAGGACACAATGAAGACAATAAGAAGCACACAAAACAGGGAGAAGATAGTATTTAAGACACATAAAACATGATGAATACATGAGAGTAGTCATGAAAAACATAATGAATACATTTATATTGCATTTTCATTTCCATATATATGTATGCATGGAAATAAAAATTGCAACACAAAACCCCAAGAATGTAGGGGGGACTCATCACCTCATTCTTTACACTACACCAAGGGGAGAAAACACACCATACAAAACCCAAGTATAGGGGGGACTCATCACCACACCCTTTACACTACATGAGGGAAAAAACACACGAAAAACATGAGCGCTGTATAGCATGCCATAGACATACTATACATCCTAAACATGGCAAACAAGGTGATGGAAGGAGCTTATTACTAAGTCCCACCATCTCAAACATGCTACAGACACACCTGATGGTTGGGCTTATGCCACAAAAACTACCAAATACATGCTTAAGGGAGGATAGCTCAACATCCAACCCTTCCTCCCGATGATGACTTTGTATAAAAGGATGTGCACTAGCTCAAGAGATACACCATCCCGCCTCATGGAGAGGGATTTTGTATAAAATAATAGGCACTAGCTCAAGAGCTACGTTATCCCACCTCATGGAGAGGGCTTTTTGATTGCAATTGATAAAAGGATGTGCACTAGCAGTGTTGATACAACATCCCGCCTCACGGAGAGGTCTTACATACATGCTTCATTAGTACCAAAATTAGTAGACATATATCATTATATATGCCCCACCTTAAGCTGGTTGGTGTCATGTACTGATATCAAACATATTAAGGTAGAGAGAAAACACACAAGGGAAAAAGAGCTTTTGCAAAACCCATGCCCCCAAGGTGACATGTGCTCACAATTACTGAATGTTCCCACAAACACAATGATAAGATATGCTAGGATGAGATAACAAGAGAGGTTACAAATCTTACTTTAAGATAATAAGCAAAGAAAAACATGAAAGCTATGAATGAATCATATATGAGATCACATCAAAGAAACCAAGGTTACACATACAGGTTTAAATCTGAGTATAGCCGTTGGGCTTATACTATATGCATCTTAGAACTGAGTGTAATAACAAGGTGAGATACAAGACAATCAAAGTGCATGGAGTAGATGTATTGTTATGATTTCTTAGAAAAGATAAGACAACATCAAATATCACATGGAGTGATTCTACTAGCCAAGTGTCGGATATATAAATAAACCCCATCTTCATGTATGGACTAGGTCCATTTTTGCTTGCTTGCTAAAGGGACACATGGTCTGTATCAGTTAGTTGTTTGTTTTTCATAATCCACCAAATAGATAGAATCACTAGAAGAAGGTAAACAATAAAATGAGAGAGTAGAGAAAGTACCTTAGGAACACCACGTAGGATGACACCCCAATGACACACAACAATAAAATAGAGTAGAGGCAAGATAGAAGAATGATGAAACAAATAGAAGAATGGTCACAACAAAGGTGGTCTCCTGGTATCCTTGACCTTACAAGAGTATCAAGGGTCATCCTACGACACCTAAACAACACATAACACATCATAGGGGAACACAACACAAGAGGGGAAGCCACATAAATGAGAAAACTATGCTACAACAAAGGTGTCCACCAGGGTTAGAAATACTTACCTACTGCACAACCGAACTAACAGTTGTTGTAGAGAAAATCATCATCTTCCCAATCTACAATGTTAGTGGAGAGAGGTACATAAGGTACAATTGTCCAACTTTTGTCATTGTTCTTAAACTCTTTTTCTTTAAGATCTTCTTTGTTTGGTTCAATGTTAGATGGTGCAATGTTTTCTTGTTGAGGTGCATTTTGTTAAGCAAAAGATTGTCTTCTCTTCCTCCTTTCTCTTTCTTGCCTATTTCATTTTGTTTTATTAGTGATGTTGTCAAAAGGATTATTGTGATATTCTATAGTTATGACATTTTAGAGGAGGAAGTTGGTATAAATTTAATTTGCTTTGATGAAGTGCTTTGTTTTCCACAAGTACCTCCCGATCCTTGTAAGGATGACGGAGGAGGAACCTCGGCATAGAGTCCCTTACCTCCCAATCAAGGAAGTTATAATATGGGTTGTTTTTGACATGTTGTTTGTTGAATTGAAGGTCTGGCCACTCTAAATAGTAGTTTTGCCTTATATCATCTATATCCCAAGGAAAGTTGGTCTTTTCATGGCTTAGGTTCCACAATGGATCGTGGCCAAAAGTAATAAAGAGTAAAGTTCTTATGAGTAACCATGGGTTTCCATGTATTATGATAAATAGTGTGCAATTGTACATGTAAATGAAATTTTATACATTTGTGAATTGTTGAGGGGACAACCGTCATAGCTTTTAGCCATGGATGGCCTAATTTTATGTAGAAGAGGTCAGATGTAGGGATGACATCAAATAATTTTTCTACAGATTTCTCAAATACCGTAACCAATAAAGATATCTTCCCATAGGGAGCAATGAAAGCTCTGGTATGTGTCTAAATCATTATCTATGTGGGTTCATAAGAATCTTGTATCAAATCATGTGAATAAAGGAACCCTTTTGTTGCCACATTAGTCATACAATTAGGATCTATAAGTGATCCATGCACATGAGTCTCCATTATCTTCATTGTAATGTAAAGAGGCCCTTCAATGTCTCTGCTTGTTCTATCATGAGGCATGAATACTATTTTAGGTTCAAGGGTCTTTCTTTTCATATAAGGTTTAGGAGGGAACCTAGCATTATTGTTGTGATACAAAGCCATGTATGTGACACTATTTCACCATTTAAGCACTTGTTTGAAGGAAATGGGTACTAAAAGACACATAGGGTCCAAACCAAACAAAGTGGGTAGAATGAAATAATGCAACACAAGACAATATGAGTGATTTGTAATTTTGTTTAAAGAAAGTGTATACAACCTTTAGCGTTGAAATACACAATGTGTAATTAAAAACATGCAAATTTTCAAGAAAGAGTGTGAAATGATGCCAAATTTTTAGATGAGAAATGTATGTATGTTTTCAAATGAATGCAAGATCTAATTTTAAAAGATTTAGTACATATGCAAGGAAGTAGATGCAAAACTATGCTTATTTATGACCTAAAATGCCTGATTTTTTTGCTTTTCCCAATGCAAATGTTCTAAAGATGCAAATGTAAATACAAAAATGTGCAACGCAACAAAAATACAGTCCAAAATACAATTTTAAAGAGTATTCAAAGGAGTAGTAAAATCTAAAACAAGATTTTAACCACAAACCTTATCTTTTGCAAAGACTAGGTTATACGAAAAATGCACAATTTCAAGCAAACCATAAGAAATAAAGTATGAAAATGCAAGGTATAAGATAATGTAATGATGTAATTCTACAATTTATGTTAAATCTGATGTAAATATCAAATATTTAAATGATTTAGATGAAATGTAATGAAAATAGTGTAAATTATGTGTAAATGGAAGCCTAGGATGCTTGATTTTTTCAAAATTTTCAAAATTTCAAATGTAGAATGATTACAATGAAATGTATGAATACAAATCTGATTTACAACAATTAGAAAGATGCAATGTTTAGAAAATCATAGGTTTGGCAAAATGTGATGGATGAAAAGAGGGTTGATTGATTTGATTGGTAGTTTGATTAGGTCCTCCTTTCACTCTATACATTCAAGGACATTAAACTCTGTTGAATCACAACTTTTGCATGAGGACTCAGTTTCATGTTTGGTGTCACATGGAATGATAAGGAAATTTGGAATTAGTTGATTAATTTGTTAAACCCTAGCCTAATTAAGTGTAAAACCCTAATTTTGCAAAATCATAAGTAAACGGATGAAACACGACAAATGCTCACATAGAAAGATACTAAATATAGATTAGATACATACCAGATTTTAGATTTCAAAATACATAAACTTCAGGGTCAAAGAAGTGGGAACCCAAGCCTAATGTGATACTTCTTCTAAGGGCTTTGTGATGAAACCTACTACAGACTGCATCCACTTTACAGATTTCTGGCACTGCAAAACTAGAGGTCAAAAGAGTGGGCGCCCTTAACCTTTTAGGGTTATTTTCTACCTTTTTCTTCAGATCCAAAATCCATATGCTCTATAATGATCCTTTGCAGGTCCTCTCCACAAGATCTGATACCTATCACCTGCAATCGCAAGAGAGGGGTTAGGGGTTGTGATGTTTAGGAGCTTTCCTTGGTCAAGCCCCAGAATGGCATTCAAGCCTTCCAACACCGTTGTCAGATAGAGAGTGCATGTCCTTGGTGGACAGAGGCAAAAACAATGATAAAATAGATATATTTAATCACAAATAGATATCACCTCAGAGGTGTATCTCTCAAGGATATGAAGATATTTCACATGCCATGAGAAGATGAAGCCAAATCTGTAATAACAAACACAACAACAACACAATTCTGCTCTGCAACACAATGAATGCCTTGAATGCTCTATGATCATAAGTTAGCCTTAATCTCCAAAAATCATCTTCTTGTTTTTAAATTAAATCCTAAACATGATTATATATGAATTCCTGCTAAACTTTCATAATTGAAATTAAATATGCCAACAAGGGAATCCTTTTAATGGTCACCAACCAACATTCAAGTTTGAGACCCAACAAAATAGGGCAAGGAAAGGGCAAGATTTGACATGGGTTTTGGGGGATTTTGCTCCGGGATTCATTTCTAATATGCATCATTAAAGCTAAGGGATTTGGGAGCTAAACTTAGGAGGTAAAAGTCCTAGGGGCACATTTTATGACATAACATTTACTCATTGGGTTTTCCACGCAAATCTGGTGTTCTTGTTTGTTTGGATGTGTTTGTATTGATGCTTCATATGTTTATATTCTGTTAGTGCATTATAAGATATTGATGTTTTGAGGGTTTAAAGTTTTACCATACAACTGATTCACCCCCTCTTAGTTGTCCTGTGCTTTCCAACAATTGGTATCTGAGCCAAGTTCCTTGAAGAAGCTTAACCGCATGGGGTAGATCCAGATTGCACATAGGAAAGGTATGGAGGTCCTAGGGTTTGATGGAACAAATTATGCCTTTTGGAAAATTAGGATGGAAAGATTTCTTTTCTCACTAGGATATGGCATATCGAAGATAGTTGACAAAAAGTATACTATACCTAAAGATGGTCCTAAGTATGAAGATGACATTAAAGAATATGAGAACAATGGAAAGGCAAGGATTCTAAATAGTCTCTTTGATTCTGAATTAGTGAAGGTTATGAGTTACCAAATTACTCATGAGATATGGAAAAAGATGGAAAGCACCTATGAAAGAAATGACAAGGTCATGCAAGCAAAGTTGTAGATTCTAAAGTCCAAGTTTGAAGCCCTAAGGATGTCAGAGGATGAAATTATTGCAAGATACATGAAGAGAGTGGATGAAATTGTCAATTACATCAATGATCTTGGTGGAGAGCTTGAGGAAAAAGAAGTGTTAAAGAAGGTACTAAGAATTCTTCCTAAATCTTATAGTGCTAAAGTTTCTGCTATTGAAGAGACTCGAGATCTAGATAATTATGCTAGGGATAAAATGATTGGTACTCTAAATACTTTTGGGATAAGAGAATTTGGTCAAGATGATGCAAGAAAAGAAACTTTTTTTAAGGCTAGTAAGACAGAAAAGAATGTTGAATTAGATTCAGATGACTTTGATGAAGTGGAAGCAAATTTTGTAAGCAGGTTGAAAAGGGGTTTGGGAAAATATAGAGGTAAGTTACCCTTCAAATGTTTTAACTATGGAAAGATAGGTCAGTATGCTTCTAAATGTCCAATCAAGATTTCTAATGACAAATACAAGGAGAACAAAGGTAAATCATTCAAGAAAAGTTATTATCTTAAAGAAGATGACAACATATCTGATGACGAGTCTGACTATCCAGATGATGATGGTAATGAATTCTTGTTCATGGATTTGAATGTTGGAACTAATTCCACTAATCCTAGAAGATGTATAAAGGATATTGCTACAAAAGCATGGCACCACATTGAAGGAGCATTGGTTAGTGCTTTTCATGCAAGAGAGGAGGAAGATCTCATAATTCATAGTGGGTGTTCAAATCATATGATAGGTGATAAGAATAAGTTTGTGAAGCTTGAGAAATTTGATGGAGGTTTTGTTAAGTTTGGAGATGATGCATCTGCTAAGATTTGTGAAAGAGTTTCAATCAGTTTTGATGGCAAGAACAATACAGGTGATGTCCTTTATGCCAAAGGTCTCCAACACAGTCTTCTAAGTGTAGGAAAAATGTGTAGCAGAGGATATAATCTTGTGCTTCATGATGGTGGCTATGAAATTAGAAAAGAAGACTCTAAAACTCTTATTGCTACAGGAACACGGACAAAAGAAAATATATATCAGCTCAAAGGTGCTAAAGGTGTGTGCCTTATGACTCAAATTAATGAAAGTTGGCTATAGAATAGAAGAATGTGTCACATCAATTTTGACATCCTAGTAAAGATTAGCTCTACTCAAGCTCTAAGGGATCTACCAAGGATTACAAAACCTACCAATGCAACTTGTAGGGAATGTCAGATTGGGAAGCAAACAAGGAGAAATTTTAAAATCAAATAATATTCTACCACTGGACCTTTAGAGTTGGTGCATATAGATCTATGAGGACTTACAAGAGTAGGTATCTTTCAAGGTGACAAGTATTTCATGTTGTTGATTGATGATTTCTCTAGAATGACTTGGGTAACTTTTCTCAAAGAAAAATTAGAAGCTCTAGATAAGTTTAAATCCTTTAAGTCTATGGTTGAAAATGAAATTCATCTAAAATTCAAGTGTTTGAGGTCTGACAATGGTGGTGAGTTCACATCTAATGATTTTATATGCTTTTGTGAAGATCATGGAATAGAGAGGCATTTGTCAACACCTAGGGCTCCTCAACAAAATAGAGTTATGGAAATGAAGAATATGACTATTCAAGAAGTGGCAAGGACAATGATGAAAGAAGCAAATCTACTAGATATCTATTGGAGATAAGACATCCACACTGTAGTTTACATACAAAATAGCTCATGCAAACTAGGGTCAACAATTCAAAGACTCCATATGAACTATGGTATGGAATAACTCCTACTGTTAAATACTTTAGATTGTCTGGAAGTAAATGCTACATTAAGAGAGATGAAGAGAACTTGGGATAGTTTGATACAAGATTAGATGAAGGAATTTTCCTTGGATATTCTACAAAGAGCAAGGCATACATATGCTACAATAAGAGACTAAAGAGATTAGTGGAAAGTGCAAATGTCAAAGTGGATGAAGAACCATACCAAAGTTTAATGCTATTAGAAGGATATGAATCAGATGAGAATCAATGTAGAGAAGTAGAAAGAGAGGAAGAAAAGGAAAATGAGAAGCAAGTAGATGAAGAGGATGCTCTAGAGAAGATTCCCAAGACTCCCAACTATGTATAGAAAAACCCTTCTGAAGATTAGATCATTGGAGATAAGAACAAAGGTGTTTTAATAAGCAAAAGTATTACTATGGTAGATGAACATGTAAATTTGTGCTTATTGTCTCAAATAGAACCCAAAATAGCAACTAAAGCATGCAAAAATGAGCACTGGATCAAGGCTATGGAAGAGGAATTGATGTAGATTGAGAAGAATAAAAATTGGGAAGTTGTCTGAAGACAAGTAGACAAGAATGTGATTAGAACCAAATGGGTCTTCCAGAACAAATTGAATTAGAATGGGGATGTAGTTAGAAATAAGGCTAGGCTGGTGTATAAATTCTACTCACATGTGGAAGGAATAGATTATGAGGAAACATTTGCTCTAATGGCAAGATTGGAGTCCATTAGATTGTTCTTAGCCTTTGCAACTCGTAAGGACTCCAAAGTTTATTAGATGGATGTGAAATTTGTATTCCTGAATGGAGAGTTGGAAGATGAAGTATACATTGAAAAACTAGAAGGATTTCAGTTATTAGATGATCCAAATATGGTCTGTAGATTGAAGAAGGCATTATATGGACTCAAACAAGCACCTAGAGCTTGGTATGCAAGGTTGGATAGGTACCTACTGCAACAAGGATTCAAAAAGGGCTCTGTAGATAGTAATGTGTACTTCAAAGTTGAAGAAGATCAAATCCTGATTATGGAAGTATATGTAGATGATATAATCTTTGGAGGAAATGAAGGTATGTGTAAGATATTTGCATCAGAAATGCAAAAAGAATTTGAAATGTTAATGTGTGGAAAATGAACTTCTTCCTTGGGTTACAAATTAGTCAATCAAAAAAGGGCATTTTCATTTCATAGTCAAAATATGCTAGGGAAATGAAGAAGTTTGGAATGGAAGACTCCAAATCGATAGGTACTCCCATGACTATTGGTTGTAAGTTAACCAAAGATGGTAAATCTCCTAAGGCTGATTAGAGCAAGTACAAATAAATGATTGACCTGGATTGCTATACATGACTGCTACTAGACCAGATATCATGCATGTAATCTATTTTGTGGCTAGGTTTCAAGTTGATCCTAGAGAGTCACATGTTTTAGTAGTAAAGAGGATATTTAGATACCTGAAAGGTACTCTGGAGTTTGGCCTATGGTATCCCAAGGATATTGATTTCTCCTTGAGTGCATATAAAGATGTAGATTGGACAGGATGTACAGATGATAGAAGTACAAGTGGTGGTGATTTCTTTCTAGGAAGAAGACTTGTCTCTTGGTTAAGTAAGAAGCAGTACTCATTGTCATTATCTACTATATCTAGGCATAATATATTGCAGCAACATCTTGCTACACACAGGTCTTATGGATGAAGCAGACATTGAAGGATATCAGATTGTCATATGATGAACCTATTCTATCCTATGTGACAATACAAGTGCTATCAACATTTCAAAAAATTAGGTGATGCATTTAAGGACAAAGAATATTTCAATCTGGTATCACTTCTTAAGTGACAAGGTTGCAGAGAATGAACTAAAGTTGGAGTATGTGCCTACCAAGGATCAAGTTGTAGACTTTTTTACAAAGGCTCTCCCTAAGGATACTTTTGAGTATCTCTAGCAGAAGTTAGGGGTTATTGCCCCTCCTTCTCTTAACTAGATGCATAAGTATGTGCATCTATCTAGGAATCATTTCAAGATACATTTTTATGAACCTAGACTGATGTTGAAGGCTACCTCTCAGGGGGAGTAGGTAGAGATACTATTAGTTGGTATAGTCAGATGGATCACATCCTATGATCTTAAGGGAGAGAATATAGAAAAGTGAGAGTAGTAGAGATTCAATCAAGTACTTGTTGGTGTTGTTGCCCTTTTCCATTGATGTCAAATGGGGAGAGAGATTTGAAGTGATTGAAAAACCATTGTGCAGATAGGTGTGTGAAGATTAAGAGTTGTTTCTATTAGGGGGAGTAAGAGTTGCTTTAGGTATTGATGGTTTCTCAAAGAGTTGGTGTTGCCATCAATGACAAAGGGGGAGATTATTAGTAACTTGCTGGTGTTGTCATTGATGTCAACTCCCAGTAGATGGTTCACTTGGCTTACAGGTTCTTTTGAGAAAATTTGATAAAAATGAGTGCAATATGACATAGGTACCATCAGTATTATGCTCCACATTTCTTCCTAATTGAAGATATGCTTATGTAGTTTGGAAGTGTTGATTAGAGGTGTTTAGAGGTATTATATCCTAAGTTTCAGGTTTGGGATCTTGTGGAAGTAGAAGATGTATTTGATAGAGTATTTGACTGTGAAGAAGACTGTCTGGGAGAAATGAGATTGCTCCACATTTCTCCGCATTGAGTTTTCATGACTTGCAGATTTGGGAATGTGCTTATACAGTTTACATATATCTTACCTTGAAGTTTCTAGTGATAGGTTGCTCCACAAGCTTAGTTCTTGTGTTAGTATTTAGTTGTAGTGCATCTTAATGTGCAAAATGAAGACATTCTTGGTTTCAGGTGGTTGCGGCAATGCAACAAAGAATTTTGATGATGTTGAATGTTCTAGGAAGGTGTGTGAGTTCTGTGGAGTGTCTCTCTCTTGTATGCATAATTATTTTGGATTTGGAAAAGCGTGGATGTGATTGTTAGCTTAGGCTTGGCTGACTTGGCATGCTAACACTATTTGTGGAGGTACTTTGTGGATTGTGGATATGATAAGTAGCTTTATGATACAAATTTGAGTCCTATTTATCCCTTGACATGGTCCACTTTCACTTCTTTCCACTACAGAGGTGTTTAGTGCCAACCTATGTAATGTTGCATGTGTGTAATGCACATGCTTCATTAGGACCAACCTAATTGAGATACGTCTTGGTTATAGATGTTATAAATGCAAGATTATGTTAAATGGATCAAGTAGAGAAGATGATTTGATTGTGAATCATGGGTAGTGAATTCTGTGCAAGCTTAAGAGCCTATGACTTTGGAATGCAGTGAGTAGAAGGTGTCTACATTTCAGTGAGCCAGAAGTTGCTGGATGGAGTGAGCCAAAGGCTGCAAATGGAAAAGGGTGTTAGCGGTGGATTTCTCCTATTGCTTTGAGATAGTGAATCTCTCCGTAATAGAATTTTCCTTTCTTATCTTTTTTAGGTGGTGAGCCCTTAGCAGTGAGCCTTTCTTTGATAGTGAGCCTTTCTTCTGGGAAGTGAGCCCTTGGTAGTGAGCCTATTGATTTGTGGTGTTGTTATTCATATATATTGTGAGATAATCCTCACCATGGTTTTTTCCCTTATTGGGTTTTCCATGTAAATTTGGCATTCTTATGTGTTTGTATGTGTTTGCATTGATGCTTCATATGTTTACATTCTACTAATGCATTGTAAGTGATTGAAGTTTTAAGGGTTTAAAGTTTTAACATACAACTAATTCACCCCCCTCTCAGTTGTCTTGTGCATTGCAACATATGCTTTACAAAAATTCAGATATTATCTACTATTTACACCATTTACTTTCTTTACAGATCATGAACCCTTTAAAATACTTATTGAACAGATCTATTACTCAGGGTAAAATATGTTGATGCCTACTCGTCTTTCAAGAATTTGACTCTAAAATAATGGTGAAACCCAGGAAAAATAAATAGGGACTAGATTATTTATCAAGGATTGAAACAGAGGAGTAACCAAACAACTAGGATGAAGAACTCCCTGGTGCACATTTATTCAGAGTAAATGCGGTACCAAAAGAACTAAAATATATAGCCAGGTGAATTTTCACCAGATTCATCATGGTAAGAAAGGAAAACCTTGGTGCAGAAGGCCCTAACTTACACATTAGTAGAAGGAGAACTCCACATCATAGGTAGAGATGATATTGTGAGAAGAATCATATATGAGCATGAGAGAAATGGAATTTTAAGAGAAGCTCATGAAGGAACCTCTAGTGGTCATGACTTTGGTGAAACAATAGAAAAAAAATTAAATTAGTAGGATTACGGTGGCCAACACTACATAAGGTTGCTAAGGAATATGTGAAGAATTGTGATATATGTCAAAGGGTAGGGAAACCTACCACAAGAGATGAAATGCCCCTAAAACTAGTGCTAGCACAAGTACCATTTGAAAAGTGGGCAATTGACTTCATAGGTCCCATAGACCCCATAGCCAAACACTCTAAAGAAAGATTTATTATAACAAAGGTAGAATATCTCATAAAGTGGGCCAAAGTTGAACCTACAAAAGATTGCACCGCAAAAATTGCTGCTAGGTTCCTCTATGAAAATATAATCACTAGGTTTGGATGGCCTTCAAGAATAACTAGTGACCAAGGAAAACACTTTGTGAATAACGTAATTGCAGAGATTTTACAAAATTTCATGATAACTCACAATAGAAGCTCACCATACCACCCACAAGAGAATGGAGCAAGTGAAGCTCTTAATAAGATTATTGGCACCACACTAATAAAGATGTGTGATGAAAATAGAGAAGATTGGGGCATAAAAGTACTTGCGATGCTTTGGGCCTACCACACATCATACAAAAGAAGTACTAAGTTCACACCTTTTAAATTGGTATATGGGTTAGATGCAACACTACCAATAAAATTCGTAATCCCAAATTTGTACACCAAATTTACCATACAATTGAAAAAGGATGACTCCTTCATTGAGAGAATTGAAAATCTAGAAAAATTGGATGAAAACAAATTCATTGTGGCATATAATCAAAACTTGGAGCAGAAGTGACAAAAGGCTTGGCATGATAGAAACTTCTTGTTGAAAACCTTTAAGGAAGGAGACCTAGTCCTACTCTAAGATACCAAATTTCAAAAAGAAAGGAAAGATAAAAGTCCATTGGCTTGGGGTGTTGCCACAATAATGGGTTTCACTTCCTGGGACATCTTGATTTTTGCTGAAATCACATATTTTTAGAAAATATAATGGTTTAAGCCTTGAAAGGTTCCATTTAAAGTATTTTAATTGAAGAGGGTTTGATCAAACCCCCTTAGATTCAAACCCCTTTGGATAGAACCCCGCTAGTTTTAAACCATACCTATAATGGAGTCTCCTCTACACCTATCAAAATGCTGATAAAAAACCACTTTTGATTTAACTTTTTGGGGGATCTAATGAATTCATTTAAAATTTATGTTTTGTATGTAGTCCTTATTATAAGCTTCCCAAAAAGTATAATTTTAAATATATTTAATTTGATTATTATATTTATTTTTTATTTCTTGTGAATGTAGGTTTTTCACCGAATATCGAGTTCTCTGTTCTACACACATGGAAAATTAGTAAATTAATGAAAAAAATTCTAAAAAATATCTATGCCCTAGGTATTGATGTCTTTGTTTAAAAAAAAAGAAATATTTTAATTTTGATACATACTGAAATAGTTATGCTTTATAGAATACACCTATGTCTAAATTATAATTGGTTTGACTTCAAAAATTAATTAAAAAAAATATTCAACAAAACATTATAAAACCAAATGCAAGCCCTATATATCAGTGTTACCAATCTAAATTCAAAAGAATCAGAATTTTATCGCTTGTAGAAAAAAAGTTATGTGCTACGGAATACACATCACTTTAAAAAATGTTGGTTACTATTAAAAACTAGTTATCAAAGGAGACACATAATTTTTTACAATTTAACTCCAATTTTTTTTTTTTAAAAAATATTTAGAATCTACAAACAAAATCTCACAAATCACTAGTTTCCATCATCTTCAAATTCCTAATGGTTGAGCAGCAATAGGTGTCAGAAAGTGAATATTTAGTTCAAAATGTTGATTTCAATGTCATGTTTGGCCAAAAAGTGTAACCCATTATTGTGGGATGACCCCTTGGACCATATTACATACATTAGATTGCAGAATCAAGAGTAGTAAGACTTCAGAAAATGGATGGCAACATGGTAATAGGGTATGTTAATGGAACCAAATTAAAACATTATCACCAAATAATAGAATAAATAGTAAAACCATGAAATTTCATAAATTGTAACACAAGTACAAAAGTGTAACATAGAAAAGACAAAAATACCATTGATAGTAAGGTGTCGGTAAAACCTAATGCTTCCAAAAGCCAACCAAAAGAGAAAAGAGAAAGTGCAATTAAGACACAAAAGCACTGTTATATCTATATAACCCTAAATCTGACCGCACTTAGACATAACTACATCTAAGAAAATATCTCAAGAGCTAAGAGTGAACAAAGAAGAAGAGAAAAGCAGTAAAAACCCTAAGTATAGCAACGGTGAAGAAAAAATATCCACTTCCGTGTTTATAGACATCACTGAGAAACCCAAACCAAAATACAAAATGTACCCATACAAAGCAATAGAGGTCGATAAGGATGATTCTCAGAAATTCTGCCATATATGTCATCTAGACAGAGGATGTATAGAAATATATAATTGGACCAAACAAGCTACTTACCATAGTATGCAGAGATAGGAAAGATGAAATTAGATATATGGAAGGACTATTCAGACTTTTGCGTGGAACATGAATGGGTAAGTCTCATACTATGCCAGATACATAATGAATATATGTACTTGGATAAGCCATACCGTATAACCAAACACACAATCCAAGTAGTTATTGGTCTGAGCATAGTAGGGGAATTTCCATCCAAAAAGGTAATAAAAAATGACAAAGTAACTGAACTCACTAGTGCAACACCAAATGGCCAAAGTTTTAATGTGAAAGAAATTGTTAATCCTAGAGTGAGATATGTGACTATGGGGATTGCATACAAAATTTATTATGCAAATGGTGAGGAAACTGCAAATAGAACAACCATCCATATTGCATATCAAATGGTCATAGATGGGAAGGACTTCAATTTGTGTGAAGTGTTGAGGGATCAACTACTAGGGAATATACAGAAAATAAAGAGCTCACACTATAATTTTAGGTATGGAACACTTATCATATGCCTTGATTTCTACTTCATGAATGCTTTACCCAATTATGGTGGAAATATATGGAAAACAAATACCTTGGTTGTAGAGCAAATCATAGAACATAGGAAAATTTTCAAAGATAAACCATCATTCACCACCACATATTGGGGGTTCTTCAAGGCCTTTCAAACTAAGATGCAAGCTAGAGAAAGGATACCTTATAAGTTAGTTAAGCAATACATAGGTCATATAACATTCATGGTAGACAAGGATTATACATATATGAAGGCAATAGAGCCTAGAAGATATTGGATTCCTAAACTATCCTACGAAGTTACAAAAGAGGAGATACATGCATATGTCCAAACTCTACTAAGCAAACCAAAGGACCTAAATGCAGAGAGATTTGGAACATATAGGGGTATGGATAAGAAATAAAAAAAGATGCGAAGGAAAAAGTGGAGAAGAATAAAGAAAATTTGCATGAGAAATGGGGAATGCCATTGTAACCAAGCTCCTTAGCACCGTAGCCTAGTGCATTATTACTATAGGTCAGTGCCATAGAAACCCCACAAACAAGGAGGTCTGGGAGACTACATTATGCTACCCCTAGTACACAATATACACCAAAACCAACCTCCTTAATGCAAACAACATCAACACCACACAAAGGGGGAATGATCTAGATGTGGAGGAGATATCAGATATTCTTGTACAATTGAGTGCACAGAAGAAAAATAAAACAACGAAGAAGAAGCAAGGAGTGAAAAGGAATATCATTCAGGCATTAAGATAAGAAGGAATAGAAGAAGAGGAGGGGGAAGAAGTACAAAACCCACCACAAAAGAAGAAAATGAAAATAACAATAGTACAAATAGAGGGAGAGAAACAAGGAGAGGCAATGTTAAGCCTAGATGCACTAGTGAATGCTATCCAACATCATGGTATGTTGAAAAACATAGTAGATTTGTACAATGAAGTCTATCTAGAGAATAAGGTAATCATAGAAAAGGAAAAAATAAAACAAATGCGGAGAAGTGATAAAACCCTAGAAGAGATAATGGAAGGATTCCCACAAGAACTCACATATACACTAATGAAAAGAAGGGAGAAGACATTAGAAGTATAAGAATAAATATGGAAGAAAGCCATAGATGAGGTGGATCTAACCATCTCCATGGAGAATAAACAAAGATTGATACAAATGAAGGCCACAGAGATGAGAAAAAAATAGAGGTTAGATACACTGATGACCCTATCAGAGGAAGAAATAAAGAAGCTAGAAAAGGATACAGAGGAAGTTACAAAGAAAGTATATGATACATTAAGGGTAGAAGAAACAAATGAACAAGAATAAGAAATAGAATCCCCTTCATAGAACACATAAGAGAGCAAACACAAGAATAGGGATCACAACAAAAACAAGAAACTGACACCACTGACTTCTACTTCTACCTCCCCCATTCAGTCCATTAAAGATTTCCTAGCAAAACAAAAGCAAATCCAACTAGTGGCAATACCCCAACTATTACAACTCCCACTACTAGGGCAAGTGCAAGAAGATGGGGGGCCAAAAAGGGGTCTTAAGTGGCCACTTTTTTTTTCTAAAATTAGGAAATACTGGCCTTGGATGAGAAATTGAGCATAGTTACACTAAAAATTTGGAGATGCAACTAAAACAATGTTCATAGTGCTCCGAGTCTACTTTCTAAACTACTATTTTTTTTTAAATGGCATAGATTAAGGGGTTCAAAAGAGGGCTCCACAGAAATTGGTGTTGTTTCTATCAAAAAAACATAACATAGCATGTTTTGTGGCTCCCTCAAAAGGTCAACATTTTTTTGGTATTTTTAAAATCACTTCAGTGAGAAATTAGCTAATAGCATGTAGTTTATGCCTGATTTTTCTGATAATTTTTTGATGAATATTTGATTTTTTACTAATTTTCAAAGTGGACACATCCTAAAAAATAGAATTTTGGCCGTGCTACCCCTATAAATTTTGAAAACTAATTGGAAATCATTTTTTTCTTTTTTTAATATTTGTAGAATGAAGTCTAGTTTCTAAATATGTAATTTTTTTGAAATTTCAATGAATAGTTAATTTAAAATGACAAATAGACTAAACAGTGGTTTTTGCCCAAAAACGGACACACAAATAAAAGAAATTAAAGATGAAAGGATTAACATTGTTAAAATGTGAAAAAAATCACATCGTCAAATAGCTAAGAGAAATCCTAACATTACCTAGGTGTTCGATTTGTTCGACGTTGAAACACATGCAAATCTGAGGGTTAGCATGAACGAAATTATGTGAAATCTTGAAGAATCTAGAAAAACACATCTGTGACTGTTCAAAAGGCACTCCAAGCCTTTGGGTTGGAAATCCAAAGCAAATCCCACGCCCAAGGCTTGGGATTCCCAAAGCAAGATATAACGCGAGCATTTTATAATGTGCTCGCATTATGTTTTTCTTTGCATTTTTCCTTTTCCGCAAGTCTGTTGTTTGTCATGTTTGACATAATGCGACCGCGTTATAACGCGCTCGCATTATGTTCCCCTTAAATTTTTTTATGTTCAAGGCTATTAATTGGGTATGTATGTATGTATGCCTATATGTATGTATGTATGTATCTATGTATGCCTATATGTATGTATGTATGTATCTATGTATGCCAATATGTATGTATGTATGTATGTCTATATGTATGTATGTATAGTATCGAGGGCAAAGGAGGATAGAGATGGGAGTGAGCCAGATAGGGGAGGAGAGGGGTGGATAAGGATTGAGTGATTAAGGTTTAAGGTTGAGGGTTGAGCATTTAGGGATAGGATTTAGAGTTTAGTGATAAGGGATTAGGGTTTAGTGTTGAGGCTTTAGGGATATCATTTAGGGTTAAGGGTTGAGGGATTAGGTTTAAGGTAGAGTGTTGAGGGTAGAGGGATTAGGGATTAGGGTTTAGGGTTAAGGATTTAGGGATAACGTTTAGGGTTAAGGGTCGAGGGATTAGGTTTAAGGTAGAGTGTTGAGGGTAGAGGGATTAGGGATAGAGTTTAGGGTTGAAGGTTTAATGATTTAGGGTTGAGGCTTTAGGGATGAGGGTTAAGGGATTAGGGTTTAACTGTTGGCAAGAGACACATTGGAACTTCATGATTGTTGTCATTGATGGCAACAAAGTTCATCCCACACATCCACAGGACATGGTGTGTCTATACCAGAAGTCAGATTGAAGAGTGTTGTGGTTCAGTAAGCAAGAACAAAGTATGTGGAAAGCTTTGACAGTTAGGTCTGGATCTCTCAGATGAAGTATCTTTGGAAAGTATGGACTTGGGGAAGTCAAGAGGAGTACCTTGACTGATAGATTCTAGGAATTGAGCCTCCGGTGATGAAAGAGTAAAGAGATATAAGCATTCAAGTATTGGGGTCCAGTTTGGTAGAATAGACAGAGGAAGAACTGACAGGCAGAGCATCAGAAGTTATTCCGGATGAGATGTTGATGGTGATAAAGATTCCTGAGGTATCATTCATGATTGGACGACTTGTTAGATGACTTTTATAAGTTTCTTTTTGATCTGCATCACTTGGGAAGCAAGGATTCAACTGACAGACTAGAGTTTGGGAAATATTGACTATTCCAGATGCTGACTAGAAAGAGGATGAAATCCTTTGTGTGGATATATATATCAAATGGATTTCGATGAGAAGGTGTGTATGGTGTAATGTGAAGTGTGAAGAAAAGTAGTAGAGCAATGTGAAAGCAGAAAGGAAGGTCCGGTATGTGAAAGGATAGTAGTAGAAAAGTAGAGGAAGGATGAAGTGTAGCAGATCAGTTTACTGAGCCTAACCGGAACTGAACTCCAGCATATGTCGATGCTTCTCATTAGTTCAAGGATCTTGTTATTCTTCTTACAACTTGTAGACAGTGAGTCTCTTGTTGGCAGTGAGCCTCTTGTGAGTAGTGTGCTCGGGCAGTGAGCCCTAATTGGCAAGTGCCATTTTGTATTTCTATTCTTCTAATAGAGAATACAATCTTGGGTTAATCACCCCATGGTTTTCTCCTTTAACAAGGTTTCCACGTCAAAAATAATTTGTCATGTGTATTTCCATTTCATAGTTATGTTTGTTTATTTGAATTAATGTTGCATTAATCATTAAGAAAGTTCAAGAAGCTGAAATAATTAAGATAACTAATTCACCCCCCTCTCAGTTATCAACAATTGGTATCAGAGCCAAGTTCCTCCCAAACAGAGCCTAACAGCTTGAGGAAGATCTGGGAATACAAATGGATGTGTATGGTATGAGGGAGCAACTTAAGTCTGCCCTAGATGATCTTGAGTAGTGAAATTTTGAAGTCAATGAATTGAAGGAAAGACTCAAACAGGCTGATGATTTCATAAATGAATTAAAAGATAAATCGATTCTCTCTATGAAAAAGAGAAAGGAGCTACTTCAATAACTGGCAAGTCAAGGTGAAGCTAATGATACAAATGGAGATCTGAAGGAGAAAACCAAGTTATGTGAAAAGTTATCAAAATAAATCATTATGGTATGACATGAAATGGAATCAGGAGTTATGACGTTTACCCAAGAAATTGAAGAGAAAAGAAAAACTGAAGATGATATAAGACAATCTCTCAAGGAGAAATCAGAAGACTACCACAAGATGGATAGAATAATCAGACCTCTTGAATATGATCTTGAAGTTACTAAAGATAATGAAGAAAAACTTGAGGATCAAATTGTCTCTCTTAAAAGGGATCTTCAAACAACAAATGAATATAAAGAGAAATTCAAGATAAGTTTTGCTCAACTTGAAGTTCTTCTTGAAAGCCAAAAGAGGGTAGATGACAAGTGTGGTTTGGGATATGAGAAAGGAGAAAGGTTCAGATCTGGTCAGAAGAAGTTTGGATCAGATAATTCAAGGAATAGGCCTAGAAGACCTCTGGTAAGGCAACCTAATGCTCAAAGATATCCATCCTTCAATGGATACTACCACGACTGCAATAACTTTGGTCACAAATCTAATCAGTGCAGAAGGAGAATGAATCAAACTAACACATCCTTCTCTGGACAATGTTTTAACTACAAAAGATATGGTCACAAATCTCATGAATGCAGAAATATGCAAATGAACTATTCATTCAATGGTAGATGCTTTGCATGCAATAGAATGGGTCATATGGCTAATCAATGTAGATCAAGAGGACATCAATCAAATATGCCAAGAAATGTTGTTTGCCGCAATTGCAATAGATCCGATCATTTGGCCAAATTCTGTAGAAGCCAGAATCAGGACAAAAGAGGTCCGGTACATCATAATCAGAGTCAAGACAAGGGCAAAGGAAAAGTGAATGTGGATGAAGTTAAAAGTGAGATGAACAAGATTTGGGTGAAGAGAAGTACAAAAAATGTAGGAGATGGATCCACACTAGAATCTAGTGCTGATATTCCTTCCGAAAATTAAAAAGTGAGCTCTGGCTTAGGGGGAGACACAAGGAAAAACTTCTTCCCCCAGCCAGTTAATTGGTGCCAGAACTGGCACAAGGAGAGTTGCGGATCAAAGGGGTCGTAAGAAAAACATCTAAATAAACTGTGGTTAAAATATGGAAGATTTGCAAGATGTTTAGAACAAGATTGATTCGGTTCATCAAGTCATTCGAATAAGGAAAACAAGGAAAACCGGAATGACTTAAGTTGAGATTTTATTGCAACTTGGTATTAGGGTTTGCAGAATAATATAGGGGTTTTCCTATCAAACACTTGTTCATTTTGCTTTCGAGAAGAAGTGAAAAAGAGCTCTACAACAAATCTCCTGAAGCCAATCAAAGGTCATCTACCAAAGTTGATTCATCCAATGAATCAATCCAGATCTCTTCACGAACCCTAGACGTGCAAAAGGTACTTTCCGTTATTGAATATTTCTTTGTAAATGTTTTTGAAAATGGCTACACCGAAAGTTGTAAAGATCACTGAGAGGCCATGCCCTAAATTCAAGAAACATCCATATAAATCTCTAGAAGTTGATCCCCTAGGCGCCTTTTCAAGTATTCCTCATGGAGTTCTGCATGTAGAAGATATTAGGGCATATATTCATGCGAATATTAAAGAATTTGGGGAATCTAAGCTGGTTGATATCTATCACAACCATTTGATAGATGACTCATTTAAACTCAAAACTCAGTATAAAGCTATCTGAGACAAACATTTTGCATAGTGCATTCATTTCCCCTATTTTCTGGAAGATGAATGGGTCCAGTATATCTTGAGCAGAATGTATGACAACTTCATGTGGCTGAACAGGCTATTTAAGATCACTAAGGATGCCATTAGGGTAGTAATTGGATTACACTCAACCGGTGAAATGCCTACACTCAAATCTGTCAAAAACCAAATTGTCAATGAGGCTATCGGATCAAAGTTTGATAAAAAGAGCTATGACTATTGAGGATATCACAGATCTGGATATCAAGTTTGCATCAATGATAATTGGATATAAGATATATCACTCCAGTAGGGAGAATTTAGTTTCTGAAATTGCTATATATACTGCTTATGAAATGTTGAGGAAGAATGTAGACTATGATCTTTGTGAGCTCCTTCTGAACCAACTCTTGGAGAATCTCCAGAAGATAAAGAAGGATAAGAAGAACTCCTTCAAATACGGTGGTTTGATACTCTGTCTTTTCTTTTATTACATGAATGAGCTTCCTGGATCCAGTGGCTGGGTATGGCAGAATGATAGACCAGTAGCCATTCAGATCAAAGATTATATACATGGGCTTGGTGATGCCAAGGCACATAATATAGCTCTTTGGGGATATTTCAAGAATTTTCAGAGCATGATGCAAGCAAGAGAGAGAATCCCCCAATATGTAGTTGAAAAATATAAAGATACAATATGCTTTATGGTAGAAACTGATCAGTGCCTAATGGAGGCAATGGAACCAAGAACAGTATGGATCATGCCTATGGGGTATGAATTGGATGAGAAAATTGTGGAGCTACATGTTTAGTACATGCTAAGTCAGCCCAAGGATCCCAAAGCAGAAAGGTTTGGAACCTTTGAAGAATTAAGTGTGAAAATGCATGTGGAGTTAAGACAACCGGAGATAAAGAGAAAAGTGAGAAAAGAAGTAGAGAATGTTGCCAAAAGATTTGGCATATCAAAAGAAGCACTTGTTGCTAACAGGGAGAAGAGGGAAAGAGCAGAGAAAGAGAAGGAAGGTGCTGAAAAGGAAAGTGGTCCGGTAGAAGCCCCCACCCAGACAAGATCCTCTAAGAGGTCCACTCCTACCACTAACAAGAGCTCAAAGACATCAAAACCGGAAGCAAAATCATCCAGTAAAGCAGAGAAAAGAACTAAGACAAAGGCCACAAGGTCTTACATTAGTCAGAAAGATGAAGAAGAGACGGAATCTGATGAAGAGATGAAGAAGATGAAGAAGAAGAAGAAAGTATCTGGTGAAGATAAGGAGGCAGAGGTAGAAGAGTTTGTTGAAAGGCCCACTCTGTCCCTAGATGATGTAGTCAAAGCTGTTACTATGGATGGGAACCTGCAACCAATAACAAAATTCTATGATGCATATAATGATGCAGATATAAAAATCTTGGAGGAAGCTAGAGTTAAGTACTTGAATATATACAATAAAGCTTTGATTGAAATAATTTCTCTAATTCCTAAAAGTTTAGAAAAGGAACTTGAAATGAGAAAAGAAAATGCTAAGGCTAAGGATTTAGAGATTAGAGAACAAACAACTATTTAGCTCTACCTTTCATTTACTCCAAAACAAATGGATATGATCTTCAAAGATTGCAAGGATGAGTTCCGAAGTAAGACTAGAATGAATCAGCTCATGCTTGGAGAAACTAATAAAGTGGCAAAAGAAACAGAAGAAATCCCGTGGAATGCCTATAAAAGATTTAATATTCCTGTTATATAGGATTTAGGTAATGATCCCTCAGGAATAGATAACAAATAAGAATCTACTGAGACGGTAGTAGAAGAGGTAAAGGAAAATGATTCCTCTGTTCCAAAAGAGGAAGTTCAAGGAGAAGTAAATCTAGATTCCCCACCAGTCTCCATATCTAAAGGAGAAGTAAGAATAGAGGAGAAAGTAGAAGTGAAGGAAAAAGAAGGTCAAATAGAAAAGACCACAAATGACAGTGCTAAGGCTGTAGAAGAGAAGAAAACCCTATCACCGGCAAGAGACATAGCAGATGCAGTCAAAGATTTCTTGACCAAGGATTTGTTGGAATTTGATGAACTGGAGTTGCTTCAAGGTCCATTCAATTTTGATTCCCTCTCTTCGATGCAAACCATGAAGCTAGCATCCTTCACCCAAGAAAAGGCAAAAGAAAAAATTCTGAAGTCTCACTTGGTAGACTATGAGCTCATAAAAGCTGCATCAGGTGTTTTAAAGAAGATTATGCCTTCCTTCCAAAAGGACTCTTCGGCCTCCACATTCGGTAATCTCAAAACTCTTGTTAATTCTGTTAGCACTCACTTTGAGTCGTTGGAAAAGTCAGCTATGGCAAAATTCCAGAAAGAGTTTTTGGACAAAAGATTCTCTGAAGTATAGGGTCTAATAACGAATGATAAGAGAACTATGGATATTAGAATAAAGAGCTTGGAAAATGCTCCTAAAAGATGGCAGAGATATCTATAAATTTTGTTTATCTTGGCCTAAAGTGACCAAGGATATTGAGAAGAAAGTAAAAGAGCAAGAGGATAAACTGACAAGTTTATCTCAAAATTTTGATCCTCTCTCCTCTTCTATAGTAAATTAGGAATGTCAAACTATTGTAATCATGAATGAGATCAAGAAGCTTGAGAAGGAGAGGAAGAACATAATAAGAAGAATGGGTGAGCTTAGAGGGATGATTATCCCCAAATTAGAGGCCATACATGAGGCCCTATTAGATGCCCAGGCCATAGCCCGGACTAGTGATCCGACAGATCTCAAGAGGGCAGAAGCTTTTGCATTCCTCCTGAGTGGTCATATCTCAATTTTGGATAGGATGAAGCAGAGTTGGGTGACACAAGTTTTACAGTTGAAGACAACCTTTGTAGACATATTACAGTATATGTAAGTATAACCTGTCTATATACTTATGCGGCTAAGTATAGTTGAATTTTTGGGTAATTTTGGTTTTCGGATCCTACCCTTTGCCATTGATGTCAAATGGGGAGTAAGGAACAGTGAAAAATGTGGAATCCAGCTAAGGGTGAGCTCCGGTAAAATGTACATTAGAAGAGAGCATCAACAAAGGGGGAGTATAGTATAACACTTAGTCATTTTCCAGTAAGTGTTGCCATCAATGCCAAAGGGGGAGATTGTTGGCAAGAGACACATTGGAGCTTCATGATTGTTGTCATTGATGGCAACAAAGTTCATCCCACACATCCGCAGGACATGGTGTGTCTATACCGGAAGTCAGATTAAAGAGTGTTTTGGTCCGTTAAGCAAGAACAGAGTATGTGGAAAGGTTCGACAGTCAGGTCTGGATCTCTCAGAGGAAGTATCTTTGGAAAGTGCAGACTTGGGGAAATCAAGAGGAGTACCTTGATTGATAGATTCTAAGAATTGAGCCTCCGGTGATGAAAGAGTAAAGAGATATAAGCATTCAAGTATTGGGGTCTGGTTTGGTAGAATAGACAAAGGAAGAACTGACAGGCAGAGCATCAGAAGTTATTCTGGATGAGATGTTGATGGTGATAAAGATTCCTGAGGTATCATTCATGATTGGCTGACTTGTTAGATGACTTCTATAAGTTTTTTTTTGATCTGCATCACTTGGGAAGCAAGGATTTAGCCGATAGACTAGAGTTTGGGAAATATTGACTATTCTGGATGCCGACTAGAAAGAGGATGAAATCCTTTGTGTGGATATATATATCAGATGGATTTCGATGAGAAGGTGTGTATGGTGTAATGTGAAGTGCAAAGAAAAGTAGTAGAGCAGTGTGAAAGTAGAAAGGAAGGTCCAGTATGTGAAAGGACAGCAGTACAAAAGTAGAGGAAGGATGAAGTGCAGCAAATCAGTTTACTGAGCCTAACTAGAACTGAACTCCAGCATATGTGGATGCTTCTCATCAGTTCAAGGATCTTGTTATTCTTCTTACAACTTGTAGATAGTGAGTCTCTTGTAGGCAATGAGCCTCTTGTGAGCAGTGTGCTCGGGCAGTGAGCCCTAATTGGCAAGTGCCATTTTGTATTTCTATTCTTCTAATAGAGAATACAATCTTGGGTTAATCACCCCGTGGTTTTCTCCCTTAATAGGGTTTCCACATCAAAAATATTGTGTCATGTGTATTTCCATTTCATGGTTATGTTTGCTTATTTGAATTAATTCTACATTAATCATTAAGAAAGTTCAGGAAGTTGAAATAATTAAGATAACTGATTCACCCCCCCTCTCAGTTATCAACATTAAGATATAGTGTCGAGTATCGAGCGTGTAGGGATAGGTTTTAGGGTTCAAGTTTTAAGGGTTGAGGGATTAGGGTTTGACGTTGAGGGTTGAGTACATTGAGGTTCGAGGGTTAAGGGTTTCAGGATAGGGTTGAGGGTCGAGGGATTAGGGTTAAGGGATAGGGTTGGAGGGTTTAGAAATAAGGGATTTGGGTTTAAGGTATAGTATCAAGCCTGTTGAGGGTCTAGGAATAGGGATAGCATTTAGGGTTTAGGGATGAGGGATTAGAGTTGAGGGATGACGGATGATAGATTAGGGCTAAGGGATTAGGGTTTAGGGATAAGGTTTAGGGTTAGGGTTGAGGGATTAGGGTTTAAAGTATAGTGTTGAGGGTTTAGGGATAGGGTTTAGGGTTGAGAGATTAGAGTGAAGGGTTGAGGGATTAGGATTTGATGTTGAGGGTTGAGGGTTTAGGGTTTAGGGTTTAGGGATAGGGTTGAGGGTCGAGGGATTAGAGTTAAGGGTTGATGGATTAGGGTTTGACGTTGAGGGTTGAGGTTCGAGGGTCAAGGGGTTAGGGATAGGGTTGAGGGTCAAGGGATTAGGGTTAAATTAGAGTGTGGAGGGTGTAAGGATTAGGGATAGGGTTGGAGGGTTTAGGGATAAGGGATTAGGGTTTAAGGTATAGTATAGGGTCTATTGAGGGTTTAGGAATAGGGATAGCATTTAGGGCTTAGGGATGAGGGATTAGAGTTGAGGGATGATGGATCAGGGTTGAGGGATTAGGGTTTAGGGATAAGGTTTAGGGTTGAGGGTTGAGGGATTAGGGTTTAAGGTATAGTGTTGAGGGTTGAGGGTTTAGGGATAGGGTTTAGGGTTGATGGATTAGGGTTTAGGGTTGATGGATTAGCATTTAATGTTGAGGTTAGGGTTAGAGTGTCAAGGGTAGAGGGATTAGGGATAGGGTTTAGGGTTAAAGGTTTAAGGATTAAGTGTTGAGGCTTTAGGGATGAGGGTTTAAGGCTTAAGATATAGTGTCAAGTGTTGAGGGTTTAGAGACAGGGTTTAAGTTTTAAGGGTTAAGGGTTGAGGGATAGGGATTAGGGTTTAAGGTATAGTGTTGAGGGTTGATGGTTTAGGGATATGGTTTAGGTTTGAGGGATTAGGGTTTAGGGTTGATGAATTAGGGTTTAATGTTGAGAGTTGAGGGTTGAGGGTTGAGGGTTGAGGGTTGAGGTTGAGGGATAGGGTTAATGGTCAAGGGATTAGGGTTAAATAAGAGTGTCGAGGGTAGAGGGATTAGGGTTTAAGGTATAGTATCGAGCCCGTTGAGGGTCTAGGAATAGGGATAGCATTTAGGGTTTAGGGATGAGGGATTAGAGTTGAGGGATGACAGATTAGGGTTGAGGGTTGAGGGATTAGGGTTTAGGGATAAGGTTTAGGGTTGAGGGCTAAGGTATTAGGGTTTAAGTTATAGTGTTGAGGGTTTAGGGATAGGGTTTAGGGTTGAGGGATTAGAGTGAAGGGTTGAGGGATTAGGATTTGATGTTGAGGGTTTAGGGTTTAGGGTTTAGGGTTTAGGGATAGGGTTGAGGGTCGAGGGATCAAAGTTAAGGGTTGAGGGATTAGGGTTTGATGTTGAGGGTTGAGGGTTGAGGTTTGAGGGTCAAGGGTTTAGGGATAGGGTTGAGGGTCGAGGGATTAGGGTTAAAGTAGAGTGTGGAGGGTATAAGGATTAGGGATAGGGTTGGAGGGTTTAGGGATAAGGGATTAGGGTTTAAGGTATAGTATCGAGTCTGTTGAGGGTTTAGGAATAGGGATAGCATTTAGGGTTTAGGGATGAGGGATTAGGGTTTAGGGATAGGGTTTAGGTTTGAGGGATTAGTGTTTAGGGTTGATGAATTAGGGTTTAATGTTGAGAGTTGAGGGTTGAGGGTTGAGGGTTGAGGTTGAGGGATAGGGTTAATGGTCAAGGGATTAGGGTTAAATAAGAGTGTCGAGGGTAGAGGGATTAGGTTTTAAGGTATAGTATTGAGCTCGTTGAGGGTCTAGGAATAGGGATAGCATTTAGGGTTTAGGGATGAGGGATTAGAGTTGAGGGATGATGGATTAGGGTTGAGGGTTGAGGTATTAGGGTTTAGGGATAAGGTTTAGGGTTGAGGGCTGAGGTATTAGAGTTTAAGGTATAGTGTTGAGGGTTTAGGGTTGAGGGATTAGAGTGAAGGGTTGAGGGATTAGGATTTGACGTTGAGGGTTTAGGGTTTAGGGTTTAGGGATAGGGTTGAGGGTCGAGGGATCAGAGGTAAGGGTTGAGGGATTAGGGTTTGACGTTGAGGGTTGAGGGTCAAGGGATTAGGGTTAAAGTAGAGTGTGGAGGGTATAAAGATTAGGGATAGGGTTGGAGGGTTTAGGGATAAGGGATTAGGGTTTAAGGTATAGTATCAAGTTTGTTGAGGGTTTAGGAATAGGGATAGTATTTAGGGTTTAGGGATGAGGGATTAGAGTTGAGGGATGATGGATTAGGGTTGAGGGTTGAGGGATTAGGGTTTAGGGATAAGGTTTAGGGTTGAGGGCTTAGGGATTAGGGTTTAAGGTATAGTGTTGAGCGTTTAGGGATAGGGTTTAGGGTTGAGGGATTAGAGTGAAGGGTTGAGGGATTAGGATTTGACGTTGAGGGTTTAGGGTTTAGGGTTTAGGGATAGGGTTGAGGGTCGAGGGATTAGAGTTAAGGGTTGAGGGATTAGGGTTTGATGTTGAGGGTTGAGAGTTGAGGTTCGAGGGTTAAGGGTTTATGGATAGGGTTGAGGGTCGAGGGATTAGGGTTAAAGTAGAGTGTGGAGGGTATAAGGGATTAGGGTTTAAGGTATAGGGGTAAATGCAAGAAGTTGTGTCCACTTAAGGTGGAAGTTTCAGAGTTAGAAAAAAATCTGAAATCAGGTTAACCAAAACGGGATCCCGCTTTTTATAAAACGGGATCCCGCCTTTTAAAAACGGGATCCCGTTTTGCTTCGGAATCCCGAGCCAAAAGCGGGATCCCATTTTCAAGAAACGGGATCCCGTTTTGAGTTTCATAAAAGGTTAATATTTTAACCTTTATAAAACGGGATCTCGTTTTCAAAACGGGATCCCGTTTCAAAACAGGATCCCGTTTCATAAAGGTTAAAATATTAACCTTTTATGAAACGGGATCCCATTTTAAAACGGAATCCCGTTATTTAAAATTTGAATTTTAAGCTCGGGTTTTGCTTTGTAACCCAGTTCAGGAAATGCTTTGGGGACCCGAACCTGACCTCTGGACCAGGTTTGACCTGCAACTTGAAGGTCCTATCAATGTCACAACAAAATAGTGACTTTGGGCATATATCTGAAGGTCTATTTTGCAGAATATTTTGACGAAATTAAAACCCATTATAGATGAGATAGTGTAGATTCTAAATATGTAATTTTTTTTACAATTGGATTATTTTTTCTATTTTTTAATCAATTTCTGATGAAATAGGTCCATAAACTTGAATTATTAGGGTTTTTTAGTATTTTAATAACTTTTTATTAACATATTTTTTTGTAAAAAAAATTGTAGGAAAACGTACTTTAGACAATTCTTTTCAATTTTAAAAAAAAAAATTTCAAAAAATGTTAAGTTTAAGTCATCTTATGCGTGACGTACACGATGATTTTTTAAAAGACCAAAAATGGCCAGTAAAAAATTAATGAAAAAAAATATATTCAATAAAAAATTACAAAAAAATATGGAAAACGTGCTTCAGTGAGTTACAAATCTTTTCCCAAAAGGATTTTGAAAAATATGATTATTTAGGTCAAAATATGGATGATGTACATGTACATGGTATAGTTAAAAAAAAGTGACTTTTAAACAGTGGTTTTTAGAAACACCTATTCAAAATCACTTTCTATCATCTGGGTATTGAAAAAAATTACATATTTGGAAACTAGATTCTGAGTACTACATTTCATATTTAGTGACTTTTTCCAAGATTCCACCGTTAAGTGCTTCAAATTTTTAGGTCAAATGTGACAAATTTTGAAAATCAGGGAAAACACTTCCACTTTTTGGCCAATAAGTGGACACAACTTCTTGCACACACCCATAATATCAAGTCTGTTAAGGGTTTAGGAATAGGGATAGCATTTAGGGTTTAGGGATGAGGGATTAGAGTTGAGGGATGATAGATTAGGGTTGAGGGTTGAGAGATTAGGGTTTAGGGATAAGGTTTAGGGTTGAGGGCTGAGGGATTAGGGTTTAAGGTATAGTGTTGAGGGTTTAGGGTTGAGGGATTAGAGTGAAGGGTTGAGGGATTATGATTTGATGTTGAGGGTTGAGGGTTTAGGGTTTAGGTTTTAGGGATAGGGTTGAGGGTCGAGGGATCAGAGTTAAGGGTTGAGGGATTAGGGTTTGACATTGACGGTTGAGGGTTGAGGTTCGAGGGTCAAGGGTTTAGAGATAGGGTTGAGGGTCGAGGGATTAGGGTTAAACTAGAGTGTGGAGGGTATAAGGATTAGGAATAGGGTTTAGGGTTTAGGGATAAGGGATTAGGGTTTAAGGTATAGTATCGAGTCTGTTAAGGGTTTAGGAATAGAGATAGCATTTAGGGTTTGTGGCATATAATACAAAAGATGGTAAAGAAGCAAAGAGGTGTGAATTAGTTATTGAAAAGATTCCAGTGTATCAGTTTATGCCTATATTTCATGACAACATAGTGTATGAGTATGCAAGACATGCCCATAGAGCTTGATGGTTGGACTTGCAATTCAGGTTATACAAGGACACATTTCTGGTTGGTAGCATTGTTTCAGTCATCGACTTTGCAGAGAACTACAGTCTACAGCCACAGTGTGAAGTGCAATCACAATATTACAACTCCACACAGGTTTCTATATTTGTGCACATCGCATTCATTCATGTGAATAATAGTACAGAGGATGACAGGAAGATCATAAGGGAGTATAATTTCTATATTAGTGATGATCGTACGCATTCTACGGAGTTCGTGCAAGGTTGCCTTTAGGTGTTCTACAATGATTTGGCTAGAAGGGGCATATCATTCAGTCAGCCTATCATATGGTCGAATAACTGTGCGTCACAATTCAAGAACTCACGTAATTTCTCTTGGCTGAGTAGGAGGCACAATTTTATAGGTATTCAACATATGTGGAACTTTTGTGAGGCCGGGCATGGAAAGGGGGAGCATGTATTAAAAGAGCCATAGCACGAGAAGAGTTAAAGTATAAAGACAATGCAAAGTTGATAGATGCAAAATCGATTGTCAAGTGATGTAATGCTTCCATGGGTCTAGGTAATGAAGGTAAGTCTTCAGTTCGTAGATTTTTTTGGTTGATAGATGATACTAACATTGCACCATATGAGGACTATTATACACTGACAGGATCAAATGAGATGCACTCTTTCAGAAGCTCAATTACAGGTTCATGGAGTATCCATACACGAAAGATGTCATGCTTTTGTTCTTCCTATACAATTCAAGTCTGGGATGAGTGTGAGTCAAAGGAGTGGGTTGACAAATGGTAGTTAAGTTATTTTAGCTCACTTGACACGTATCAACCCTCGATGGTACTGGAACTAACATAGATGGAATCATCAGTTGACTTTGACCACATATCAGATTTAGTTCAACCAGGTAATATAGGGCATGTATATGCATCTAATTTCATCTAGTTCAACCAGGTAATGTCATCTTACTTTGTAGTGTTTTTGTAATGTTGACTAATTTCATCTAATTTGCTACACATATCAATGTAGGGCATGTATATGTAGTTATTACAGATGAAGATAATGAAGAGGGAATAGATTATTACTTATGTCATTGTGTTGAGGCCAAAAACAAATTGGTGGACCCTATTACAGATGGAGAAAACATCGAATACCCTACAGGCTCAGTGGTTTTTACTGGAACATGGCTTAGAAGGTACCCACATAAGAGTTTTAATATTTGGTTGTTTCAGGACTTTGACACGCATCGAAAGATTCTTTATTACTCGAACCTTGTCGTGGCATCTAATGTTCATTTGATAAAGTATTAGGGTAGACCTTTGAACAAAATCTTGTGGAAGGTGCGTGAGTC
Source organism: Cunninghamia lanceolata (assembly GCA_027924645.1). NCBI lineage: Eukaryota > Viridiplantae > Streptophyta > Pinopsida > Cupressales > Cupressaceae > Cunninghamia > Cunninghamia lanceolata. The sequence continues at coordinate 131,018 of BSBN01000754.1, forward strand.
TGACCATGAAGCAATACTTGACACAATGAAGAGTAGAGCAGACCCAGATGGTTCATTGGATTAATTTGTAAGTATTCACATTGATTTTGTAAAGTCATGTTACATTGAGTTGTAAGTATGCACATTAATTTGTAAGGTTTGTCTTTTTTTTATTTCCTCCTGCATTTTTACACATATACACATTTTTACATCATCATGTTATACATTTTTGGTGTCCTGCTCTTGATGCGACTAAACTCATAAGTCACCCTACTTCCTCTAGACACCATTTGATGATCTCTCCAACACTCTGGATCCAGGGCGCCCAATCATGATGATGACCTATATACCATTCTCCCAAGGCGCTCATAATGAATGAAAAGAAGACCAAGGGCGCCCAATCTTAATAGACTTATTTCTTTCAATTTTGATGATCCAAACTCTTGCAAAACGACATCCACTTTCATGCCTTTAGATCTTCCAAAATGGATAAAAGGAGACATGAAATGCACCTTAGGACTCCATGCTAAGGTTTGAGCCATTAAAGTCTCTTGATATTAGGCATTGATGATGATGAAACTTTGAGCTTTTTCCTTTCCTAGGCGCTCATCTAAGATGTTTGAATGATAAGGAGCACCTCGACCTCTATAATGTACATTGGGTGCCAAAATCAAGGTGATTTTAAGTCACTTTGAGTCATTTGGGGTCAGTTTGAGTCTTTGAGTCATGTTGCAAAAAAGTGTCAATGTTGTCAAGTTGCACAAAGCAACTTTTGCATTTCTGGTGTCCTACTCCTGATGCAACCAAATTGACTGTTCCAATGCATCCAAATGGGTACATTTAGGCTAGGCATGGTCTGATTTTTCACCCAAACATGTCGAAATAGTCCGAGCTACATTGTACCGATGATATCCCTGAAGAGTCCAAAGTGCAAAAAGGTAGAAATCTTTGATGAGATGTTACTCAAAAAATGTGTCACTTAGAAACATTCCTTCTAAGTCAACACAATCACGTAGAGTGCCTCTACAATAACCTCTCTCGGTTTTTTATATGTCTGAGGCATTTGCCCGTGGTGAAAGGTTTTCTGCTGCCCCAAAAATCGTCAGAAGGAGGCAGTGTAAAATTGCAAAGGGGTGTAACTTTCGTCCTGCTCCTGATGTGACCAAACTAACTATTCCAACACGTCTAGATGGTTACATTTAGGATAGGTATGGTCCTATTTTTCACCCAAACATGTCGAAATAGTCCAAGCTACATTGTACCGACGATATCCCTGAAGAGTCCAAAGTGTAAAAAGGCAGCAATATTTGAGGAGATGTTACTCAAAAACTGTGTCACTTAGAAACATTCCATCTAAGGGAACACGATCATGTAGAGTGCCTCTAAAATAACCTCTCTCAGTTTTTATATCTCTGAGGCATTTACTCGTGGTGAAAGGTTTTCTGCTGCCCCAAAAATTGTCAGAAGGAGGCAGTGTAAAGTTGCAAAGGGGTGTAACTTTTGTCCTGCTCCTGATGCGACCAAACTGAATATTCCAACGCATCTGGATGGGTACATTTAGGCTAGGTATGGTCTTGTTTTGCACCCAAACATGTCGAAACAGTCCGAGCTACATTGTACTGACGATATCCCTGAAGAGTCCAAAGTGCAAAAAGGCAGCAATCTTTGACGAGATGTTACTCAAAAACTGTTTCACTTAGAAACATTCCATCTGAGGCAATGCGATCATGTAGAGTGCCTCTACAATAACCTCTTGTATTTTTTTATATCTCTAAGGCATTTGCCCATGGTGAAAGGTTTTCTGTTGCCCCAAAAATCATCAGAAGGAGGCAGTGTAAAGTTGCAAAGGGGTGTAACTTTCGTCCTGCTCCTGATGTGACCAAATTGACTATTCCAACATGTCCAGATGGGTACATTTACACTAGGCATGGTCCTATTTTTAACCCAAACATGTCGAAACAGTCTGAGCTACATTGTACCGACAATATCCCTTAAGAGTCCAAAGTGGAAAAAGGCAGCAATCTTTGACGAGATGTTACATGAAAACCATGTCACTTAGAAACATTCCGTCTAAGGCAACGTGATCATGTAGAGTGCCTCTACAATAACCTCTCTCAGTTTTTTATATCTCAGACATTTGCCCATGGTGAAAGGTTTTTTGTTGCCCCAAAAATTGTCAGAAGGAGGCAATGTATTAAGTCAGGATGAAAGCCTATTCACTCTAGGCACCAATCTCAAGTTGCACAATCATGAATGGGCGCCTAGAGCAATAAGGTGCTATATCATGGTTCCAGGACCTTGAAATGGCACCTAAGCATGTAGGAGGAATTTTCAAGGAGCCAGAATGTTTTTGAAACTCTAAGGAACTAGTCCAAAGACTCTATGGTGCCATCTTGATACCATTGAGTCAACTTTGGAACTCAAACATATTGAAACAAGGTCTAGGAAGCTAGGTGCCATCTCTTGCCAGTTTAACCTCTTAGATGCGCCAACATTGGAAAGACTCTTAATGAGCGCCTAAGTTTGAATTGATCTTGTGATTGAAAGTTTGGTGATGTATTGGTGCGAGATGATCTTCAGTTGAAGCAATCTAAGTTCTAGGAAGGGTTTAGAAGTTATCAACCTCTTCATTAAGTTAGGCACACTTTACAAGCTTTCTTACCCAAGAGTTGCACCTCATTAGACAAGGCGCATCTTAACCTCTGGGACTTTTCTAAAGAAGTGCTTTAGTTTATTAGCACCTTTGGACCTTATTTTGCATTTTGAAAGAGAAGGTGCACTTTGGAGGCATTTCTAACCCAGATTGATGCCTAGGTATAGTCATCTCTCTGGAGCATTACAATGTGTTTTAAAATGAAGGAGGATATTTCATAAGTTGGGGAATTGATCACTGAAGACCTTGGAGTGTTTGAATTACTCTAAGCAAGAAGGTGCATTTCCATGGAGTAGCATACTCTAGATTGCGCGTAATGCCATCAAGGTGCAATTCCACCCTCACTTTGGTGCCTATCATCAAGAAGGGGCATTGGGCATTCCTTGAACAGTTCTGAGTGTTTGAAGTTCATGAAATCACCAAGGAATGTTGGGTGCCATGTGTATCCTCAACAAGTTTGAGTTTGCGCCTAGACAAGTTGGTGTTTATTCATGTTTTAACTTCCCTCTTGAAGCGCCTAACTTGGAAAAAAGTTATCTTGTTGTTAGTCAAGTGTTTGATGTGTTTTGGAGACTACAAAAGACTTCCTCTTGCTAGGCGCTCTTCTTGGCAACTACAACCTTCAACTGGTGCCTAGATCCTGAAGAAAAACACTTAGACTTCAATTTTCATGCTCTTAGACTTCAAGGCACCAAAACTAGTAGGAAAATATTTGGGGGGAAACCACGCTGATAAAAGTTGAGCAAATTTAACCTCTGAGTCTGATTAGGCTCCATATAACAACAATATTTATATCATGTCCTTTTGCTTTATGAAACAAGCAGTATGTGTCAAGTCATAGGGATAACACTTTGGTCCTTAGAAATTTCTCTGTGACTTTTGATAAGATTATCTACTATTATGTGGATGCTTGATAGTATTATCCTGATCCATTGGACTAGTGTGGCTATGAGGTTGGAAAGTGTTGCAACCTCCATCCTTTAAACTTCTCCACCTTGTTATGGGTTGTTTTAAGTATTTTCACTTGATTTCTCTTGGAGAATATTTTCTAATGATACATGATGTGTCATAGATCATTCAACTTGATAAACAACATGGAGGGATTCTCATGCCTCCTCTACTTCTTGCAAGTTTCTTTATAGATAGCTCACATCATTGTCCATCTAGGTGGTCATTTCCCTAAATATTATGATAAGATAATCCTGTTAATGAACTTTGGATTGAATGAGAATCAACATGCTTTGTCTTGACTAGAATAGTTGGGATGGACAAAAATCTATTGATTCTAGGTTGGGTTGTTAAAGGTCAAGACGTTTTAGTGTCTAATGCCCTCTAAATCTAAATATTCAAAATCATAGTGGTTCAATAAGTTACAACAAATAGTCAGGTAGACAATAGACTATAAGGAACAAGGACTACACATGAATCCAAAACAACACCAGTCAATAAGGTCATCACAAGTAACTCAACATTACTTCCAGAGGCATTCATAGAAGCAAAGGGGAGAACACAACTAGAGAATGCTAGATTGTAGTAGGGATGAGTGTCTGATGAAGAGCACACAGTGGAAGCATAGAATTATCAACTTTTGAACCTTCGAACTCACTATTGGTGAGACAACATACCATCGGTGAGCTTAAAATTTCATCAACCAATAGGCTGATGCCACCATGACTCTGTTTGATTTCACTTCTGACAAACATCCCATCATTGACTCTTATCAGTCAGACAGACCACTATCGGTGACTTTATATCCTTTCACACCGATGTCTTTGTCACTCCGATATGAGACTCTAAGTCCCTCGCCTATCGATAGGACTTAATACCATCGGCACACTAAAAAACTCTTCTGCCGACACATCGATCTTACAAATGACAACCTTCAGACCACACTCGTTGGTGAGACTCCAAACATTAGTGAACTCTATTCTCGTTGAGCTGATACATTGATGGATTTTGACTGTCAGTGTGACCCCCTTCATCGGCGAATCTCTCAACTGCTCTTTCGATGCACAGATGGGATTATCTTCCGATACACCAATGTCTTCGACTTCAAACCACACTCATCAGAAAGATAGACCACTATAGGTGAAGCCTAACCAAGGTGTGTCGATACGCCAATATGACCAACTCTTGATGTCGATACAAGGTTCTTTTGCAGGCAAAGGGCGCCTAGGCTTATGGGGCTCAATTTGATGTATTTATTGAAAGCTCAAGGTGAATTGATGCTTATTGAAAATGCCACTTAGTCTTTCATTTGCATTATAGGTGCCATTTCCTATTGACTTATATACTCATCCTCATGCTAGGGTGCCATAATGAAGTGGTTTTGACAATAGGTGCACTTCACTTACTAGAGGCTTGTTCTCCTTCCACCTTAGGCACACTTTTATGGTGGAATAGGTGTTAATGGGTGCCTTGTCTTAAATGAATGCTCTCTCTAAGTTGGGCACCCTTTTGAGGCTTTATGAGTTGCAAATTGTGCCTTAACCCTTCATGCTTGTTGCTCAATGTTTGAATGTTTAAGAAAGTCTCCTTTAGGTGCTCATCTTAATGACTTTTTCTCAAGGCGCAATCATCCTAATGACTTGGATATTCATCCTAGTGTTTCAGGATATCAGGCTACCAGACTTAGTCATTTTCAGGATCTCAAACATAAAGAATAACATGATGATTCATTTTTTTGTATTGCATATAGTTGACATTCTATGCTACTCATAAAGAATATTAATATCTTCGGTTCAACATGATGATTCATTTTTTTTTAAATACAACTTTTATCTTTTAGTTCCAAAATGAGGTTTAGGTGATACTTGAATAACAATAGCTAGCTTATTGGATCAACAAACATCCTGTGTAATACAATTGGACTTTAAATATTTGAAGTAGCCATCTACAAATATCCATTCAAACATGGATTTATAATGCAAGTATGGATGCTATCAATAAAAAAGATTTGTATTAACCAAATATCCATATAGGCATACATCAATATCTGTCGATATAAGTATAACATATATAAAAAATAGCCATATAGGCTTACAAGAATGCCATATAGGCATACAATGTCAACTATATACAATACAAAATATATGTCCACAAATGCCATATAGGCATACAACAAAGGAACACAATAAAAAGTCATTCCCCTCTAGCTGGTGAATAGAATAGATCACGGGTAGCCTTTGATCTTCTAGGGGATGGAGATGCACATGTGGGTGGTCTACTACGAACCCGAGGGCTGCTCCTCCTATTTAGTTCTTCCTGCATCTTTACCTGTTACAATAAAAAGTATAGACATTAATATATAGAAATTACATGTTATAAAAAATGAAACATTTAACAAAATAATCACTTACCGCTAATATATAATCTGTCTCTTCACTTGCCTTAGTAGCAGGAATAGGCCATGGTGATGTCATGTCCTATAGAAACCATCCAGATAGAAATTAAACTTCAAATCAATAATCTTTTGATTTTTCAAAAATAGACAACTATAACAATGAATATAAATTAAAATTTACTAATCTGCCTCATACCCCTGTCAATGCCATGGAGCTATGAATCGCAGAGGCCACACCCTGCTCCATTGCCCTATGAACATGGGGAGGTGTCTCTGCAGCCTACATCATCTGGAAAGAAAACAACATTATTCAATTATGAAAACTATAATAGTGATGCAAATCATGGCTCCTAACATACACACATGTTCATCTAAACATGGAAGTACACACAATAAAGCACACAAGTCACACACAAAAATCTAGTAAGTACAATTCATTCGTTAAACTATTTATTTTATTACATCTGTAAAGCTTTGAAGTCCACCATCGCTGGCAGGTGTTGCCATGAAATCTATAGTATTAACCTATTCAACATCCAAAATTAGATATTAGAATACCATTCATATAATGATGCTATTCACATGTAATATTTATAATTGTTTACTAGTTACATACCCTGATAGTAGATGATCTAGTGTAAAATGCAGGTGGAGAACCACTGAAAACTGCATCGACACTATGACCCTAAAATTTTATTAAAATCATCAATTTAAATTAGTTAATCTTGCATTTTAAAAATGAAATTTAATAAATTAAATTCAATAAACTTGCTAATATTTACCTGAGTATCAAGGCCTAAAGTCTCACTCAGGAGGGTATCTGTCATCACCATCTGCTCAACTGCAGATGTAACGTGTGCACTTGCGTCCTGACTATCCATGGGGTCATAACCATAGGCTGACCTGCAAGTCTGACAAGTATGGGGTGGGACTCTACTCCTCGCACTATCTCCCAACCCACTCTATGTTGCAGGACCGGCATGCTCTATGATGCTCTGGGTCAAGGCACTAATGGACTAAAGTGTATCGACCTCAACACTCTCCTTTACAATGGAAGGGATAGAAACATGCTTGTGGGCTGGTCTTTTGATTACTCATCTGACTACTCGCTGTGGGTCAAGACATGCCCCTAGTCTATCTTGTGCTGACCCCCCACCTCTACCCTAGAAGTCCCGCATATCAAAATAGTTTGGCACTTTATTGAGGACAAACTTGTAGTAGAGTTTCCTCAAAAAGTATTGCGGGACCTCATTATTATTGCATGGAGGATGGTCAAAAACCATCCACCACCTCTGCCCAAAATTGTCCCTTATCGCTTGGTTGTTGCACCAATGGATAGGGAACCTCTTGCATGTAATGGGTGGAGGTTGATTTGTTTGTGGGTTCGTGAAAATGGAACACAAGTCTAATTTTGTGATTTGTAATTTTTTCACATCTTGGTATGACAACTTGTCTGTATAATAATCTCTAAACTCTCTCCTCTTATCCATCCAACAAGTTATTTGCTTGCTAATTGAATCTACATTTGATAACATAGATTCAAGAGATTCAACAAGCGTGGACCTATGCACGGTTGAAGTGGAAGGATCTTTCAACCTTGCAATTATATCTTTAATTTCTTTTTTGTTGTTTTCAATTTGCCCCATTATATTTTCTTTTGTTCTAGGGGCATGTCGAGGAATGGATGGAGGAGGTTGTTGTTCTGAAGGTATTTCCTCCTTAGGATGTTTTGGATTTTGAGGAGGAGGAGGAGGAGGTGCACTAACATTTCCTGACAATTAACAAAATATACATAAAAAATTAACTCAAACCTACCTCTTTAGAAACAAATTTAAACAATAAAACAAATATAACTCACTCCTTTGGCGTGCTCGACGTCATGGCGGCATTTTGGCGATGAATTGATAAGGTTTTTGTGTTGAATGGAGTTTTGCAAAATGCGAGCACGCTTTCTAGGGTTTGTAGGTCACGAGCATAAAGGAGAAGAAAGAAATGAAATGAGATAGAAACTTTTTTTTTAATTTGTAGCAAGTCAAAATGCACTCACATTATGGCTTGGTTTTGACGAACCTTAGGCTCGTCATTACCAAGCCATAACGTGAGCGCGTTATAATGCACTCGTGTTTTGTATTAATTTTTTTTGAAAATAATTTGGCTAATTTTTGGCCCCCCATCTTTTTGCACTTACCCACTAAGATCTCAAGTAAATCTAGATCAAGATACTGCCTATTCAAAAGTTACAGTTGGGAGATATATTCCATGCTACAACAAGAGAGGAAATTTTACATGTGGACAATACATAACAACTACAGGAGGCTATAACAACCATAAAAAATAAGCTACCAAATGAAAGAAGGGATACAAAATTATCACTACCATAACAACTCAAGCAATTGGTAGGTAGTCTACAAGAAGAAATGCAATATCAAGACACAAAAATAAGGCAACATGTCAAAGAGGAGTTGACAAAGAATAGAATGAAAGATGCCACTAAGAAATCTGCTTCAACACATACTCAACTAGAAACTCAAATAACCACCCTACAACAAGCTATAGTAGAATCCAATATCTTATACCAATTTTGTTTGCAATGGCAGACAATAACCAAAATACTAAAGGATCAAATAGATTAGTTGGAGGCACAGGTGGTACAAACAACAACATATGATCCACTGAAGGATATGGATGGATCAATCAAAGCACCAATTGAGACAATACAAACCCAACTGCAACAATTACAAGATTAGAGGGAATAGATTAAAATGCATATCAAGTAGTTGAGAAAAGTAGTTAGCCTAATGTTGGCACACTTAATAGGGTTGATAGTAGAGGCTAAGGAAATGACATAGAAAATTTAGATCCTTTCCAGTCTGGCTGAAGCAAAAACAACACACATACAAATAGAGGGCTACATACAGTTATTGCAGTAGCCTAAAAAGAAATGGGACACAACTCTATAGTAACTCAAGATGATCTATAAAAACATCCTACCCAGCAACTACCAAAACATGTCTTGAGGACAAGACATAGTTTCAAAAGGGGGAATGATGTTGGTAGGGAACATGTTAGTCACCAAAATCTACAGCAAGTCACTGCAAGTGAAGTGCAGAGGATAAGGCCAATAGGGATAATATTACTAAGAGTCTTTTGTAAGGGACACGTCCCTATTAAAATAGATTATATAAATATATGTAATGCAGTAATAGATAGAAGAGAGATAGATAAGAAATATATGCACAGAGTGGAGACACAGACCTACCTGTTGTATATAAAGAGATATAAGGATTCCAATATAATAAAAATGTGTCTATGGATGTGTTTTCCTTGATGTATATAATTAGATCTTATCACATTATGTTAGTTAATGCCGCATTTATCTATCTTTCTACCACTATGTCTTCTGGGGTTTAAACAAATTATATAAGAGTACAATAGCTTTAAATATCTCCAGATTGAATCATGATTTCTCTTGCTAACAAGATCCAATTTTTCACTTCTCTTTGGTCATTTTCTATCTAAGGACTAGATTTGGTAGGAAAGATTACCCTTGCTTCTTCCTTTGAACATATATTCATTACTATAGCTACATATTACTTACAAAGTGGGGTCAAGTCATTCCCATTAAGTACACCATGTTTTCTGACATATATGATTTTCTTATGGAAAATATCATTTCTAGATTTAGATTGTCATCAACTATTGTTATAAATAACATTATTGGTACATTTTTTTGATAAAGGGTAAATGGTATTTTTGAAAGGGTCCCAACACTTTTACAAAAGAGAAGTATAAAGAAATAATAAAATGACCATGTTACAACATAGCAACGACAACACTATAGCAAAAGAACAACATAACTATAACCTGAGAGCAAAAGGAGAGTAACTAACAAAAAGCCTTGTATAGGGCACCCAACTCATGAACGTAACAAAGCCCATGAGGATCAAATCTCATTATGAGCAAGAGTAGCCTCCCATTCATCCTAGAAATATTTCAAATGGTTTTCCAATGAATTAGTGCTCACCATCTCCATGTCTTTCCTTGACTTAGATTTTCTAGATAATGGTATAGGTACATCATTTAAAAATATGCAAGCAAAAAAGTTTTAGACAAGTTTCAAATCTAGTAGCAATTCTCTTCCCCTTACCAACTAGAGTGTAATGGTCAAGAAAAGGCCACAAACAAAACACTTGAGAGGATTCTAAGGAAAATAATGGATAAACATGGTACTAATTGGCATACAAAACTTATACCCACTTTATGGGCATATCACAATCTAATTCATATTCCTACTAGATACACTCCTTACTCATTGGTTTATGGTACTAAGTCCATTATGCCTATAGAGTTAGAGATTCTCTCCTTGTAGATATCCCTCTATGGAATTTTTTATGAGAATACATACAAAGAACAAAGACTAAAAGAATTTGAGACACTTGACAAATTTTGTGTTCATGCATTAGACAATCTTTGAGCATATAAGAGACAATTTAAAAAGACATATAATAAAGGCATCATTCAATAAGATTTTGAGATTGGTGAATCTGTCCTCTGAGGCAATCCTTAAATTCAAATGCAAAAAAATAATTTATAGGAAAATTTAAACCCAATTATTTGGGGTCCTTCATTATTATTGCTATGTATGACACAACAACATTTGGTTTGACTACCCTTAATGGAAAACTTTTGAAAAATCTAATTAATAGTATGTATTTGTGCTACTATTGCAACTAAGGATTCCTTCCATTGTGGTGTCCGCTTATAGGGATTATTTAAAGATTCACATTCCTATTTATGTAGTGAAAATTTATAGAATCATTACTATTACTAATGCTAACATAGATTTTGAGATCCCTTTTATACATGTAAATGAAAATGGCTTATTTGTAAAAGTCATATTTACTAGAGATCTATTTATACAAGATATTTTCTCAAGCTTTTCTTTGTATACCAGGCTTATATATCTTATGAGCCACACATGCTTATGGTAACCATTATTATATCTTATGCTAACATGATCATGATTATTATGTCTTTTCATTGTTTATGATGCTAACATACACTTATTTATGCATAAAGAACTTCCTATCTAGCATTCAAGGTTGATGTAGTTGGTGACCTAGGGCCCTAAGTGGGGCCAACATTTGGTTTAGTTTGCTTCCTATCATTATATGTATGGTTGTCACATGGTGATATCTTTATATTCCTCATATTGAGTTTTCTAGGACCATATCATTTTACAAATCTTTTCTCCCTTTAATTGCAATATATGTATGCAACTAATTGGAGGGGGCATACATTATCATTAAGACTCTTTGATGATGATAGTATACAATGATTAGTTCATGGTCATGATAACTAGAGTTGTTGTAAGTAGTACACCTCATTAGTTTCCACATGGTGATATCCTATTTCCATTGAGTTGAAGTTTAATGATGTGAGTTGTCCTTTGGTAGTACCTACTCACTACCTTCAATGAGTATTCTTTTAAGTTTTCATGTTTTTGTTCATAGATAGTTTAATCATTATGCTTATGCTTAATTTTATGCTTATTTTTAGAATACTTAGAAAATGCTACTCATAGATCTTTTTGTTTCTATGCTTGTATGTTTTTTGGTGGAACACTCATTACAATGAAACATCTGCTAAAGAGACATCCATATCCATATCCTTTTTACGAGTACTTGTATATTTATTTTCATGTTGGCTACTTGCTTTACTTTGACAAGCATCTTCATAATAGCTCACATGCAACTCAAAGTGGGGGCAAAATGTAATGATGAAAATTGCATATACCTTGCACTTTTTCCCTTTACTTTAGACCTACTTTGACTCATTTGCCCCTAATGCAATGACTAGTGTGCAAAATGATGTATCTCGTGGAAGTTAGCAAATAATCTAATCTAAGCTTGATTACATCTATACTCACTCCTAGAGTTGGACCCAATCCTTAGTTTCTCCATTTCTCACCTAGGTTCAAATTTGTAGTTTGTAGTATTAACACAGTTAGTTATGTGATTTGTGCAAATGAATCTAGATCTCAATTTTTTAAATCTAAATTCTGGTCCATGAATTTCCCTTCATTTAGCCATTATGAGCCAATTAAAGTGCTCAAACATTTGAATCACATACTAGGGTGTTGTATAAAACAACAAACTCTAATTTATTTGGAACATCTAGCACACATCTTACACATTTTATACCTAGCAAGAGAGCCTCATTACACAACTACACCATCACATGAATATGGATATTTGAATTTGCATTTTAGGCCATATTACATTACTTCCTACATCTTTCTTCAAAACTATTAAATCGATATCTTAGGAGTTTGACTAAACAAGAATTATCCTTGCCTAACAAAACCCTGAATCCATACAAACGTTTTTTTATGTAAATTATAGAATTCAAAGTGAATAGATTACAAACCTAAATATTATCATAGTTCGGATTCACATAGAAAAGTCATATTTACATATTGTGTGATCCATTATGCATACATACTAATAATTCAAAAAATAAATTAATTAAACATATATAATAAAATCAAATCAACATTAAATTAAACCTTTATTTATTTAAATTTTATAAATTTACTTTAGTATTATGCTTAAGATAATTTATTTATTAATTAATTGATATAACTAAAACATCTATGTAAGATTCAAATAGAGTGCTATTTATTTGCTTACGTGGATCATCTGTTTTAATTTTTATTTAAGAATCCGGGAAAGATGATTTTTTTAATTTATTTATTTAATTACAAAACCATTAAGAGAATTTGCGTATCATTGGTTTTCAATAAAAAGTTAATAGTCTTACTAGAAATCAATGAAGTGGATTAAATTTGTGGTGGGAAATGTTGGATAACATTTACGCACTTTCAAATAATCAATGTCAATCATCATAAATTGAACATGATAATGGAGTGGCATTTTTGTCTCTCTAGCCCAAAAGTGCAAAATGCATGCACCTTTTCCTTCCAATCATTTCACATATTAATGAACTCAAAAGTGTTCACATACACATTTCTTCATTTTCAATCATTTCTTTGATTTATGTAATGTGAGAGTTGACTATAAAATATATTTACATTTTGAGTTTGTATATGTAGAATTTATATATAAAATTGTATTTATTAAACAAGTTTTATGTAGTGGTATAGTACTTGCCTTTCAAATATTGTAAATCAATAGAATTTGTTTTGTCTTATAATGTTATATTATTATGAGATATGTAGTAGGACAAACTAAGTGTGACAACTTTACATGATGTATAAAATATATGGTAAGAAAAGTATATTTCTTAACTATGTGTCAAAAACATTATAAGCCAAATTGAGACTTCTTTATGCTAATATATTAATTAAATTATATTTATATAACATTCTTATACTAATTGTAATAAATATAAATATAAGTATAATAAACAAAAAGTTTTTGACAGCCCACGAGTTACGCTCTCATCAGAAATAGTTGCGCCCTTGGCAATTGACTCATTCACGGGATCCATTAGCTTTGAGTCTTTTTGGTGTGTGGTTTGGAATTTTTGTTTATGTTGGTGATTAATGTCAGTAGCAGTATAGCAGTAGTATTAGGATAGAAGTCAGTAAATAGTGTGATTGATCTGCATTATCGAGTTTGGCTCTGGTTTTTTTTAATATATTCCCGGTCCTCAAAACTAGAGTTTTACACACACATATATAAGTGCATTTATATTTATTATTATAATTAATAATTTAATATAAATATAAATATTAATATATTATTTATATTATTAATATTTATTGTAATACTTATTAATATATTATATGTGTTGAGGTTAACATTGAATTTTTTTATGATTACGCTGAGAGGCATAACCTACAGTGAAAAAGACAGTTGAAAAAGACAGTTGAATGGATAATGGTAGAATAGATGCGTGCAAATAAAAAAATGTTAACTTTTTCAATTAAATGGCCCACAAATAAAACAATGTAAAAAACATTTGAATAGATAAATCACTTGGTAAATTATAAAATAGAAATAAATTGAGAGCCCAAAACAAATAAGAAAGTGCAACAAATAAATTATTTTGGAAAGTGCACCAAATTAAAGTTGAAAAAATCCAAGTTACTATATTGTTATTTATGTTTACATATACTTTTTGCAACATAGCTATAAATGATTAATTTGGTCATCGGTTGAAATCACAAAATAAATGACTAATTTGGTGATCGACAAAAAACACAACTAAATAATTAGTCACACAAATAAAAATTACAATATAATATAATTTAATATATTATAATATGATATTATATAATATAATATATATTTAATATATATATTATATAATATTATATTACTATTGTATAATATTATAAATATTATATATATATATATATATTATAATATAAATATTATTTTATATTATAATATATATATATATATATATAATATTTATAATATTATATTATATTATAATATAATATTATTGTGATGCCCCGCCATGCAACCCTAGAGTGCTAGACTAAAAAGCAACAATAATACAAAAATATATATATTTTTTAATAAGGAATTGCATTAATCATTATAAATATCTACACTAATAACAATCATTAAATGAAAAGATCAGCTAACACTTCTTGGGAACATAACCGTATCAGATAAAATTAAAACCATAGAAGAATCAGCATCTCAAAGCAATAGAATAATAATACAATTTACATTATCTGGGATGAATAATTACAAATTCCAATACAAGAATACAATACCAATTACATCAGTTTACAAATAGTACAATAATGAAAGTATACAACAACTTGAAGATGATGAGCAAACTAAATCCGGAACACTCCTGCCTGATCTTAAACCAAATATCCGAGAAGACCAATGGATAGCTCTACCTCCCAACCATGTGGAACCCTGAGGTCCACCCCACCGAGCTAGGAGATAACAATGAGGTTCTGCTAGGTCAAGGTTACAACCATGAACACAATCACAAGATCTAGACTCCATGCAGACAAACAGGATAACTAGACTGCACAGACTTGACAGTACTCCACAAGACAAATCAAACATCAAGCTAAGATCAAGCAAGAAGACAAAACTACACTCCAGAGGTAATAACAAAGGTAAAATAAAGAAGTAATTAAACTGCGTAAGGAGAGTGTCATTGCATGGTCCTAGCATGGGTTACCCAGGCTATCTCTCACCAGAAGCCAGCCCCCATCTATGGTTACCCTGGCAGCCTCTCTCTAGGCACTGGCCCCATAGGGTGACACATGCGGAGCCGACATGTCCTCTCATGAAGACGAGGAGGTCAGCCTTGCCAACCAGGCCTTCTCATCCCACCCTTAGCCTGTGAAAGCACTCAAGGCATGGGTGATGTAATCTTACTTATCTTATTGTGTGAATTACTATCCCAACCCTCCTAAATAAGTTATTAAGTTTTCACTTGCTTACAACTTCCATGGGGATACCCAGGTGACCTTTCACTAGGCACTAGCCCCACCATGAAAGCCACTCCCTTAGCAATCTTTGACCAATCATCCAAACCACAACATGCAAGGATAAGGTTACAAAACTATTCCAATCCATTACATATGCCATTCACTTGGCCACAACCATATAAATCCCATTGCCCTCCTCAAACTCAAACAATACATCATGAGACAGTATGACACAAGTACCAATGCCAAAAACCAAACAGTCAAACCTCTGGAGTTGGTGACTAAGTTCTTTACCAGGTTACTACATCACCTTTCCCTTTAGGGAAACTAGGTTTCAACGACCATGATTAATTGCAAGATCGACAAGGGGTAAATAACTCAATACATCCTTAAAATAAGTTGATAAAATAACCAAATTTAGTCCTAGGGACGACTTCACACTATCACCGGACAAGGTTTGCATAATAAAATCATAACAACATAAAGGGTAAATACAATACTACAATCTATACCTAAAAAGTTTTTAATTCCATGCATAAAAAATAATTACATTTAATACTTTAGCCAATAACCTTTACACATGTTTTATTAACAAGTTCCACATACTATACTTCTGAGAAATGATAATTTTCCTTTTGTTTCATAATCAACCAAAGATTCACTAAAGATTTTACTCAAAAGTATAAGACAATAGTAATCATACAAAACCTATACACAACTACACTAAGGTGTAATCATAGTTACTAACTTAGATCACAATGTAATACTATTCTACCTTACTATTCTATACAGCTCTAGTTATAAACTACCTTTAAGAGTAACATCATTTCTATTGAATTGCCACTCGAACAACTATTACACCATAGAGATGGTTCGAATAATAAAGTTCTATTCTTGCTATGATTTACTTACAAACATCACGTTACATGGGACATCATAACTAACAAATTCTTTTTTACCAAGTATGACTAATACATAATTATTAAGCTATCATTGCATAATAATCTAGTGCAATAAATCGTTCTAATATAAATACTATTTGGTCTCATTACCCACCATTCATTCTAATAAAACTACTTGCCATATCCAAAAGCATAAAGTAAAATAAATTGATAGAATTGTTAAGTGTTTTATAGCACTCAATCTTAAATGGATACTTAGCAAAGGAATTAAAATTATTGCAACCCTAAGATTAAACCAAGCTTCCTTAAACTAACTTACACCCATATAATTAAGAGCATTCTAATAATAATAATAATTTTAAATTTCACAACATACAAGAATTAAATAGCAACTCTCTATTACAAGGAAACTAATAGCTACTCCATAATCTAATTAGACATAAAAGAAACTTAACTAAATTACATCCCACCAAGACATACTAAACTGAGGTAATACAATACTCAACGAGCTCTTTAGAATCTTTCCAAAACCCACTAAATGCTAAACTTCCATCTACATCACAAAAGTCTTTCGATGAGAACACAACATGGAAAATGGAATTAGATTACAGAGATTTAAAAAAATGAAGAGGAGACAACGTGCCATTCAAAACAAATGAGTTATTCCTGAGAGATACCGTACGGTGGCCAAGCAGAGAGTTCAGAAATTTATTTGAGAAAAGCTCAAGCTTTCTAACATTGCAGAGCCAGAGTGATAAAATACTATGGGTAGAGAAGTTTCAGACAGAGGCAGAGATAAATGGAAGAGTAGGGAGACCGTACGGTGGTGATAGGAAGAAGTTGTTACCAGCATTCAATGATTTGGTAAGGATCAACCAAACAGTCCCCATAAGCAGTTTTGTAGGATAAATTTTTTTGGTATAATGATTAAGAGAAGCAAGTTAAGAATGGCCCAAACAAGATGTGCCATGAAATGACCAATATTCACTGAAGGTGTAATTGCTAATAGGTTCTTGTCATTTTCTCTAGATCAGCAAAACTCAGAAGACTTTATTAGAAATTAAAGCTTGGAAAAGAAAACATTGGAATCCAATTTGAAATTGATGGAGGGCGACACATAAAGGCTAGTTCCTGAGGTTCATCTCCAGACCGAAGGAATATTAACACCATCTAAAGATCGATTTGCATGCAGGAAAATAACATTATACGGAGATAAAGATGACAAGGAAATTGGTTTGACACAAGGGTCTAAGCAGGTCACAAGACTCGATTAAAAGAATAGGTAAGTGAAATTGGTTTTGATTTAATTGAAGGTGCATAATATTTTTCCATACCCTGGTTTCCTCCAGGAGTTTCTGACTGAGACTAAATAAGCTCTGTCATAAAGATTGCATGTGCCTCAACAAATTGATGTGGGCTGCTACATAGATCATTACTAAGAAGTTGAAATAGGAATTGATGGTTGGGAAAAGATATAATAAAATAGTGATAATGGAATTTGAAGAATAAAGAAGGAAAGATTTACAAGCTCATCGATTAAGTTAGAGGAGAAAAATGTCATCATTAAAGAAAAGTTCAAAAATTGATCTACAAGCAAAAATTGCAGTAATCCATTTGAGAAAGAGGTTGAGGTTGAAGAGATTATTTGTAGATTTAAAAGTTTTGCCAAACCTTCCAACGAGCAACCAACAAAAGCAAGGAGTTTACAAACGTGACAATGGTGAATAACAGATCGATTCCATGCCAGAATACCATCAACAAGAAATCTAATTCTTCAGAGAAAATAAAGACAAAGAAAATACAGAAATTCACAAGACATACCCGTACAACTCACGCTCTAGAATTGAATCTTCTTTCAGAATTTCCCCTCCTTTCTTCACAAAACATTTCTTTGAAACATGCCCTTTCCCAAAAACTCCTCCAGAACAAACATAACCACAGACATAAAAACCCTCTCACACCAAAACCTCCCCTAGACAAAAAATAGACAACAACCATTAATTCTAGTAACCCCCAAATCTGTTACACAATCCCCCTCATTAAGAGGAATTTGAAATTTTACTTAACATAGTGTTTCCATATCTCCAAACATATACGACAACTGGCCAACAATAAATGATATTCCAAAAATCATTAAATTAACATCCAACACTATTCTTCAAAATATGATATACTAATTAACCATATTAACTTATGACATAGATACTAATAAAATCATTAACATATTCCATTTAATCTATATTGGAATTTACTTAAATAATATTCCAATTTAAACACAATACCATAACATTCGGCAACTATTAATATTTATAATATAATATTACCTCATTATGCATTACCCAGATACACATGGGCTAACTACCTAGAACTCGACAGTGAACATTCAGACCATAAGATGACTAACCAACTGAAGGTTGAACTGACCTAGGGAATAAACCTCATGTTATCTCCATCAACATTATCCATGGTGTAGGGCCCACTCAGACCTGCTAAGTTAGGTGGAGTCGAGGCCTAGTACCTACAACCTGCATAAAAATAGTGGGTTGTATATGATCAACTGTATACATATATATCAACACACACCGAGATAGAGAATCGTGGTGTAGTAGGGTGCTCAATCTGAGTAGTACTACACTGTCCACACTCTGAAACAAGACTATAACTATTTCTATTTAAAATCAGATGCATAAACATGATATTATCAAATCATCACTAAACATGTCCATCTCATCATAATAACAATGCCATTATAATCTCATACAACAAATCAGAACTAAATCAATCAAACATAATCTATCACAATCAAAATAAGCATAAACCATAGTCTCAATAACTCAAATATCTCATAACTGTTTAGAAGCAAAGGAAAAGCTAGCAACTATCATAGATCAAGCAGAGAGTAATGCAAAACTAACAGCTATCACAAGCCAAAAATGAGGGGGCATTACAATTATAATATTATATTACAGTATTATATAATATTATAATATTATAAAATATTATATTATATAATATTATAATATTATATAATACTGTAATATAATATAATATAATATAATATTATATTTATATTTATATTATATGTTATATTATTATATAATATTATATTATAATATATATATATTTTTTTAAGATAATGCGCTTGGTAAACTTTTTAACGTGACCGGCGACGCTGGTGCGACACGCCCTCCAGCTCCACGTGAATGCTTTTTCCTGGAGCAATGAACCGGTGAGGCCACAACTGGGGGACCTCATCCCCTAGGAAGAACACTTCAAACCCGCGAGCTCATTGGCCTAGCAAAGGCGTAAAGCCTTGCGAGCTCGTTGGCCCAGCAGGGGTTTGAACTCTGGTGGCCGCCACTACATCCTGAGTGACTTAACCACCGAACCATGCCATCATCGGCATTATATTATAATATATTTAATATTATATATAATAATATATTATTATAATATATTTAATTAAATGGGTGCGAAATTTAATTTTCACCCTAACCTATCATATGGGCGCCAAAATTATTTTTCATCCTAACCTATCATATGGGCTTCAAAATTAATTTTCATCCTAACCTATCATATGGGCACCAAGTTTAATTTTCACCCTAACTTAGTAAATTGATTATTAACTCAGTAATTTTCACCTAACAATAGAGCTTTACATAGTTCTACAAGTATAGTCCTTTTTAGACATGTCCTAGGATTTAGTTTGCAAGAACCCCTTGACAATATCCTAATGCATACCACCATATTTGGATTCAAATACATGATAATGAGAAGTAGATACAGCATATAAATTTTTGCAACACATTCACAGAGTTCATCAATAGATTTAGAAGATTCTATCAAACTAGAAATAGAATTACAAAGTGTACCATGACACACATCACACACCTCACTCTTTCAATGTTGATGACAAACTTTAGTTACATATTTAGAAGAAACATTTCAAAGTTCCAAATAGGAAGATTATGCCTCTATGATATGGTTCATAGACCATTTTTGTGATAATACATTTTTTTCTCAATCTCACATGATACCTAGGATGGCACCTAATATTCAATGTCAAACTCCACAAACCATATTTTCCTCTTTTCCTTGAGAAGCCATAAAATCAACATGCTTCAAACAAGTGGATGTGAACACTTGCACAAATTTATGCAAGATGCGAGCATTTTTACTACCACAATGTGCATTCACCATGTTTCACATTACTTATTCAAAGTGTCTAAGACAAGATAATATGAATATCAAGAAAAGTGGTACAATCTTTAGAAGCTCTATGTTTAATTTCTATGTCTCATTGAAGGCACATTGTGGCCATTGATTCTAAAGAAAGGGCAAGTGATCATAGCGAAGACACACAATTCTATAGGAACAACATGCATGACTTGATATTCTTTATAACTTCTACATTATCCTTCATAGCATGTGTGCCCTGCACATAATGCATGGTGTCATCATTTGTCACTACACATGACCCCATGGAAATCATTACTTCATTGCATACTATCGTGTATGAATCTACATAGTCTTGCATGCCACCTAGCATTATTAACTAATTTGTTACATAAGGTACCTTCAACAATCTTTTCTAGCCATGGGAACATAATGCCAACAATCAATAATCTCAAACATGGAAGTTTGAAAATTTAGGACAAACTATTACATATTCTTTTCTTGTTTTGTAAGTGTAATGTACATAGTATATATATTCATTCATCTCTTCACACTAAAAAGGGATATTTATCTAAATAGTCATAGGAAAACTAGTTTATATGCTCACCCTTTCTATTCATATGACTAATTAGTCGTGAGGTAAAAAAACATATTGCTTAAAATTTTAAGCGCTAAAAGCAAGCGCATTTTTTTAAAAGGGAAAATCAAAAGGAAAATAGAAAAAGCTTAGGCACTAAAGTGAGTTTTAGTTTTGTCTTTCATTACACCTACGTGCTAAGGAGGTTTAGGGTTATGGGAGATTATCTGTCGTTTCTCTAGTGGTTCGATTTGCAAGGCCTCACAAAGACTATTATCAATCTACAGAAGAAAAGAAATAATTTTATTCATACGTTGGTGGATGATCATCATCAGACGCAGAGGGCTCACGATGACTTTATTGATGTGCTCGTTTCTACAATAGACAAGCACGAAAGTCTCTCACAGGATAAGGACATCGTGGTGAAGGCCTCTGCTATTGTGAGTTTCTCCCTTCACATTTTTTTATAAAAATATTTTCTTTTATTTCTTTTCTTTTCTCCAGGAAAAGACCTAGTTTCAAAATGGAAGCCCTTGACTCCTTGCTTTCCATTTGTTTTTGGACTGTTTGGGCTATTACATCATCCATTTGATTCTCTAGCTTGAAATTTGTTTGTGGATTGTTTGGGTTATTTTAATGATCGGTGAATATCGATTGCATAAATAAAATGTAAATCCCTGCTACAAAAAATAGCAGTATACAAGCTTTTGTCATGCAAAGTGTAGGTGACCAAAATTTGAATCTATAAACCATCTGTTAATGGAGACAGCAACAAAAACTCTTATTAAAACCTTAGAGTAACTATAACATATTACTGCCAGTCATGTTATTACAAGACTTTTCAACAAACCCATATCAAACATATCCTGTAATCATGGCATTCAATGAGACCACATTTCTTGGGGGCATTTTGTGGAACAATTCACATGCCTTGTGTATGCTTGCACATTTTTCATGCATGTCTACCAGGGAACTTGAAATTACAACATCTGACAAAAATTCCCCTTCCGTTATGCTTTGATGCATGTCAATACCCTGTTCCAAAGCTCCCATTTTGGCACAGGCAGGGAGGATGTTGGCAAAGGCTATGGAATTTGACTTTACATCTGCCAATCACATTTTCTTGAAAGTTTTTAAAGCCTTTTGAATGTATCCATTTTGCATTCTAGAGCTAAATGAAGTGTATTAAGGCGATGCTCTTCATTGCCTTCATATTCTCCACCTTCCCATTTTGGCATGTAAGTAACAAGAATAGGCAAATTTCTAGATTTTATAAGTGTTTGTAAATCCACTTGACGATTAAAAATCTTTAGATGATCAATGTGAAGTTCTGCTAAGTCTAAACCTTGAATATGCACCTGCTGCATTTGAGACACCATCTCTTCAACAGAATGAGCCACAAGGGGGATATAGAGAAAACAACCATTTTGGGCCATTGCTACCATTGTTAGTTATCTTAGATTTACTCATAAAATCCATAGTAATCTTTGAGGTTTTTAGTAAAAGAAATGCTCCATAGGTGAAAGTGATTGGTACAATACAAGAAATTTAAAGCAAAAGGGAAACTCTCTGCATTGTAGACTGTGTTTTCTGTATTATATAGAGCAGCCTAGTTGTTTATGTATCTTTTCAAAGTAGTATGTTGCTAGGGACAGACCCTCTATTAGGTTTCCTATGATGACATTCAATTATCTTTCATATGTGAGATAGAATATATAGATAGCGCTTTGATCACAACTTGAAAAGCAAACCAGACATTTGTGTATGTTTTCAAATATATTAATAATCATTTTCAATTTTTCAGTTGATCATGATATTATGCAATCCCATATATAACAATTGTTCTATGTCTGTTTATTAAATTTATAATAATATGTTTTTTTCTATCTGAGTAGAATATTCAAGCCCATATTTAGTTTGTTGATATTAGATAACCTTTTGTCTCTCATGGGTGTGTAGCTTGGAATCCTTGTGAATGTTGCTTGTGTTACTGTATGTTAGCTGTCCAAGTTTTCTCTTCTTTCTCCCAACAATAGCCTAAACTCATAAAGGTGAAGAACTTAGTTGTATTTACTAGTTTGGTAGTGGCATAATTACATGGCAGATCATCATTAAAATGGACTAATGGGCCTATATCTGGTGCACACATGTACCATTACTATTACTATTAACGGTATGATTATCTTTGAATATTCTGATATAGTCTATGTGCCCAAACTTTTGGGTACACACTGGGTACTGTACACCCTCAAACCTAAATAACCTAATTATGCATTGGGTAATATAATAAATCATATTTATATTATAGATTAGGTAGAACTAGATGTGAAATCAATCTTCTTGTTATTTCACAATTTGGGGGCTTCCACCCATAGATAGATTCATCTTCTTATAGTAAGAGCACCCTAATCTTGCTCACTTGAAGGTAGAAAAGCTCCAAGAAGGGTATGCTTTTAGTATCCCACTCACAATTCAGTGTATTTACATAGGGAAATCTACCATTAAAATAGTATTTGAGTCTCAATACAACTCCCTTATCTCCACTGTACTCTTGCACTCCACAAGAACCAATAAACACTATCTTTCTCCTTCACACAACAATGAGAGTGATTACTCTAACAACTAAATCTACAATTTGATCCATTAAATGCCCTTTATTCATCTTTACCCTAGCAATGATGGGAGACGGATTGATTGCCCTAGAATGGCAATGGTTAGTCTTGCATAACCATCAAACCATCCAAACATCCTCATAGGAAAACCAAATAATTTGCTTTCCATCCTTAATGACTGCTAACAAAGAAAACTATGATTGATTCTCCTAGATAGATAGAAGCCATGATGTCTCCATGGTGAAGTGAACATGTGTGGTTTTTAAGGAAAATTGCCTACCAAAAGATATTTGCTACCCTAACACCACCCAATGCAGAAAAAGAAACAAACATGTGACCCTTTACAAAGTCAAATAATTGTAAAAAGGGTCAAAATTGCCCTCATCTTACTCCATTACCCTAAAGTGACCTTCAACATGTCATCAACACTAGAACTAGCCTACAACAAGCAATGAAATATTTATTTGTCTTTGCAAATCTCATAATGATATTCTAGAGCATTTGTAGAAACTTTTCTCCACTCATACACCCACTACATATTTAGGATGTGAATCATGCACCTCCAATTTGGCCTGAATTGCATCTTTCAATCCACTCTTAAATGTTGTTAGAGAAATTAATGGTTCCACATTACCAACAAAATTTAGGATACTAAATTTCTGTATTGTTGCCTAATATCCTTGAGTTGGAAGAGATAACATGCAGATTCTCCCTTATTAAATTTCATCAATAATATTTTCTTGAACTCTGTTTATGATGATTACTTTCTTCTTTTCTTAAGTACCCATACAATCCAACTTACTACACTATTTTTCAGGTAGCCTATTGTCACCAAAAGCTTACAATTTCTAAACCTTATAATACTTTCCTACAAGGTCTACCTTGGCAATCCATTCATGTGGATTTTTAGTCATGAAAGTAGTATGATATGTGTAGCATTTGTTTATTCAGTGAGGAAAATGAGTGCAAATATAAACTTTGCTTGTTTTGTGGCTATGCATCATGTAATGGTGCATGAATGATCTTTGCAAATTAGTTGTCATGCAAACCTAACATAGTTAGGATATATAAACCAAGGATTGGTATACAGGTGTAAAAATGTATGTTTGACAAGTTAATTGGTATATGAATATGCATGCTTCTGAATCTTAAACAACCTAATTTTTGATACTGAGCAAAAACTTCCACTCTTTTCCTCTTCGCACTGCATGCATGGCAGATACCCAGTTTCAGGGCAAAGGTATGGATTCTGAATTGGGAGTTCAAGTAAATTGATTCTAATGGTTTTGATGATACTCAGTTTAAGAATTCATAGCGATTCTAGTAAAATTGTTGAATGGCAGTGTATTTTACATAGCAGTCCCCATAGATTGAGTGCATACATGCAGTGAGTGTAAATCCATATGCTCTGAAAGTATAGGTAGAGATATATTTTGTAATGAAAAGAGCTTTGTTATTTGAATAAGCACTTTCAATTTATAAGCTTCAAGGTTGAATGGAAACAAATGATAAATGCATCATTTAGCAGAAAAAAATGTGATTCTGGATTTATTTTCGATGCGTTTATGTTATTGGGATATTGCTTTATGAAAATGTAGTTGAAAAATATTATTGTATACCTTTTGGTTCCATAGCTTCATTGGAGGTGCTAAATTGCTAATGATTGTTATGGAACAAAAGGAGTATTTAAAATCTTGCCTATGAAATCTACTTTCAAGAGCTATTCTAGTACCATTAACCAAAATTTCATGTGTGCTTACAGGTTGGTGCCTATCTACTTGGAGAGTACAGTCATCTTTTGGCTAGAAGGCCTGGTTGTAGCCTAAAGGAAATATTTGATGTCATTCATGAAAAACTCCCTACTGTGTTGTAAGATATTCTAAGCATTTTTATGTGATTATTTAAATTTGTTTTTAAGCACCAAAAACATCTATTGATCTTGGGCTTCTAACATTTAGAATGGTGGCTACAGAATCGCGAGTGTTGCTCTTGTTTTGAACACCTATACAAAGATACTAATGCACACTCAACATCTAGATTAGATCAAGAATTACAAGAACATATCTGGGTAGTTTTTAGCAAGTAAGTAAAACTTTATTTTCAAACAATTTTTAGCTCAATTTTTTTTTAATTTTTATTAAGTTATAATAATCTTAGCTTTTTGCTAGGAATACAACTAGAAACTTTTCTCTATTTAAAGCAATTTGTCAGTGTTGTAAGAGTTAATTAAGATAGTGATGACATAAACAAGGGTGCAAGTATGAAAGCTATATTGATTTAGAAATACAACAAGGTGCAATAGAATATTTTGCATTCAATTTTGATCTATTAGAAGTTAGGATACCAATTCTTTTTCATCTTATTCATATAAATTTAAATCGTACATGTGGTTTGAGACTAATTCTTTTTCATTTCAATCTTTCTTTGCTAGTTTCATTGGAAGATTGATTAAAGTTTCATCTTTTGTCTACAATAAGAAGACAAAAAGTCTTCTAATTGCATCAACATTCATAGATTTGAAACGAAACAAATTTACAAAATTTACGAAGGAGCTTCCTAGCGTGAGCCCCAGAATATTGATATCGGTCCTCAAGGTATGTTATCCATTCTTTTGTACAAGCCTAAATGGTTACATGGAACATGAATGTGATTAACAATGTTTTCAATCTAATTCAATCTATGTTTTATCGTTTCCATAGGGTTTGAGGTATATCAAGAAATGTTGGTGAAGGCATTGGCAAATCATTTTGATGCAAAATTGCTTATATTATATAGCAGTTCAATGTTGATGGTAAGCATTAGTATATAAAACTTTGCAACATTTTATGATCTCAAACTCATCATGGTGTCCAAGATTTCATTTCAAATTGATATATAAGCATAAAGGGTTCATTCAGTCATTTTGTTTTGTGGTGGACCAAAATTCATCTGGATGTGCTATTTTCTATTTGTAAAGTGTGAAAAGTCATAGTGTTGGTGTGGTCATGATTCTCTTTTTCAAGGGGAACATGTTTCATCTTGACAACTTTGTGGTAGTGATGCTCTTTAGTTTTAAATGACAGGGCTCAGACATAAGTTCATGGTCAAAATTGGCTTAGCACCTGCCAATTGCATTAACTTAAAACATTAATGGCATTATTAGTAAGCCAAATTTGTGCCAATCAGATAAAGATTTTAGGTAGTGGAACTACATTTTGATGAAGCACTTGAAACTCAAATGTACCATTTTGTGTACCCTTCATCAATGCACCTAAGTCAAACAAACTGCTGCATTCTACAATTTGTCTAACAGGGCAGTTGCAACTACAACATCTAACCAAATTCCTCTATCCATTATGTTTTGATGGATGTCCATGCCCTATTCTAAAGATCCCATTTTGACACAGGCATGGAAGATACTGGCAAAGGTTGTGGAATTTGTCTTTACACTAGCCAATTGCATTTGCTTTAAAATTTCTAAAGCCTTTTCAACAAATCCATTTTGTACATATCATGTAATCATTGTAGTCCATGAGACCACATTTCTTTGAGGCATTCTGTCAAACAGTTCACATGCCTTGTCTATGCTTCCACATTTTGCATACATGTCTAATAGGATAGTTGCAACTACAATATCTAACAAAATTCCTCTATCCTTTATGTCTTGATGGATGTCCATACCTTATTCCAAAGCTCCCATTTTGGCACAGGCAAGGAGGATGCTAGCAAAGGTTGTGGAGTTTGGCTTTACAGCAGCCAATTATATTTGCTTTAAAATTTCTAAAGCCTTTTCAACAAATCCATTTTGTGTATATCCTGTGATCATTGCAATCCATGAGACTACATTTCTTTGAGGCATTCTGTCAAACAACTCACATGCCTTGTCTATGCTTCCACATTTTGTATACATGTCTAATAGGGTAGTTGCAACTACAACATCTGACAAAATTCCTCTATCCTTTATGTTTTGATGGATATCCATACCCTATTCCAAATCTCCTATTTTGACACAGGCAAGGAGGATGTTGGCAAAGGTTGTGGAATTTGGCTTTACACCAGCTAATTGCATTTGGTTTAAAATTTCTAAAGCCTTTCCAACAAATCCATTTTGTGCATATCTTGCAATCATTGCAGTCCATAAGACCACATTTCTTTGAGGCATTTTGTCAAACAGTTCACATGCCTTGTCTATGTTTCCACATTTTGCATACATGTCTAATAGGGCAGTTGCAACTACAACATCTGACAAAATTCCTCTATCCTTTATGTCTTGATGGATGTCCATACCCTATTCCAAAGTTTCCATTTTAACACAGGCAGGGAGGATGCTGGCAAACATTGTGGAATTTGGCTTTACACCAACCAATTGCATTTGCTTTAAAATTTCTAAAGCCTTTTCAACAAATCCATTTTGTGCATATCCTGCAATCATTACATTCTAAGAGATGACATCTCTTTGAGCCATTCTATCAAATAGTTCATGTGCCTTATCTATACTTACACATTTTGCATACATGTCTACTAGCACATTTCCAACTATAATATCTAACAAAAATCCCCCTTCCATTATGTTATGATGGATGTCCATACCCTGTTCCAAAGCTCCTATTTTGACACAAGCAGGGAGGATGTTGGCAAAGGTTGTCAAATTTGGATTTACACTTGCTAATTGTATTTTCTTGAAAATTTCTAAAGCCTTTTCAAAAAATCCATTTTGTACATATCCTATAATCATTGCATTCCATGAGATGACATCTCTTTGAGGCATTCTGTAAAATAGTTCACATGCCTTGTCAATGCTTCCACATTTTGCATACATGTCAATGACCACATTTTTTCTTAGAAATTTAGGGAAGACATCTATTGAGTATTTCATTTGGCATGATTGGCGTGTTGGTGTAGAGTCTGAGCAGTTAAGGACCAGATCCAAGATTGTCAAGTAGAAATAAGAGAATATGAATCTCCAAAAGAGGTAGATCCAACCAATCTAGAGAGGGCTCTAATGAGCCAAGAAGCCAAGAGGCTATGGCAGAGGCTTGTGCGTGAAGGTGGGGAGGGTAAACTACAAACAACAAAGCCCACAGTCTCCAAAACAACAATCAGATCCAACCAAACAATAACTAGTCTTAAGACCATGACCCATTTAGGTGAGAACAAACAACAACCAAAAATGTCCTTCAACTTGCACGGTGAAGCTGGAATGTGTGTGAGCTAGTGCCTCCATGAAAATGGTGACCTAGAAAATGGGCCTCACCTACTCCCCCGCAGCCCCATAAGAACCAAGGCATGAGAGCATGGGATGGCGGCTCTCCCTGCATCACCACGCACACACAAAAGTTCCTTCGCAGGGATGCAGGGAGAGCCTGCCATCCCGCGCTCTCATGCCCTAGTCCTTGTGGGGGAGTAGGTGAGGCAGCAATCACACCAAATGAAATAATCAATAGATGTCTTCACTGAATTTCTAACTAGGTTCATCCTGCACAGCTAGGTGGACAAGATTTTCTTTAAAGGTTTTGCCTCGCTCGCCATTGGGACTCTATAACCGTTGTCTCTAAACAAAATTCAATGGTGTTTGGGGAGTTTTAGTTCTACAAGCGCATGAATTTGGTTGTTTGAGAGTGGGTTTTGTGACTATAATCAGGGCTTAAATCTGACAGTCAACCTTGCATGTCAAGCAATTTTTTTTATGATAGTTATCTATTCAATATTGGCTTTAAAATACTATGACATACATTAGTATAAATAAATTATATAAAGACCAAACATATATATCATCATAATCCTATATAAATTTTGAGTCAAGCAATTTTTTATGACACTTATCTATTCAATATTGCCTTTAAAATACTATGACATACATTAGTATAAATAAATTATATAAAGACCAAATATATATATCATCATAATCCTATATAAATTTTGATAGTTTGTCCAAAATCTCTCCTTTCATATGATCCAGTCTTTCCAAAATTCTAGTTGTATTTTACAACTAAAATGTCTAATTACAACTATACAACTGTCAAATTCAAGCCCTAACTATAATGAATTTTGATTTGACTGCTTATTTAGGTACCGCAGTTATACGAACTCCTGGCCTCCATTCTACTTTCAAAATTTTAATGGTGAAATTTGCATATCCATCCATGTCTATTCCAATTTAATTTTACACACATTTCGATAGATAGCATAGCAACATGTATATATAATACTGGTAATTGGATCTAGAGGTGCCCAAGGCAGGGTGATAATTTTTAGAATTTTTTTTGAAATTTGTTAGATTTTTTTTATTATTATTTATTAATTTATAAGTTATTTAATCTACTAATTTATGTTATCAATTATATTTTAAATTCCATTATATTAAAGGTTGTTTTCTTTCATTTATACTAGTAAAATTGTTTTACATTACATAGTTGAGTTTAAGTTCAAGTTTCATGAAGTCCTAATTCATTCATGGTTTTATGCTATTGTTTGCAAGAGGTTCTCAATATAACGCCAATGTGATGATGAACAAACCCCAAAATCTCCATGGACTCAACTTCCCACTGTCATCTACCCTGTTTTCTTCAGAAATACCACCATTTTGATCATTGCATGAATCAGAAGGCTTAAACCACTTGCTACAAATATTGTCTAGCTCTAATTTGTTTTGAGTAATATTCAGAACTACAAATATCATTTTCAAAACCATTGGAGACCCTTTGGAAAATAACTACAACATAGTCTATAGAGAGTTAAAAGAGTGTATTTCAACCCAACAGAAATAAAAATGCACAATCTCTTGGAATAAATACTTACAAATCCAAATCCTCCCCTATAGAATGGCCAACTCACAATCTCAAATTCACCACAATTTTCTGACATGAGCATGTTAATGTATGGAATCTCATCAACTATAGCAACAATTGTCGCATTCTTGAGTGAATTAACATAGTCTTCTAGACGTACTAGAGATACCAGTCTTCTCTCATCAATTTTTAGCTCATTGATTAGATATTTTCTAACAAATGAGCCATTCAAATGCCCTATGGAGTTGTTTTCTCTTAGTGACTCTATATCTCATATTGTTGGGGACAATTGTTGAATAGTGAGAATAGATGCGAGGCTAGGCTATTCTTAAATATCATCCACTTCAATAGTCAAATGTTAATTTTGGCCAATAAAAATAGGACAAATATTTACCACTTTTTGTTGTGAATGAGGTGTAAAATTGCTATTGGCTATTTGACCCTTAAAGTGGATGATATTTAAGTAGAGTGGCTGATGTTTAAGTAAAATTATTGAGAGATCTTTGCCAGTGGTTTTTATTGGTACAAATTAGATTTTCCATGTAAATTTGTGTTGTCTATTTTGTACAGCTTACTACTATTTCATATTTTATTTATATTGTCTATTTTGACTTACTCTGTCTAAATAGATCTAAGAAGATCTGTGGAGTCAAGAAGGTAAATATTCTTTCAAAGAACATGTTAAAGTAAGTTACTTATTTACTTTTTGTTACAAAGGGGCAATTTACTTATTGCATTGTTGGGTTTTGTTTGTGTAGACCAAGGTAGGAGATGTAGCAAAGAAGTAATGCAACGATTATCAATATTAAGCGAGTTTTGATACATTCATTTAGATTTTGAGATGTAAAAGCCCATGATGAAATATTTAGGCTTCATTTTGCAAGTAGTTCTTTCATGTTTTAGAGTTGTATAAGCAAAAAATAGAGCATTGTAACTCAGTTTTCTCAGTCACAACATTGAGAAACACACTTTGTAACACATTTTTCAAAGTAAAGACATATTTAAGTCTTGTATCTGTTGTAAAAACACCTATTCTCAATAAAATTTTAGTATTTTGCCTTCTTAATAGTTGTTACATTGTGTGCAAATGAATGATTGATTATGTTTTTGTGTGTTTTATGTTTAAACCTCAAAAACAATTAAATAAACTACCAATTGACTAAATATACTACCAACTAATAGAAATTGATGACTAAATATACTACCAAATTGATGACTAAATTAATGACTAAAATTTGTTTAGTCATAAATTTGGTCATGAGATAAATGACCGACAATAAACTACCAATGGTCACGTGACTAAATATGCTACCAAATTGGTGACTAAATATACTACCAAATTACCAAATATACTACCAAATTGATGACTAAATATACTACCAAATTAATGACTAAATATACTACCAAATTAATGACTAAATATACTACCAAATTAATGACTAAATATACTACCAAATTAATGACTAAAATTTTTTTGGTCATAAATTTGGTTGCGAGATAAATGATTGGCAATAAACTACCAATGATCACGTGACCAAACTACTGATCACATGACCAATTTTTGGTAGTTTTTTTAGTCATTTTTTCTTGTTTTTCTACTAGTGACAATAATGATATGATGCAACTTTTATCATTGTAGAAAGCCTCTCAACATAATTGTAAAAAATTCTTAAAATAAAATAATTAAAATATATATGTTACATTTTATTTAATCAAAACCAATACACAAAATTAACCCAAGCCTTCCACAAGTCACAATGATTAAATTTCAAATATAAACAAGAGTGAACTGCAGTTGGAGTCCCTACCAAATGTTATCAAAATAGAATATGGCAGCGTTATAACAGAGCATGGATGAACTTCAAAAGTAGAGTTTATAGACCTAAAAGTTTGAAAGTAATTATAAATTAAAATATGTTATCCACTACTCTTGAAAGCAATTATAAATTAAAATATATTATCCTATTACTCTTGCTTATGAAAGCACTAGCTTCACTGCTGGTAATGGTAGATATGCTTATTGAGGAATGCTAGAACCAATCACTTCATAATATGTCACTTGTGTCCTCTCTACCAATCACAACATGATTTATTCAAAGCTATGAAGCACAAAGTATTGCAACAACCTCACTATTAGGTAGGTATGCAAATTTTAGAGATCTTGCACTAGTTCTTATTGAAAATCATCCCAACAATGAACTTTGAAAAATATAAAGGTAATACACAACATGAAATCCATTGCCATAAAAAGCAAGAAGCTACTTCTACACAATACATGTTTAACTTTTAGCAATATTGCATTTGTATTCTAGACAGTTGGAAGTGGGTATAGAACATTTGACTCACTTAAGGGATCAAAGTCCATGTCATTGGAATGAAATGAATTTTTGCCCTCCTTCATAGGCTAGGCCTATAGAACAGAGGCAACATTACATTGTTAGGTCTGAACCCAAGTTGTAGCAAGTTCAATTAGATAGATAAGCACAAGATCAAAGCATATCACCATATTTGCATATAAACAATAGCACAACATACTTCAAGGCATTACAACTACGATTACTATGATTGAGCTAGCCACCACAACACTTTAGACCTTACATAGCAAGGCCATGCATAATTTTATCTCTATAATATTGTCTAGTATAAGTATCCTTTCTTTTCAAAAAGTTGCAAAAACTATCTTGCATAAGTCATATCTACATCTCCCAAATAGAGCTTCACATCCTACATAGTCAAAATTAGGACCCTTGTATAGGAGGAAAAGTTAAAATCCTCAATAGATGGAACTACTTGTTGGACATAAATCAATGGCAATACAAGTACAAAATATGAGAAGCTGAGGGGTGGTAAATGGCCAAGAGAGCATTTTCTACTCACTACCTACATACAATATGATGGAAATTTTGTTTTAATATCTACAAGAATTCTATCCATGCATTTTAATTTGAGAAGGAAAAATACATCACAAGAGTGAAACTATTAGATTAGCTTATCAAAAATTTAAAATTTGGCATCACCATTATCTTACAATTATTATGAATATCAAGCTTTTATAACACATGCACACAAACTGTAGAAGCATAGACAACATGGGTAAGTGGTTTGACAAAATGCTTGAAAGAAATGCACTCTATTGGATCACAATAATTGTAAGAGGTGCACAAATTAGATTTGTTAAAAATGCTTTAAAGTGACTCTCAAGAAAATGCAAATCATTAGGTCAAGCCTTGAACTAGGCATGACCTTAGCATTCTCAAGGATGGCCACAAAATCTTAGATGTTGTGCACATCTATAGGGCCCATATAGTATAGTCCAAAGTCTTCAAAGAGTGTAGAATGGTTACTACTAATCATTAGTCTAGCATATTCATCCACTTTGGCTACAATTTCATGTGTTGCACCCCTAATTCACTATGTAATATCCTGCATATAAAGCGCCTCTTAGAAACTTTGCAGGTTTGACATTAGAAATACAATGAAAACAATAAAATAAATCTAGTGAAGAACTATGAGATTTAGGGGGATTAGGCCTAAACCTTGGTTGCTTCTCTCATTTGTTAGAACTTTTTGCTAGCTTGGATCTTAGAAAGAGCTTTACTAAGAGCACCCACTAGGGGAGTAGGGTTGTTGGTAGTAGCAGTAGGTAAGGAAACCTATTATTGATATTTAAAATGATAATCATGTTAGGATCAAGAAATCTTGTGTTGTTCATAGCTTCATAAGCTTGTTCAACACTCATTGCACAATCCTCAATAACAACTATAACATTGTTAGGATGACCAAGAAGATCTCTACCTAGTGCCATACCTGCATAACCATTCAATAAATGTAAAAATCTATCAAAATGAACCAAAGCAATTAAATATAAAAGTCTTCATTAGTTACAAATATCAACACTTTAATAGTGATATGGTCATCATAAGTTACAACAAACCAGAAAACAAGCAAAATGATAAATATGCCAATATATTGGTAAGTATCAATCAAATCAAGAAAAAAGGAATTCATCCTAATAAGCCTAGGACAAATCCCAACGAATAATTAGAATGAATCTTTAAACATTAATAAGATCATTTCAATTTCACTATTAACCAAGTTACCACAGTTTATAGATTTCTATGTTAGAATAACACAAGCTTGATGGATTCAATCATAGTACAATCAAAATGACTCAATATATAGAAAATTTTTACATGATTACACAATTAAATTAAATCTCCCAATTCAATCTCACACAAACTCACACAAAACCTTGTGATTCAAGAAGGCTCATTTAAGAGAAAACAAATTTCAGTTGAGATAAAATATAAATCATCGAACTCCCCAAATTCATAGAATCTAAAGGCATAAAAATTTTATTTAAATTTTCAAAATTTATGTAACAAAGCACAATCAATTATCCTAGAGAAAGTATGGCAAAGATAGAGACAACTAGGGTTCTAAATCTTGGTACAAGTATGAACAAAAAGCTTAGGAAGAAAAAACAAACCAACCCACAATTAATAATTTAACCATAAAATTTATTTTTTAAATCATTGAGAAGGGACAACCTAGAAGATAAGGATATTAAATGCATTAACATGGAATTCTGATGCTCTAAATCTAGTCAAATAGTTGGATCTTTAGTATAGAAAAAGAACATGAAAAGGGGCTCAAGAATGATCTAAAAGACCAAATAGAATGAGCACATCACCTGTATGTTGAAATTATCATATGTTTTGTATATGTTTTGGATAGTCTAGCAATGGTGTTGGAGACTTCTCCCGAGTGTACTCAATTTTTAGAGGATTATCATCCCTCTTGATAATGTCCTTAGTGATGTTATCTCCATCGGTATTATTTGATTTTGCAGACACAATCCCATGCTATAATAGGGGAAGAGAACATCCATTCAATTTCATATAAAATAATACAACATCCACTAAATTTCATAGAAAATAATACAAAGCTAAAATTCAATAACATGTAGAAAATTTCCTACACCCTATAGATTTGTAAACGTAACAACAAATACATTTTTATGTTGGTACTAAAAATAACAAAAATTATGCAAAACCCAGGCCAAAGGTATTAGATCAAAACTTGAGCTCAAACCTGAAAATAGATATATTTATAGGTTTTTTACTGAAGGACAAGCCTATTCCACAATCTTCAATTTCATTCGCAATTTGCATGGGTCTTAAGATGTACTATTTAGTTTTAACTGCTTTGTCCTTAGGAAAGTGAAATGCAATGCACTTTTGGAAGGCTTCCAAAAAAGAATTTTGTAGCATGGGCTTTCCTAGGTATACAAATGACATGACCATTCACACCTATGCTAATCTCCTGCTACTTCAGCTTTCTCTCTCACACACAAGCCAATAGATACTTTCCATAATATGTAATAGTTAGGGTCATTTTACTTGTAAATGTATATCTACATCAAAAGATCAGGGTCTTTTGTGGGACGTCTATGTTCATAGTTCTGTGTAGTCTCTCTCATGGTGGAGGTTTGAGTCCTAGCAAACAAGGAATTGAAAACATAAGCTCAAATGCAAAGAAACCCAGATGACTAAAACTGCTATTAAAATCTATAATATCAAATTAGAATTTGTAAACATTCAACTGCATTCAGTCCACATACAGTACAAACACAACTTTTGTCATTTTTCTTCTATATGTATAACCATAGAAAAGACCTAAATCCACACCTACAAACCAAACTAGGGGCCTAACTTAAAGCACTTATGTTCATTTGTTTATGTGCCCTCTTTCAAGAGGAATCTGTGTTGGCAATAAAAATAGATAGAATCATAAAAAAACAAACAAATTACACACTTGAATGTGAGAAATTTTAAATAAAACATTAAATAACCCTCCCCCCCCAAAAAAAAAATGCATACCTATCATAGACATCTGTCAAAAAACCTGAATCAGTTAAAAAAGAACATGGTCATCCTTCTTCTTAGCCCCTACCCAATAGGGCATTCCACCTACTCTCTATAAACACCCCCAACATCAATACAGGAAAAACCAACTAGATAAAAATATGTACAAAAAAAATGCACTAAACACAATAGGAATATATAAAAGGGACATAACAAATGTTTTGGTTGAAGGATGGGCATTGACTAAGTAGTCTATGATCCATTTGATGGCATCCTAAGTATTGGCATTGGTGGCCTCCATGTGATCTCCATCCTCTAACACAACCCACCACAAAAGAGTGGTTGTATATGCCATTGGAAGCCCAAACTCAACATGATCCCCTACATAACACATTCTTTGGGATGGGATATGGACCCATGTCCTACCCATTTGAGAGAGTAGAACCCCCTCTCTGAGTGATGGAATTATCATGGAGAGCTAGATATAAAGAATGATGAAATGCATCAACATGAGAGATGAGAACATATAATATATAATGGACTTTTAAAGTAACAGAGCATGCACCACACATCCATCAACAAACCTAGTTGATAACATATCATACACACATCTTTAGGATGGTTTCAAATGTTAAAAGGCCAGTTCTCTCTATATCTATGAAAATAAGGAGATGGACACATACTTTCCATGGAAAAGAAATACATGAACTATTGTGGCAGTCAATGCAACGAACCCCACTCCATACGTCATAACAAAAAAGGTACTTAAATTTAATGTGCCATACTTCTCATATGCCTTTAAGTCTAGATGGAAATTTGAATCAATAATCTTGGAGATATTGTACCTTTGGCCAAAGGAGGTGATAAGATGACAAGAAAATATGAGAAATGTCTTTGCATCAAAAAGATTCAGCCAATATGCCTATGGTGTCACCACATACATTACAAACACAAAACCAACAACTACATTGGCAAGGGCAAACCAAGGACTGGCAAGTGGGCTTTCCAAATATGAAGAAATTGTGGACCAATCAATACCAATGACTCCTATACCAAAACCTATTAATCCTAAACCCAGTTGTTGTACCAGTACAAATTTACGAAATATCCAGCAGACCCATGAAAGTGATGTGATCATGGGTAACATATATAGCCAGGTAAAACATAATAGGAAAAACTACATTTAAGAACTAATAAAAAGAATTGATTTCTCATAAGGCCTCCCTTGGGCCTCTTCTCCTTTTCATTAAGAGCTCTGCAATCATAACAATTCAAACAACATAAATTTCCATAATGTCCAAGTGCCCACCAAGTCCAATTTGGTGTATCGATTCTAACATAATTTTAGTTCTAAATGAACAAATAAATAAATAATGGTGTTGAAAAGAAGCATATATTCAAAGTAAACAAGTCTCTAATGCATCTTTATCCATATAAAACAAGCAAAGAAAAAATAGAGTAAGTGATGAGCTAAAGTAAATACTACAAAAATCTTTGCTGCTGATGGTGATAATGATGGTAAGTTTCTTCAAGTTCCCATTAGAAAAAGCATAAGATAAAATATAGAAGCCATGGAAACCTAATAAGGCCAGAGTCAGGTTATATGGTCTGACGAGGTACATAACTAAGCAACTGTATATATATGTTATGGGTATCGTTGGCCACATATATGTGTGAGAGAGAGAGCTATGGGGATCATTGGCCCTAAAAAAGAATTTATGCAACTAAAAAAATGCATATGACCTACTATTAAATAAAGCTCCTAATTTTATATTCGCAACATACAATTGGGAGAACTTCATCAAAGGAAAAGATTCAACTAAAACAGATAAAATGATTGGACGAGAATGCACATTGAAACCAAAACACCAAAAAACCCATTTCACCAATCTCTAAGGAGAATAAACCCCATGTCCTTGAATTGCCATGGCCTTTTATCTATTGCTGCCCCCCTCCTCCTTGTGGCCTCTTAATAGTTCTCCATTCCCCAAACCAACATTTTCATACAGAAAACCGCGAAACATGGATTGATGAAGGTGGTAGCAAAAGTGCAGGTGAAGGATGAACCAGATAGCCTAAGACCCATTGGAAATGCAACAATTGTGGGATACCTAATTACATATCTTGTGGTGGGATGGTCACTCTACTCCTTGAAAACAACTAGGTGTGGGCTTCCCCCTAGTTCAGGGGGTTCCCTAGGTGCTGAAAACCCTATGGCTTGGAATTATGCAACTTAAAATACATGATTTTTTAATAGCAATCACTACAAAAATCAATTCCACTCACCCAAATCTTCTCTGTCCAACAACATGTAATATTATTTCCTTGATCCATTCTAAAAAAATACTATTTTCCAAACACCTATTTTGAGCAACTCTGCAAAACAACACATTTTTTCAACCAAACACAACATGCATCTTTTTGCAAGCCACTTGCCATTGCCCAAACCCTCCAATGCACACAAGTAATTCCATGCAAAACATTATAGATGGACAAAAAAATTTCCCATTCAAACTTAGTGCAGAATAAAATACTAGGGGTAAATTAATGTCCCAATGAGAAAATTTCATCAATCACGAGAAAAAGAATAAAATATTTCAAATGAAATACAGTGGAGAATAAAATACTAGGGGTAAAATAACACCCCAATGAAAAAACACCATCGATCAAAGGAAAAAGAATAAAATATTTCAAACCTTAGCTATGGCTTTAATATTTTCCATATTGCACAAAGTTCGAAGCAAACTAATGCTCTTTTTGTTGAGTGAAAACAATAGTCCTCTACTAAGGTAGGGACTAATAGTAAATGGTGATGCCCCTTGCCATTATGTTTTAGTGGTAATGGACAACCAAATCTAACTACGACTCGCACATAATGTGGAGACATACATTTTAGAGGAATATGTTAAGGTAATCAACTCTCAAGCATTATGACTTGTTAAAATTGTACTCCTAGTATATCGTACTACTAGTGTGAGCCAAAAAAAAAAGAGTCGTGTTAAATGAGTCTTCAATAAAATATCATTAAAGGGGTGCAAATAATTATAACAAATGTCCTTGTTAACAATAATAATGTATATGAATTATTATTATTTTAATTGAACAATGTAAAGAATAGAATTAGAGGTAAAACTCTAGAATCAATCATATTGTTAGTAATTTATTTTAAAAATATTTTTAATTAAAAAATTTGCATCTTTATTTTGCAAAAGGTGTTTAATTTGAATAGAAAAAAAATTAACCTATGTTCTCTTGCTAGGTACAATTAGTAATAACTAGTAAAAAAACTTGATTATAATAGTATTTACCAAAGGCAAGTACTAAGAAAATCTATAAATAATAATATTATTAGCTTTAATATTTGTTATTTTGAATAAATAAATAATTTATATTTTTATTTAAATAATACTAATTATTTTTGAAGATATAATTTATTAATAAATGGTTGTTTGTTGTTAGTCCTTACCTTAGAGACTTGTAATGATGGAAATTGTATAATTTGTATTTTTTCCTTTTTTTTTTTCATTTACTTTGAGTGGGTTGTTTTTAATGTAATAACTAGTGTATATGTGCCATGTTTTAGTATAAAAGTTAGTAAATAATCTATATTTTAGCTAATTCTGTCTACACACATTTTTAGGGATTAGTTTTGGTCTTCACTTTATTTATTTATTATCTTGAATCAAATATGTTAGTGTACAACTAGCCTAGATTAGATTCATGGGAGCATAAATGATAGCAAAAATTTTAAATTCAAATATAAATTATGGGCCAAAACTAATTCCCTCCAACTAGTCACTATGTGTCAACTTGAGTGTAATACTTGTTAACTTATGTGGTAGGGTGTAATATTTAAGGACAAACTTTAATTCATTTCAATCCATCTGAATAGATATCCACAAAATCTCATTCCAATTTGCATTATCACTCAAGTAATATCATAGAGCATCTACGTTACATCATAGTAGGTAGTAATACATGTTCTTTTGTTGAATTTTTTTCTTTTTTGTTGAGCCATTAGATCCAGAACATGGATTTGACCAAAGGAGAACATTCCTTTCATAACAAAATCCTAAATAGTGCCAATTGACACTACCATTTTTAGATGCATGCATTGACATCAAGGCAAATAGAATCTTGGCATCAAATTTAGAAGTGTTTAGATCCATATGTAGCGTTCAATTCCACAAGTGTAAAGATTAGTTCTATAGGTGTAAAAGTGAACTGGAACTTTAGATAGGGAATTTAGTGACATATAGGAATTCATGTAACCAAAATTTCAAAGCACTAATAAATTAGTGACAGTTGTCATAGGGAATCTTCATCAAGTTTAGAGCTAAGTTGATCAAGGGACCAAGTGTAAATCATGGTGAACAACCCAATATAAGAGATTCAATAGGGTTATAAGTATATAAGATTTACGTATAATAGGGATTTTGGCAATATGCAAAGAATAATTTAACAACAAAATTAGAGGATAAACCATTAGAGCTATAATAACAAGATTATATTATACTTAGTTCTATGAATAATTCATGAAACATATGTGAGGTCTATCTCCTTATTGTTCAACCATCTATTTGTCTAGCCTTACAAAGAATGATTATGTACATATTTATATAAGAGGGAAAGATATGAAGTGCCAATTGAGATATGATGGTTTATATTCCCATTACAATGATCACAACCACTCATAACCATCGATCATAAGTTAAGATATATGATAATTCTAACATGAAGATGATTTGCAGTGCAAAACATTTAAGTGCTGACTAGGATGCAAATCTTGTTAGCAAAACCACAAAGCCTATTATGCAAAACTTGAGATTTACAGCATGTTCTATTGACCTTGATCCTCCTATATCATTTACCTCTCCTTGAGGAGCAATGGTATCCATGAAAGTAGGTGTAATAAATGTGGGAACAAACCTACAACCTAAGCTTTTGTGAACTATTTTGCTTGTGGAAGGAACTTGACCTAAGCTTTGAAGATCTAGAAGAGAGAGATCGCTTGTTGTCTTTTCCACTTGATATTGGTGTCAATGACTTCATCCAATTCTGCCAAAGTGATATATTTTAGATTGATCTATA
Source organism: Cunninghamia lanceolata (assembly GCA_027924645.1). Taxonomy (NCBI): domain Eukaryota; kingdom Viridiplantae; phylum Streptophyta; class Pinopsida; order Cupressales; family Cupressaceae; genus Cunninghamia; species Cunninghamia lanceolata. The sequence continues at coordinate 172,418 of BSBN01000754.1, forward strand.
TTTGTTAAAGTGTCTACAAAATTTGAAGAATCCAACAAAGGTGAACACAATAAATTTACATTAAAGACTATATGCAACCCAAGGTAGCCATGTAGATTGAGCTCAAATGTGTTATTTCCTACTTTCTTGGTGATGGTATTGTTATATACCTAGTGATATGATATTATAATGTATTGAGGTGGATGGAGATGTAAATATGTGGTACACGTCCCTTAACTTAGTTATATTGGTTCATGTGGACACCTTGTGTAATTAATTATATTAGGCGATGAGTAGGCCTTCATTGTGATTAACCTTCCATTATGTTATAAGGAGGAGGTCTACATAAGGGTGGTGATTACCATTGTAAGGATGGGTGATGTGTGTTGAATATGATGTTATATTTGGGATTTCTTAGATATATAGTGTGGAGTGGCTTATTCCATGAGGAGTATTGTATGGTGTTACCCTACCTAAAGGGTTTATTCCATTTCTCCATATATTGGGTATTGAGGCATCTTTGCCCATAAACATATCTTGTGCAGTGTGAGATCTATATTTTGTATTGTTTTATTGCAATTATTATATGTGTGGATCTTAAATCAAGTGGTATTAGAGCTATAATTTGGGTAAAGGTGAGGAAAAAACCCTAATTTTTGAATATTTGCCTATATCTTTCAGACAATTATGTATTTTTCTATATTTGTTTTACAAAATTTTGAGGATCAATAAGGAAGCTAGTCCAAAAATTAGTTTTTAAGAATCAATATCGTGTGAGTTATAGTAAGTTTATGATTTCTCATACATTAACTTTCTAGGCTACAAATCAGGGATTTTTTTAAATATTTTTACATTTCTAGAATGTTTGTCAGAATTTAGTAGAGGTCTATTATTTATATTTTATTTTTGATGTTGAAGACATTATGAATTTATTCAATCAAAGTTCGGTATGTTGTAGAAATTTAGAAACCCTAGTTTCAATAGAGGTTCCTATGTTTGATAGAAATAGTAATGGTTGAGAATGGTATTTCCAATTCAAAAGGGCTTATGGTAGACATGTAGCATGGAGTAAAAAATTAAGTTGGCACTTGAGTGGCATATCTTTAAAATGGTATATTAAAGTGTGCAATATCATTTATTCTTTAGAAGAAATGGAACTTGCTTTCTTAGATGGGCTCTAGAAGAAGGAGGAGAAGGAAAGGAAGAGGAATAAGAAAAAAAATATGAAGAGAAGATGAAGGATACAATTACAACACTTTATCTCTAAGGAAGGAAGATTCAATCTTTTAATTTTATAAATTTATTCAAAAGGTAAAGATTATTGTTTCTATAATCCCTAACAAAAAGTATGACTTCATTAGTGTGGAATTATCCAAGACACTATAGGTGCAAGAAAAGCACATCAAGGAAAATTAAATAGTGGGTAAGTATCTTCAAATTTTTAAATATTTGAAGCTCTCCATGGATAAATATGTTTTTCATTCAAACTTTTATGTTTTGGATATGGATGGGTTGGATATTGTTCTCGGTTATCCTTGGTTAGAATCTTTGGCAATAGTAAACATTCATGTACAAAAGAAGTTCATGAAGCTTTGTTATAGGAGGGAAAAAGTTACATTACATGATATTACACAAAATGGAGTCCAAAGGAAAGTCAAGGAATAGCAAGTTTGTGAATCTACAAAATATTGAAATAATGAATTAAAAGACAATTTCAAGAGGATTGAGATGTAGAGGAAAAAGAGGAGACAAGTAATTATCTTCATGAGCTTACAAAACTAATGGAAAAAAAATGGTGAAGAATTAGAGAAGGTTCTAGTGATAGAAAAGGTTGCAATATATGAGCATGTACATTATTTTTAGAGAAAATAATCATATAGGAAACCATCATGGAGGCATGATAATACATGAAATAAAAAATACAATCAATATGGATCTACATGGAATCAAAGGAACAACTACAAAAATTAATGGCATCATAGAAGCAATGGATGTTCATATAAGAAAAGAACATACTATGATAAGGAATGGAATCACATGGTGTGGAGAAATATAGATCAAGGATGGGATTTAGGTACATCAAGCTAAAGCCACTAGAAAGGTTAGCTATGGATGGTTGGATGATTTGTCATGGCATAATATTTGTAATGACTTGTAACAATCATTCTATTTGGCTTCTTCTCATGTTTCGAGGATGAAGCTTGTCAAGGAGGGATGTCATATTATGTACCAAGGGATATGTTATTATAATGTATTTAGGTGGATGGAGATTCTAAGTAATTATATTATAGGAGGTCTTCATGAAGGAGGTCTTCATTGGGATTACCTATTCATTATGTTATAGGAGGAGGTCTATATAAAGGAGGTGGTTATCATTGTAAGGATGGGTTATGTGTGTTCAGTATGGTAATTTATTTGGGATCTATTAGAGATAGAGTGTGGAGTGGCTTCTTCCATAAGGATTATTATATGGTGCTACTCTACCCCAAGGTTTAATTATATTTCTACATATATTGGATATTAGGGAATCTTGTCCCACAAACATATCTTGTGTGATGTCAGATCTATCTTCTACATTGTCTTATTGTAATTATTACATTTGTGGATCTTATCAAGTATAGATCCCATAACAAAGTAAATGAATATTGTAATAAGGTCTTGTTAGTATTTCCTTATACAAGTGTATCTAGATTCAATCACCAATCTTAAAGGTGTATAATTTCCTTTGCTTGTCATGGTGTTGCTTGTACTTTGTATTAGTCTACTACAAAGTGGATTACACTTTCTAGTGAATATGATAAATATGTTCAATGAATTGAATGACTTTTCTAACTTCATTTTGAGTCAAAGGAATTTTTATTGTTGATGGGGAAATAGGATAAGCAATGTCAATGGGTGCCAAAGGTTTGAAACCTAAACAAACTTGAAAAGGGTAGTGTGGAGCTATGTTAAGATTTGTTGTACTTATCTGAAATGAAAGGTATAAATTTTATCCAAGTAGAATGTTTCTTCAAATTTTACACTCTAAGAAGTTAAACTATCATCATATTACCCACTTATTTATATCCATTTGTCTAGGAATGTAATGCAGTGGATTTGCTCAACTTTGTGTCTAGCATAGATCAAAGTGCTTTTTAGAAATTGCTCAAGAACTTGATATCTTTAGATGAAATAATAGTTTCTAGGATTCCTAAGTGGATATAGATATTTTGAACATATAGGCAAGTTACTTCCAAAGTTGTGATGGTTTTCTTGCAAGGGATCAAAATTTTTATCTTTGAGAATATAATAGCCACTGTAAAAACACAATGATTAGCATGTTGTAGGATACCCTAAGATGAAGTCCATGGAAAAAAGTTTCCACAGTGTCTTTGGAACTAGAAAATATTTGTTCAAAACCATCTTCTTATTTGTTGGCTTCACAATTAGACATGTGGTGCATGATTTAATGTATTTGCTAACATGTGACCTAAGGTGTGACCAAATGTACATCTACATCACCACAGGTTTCTTCTTGACTCCAAAATTTCTTGCAAGTTTGGTAAATGAGCCCATAAATAAATTTTAGTCTCCCTACCTCAAGTAGAACACACAAGTGCATAAGGTGGTAGAGGACTCCATCGTACAAGTAGAAATCTTGAACTAGTTTACTATAAAGAAAATTTTGATATATTTCTAGAAAGCCATTGTTAGAAGGTTACAGTTATAACCATGCACCAAATTCATGTCCAAATGAATTAACAACAAAGAGAAGAGCTAGAATTAGTGGATGAATCAAACAATTTTTTATTAGATTGATATTTCCCTTCGTATGCTTGATATGTAGGTGGAACTACTAAAGATAAGAAGATCATTTTTGATGCCACTTTTGATGCAACTTGTGTTGTGTCTATATGAATCAAAGTTCCTTGTGATCTATGTGGATCATAATTGCCTTGCCCAAAATATAGAATTTTCAATGCGTACATGCCTAAGAAATGACATAAGATCATAATCAGATGATGGGTAGTTTTTTACCTACATAGTGAATGTATCTTGGATGACCGTTTTGATTGAGAACTACTTCAAGTGCATATTCTAATGCATCAATATTGATCTTGGATGGTTACTAAATATTTTTAAGCACAAGTGTTGGTATTTTAATTCCTTGAATGATTTTTGTTGTGTGACTCTTTAGATGAACCTTGCTTTAGAGCCACCTCTTGTAACCTAGTTTATCATAAACTCACATGTGAGACACAAAGTACAAACATACTATATAAGTTTTCCATTCCAATGAATCTATAAAGATTTGTAAGATTATTTAGTTGTGGCTAATTCTAAATGACTTGAATCTTGGTTGGATGTGTGCTACTCTAAATATGTTCACCACAATTGTGTATGAGTTGGAAGTGGGTCAAAAAATGTGTTCCTCTTGTGTCTCCTATGTGCAAAAAGATCACTCTTGTTCATGTGGAAAAGGCTAGTGGCATGGAGGAATATATGGAGGACCTCTCTTTTCATGAGGAAGGAGTGTCCTATTGATGTGAATAGGGAATTTTACTTTACTATTTCCATACTAGGTCTTGTTCACACTAGTCTACTTAAGCATACTTAGATCATTTAATGTTTGTGTCTCGTATCATAGGATTAAGACACTTGTCATGATATTAGTTTGTCTTAGAGTCTCACCTTGCCTATATAAGGAAGGCTCAAATTGTACATTATGAAATCCTTCATTGTATCATTTTGTATGCATCTAATCAATTATTTGGCTTCATAGAGTTTGTGTTGCTTCTCTCTTGTGTGGAAGGTTCTTTTGGCTGCAAATGATCTTGGGCCATCTTGAGTCTATTGTGTGACTCTTAGATGGTATCAAAGATTCAAATTTGTAATTTCCTTTCCTTGATTAGAGAGTTTTCACCAAGAAGTTTCATATGGTGTATCTTAGTATAAAATGGACTTTGCCATTGAGTCTACAAGGCCCACAAACCTATAAATTGATATAAAACTCAATAGGTTTTGGCACTAGCAAAATTTTGGCCATTTTTGAGGTTTGGAAAAATATTTGGTCATATAAATCTATTTTGTAGGCTGTACAAATCCTTACTTGTCCAAAAATGGATAACTAGTGTTAGATTCTGTCACCATAAATTTTTAGAGGATTCCTGAGGAAATATTCTATTTGTATCACATTAGGTGTGATCTTGTGGTACATCATATCACTCATAAGAAGTAAATTATTAGGCATTAGGAGTAGGGTATAGGAGGAAACATCATATTACATTAGTGGTTAGAAGATCTACATAGAAGCTCAAAGCTATTGATTAGGGGGCTAAGGTTGCAACAGCCAACCATAGGGGTTGAATCTTATGGTCAAATCCAACCCCATAAAAACTAAGTTCTAGTGAGTGGTACAATGAATACCACCTAAATCTCCCACCTCTATTCAACCTAGAAAGTGGCACCACCCACTATACCACCCAAATAGTGAAAAGGGGTGTTTTTTTTTCCCTAAAGGAGTTTTTCTTTGATGGGGCATATCTTGTGCATATAGAATCAAATTTTTGCAAACAAATAGGTGTTGGAAAGCTAGTTCTGAGAACTATGCACCCATCTAATTGGTTTTTCCAAAATTTTCCCTAGGTACATATTATTTTAGCTTGAAGTAAATTTTTCTATTTTGATTTGTACTTTGGATATTTTGCAAAATATGGAGCCATTTTTTAAGCTATAGCAGTTCCAATTTCACATGTTTTGATCTTTAACTAGTATATGAGGAATGTATCATTATAAATAATTGGTTTTACAACACATACTTTCATAATAAGCTTGAAAAAAGAGAACTACAAGTCTTGGAAAGATGGCATCTTGAAACATCTTAGGTGGCTTCATGTCTTGCCACATCTTTATGTAATTGTCCTTGAACTAGGTACTCCATATCAAAAGCAAGTATGGAATTACAAGAATGATCATGTCCTAGGTTTTATTAGTTATACTATTAATGGTGACACTTTTTGGGAGATCTCAGATATCATCTTTGAGACTAAGTTTCCATGCATAGTTTAAACCAAAATTTGGGAGATTTATGGAGACCCTCATCTCTCTCCATTCCTAGATGATCTTATTATGGATAGTCTTCTACCCTTGATGCTTATGAAAACCTAGCATGATGATGATAATAAAGAGAAGCTTACTTATTTGGCAAGTCTAGATAGTTGTGATCAAATTGAGGCTTCTCCTACTTCTCCTTCTTCTCCTATAGATATCACATCACCTTCACTTGTTTTTGGGTGTTGCCACAATAGTGTGTCCCACTTATGGGACATCCTGATTTTTATCTAAAATCACATATTTTTTAGAAAAAATAATGATTTAAGCCTTGAGGGGTTCTATCTAAAGTGGTTTAATGGAAGAGGGTTAGAATAAAACCCTCTTACATCAAACCCTTGATGGAGTCTCCTTCACACCCATCAAAATATTGACAAAAAACCAATTTTGCTTCACCTTTTGGGGGATCAAATGAAGTCATTTAGAAATTCTATTTTGTAAGTATGTATCCTTAGTATAAGCTTTCCAAAAAGTATGATTATGAATATATTTCATTTGATTAGTATATTTATCTTCTATTTTCTAGTGAACATAGGTTTTTCATTGAACATCAAGGTCTCTATTCCACATATGTGGAAAAATAAAAAAAATAGAGAAACAAATTATGAAAAATATTTGTGCACTAGGTATTGATGTCCTTGTTTCAATAAAAAATAAAAAGTTAATTTGGATACATACATAAAAAGTTATGTTGTGTGGTGTAAAACTATGTTTGAATTATAATTAATATCACTTCAAAAATTAATTATAGAAATATGCAACAAAAAATTATGAAAAAAATATATGCACACTAGATATTGGTGTTACAAATTTATGTTTAAAAATTTATAATTTTATCCTTTCTATTAAAAAAATTATGATACATATGGTATAAATGTCACTTTTTAAAATATTGTTAACTATAAAAACTAATTTATAAAAAGTCACATAAAACAATTGACAAATTGTTTCTTAAAATTATAAAAATACATTTAGAATCTACCCACAAAATCTCAAAAATCACTAGTTCACATCATCTTCAAATTTTTATTAGTTTCATTGCTATAGTTGTCAGAAAGTGAGAATTTTGTTAAAAATGATAATTTCAATGTCCCAGTTTGGTCAAAAAGTGGGACATAGTATTATGGGTTGACCCTTCTTGAATTGATTCTTTGTAGTAGTTACATCATAGTCTTCCATATTTCATTCATTAGGATAAGTACTTGATAGACACTATAGGTTTGGTTTGTGAGTCCAATCTTGTATTTTTGATAGACACTATTAATGACATTGATCTCCTCTTTGATGTTAGCTCCATACAGTGTTGGGAAAAATGTCTCAATCTTGTGATTATTAAAAGTATGATTTTCTGGGTTATAAAAATGAATGAACTTAATTTCTAGACTATAGAGTCAATTTTTGGAAAAATAACTATTATAGGTTTCCTGACACCACTTCCAAGGGTGACCTATGTGTAGATTGCTTCAAGCTCTATAATTTTAAAAAATAGGCTCAATAGCCTCCCAAATAAAAAGTTATGGCCTCTAGAAGTTGGGCCTACTACATTGGAAAATGTAAAAAATGTGATGGACATTGAAAAGAGTTGTAAGGGGGAGTTACAAATGTTGACCAACTTATGATGCATGTTATCATACATCATAATGCAAGTTTGAATGGAGATAATGGAACCCTAAGGATTTGGGTGCCACTTTTGGGTGGTCTTGGATCATGGTTTTGTTTTGGATGGGAAATGAGGGTGAGGTTGATTTTAGGGGTTTATGTGTAATCCTCCTTTCCCAACAAACATTCCAAGGGCTTATCAATCAAGTTGAATCTCCACTAAGAGAGAGCAATCACCTATGTGTTGAAATTCAGCACATCTAATCTCAAGATCATCAATCTTCTATACATGTGTAGAGAATCTTCACACATCACATTACAAGTTTATAGAGAAAATACCAATTCATATGCAATTACATCAAATACAGATCTTACACAAACAAACATTTTCATTCATCCACATTACAATAATTAACTTCACAAGGCTCAGATAAAGGTTTAGGGGAATGTCATAGTCTCCTCATAGAACCAAGTAACCAATAACCAGTGCCAAGTAACCAAAGATCCAAGAACCAGGTAGAATGATGGTCTCAGGGCCACGCGCCTGGGGGCCTCACCATACATTCCCACAATGGCCTACCTCTTGTTTGTATAAGGGGTTTAGCCTCCAAGAGATAGCCAACATAAGAACAAGATCACTAGGAAGGTAAGTGGATAATGACCAGCCCATACTAGTCCACACCTACCCCCATCCTCAAAAGTTTCCCACGTCTGCTTCCTTATATACACTCCACCAGAGGTCGATCCATCGACATGGCGAAAAGAACATCACAACATATGACCAACACTTGCAATAATCTAGCTTAGCCACAACAAATAACAGAGATACCAAACGAAAGGAGTTTCAAAATCCAATAGTAAAATAAATAAATGCGTGCCATTCCAACAATAAATCAACCATAACCACAAGGATTACGTGAAAAATGGAGAAATCAAAGATTTGTGGCTAAGCTACTTTCAGACAAGATTAAATAACATGGTTGGTCCACACAGGAAAGATACAAAAAGATCACCAAACAACCAAAAGAAATAATCACAATCCAAGAAAGTGCACATTACATCACTATGTGACTAACATTAAGTCACCTATAAGGAAGGAGGGAAACACGATCACTACATGTGTTATGCAAACACAACCAATGCAATAACATCATGTAGGTAAGTATTATCAATGCACCTTCACGTACTCTTACGTGGAATCGTGCCCTTCTCAAAGGTAACACGTCATCAATATAGTACACCGTGCCCTTCTCAAAGGTACACGTCATCAATATAGTACATCGTGCCCTTCTCAAAGGTACACATAAGATATCAAGGTAAGATTAAACTTGCACAAGTAGCATGGCCTCGAGCAAATCACATGCCCATACCAAAACATAACCAAAATCCCATGTCAGATGTCAATAGTACCATCAAGGAAACAGAGCATGATAGGATAACACTATGGGCCTCTCAAAGGTCCATTCATTAAGGAGAAGTAGGGGGTACTCTGGTATAGGAAGGTATGGTTGGTTGGGTAATCCCAAACCCATGCCACAACACGTCACCATAGCTTCCTAATTTCTTCCTCTCCACTACTTAACTCCACACATGGAAGGTCTCCAACTCCAAGATTGGACCTTACAGGGTGTACATACAAACAACCACACAAGCATGAGTCCATCATACTTGTAGTTATACACTCAACCCATGGATGAATACCTAGTATCGCAAGCTCATGAATACACTAAGCATGGACCGGATAATCACAACACATAGCAAACATATTCATAATAGGTATTTACATCCACAAGGTAACACATAACACAATTCTCCTTTAATGTTCATTACTTAGTGAAGAAGGACAACTTTCATACCCCAAAGTCACATAATAATTACCATAAAGGTTCTCTAAGAAATTTACTCAAACATCAACTCAAATTAATCCATCTAGAGCATATTGGAATCCAACCATGACTTCACATTAAGAGATAAGGCAACACCTTCAAGTAAGTACACCAATTTACTAGCTATGCTTGATAGATCATAATTGAACCCAAACAACATTATTTCAACTCACAAGATGGTGACTCACAACACATCACATATCATAGAGTTAACGATATCCCATATAACACTACATATGCACTACGAAACCACCACACATTTATCTAACACAAGGTTCATAAAGTAGAGGCATATCACAAGAAGAATCTAATAGCAAGATCATGTCTCTAATTTTACTATTCTACTATGAAGTCTAAACATCTTTTCCACACAAGGTATGCATAACATGATATCAATTTCACACAAAAACAAAGTTATAAAATGCAAAATTTTAGTTTGTAGAAGTACTTTACAAAAAGGGTCACCAAGCACACAAATTCCTCATTGAACAATTTAAGGACATATGTTAATTCTTAACAATTTGCCATGCATAAAACTAATTTTCACCACTTTCTTTCTTAGTATTTTTACAAGGTAATCTAATGAAATCACACATGTAACAAATTACACTCTTAAAATTTAAAGCAAGATACACTTCATGCAATCTTTTCTAGTTATCAATCCAAAGGAAACAATGCCAATTTCTAATGATAACAAGGGTTAGGGATTCAAGAGATTATGCCATTCAACCTTATGATAAACACACGTCAAGTTCACAAGGCAAGAATAAATCAAATGGGCATTAAGATGTCACTACTCTCCACAAAAATACACAAGGGTGAGGAAGGGTCCTATGCAACCCTCACCACCTAAATCAACTGACTCGAGAGGACAATCGACCAAGAGGATCACAACCACCACAAAACACAAGCGGAAGACTTCAATAATCATGTGACAAGGCATGGGTATTCCTCCAAGGTGAAGGTTAGTTGACAAACCACAACCTCACTCTCTCATAGCTACATGTAGTAGGACAAGGGTCAAACCATGCGCAACCCACTCCATGTTGGTCCAAACAACACGCAAACCCCAGAGCTCCCAATGTTGAAACATGGGCTCTGATACCAAATGTCATGCCCACATTTCCCATGCGGTCACAACACATATTCATGCATGTCATGTCCACATGCGTCATGTGGTCACGATACGAACTGTCAAAAATTTTCTCTTACTACTTTGAAAACCCCCTCACATGCATAAGCGTGCTTGGTGGCGTATGCTTAAGGAGTAAACAAAGTAGTTGTTAGCATGGTATTACACTCACGAATTACATTTGTATAGCAGTTGTTTTAGGTGATAGATCATTTTTCAACAAAGCATGATCATTTGCCCTCTCTTCTGTTTCTCTTAAATTTAATTTATATATATATATATATATATATATATATATATATATATACCGCCATTATTTCAGTTCACTTTAACTCACAATTTCATTAATAAGTTCCTTAACTATAAAGAAAGTATAGAATATATATATATATAATTTGTTAAAACAGATTACTATCCAATAAATCATTAAAAACAGAGAAAAGAGTTAATTTTTTTTTTTTACAAATATAAACATTGTATTTCCGAATTGCAACTCTAAGTTTAAGCATCTATTCAATTCATATTATACAATATGCATAAATAAATCCCACTTTTACTATTCACTATTCACTTTTACTATTCACTATTCACTATTCACTATTCTGTTACTATTCACTATTCATATTAAGGCAAACTTTTAATATGAGATTAGTTTCTATTTAACTCAATTACACAACTTTAATCCAGTTTTGTTTCCTTTCCAAATGGCAAAACTAAACGAACAATAAAACTACAACTATCGATACAATAAGGAAGTAATTTCCTCACAACTTCAGAATACCAAATTATACAATGAAAGAGAGAGAATGTTCTCCTCTTGTAAAATCAACAAGGATGAAGCTATTAAAAGACCAAGCTCCCTTAAGAGTAAAGGAAAATAAAATATTTTCTAAGATCCAATAATCTTCTCCAAGCTTCACCATAAGCTCCTAGAAAACCTACATATCACACAAGGGAAGAAACACCACACAAGTTGCTCTCCTCCCTACCGTATACCCGCAAGAGGGTCACCCCCGAGCTAGGGAGATCATCCACGCACCTAGGGGATTCAATACCACTTCACAACAAAACAAAAACAACACACCAAAACACAAATACACCCATAGATATTTACACAACACAAAACTCATCCACTGTGAGTTTAAGAGGGGTAGGAGAGTGGACACACTCAACTCTAGAGTGTCGCCCTTTAATTAAAAAACATATATATAACATTGGAGTTCATATTTTGACTCTTAAGCCAAATAACACAATTTTCCCAAAGTCACACAAATGTCCTCAAGGCTTTCATCATCTCAAAAGAAACAAGGCATGTACTCGAGGAGGATCACTCCTCCCCTACCCCACACTTGATGAGCATTTCTCCCAAGTGGAAGAAGCTCTGTCAACACCCAAATACATTTTCCCACAATTACATACTTTACAACACAACAAATCAAATTTTATTTCACAAATCCATCATGCAAGAAATAAAAAATGCAAAGGAAAGGCCTTGAAATACAACCTTAAAAAGCCCTTTAATGGATGAAGTTGATGTAGAGCTCCTCTCCAACCTCCTCTCCAAATCTCCCTTCTCAAAAAACAATCTCTCTATGATCACAAGCAAGGGATAATGAATGGAGGATATAGGATGGCTAGAATAATTTCGGCATTATGAGGCTATGAAGAGGAGAATAGAGAAGGAATTGGGCATTATGAGGATGCCAGAAGAAGATTTCCTAGAGGAAATTAAGCATGATAAGAATGCAAGAATGAAGTCCCCCTGCAAGAATGAAGTTCCCCTGCAAGAATCAAGTTCCCCTGCAAAATCCAGTCTTCTCTCATTGCTTAGAGAAGGGTCTTATTTATAGATTTTCTGAAAAGGGAATGGAAGGTGAGGATCAAGAGTTGAGATCAAGGGCTCACATTATTTGTGAATTTTAAATTCATAGTGGATGAATTAAAAATTCATTTTTTTGGGAAGAGTGGATTATGACATCAAGGGCTCACATTATTTGTGAATTTTAAATTCGTAGTGGATGAATTAAAAATTTATTTTTTTGGGAAGAGTGGATTATGACATCAAGGGCTCACATTATTTGCGAATTTTAAATTCATAGTGGATGAATTAAAAATTTATTTTTTTGAGATTGTAATATTTAAATAACCCCACTATCCCAAGTGGAATTAATAAAATATCCCCACTATCCCAAGTGGAATTAATAAAATATCCCCACTATCCTATGTGGAATTAATAAAATATCCCCACTATCCTATGTGGAATTAATAAAATATCCCCACTATCCTAAGTGGAATTAATAAAATATCCCCACTATCCTATGTGGAATTAATAAAATATCCCCACTATCCTATCCTTCTCATGCCTCCAAATTCGTCACTTAAATTCACTGTGAAGTTAAGGTGACCATACGGAGGTTAACCAAGGGTTACCCAAGTCAAAAGTGACCCTAGACCCATGGGGTATAACCCAGGGTCAATTTAAACTTAGTTAGGACACCCAGGGTCAAGTTAAGACACAAGAAAAGGGTCTCAAAAATTTAAATTAAAAAAATGAAATTCAAATACAATTTTTACAACACAAATCATAATTCAATTTTACAAAAGGGTAGACCTAACCCATTCAACCTCATGCAAGACAATATTACAACATTACAACATTGTACCAAACACAAAGTTGATCTTGGTTCCTCGTGGAACTAGATTGGCTTCACAAGGGATTACAGCATAAGGTGCGAAATGATCTCTAGTATCTATGGTTTTGTTAGAAATACCTGCACACTCAATCTCAAAGTTAATTCCACATATACATATCATAGCCGAAGCAAATTAAACATATTAATGAGAATGTATAATCAATCACTACCTATATCCATCTGGCAACCATATTATTTAATAATCAATCATTTTATCATTTTAATCTAGAGCTAGGTGAATAATAGGATACACACCAGTCAGACAAGGGCAGGCCTTACAATTAGTTGGATTTGCATCATGCAACCTAAATCTAACTTTTTCTATTTAGTTGCAAGTTGTGATTATATCCCAAAGTCTAAGTCTGGACTATGTCTAGAGCTGCAAGTTGCAACTTAGGTCCAACATCTCACCCACTTGTAAGTTCCTTCAGGAATAAAAAATTGATAGTTTTAGCCTTTCTATTTGTTGAAAGTTGGTGAAACTTGAGGGTGGCTTAGTAGAGATATTATGATGGTAAATTAGTGGTTTTTGGAATCCTATCTCTTCTCCATGGCTTATTTCCATGTCAATCATGGTGTTTTGTCCCATGGTAGAGTTAAGTCTTCCACACGTGTAATGTTGATTATGCAATGGTATGTGTGTCAAGTGTGTCATCACAAATTTAATATGAAACCTTTCACATGCTATTATGTTATGTGGTTACTTATTACAACTTATGCAAAAACAATTCAACCATCTTTTATCAATTAATAATCTCGAGATAAAGATTGGGGCATTACACATAGCTCCATAAGGTCTTGATCCTTAGATAAAATAACATGTAGGATGTTGTTTTAGTGGTTATTGGTTATGGCTTGATGAATGCAAATGGATTGGACAAGGTAAATGCATAGATCTCTACAAAATTTGACTTCAATCTCCAATTCTTCCTAAGGGAGTAGAAAATTGTCCACTTCTTATCTCTATTCCACATAAAACTGGGTTATACACATGACCTTGAGGATGTTTTGATGTGTCTATGATAAATACCATGGCATTCACCCACAAGGGGTGTGTTGTCACCTTCAAATTTTGGCTAAACTTGAAGTGCCCATGATGAAAAAATCGATTGCAACATTCATAAATACACTTGTGAAATTTGTCCTAGTAGCCTACTTTGGAAGATCATAATTTGAAGCCTATTTTCTTTTATACCAAATCATTTGATGAGCACATTCATTTGCCATATGTAAGTTTGTATGTTTGATTTCAGCTTCCTATGATCAGATTTGACAGGGTTTTGAAGCACCAAGTTGGAGGGTTCTGTAAGAATTTGTTGTCCCCACATTATTACATCTTTCAGAATGGTCAACTTTGAAGGTCAATATTTATGAGATGGATGATTGTCATAAGGAACTAATTGGTGCTTTCAATTTTACCCATGTTGATGTGATTCTATGTCCATTTTCAAAGCCCCAACATCTTGTTTGATATTTTTCATATATTAAAAGCAAATGTAGTTTGTAAGATCTGCAATCTGCACAATGTTATGTTTGTCAAAGTTGCCTTCTATATGAATCAATATTTCACATCTAGGTGAGAGTTAAAATAGGTGGATTAGTCCTTGTGATTCTCTGAATATTCATATACCCTTGTGTGAATTTGTGGAGTGTCAAGCTTTAATTTGCTTTTTTTCAAAGTCTAAAGCAAATGGAGTTTTCACATTTTGATATCTGCATTTCCAGAAGGTTTGAAAGGGGTCATCTTTGACCTTTAATATTTTGTGATGGATGTGGATTGGCGAAAGTCCTTCGGCACATGTGTTCATTGGGCCTAAATGAAATTATTTCTCCAGTGGCAGCCTCTGAAGAGAAGATCTAGTATTTTTTCAAGGTGGTGGTTTGGTGATTTTTAGTTGTTTTTTGATAGGTGTAGTTTCAGAAATAGCCAGGTGAGCTGCTTCGAGCATTAATATCTTACAATATTGATGGCATTGTGCAAATCTGTTTAAACAAACTAGTTCCCATATCATTATTCAATATGTTGAAGTGCATTTTTGTGGCTCTAGGAGAATGTTTGATCAGTTTTCCAAGGTGATTTTGGAGGCTACCCGACTTGTTCTAGTCACAATGCAAAATGTCAGAAACCAAATTGTGATGATTACCCACTTCAATTTTTCACCCAAGATGCATAGAGAAGCAGTCTTAAGTCAATTAAGGATGACACTTGTTTCAAAATGAAAATTGATTTTAGTCAGGCCTAAAATGTGACCCAGTATGTGTCACACAGTTATGGAGTCATAAGATTAGTTAATCTAATCTTTGAAAGATGTCTGGGGGGAGGTTCTTTTCGGTACCCTTTGCAAAAGTACCCTTGGGACTTCCTGAGGAAGCCTAATTCATGTCGTTTGGGAGGGATACTTGAAGTATTGATCATTGCAGTGTAAAGATAATGAAGTCTTAATGATTTCAAAGAAGGTCCTGAAAGGCTCAAAATACCATTGAAAGTCCATACAATGCTGGTAGAGTATTCACAAACCATGAAAATGTCTTAAAAAATTGTTAAGATATATTTCTTGTGCAGTTATCAGAGAACCTATTAAGGCCCTAGTGCATAAGAAGAGTAATATGGATAGTTGTTATAAGCATAAAGAAACAATATCAAGGTGATGTAAGGTGATAAAGAGATTTGTTAGAAGTATGGGAGTTCTCTAAAGGGTTTGAGAATTAGTGAAGCATGTCAAATTCCTAGAGACCTATGGACAGTAAGGAAGGCTTGTCAAGTCTTGTATGGGAAAATGAAGACCCTAATATGGTTTTTTACCATCATTTTGATTCCTATGAGATCAGCTGGGAGCTTTGAGACAAAGGTTAAGACATCCATTAATGCATGATAATGTAAAGATTTTTGTAGATATTATAGTTGCTAATGCTCTACCTGCAAACCGTGGAAGCATAGAAAAAGGTGAATGAACTATTTGATAAAATGCCTCGAAGAGATGTAATCTCATGGAATGTGATGATTGGAGGATATTAACTAAATGGACTCAATGAAAAGGATTTATAAACTTTCGAGAAAATGTAGTTTGCTATTGTAAAGTCATTTTTCTACAACCGGCACCAACATTTTTTTCCTCATTAGTACTAGCATTGAGAAGTGGAGAAATCATTAGTCATAGGAATAGGCCATATAAATACAATGCAACCATTTGTCAAGATAATGCGTAGGTTTATAATCATTTAGAAGCTCAAAACAAACTTGGTGGTGGATAGTATGGTGCCAACATTTAGACAGATACTAGCTCATTTCCTATTTCTATTTCAACCATCACTTTATGGATTGGAAAAGAAGAAAATTGGATAGCCTCACATGGCCACATCGAACCCCTCATCTAGCACTCCACAAGATGAAATGTGTTCACTAGTCAATAAGGATTTCGCTAAAGGAGAACATCGTTGAGATATGTAACTAGCATTTGGAAGCCAATAAGAACTTAGGGCTTATTTTAGAGTAGTTGCAATCGCCTAGTGTCACAATACTTTAGATTTCTATGGTTATTGTTATTATCAATAGTCTTGCAACAATTGCAAAGAAAAGGCCAACTCTATGTGGGTGTATCTTGTTAGTGTTTCTTGGTTTTGATCCTAACATTGAAGCTGGGAGAAAGGGGTCAAGTTGCAAAACTATACTACATGCTCTCAAGACTGCATTTCATGGAATCCTAAAGTATATACACCATTGGGCAAACTGCCCTGCTTGGATATTTCATCTAGTGTTAAAAGTTATGTGCATCAAATGATAGAGCACATAGAAAGAACTAGAATGAAGAAGGAACGAGATCAGAAGAGGCTTCAGGATTGGCTTATTACCGACCAAGAGGTACTATCCTATGAACAAGAAAGACTCGACGCCTTTCCTGCATCCCTCCAGTAGCCAGGATAAAAACCCTAAAATCATTGTAGTGTTGCGATGAGAGCATTGAAAAGAAGAAATAGCCTTTCCCACACCTCCGCAAAGTCAAAGTCTTAAATCCCAAGGTAGTTGTGGTATTGTGGTGAGAGTATTTCAAATATGGAGGCAAGTGAAGCTCTCTTGCATTCCAGCAAAGATAAAATTACAAAATCTAAAATATGTGCAGTGGTGCGAAGGCATAAAATATTGAAGTAAAAGATAAAATATATTGCACACATGGGAAAAGGAAAATTTGTCACAATAAACATATAACGTGCAAATATTTTCACATAAATTGTAAAATATTTCCACCCATGGATTTAAGTGAAAATAAAAGTCTTGGGGTAGGTAATTATTTTTACCTAGAGGATAAATTTACTAAATTGGGTGAAAGTGTGGTAAATATAAATGTGAGATTTTTGGAAAAAAGAGGAAGGGTAAAGCATTTCAAAATATTTTATTGGAAAAAAAATATTTTCGCAGGGATGAAAAGGTGAAGAGAGAAAACAAAATATTTTTAGTTGCAAAAATTGATGTAAAGTTGAATGGGTGGGTAGTTGAATAGTCATTCTGGAATGTAAATGGTCTGAAGCTTGTCGCTTCCTTCATTCCTATAAGAAGGAAACCAAGACCATAGGGAAAACTCTCTGGAAATTTTGAATTTGGAAAAGTAAGACATTATAAAGGCCCATTTTTTGAAGCACAGTAATGAAAAGAACACATTAATCTAGTGTCTGAATTTTGGTGTCAATTGTTTGTTAAATTTTATCAGTTTGTCTCCAATTTAGTTTTCTTTGTCATTCAAATCATTATATCAAGTATATTTGTGATTTGCCAAAATATTTTCCTATTTTGTGTGGTTTTTCTAACGGGTTTCTTCAAGCAAGGACTAAATTCCTTTCAACAAGTCACAGTGACCTAGAGAATTCCATTGGATAAATAAAGAACCTGATAATTAATATTTTTGCATGTTTATGCCAGCCATAAACTTATAAGTGCCAAACAATCTAAATTGTAGCCAGAAGGAAGACATATATTTTTGACTCCATTACCTATTTTTAGAAAAGGCACAGATCATTCAACTTCTAAAATCATTCCATTGAAAATATTTCAAATACAAATTTTGATTTCCTATTGTAGGGGTAGGAGTAGTGGTTAGAATATGTAAATTAGAATAATTAAATGAATCCATTTTCAAATTTCATGCCAGTTTCAAATTGGGTGAAAAGGATGATTTAATTGACAAAATTGCATGAAATTCATAATCTTCTTAACCTTCACCAACCAATTTTGAGGAGTTTATATTTAGTGGTGAACACAAGGTAATACCCACCTAGGCATAGCATAGCCTAAAGTGCAAGGAATTCCAATCATTTTGATTGATTTCATTAGTTGGCGAAATCAGTTGTTGAACCTTATCATAAAGCTTGACATACTTTTAGGGTTTTTAGCAATCTACAGATTTGAGAACCAATAGATTGATGACTTTATTGGGGAGTTGAAGTGAGAAAATTGTCAAATCCTGCCTTAGAATCTTTTGATGAAGTTTTCACCTATCCGAGCCACCAACAAAATGGCGACTCTACTAGGGAGATAAGTGACTATCACTGGGAAGAGTCAAGAATCAAATGGTGAAAATTAGAAATTGAAGTCTCACACCTAGATAACATTTTGTTGCAGTGAATAGATATGAAAATGACTCTACTGGAGAAGACCTAGAAAATAAAATTCATTCCTCTTCAAAAGAGGTGGCAACTCTATTAAAAAGAACCAGATGAGAGAATGACCTAGCAATATTCACAACATAGGCCTGGGGGAAAAACACCTTGAACGAAGATAGAACAAAAATGAGCACAAATTGAGAGGCAAAAATAGATAAGACAACATCAAGAATTGGAGCAAGAGTTGTTTCAGTTGACTGCCTAGCTTATTTTAAATGTGCCAGAATATAGGTCTGACTGTAGTCAGGTTGGATATGTAAACACAAACCACTCATTGATCCCACAAGTGCCCTATAATACATTTAGAAATCTTGACAATAAAACTAATGCTCATTATACACAACATAATGTTTCTGCATCACAAATTTCACCACCAATAACTATGTTAGTGAATTCTAAGCTTGTTGGGAACGCTTACCATTTTCCACCAAGTCAAGGAGCAGTGAAAATTCAAAATCAGGGATATAATCAGCATATGGGGAAGTATCAGTATCAACCCCAATATCCAAATAAAAATGTGCAAGGTAGTATGAATGTTCACGGAGGTGTTAACCAAAACATACATCAAGGTGTGTATCGGCAGTATCAATAGCAAGGACCCCATTATCAACAATATTAGCTTCATCAAGGACAAAATCTATTTGTAAGAGGACATCTTGAAATTGCAACATTTCCATATTTGAACGAAGATGAAATCGTGGAAGGCCAACTCTTCACCTTGGAGGAGGACTGCAATAGTGAAGATACTGTTGAGGACACATTGCATGAGGACTATATCGGCAATGAGGTAAATGAAGGAACAAGTCCACCTGGTAGTGAACAAATAGCACACCCATTGACATACACAATTGGTGAAGAAGAGGTATGTACATCTAAGAATGGATTTTAAAGTTTGTCAAACCCATTGTATGATGAAATGATAGAAGAAAATTAGATGATATTTTGCCAAGTATGTCAAAACATGATTTTCATGTGTTTTCAAATCCATTCTATGATGAGGATGAAACACTTTTAGATGATCAAGATGTTGCTTGTAAAGAGAATAATTATGTTGATGAAAAATATGCATCTCATTTGTTATTTCTTGAGTGCTGTTGAGATGATGAAAAAAGTTAAAAAATACATCAACAATGAACTGAATGAAGAGGCATGTTCACTCAATAGTGAACAAATTTTAGATTTGCTGACCATTGAATATCAGAGATATACACATGAGAATGATTCTGAAATTTCATCACTAGAACATATTTGCTTTGACAGTGAAGGGACATCTGGTGGTTGTGAATTTTGTTGAAGCAGTGCTCCAGAAATACATGCTTCTATTGAATCTTGGGGTGTTGAAAATTCAAGCTTGTTAAATCTGTAAATTGTTGAGGCAACTGGTGTTGGAGTTTCAGGTTCACAATTGTTGCAGAATGATTTGTTCTTCCTTCCAATTCCATTAGAGATCTATCATTTGGTGAATAACAACAAGTGTGATGAAACAAGGTATCACATAGAGTATGGGTATGGCTTGTTTGGTTATTGTGACTAATTCTTGTCACATGATAATAAAATTTTTTAGAATATACCTAATTTCTAGATGTACAGTACTGGAGAGTGTAATGCTTGTATTGAGTATACTAAATTGATGAAGGATATCGTCATATTTTGTCAAGTAGATTTCCATAGTATTGTCAAGTTGGTATCACTGCAGTGTGATGAAGATCAAGTATAGGACAAAGGCAAATAGAGGATTATCTTTTTTGGTGGCCTTGTGACATCAGCTGTGGTGCAATTTTTCAAGTCATACTAGTTCAGGGTAGAGGAGAAGTTTCACTTTATTGTTCAATGGATAAAACACTTAGTCTGCTTCCACCAGAGATCTGTATTCTTTCTATGCTTGCAAGGAGCATACATCCCCAATTTGAGCCAATATTGGAATCTTCAAATATTGGCTAAATTTGAAGTGCCCATGATGAAAAAATTGATTGCAACATTCAAAATACACTTGTGAAATCTATCCCAGTAGCCTACTTTGGAGGATCATAATTTGAAGCATGTTCTCTTTTATGCCAAATATCTTGGTGTGAACATTTATTTATCATATGTAAGTATGTTTGTTTAATTTCAGCTTCCTATGATCATATTTGACAGGGTTTTGAAGCACCAAGTTGGAGGGTTCTAGAAGAGTTTGTTGTCCCCACATTATTACATCTGCCAGAATGGTCAACTGTGAAGGTCAATATTTGTGATTTGGATGATTGTCATGATGAACTAATCAGTGCTTGCAATTGTCCCAATGTTGATGTGCTTCTATATCCATTTCCAAAGCCCTAATATCTCATTTGATATTTTTCATATATCAAAAGCAAATGCAGTTTGTAAGATCTACAATCTGTGTAGTGTTATGTCTGTCAAAGTTGCCTTCTATATGAACTAATATTTCACATCTGGGTGATAGTTAAAATAGGTGGATTGGTTCTTGTAATTCTTTGAATATTCATATACCCCTGTGTGAATTTGTGGAGCCTCAAGCTTCAATTTGATATTTTTTCAAAGTCAAAAGCAAATAGAGTTTTCACATTTTGATATATGCATTTCTAGAAGGTTTCAAAGGGGTCATCTTTGACCTCTAATGTTTTGTGAAGGAAGTGGTTTGGAAAAAAATCCTTCAGTACACATGTTCATTGGGCCTAAATGAACTAATTTCTCTAGTGGCAGCCTCCCAGGAGAAGATCTTGTATTTTTTCAAGGTGGTGATTTGGTGAGTTTCAGATGGTTTTTGATAGGAGTAGTTTTAGAAACAATTAGGTGAGCTATTTTGAGCATTAATATCTTGTAATCTTGATGGCATTGTGCAAATCCATTTGAACAAACTTATTCCCATATCATCAGTCAATATGTCAGTGCATTTTTGTGGCTCTGGAAGAATGTTCGATCAATTTTCTAGGGTGACTTTGGAGGTTACCTAACTTGTTCTAGCCATAGTGCAAAATGCCAGAAAACAAATTTTGATTATTACCCACTTCAATTTTTCACCCCAGATGCATGCAGAAGTAGTCTCAGGTCAATTAAGGATGAAACTTGTTTCAAAATGATTTTTTTTAGTTGGACCCACAAGGGGACACGATATGTGTCACAAAGTTATGGAGTCATAAGATTAGTTGATTTAATCTTTGAAAGATGTCTAGGGGAGGTTCTTTCAAGCGCCCTTTGCAAGAAAACCCTTGGGACTTCCTTAGGAAGTCTACTTCATGTCATTTGGGAGGGATACTTGAAGTATTGATCACTGAAGTGTAAAGGTAATGAAGTCTGAATGCTTTCAAAGAAGGTCTTCAAAGACTCAAAATAACATTGAATGTCCATACAATACTGGTAGAGTATTCACAAACCATGAAGATGCCTTCAAAATCTGTCAATATATATTTCTTATGTCATTATCAGAGAACCTATTAAGGCCCTAATGCATAAGAAGAGGAATATGGACAGTTGTTATAAGCATACAAAAAAAATATCAAGGCGATGTCAGGTGATAAAGAGATTTGTTGAATTAAGGGAATTCTATGAAGTGTTTGATAATCAATGAAGCATGTCCAATTCCTAGAGACTTATGGATAATAAGGAAGGCTTGTGAAGTATTGTATGTGAAAATGAAGACCCTAATATGGTATTTTACCATCATTTTGATACCTATGAGATCAGTTAGGAGCTTTGAGACAAAGGTTTAGACATCCATTAATGTATGATAATGTAAATATTTTTGTAGATATTATAGTTGCTAATGTTCTGCTTATAAACCGTGGAAGCATAGACATAGGCGAATGAACAATTTAATAAAATGCATCGAAGAGATGTAATCTCATGGAATGTGATGATTGGAGGACATGAACTAAATGGATTCAATGAAAATGATTTATAGACTTTCAAGAAAATATAGTATTCTATTGTAAAGTCATTTTTATACAACCTACAACACCTTTTTTCCTTGTCTATACTAGAATGGAGAAGTGGAGCAATCATTAGTCATAGGAATAAGCCATATAACTATAGTGCTACCATTGGTTAGGATAATGTGCATGTTTTAAATCATTTTGAAGATCAAAACAAACTTGGTGGTGGATAGTATGGTGCCAGCATTTAAATAGATACTAGCTCATTTCCTATTTCTATTGAACCATCACTTTATTGATTGGAAACAAAAAAAAATGGATGGCCTCACATGGCCAGATTGAACCCCTCATTCAACACTCCATGAGATGAAATGTGTTGACCAGCCAATAAGGATTTCACTAAAGGAAAACATCATTGATATACTTAACCAACATTTGGAAGAAGGAATCAAGTACGTTAGAAGGAGGAATCAAGAAATTTCCAAGTGTAATCGACATTTTCACCATGCCACCTCACCAATTCTACTCTCAAGGATGTTGTGAACAAAATGTAGAGGGTGTAGTAGATGAAGAAGGTAGGGTTTGATTGATTTTTATGAGTTTAAAAATAAATTTTTACTTTTGCAATGTTTGATTGGTTTTTTATGTTGAATTTATAGTCAATGAGACACCACAAAACAATAATCCAATAGAAGAGGCTAAAAACATCCACCAAAACCCTCAAAACCCTCAAACCACCCCCTTCACATTCTCACCATGAAAGAGAAGCACAACAAAACTATTTAGGGAAAATTTATGAAAACAAAAAACATCTTCAAACCTAAATTGAAATGTTAAATAGTCCAAGTGCAAGAACTAATCATAGGAGAGCCCTTTCCAAGTCATTAGAGATGATTGTTTCTCACATTGAATCATTGACAAACCAAATCACCAAATGGAATGACCATACAAAGAGGAGTCAAAAATTCTATGTTGATAAATTGTCTTACCAATAAGTGAAAGAGAAAAAAATTACAAAACTTGCACTATGTTCACAATTTGTCAATCCTAAAACTGGCCAAACATTAGAAGAGACTTGCAAACACTTCTCGATTCATTGGTGTAAGAATGAAGATATATCCCAAAACTTTTGGGATAGATGGTACATGGTCTTTGGTGAGCGTCCATGTAATAACAATGAGGTACCACAATATTTCTTGAGGAAACTCTATTGTGAGTTCATCCTCAAGGAGATTCCTAATTATTTTGACATTCAACAGTTCCATGGCAGAGGTGGTTTCTCTTCCCATGATAGTGATGGGGCTAAACAAGACCAAAACTATGTACCTAGACCCTCGATGAGGCCAGCATGTGTCTCACTCACTTTGACTTTGAAGGAGAGTGTTGAGGTGGAGACACTATACTCATTGAGTTCTCTAACACAGTCTCTAGCACAACACGATGATGATCTCAACCTAGACCAATGAGGGTTAGAATAATAGACATCATTTGTCCACACATATTTGTAGTTCATGTCAGAACTTGTACGATTATGGGATGTAGGACTCTCAGTAGGATGATACGATGCAGGGGCAGCAGCCAATGATGTCTTACATCATACGTTCGACATTGACTCCTAGGTAATTTTTGACAAGGTTCATCTTGATTTAGTATATTTGTATTTGAAAAATTTGTAATTTATTTTATATGACTATCAATATTATAAGTCAAAATTAATGTTTGTAATTGTCTACACAATGAAATTGCAAGGTCAGAGTCTTCATCCTACCTCTATTAGTCATCCAATGGTGATTTATGAGAGGAAGTCAAGTTAGAAGGTATGTGATTTATCACATGATCATAAATATAGTACATATATCAATGGTAATCATATTTAGTGACAATTTGATAATTTCAATAAGGAGCTTCACCAGCACCTTGACAATTTCTTTTGTCCCTTAGATGCAGAACCACTTTTACAAAGGTAAATTTAACAATTTGTAATCATTATGCATTTAAATAATGTTATGTATCTATTTTGATCAAATAACCCTGAACTCTATTTTCAGATGTTGAATATGGAGAATCCTCCTCATCTTCGTCAGTTAGCAAAGGTAGGCATTACTACAGTCATGTTGTCTTCAAATCCTTTGACCGAGATATGAGCCAGTAACATGTAAATATTATTTTGTATTTCTTGTTTTATTTCATGTCATTTGATGTACATAAATGATACTTATGTTTAGTCAATTTTGCTTCTTGATCCTTCTCATAAGAGGGCACAACTCCAACTCGTCCAACTATAGACAAAGATAGAGAAAAGATGATTGAGAGGGATCATCAACTAGTTGTAAGTGATTGATTACATATGTGATGTTATATATTTCATGTTTTCTATATTAATGTGCATATTATTTTATTGTATTAATAGGTGGAGCTACAAAAATCTATGTTGAGGAGGTCTAGTTGACGGGAGAGAGAAGATGAGTCAATGATTGGCTCTCTATCTTCATGGCCAAGCAAGGGCCACAGATTATTTCACAGCATTTCATAGGAAACTAGATTTTGGGACTTTTTTTGTATGCCTAGATGGATTTCTATACATACATTTGTATGTTACCCACGTATATATTTATATATGCCTATATGGCTTTGTTTGTACATGTATATATGGCTTTATATATAGACTAGATGTTATGTTGATGACATTATGTATATGCCAATTTACATTAAATATTTAATATGATGATCAATTATTGCTATAGGAATTTGGTTTTCCACATGCCCATTGCATTTGCTTGAAAGTTATAAATCATTTTCAAATAATCCATTTTGCGCATATCTTGCAATCATTGCTTTCCATGGGACTATACATTTCTTTGAGTCATCATGTCAAATTGCTCATGCGTCTTGTCTATGCTTCCACACTTTGCACACATATCTACAAGGGCAGCTACAAATACAACATGTGACAAAATTCCTACATCCTTTATTCTTTGATGGTTGTGCACACCATGTTCTATAGAACCCATTTTGGCATAGGCAAGGAGGATGTTGGATAAGGTTGTGGAATTTAGTTTTAGAAGTGTTTGTTGTTGTCAAAGGCAAAAATGATTATCACTAATAACAAAAACAATATCAAAATATATTGGAATATATCAAGATATATTGGAATATATAAAGATATATTGGAATACATTGAGATATTTTTAAAAAATATGCTTCTATGGTCCATACCATGTTCCAAAGATCCTAATTTGGCATAGGTAGGGAGGATGCTTATAAAGGTTATGGAATGTGGTTTTACATGTGCCAATTGCATTTTATTGAAATTTTATAGTTCAAAAAATCCATTTTTTGCATATCATGCAATCATTGCATTCCATGAGATGGCATCCTTTTCAAGTGTCATACCAAACTATTCACATCCCTTGTCTATGCTTCCACACTTTGCATACATGTCTACAAGGGTAGCTACAAATACAACATGTGATGAAATTCCTATATTTGTTACACTTTGATGGTTGTCTATACCTTGGTCCAAAGATCTCATTTTGACATAGGCAAAGAGGATGGTGGATAAGGTTCTAGAATTTGGATTTACATCCACTAATTACATTGGCTTGAAATTTTTGTTTGTGCATTTTCTTGAAATTTTCTAGAGCCTTTTTGAAAAAATCTATTTTTTGCATATCTTACAATCATTGCATTCCATGAGAAACATTTCCTTGAGGTATCATGTCAAATAGTTTACGTACCTTCTCCATGCTTCCACACTTTGCATACATGTATCCTAGGGTAGCTAGAATTACAACATCTATCAAAATTCCCATATCCTTTATGCTTTTATGGATTTCCACACCCTATTTCGAAGATTCCATATGGGCATAGATGAGGAGGATGCTAGCTAATGTTGTGGAATTTGGATTTACACCTACCAATTTCATTTGCTTGAATGTTTCTAAAGCCTTTTCAACAAATCTATTTTTTTGCATATCCTGCAATCATTGATTTCCATTTTATGCACATTCATTGAGCTAAGTGTTGCTACATTACCTTTTGTGATTCAATATCACTATGTTTCCAATTTGATCAATGGTTGTAGGTTTGAAACTTGGTTGAGTAACTGATTGTCTTTGACAATGTTGTTATGGTTAAGTTCTTCATTTATTTATTTTTAAGTTCAATTCTTGATTGTCTTAATGTATTCATTATGAAATTTGGATTCACCTTGATGCTTCATTTATTTTTTATGTTAAGATTTAAGGAATATGACATGCTTTGAGCTCCTACACATGTGACACCATAATGATCATTTCTTAGCTAGCTGTCTTATCTTTGAAATTAAATTTATGCTATGTTGTTGACATCTACTTAGGGAGCAACCTATCCTAAGTCTAGGGTTTATAGATTATGTGAGTTAAAACCAATGTTAATCCTATATAGAGGAATATTTAGAGCATCTCGACATATTTTATACTAGTTTAAGTAGTGGAAGCATAATGTGTAAAGAATGAGCATGTCTTTAGCAAGGGGTCCCTCTAATATGCATGATCTATGGTTTGGTCATGTGGTACAATGCACTATATTCTTAGGGTCTCAATTAGTTGACTATATGATTTTTCGTTTGATGGTGTTGCATTTTTTATAAGAATCAAATCCTTTTCTTTGGTTTTGTGGCTTGGGTGAAAGATGGAGATCCAAGGATAATGAATATAATATTTGATGGTCAATAGACCATTCATCAAATCTTAATGGAATTCCCCTCTATAATTTATTTTAAATTCACATCAAGATGCTAATAATGTGCATTAAGGGATTGTAATTAATGAAGTTGGGATGTTGTTACTATTCATGTCATCTGTGATTGTATTATATCTGTGTCATTGTGCTCCTTATAACCCTTCATTCAAGATTTATAAAGACACCTATACCATCCATATAAGACTACCAAAACAATGATAATACTATAGCATATTTTGTGGTCTAATTTCCATTAGGGTGAAGATGAATTAAGTTTTTCTTCATAAGTTACTGGTGCTATGTCTAGAGGAAAACTAACATGTTGTAGACTTAACTAATTTAGGGGAAACCTATCTGAACAGTCCACTCTATCACTATGCATTCCTACATTGAATTATCGACTGAGGAGCATAAGCTTGTGATGGTACTTGCAAAGTATATGCCTTTAGGGCTCATATGGTTTGTAAATCATTCTATCTTAACTTTAACAAACAAATATACTTTGCTAGAATCGACATAATTACAAAATAGTGAAACAACTATAAATTCTAGTTGCTACGGGTACCTACAACAAGGTCTGTGGATAATTGTTACAACAGAGAAATTGTAGAATTAACTTAATGAATCGACAAGAATGAAATGACTAGTTGTTGACATCTGGAGGATTTGTAAACACACTAATATGCACCTGTTCATGAACTATATCTATTTAATCAAAACATAATACTAACTTGAATTCAAATTATGATTAACAGAAAACTAATAAACCAATATTAACTGAAATGAAATAAACAAGGAGAGAATCAGTACCTTGAGTGGCCAGCTCAAGAGACTGTCTTCCTTAACTGAAACCAAATCTAATCTAGATTATACATATCTTTGTAACACATATTGAAGCTTAACTTATTCCATGCATAAAATTAACTCATATCCAATTGTTCAACAATGAAATCTTTTGTCATATCTAGATTGTATTCCATAAATGTAACATGCTTGATTCTTTACAAATAGAAAAGAAAAATGATAACTAAACTACCTACAACTTAACTCTACTACCTTATATATCTCATCTTCCCCTTACTATACAGAAGTGGAGAGAGAGATTTATTTATTAATTAACTAACTCTAATAATTTACCGTGCCTAGATACTAGGTCATGGAGACAAGATCACATTCTTATTCTAACTGACTATAAGAAGAAGAATTCAAATCAAATTAGAAGTTTGATGCATGAACAACATCCATAATACATGTGAAACAAATCCACTCCTTAATTTATTACTATCCATGATGCTCTATAATTGTATTTAGTTGTCTCTGCATTCTTGGCGTTGAAACTCATTCTTCTATTAACTCCTTTGTCTGCAACTTGCTACAAATGCCCGATCCATTGTGACAAGTCCAATTCTACACATAGAATTGGTTCCCAAAACATATACCACAAGCATTTTCCATGACTAACCATAAAAACATCTCATTTATACTTTTATACATATCCATATCTAATTCATTCATTAGATAATATGATCATCACATTCCATATTAATATTATAAGTTCAAGTCTTAAAAGAAAAAAGAAGGTCAACATATCATAGTGCACACATGGATAAATGTCTTAAAGGATGCTATGAAAGAAGTCTTTGAAGTATTAAAAGTATCATAAAATAGACTAATTCTGCAGCCCATCACTCCCCGCAACTAACCTTTTGCTTGCCCTCAAGCAAAATTACTCAAACAGATACCTAGGAGAATGAATTATAATGTAAAACTATTTTCTTCAAGTCCATAATTACCCTGACACCCTCACCCTGTTTCAAATAGAACCCATTGTAGTCTGAAAGCCTTTGTAGTCTGATAGTTTTTGCAGTCTTGCATTCCTCTTCCTTTTCTCCTGTCTAGTATGGAACTGGATAGAAGAGTAGAGGTGGATGGTAGGTGAGAGGCAACCTTGTCACACCTTTATTCTCTAAAATTTCAATGTACCTGTGTAATCTTTCAGACATGTTCATAAATTTATGTAAGGAATGAGATTCTTTCCATTGAAGAGTAGGTGTCAAACTGATCCATCTGCTTTGCACATTTCTAACACAACCTTGTAACATGGATCTCATCATTCTTTGTATCCTTCTGTGATCCCTTATTCTTAAATCCATGATTATTTTGCTTGGGCCCTTATGAGAGAGAAGTCTGTACCATTTTGTAAGGATATCTTCAGGGTTAAGTGCCTCTTTTCTGATTGGTAGTGATACTTTCTTCTCATATTCTTCATACCTATCCATTAATTCTCCTCTCAACTTTTCATTATTTAGGTATGATATTATTGTCCTCAGCTATAAATCTCCAACATTTATGGAGGGATTCCATTTTGTATCTTCCTCCATCAGGTAGTTGTGCAAACAGAACTCACATAGCTGATCTTGTTGTTCTAGACTAACCTTTTGGAAATAACTGAAGAAATTGTATCTAGACTGCAAAGTTGGTTGGTCATTAACAAATCTCTTGAATTCAAAACTAAGAAATTTCTCCTTTAAAACTAATGCATAAAACCTTGAAGGTGGTCTGTATTCAATGATTCCCATGGCCCTGTCAATTATGCTTGCCATTTTTGCCTCTAATTTCTTAATTTCAAGATTCTGGTTCTCAATTATTTCATTAAAATTTTTCCTTTCTTTATCCCAATTCTCTGCTTCTTGTTTTGACCTATTAGTGACTTTTAGCAACTCAAAACCCAATGAAACAATAGTATGCTATGTTGGAGTTCTTACCTCAGGAAATAATGGAGGGGGTTCCTTCTCCTCATCTGAGCTGATCTTGCTAATAGCCAATTGTGCTAACAAGTCCAATTTAGACCCTTGATTTTGTGTCTGAATCCTTTCCTCTAATTCTTGTATTCTCTTTTCTTTTTGTCTCCCTCTCTTCATACTTCTTTACCTGATCCTCCAGGGTTTTGATTCTATTCAATGTCTCCTGAAATTTTTTCTGGAGGTCTCTTTCTTCCAATAATTCATTTCTTTGATCAAAATTGACATCACCACTATCATTGTTATTAAAAGCATTAAAAATTTATTTAACAGGGCTACCAAGGGTTCCTTTTCTCATCTTTTTGGCAATAAATGGGTCTTCTAAGTCAAGGTCAAAAGAAGAAATATATCTTTTCTTCTTTGAAGAAACATTCTCATCATCCTTATTTGTAGAAATGTCATCTTCAAGTATATCATTAGGAACATTCCCAGGAGCATTTCCCTTTTCCTCAAAATCTTGTCCCTGCTCAACAATCTTTTCTTTAGCCATCTATTTCTTCAATCTACCTGATCTCCTCAGAATAGTGGTTTCTTGTTCAACATCCCTTTTCATTTATTTTTTACCTTTCCCTTTCTATTTCTCCTTTGCTTCCCCTTCATTGACATTTTTCCTTTTCTTTTTCCTTTTTGTCTTTTCTATATTGATATCCCTTCCTGCCTTCTTCTTCTTTCCTTTCTTGCTTACAAGTTTTGGGGTCACATGTTTAGGAGGAGAGAATGAAGGTTCCCCTATTTCTTCAGGTCTATTTTCAGGGAGATTCTCCTCCTACAGCTCTTCATGAATAGGTTCATCTTTAGGTTTAGCATTGAATGGGGGTTCTTCTTCCTCCTCACGAGGTTGTTCCAACAAGGTGGAAATATCAACACAATCCTTAAAGGCCTCCCAATCAATTTGTGGGTACTGTATCCACAAACTCCTCTTAACTAGTAGTGTAACTAAACAATGATGAGACATCGAAGTATCTGCTAGCTTCTTTTGCTATTCTGAAGCCATTCTCTTTAGGAAGTTGTAGAGGTAGTTCAAAACATTCACCAATTTCTCATGACGAAGATGGTTCAACAATTTAAAGTGCACAGTGTATAACATATTATACCTCCCATCACAAGTGAAATACTTGATAATGTAGGTAGCACATTTACCTCAGAAAAAAGGTAGAGATAGACGTTTTGTACCTTGAGTTGTTGAGTCTAAATGTTCGCCTTGCTCGCATAATTCTTCTTTGGCAGTTGTTGCATCAGCTCGGGCTAGGTATTCTGACCCAGTGCATGGCAGGCCAGTCACTTGGGCTATAGCTACCTCAGAAGCAGCAACCATTAACCCTTTCACTATAGCTTTGTCATTTTGCAATGTAATTGCAAATTCTGTGGCCATATCATTGTCATACTCTGTCAATTTTAAGAAGTACTCGAGCCATCCTACTCTAGCGAAGAGTGGTAAAACTAACACATCTTCAAGAATTTCCTTGTGCATAGATGGCTCTCTCCTTACTAAGTCACCTCCCATGTCTTTAATCCTCTGTATAATTTTGCTTTGCCACCTTGTTAGACTTAACCCCTATTCATTCCTTTCTGCAATTCCTCTTAATGCTTAGGGTTAACTCAATTTGACTTAAAAGCAAAGATATTAGCAAGTTAACTCTCACTAGTTATTCACACAGTACATAGGGATGACAAGTTATTTAAAAACCAATAAAAAAAATCAAGAATGACAACCCTTCCCCCCAACTAAACATGGTAAGAAGTTGCAATGATTAACTGGAATGTTTTGAAATATTATTGCATGCATGAAGTAAACATGGATAATGATAAATGCATGAAAAAAGAAATTCAATGGTAATCATGAAAAATTACCTTTGGAACAATGCCTCAAAAAGAAATGTGGGAGCAATCTTTGAAAGAAGAGATTGTGTACGATGTAATTAATTCACTAGAACTGTAAGGTGATGCATGCGAATGAATGGTGAGGTGGCATGTCAGCATGTGTGAGTTGATTGATTTGCTTGAAATTTAGCGTGTAAGGTACTGGCATGGTGATGAAACAATGTGTAGTGTACAGATTGAGTGGAGTAGTGGCACATTGTATTGAAGATATCTGCAGTTGTTGCAGGTGCTTGTAGCATTATTTAGATTTAATAGGTCCCAGCTAAAAGTGGTAAACAGGTCCTAGCTGAAAGTGGTAAACAGGTCCCAACTAAAAGTTGTAAATAGGTCCCAGCTAAAGATTGTAAACATCATGGTAAAGGTACAGTGTGTGCATGTGGTGCGGTGTGTGCATGTGTTTGGCAAGCAAAAGAAATTATGCTATAGCTACAAGGGTTGAGTATTCCAACTCAACCTCTGCATCACTAGGTAGGCCATGTGGATCCTTCTCTGACATTGTATCAACTGGTGTCATAGTATCCTCATCAAGAGTGCTAGAAGCACCATATGCAGTAGCTAAGGAAACCATGAAGTCTTCCTTCTGTAATGGCTTCTTATACAACTTTAGCCTATGTCTTTTTACCAAGAGTGAAAATCAGACCTCATCTATAGTTTACAACTAAACTTCTCCATTTGGGAAAACTTGTAGGATTTCGTAGAGTCTAAGCCACCTGGATTGGAGCTTACCCTTGAAATCTTTATACCTAGAGTCATATAAAAGTGCCCAATCACTGGCTATAAATTCTTTGTTCTTGATATGACTGTCATGCCATTTGACCCTCTATTTTTGGACAACTTCAGTATGGTGGAGTGCCTCTAGCCTTATTTCATCCAGAGCATTAAGATGTTGAAGCCTATCTTCTTGTGCTACCGTCAAATCCATCCCAAGCTCAACAGTTGTCCTTAGTGTTTTATGTTCAAATTCAATTGGGAGGATTGTTGTTTTACCATAAACCAATTCATATGGGGTAAATCCTGTGGTGGTTTTCTAGGTTGTTCTATAGGCCTAAACAACCTCTGGAAATCTAGTAACCCAATCTAGCCTATGGAGTTGTACGGTTTTGGTTAGGATGTTTTCCAGTTCTTTGTTGGTTACCTCAACCTATCCATTTGCTTGAGGATGATAAGGGGTAGACTTTTTATTCCTTATTTGATATTTCTCTACTAACTTTGTGATTAAATCAGAAGTAAACTGAGGACCTTGATCTATTACTATTTCCCTTGGCACACCATATCTAGTGAAAATGTCCTCATATAGGAATTTAGATACAGTACCATCTCTTGCAAAATGCAATGCTTTGATCTCAACCCATTTTGTAAGGTAAATAGTACATAATAGAATATACTCCTTATTATTGGAGGTTGGAGAAATAGGACCAAAAAAGTCCAATCCCCACTTGTCAAAAAGAGCTAATGAGATTTGTGGTTGCAATGGCATTTCATCACTTTTAGTTGGTCTACCCATTCTTTGACACCTATCACAACCTTCGGTATATTTGATAGCATCCTTGTGAAGTGTTGGCCAATAATACCCTATTGTCAAAATTTTAAAGGCTATCCATTTTGCTGCAAAGTGTCCCCCACATGGCTCATCATGACAAGCCTTCATGATATCAAACACCTCATCTACTTTGATGCATCATCTCATGATGTTGTCTGATCCAGTATAGAAGAGAAAACCTAAAATCCAAGAGTAAGGAAAGCATTTGTGAACAAGCTGTCTCCTTTCTCTTCGTGAAGAATGTCCTGGAATCTGCCCTGTAACCAAGTATTTTACTATGTCTGCTTACCATGGTGTGTGTATAGTGAGAGAAAATAGATGCTCATCAGGAAAGCAATCATCAACCACACCATCTAAGGATTGAGTGGGCAATCTAGATAAAAAGTCAGCAACCACATTAGCCTTACCGGGCTTGTCAACAATTGTGATATCAAATTCCTAAAAAATAATAACCATCTGACTAGCCTGCCATCCACTATTGATTTGTTCATGAGATACTAATGGCAATGTGATCAATATGAATGAATACTTTGTAGCCAGTTATGTAGTGTCTGAACTTATTGATGGCATAAATAAATGCCAACATTTCTTTTTCTATTATTGTGTAGTTTAGCTTAGCTCCTTGCAAGTTTTTACTGATATAGTAAATTACATATTCCTTGTTGCCTTCTTGCTGGCCTAAAACTGCCCCAATGGCAAAATCTGATGCATCGGTGTGAATATGAAGGGTAATTTCCAATTTGGACCTCTCAAGACTGGGGCCTGTGTCAGGGGTGCTTTCAAAATTTCAAAAGAATGCTAACATTCAAGTGTCCAAGCAAATTCAATATCCTTAGATAGAAGTACAAATAAGGGAGCAACAATTTTGCTAAAATCTTGAATAAACCTCCTATAATAACATGCATGCCCAAGGAAACTTCTAACATCCTTTAATTTTTGTGGAATTGATGCAGAGGAAGGTAGAAAGGTTGTAGTTCACTCAAGGAACTAAACTTCCTTCTCAGAGGTTTACAAAAGTGTTTGTGACAACAAAGCCTACACAAGGCTATTATTGAGATTCACCTAGCCTAGGACCACTATCTAGTGTCCTCATCACAGGCTACCCACTTCTTAATTTGGAGAGTCATTGCTCCATCCAACTTAGATTCACAAAACACCTTTCCAAGGACTCACAATCTACTACCCACACCTCTACCAACAGTGTCCTCATACAACTACTAACACTCACTTGTCAAAGACTCATAAAAGACTGATTTTCTGCATTTCTTGGTAAATGGATAATAACAGCAGAGGGGCTATTCTAGAGCAGAATTAGGTCTTGTTTAACAACCTCTCAAGGTCTCCAATAGACCTCAACTCCAATTGCATACCTAGGTACTCACACAACAACAACCATTCACTGACATGCATCAAACTTGGAGGACAGCAAATTGAATTTGGACTATTTTATGACTGTCATGGAAGAACAGCAGTCAAGAGTGTTTAACCTTGTAGCATACACAAGGATTAAACCTTCAACACTCTTCTAGAGACTTTAGATAACCATCAACATTGAATGCATATTCCCCATTAGGAGTGAAACAAAACAACCATCTACTTGTTTGTAGGCCCACACTGTATTTAAAGGCAGAGGACAACAATTTGCTAGGTGACTGTCCTATGACAGTTTCAACATGACAGTTTCAGACTTTATGAATAACAAAGCCAATGACAACCCTTAACACCAAGGATCTCCACACAATAGAACATACACCTACCCAAGGTCATAAAATTACTGACCAATACCGTACTCCTGCATTTATCTTGACATAAAACCTTGACTGTCTGTGACTGTCACAAGAAAACAACATTTCATGAAGGTTAACTCTATAGTCAAAGAGATATTTTAGACCACCTTATATGTTTATAACTCCACATGTCCTACACCACTAGATCCACATTCAAATACTCATCAAAATATGTACTTTCATCCATGCATGTAGTACTGTACCATACTGTAGGTGCTTGAAGATAGTAAACTATCTTTTCCTTGATGATAAAGGTCTAACTTGTAAGAAATGAAGAAGTAAATACATCTCTTATGCATGCACAAGATATACCAAGTCCTATACTATTCAATCTCCACCAACAAACACAATTCCACATACAATCTATCAAAATCAATTGCTGTCTTTACTGTCACAATGCAGCCACCTTCAATTTCTCAACTAGTAACTAATGATACTAGCTAGATACATGCCTCGTACCCTACAGATAAGGAGTTCATCTTCCTACCATAAGAAAACATTAAAATTACTTTATCTTCCTCCATCCCACCTAGAAATGGGTGACCACCATCAGAGGGTAGAGGAAGAATTAAACATTTTATCAACAAACCCTAGCTATGGAGGGTTAGAAACCAATATGCAAACAATGAAATCAAACAAACAATAAAAATGTTTCAAGAGCTCCAAATAGCTGCAAATGAGAGGTAACTAGATCTACATCTATAATTCACAGACCATTGATCTCCTATAGTTCATACCTAGCCATACAAGAGGACTGTTTTCAGAAAAACACAAAAAAATAGCTTTTTTTTCCTTGAAAAACTCCTTATCTCCATTCATATGTGGCATGTTAACATAAAAACCAATTTTATAGGAAGTTGCCATCCTTTGCACTTCCTCTTCTGTCCATACAACTGCCCAAGAAGGCAGTAAATCAATTAGAACTAGAGTTTCTAAATAAAACTCCAAATTTAAAAAATATAACTCCTAGAAAATAGGCCTAGATTAACTCTAAAGTAGACTAGTCAATAAAATGACTAAGTCTTTTATTTTAACACAACAAAATGGCTTTCAAAGACTTAGAGGTATGAAAATTAACTAGGAAAAAGAATAAAACTATGGAGCTCCTGCACCATACTCCCCCTGTAGGAAAAACTCAAGTCCCTTGAGTTGCCAATTGTTGAAGTGTCATGCCATGCTTTAGAATATCTACTTCAGTCATCCAGGTGGCCTTTGAGTCAGGGAGATCCTTCTATTTCACCAAGTAGTCCTTATAGACACCTCTCTGAGTCTTCTTGATAACTTTGGAATCCAGAATGCATTCCAACTGTAAAGGTTTGCTTGGAGGCAAATCCTTGATCCAATCAGCATCTTTAGCCACCACATCTGATCCATTTTCATTAGCCAATGGAGGTCTGAAAGGAAAAAGATCACAAACATTGAAAATTGGAGAGATACCCAGGCCATTTGGTAGCTCAATCTCATATGCATTTGGACCAAATTTGTGCACTATCCTACATGGTCCAATCTTTTTCATCAGGAGTTTAGTTGGCTGACCTTTTGGCAACCTCTCTT
This sequence comes from Cunninghamia lanceolata, assembly GCA_027924645.1. Classification (NCBI taxonomy): domain Eukaryota; kingdom Viridiplantae; phylum Streptophyta; class Pinopsida; order Cupressales; family Cupressaceae; genus Cunninghamia; species Cunninghamia lanceolata. Next base: position 209,606 of record BSBN01000754.1, read on the forward strand.
TCCTTAGATATGCCATGACTAAGTCACCAACTTTGAACTGTACTTCTCTTTTCTTCAAATCTGCCTTTTCTTTGTACTTTGTGACTGATTTTTCTAGTTGCAACTTGACTTGATCATGAACTATTTTCATGGAGGCAGCAAACTCTTCACCAAGTGCACTCCTTCTATCCCAACCTTGGAGATCCTTCAGCTCAAGTGGCCCTCTTGGATGAAAACCATAAACTATCTCAAAAGGACTTTTACTAGTGCTCCTATTCTTTGAATCATTGTAGGCATATTCATCTTGACTGATAACCAAGTCCCATGCCAAACCATGCTGCTTTGTAAGACACCTTAGAAGGTTTCCAAGAGACCTATTAACCACTTCAGTCTGACCATCAGTTTGTGGATGGTAGGCTGATGAAAAAGATAACTGTGTGCCCAGCTTCTTCCACAAGGTCCTCCAGAAGTGACCTACAAACTTATAATCTCTATCAGTTACAATGGATAATGGTAAACCATGCATCCTTACTACCTCTCTGAAAAACAGACCTGCAACATGAGATGCATCATTAGTGCATTTACATGGCACAAAATGAGCCATCTTGCTAAACCTATCAACAATGACAAACACACTATCCACCCCTCTGGCTATCCTGGGTAACCCAAGCACAAAATCCATGTTGATACTTTCCCAAGGTCTATTGGGAATGGGAAGGGGCTGGTATAGACCTGCATTTGAAGACACGCCTTTGGCTCTTTGATAGATTGCATAGCTAGCTACATATTTTCTCACATCTGATTGCACCTTTGGCCAAAAATAGAACCTTGTGACTTGTTCTAGTGTCTTATCCAAGCCAAAATGTTCTCCTAAAGAACCATTATGCTTCTCCTTGATGATGTTGTCCCACATAGAGCACTTAGGAACACACAGCAAATTGCCCTTAAACGAGAGGCCTTCGTGCAAAACAAAATCTGCATACTCTCCATGGAATGTGTTAGCCAAGTTCACACAAAGATCATAAGCCTCTTTGAAATTAGAATCTTCTTTATATAGCTCCTTTAAACAGTCAATACCCATGCTTTCTAACTGAATTTCATGAACAAGAAGCAACCTCCTACTCAATGCATCAGCTACCTTATTAGAGACACCTCTTTTGTGCTTAATTGTGAAAGTATACACTTGTAGCTGTTCCATCCATTTAACATGTCTATGGTTCAATTTATCTTGACTGTTAAAAAAGCTTAAAGCATGATTGTTAGTAAATACAATAAATTCCTTGGGCAGCAAATAATGTCTCCATTTCTTAAGAGCTTGTACCATTGCATAGAGTTCTAAGTCATAGGTAGAATACCTTTGCTTGGCTTCATTCAACTTTTCTGAAAAGAATGCCACTAGATGTCCTTCCTGGCTGAGAACAGCACCAATAGCTTGCTGACTTGCATCACACTCAACAACAAATACCTTATCAAAATTAGGGAGTACTAAGGTAGGTAACTCAACCACCTTTGTTTTCAACAATTCAAAACTGTCATCAGCTTCCTTTGTCCACTGGAATCTACATTTGACTCCACCCTTGATGGTGTTGAGGATGGGAGCACCAATGTGACTAAAACCTCTGATAAACTTCCTATAGAAAGTTGCCAACACATGGAAACTTCTCACATCTCCCACTATTTTTGGGGTAGGCCAACTGAGAATAGCCTCAACCTTAGAGGGATCCATCTTCAAACAACCATTAGAAATGATAAATCCCAGGTATACAAGTTCAGTTTTCATGAACTCACATTTGTCTAAGTTGATCATCAACTTGTGTTCATGCAACTTCTCTAACACCTGACCAACATGCTTCACATGGTCTTCCCTTGTCCTGCTGAAGATTAGTATGTCATCAAGATAAACAATAACAAATTTACCAATGAATTCAACTAATACCTCATTCATCAGGCACATAAATGTACTTGGCACATTGCTAAGACCAAATGGCATAACAAGCCATTCATAAAGACCTTCATTGGTCTTGAAAGCAGTCTTCCATTCATCTCCCTGTCTGATTTGGATTTGATGATATCTAGATTTCAAATCAATCTTTGAGTAATAGCATGATCCTCCTAGGTAATCCAAGAGATCTTCAATCCTTGGCATTGGAAATCTGTATCTTATGGTGATCTTGTTTATGGCCCTGGAATCTGTGCATAGTCTCCACTTTCCATCCTTCTTAGGAGCCAGTACACTTGGAACTGCACAGGGACTTAGACTCTTCCTAATCACCCCTTTCTCTAGGAGATCTTGAATTTGCCTTTTCACTTCTTCATTTTTCTATGGAGTCAGCTTGTATGTACCCTTGTTAGGCAATGTAGCACCAGGTATTAAGTCAATTTGATGACTAATATCCCTCATGGGTGGTAAGGAGTTGGGAACTTCCTCTACCACAAGGTCTTGATACTTATCCAGAAGTTGCTGTACTTCCAATGGAATCTCTTTCTGTCTTTGATCTTGCTGATCTGATCCACTCTTGGGCTTCATGACCAAGGCATACCCCTGGTTGTCATTCTCCTTCAAGATATTTAGGAACTCATTTCCACTCACCAACATGACACTGCTATTATTTTCCTTTCCCCTAGGCTGCTCCAACAAAGGATCCATTTTGAATGGCCTTCCATTCTTGGTGATGACATAAGTGTTCTTCTCACCATCATGCTAAGCTTTAACATCATACTGCCATGGACTACCAAGAAGCAGGTGACAAGCATCCATAGGGATGATTTCACATAGTACTTTGTCCTTGTAGTCACCAATTGTAAATTCAACCTAAGCTTGTTCCTCCACCATGAAACTTTGGTTCTTGTTCAACCAAGAGATCTTGTGAGGACTGATATGAGGCAGCCTCTTCAACTTGCATTTCTCAACCATCTCAGTGGATACCACATTCTCAGTAGACCTTGAATCCACTATGATTTTGCAAAGTTTCCCATAGGCTAGGCCTTGGGTTCTGAAAAGATTCTTTCTCTGAGGGGGTTCTGGCTTCAATGGCATCTTCAACAGAGACCTTTTTATCATCATACTCTCTCCATCTAGAATAGGTGCAGCACTTCCCATTGGTTAATTCACACTTTCACAGTCATCATTTTTCACTAACTGATTTCTCTTTCCACTATCATGAGAGTTGTTGGCTTTCCCTAGACATTTGTTCATTGTATGGCCAACTTGGTTGCAGCCATAACATCTTCCAGTGAAGACTCCTGGTCCTCTACCACCTCCACCATTTCTGCCTCTACCATTATGATTTCTACCACCTCTGAAACCTCCTCTATGCTTTGTTGCTGATTGAGTTTCTTGCTAGCTGTTATTTTCAATTTTGTTGAACTGTCCATGGCCAAAATTGCCTCTACCTCTTTGATTTCTGCCACCTCTACCTCTGGCACCTTGATCACCCTTCCTTCTCAGCTTTTCCTCATCCCTGGAGGCCAACAGGAAACATTCATCCACTATCTTTGGTAACACCAAACTTATCTCATCTTGCAAATTGTATTTCAGTCCATTCAGGTACCTAGCCACCATCCCTTTTTCATCTTCATTATGATTGGCCCTCATACTGAGTCTATGAAATTCCTCTGTGTAGGCAGCCACATCCATGTCTTTTTGTCTCAAATTCTGAAATCTCCTTATGATTTGAATCTCATAGTCAGGTGGCATGAACTTGCTTCTGAGCATAGCTACCATTCTACTCCATTTAGTGATGGGACTCTTCCCAATCTTCTCCCTCTCACTTTACATATAGTTCCACCATACAAGTGTAGAACCTCTTAGCCTTGTCTTGGCAAATTTGACCTTTTTGCTGTCATTGAACTCCTTGTAATCAAAGAAGTTGCACATAGCTTCTATCCAATTGGTAAGGACATCTCCATCCAACTTGCCATGGAAGGTAGGCACCTCCATCTTGGGATCACCACTGTCTCCATGAGCACCCTTAAGCGCATTCAAGAAGGCTTTCTAATCTACAGACATATCCTACTCCTAAGGATCCTCTTCTGCCTCTGTTTCTTCATTTGTATCTGAAGAACTTCCTTCTTCTTTGGTCTTGCACTTAGACTTCTTCTCTTCTTGCAATTTTGCTTCTTGCAGTCTTGCTTCAACCATTTCTTCCACCAACTTCTTGATGGCATCTTGACTCATTGTCTAGGGAGGCATTGTACTAGCCTCTGTTTCAATTTCATCTTCTGACATACACTTGCTTCCAATCAGAATATTGGCTCTGATACCAATATGATGCAGAGGAAGGTAGAAAGGTTGTAGTTCACTCAAGGAACTAAACTTCCTTCTCAGAGGTTTACAAAAGTGTTTGTGACAACAAAGCCTACACAAGGCTATTATTGAGATTCACCTAGCCTAGGACCACTATCTAGTGTCCTCATCACAGGCTACCCACTTCTTAATTTGGAGAGTCATTGCTCCATCCAACTTAGATTCACAAAACACCTTTCCAGGGACTCACAATCTACTACCCACACCTCTACCAACAGTGTCCTCATACAATTACTAACACTCACTTGTCAAAGACTCATAAAAGACTAATTTTCTGCATTTCTTGGTAAATGGATAATAACAGTAGAGGGACTGTTCTAGAGCAGGATTAGTTCTTGTTTAACAACCTCTCAAGGTCTCCAATGGACCTCAACTCCAATTGCATACCTAAGTACTCACACAACAATAACCATTCACTAACATGCATCAAACTTGGAGGACAACAAATTGAAGTTGGACTGTTTTATGACTATCATGGAAGAACAATAGTCAAGAGTGTTTAACCTTGTAGTATACAAAAGGATTAAACCTTCAACACTCTTCTAGAGACTTCAGATAACCATCAACATTGAATGTATATTCCCCATTAGGTGTGAAACAAAACAACCATCTACTTGTTTGCAGGCCCACACTGTATTTAAAGGCAGAGGACAACAATTTGCTAGGTGACTGTCCTATGACAGTTTCAGACTTTCTGAATAACAAAGCCAAAGCCAACCCTTAACACCAAGGATCTCCACACAATAGAACATACACCTACCCAAGGTCATAAAATTACTGACCAATACCATACTCCTGCATTTATCTTGACATAAAACCTTGACTGTCTGTGACTGTCACAAGAAAATAGCATTTCAAGAAGGTTAACTCTATAGTCAAAGAGATATTTTAGACCACCTTATATGTTTATAACTCCACATGTCCTACACCACTGGATCCACATTCAAATACTCATCAAAATATGTACTTTCATCCATGCATGTAGTACTGTACTGTACTGTAGGTGCTTGAAGACAGTAAACTATCTTTTTCTTGATGATAAGGGTCTAACTTGTAAGAAATGAAGAAGTAAATACATCTATTATGCCTGCACAAGATATACCAAGTCCTATACTATTCAATCTCCACCAACAAACACAATTCGACATCCAATCTATCAAAATCAATTGATGTCTTTACTGTCACAATGCAGCCACCTTCAATTTCTCAACTAGTAACTAATGATACTAGCTAGATACATGCCTTGCACCTTGCAGATAAGGAGTTCATCTGCCTACCATAAGAAAAAAATTAAAATTACTTTATCTTCCTCCATCCCACCTAGAAATGGGTGACCACCATCAGAGGGCAGAGGAAGAATTAAACATTTTATCAACAAACCCTAGCTATGGAGGGTTAGAAACTAATCTGTAAACAATGAAATCAAACAAGACAATAAAAATGTTTCAAGAGCTCCAAATAGCTGCAAATGAGAGGTAACTAGATCTACATCTATAATTCACAGACCATTGATCTCCTATAGTTCATACCCAGTCGTACAAGAGGACTGTTTTCAGAAAAACACAAAAAAATAGCTTTTTTTTCCTTAAAAAACTCCTTATCTCCATTCATATGTGGCATGTTAACATAAATACCAATTTTATAGGAAGTTGCCATCCTTTGCACTTCCTCTTCTGTCCGTACAACTGCCCAAGAAGGCAGTAAATCAATGAGAACTAGAGTTTCTAAAGAAAACTCCAAGTTTCAAAAATATAACTCCTAGAGAATAGGCCTAGATTAACTCTAAAGTAGACTAGTCAATAAAATGACTAAGTCTTTTATTTTAACACAACAAAATGGCTTTTAAAGCCTTAGAGGTATGAAAATTAACTAGGAAAAACAATAAAACTATGGAGCTCCTGCACCAGGAATAGGCAGTGTAGAGATTATTTCTATTTTCTTTGGGTCAACTTGGATACTTGTAAATGAAATGAAATGTCCCAGCACCACTCCTTTGGTCATCATCATAAAACACTTTTCATTACTTAAGGACAAATTATGCTTTATGCATCTTTTCAAAACCTTTTCAAGATTCTGCAAAGTCTCATCAAATTCTTCACCATATGTGGTGAAGTCATCCATATAAATCTCCATACTATCATGAGAAAAATTAGAAAAAATACTAAGGACTACCCTTTGAAAAGTAGCTGGAGCATTGCACAGTCAAAATGGCAAAACAAAGTATGCATAGGTCCCCCAAGGACAGGGAAATGTGGTTTTATCCTGATCTTCTGGAGTAATCTTTATCTAATTATATCCACTAAAATCATCAAGAAATGAGAAGTACTTCTTCCCTGCCAAAGAATCTAGGACTTGTTCAATAAAGGGCAATGGAAAGTGATCTTTTTTGGTGGCAGTGTTGAGCTCTCTGTAGTCAACACAAACTCTCCACTTGCCACCCTTTTTAGGAACTATCACCAATGGTGAAACCCATTCACTGTCTAAAATGGGGTAAATAAAACCTGCATCCAGAAGTTTTTGAAGCTCAGCCTTGACTATGTCCCTTAGAGAACGGTTCATATGTCTTTGTTGCTGCCTGATATGTCTAAAATCATCATCAATATAGATCTTGTGCATGCATAGATTTGGGTCAATGCCTTTCATATCACTATAATCCCATGCAAAAGCTATTGAATTGGACTGTAGTACATTTTGAAGGGAGTTCTCCCATTCTTTAGTCAAGGCATTATTGATAGTCAACATCTTTCCAAGATGTATCTCTAATGGTTTAGTCATTGGTTGAATGGAAGACACATCAAGGCTAGGAAAGACTGCTAGATGTTACTGGGGTAGTAAGGCATGAAACAATTGGGAGATTTCTTTTATGGAGCTGCTAGGTATTATACTGCTTAGGGGATCCTGTAGACAAGACAAGCAATCTTACTGCTGTGGGTGCCTCCCACAGTCATTTTGGATAATGTGTGCTAGTAACTCATCTTCATCTTGGATATCCAACAAAGGACTACGTTTAATGGTCATCAAGATTTACAAAGAATAACTATCCTCTTCTTCTAGAGTAGGCCAAATAGGTTTCTCTAGTTCATGGTATGGTTGAGACACCAATTTCTTGGTAATGGTTCCATTAGATATAATCATATTTCCTGACCGACAACTTATAAATGCATCACCTGTAGCAAGCCATGGTCTGCCTAGTATAAGAGGGTAACCAACAAGATTGACCTTAGGTTGTAATATGATGAAATCATCAGGATACTCCCAGGAATCCAATGCAATGACTAAGTCTTCAATTATACCCTCTGATTTTACAGTGGACCTATCAGCCAATTGCAGGATAGTCTGAGTAGGTTGAAGATTGGTTAATTGCAACATTTGCATTGTGTCCTTAGTCATGACATTGATTGCTACACCCATGTCTATTAAGGTATTCTTGATTAGGGCTCCATTGATCTTGACATCGACCACTGGACTTCCTAGATCGGTATACTTAGGAACAATGATATTTCCCAACATGATGTCTGCAAGGTTACCTAAGACATGGACTATTTTTGGATCTACTCTTCTTCTCCCTTGTTTCTTGATACAGAAATCCCTAATTGTCTTAGTGTAGATAGGAATATCTTTGATGGCTTGAATCAAGGGTATCTTTATGTTTATATCTTGCAACTTTCCTATAAGGTCATTGGTAGGTTGTTCTGGCTATTTGTGGATAGCTAAGCGCTTAGGGAAAGGAGGCTTAGGGTTTGATATAGATTGAGGTTCTTGAACTGGATTAGGTTCCAAAGGTGGTTCATCTAAGGCTTCCTCCATGGGTTCTCCATCCTTCAATTCTATGATTTGGGGAGATGAAGGACCTGCAAGTTGTTTCCCTGACCTGAGGTGAACATTACTTACCTCAACTCCATAAGTGGGGTACTGCAATCACCTCATTAGTATAAGCTTGTTGAATAGGCTTGTTGTTAGGGTTAGGTGCAGGTTGGGAAGGAATTTGAGTAGTTCTAGGAGATTGATTTGGAGGTGCTGGTGGAGGCATGATGGCTTGCTACTGTGGTTGTGGTCGAAGCAAGGGTTGCTGATATTGGGAGTTTGGCTGCCATGGTTGGCCCTTGTTCCATTGAGGTTTCCATTGCTGTGGTTGAGTAGGCCATTGGGGGTTATAGGTAGGGCCTTGGAAAGGCTACTGAGGCCATTGTTGCTATTGGTTCCAACCTACCTGTGGAGTAGACCATGGTGGGTTTCGCCAAGTATTTGGATTAGCAAGCCAAGGCTGATTATTCCAAGCAGAAAAAATTTGATTGGTAGCTGGAAAAGATGAATTATAATTAAGTGGATCAGGGGGCATACCTTGCCTTTGTTGCCAAGGTCTTCTTTGAGTAATAAAGAATAGTTTCCCATCATCATCTTCAAATGGTTAAAGTTCTGGCCTTTCAATCTTCTCCTACTGGATATTGGCTACTCTTTTGCATTTACAGTTGGCCTTCCCTTGTCTATAGCTTTGGAAGTATTTAGTGAGCATTGCATCTACCTCTTCTTTCTTCTTTTTAATGTGGAGGGTGTCCAACTATGTAGCCATATGATTTATAATGTCTTCCTTCATGTTGGACAACATATTGCTAATCTCCACTCTTGAAACTCCATTGGTTGCCTTGCCTACAATGGTTGCTCTACACCCAAGTCTATTAAGGTATTCTTGATTAGCAACTAGAATTTATAGTTGTAGGTACCTGTAGCAACTAGAAGGTCCTTGAATAATTTCTACAAGATGTACAAATATCTTCAAAGGGTAGTTGGGAGATGTCCCCTATCCCAATGAGATTTAGGGCATCCATGCAATCATCATTGACTCCTCTTAAAAAGATGAGCTTCAATGATTCTTTAGACAACCTATTCTGAGGGTTTTTCTTCAAGGCAAATTGGAATCTCTCCACATAGTCCTCCAGTGGCTCATCCTCCTTCTGTGACATCATGAAGATGTCTTCTTTCCTCCTATCATGTCCTCTACAGTAGTCTTTGTATTTTGTCAAGAATTTTTTCTTCATGGTATCCCAGTCTGGAATGACATCTTTCCCTAGTCCCATAAACCATCTTAAAGCAACATCTTTTAGGGTAGCAAGAAACACCTTGAGTCTTTAAGGATCAATGGTATAATCATAACTTCTACAAAGAACATCAAACTCGAACATGAAAGTGTTAGGATCTTCAGTAACCAATCCATAGAAAATAGGCAATGGAGATGGTGGTATGTTTTTCAAAGTAGCTTCCCATGCTAGGTCTGGTATAGGAAAAACAAATGTAGCTTGTCCCAGAGGATCGTCTACTTCATCTTTTATGGTTCTGAAAGTTCTTCCTGAAGATGTGGAAGAAGTTGGTGAAGATGCAAAGGAAGATGTTAATGGAAATTCTTCTTCGGAACCTTCCACTATATAATTTATAACTTCAGTTGCTTCTTCGCTATTTGGTGAAATTGAAGGAAGGAATCTAGCTCCACATACAGTATTTTTGGCTTTATAATCCAGCAGTCCTGCACAATGTCAGTGTATTTTCTGGTGTTTCCTGAAATGTGTTTTGACTAGCTCTAATGCTGGAATCAAGAAAATTTAGACTATGAAAACATGTAAAAACAAAATAAGCCTAAGAAGTTAGCACCATCCCCAGCAATGACGCCAAAAATGTAGAGGAAAAATAATGTGTTGTAGAATTAACTAATTTAGGGGAAACCTATCTGAATAGTCCACTCTATCACTCTGCATTCCTATATTGAATTATTGACCAAGGAGCATAAGCTTGTGATGGTACTTGCAAAGTATATGCCTTCAGGGCTCATATGGTTCCTAAATCATTCTATCTTAACTTTAAAAAACAAATCTACTTTGTTGGAATCGACATAATTACAAAATAGTGAAAACAACTATAAATTCTAATTGCTACGGGTACCTACAACAAGCTCTGTGGATAACTATTACAATAGAGAAATTGTAGAATTAACTTAATGACTCGACAAGAATGAAATGACTAGATGCTGACCTCTAGAGGATTTGTAAACACACTAATATGCACCTGTTCATGAACTATATCTATTTAATCAAAACATAATACTAACTTAAATTTAAATTATGATTAATAGAAAACTAATAAACCAACATTAACTGAAATGAAATAAACAAGGAGAGAATCAATACCTTGAGTGGCCAGCTCAAGAGACTATCTTCCTTAACTGAAACCAAATCTAATCCAGATTATACATATCTTTGTAACACATATTGAAGCTTAACTTATTCCATACATAAAATCAACTCATATCCAATTGTTCAACAATGCAATCTTTTCTGTCATATCAAGATTGTATTCCATAAATGTAACATGCTTGATTCTTTACACATAGAAAAGGAAAATGATAATTGAACTACCTATGACTTAACTCTGCTACCTTATATATCTCATCTCCCCCTTACTATATAGAAGTGGAGAGAGATCTTTATTTATTAATTAACTGATTTTGATCATTTACTGCGCCTAGATACTAGGTCGTGGAGTCAAGATCACATTCTTATTCTAACTGGGTATAAGAAGAAGAATTCAAATCAAATTAGAAGTCTGATGCATGAACAACATCCATAATCACATTTGAAACAAATCCACTCATTAATTTATTACTATCCATGATGCTAGGGGAAGTCTTAATTCATGCGCCAAGTGCCTCGGTCATTCTCTGATGCAAGCTACCTACAAAGTCGAAAGGTGCTAGGAGTGACATTTTGCATTCCACATCTCTTGGGGTAGAACCAACTATGCCAATGCATTGGGATGGGTGAATAAATGCTAGGGGAGGTCTTGTTTCATGTTCCAAGTGTTACAGTCATTCAAGGCAACAGGCTACCGACAAACTCACTTAAGATCTCTGAGACCAAAAAATTCCCAAACTTACATGGAGCCGTTCTCAGAATTTGTGGCATTTGGGAATATTCTTTTTAGACCTACAAGTGCATGTGGGGTCTGTCCACAATAACCTCTCTCGGTTTTGGTCAACTCCAATCCATTTGACCGTGTTGAAATCAAATGCATTCTTGCAAAATGCTTCATTTTCATGCAGTGGAAAGGTGCTAGGAGTGGAATTTTGCATTCCATAGCTCATGGGGCCAAACCAACTACTTTGATGTGTCAGGGTGGGTGGATAAATGTGAGGGGAGGTATTGTTTTGTGTGCCAAGTGTCCCAATCATTCGAGGCAACATGCCACTGACAAAGTCACTTAAGATCCTAAGAGCAAAAAACTTTGACAGAGCAGTTCTTAGAAGTCATAGCAATTAGGAATGTTCTGTTAAGACCTACAGGTGCACCTAAGTTCCATCCACAATAACCTCTTTGAGTTTTTGTCAACTCCAATCTATTTGACCGGACTAAAATCAAATGCATTCTTGCAAAATACTTTAGTTTCATGTAGTAGAACCTTGCTAGGTGCTATATTTTTTGTTCTTCTCATCGTGGGGCCAAACTGACTATGCCAACACATTAGGTTGAGTTGGTAAATGCTAGAGGAGGTCTCGTTTCATGTGCCAATTGTCACAATTGTTCTGCCATGTAAGCTACTGACAAAGTGACTTTGTTGGTAGCTTATAGCCTGGAATGACTAGGACACTTGGCACATGAAACAAGACATCCCCTAGCATTTTCCTACCAACCTCGATGCGTTGGCGTAGTCAGTTCTGCTACATGACCTCTTGAATGCAAAATTTCACTTCTAGCACCTTTCAACTTTGCCAGTAGCTTGCAACACAGAATGACTGAGACACTTGATGCACAAAACAAGACCTCCCCTAGCATTTACCCACCCACCCCAATGTGTTGGCCTAGTCAGTTCAATCCCATTACCTGTGCAATGCAAAATTTCACTCCTAGCACCTTTTTGACTTTGTTGGTAGGTTGCAAGTTGGAATGACTGAGATACTTGGCAAATGAAATGAGACCTCCCCTAGAATTTACCTACCTACCCTGATGCATTGGTGCAGTTGGTTTGGCCCCCCAACCTGTGGAATGTAAAATTTAACTCCTAGCACCTTTTGACTTTACTGGCATCTTGCATCCTAGAACAACTGAGACACTTGGCACATAAAACGAGACCTCCCCTAGAATTTAACCACCCACCTAGACGTGTTGGTGCAAATAGTTTGATCCCACACCTATGGAATGTAAAATTTCCCACCTAGCACCTTTCATCATTGTTGGTAGCTTGCAGCTCAGAATGACTAAGAGACTTAGCTAATGAAATAAGACCTCCACTAACATTTACCCACCCACCCCGATACATTCACATAGTTGGTTCATCCCCACAACCTACGGAATGCAAAATTTCACTCCTAGCACCTTTCAACTTTGTCAATAGCTTGCAGCCCGGATGCCTGAGACACTTAGCATACAAAACAAGACATCCCTTAACATTTATCCATCCACCCCAACATGTTGGTGTAGTCAGTTTAGCCCCACATCCTATGGAATGCAAAATTTCACTCCTAGCACATTTCAACTTTGTCGGTAGCTTGCATCCTGAAATGACTAAGACACTTGGCACACAAAACAAGACAACCTCTAACACTTATCTACTCATCCCAATGTGTTGGCACAATCATTTTAGCCCCATGACCTATGGAATCCAAAATTTCACTCCTAGCACCTTTCTACTGCATGAAACTGAAGCATTTTGCAAGAATGTGTTTGATTTAGGCACAATCAAACATATTGGAGTTGACCAAAACCAAGAGAGGTTACTATGGAAAGACCCCATGTTCTACTGTAGGTCCAAACAAAACATTCCTAGCTTCCACAAATTCTAAGAATTATTTTGTCAAATTTGGTAGCTTTTTGCTCTTAGGGATCTTAAGTGAATTTGTCGATAGCCTGCTGCCCCAAATGACTATGACACTTAGCACATGAAACAAGACCTCCCCTACCATTTACTCACCCACCCTGAGGTGTTGATTTTGTTAGTTCAATCCCATGAGTTGTGGAATATAAAACGTCATTCCTAGCACCTTTCCACTGCATGAAACTAAAGCATTTTGTAAGAATGCATTTGATTCAGGGACGGTCAAACGGATTGGATTTGAAAAAAAAAAAAAGAGGTTATTATGGATGGAACCCACATGCACCTATAGGTTCAATAAAACATTCCTAGCTTCTATAAATTTTGAGAATTGCTCTATCAAAGTTTGGGAGTTTTTTGCTCTTAATTATCTTAAGTGACTTTCTCGGTAGCCCGCTGCCCCAAATGACTACGACACTTGGTAGACAAAATGAGACTTACCCTTACATTTGCCCACCCATCTTGATGCATTGGCATGGTCAGTTCACACCCATGAGCTATGGAATGCAAAATGTCACTCCTAGCACCTTTCCACTGCATGAAACTGAAGCGTTTTTTAAGAATGCATTTGATTCAACACAGTCAAATGGATTGGAGTTGACCAAAACTGAGAGAGGTTATTGTGGATGGACCCCACATGCACCTATAGGTCCAAATGGAACATTTCCAGCCACCATGAATTCTGAGAATTAATCCATCAAAGTTTGGTAGTTTTTGGCTCATAGGGATCTTGAGTGACTTTGCCGGTAGCCTGTTTCCCTGAATGACTACAACACTTTCCAAACAAAATGAGACATATCCTAGAATTTACCTACCCACCTCGATGCGTTACTAGTGTCAGTTCAGCCCCAAGACAAGCAGAATGAAAAATATGGCTCCTAGCAAGGTTATGTTGTATGAAATTGAAGCATTTTGCAAGAATGTATTTGATTTTGGCATGGTCAAAAGGATTGGAGTTGACCAAAACCAAGAGAGATTATTGTGGAAGGATCCCATGTGCACCTAAGTTGACTTCCAAGAACTGCTCCATCAAAGTTTGGCAGCTTTTGCTCTTAGGACCTTAAGTGACTTTGTTGGTAGCCTACTGCCCTAAATGACTACGACACTTTGCACACAATAAAAGACCTCCCCTAGCATTTAACTAACTACCCCAATGTGTTGGCATAGTCGGTTTGGCCTCACAAGCTGTGGAATACAAAATGTCACTCCTAGCATCTTTCATTTGCATGAAACTAAAACATTTTGCAAGAACGCATTTGATTTTGGCACAGTCAAATGGACTGGAGTTGACCAAAACTGAGAGAGTTTATTGGGGATGGACCCCATGTGCACTTGTAGGTCTAAACAAAACATTCCTAGATTCCATGAATTCTAAGAACTGCTCCATCAAAGTTTGGTAGTCTTTTCCTCTTAGGGATCTTAAGTGACTTTCTAGGTAACCTACTTCGCCGAATGACTGGGATACTTGGCACACAAAACAATACCTCCCCTAGCATTTATCTACCCACCCTGATGTATTGGCACTGTTAGTTTGGCACCACGAGTTGTGGAATGAAAAATGTCACTCTTGCCACCTTTCCACTGCATGAAACTGAAGCATTTTGGAACAATGTGTTCTTTGCCACCATAGGAAAATGAAATTGATTTAAAAAATAACTGAGGTAGGTTTTTGTAGGTGGACCTGACATCCACATGTACATGTAAATAAGATGTTCCTAGGTCTCACGGTTTCACAGAATAGTCAGTCAAAAGTTTGACACCTTGTTTGTCTTAGGGCTCTTTGAAGACTTCTCTGTCCAACGTAGCTAAAAATGACTAGGACGCTTCACCACAAAAAAGACATGTCCCCTCACATTTACTTGCCCACTTGGATGCGTTGGCACTATCTGTTTGGCCCGAAGAGATGCCAAATGTAAAATTTTGGTCTTAGTACGTTTCTAGTAGATGAAAATTTAGTAGTATAAAGGTGTTCTCACTTGCTCCAATGTGTTGTAGGGCATCAATTAAGGCTTCCCGTACCACTTCTATCAATTGTTAGTACCAAAGGTTGTGAAACAAATGAGGGGTTGTCATTAAATTTCATAGTAACATCATTAAAACTCATTAACTAAAGGACATATCATCATGAAATAATCATGAAAACCTACCTTACTTTTATTTCAAAGGAAACTTCATAAGGATTATGCCTGCCTCTATCATGCTCAAATCTTGCATCCAAATTAGCTAAAATGAATACACTAATGAACTCTATAATGAAATGAAGCTAATCAACTAGGACCAAGCAGCATAGATAACAAAGTAAGATAGGTGTCAAAAATATAGAAGGTGAAATGTGGATAGAAAAGGAAAATAACATGCCTTTCTGTCATTCCACTGATTCAATCTAATGAACCATTTGGATCTGGTCTACTCTTTATTCTGTTGAGTATTACCTCGTGGTCAGACTCATAAACCTTCCACAAGGTCTTGTTCAATCGTCTACCCCCATATTTGATCAAATGAATGTTTGATGCCACAACAAGGTTAGAATAATGAAGAATATTCCTGTGTGTCAAAGTCTTCGAACAACCACACATTAGATTTCTTCATTGGGTACCTTCTAATCCATGTTCCAGTAATAACCATTGATCCTGTAGGGTATGCGATATTTTGTCCATCTATAACAGGGGCATCTAATTTGTTTTTTGTCTCAACACAATCACACAAATAATAATTTGTTCCTTCATTGTCTTCAGTTGCAATAACTTCATAAACATGCCTTGCATTGATATGTGTATCCTTATCAATGAATATAGTTAAAAATACAAATGAAACTACAAAATAAGATGGAATATTGAATTTTATTAAATTTGAATGTTGTTAATATATGTTTGAACTAGATCTAAAATATGGTCAAAGTCAACTGATGATTCAATCTTTGTTAGTTGTAGTGCTACTGGGAGTCGATACATGTCAACCAGGCTTAGGCTTCTTGTAGACCATTCATCAGCCCACTCCTTTGACTCACAATCATACCAAGCTTGTTCTTGTTAGACACACCAAGATACTAAGAGGGGGGTGATGCAGAGGTAATGGTAGTAGTTGATGAAGTTCACACAATGAATCTAGATTCCAAAGCTTGCTTCAAGAGTTTTATAAAGGTAATGTGATATAAGTCTACACAAGGATACTCAAGAGATTGACCTAGCCTAGGACCACACTCTAGTGTCCACCACATAGACTACTCAACTCTCCCTTTGGGGAGTCACTGCTCAACCCAACCTATGTGCACAGTCCACCTTTAAGAACTCACCTACTACCAACACCTCTACCAACAGAGTCTTCATACAACAATTAGCATATACTTGTTAAAGACATGAATAAAACAAGGTCTCTGACCCAAAATCCAAATTCTGTACCAGCACTGACATAGAACAACAAACTGTGGTATGACTGTCCTAAAACAGTGTTTTAAAATGTCTCATTCCTTGTAGCCCTAGAGAATGATTGACACAAGGATAACTTTTGAAATCTACAAAGGAATATCTAAACTCATTTCACATCCCAATACCTATTATGGATTCACAATCATCCTCCTACATGCAGGTCCATACTCTGCTACAGGCAGCTAGGATAGCAGACTGTCTTTTTCCTAGAAAATAGGCCTAGTTTGAGGCTATGTGAAGGAAATAGATCAAATACAGCCACTCAGGATCAAACAAGCATTTGCTCAAGTCTACCTCCATCCATAAACATCAAATACACCCTCCATCTGGTCATGGGCTTGACTAATTTTCTGAACTTCATTGTTTTTCCACCATTGATAGCTAACTAGTCACTGTATAGACTAGATAGGATCATACCAAACACCTTGGAGAGAAGCATGCAGCCTGCAAAACCATAAAAGACATGAAACCTAGCCTACCTTCCTCCATCCTACTGAAAATGGGTGAGATCTTTCAGAGGACAGAGGAGAAATTCCTCATTTTGGCACAAAACCCTAGTTTGGAGGGTTTCAAAATAGTTTTTTCAAAATGAATTGGTTCTTCCTTCAATAGGAATGTCAAAAGCTCTAACTATATGCAAATGAAAGCTATTTCAAAACCCTAACACATTTTCCAAGTCTTAGCTCCTAAACTATCTGTACCAGGCTGTACTGTACGACTGTCTTCACAAAAAACACAGAAAAGACTATTTTTTTCACTTCAAAACTTCTCTCCTTTCATTCACTTCACATGTAATATAGTTTTCCTACCTATAACAAGCTTGAGCAATGTTTCACCTCCTCCTCCAATTGTACATCTTCCCTCCAAAGGCAAAGAACTGATGGAGGTTACATTTTGCACAAGAAACCCTATGTTTCAAAAGGAAAAATACCTTGAAATAGACCTTATTTAACACTATAATGGACTAGTCAATCAAAATGAACTAAGTCCTTATTACAAAACATAAGAATGGCTTTCAAAGCCTTAGAGAGAACAAAATAACAAGACAACAAAACATGACATAGCCAAAAATGACTAAAACTGGGAGCTCCTGCACCATACTCCCCCTGTAGGAAGAACTCAAGTCCCTTGAGTTGCCAATTATTGAAGTGTCATGCCATGCTTCAAGATATCTGCTTCAGTCATCCAAGTGGCCTCTGAGTTAGGAAGATCTTTCCATTTCACCAAGTAGTCTTTGTAGACACCTCTCCTAGTCTCCTTGACAACTTTGGAATCCAGAATACATTCCAACTGCAAAGGTTTGCTTGGAGGCAAATCCTTGATCCAATCAGTATCTTCAGCCACCACATTTGATCCACTTTCACCAGGCAATGGAGGTCTGAAAGGAAAAAGATCACAAACATTGAAAATTGGAGAGATACCAAGGTTGGATGGTAACTCAATTTCATATGCATTTGGACCGAATTTGTGCACTCTTTTGCATGGACCAATCTTTTTCATCAGGAGTTTAGTTGGCTGACCCTTTGGCAACCTTTCTTTCCTCAGATATGCCATTACTAAGTTTCCAACTTTGAATTGCACTTCTGTTTTCTTCAAATCTGCCTTTCCTTGTACTTTGTGATTGTTTTTTCTAATTACAACTTGACTTGATCATGGACTGTTTTCATGGAGGTAGCAAACTCTTCACCAAGTGCACTCCTTCTATCCCATCCTTGGAGATCCTTCAGTTCAAGTGGCCCTCTTGGATGAAAGCCATATACTACCTCAAAAGGACTTTTACCAGTGCTCCTATTCCTTGAATCATTGTAGGCATATTTAGCCTGACTGATAACCAAGTCCCATGCCAAACCATGCTGTTTTGTGAGGCATCTTAGAAGGTTTCCAAGTGATCCATTAACCACTTCAGTTTGACCATCAGTTTGTGGATGGTAGGCTGATGAAAAGGACAACTGTGTGCCCAACTTCTTCCACAAGGTTGCCCAGAAGTGACCTACAAACTTAGAATCTCTGTCGGTTACAATGGACAATGGCAAACCATGAATTCTTACTATGAGTGGGAGAATGAGGTTAGTTCAAACTAATGAAAACATACAAAACCCAAACACCAATAGAAGTTGAAAGCAAAGAAGATTGAATCCAAAACAAGTAAGAATACTTACAATCTCTTTTACCTATCATTTTCCATTGTTTGTCTATCTTTCCTTGATCTTGATTGTGAAGCCCTCAGAAGCTTTCCTTACTTGCTTGCTTGTTGAAGATGACAAAGGAAGAATGGCTCTTGATATGTGTGGTGTTGAATGTGAGCTTCAACACATGATAATGGAGGACACTTTGAGAATGGAATGAGAGAGAGAGAATGAGAGAAATTTGGGTATAGTTATCTTGCCAAATGAAGTGCCTCTCTAATGGCTTAGAAGAGGGTTCTATTTATAGATTTTCTAAAAAAGGAATGGAGGCTTAGGATCAACAGATGAGATCAATGGCTAGGAATAAAAGTGAATCTTTTATTCATAGTGGATGAATTAAAAATTCTTTATTTGAGAATAGTGGATTGTGGGGAACATTGAATTAAATATTCAAAGGGTGAAGGCTAGTGGGGAACATTGAATAAAATATTCAATGGGCGAAGGCTAGTGGGGAACATTGAATAAAATATTCAATGGGTGAAGGCTAGTGGGGAACATTGAATAAAATATTCAATTGGTGAAGCCTAGTGGAAAACATTGAATTAAATATTCAATTTGTGAAGGATAATTGATTTAAAGATTTATTTCAAATAATAGAGGATATTAGCAAATTAAATATTAAGAATATTTAATTACATGTGCAACATGGTGAGGTGGAAGAGATGAGGTGGATTGATGAGGTGGATTTTAGGACTTGAGACATTAGAAGAAATTAGGGATTTTAATTAAATAAAATCATTTTATTTAATTATGGGATAATGAGCCAATTAAATAAATTTATAATATTTATTTAATTGACAGAAGAAAATAGGAATTAAGATAAATATTAAAATATTTACTTAATTCGACCCAAGCCAATTTGAGGTGTATACATTTTGCCCCTCTTTGAAGCAATGTGTTTTATCATGTTGTTTCAAAGAATAAGAATAGTCTAATGCTGATACATGCCCCAGTTTGCCCCTGGTATAGGTTATGGTGATAGGATGCCCCCTCAGGAGATTTGGACGGGGAGAAGGCGGAAGGTGTGAGACGGAAAATCTCACGAAGAGGAAGGTGAAGATAGGTTAGGCTGGAGAAAAACGGGCTATGGTTCAGAGAAACAGCCATGGGAAGTAGTCAGAGAGTCATACAGTTAGATATGGGTCACTTGGTATATATAGGAGTTGGGTCCACACAATCTATTCATTTGTACACTAGTCCATAGTTGATTTGTCCTTTGGAGAGCTTCAGAGAGCATGGCAGCCAGAGAGGTGGATATTCTATGTGAGCAGCATTGGTTTGGGCGGATTCAACGGTTCGATCGGCCAACAGAGGCAGGACCCCCGGTATGTAGTGCTTCAAAACTTTTTGAAAGTTGATTTTTATGTGTATTAATGGCTAGGAAAACCATCTAGGGTAAATGTGCAACAACCTTGTTTTTGTGCATATGTGCGCCGAAATGGCGCATATGTTGTGAAATTGCGCATTTACGCCGCCAAATGGTGCATATGATTATTTTGTGCATTTGTTTCCGGAATGTGCGCATTCGTTATTTTTGCACATTTGAGCGTTGAAATGGCGCATTTGTTCCTAAGTTGCGCATATGTTCTGTGAATGTGTGCATATGATAGTATTGCGCATGCGATCTATGGAATGGCGCATATGCTGGGAAGTTGCGCATTTGCAATAATAGGTTGCGCATGTGCCAGAATGGTGCATACGCATCAGGAAATTGCGCATTTATGGTGAAGTTGCACTTTTGGTATGAAATGGTGCATTTACCACCTGGATTGGCACATTTGCACTTTAGGTAAATCAGTTGACTTAACAAAATTAACCCAATTGGCATCCTGATCGATGCGTCAATTGATTAGCTATCTCCAAGATTGCTGAGAATCTAGTCGATAGATGATATGTTGTTTTGATTAATTTGATATGTTGAGCCAATGAGAGGGAAATGGCGCATTTGTCACTGAGATTGGCGCATTTGAACTTTTAGGCAAATCAGTTAACTTAACAAAATTAACCCAATTGGCATCTTGATTGATGCGTCAATTAATTAGCGATATCTGAGATTGCTAAGAATCTAGTCGAGAGATGATATACTATGTTGGTTAATTTGATATGTTGAGCCAATGATAGGATAGCTTGATTGCTTGGAGTAGGTTTTTGATATGGATTTGGATTTTACTAATGGTATGCATTTCTTGGTTGCAGGAGGATATTCAGTATGTTCTGACATCGCGAGAGTTGTTCCCATTGCCGTTGTTGCAGTGGTATATGCTGACCGAGATGGAGTGGGAGGCTCTAGGTGCTATGGATTTGTATCATGTGCTCTTCATGCCTGAGGTTTGCATGAACTGGGTGATGGTGACTGCATCCATGGAGTGATTCCACAGTGAGGATGGGACCTTCCATCTTTTGACGGGAGAGATAGCCATTACTCTAGAGGATGTGTATCGGATTCTGCACCTCCCTATTCATGGAGAGTTGGTTGAGTACGAGTCACAATGTGGTGCTGGGCTGGAGGAGAGAAGGCATGTTTTTGATGATCCCGAGTTGGCAAGCGAGGAGATCTCGTGGTAGGACATGCATGACTGTTATGACTACTTCCCAGGCATAGTGGCTGGACTGATCAGTGGCATAGTATGCCTTGATAGGAGAGCGCATGGCTTCCCCATTGGCTGGGGACGGGTGCTGGAGAGTATGATCATAGACGGGACCCGGTATGCATGGGGTGTGTGTGTGCTTGTACACCTATACAGAGACATGCATTAGGCAGTGTACCACCGAGGCTCTGGTTTAGCCACAGGCACGTCTCTCTTATAGTTTTGGTTGTGGGGGCACATTAGTATCACACGGCCAATCTACGTATTTCAGAGGTAGAGGGGTGAGCCCTATAGTTACGGCTATGCAGGTGTGATTTCCCAGCACAGGCTGGGGAGGCTTGAGTACTGGAGGCATGCCTTTGATGGAGTGGATGTAGTTGTTTGGCAGTCGTATCTTGACTGTGAGGTATGGGAGGATGAGGCAGATGAGCTCCCTTATTGTTTCCAGACTAGGTGGCTGATTGGCTAGACTCGATACATTTTGGAGTGACAGATTGTCAGCTGAGTGTAGAGACAGTTTGGCTGCATACAAAGTAGACCATAGGGTGAGGCACGCTTTGCCAGGACATAAGCTGAGCGGTATAGATGGGGTCCTGTGGCATCCTATGAGGAGGCATTGGCTGATTTTTAGCAAATTCCTTATGCAGCCTGGCCGATGCGGAGAGAGATAGTAGATGCTGGCATGACCCCAAACTATGAGGAGTTGTTTGTAGCACATCTGTTTCCTCACTACTTAGGTCCTGGGGAGGTAGCTCCTCATATAGATGAGGGTGATTCAGACGGAGGGGGTGGAGCTGGCAGGGGGAGGGGTAGACAGCGAAGGAGGAGGAGAGATCAGGGAGATGATGGGAGGTAGAGACAGAGGCAGAGAGTCAGAGAGGGGCTCGTGGGACAACAGGCAATGGGACAGGCCTAGGTCTAGGTGCCAGTGCAGCTAGAGATAGCACAGAGACAGATGCCACCACCTTAGCAGGTGGCACAGCTGACACAGGGACAGGTGCCAGTGCAGTAGGTGGCACAGGCTGAGCAAGCTCCATAGCCTGATGTGCAGCAGCAGGTTCTGGTTTCCTTAAAGACCCAGCTTAGGCAGCTCAGGGCTCATCTGAGAGCTGCGGAGTCACATAGAGAGACGGATGTGACTCGGATATCAGAGTTGAGCCAGGAGAGAGATGCAGCCTTAGCTAGCACGCGAGCTATTTGGTCAGAGTGGGATGCAGCTATGATGACCATGGGTACTGATGGGACCTCCAGTTTCTTGGTGGCATAGGTACAGTAATCATAGGCTTAGGTAGCGTAGTTGTAGAGTGATTTGACTAGAGCTTAGGCATAGACTTAGTATTACCGAGGCTTATATCACGGTGCTGTGTTAGTGAGTCAGAGAGCCTCAATCTTACGGAGCCAATCAGAGGCAGCGCAGAGAGTAGGTGGGTCTCGGTCTGTGGGCTCAGTGAGGGGCTCACCACTGTCAGGGGTGGATAGAGGAGAGGCTAGTGTCAGGAGCAGTGTTCCTCGATGACAGAGTTAGTCAGAGCCAGATACTTGTATTTGACATGTTATTGTGGCACCTTTTTGATGATGGCTGAGATAGCTGATAGATGTATTGTGATTCTGAGACATGTATCACCATTTTTTTTTTGTATACCCTTATGACATGACTCTAGGATATGGACAGAGTTTATGATATATTGTACATTTGGACATGTGTTGGATGTTTATATGATGATCTACCTATATGATGGTCTACATGTATGTGTTCCTACATTTTATATGCTATGGATGCAATTTGATTTTATGATGTGTTTGTATATGTTATGCATACTAGATGGATGTTTAGAATGCTTTTGAGTTATGTAAATGCTAATGTGTATGGATATGGTTATGCAGTTTGAGATGTATGTGACCTATGTTTTTGATTTTCTTTTGATATGATGTACGGATGCACCATGTATATGGATGATCTAAAAATGTATGGAAATTGATCTCATGGATTTATGATGTATGCAAATGATGTAATCATGCAAATGACTATCTCATGTGATGTGATATGCAACTTATATGCTATGTTTGATATGTCCAGATGTACTCAATTGACACAGAGATGATATAGACGAGTGGAATAGAAGAAGACATGGAGAAATACTGACTTTCATTTGGATATACTACAGGGTTTGCATTATTGTGTGTATGATATGGAGTTACTGGATATGAGACGGATGTGGATACGGATTTGTCATCTTTGCAAGTTTTTTGCTTTCATCATAGGGCACTTTTTGGTATTTTTCATTTTTTGAAATGTGGTAAGAGAATACAAGCATCTAGGTATAGTTAGACCTAGATGTCCTAAGTATCCCTTACTTGGATTTTGATATAGCAAGTTGATACACGCATCTAGCCAAACTTGAATCTAGATGACCTGAGCACTTCTTGCATTTTAACAGACAAGGATTGCCCCTTTTCATGTTTAGACCTCAGATTCCTCGATGATCTTTTGCCGATCACGTCTTTAGACATAAGTCGTCACATTACTAAAGTTTAATCTACAAGCCATAGACAAAGGAAACAACTATGCCCCCATCATAGCATCTCTAGCTTTTGGCATCCTTGAGTAGCATATAAAGGCATGATAGCAAAAATTCAAGACCTTGTAAATTGACCTGTTGACAAAACATTCTTGCATTAGATATGTCTTTTGTCATAATTGATATAGAATTATTTTGAGTGTTTTGATGTGGTGCTCTGCTTTGTTTTTGTTTTGGACAGGTTGATGTTATGCATCAAGAACTTTGTTCTGGGTGTCTAGTGAAAGTATCGCAATCCTTCATTGGTATCTCCTTTCAGAATGATGGCATTCAAGAACCCAAATCCGTAACTAGGTCAAGGAGTTGCCCACAGTTTAGACCAGGATCAACTTATTATGGGTGAGATGACAACAGATGTGGAGAGACAGACTCTAAGGGACTGACCTAGTGCCTCGGGGGCTCATTGCTAAATGGCATTGCCTATGTGACAACACAGAGGCGACGTAGTTCAGGGTGAACCCTGATGGACCTAAGACCTAGGTGATGGTGGATCTGCAGAAGTGGTATGGACTTGGATAGAAAGACTAGATATGGGACTGATGGGATAGTAGAGCCTTGGGGGTGCATGGATAATGGCCTTGCATATGTCATAGCTCAGAGGCGACGTAGTTTGGAAAGATTCAAAGGACTGGTTCGGTGTGATGGAGATAAGAGTTAATGAAGTCAGCATAGATGGAGGGAGTGGTTTGTCATAGATAGCGCCTGTTTACCAGGTTTTCACCACTTACTTTTACTTGCACAAGCAACCAACAGTACACATGATGCATGTTTGCCAGGTTTTCATCATGGTACCTATCCTTTTGTTATTTTTCTATTTTTTAAAATTTTTTTGTTCTGTTTTTTATCACTTTTTCAATTTTTTTGATTTTTTAGGACTCCCTTACATCGGGGTTTTCAGGTATAGAACTTGTGAAGATGCATGCTGTTGACAGGATCATCGAATAGTTCACCTTCAGATGTGGCCAATTGATATGCCCCCGATCCATAAGCTGTGATGACAACATAAGGACCTAACCAGTTGGGTTCAAACTTTCCTTTCTTTTCTCTATCTGGCTGATTTCTGGGGTTCTCTCTAAGGACGAGATCACCAACTTGGAAGAGTCAGGGCTTTACCTTATGATTGTAGCTTCTGGACATTCTTTGTTGATATGCTTTCAGGTGATTAAAGGCCTATTGCCTTCTTTCTTCTAGCAGTTCTAACTCTTGTAGTCTAGAGACTTTGTATTCTTCATCTGATATGAGACCTTTCAACAACACCCTGAGAGATGGTAGTTCGACCTCAATGGGGAGGATAGCTTCTAAGCCATAGACAAGGGCGTATGGTGTAGCACCTGTGGGAGTGCGTATACTGGTTCTATAGGCCCACAGAGCGGGATTGAGTTGGATATGCCAATCACGGCCAGCATCATTGACAGTCTTCTTAAGGAGTTTCAAGATGGTCTTGTTGGATGCTTCAGCTTGACCGTTGCCTTGGGGTAGTATGGGGTGGAAAAGCGGTGTTGGATCTTGAATCGTTCACAGAGTTCTTGGACATCCTAGTTTTTGAATGGTCTTCCATTATCCATGATAATGAATGAAGGAATTCCGTATCTACAGATGAGGTAATTCAAGATGAATGAAGAAATATGCTTACCTGTGATGGTGGTGAGGGGAACGACTTCAATCCACTTTGTAAAATACTCTGTGGCAGTTATGATGAATTTATGGTCGTTGGATGAGGGCGGATGGATCTTTCCCACAAGGTCAAGTCCCCATTGGCAAAAGGGCCAAGGTATCGTTAAAGGTCTCAATTCTTGAGCTGGTGCATGTATTAGGTTCCCATGTATTTGGCACTACCTGCACTTTTTGACAAACTGATATGAATCTTGTTCCATTGTTGGCCAATAGTACCCCGTGCGCATGAGTTTCTTGGCTAGGGTAGAGCCACTAGAGTGAGCCCCACATATTCCATCGTGTATTTCGTTTAGAGCAGTTTGATATTCCTCTCTATCTAGACACCTAAGGAGAGTACCATTGAGACCTTGGCGATACAGGGTGTTAGTGACAATGGCATACTGGGATGCCTGCCAGATGAAAGTTCTTTTCTGGTTATGGGAGAGGTTAGGTGGAAGTGTATTCTCTTTTAGGTAGGAAAATATTTTACCATAGAGAGGGGAATCGGTTCCTACGATGTGGCATATGATATGGGAATCTGAAGTGTCATAAGTAGGACAGGAGACTGGCTCTACTAAGAACTCATATCGTGTTTGATTGCCTAGAATGTTAAGAAGAGATGCAATTGTAGCCATTGCATCTGCAACTTTATTCTCGATCCTTGGTATCTGTTCAAATGATATCTTGATGAAATACTCCTTGAAGTCATCTACCATGCATTTATAAGGAATCAGTTTCTCATCCTTCATTTGGTAGTCGTCATTTACTTGGTTGATGACTAGTTGTGAGTCACCATAGACTTGAAGCTCCTTGATGTTCCACTCAACTGCTAGCTTGATACCGATAATCGGAGCCTTGTATTCTGCTACATTGTTAGTGCAAGGGAACATTAATGTATATGACTTTGGAATAGTGTCACCATTAGGTGTGATCAACAAGATACCTACCCCTGATCCATGCTGATTGTAGGAGCCATCAAAGTACATTTTCCAGTTTGCTATGTTGACATGGAAGATAGACTCATCTAGAAATTCAAAGCTTAGGGGGTTGTCATCCATTAAAGGTGCCTCTGCTAGTTGATCTGCAAGCACTTGTCCTTTTATCGCTTTTCTATCCACATATTCTATGTCGAACTCACTGAGAAGCATGACCCATTTTGATAATCTACCTGTTAAGGCAACCTTGTTGAGTAAGTATTTCAGTGGGTCAATCTTTGCCACCAATTTAACAGAGTGTGACAGCATATAATGTCTCCATTTTTGCGAGGCAAATACAACAGCTAGACATGCTCTTTCTATTGGTGTGTATTGCAACTCATATCCGACGAGTGTTCGACTAATGTAGTAGATAGCATGTTCTTTTCCATCATAGTTCTGTTGAGCAATGAGAGCTCCCAGAGCCGTTGGTGTAGATGAGATATATAGCAATAGAGGCCTGCCCTGAATTGGTGGCATTAATATTGGTGGCTTCATTAGGTATTCCTTTAGCTGTTGAAAAGCCTGCTCGCATGACTCGTTCCATTTGAAGGATACATTTTTGTGTCGCAGATGAGAGAATGGGTGGCACTTATCTGCCAGTTGGGAAATGAACCGTCTAATAGACTATAGTTTGCCCTATAGGGATCTCAATTGAGTCAAATTTTTAGGATGTGGCATCTCCATTATGGCCTTCACCTTAGCGGGATCAACTTCGATACTCTTTGCAGATACTATGTAGCCCAGTAGTTTTCCTGATGTAACCCCAAACACACACTTTTTTGGATTAAGTCGCACATTGAACTATTCCAGTCTATTAAAGATCTTGTCTAGTACTACTAGATGCCCTTCTCTTGTGAGAGACTTTGCTAGAATGTCATCGACGTAGTCTTCCATTATAGTATGCATCATATCATGGAAGATCATTGTCATGGCTCTCTGATATGTTGCCCCAGCATTTTTCAGACCGAATGGCATGATGCACCAATAGTAGGTGCCCCAAGGACATGTAAATACAATTTTGTGCTGGTTTTTTGGTGCAATCTTTATCTAGTTATATCCTAAGAAACCATCCATAAGTGAAAGCATGGTATGCCCTGCTGTGAGATCTACAATCATGTCGATGTTGGGCAAGGGGAAGTTGTCCTTCAGACAAGCCTTGTTTAGGTCCCTGAAGTCACTATAGATTTTGACCCTGCAATCCGGTTTAGCCATCGGTACGATATTTGAAACCCATTCAAGATAATCTATGGGCTTGATAAACCCGACATCTAGTAGTTTCTTCAGTTCTTCCTTCACCATGAGAGCCACATGCAGATGCATCTTTCTGAGCTTTTGTTTAACAGGTTTAGCTCCTGGAGCTAAAGATAAGTGATGCATGATGAGATTTGGATCAAGCCTTGGCATGTCGGTGTATGTCCATGTAAAGTTGATCTGTTTTCTTTTGAAGAAATCTATAAATGCTAGTTTTTCATGTTCTGTTAGAGCCTTTTCCATGTGGACCATTCTGGGATTATCACTTGTGTTGACATTGATTGCTTCCGCCGGTTCTATCAAGATCGACGATCTTTCTTGATGTGTAAGATTGGGGAGAGGGTCAAGCCTTCCATCCTTCGGCGCGTTAGAGAGGTTTTCACCATTGGATATGTCTTTATTTTTACTATTTTGAGGATCTAACACTACCGCGGAGTAGTTTTCACCGTTAGATCGTTCTTTTATTTTGATGTTTTTATGACTGAAAGGCTTGGCGCTCTCCCCAAAATAGGATTGTACGTTGAGTTCTATAGCATAGTCAGCTCTGTGGTCGCCTACAGGTATGTGATCTCTAAGCTCAAGGTAATCGATGATCACATCATAGTTTTTGAAGGTCTCTAGTTCAGGGGCGGTACCTTCGAGGTCCCACTCGATAAGTTTAGGGTGCACTAATGGTTAGAGACCATTACGTTGATCTAATTCAGTGGTGTTGATGGTTAGGACAGAGTTATTGAAGGAGCAGACAAAGTCTGCGATGGTACTCTCTATTAGTGGGTCCATCAAGGGTGGAAACATTCCTTCCTCATGATTTTCACTATTGTTGCTATGCGGGTTGGACTCTAATGGCCTAGCCCTTGGACCTTGTCTCTCATTGGCATGGGTCGGGTCATACTCGTGGACAATGTCAATATCCTTTTCATCACAAGACATCTCAGAGAGGCTATCCCATTCATACTCGTTAGAATCAGTTTCACTCCCCAGTTGCATTCATTGAATTTGTTCAACCAGATTACTAGTAGAGGTTCCTGGTTGTTTGCCTTTGTTCTTGTTGGTTCTGTTGTTTCTTGGTGCTCTAGTGTAGCCTCGGGCTATTAAGGTATAAGGTTGGATGGGTTCAGTGATACCATCCTTTCTTGATCCAAGTGGACTATGTCCTTCATATCCCATTCTCTGTAGTATTTGGTAGCCTTGCCCATACTGTTCTATTGGTATAGTGGGATGGTCATGTTGCATTGAGGAGCTAGCTTCATCTTTGTATAGCCACTGTAGGACATCTTTTTCATCACTTTCATCTTCTAGGCTTCCCCATTTCACAAATGGTCCTTTGGTTGGCTTCTCTGTTGTGGGTGTTTTTAAGATAGGTCTCCCATAGGATCGAGGAGATAGGGGCAGTTGTGCCAAGCAGAGGGACTGAGATATTGTGTACTCACCCAAGCCTTTATCTTTGAGTTGGAGTTTAGGTTGGGGTGCCCCTGAAGAAGAAGCAAGTGTAGCTAGGTCAACATGAGATGACGAGGATGCGGATGCATGGTTGTTAGGGATCATGACTTCTGGTTTGGGTTGAATGGAGTTGCAATATTGATAGGGGTTAGGGTCACCTAAGATGGTGATCTCTTGACCTTCATGTGAGAATTTGATACATTGATGGTATGTGGAAGGCACTGCTTTCAAAGCGTGTATCCATGGCCATCCCAGAAGAATGCTGTATGATAATTCCATGTCAAGGACTTGACAAGCCACATCTTTCACTATGGGGCCCACTCTGATTGGTAGGATAACAATTCCTTTAGACATCCTTTCTTCCTCATCATAGGCTTTTATGGTGATTTTTCTTTCCGGATCTATAGCCTTCTCTGAAAACCCCAATGTAAGGATTAGCTTCAATGTGCAAATATTCAAACCAGCCCCTCCATCAATTAGGACTCTTTTGATCTTGTGTTTGTGTATGAAAGATTCAATGTGAAGGGAGGCATTATGGGGTTGGTTAATAGACATATCATCCTTCTTAATGAATGATAGGGAGTGCGGTGAGGTGATGTGACCGACCATAGTTTGGAATTGCTCCTCAGCTAGATTCATGGGAACAGAGGCTTCTGCTAAGGCTTTGTCAAGTATGGACCTATGAGCTGGAGATAGACACAGAAATTCTAACATGAAGATGTGTGTAGGTGTTTTGTGGAGTTGATCCATGATATTGTATTGACTAGACAGAGGAGCGGAAGCTCCTCTAAGGGTGACTCTGTTATTACGGGTAGTAACATTGCAGTCTAGATCCTTGTTGATAGTGATCATATTAATGTGTGAGTCACTTTCATAGATATGGTTAACAACATAGTCGTATCCGATATTCATGTAATTTGCGTTGTTAGAGCCATGGTTATTTCTGTTTGAAGGACCTCCTTGCTCGTAGTTAGGAAGAGGATCCTTGAATGCCTGATGATCATTGTTTGAGGTATGTCCTTTAACAGATATCTTGTTTTGATCTATTAAGTCTTGGATTGTATGCTTGAGTGCAATACAATCGTTTGTCTTGTGCCCCCTGTTTCAATGGTATTCACAGAAATCATTATCATTCCACCAGTAGGGTTTGACCTTTGGCTCGTACTCCCGTTCTAAAGGAAGTGTTATGAGTTTGTTGGCGATCACCTTCCGTAGAGCCATTTCTAGTGATTCATCCAAAGGTGTGAACGTTCTTTTGGGCCGAAAGTTGGTGAACCTAGATTGAGTATTTGTTGGTTTATTTTGTGTGGGGTTGTTTTGGGGTGTTGATAGATTGAAAATTGGTTGCTTTGGTGCCACATTTTTGGCATCGACTACCCCGTCATTCACAACATTCTTGTTTTTCATCCAGAATCTAGGTTTGTCATTGTTGATGTTGGTATTGGGAGAGTATTTATAGAGCTTGATTTGACCCTTTGCGATTGGGGCTTTTTCTATGATGAGGCCCATCTCAATGACCTTGATAAAAGATGTAGGACATTGGATTTGGATTTGGTAACTTAGGTCCATTTGCAGATTGTGTACAAACATTTCTAGCATCTATTTCTCTAGTATTTGGTGTGGGCACTTGCTTGCCAGTTGTCTCCATCTCTATAAGAAGGCAACAAAAGATTCTCCGCCTTTTTGTTTGGTGTTACAGAGATCCAATATTGAGATGTCGTGTTTAATATTGTATGAGAAGTGGGTGACAAATTGGTTGACAAGTTCATTAAATGTTTTAATACTAGGTTGCAGTCTAGAGAACCAATCCATGGCTTGTCCTCCCAAGCTCTATGGAAATAGTCGCATAAGGTAAGTGTCATTATGTGTGACCTCTAG
Organism: Cunninghamia lanceolata; assembly: GCA_027924645.1. Lineage (NCBI taxonomy): Eukaryota > Viridiplantae > Streptophyta > Pinopsida > Cupressales > Cupressaceae > Cunninghamia > Cunninghamia lanceolata. The sequence continues at coordinate 240,721 of BSBN01000754.1, forward strand.
ACAAGCAGCATTGAACTCTCTAATATGATCTCTTGGATCACCCTTCCCTTGATACTTATCAAATTTAGGCACCTCAAATCTTGAGGGGAAGGGAATCATGATTAAGGACCTATCAAAAGGATATGGTGAAATATCTTCTAGGGTGTAGTTTTTAGTCGATGTTCCCATTTTCATGTCTAAAACTTATTGTTGGAGAGCTTCGACTTTTTGGTTAGGGCATCCAAGGAGTCAATTGTTGTTTTGCTCTTATCTGCAGGTATTTCACCTTGTCTACTTCCTTTAGGGATTCTCTCTTCGTCAGTTTCTTTGAGAGATTCCACGTCATAATCCTTAGGGAGTTTTGCTCCTAGACTTGCTAGATGTAAAAATAATTTTGATAGGTCTTGGGCAAGCACCCCTTCAAGTAGGCGTAGAAATCTTGGGTCATGCTGTGTGTGGAGGATCCCATCCATGGAAGGTTCTTCATCATTTTCATGATTGTCATAAATACTTTTCTCTGCCATTTCTAACTGTTTTTGTTTTTGTAATCTTGTCAAGACCATGCAAGTTAGTAAATAGATGGGATGAGGTGAGATTGGAAGATTTCAAGCAAGGTGCTAGGATGAAACAAGGTTTTAGCAAGGTTCCTCTTAGATCTAGATGGTGTCAAACAAGGTGGGTATACAAAAGTCATAGTCAAAAGCTAGGATGTTAGGAATCTATTTACTTGACGTTGACTAGCCTTTGCACAATCCACTAGTGGAGTTCCGATAGAGAAGCATAAGTAATCCTTGATACTTGGAGGCTCACTAGGTCTTGTTTGAGATTTAATTTTGATCAAGAAGAATTTGACTATAACCTTGTTGGAAACTTGGAAAAAGATTTGGCAAGATTTTGGAAGAAATGTGGTTGATTTTGCAAGGTCTTTAACCTGGTTTTGAAAACTAGAATAGGTTTGAACTGGTTTTTGAAAAATATTGACAAATTTTGCTCTTTGGATGGTATAGTTTTTTTTCTTTCAGGTTTAAACGCTTAACAATAGAAGGTAAATGCGCAATAGGTCGATGCACATGCGCAATACTGGTGAAGTTTCAAATGCACCAAACTAGGGTTCAAATGCGCAATATTAGCAGATGCGTAAAAAGTCAATTCAAATGTGCAAAAAGTTGGTACAGATGTGCAATTCTGACTATTTTGCTTGTTTTCTCTAAATTTTTTGGATCGTTTTGCTGTTTTTGGTTTGAAAGATTTGGTGTTTCTATTGAAGTTGATGTTCAATTATGGCAAAAACACAACAAACATAGAAGTTTTCCATGATTTTTATCTTTTTATATTTTTTTGTGTTTTTTGGGACTATTGTGACTTGAAACAAGTACACCCTAGGCTGGATAGGACAGTATTTGTTGAATCCTCTAGCTGTGCCACTCAAAGCGTGTAGCTCCAGGATCTGGTAGCACCGACTCCCCTCCACGGCACTCACTTCTCATGCATACTAGATCTGGGTTTCCTTAGGCTTGTACCCACACCGAACTTTAGGATTGTCCCTGCTACCTCTACTAAGAGTCACTTAAATCGAGGCCACTTCAAGGGCTCTGCCCTTTGCATCAACAAATAGGGGTTTTTGTCTTACTACACAATTGGTTCTTAGTTAGGGCAATCATTCGAGTGGTTACACATGCGGCGGCACTACTCTCCGTTATGGAGTCTCCCAGCCTCACAGGGTTGCGCCTATGAGGGTTTATGGGAAGGTTGCCCGTCGGTGTAACACAGCAGCACTCGTTGCTTGAGGTTTTCACCCCAAGCACAATTTATTTTAAGTGGCTTGGTAGGGCTTGGATTTAGCCTGTTACCACTCAGGGTCATTCCCACTTGGACAAACATGCATCCAAGGGCAGGCCCCCCTAAAGGTTTGACAAATAGAATGACAAGTCTGGCACTTTGATCACCTAGTTAAGGGGAAAGCATAAGCCTATTGTCATTCGCAAGCACACAAAATACTTGTTAATCCAACCTGATTAAAAATAGAAAAACTAAATGAGTTAATCTACTTGTGCACTCACATGATTGTTAACTTAGAAGTGATTAAGACATAGCAATGTTCTTTTTCTCGATTGTTAACTTGGAAGTGATTAAGACATAGCAATGTTCATTTTCCCATTTGTAAAGATAGCAGTGATCTAACTAGGAAAACAATCAATAATGCAAAGATAGCAAATGGGTCCAATTACTTTCTTCCTAGTTTAGAAAACTATGTGAAGTATTGTATGAGATGCACTTGTTACTTTCACCCCTAGTTAGTCTAAATGGGCTAGACATATCATCTAAATGACCTAATCCAGCCACTACCCCTGCAAAATAGATGTTAGATCAATATGCAAAGTCCACAAAAACTGTACAACAAAAGCAGAATACAGATGCGCAACACTACAGCCTGAATGCACAGAAACAGGGACTGTATGCGACTTTTAAACAAATGCGCAAATACAAACAGTAAATGTGCAATAATCAGAGGCACAGGTGCAATAACAACATATGCACAATTTTACAGAATAGATGCGTAATTAAATAGAATATATGCACAAAACTGCGCTCAGGTGCCACAGTCAAAATTAGATGCGCAACTTAGCAGACTAAATGTGCAACTGTGGAGGTCAAATGCGCAATATAGTCATATGTGCAACTGTGGAGATCAAATGCGCAACTGTGGAGGTTAAATGCACAACACTGTCATATGCGCAACTATGATGGTCACATGTGCAATTGTGGGAGTCGAATGCGCAAGACTGTTGCCAGAGACCTGTTCTTCACTTGCATGGACCTGCAACTAAAAAAAACTCATTTTTTTGATTAGTAAAGGGGCAAGGACCCCACGGTGGGCGCCAAAATGTGAGGGGGAGAATGAGGTTAGTTCAAACTAATGAAAACATACAAAACCCAAACACCAATAGAAGTTGAAAGCAAAGAAGATTGAAAGCAAAGAAGATTGAAACCAAAACAAGTAAGAATACTTACATTCTCTTTTACCTATCATTTTTCATTGTTTGCCTATCTTTCTTTGATCTTGATTGTGAAGCCCTCAGAAGCTTTCCTTGCTTGCTTGCTTGTTGAAGATGACAAAGGAAGAATGGCTCTTGATATGTGTGGTGTTGAATGTGAGCTTCAACACGTGATAATGGAGGACACTTTGAGAATGGAATGAGAGAGAAAGAATGAGAGAAATTTGGGTATAGTTATCTTGCCAAATGAAGTGCCTCTCTAATGGATTAGAAGAGGGTTTTATTTATAGATTTTCTGAAAAAGGAATGGAGGGTGAGGATCAACAGATGAGATCAATGGCTAGGAATAAAAGTGAATCTTTTATTTATAGTGGATGAATTAAAAATTCTTTATTTGAGAATAGTGGATTATGACAATTGAATTAAATATTCAATTGTTGAAGGCTAGTGGAACATTGAATTAAATATTCAAAGGGTGAAGGCTAGTGGGGAACATTGAATAAAATATTCAATGGGTGAAGGCTAATGGAGAACATTGAATAAAATATTCAATTGGTGAAGGCTAGTGGGGAACATTGAATAAAATATTCAATGGGTGAAGGCTAGTGGGGAACATTGAATAAAATATTCAATGGGTGAAGGCTAGTGGGGAACATTGAATAAAATATTCAATTGGTGAAGCCTAGTGGGGAACATTGAATTAAATATTCAATTTGTGAAGGATAATTGATTTAAAGATTTATTTTGAATAATAGAGGATATTAGCTAATTAAATATTAAGAATATTTAATTACATGTGTAACATGGTGAGGTGGACGAGATGAGGTGGATTGATGAGGTGGATTTTAGGACTTGAGACATTAGAAGAAATTAGGGATTTTAATTAAATAAAATCATTTTATTTAATTATGGGATAATGAGCCATTTAAATAAATTTATAATATTTATTTAATTGACAGAAGAAAATAGGAATTAAGATAAATATTAAAATATTTACTTAATTCGACCCGAGCCAATTTTAGGTGTATACACTTACTACCTCTCTAAAAAATAGACCTGCAATATGAGATGCATCATTTGTGCATTTACATGGCACAAAATGAGCCATCTTGTTGAACCTATCAACAATAACAAACACACTATCCACCCCTCTGGCTGTCCTGGGTAATGCAAGCACAAAATCCATGCTGATACTTTCCCAAGGTCTGTTGGGAATGGGAAGGGCCTTGTATAGACTTGCATTTGAAGACACACCCTTGGCCCTTTGACAGATTGCACAACTAACTACATACTTCCTCACATCTAATTGCACATTTGGCCAAAAATAGAACCTTGTGACTTGTTCTAGTGTCTTGTCTAAGCCAAAATGTCCTCCTAAAGAACCATTATGCTTCTCCTTGATGATGTTGTCCCTCATGGAACACTTAGGGATACACAACAAATTGCCATTAAACAAGAGGCCTTCCTGCAAAACAAAATCTGCATACTCTCCATGGAATGTGTTAGCCAAGTTCACACAAACATCATAAGCCTCTTTGAAATCTGAATCTTCTTTATACAACTCCTTTAAATAGTCAATGCCCAAGCTTTCTAACTGAATTTCATAAACAATAAGCAGCCTCCTACTTAATGCATCAACCACCTTGTTAGAAACACCTTTTTTGTGCTTAATTGTGAAGGTATAGACTTGTAGTTGTTCCATCCATTTAACATGTCTATGGTTCAATTTTTCTTGACTATTTAGAAAGCTTAAAGCATGATTATTAGTAAACACAATAAATTCTTTGGGCAGCAAATAATGTCTCCATTTTTTAAGAGCTTGCACCATTGCATAGAGTTCTAAGTCATAGGTAGAATACCTTTGCTTGGCTTCATTTAACTTTTCTGAGAAGAATGCCACTGGATGTCCTTCTTGGCTGAGAACAACACCAATAGCTTGCTGACTTGTATCACACTCAACAACAAACACCTTATTAAAATCAGGAAGTACTAAGGTAGGTAATTCAGCCACCTTTGTTTTCAACAACTCAAAACTATCATCAGCTTCCTTTGTCCATTGGAATCTACATTTGACTCCACCCTTGATGGTGTTGAGGATGGGAGCACTAATGTGACTAAAACCTCTGATTAACTTCCTATAGAAAGTTGCCAATCCATGGAAACTTCTCACATCTTGCACTATTTTTGGAGTAGGCCAATTCAGAATAGCCTCAACCTTAGAGGGATCCATCTTCAAACAACCATTGGAAATGACAAATCCAAGGTATACAAGTTCAGTTTTCATGAACTCACATTTGTCTAAGTTGATCATCAACTTGTGCTCATGTAGCTTCTCCATCACCTGACCAACATGCTTCACATGGTCTTCTCTTGTCCTACTGAAGATTAGTATGTCATCAAGATAAACAATAACAAATTTACCAATGAATTCAACTAATACCTCATTCATCAAGGGCATAAATGTACTTGGAGCATTGCTAAGACCAAATAGCATAACAAGCCATTCATAAAGACCCTCATTAGTCTTGAAAGCGGTCTTCCATTCATCTCCCTGTCTGATCTAGATTTGATGATAACCATATTTCAAATCAATCTTTGAGTAATAGCATGATCCTCCAAGGTAATCCAAAAGATCTTCAATCCTTGGCATTGGGAACTTGTACCTTATGGTGATCTTGTTTATGACCCTTGAATCTATACATAGCCTCCACTTTCCATCCTTCTTAAGAGCAAGTAGACTTGGAACTGCACAAGGACTTAAACTCTTCCTAATCAGCCCTTTCTCCAAGAGATCTTGAATTTGCCTTGCCACTTCTTCATTTTGCTGTGGTGTCAGCTTATAGGAAGCCTTGTTAGGCAATGTAGCACCAGGTATTAAGTCAATTTGATGACTTATGTCTCTCATGGGTGGTAAGGAGTTAGGAACTTCCTCTACCACAAGGTCTTGATACTTATCTAGGATTTGCTACACTTCTAATGGAATCTCCTATTTTTGTTCTTGTTGATCTGATCCACTCTTGGGCTTCATGACCAAGGCATACCCTTGGGTATCCTTCTCCTTCAAGAGGTTTAAAAACTCTTTGCCATTTACCAACATGACACTGCTGTCATTTTTCTTCCCCCCGGGTTGCTCCAACATAGGATCCATCTTGAATGGTCTTCCATTCTTAGTGATGACATAAGTATTCTTCTCACCATCATGTTGTGCTTTGACATCATATTGCCATGGGTGGCCAAGAAGCAAATGACATGCATCCATAGGGATGATTTCACATAGCACTTTGTCCTTGTAGTCACCAATTGCAAATTCAACCCAAGTTTGTTCTTCCACCATGAAACTCTGGTTCTTGTTCAACCAAGAAATCTTGTGAGGACTGATATGAGGTAGCCTCTTCAACTTACACTTCTCAACCATCTCAGTGGATACCACATTCTCAGTAGATCCTGAATCTACTGTGATCTTGCACAACTTTCCATAGGCTAGGCCTTGGGTTCTAAAAAGATTCTTTCTCTGAGGGAGCTCTTGTTTTAATGGTATCTTCAACATAGACCTCTTAATCATCATACTTTCTCCTTCTAGAATAGGTGTAGCACTTCCCATTGGTGAATTCACACTCTCACAATCATCATCCTTTACCAACTGATTTCTCTTTCCATTGTCATGAGAGCTGCTGGCTTTCACTGGGCATTTGTTCATTGTATGGCCAACTTGGTTGCAGCCATAATACCTTCCAGTGAAGACTCCTGGTCCTCTACCTCCTCCACCATTTCTGCCTCTTCCATTAGGACTTCTCCAACCTCTGAAGCCTCCTCTATACTCTGTTTCTTATTGTGTTTCTTGCTGACTGTTATTTTCAGTTTTGTTGGACTGTCCACGACCAAAACTGCCTCTTCCTCTTTGGTTTCTGCCTCCTCTTCCTTTGGCACTTTGTTCACCCTTCCTTCTCATCTTTTCCTCTACTCTAGAGGCCAATAAGAAGCATGCATCCACTATTTTTGGTATCACTAAACTGATCTCATCTTGCAGATTGTATTTCAGACCATTTAGGTACCTAGCCACCATCCCTTTTTCATCTTCATTATGATTGGCTCTCATACTTAGTCTGTGAAATTCGTCTATGTAGGCAGCCACATCCATGTCTTTTTGTCTCAAATTCTAGAATCTTCTAATGATTTGAATCTCATAGTCAGGTGGCATGAACTTGCTTCTGAGCATAGCCACCATTCTACTCCATTTAGTGATGGGACTCTTCCCAATCTTCTCCCTCTCACTTTGCATGTAGTTCCACCACACAAGTGCAGAACCTCTTAGCCTTGTCTTGGCAAACTTAACCTTTTTACTGTCATTGAACTCCTTGTAATCAAAGAAGTTGCACATAGCTTCTATCCAATTGGTGAGATCTCCATCCAACTTGCCATGAAAGGTAGGTACATCCATCTTGTGATCACCATTGTCTCCATGAGCGCACTTAAGTGCATTCAAGAAAGCTTTCTGATTTGTAGACATGTCCTGCTCCTGAGAACTCTCTTCTGCCTCTACTTCTTCATTTGTGTCAGAAGAACTTCCCTGTTCTTTGGTCTTGCACTTAGACTTCTTTTCTTCTTGCAATCTCGCTTCTTGCAATCTTGCTTCAACCATCTCTTCCACCAACTTCTTGATGGCTTCTTGACTCATTGTCTTGGGAGGCATTATACTATCCTCTATTTCAATCTCCTTGTCTGACATACACTGCTTCCAATTAGATATTGGCTCTGATACCAATATGATGTAGAGGTAATGGTAGTAGTTGATGAAGTTCACACAATGAATCTAGATTCCAAAGCTTGCTTCAAGAGTTTTATAAAGGTAATGTGATTTAAGTCTACACAAGCATACTCAAGAGATTGACCTAGCCTAGGACCACACCCTAGTGTCAACCACACAGGCTACTCAACTCTCACTTTAGGGAGTCACTGCTCAACCCAACCTATGTACACAGTCCACCTTCAAGAACTCACAACCTACTACCAACACCTCTACCAACAAAGTCTTCATACAACAATTAGCATATACTTGTCAAAGACATGAATAAAACAAGGTCTCTAACCCAAAATCCAAATTCTGTACCAGCACTGACAGAGAACGACAAACTGTGGTATGACTGTCCTAAAACAGTGTTTTAAAATGGCTCATTCCTTGTAGCTCTAGAGAACGATTGACACAAGGATAACTTTTGAAATCTACAAAGGACTATCTAAACTCATTTCACATCCCAATACCCATTATGGATTCACAATCATCCTCCTACATGCAAGTTCATACTCTGCTATAGGTGGCTAGGACAACAGACTATCTTTTTCCTAGAAAATAGGCCTAGTTTGAGGCTATGTGAAGGAAATAGATCAAATATAGCCACTCAGGATCAAACAAGCATTTTCTCAAGTCTACCTTCATCCATAAACATCAAATACACCCTCCATTTGGTCATGGGCTTGACTATTTTTCTGAACTTCACTGTTTTTCCACCATTGATAGCTAACTAGTCACTATATAGACTAGATAGGATCATACAATACACCTTGGAGAGAAGCATGCAACCTACAAAACCACAAAAAACATGAAACCTAGCCTACCTTCCTCCATCCTACTGAAAATGGGTGAGATCTTTCAAAGGACAGAGGAGAAATTCCTCATTTTGGCACAAAACCCTAGTTTGGAGGGTTTCAAAACAATTTTTTCAAAATGAATTGGTTCTTCCTTCAACAGAAATGTCAAGAGCTCTAACTATATGCAAATGAAAGCTATTTCAAAACCCTAACACATTTTCCAAGTCTTAGGTCTTGAACTGTCCGTACTAGGCTGTACTATACGACTGTCTTCACAAAAAACACAAAAAAGACTATTTTTTTCACTTCAAAACTTCTCTCCTTTCATTCAGTTCGCATGTAATACAATTTTCCTACATATAATAGGCTTGATTAATGTTTCACCTCCTCCTCCAACTATACATCTACCCTCCAAAGGTAGAGAACTAATGGAGGTTACATTTTGCACAATAAACCCTATGTTTCCAAAGGAAAAATACCTTGAAATAGACCTTATTTAACACTATAATGGACTAGTCAATCAAAATGAACTAAGTCCTTATTACAAAACATGAGTATGGCTTTCAAAGCCTTAGAGAGAATAAAATAACCAGACAACAAAACATGACATATCTAAAAATGACTAAAACTGGGAGCTCCTACACCAGGGGGTGAATCAATATCTAAACAATTCTTCTAATTTAACAACTTCAACTTATCTGGAGCAAACTAGAACTTAAGCATCAACATTAACATTAACATGAAAGATTAAAACAATGCATAAGAACACATAACACCAGATATACGTCAAAAACCCTAGAAGGGAAAAACCACATTGAGGATTAACTCACAATATATGAAGATCAAATAGTAACTTTGTTTTAGGGGCTTTAACCCAAGGAAGCTACTACTCCCTAAGTAAATTTTATTAAGGGTCTCTCCCAAGGAAGATTCTACTCCTTGAAGACTTTGTTTTAGGGGCTTTAACCTAAGGGAGAAATTTCTTCCTAATCTGAGAACAAACTAAGAAATGATTATAGTATGACAATCTTTCAACTGTCTGAAAACTATCTTTGAAGCTCACACATGATGATTGCACTTATGTCTCTTCACACTTTCCTTTGAAGATCTGATTAGTCAAGCGCACTCTATACTTGATCATTGTTTCAAATAAGTCTTCAAGATGAATCCAAATGACATCAATAACATCTTCTCTTTCTCTCATAGTCGCACATTAAAATGTATATATTTTACTTTTCTCTACTTGCAAAGCTTTTTAATCATCTTGCAATCATACCCTCCACATTCTATTTGATCTACTATTTATACATGATATTACATTGATTACATAGCTTTTCAGCTAGATAAATAATGAAAGATACATTTATAGGTCAGCCATACAATATACAATATGAAACTTGTAGAAGATAGGTCTAATTAGGATAACACGTTACACCAGCAGAAGACTTGTGATTTGTAGATCTTAACAATTGTATAACCAGATCCAAAACATCCTTAATAGCTTCAAGCATCAAGGAATTATCTCCACACAATCCGCACATTTGAAAATAGGATAGATTTAAGGAAAGCTCATGAAAACTTGAGGAGCAACGACCATATCAATTAGAAAACCTTGCGCGATACTGGAAACAAGAAAGATATTTGTGAAACTCTTTTAGATGATTCCACATGACTCATAAAACATCCCCAAACACTCCATTGCCACTGTACATAAAAAAATTATGTTGCACACCTTCAACCATTAACTCTGAGAGCATATTGTTATCTGGAACACACTGCAACATGTTGTCAATTGAAAAATCAAGTTGTGGATCACCAAGAAACTTGAAATAGAAAAGAAACATGAAATGCACATTCAAGGACATGTTCACAAAACTCCAAGGTCAAACATTTATTTCTGGAGGAATGTGGAGCATTCTAGTGAGTCTTCAACACTACTCCATTCTGCTAGAGTACATATCAGTACTTTATCAATCATAACTTTCACTGCGGAGGAAATGATGGTCCAAAACTTTGGAAACAACATATTTACCACCTTTTGAACATAGATCTGGAACTACATAGTCATATCTATAAATGCAGAGGAATCCAGAGCATTCCATTCACCTTTCAACATCACATTACACTATCAGAGCCTAAACTAGAACTCAGTCACAAGTATATCTTTTACTGTGGAGAAGTAAGCCTTCTAAAACTTTTGAATTAGCACATGTACACCATATTAACCTTAACTCTTGAACCTCAAGACCATATCTTCAAAACTAGATAAATGCAGGGCATTCTATTGTTAAATGCTAGAAACATCTGCATAGAACCAATACTATTTTCAAAGCTCTTTCTAGAGGCCAAGTCTTATTTGCATCACCATATACAACTCATGATTAGTAAGAATGAACATACACATTGCTATAAATCAACAGGAGCACATCCTTAGTATTGACAACACAACTATTTCTCTTAGTGCTTCTAGTTCACATATTGATCAAGCTTCAATCTCAACTCCATCTCAACTCTACTTTGATAAGGAATGTAACTCTTAGGACCTCCAATGATGAGCTTTCTCTTTCCAAGATCAGTCTCTCACTCTAAGATAGTATTGGCATCAGTGTATGCTATGTTGATATCAAAGTATGTTGTTATGTTGACATCAATGACAACGCACATGGCGAACAGATCTGTACATGAAGAATAAAACCATACCATCCATCGCGTATGAATACTCCATGAACATGCATTAGAGCTTCTAAAAGAGTGTAGCTCACTCGATCTTATCAATGTACAATAATCCTCATATTTTACAATGTTAGTATCATCAACCAACCAAAAATATCTATGAACTAGAAGAGTTACCTTCATTACCTGGACCCATTGCAGTGTTAGAGCATTCAACAATAGATCTCACATCTATCAACTTTGCATTGTCTTTGTACGTCAACTCTTCTCATTCTAATTCTCTTTTGATACATACTCTTGCACCATCATGCTCCCCCTTTCCATGTCTAGCCTCACAACAATTCCACATATGTTGAACACCATTCATCTTGTGCATCATGCTCAACCAATAGAACATCCACGAGTTCTTGAATTGTGATGCACAATTATCTAACCATATGATATGTTGATCAAATGATGTTCTCTTGCTAGCCAAATCACAATAGAACATCTGAAATAAGCCTTGCACAAACTCTATAGAATGTGTGCGATCATCAATGATATAAAAATAATACTCCCTCAAGATCTTCTTGTCATTCTTTATATTGTTATCTTCATGAATGAATGCTATATGTAAAAATATAGCAACATGCATATCAAGTTGTAATACTGCGATTGCACCTTATTCTGTGGCTGTAGTCTGTAGTTCTTTTAAAAGTCAACAACTAAAACAATGGTACCAAGTAAAAATGTGTCCTTGCATAACTTGAATTGTAAGTCCAACCATTGAGCTCTATGGGTATGTCTTGCATACTCGTCAACTACATTCTATCAGAAAATAGAGATAAACCAATACACTAAAATCTTTTCAATGACCAATTCACACATTTTTTTCTTCTTTGTCATCTTTTAGACTATATGCCACTATCTTATATTTTCTAAAACTTACTAGTTCATTCCCAATTGCATTTGTTTTCTCCATATGTTCACAAATTGGCAAATGTTGCAACCCACCACAATGGTCACACGTGCCATCCAAGCATAAGTTCTTATAGAATAATTGACCATACACTCTTTGACATAAGATGCTCGATATGAAATCTCTTGAAGATCGAGATGGACATCTTATATTACACTCCTGCAAAACATTGTTAGTATACAAATCTACACATATATATCTATAAACATCATAATGATTAGAAAACTCAATATGTACTCTACAACAACAAGTTGTGTGTGTGTGTGTGATTTATTTTGACATAAATAGGCTTCACCATTTTAAAATACCTTTGACTAATTTTGATTTGAGGATACATCTCTTGAAATTTCTTGAAAAACTATGTTTGAGTGACATCCAAAAAATGCTCTGGATGTGGCTCATGGTTATGACAACCAACTCTCCTTCTTACAACATATCTTGCATTAGGAGATACCCTTTTGTTATTTTTCCAAAATTCTTCAATCAGGGATCTCAAGGCTTCAACAACAACTTTATCTTTTTGTAGGAGTATCCTAGAGAATGCCCACAATTCATTGGTATTTGGATCCTCAACTCTTTCACACCCTCCAACAACTCTCATTAGGGTTTTTCTACTTATTTTCAATGCTTTACTTGTCTTTCTAATGAGGTGAGATTTCTTTTTTTGATGGCTTACTATTGTCGACGTAATGACATGTCATGTGACATTACTATCCTTAGTGTGTGAGGTGGAAACCACACTCTCATATGCACTCATTAGATTATTTACAATTGATTTTTCACTTGAAGCATCTGATATTCTTAGGCCAAGAATCTTTATAGTAGGCCTAAATTTTAGATTTCTCATTAATTCAACAAATATTTGATATATTTTAGTTTTCTTTAAGTTCTCAAACAATTATTTCCATATCTTATTGGCATATTTTTGGCAAGTACGCTTGGGAATATTCTCATGCATAGGATTCAAAACATTCTCATTGATATCAATTAGAAACATAGGCTTTCTATGCAAAATTTTAGGAGGCATTTTCAATGGTAATGTTGACTCATTATTGGGAATTGCTTTAATATTTACTTGAGATGAGATAAATGGCATACCTTCAATTGGAGATGGAAAAGATGAAAAACCTTGAAGTTGAGATGGTGAACATGGTGTACCTTCAACTTGACATGTGAATGATGGTGCACCCCCAACTTGAGAAGAGAATGAAGATGTACCTCCAACTTGAGAAGAGAATGAAGATGTACCTTCAACTTGACCTATAAAAGATGGAGTGCCTCCAATTTCAGAAGAGAATGATGGTGTGCCTTCATCTTGACCTGTGAAAGATGGAGTACCTCAAACTTGGAGATTCAATTTCCTCATTAAACAGAGGTTTTGCATTCGTTGCCTTTGTATTGCCAATTCCATCTCTCTCTTAGCTTGATTAGATGATTCATGTTCCTCTTTAATTGGTGGCATGTCTTCCTCTATTGTTGATAATTTCCTACTTTCGTGAGGTCACCTCATTCTTTCTCTTTTCTTTTCATTCTTAGCTTCACACTCTTTTGGAGTTAGAGTCTTTGCTGGTTTCCTCGACATGATGTTTGGAACAATAGAGTAAAGTAATCTCATACACAAATCTCAAAATATAATCATATAATTAAAGTGAATAAATGATTATAAATTTGAAAATTTGTAGTTTCGTAGGGTGGTCCAACCCGAAACATAAAGATCACACACATGTCATATACTAGAAATCTTTTACAAATCAAGATTAAGCTAGGATAACAATCGAGTTACAAGGCAAGATGACATATATAATACCATTCTTGTACTTCATGGAATAACTAAAATTGATCATTCAGATGATATTTAAGAACATATCATAGCAATACTAAGTTTCTAGCATTACATCAATGGCCAAGATATGCTCAACATTTACAAATGGTGGTAGGCACAAACTCTAGGTTAATTTTGAACATTTTCCTAGCATATATTCTCAAACATTTTTTTTGATCTTGTCTTAGGTTCTCTTTTAGTAATTTCTTCCTATATCATATTTTTGTTAAAATAGTGTATGTAGAGCAACCTCCTACTAGCTAGCAAAAAAATGAGATAAATGAAAAATGAAACACAAATATTTTAATCAATATCAATGAAAGATCTAAAAACATGACAAGTTAGATTAAAGATGAAACATATTCATTCCTATTTAGGACAAATCCATTCTCTAATCCATATCCCATTCCTAGTAGAATTGGTTGTGAAATTATAATCAAGTGTCAAATTTATTTTGTTTTTGTATCTTCACCAAATTTGGTGTCCTTTTGATCTTGACTGCTACTTCATGATGCATTACTCTGTCATTAAGTCATGAAAAATCCATGCAAATGAGAATTATTTGAAATCTTAGAGGTTCTTGAAACTTTGGGTCACCTTCCTTTCACACATAATGATGCCTTGAATCTAATAAGTACCACAATTCTTTCCCCTTGAAACCTAGGGTCCATTCATATGGAAAAAAAACAAGACTTCCTGTTGTTGCTATAATCTCAAGATTGCTATATCTTTTCATGCCTTTGATAGGGATAATGGAGGTTTTGGGCATCTAATCTAGTTACCATAACTCATTCATGATGTCTTACTATTATTTCACTTCACAACCATGTTGAATAACCTACCATGATACTCATGGATTCATTAGGCGAAAATAAACTCTTGATAAACTCTTGATACTAACCCTTGATAAAGACAATTACCACTACTTCTAAAAATGTCTCTTGTTTTGTATCCTTCATAATAGTGACCCCACAAACAATACATTAAAGTATTAACATGAGTGGTAAGTATATTCAACCCTTTGTTGGCAGGAATGTAGGTAGTAGGATAGTCCTTAATAGCCTTGACAAGTTAACAATAATTGAGTTGACTAACAAAGTATTTATTACCCTTACCCTTGTCATTGGTGACTTTGATGCTTCATAAATCATAGTTAACCCTAAAATGTGCAATAAGAGGCTAGTCATAACATCATGAAACTGTACAGTCTAGGCTTTGGTCATGACAATGACTTAGGGTAGCTCATACTAATTGTGGAAGGGTTCTTAGCTTTGTGAAAACCATGAAATTTTTGTCCACTCTAATGGATTTAACATGCAATATCCATAGACCTCAATACCCCATACTCTAGAATGGATTAAAGAGAAGTGATATGTAAAAGTTGCATGATCATCGTAAGAACCTTATATACAATAGTGTACCCTTGTTTATATCTCCAAAAGATCTCCATGTTGTCTTCACTACTCACACCCTAGGTGTACATTTTAACAATGTTTGATATGGTGGGGAGGCTGATGTTGTATCCTTCACATGTCCAAATGATCCTTCCTGTTGTCCCTAAAGGTCAGTCATAAACAACATGAATAACATAATGAATTCAGTTATTAACAATGGTTGTCAAACACTCCATTTAGGATCCTTTTGAAAGGTAGCATCCAAACATGGATTCATTACCAAGCACCATATGTAGTTTATGACCATATTTGTAGTGTGGATTATGCCTTCAAAAACAACTCTCAAGATATCTTATTATTCCTCTTCCCTAATCATCTTCTTTAAGACTATCCGGATATGACTGTTTTAATGTCTGAGATAGTTTTTGTAATGTGGATGTCCCACCAACACATGATCTACCTCTAAAAGTGTGTAGAATAACTTGAAAAACTATCCTGATAGACCCAAGGGTCTATTGACTATCCCAAGAAGACACAAATATAACCTATGATACTACCCCATCTATTGGAGGGTCTAGATGGATGACCTTTATCAATCTTCTCTCTAAAATAGGATGTGATTTCCTATGGAAATATTAAGGCATAAGAGCTTCCAAATGACATGAAAATTGGTCCTCTATGAGTGAAAATATTTATAAGACCTTACATACCCCCTTACCAAACCTATTTCACAAGATAGGATCTCAAACCCCAATCCTATTTACTATAATTGCTCTTGGAGTACATATAGATCGAAAACTAACTAAATGCATTAAATGCATGGAGGATTCATTATTGTCCTAGTGAACCTCATCAATGCCTTAACTACACTAAGATAGTAGGTGACATTATGATACATTTAGAACACAACTTGAAGTTCTAATATAATAGTCCCATATTTAAGATGATTATGCAATGTACAAGGGAACATGTGTAGATTGTATGTATATTTCTAGACTGTCATAGTCTTGGAAAATTAAGAAAATTATATTATCCTTCCTCCACCCAAAAACTTCATCAGCCTCATGGAGATTCAGGTACATCACAATGGACTAGTTATACTGTCATGTAAGGAGGATCTACTCAAGACTGTCCTGATGACATCATACCCTCCTTGATTTTACTATAGTACATGCACCCACCAATATCAATCCTCTATCTTCCTTAACTATATAATAACTCCTTGACAAGTCACTATCTATTCAAGACAACCTTATTGTGATTATAGTTGTCCTAATAACTATTCCAATGACATGTATGGTTATCTTTTAGTTGACGACAATCTTTCCTACTATATGAATATCCTTTCAAGACCACCTAGATATGTTTATATAGTATCATGGATATCTATATGCATGGATTTGAGATTAATTGACTTATCATTTAGTATTGATTTTTACCATGTCTATCAGTTGCTATTGTTAGGGATTGCATGCAGAAGATATTAATTAAATGCAAGTAAAGATTAAACAGAGGAAATGAAAATACATAGAAATAATAACAGTGAGAGACAAGTTTTAATGTGGTTCACCCAAACTTAGGCTACATCCACCAATAGAGAGTCTAATATTATTATCCAGTAAATCTAACCGATTACAACCAACAATCCTTGCAACTCAATACTACTGCAAAAATGCTACAATACATCAACATAAACCCTAACTCTTAGTTGCTTTTATAAATCCTTATGTCGGTTACAAAAATAGGGATTTTTTTTATGTCAGCCAATAGAAAATAACTCCTAATGCCTTTACAAAATAATAAAATTTATTTGAGGTTTCAAGGATGCTACCCCTCGATGCAACCCTGTATCATGACAGGGATCGCACCAAGGGAGTTGCACCTAGACCCCGCAAGGGGTGCTTCCCCTTGAGCCTGTCTTGGGGGTGCTGCCCCCAAACCCCCACAAGGGTTGCTACCCCTTGACCCCATTAAGTAATTTAGGGGGAAACCACGCTGATAAAAGTGGGGTAAATTTAATCTCTGAGTCTGATTAGGCTCCATATAACAATACTCTACCACTTGGAGACTGATCAAACTCCACACCATATCATCTCCCACATGGAGACTAATCATAACACTGCTAACCTTGTAGCTCCCACTGGAAATAAGCACCCTAGACTTTGTTGTTCTAATTTTTTGTTTTTAGTCTTGAAGACCAATCGAAGCTGAAGAGGATCTCAACTTCTCCCTTGTTACTATCTTTGTAAACATATCTATTGGATTTTCATCTGTATGTATCTTTTCTAGATAGTTGTAGTTATCCATCATCCAACACTAATTGAATGAAATGATACATCAACTGTATGTGTTTCATCTTTGATTGCAAGGCATACTTCTTGCAAGATGTATGGCACTCTAGCTATTTGTAAAAAAATAACTGTTATCCTATTGTTTGCCCAATTCTTCCATGAAAGATTGTAGCCATATCATCTCCTTGCTTGCCCCTATTGCATCTACATACTCTGCCTCCATGGTGGATAAAGAAATCACCTTTTGCAACCTGGAGATCCAACTCACCACTGTCCCACCTCCAGTAAAGACATAACCTGTAGTACTCTGTCTGGTATCAATATCCCCTACAAATTTCAGTCCACATAGCCTACTAAATCAGTATTAGAAACCCTAAAACATAAGTGTTTATTGGATGTACCTCTCAAATATCTAAGAATATATTTTATCGCATTTCAATGCTCCAATTCGAGATGACTCATATACCTACTTACGAATCCTACGACATACGCAATATCCAGTCTCGTACATACCATGGTGTACATTAAACTTCCTATAGTTGAAGCATATGGTACCTTGGACATTTTTTCTTCCTCCTCTTGTGTCTTAGGACACATCTCCTTAGTCAATTTCAAATGACTAGACAAAGGTGTGTTGACAGATTTTGCATTCTCCATATGGAATCTCTGCAACACCTTTTCAACATAATCAGAATGAGATAGAGTCAATTTTGTGTTCTTCCTATCTTTGCAAATTTTCATACCAAGGATTTGTTTTGCTGTCCCCAAATCCTTCATAGAAAATGATTGTGCTAACTGTTGTTTTAACTCTATTATGTGATGCATGTTAGACTTTGCTACAAGCATGTCATCAACATATAAACATTAAATAATGTAGCTATCATTATCCAACCTCTTAAAATAAACACAATGGTTAGAATTACACTAGTTGTAGCCTTGCTCAACCATAAAACTATCAAATTTCAAATACCATTGTCGAGGTGCTTATTTCAAGCCATACAAACTCTTTTTCAATCTGCACACCAGTTTCTCCTTACCGTTGACCTCAAATCATTCAGGTTGTTCCATATACATCTCCTCCTCCAAATCACTATGGAGAAAGACAGTTTTCACATCTAGCTGTTCTGAATGCAAATATTTAGTAGCCACAATACTTAAAACAGTATGAATAGAAGTCATCTTAAGAACCAGAGAAAAAGTCTCATCAAAATCAATACCTTTTTTCTATGCAAATCATTTTATAACTAAACTAGCTTTAAATCTTTTCTTACCTCCATCTTCCTCTTTCAACGTATAAACCCATTTGTTTGGTAAAGGCATTTTACCTGCAGGCAACTTACATAATTCCCAAGTCTAATTTTTTAGCAAGGAGTCCATTTCTTCTTTCATTGCAATCTCCCACTGATCCTTTGTACTCACCTGCATAGATTCATCATACCCTTCCGGTTCACCAGCATATGTTAACAAAATAGAATACAAAGAGGGAGAGAACCTTTCAAGAGGTCTACTTAGCCTTGTTGACCATCTAACATTCACTGGAGTTTGTGGTATTTCTTATTGTTGTTACAGAGCATGAGGAACAACTGGAACATCACTATCTAGAGTATCATCCAACACCACATAATCCTTTTCTTTCTTCTCATGTTGCTGCAACTGATCTTTGTACAACACCTTTTCATTGAATACAACACCCCTGCTTCTCACAATTTTCTAATTTTCAACATCCCAAAGCTTATAACCAAATTTATCAATGCCATGTCCAATGAAGATATGTGCTTTTTTTATTTTGCATCCATCTTGGTTTAATTTTTAGAATCTACATGTGCAAATGCTTCATGTCCTAAGGTTTTGAGAAGAGAATAACTCACCTTCTTACATGTCCATGCTTCCTTTGGAATACCACAACCCAAAGGAACTAAAGGAGCTCTATTAATTAAATATACACTAGTATTGATAGCCTCTACCCACATGTTTAAAGGCAGCCCAACATGTAATCTCATGGTCCTTACACACTCCATTATTGTCCTATTCATGCATCCAGCGACTCCATTTTCCTATGGAGTCCCCTGAACCATTTTCTGCCTATCAATTCTATTAAAGGAACAATAATCCTCAAATTTTTTGTTGCAATAATCACCACCATTATCAGATCTAAGACATTTTAATATTTTACCTGTCTCATTCTCAACCAAGCTTCTCCATTTCTTAAATGTTTTAAATACATCAGATTTCTACCTAAGGAAATAAATTCAAGCCTTCCTAGTTGCATCATCTATGAATGTAGCATAATACTGAGAGCCACCAAGAGAAGATACATGAGCATCTTTCTTTTGCTTCCCATCCTTGAGAAAACTGACTCTCTTTTGTTTTCCATACACACAACTTTCATAGAAATCTATATTAATACATTTTAGACTTGGTAAAACTTTCTTAGAATGAAGTACCTTCATACTGTTTTCACTCATATGCCACAATGTTGTCTCAGAACCTACAGCAATTGTTCCTAAACCTATTTGTTTTTTCTCTACAACAGCTGAAGTAGAAGGAACGATATGACCTGTACAAAGATATAAGGTGCCTACTTTCATAGCTTTTGCTACTATTAAGGCACCTCTTGAAACCTTCCAATTTTTATCAATAAATGTAACAATGCAATTTTCATCCGCTAGATGCCCTGCTAAAATTAAATTCCTACTCAGCCTTGAAATGTGTCTTATCTCTTGTAGTAGCCAATGATTCCCAATCTGTAACTTAATCTTGATTCTTCCCTTTCCAACAATCTGATAGGGTTCATTATCTTCCAAGTAAACCAGTCCAAAATCCCCTTAGACATAATCAAGAAAATAACTTCTATGGGGTGTAGGATGAAATGAGGCCCCTAAATCTAAAACCCATGAATCATCAGCATTATCTAGGGAAAGAATCAAAGCAACATCTTAAGATTTATTACTTACCACATTTGCCTCCTTATTGCCTTCTTGTTTGTCTCCTTCTTTGTTCTTCTGAGACCAACAATCTTTATTTAGATGACCTAGTTTCCCATAGTACTAGCAATCCTTATGTCCTCTGGATTGGGACCTCTTGTCCTTTGATTTTCCTCGTGACTTCCCATGACCTCTAGAACATTTCCTCTCTCATTTGATCTACCCCTACTTTTGGCATTCAAACCTCTAAGGATAACACCAACAACATCATCAAATTTCAAAGTATTTGAATCAGAGACAGAGTTACTTACACCCATTACCAAGCTATTCCAGCTTTCTAGCAAAGAACATAATATCAAGAGAGCCCTCACCTTTTCATCAAAACTTACTTTTATAGAAGTTAACTAACTGATAATCATATTAAATTCATTTAAATGATCTTTCACAGATCCACCTTCAATCATTTTCAAATTAAATAAACGCTTCATGAGAAATACCTTTTTAATGTGGGGGTTAAGGGTTTTTCATACAATTTAGCCAAAGCTTTCATCAAACCATTTGTTGTCTTCACTTCCATTATATTAAATGCCACTGATGGTGCCAGGTACAACTGAATGGTTCCTAGTGCCTTTATGTCTAGAAGATTCTAATCCTCATTAGTCATTATTGCCAGTTTCTTGGCTATTCTTCCAATGGCCTCCATAAATCCTTTTGATAGAGATAATCCTCCATCTGCATCTTCCATAACTGATAGTTTTGTCCATTGAATTTATCTACCTTTAATTTACCCTCATTTGTTATTGCTCCCACTCAACCGTGAGACTCCCACTTGACCGTGAGACCTTCGTACAGATGATAATTGAATACAACCCGCTTTGATACCACTTGTTATGGATTGCATGTAGAAGATATCAATTAAATGCAAATAAAGATTAAATAGAGGAATGAAAATACACAGAAATAATAATAGCAAGAGACAAGTTTTAACGTGGTTCATACAAACTCGGGCTACATTCACCAATAGAGTGTCCAATATTATTATCCAATAAATCAAACCAATTACAACCAACAATCCTTGCAACTCAATACCACTACAAAAATGCTACAATCCATCAATGAAAACTTTAACCCTTAACTGCTTTTATCAAGCCTTATGTCTGTTACAAAATAGGGTTTTTTTATGTTACCCAATAGAAAAATAACTCCTGACGCCTATATAAAATAATAAAATTTGTTTGAGGTTTCAGGGGCACTGCCCCTAGACCCCGCCCTGTATTGCGATAGGGAGCGTACAAGGAGTGCTTCCCCTAGACCCCACAAGGAGCACTACCCCTTGACCCCATCTTGGGGGTGCTACCCCCAAACCCCGCCAAGGGGCACTACCCCATCGAAAGGAAGCAAGGTACATGGAACACACTTCCTACACTAATCTAATGAAGGGAATGGAGTGCAAATTCATTTTTATCCTTACAATTGTAGCAACGTTAAACTAATAACATAAAGATTTCAGCAACAACACAACACAAAAAGAAGGTGACACAAGATATACCATGGGGAAAACCTTTTTAGGTAAAAAACCCCACACTCTAAAACTGGCACAATGTATTATCTAAAACAATGGGTGTTTACAATACACTTGCAATGCAAGTCCTTACAAGAGTCTTCCAATGTCGATTCTAGAGTTATTCCACTAGCATAACTGTACCTGTAAAAAAACACTATGCAACTACAACTCCAAACTATGCATTTTATAGAGATTGCAAGGCATATCTTGAGAGCATCTTGGGATAGGCATCCACCTTGGCCTCATGGCCATTTTCAACATCAAAGGACACTTGTCCTTGTTGTAATTACATCCCCTTACATCTATCATACATGGCAGATTTGAATTTCCCAAAGTAGAGAGCTCCAGGCTAAAAATAGACTGACAAATTCTCTTACGCGACTTACAACCGTCATAAAATTTGCCCATAATAGCAATCTTGAAAGTTGTAAGAGAATCCATCATACAATGCTAAATATAGCATATTCTACTTCCAACATGTCATATCCCAAATTGGGTGCCCAAAGATGCCTTTCTCTTATGCAAAGATGCCAACTGACACTTGTCTGCACTTGTTATAAGAATCTCTAAACTTGGCCCTTACGCGTCATAGATTCTGTTATATAGAATATTCCATTCCACATACCAAAGATGTCGACACATGGCAAATTAATGCCACCTCAAAATGGGATGCCCAAATCCATGTAGGATTAACTTCACCATCCAAGTCACATTCCAAGTAAGCTGACATGTCACCATGCCACCTCACTATGTCACCAAACTGAATGTGCAAGTGAAATACAATATTAGGCAATAATTAAATATACAATTAAATTACCAATGCTAAGAATTTGCAAAGGTTGAGATACCTTAATTCCCAACATTCTCCCACTTGTCGAACACCTTTCAAGAGCCAAAAGAATTGACAAGTTTTAACTGCTATAGGCTGAGAGGCCCATAGACTCCGAACACCATCTAAACTTCTTTGTGCTAACTAGTTTCGTTAATACATAAGCAACATTCTTCAAATTATCTACCTTCTCAAAATTTACCTTTCCATCCTCAACCATGTCTCACACAAAGTGAAACTGAACATCAATGTGCTTGGTTCTAGCATGGAAAGTTGGATTCTTTGCAAGGAAAATCACACTTTGACTGTCACAACTAATCGTTATATGTCCTACATCAACACCAATATCTAAACATAATCTCTTAAGCCAAATGGCTTCCTTACAAGCTTGAGTTTCTGCCATATACTTAGCTTCTGTAGTGGACAAAGAAACAATAGGTTGTCTCTTACTCATCCAACTAATAGCACCACCAAACAATGTAAACACATAAGCACTGGTGGATCTCCTGCTGTCAATGTCACCTACCCAATTTGAATCCATGAATGTCAACGAAATGTGGAGGTCCTGTAACATTACCATGATAGCAAATGGAACACTTGGAAGTACCCCTCAAATATCTGAACACTCACTTAATTGCATCCCAATGAACCCATCCAGGATTAGCCATAAATCGACTAAGGACTCCCATTACTTGGGCAATGTCTAGTCTTGTCTAGACCATAGCATACATCAAACTACCAACAACACTAGCATAAAGTACTCTGCTCATGTCCTCCACCTCACTAGGAGATTTTGGATAATCCTCAACAAACAACTTTGTCCCCAAAGAAATGGGAACACACAATGGTCTACAATCTGCCATGCTGAATCTGTCCAATACGGTCTTCACATACTTACTCTAGCTTAACCAAATTTTTCTATTAGTTTTGTCTCTTTTGATTTCCATTCATAGAATGTACCTAGCTGCCCCTAAATCTTTCATTTCAAATTGTGCTAACAACTGAGATTTAAAATCAGAAATCATATTCTTACCCTTCCCAATGAGCAACATATCATCAAGATACAGTGCAACAATGAGAATACAATCACCATCAAATTTATAGTACACACAGTGATCTGATTTCAATCTCACAAACCTAATTGACAACACAAAGGCATCAAACTTCAAGTACCATCTCGTAGGGGATTTCTTCAAACCATACAAAGACTTCTTTAACTTGCAAACCAAATTTTCTTTACCTTTCACCATGTAATGCTCTGGCTATGACATGTAGATTTCTTCCTCCAAATCATCATGAAGGAAAGCCCTCTTCACATCCATCTGTTCTACCTCCAAGTCATAAGCTGCTGCGAGAGACAATAGGAATCAAATGGATGTCAGCTTTGCAATGGGAGATAAGATCTTGCCACAATCTATACCCTCCACTTGTGAATACCCCTTTGTAACCAATCTAGCCTTATACTTTTGAACACTGCCATCTACACCAAATTTCTTCTTGAACACCCATTTGCATCCAATGGGTTTTCATCTAGGAGGCAAAGGCACCAAGTCCCAAGTTTGATTCTTTTCTAAAGAAGCTATTTAATCCTCCATGGCCTCCTTTCAGGAACCTGCATCTTTCATGTCCATATCCTTTGATACAGTTCTAGGTTCATCACTGTTAGTGATTAAAGCATAAGCACAACTAGAATCAAGCAATGTAAAACCAAACCTTTCAGGTTTCTTTCTTATTCATGTAGACCTCCTCAATGGCTGCGGTTGAGGTTCAGCTTCTTCATCTGAGCTTTCAGAGCTTCTAGAGCTCTCCTCTTCATCAGGTCCAACATTGTCTTTCTATTCAATCTTCTCAAGGGTGAGAGGAAACTGAACAACATCCTCTTTCTTTTATTTTTCTTTTGGCTGTAAAATAGTGGAAGAAGGTGTAAGCTCTCTGAAGATGACACTTCTGCTATACAACACTTTTTCAAACACAGGGTCCCAAAGCTTGTATCCTTTCACACCAACACCATAGCCAATGAAGATACACTTAACAGCCTTGTTCTCCAACTTTTACCACTTCTCCCTAGGCACATGTGCATATGCCTCACAACCAAAAACATGAAGATGCCTTATTGAAGGCTTTCTACCAGACCACACCTCCATGGGCGTCTGACGCACTAGAGTTGATGTAGGAGAATTGTTTACCAAATAGCATGTAGTGGCAACAGCTTCAACCTAAAACTTTTGTTCTAGGCTAGCTCCACTAATCATACTCCTAGCCTTCTCCATCAGTGTCCTGTTCATCCTCTCTGCAACTCCATTTTGTTGCGGGGTGTATGGAGTTGTCTTATGTCTTTCAATCCCAAGTTCCTTGCAATATTTATCGAATTCTATAGAACAAAACTCACCACCATTGTCAGTTCTCAAACATTTAATCTTTTTACTAGTCTGATTTTCAGCAAAGGCCTTAAACTCCTTAAACTTTCTATAAAATTCATATTTGCTTCTGAGAAAATAAATCCATGTCCTTCTACTATAATCATCTATAAAAGATACAAAATATACAGACTTTGATAATGAATGAACATTAACAGGACCAAACACATCAGAATGAATAAAGTCCAACACACCAAAAGAGTTATGAGAACTCGAGTAAAATTGAACATGGTTTTGTTTTCCATAAATGCAATGTTCGCAAAAGTTAAACTCAAGATTACAATCATCTAACCCCTCAATGAGGTTCTTATTTTTCAGGGTATGTAGACCCTTCTCACCATTGTGGCCAAATCTCTTATGCCATAACATTGTCTTTTTAGCATGAAGTTTAACTTCCAATGCACGATTACAACCATCAAGACTAGAAATAATAGATTTCTCCACTGCTCGATCAGATGGTGGGGATGAAGTGACTGCTTCCCTCTTCCTTAAGTTAGAAGAACTATTGCATTGTGAAATGTATGCCTCAAGATGAAACAGAGTACCTCTCCTAGTACCCTTAGCAAGCACCATAGATCCTCTAGTCATGTTGCATCGTTCTTTTAAAAAGACAACCTGCACACCTGCATCATTCAAACTACTTATAGAAAGTAGGTTCCATGATAAGCCTAGGATGTGCATAACCCCAAAGATCCCCTTCACTCAACCATTAGGTAATTGGATAGAGACTCTTCCATGACCAATGTAGACACCCAAATTTGTCCCAACTTTGTTCATGTCTAGCAACACCTTGTCAAAAACATTATCTTAGACATCATGTAGCATTTTGTCCTAAATCCCACTCTTAACCCCACTTATTCCATTAGCCAATTAATTAAATAAATTTATTTATTTAATTAATTTCACATTCATAATCCCACTATCCAATTAATTAAATAAATTTTATTTATTTAATTAATATCCAACTCATATCCCAACTAATTCAAATATTTTATTTGAATTAAGTTCTCACATTTCATTATAAGCCGACTTTCCAATTAATTAAATAAATTTTATTTATTTAATTAATTTATCTTATCATTTAGCCAACATGTGTGCCTCTTTCATTTAAAAAAGATAAGTGGTACTACAACCTTTTATTTAATATCTTTTATATGTAGTACTTTTTATGTACACAAGCACACATGAGCCCTATCCTCCTTAACACTTGTCAAATGACTACAACTCCCTTGAAGAGTGGGAATAACCTAATCAATCCTAGCCATCCACATCAATCATTTAGCTTTTTAATCTCAACCGTCCATTGGAACCAAGCCTTTCCTATAAATCAACCCCCTCATAAGCCATTAGCATGCATTGGGCTTCAAGTAACATTATTTTGCCAAATTTTCTAATATGTATTGAGCTTCAAGTACCATTATTCTGTCAAAATATCATTAGAGCCTTTGCATCCTTCAACTATCATCCTCATGTCATCTTCAGCTTAATGTTATGCTACAGAAGTGAGCACCCAACATTCTTCCAACAATAGTCCTTCAAAATCTTGCATGCTCATGCGAGGTGGAGAAGAGCAATGGAGATAAATCAAGCATAGCGTAGAGATCGGTTTGCATTTACATTTCTTATTTTGATTTTCATGTTGTCTTGTGCTTCATTGTGCATTGCTAGGGTTTTATCATTGTTGATTCTTCATTTATCCTATTTGCAATTTTACCCTAACTACATTTGGCACGCTCGGTGGGACCCATGTCCTTGATTAACCTCTCTTGTTTGGGTTGTTTTTATGAAGTTTAGATCTCTTGGAGCGCCAATCTTTCATTTTTGCAAGCTTTTGTAGCAAAAATTTGCATTTTTCTAACCCTAGTTTGCAAAGATTTGGCTAAAAATGTATGTAGATGATCTCTTAGCCCAAATCTAACCTCACCATTACGTCTGGGATGCCATTTCCATAAACTTTGAGTACAAATTTGCCTAAATTTGATGAAAAATGGAGCGTTTGGTGAAGAAAACAACCGGACTGTAACAATGTGCTTCTGGTAATTCAGGTCGCTTATGATCAAACAGCAGTCGCCTGGGCTAAATCAGCTCGCCTTTGGGCAAACAGTAGTAGCTTATGGTCAAATCTAGCTCACTTTTAAGCAAACAGTGCTCACTTTTGAACAAAAAGAGCCCGCATATGGTAAAATTGGTCGCTTATGGTTAACATTTGCATTCTGTCTCCTGAAACTCTCCAGGTCACTTTTGGGCTATTATGCATCGCTTTTGGACTGTTGTTAGTCACATATAAGCTATTACTTGTCGCTTCCATCCATTTTTGCATCGCTTATGAGCAAAAATCCACCGTTTTCTGCATATCCACGTCGCTTTTACACCGGGATCGGCCGCATCTATCATTTTCTGGGTCACCTTTACACCAATAGTGATCGCCTCTGGTATGATTTGAATCGCTTTTATATTAATAGAGCTCGCATGTGATCTGAATACTATTAGCAGCTGCTTTAAAACTGTGTTTGTCACTTATGGCCTAACAGTGATCGCTTAGGTTTTCTTCGCAACGCTTTTGAACTAACAGTGATCGCTTCTGCATCTATTCGGATCGCTTTTGAACTAACAGTGGTCACTTAAACCTGATGTGCATCGCTTTTGATTGAACAGTGGTCACTTTTGAACTAATAGGGATCGCTTATGAACTGACAGTGATCGCCTGTGCAGGATAGGGTTTTGATTGTGTTTTGCAGATACAGATCGCTTAGAGGCTACAATTGATCGCTTCGGATTTATTGACATCGCTTATAAGCTTACAGTCACTGCATTGGTTATTTTTCAAATCACATATGATATGTAGGATCTCGCCTGTCGCAAGATACAGATCGCATATGTTCAACAGTGAATCGCATCTGGCAACTGTAACTTGCTTTTGGTAGCTGTTATTGTGCATCTTGGTATTTCTATCATAACTTTCACATACGGAGGTGAAATTGCACAAATAAGGACTTGTTGGAAAGCTGGGAGGATGACCTTCACAACTATACTACTTTTATCAGGTGACTGTACTATTTTTTAGGCTTTTTTATCAGTCAAAGTTTAGGTTCATTGCAAACTTCATTTGAGCATAACTTGAGCAATTTTGATCATTTTTCAGCGAAACTTTTTTTCAAATTGCTTAGAATCTCCTGAACTTTCTGTTTATGCAATCTATTTTTCTGTATCAGATCATTTTCATCAAAATTTTCAGATTTCATCTTTTTCATGTAATCATCTTCTTTGCAAGTTTACTTGTTTCTTTTTGGAATTTGGTGACTTGTAGGAGCATCTAAAAGAGCTGGAGCGGCATGGGCATCAACATCTACAGCAAATTGGAAAGCAATTGTATCAGGTGCACTCATTCTAATATTTCATCTCTTAATCTTGATTGATCACACATTTGGACTTTGGGCATAAAACGAACAATTGTTTGCAAATTCACATCAAAAAAAATTGGGCTAAAACGAACCATTGTCTTTCATCACATTTGGATTTGGGTTTTAAAACAAACAAGTGCTTGCATTTTCTTCCACACATGGAATTTCTAAGGTTAATGAACCCCATGCGAGTGTGACCAAGTAAATGTGTATGCTCTCTCCTCGCATCCCAACACGAACTTGGAGATCAAAAACATTTACTTGTGTTGCTTTTGTTTAGCCTTAGAGAGGCCTGCCTTGGTATCCACCCCAAGGGAATGACCTCAAGTGGTACTTTCATCCGGTTGGCTATAAAAATCAGAGGATAAGGCGAAAGCCAAGTCTAACCAGTATTAGCGCTCACCATACAATGCTAACTCGAAAGGAGGTGTACCATTGTGTATATTAAAACTCCTAGTAGGGTTAGTTAAAGTCTTAAGTGGCTTGCTGGATGCTCGTGGGGTGCCGGTCCCTTAGATTTTCACTAGAACCTCCTTGTGATAGTGGCCTTGCCTTAACTAGGACTTGTTGAAGTGTCTTCACGTGCTTGCTTAACCATCATCACATTCTTCCAAACTAATAACTTGCTTATGTGTCTTGCATGAGTGATTCATGTGTGTATATGCATAATCATTTGTTTGAACATTGCCAAATGAAGCTATAAACACCCAAACACATAAAGACAAGTCATCCTACACATTCTTCCAATAAGATTCAAACCTAATCACTTTCATCCCAAACATAGCCAAGTCATCCAAACATTCAACATCATCATCCAAATCCCTAAGCAAGCACTTGCTAAAAGGACTTAAGACAAACACTTGGTGACAACATGTCTACACTAGAAAACCTAGAAATCAAATTCCAAAGATTCCTCCAAAATCTTTATCAAGGATCGCAACCCCTAAACCAAGATGCCATTAAAACATTACAATTCTTCATCCAAAGAGCTCAACCCCATGCAAGCCAATCACCTCAACTACAACACTCCATAGCCCAAGTCCAACACCTTTTAGCCACTAGTCAAGCTCGACAAGTACAACAATCCTTAGCCACTCCATACCAACCTAATCCACCTCATAGCCACATGTCATATCCATCCACTACATATCAACTTAATCCACCTATCCACCAAGTCAATACCACATCAACCTATGAACATCCACCTCAAGCTTATCCAATCCCTCATACCACCATTCCAATGCACTAGCAAGCCCATCCACAAGTCAATCAAGTGATATTACAAGTACAACATCCAAGTCCCAATAGCGCTTTGTACATAAATCAAGCACGTCCAAGTACACCTTTTCAACAAGACCATCAAACACCATTGATAGACCTAAGTCCACATCTACAACAAGAATCATATCCAAATCCCAATGGCCCCTTGTACATAAATCAAACAAGCCCAAGTTATCCTATGCAAGATCCAATAACCTTTGATAAGGGAGATACCAATTTAGAGTGGCCTTCGTCATCTAATCACACACCAACACATGAGCCAACTAATCCTATCCCAACACCACCACGTGATCCTATTCCTAGTCCATTGGTCCATCAACCCTCCAAATCACCAAGCCCTTCATTACCTTCCTCACCATGTCATTCTAATCGTTCACCAAAGGATGCGGCTGAGAGAGTTTTACAAAGGATGCTTGAAGCAAAACTCATTGAACTTCCCCCCATCAACCCATGTGAAGAAAGTCCATATGATGAACATGATTATTGTGCATACCATAGGACCAAAGGCCATAATACAAATCAATGCCCAATATTTCTCTCAATTGTTTACAAGGTGTACCCACCTATAATGGGAAATCATGCCACATCATCCCCATCTAGTCCAAATCCTAATCCATCCAATCCAATTAGCTCTCAACCTAATCCTCATTCTAATCCTAATCGAACGCCATCTACCATTATCATCCATCCATTATATTTCCCATCCACCCATACACTTGCAAAGGATGTGATCCATTGGCTACTAGATAGGAATAAACAACCCCCATGTCAAACACCAATTCATGAGCCTACCAATGAACTTCCAAAGGTCATGTCCAATCCTATAATTTTATCATGTGGTTCACATATCCTTGAGCCTCTTCAAGAGCCTTCCATTAACATACCTAGCCCTTCAAGCCCATCATGTGACCTATAAGACATCAAGCCTATTCAAGAGTCTCTTATTGTGAATCCAAGTCAAGAGTCATCATGTTCTCATGTTGTTGACCAAGAGTCATCTACCTCCATTCAAGCAACCCAAGAGGTATGTCAAAGGTTTAATCCTAAACATGTGGAAACATTAAGCCCTAGTCCAACTCAAGATCAAAACACTTTCATTCAACCTATCCATAACATGTACCTTCTCTATGATCAAGATGATACCTATGAAGAAGCTATCCATGAGCACCTTGATCCTATCCATAATCCTATATCTATCCATGAGCAAGATATCCAAATTTCTCCTAGTCATCTACCATCTAGCCCTATTCATAATGAGCAAACATCCACTTGTCATAATGAGACATGTGCCTCTCAAGAACACATAAGCATAGAAGATCAAACAACTAGCTTGGATCTTAGCAAACATAATCAAGATCCTAATGATCATCCTTCCACATCCACCATCGATTCCACTTCAAATCCACCATCATGTCCACTTGGTCTTACCATCTTCCTCCATGAATGTTCTTCCTTAGGACAACAAAGACCTTTATCTACTTCATCTTCTCCATCCAATAAAGAGTTCAAGTCTAATGTTCAAAGCACACCAAGTCCTATAGTCAATCGCATACTCCAAAACATGAACTACCAAGGCAAAGATCTAGGCCTTCCCAAACAAGTTATTTTGGAGCCAAAGCATGTCAAAGTTCCTCCATGCTCATATGACTTTGGATACACACCCCAAGGTAAACAAGGCCAAGATGTTGGTAATCCCTTCATGCATCCTAAACCTACCACTTTCCATCGCAAGCCTTATCATATACCCAAGACATATGTAGCCATTCCATCTCCATCATCCTATAAATGTCAAAAGCATGTGACCATACACCTTCCACCATCCACTTTGCCTCCACTTTTACCAACTCCAAATATCCCTCCATCCACCTTGCCACCGCTGCTTCCAACACCTAACATACCTATTGTTCATAAGTATCCTTGCATCCCTAATCATGGCCAACAAAAGCACACATCGTTTAAGCATAAAGCTTCCAATCATTCCATCCACTCCATCCATCCCATGGGATTCCAAAATAAACATTTGGATGCCTTTATCTATAAAGCCAAAAATCCAACTAAAACTCCTAAGGACCCTCATGCCTTAGGGTATCAATGTGAAAAGTCTCTAAATCATCCATCTTCTAAGCAAAGTACATTCACAAAGCTATCCAAGCCCATACCTCCAAAAGCAAAGCCCAAAAGCAAAATAGTTTGGGTTCCTAAACAAATAGCTAGCAAAGCATTTGAGGCATCCTCATCTACATCTAAGCAACCATCCAAGCCCATACCTCCAAATGCAAAGCCCAAAAGCAAAATGATTTGGGTTCCTAAGCAAATAACTAACAAAACAAATGAGGCATCCTCATCCATATCTCAAGAATCCCAATCACCTATCTCCATTCAGAAGCCTACTTTCATCCAAAACTTCCATTTCCTTCAAAAATCCCACAAGCAAAGAAAAAGCACTAAAAATCCTAAGTCCACATGGGTTCCTAAATCACTTCATCAACCATCTCCTAAGCAAACATCTCCATTGCTTCCTACACCACCATCTCATCAAAAGCTTCAATGTTTATCATGGTGTGTGCAACCATTGGTCATGGTTCCCTTCCACTCCGCAGCACCTCCACACAACTACATCTCCCCATCTTCCATCCATTATCCTACATATCTCCCCCATGCTATCCCTATGGTCCATGCTTTGGCATAAACTTTTCGTCCATCTTCATTCCATAAGCCTATATAAATCCACACCATAAGCCACTAGCCTACCCTACCATAATTCCACATCATCATTCACTATCTACCTAATCCATCTCGCATCCACGCAATCCCTTATCAACATCGATGAGCATAACAACATGGTCCATGCGAAGACATCATCCATCTCTAATGGGACTACCAACATTCATAGCACTAGACACTTGAGTCCCTCCTATCCATTACCATGTTGAAAACTTGGCAAACAGGCGCCATGTGTAATTGTCATGTCATCCCATCTAAAAAAAAAAAAGAAAAAAAAGAAAATAAAAGAAAAAAAATCAAAATAGTAAAAAGAAAGCCCTTCATCCAATGGTGAAAACCTGGTAAACAGGCGCCTTGGATAAGTGCCATGATGAAAACCTGGCAAACAGGCGTCATGTGTAGGTTGATCTTCTATGTCACTTACACTTGGGGGCACATTGTCTCATCCAACCTATCCATTTCCAAACTATTACCATACCATCCTGCCATCCTTAGCCATTACATAAACATACCTATCCTACTGAACCCATTTATCCATCCTTTCACCTTTTGATTTTGATGAAGACATAGGGGCAAAATGTTGAAACATGTTTGGATATTTCTTGACATACCTTCTTTCCAAACCAAGTCCTATCCCTTAACAATTTATCCATCCCATCCAAATCCAATCCATCATTTCATCCCTTGGTCATGAAATCAATCATGTAAAAATCCTAAGCATTACCACCTAGAATGGGGCAAGTTCCTCCTATGCAACATAGCCTTTGGAGATCACATCCTAGCTCCCTTATGATCCATCCACTATGGTGTATCCTTATCACAAGCTTTCCATCTTATAGCTTATCCCCATCTGTCTATCATGAGCTTTCTACTATAGCCTAACTATCCATTTATCATGAGGCATGCATCCATTCTTTTTATGGCCTATCCTCTTATCTACCCATCCAACTCTCATGAACCTTCCATCCCATCCAACTATCATCAGTCTTTCATCTTATCCACTATCATCCATCCTTTTATCCATCCAATCCATTCATCCATCCTTGCACCTAGACTTGGTTTTCTCCCTTGTCATTGATATCAAGCACAAAGGCTACCCCAATTGTAAAACCATTGGCGTTTTCCAAAACATTTCAAAAACTCCAAAAAAATCAAAATATATCAAAAATCCAAAAAAAATCAAAATATCCCAAAAAAATCCAAAAAAATCAAAATATGTTAAAAATCCAAAAAATCAATATCCAAAACAATCCAAGCAATAAGATTGATTCAATCATCATCCAAAACCATCCACTCCATCAACATTCAATCACAATCATCATCATCAATTCTTCCTATCAATAACATTCATTCATCCATTTCAATCAATCACTTATTCCAATCATATCAATCAAATCAATCTAAGCAATGATCTTAAATCCAAGTCACATTAATTCGTATCAAGCAAGCTAATTCATCAAGGAACATTATCCAATCACATCAACAAGTTTTTGATCCTAATCTTGTCATGAGCCAAATCAACATTCATCAAACATCATCAATGGGATATAGCGTTCCCACATCCTTGTGTTGATCTAGGGATATAGCTTTCCCCACAATGACAACACTATCATCATCAATCAAACAATCAATCATTGGTTTATGACTTGACAAGGGCAATACCTTGTTTGTTTTACATCCTTTGAGCACACTGAGCACACTTGCTTATGCTTAGATTGAGTGGACACTCTAATAATCATCACCATCATCACTATCATCAAAAGAATCAACCCAGCAATAGCAAACATCACAACCAAAGCACATCAAGCTAGCCATCAAAACAAATCCAATAACTTCAGCAAATCAGAAGTAGCTCAATCCACCACATATCATCACATCATCAATATTTCATCAATCTCAATCCATTTTTATCATCTCATCAATAAAACACAACATCAGAACTACATCTCATTTCCATCGTTAAGTGCCTTGATCCCGTGGATATAGGGTATGTAGGCAGTCTGGAGTACGAAGGAAGTGCCCAGATTCAGGCACAAGCGATTTTCCTCTTTCTTCTCTCATCATTTCTTCTATCATCTATCTTATACATCACCAATAAACAACTTCTTCCAATCAATCTATCATAGCACATCAATCCAATCATCACTTCATCTAATCATCCTTCAATCATCTTCCAATCATTCCAAGCAATGATCCAAATGCAAGTCAATCCTTAATCCATACCAATCAAGTTAATCAATCAAGCCAAGTTATCTAAACACAATCCATGGTCTTGATCCTAGCCTTGTTGTAAGCCAAATCACTCAGCCAATTAGCCAACCAACTAAGCAAACAACCTTGTGTTGATCTAGGGATATAGCTTTCCCTGCAATGACAACACTCTCAACTATCAACAATCAAACAATCAATCATTGGTTTACAGCTTGACAGGGGCAATACCTTGTTTGTTTTTGAATCATTTGTGCATGCTTGCTTGCTTGCTTGTGTGTGTTATCATTTTATCTTGCATTTGCATCATATCGGTATCAATCCAGCTAATATTCATATCTTGTATCCAGACAAGGTTGTATTACGCTGGGGCACGAGACACATCGTCACCCTAGTCCTTATACCTTGGTGCATAACGTCTAGTGTTATATCAAACATCATGGTTGCTCACTTTCATTGCAGCATAACGCATCTCCATTTCTTCTATCTATCCCCTTATCTTTCATAGTCTAAGCCATTTCTTTTCGAGAGCATACCCGTGCTTGTCCAACCCGCCTATCCTCTCGAGGGGGCATCATCATCATATCTTTACATCATCATCACTATCATTTTCCTCTATCCACACCTTAACTTCTTTGAAATGATGTTACTTGACACAAAGCTCATCATCTCGAACATCATCTCAAAGAGGGGCAAAATGTAGACACCCAAATTTGTCCCAACTTTGTTCATGTCTAGCAACACCTTGTCAAAAACATTATCTTAGACATCATGTAGCATTTTGTCCTAAATCCCACTCTTAACCCCACTTATTCCATTAGCCAATTAATTAAATAAATTTATTTATTTAATTAATTTCACATTCATAATCCCACTATCCAATTAATTAAATAAATTTTATTTATTTAATTAATATCCAACTCATATCCCAACTAATTCAAATATTTTATTTGAATTAAGTTCTCACATTTCATTATAAGCCGACTTTCCAATTAATTAAATAAATTTTATTTATTTAATTAATTTATCTTATCATTTAGCCGACATGTGTGCCTCTTTCATTTAAAAAAGATAAGTGGTACTACAGCCTTTTATTTAATATCTTTTATATGTAGTACTTTTTATGTACACAAGCACACATGAGCCCTATCCTCCTTAACACTTGTCAAATGACTACAACTCCCTTGAAGAGTGGGAATAACCTAATCAATCCTAGCCGTCCACATCAATCATTTAGCTTTTTAATCTCAACCGTCCATTGGAACCAAGCCTTTCCTATAAATCAACCCCCTCATAAGCCATTAGCATGCATTGGGCTTCAAGTAACATTATTCTGCCAAATTTTTTAAAATGCATTGAGCTTCAAGTACCATTATTTTGTCAAAATATCATTAGAGCCTTTGCATCCTTCAACTATCATCCTCATGTCATCTTCAGCTTAATGTTATGCTGCAGAAGTGAGCACCCAACATTCTTCCAACAATAATCCTTCAAAATCTTGCATGCTCATGCAAGGTGGAGAAGAGCAATGGAGATAAATCAAGCATAGCGTGGAGATCGGTTTGCATTTACATTTCTTATTTTGATTTTCATGTTGTCTTGTGCTTCATTGTGCATTGCTAGGGTTTTATATTTGCAATTTTACCCTAACTACAACCAACAATCTTCAGATGAGAGTTGTCACCTAGATACACCTTTCCACCATCAAACTCCTCATACTTAGTGAACTAGTCTCGATGTGAGGTCATGTGGAATGATGCACCAGAGTCGATTAGCCACACATCATCAAATGCATGGGTTGCTAGGGCTACAATGAAAGCATCACCATCACCTTGTGACTTGTCAGAATCTGAATCAGGAGCTTTCTTCTTCTTCTTCTTCTTCTTCTTCTCCTCTTTGCATTCCTTTCAAAAATGCCCAGTTTTGCCATAGTTCCAACAAAGAGCCTTAGACTTTCTAGGAGATTTAGATCTCCCACAAGATTTGGATCTACCCTTATTAGCTTTCTTGGCTTTCTTCTTCCCTTTCTCGTTGGGTCTTCCATGAACTGCAAGGGCCTCTTTAGCTGCCTCAGAAGACTTTCTCTACATCTCTTCAGACAATAGTGAATAAATCACTTCTTCCATTTTGAATGTGGATGTGGTGCTTCCAATAGCCATGACAAGATGATCCCATGAGTTCAAAAAAGAACAAAGCAAGGTCATACATTGATCCTCCTCCTCCATCTTTACACCAATAGATGTCAATTGTAC
Source organism: Cunninghamia lanceolata (assembly GCA_027924645.1). Taxonomy (NCBI): domain Eukaryota; kingdom Viridiplantae; phylum Streptophyta; class Pinopsida; order Cupressales; family Cupressaceae; genus Cunninghamia; species Cunninghamia lanceolata. Next base: position 278,020 of record BSBN01000754.1, read on the forward strand.
AACCAACAAGTTAAAAGCATTCATATGTTCAGCAACGGATCTTCCATCCTCCATTCGATGAGAATACAACTTCTTTCTCAGAAAATTTTTATTAACTAGGGATTTTGCTTGATACACATCTCCCAACTTCTTCCAAAGTAGTTTTGGAGTAGTCTCCTCATGGATATTTAACAACACAGAATCAGAAAGACTAAGTCTTATAAGACCCTTAGCCTTTCAATCCTTGAGATCCCAATCATCTTGTGACATTGCAGCTGGTTTAGTTCCATTAACACTTTCCCAAAGGTCTCGGTCTACAACCATGTCTTCCATCTTGAGCTTCCACAGCTTGAAATTAGTGCCATTGAATTTCTCCACTTCAAATCTTCCAGATGTGCTTGCCATCTTCTCGCTGCAACAAGATCATAGAATACTCTACACAAACTCCCACTCAATAGAAGATTAGCTCAAAAAACCCCTACCCAACAACTAGGATCATAGGTGATCAAGCTCTGATACCAACTAAAAGGAAGCAAGGTACACAAAACACACTTCCTACACCAAACTAATGAATGGAATGGAGTGCAAATTCATTTTAATCCTTACAATTGCAGAAACATTAAACTAATAACATAAAGATTTCAGCAAAAACACAACACAGAAAGAAGGTGACACAAGATATACCGTGGGCAAAACATTTTTAGGTAAAAACTCCACACTCTAAAACCTACACAATGGGTGTTTACAATACACTTGCAATGCAAGTCCTTACAAGAGTCTTCTAATGTCAATTTTGGAGTTCTTCCGGTAGCATAACAGTACTTGTAAAAAAACACTATGCAACTACAACTCCAAACTATGCATTTTATAGAGATTACAAGGCATATATTGAGAGCATCTTGGGATAGGCATCCACCTTGGCCTCATGGCCATTTTAAGCATCAAAGGACACTTGTCCTTGCTATCCTTACATCCCCTTACATCTTTCATACATGGCAGATTTGACTTTCCCAAAGTAGAGAGCTCCAGGCTAAAAATAGACTATGATAGATTCTCTTATGCGACTTACAACCATCATAAAATCTGCCCATAATAGCAATCTTGAAAGTTGTAAGAGAATCTGTCATACAATGCTAAATATAGCATATTCTACTTACAACATGTCATAGCCCAACTTGGACGCCCAAAGATGCCTTTCTCTTATGCAAAGATGCCAACCGTCACTTGTTTGTACTTGTCATAAGAATCTCAAAACTTGGCCCTTATGCGTCATAGATTATGTCATATGGAATATTCCCTTCCACATACCAAAGATGCCAACACATGGCAAAGTAATTCAACCTCAAAATGGGACACCCAAATCTATGTAGGATTAACTTGACCATCCACGACACATTCCAAGTAAGTTGACATGTCACCATGCCACCTCACTATGTGACGAAACTGAATGTGCAAGTGATTTACAATATTAGGCAATAATTAAATATACAATTAAATTACCAATGCTAAGAATTTGAAAAGGTTGAGAAACCTTAATTCCCAACACCCATGACCTCGTTAAATAATTTAGGGGGGAAACTACGCCAATAAAAGTGGAGTAAATTTAACCTCTGATTCTGATTAGGCTCTATACAACAACAACTATCCTACCCATGGGTGAGAGGTCATAACTATTCCTAGGGTTGTGTGATAGCTTTTGAGGTATAATTTACTCTTTAGGTTAATATGATAGTTATTCCAAGTGAGTATGCTCAAGTGGCAATCCTTACCTTGATTTTAGCATGATGATAATTCATTGACTAACATGATTTCCTTTAGTATCCTTCTAATTATTTAGGTTATTGTTTGAATTGAGATAATAGCAACATGTGATTGCACATCTTCTCCATAGTGAAAGTGTTTTCATGGCCTGATCTAGTTTAGGATTATCCTTGAATGTTGATAGGACTACCTTCATAAATATACAACAATATATCTTAATGATTTTCTTCCCGTGGTGACATGGCTTCTTGTCATAGATTGTTATCTCAAATAAATAGAAATTTTCACTTTGTCATGATAATTTAACTCAAGTTAAAATGATATATCTCTCACTCCCCTCATGAGTGTCCTATAACATGATATTTCATGCTTTAACATAATCATAAACTGAAGTAAATGAATACATTTAAAGAACATACCTTAGATTTCAAGATTCAAGTTGCCCAATCCTCAAAAAATTGCTCTTTTCGAAAAGGTCCTTTTATTCAATATTGAATTATATATAAACCTAATAGGATTAGTGAAAATTAATAAAAAAAGAAAACATATATCATCAAATTCAATCTAAATACATGAAAATTAACATTGAAACAATATGAAACATGAAACTATTAGTTTAAACAATCAATTTTTTTGGTCTAAAAACATCGAATCTACTTCTACGTTGAAAAACCAAAAAAGGTGGTGGATTAAGAAAACAATGATTGTCAAAATGTCAACACAATAAAAAAGTGTTTTGTTTTCTGATTGTACATAAAAAATAGGGAATAATACAGTATGTGGGACTGAATCATGGATCCCAAATGTTTTTTGTCCATTTTTTTTAGTTCACCAAAACACACTCACATTATAACATGAGCATGTTTTCTCAAGCATGGGAAGTTTAAGTTCTTTCATGCATTGAAAGTATTATGTGTTGTCATGGATGGAAAGTTATAATTTTTTTAAGTGCATGGAAAGTGGGTAGGGAGGTACAGAGGTGAGAGAGAGGGTAGGAGGTATAGACGAGAGAGAGAGAGAGAGAGAGAGAGAGAGAGAGAGAGAGAGAGAGAGAGAGAGAGAGAGAGAGAGAGAGAGGAGAGAGAGAGAGAGAGAGAGAGAGAGAGAGAGAGAGAGAGAGAGAGAGAGAGAGAGAGAGAGAGAGAGAGAGAGAGAGAGAGAGAGAGGTAGGAGGTATAGACGAGAGGGAAAGGGTAGGAGGGAGAGAGAGAGAGAGAGGAGAGAGAGAGAGAGAGAGAGAGAGAGAGAGAGAGAGAGAGAGAGAGAGAGAGAGAGAGAGAGAGTACTGTTGACATGCAACCCTAAACCTGAGCAACCCTAAACCCTTAAACCTTAAATAATGCCTCTAAACCCTAAACCCAAGAAACCTAAACATCTAAAACCTAACCCCTAACCCCTAACTCCTAAACTCTAAATCGAAGAAACCCTAAACCTTTATCACTCTATCTCTATCATCCCTCTACCTCTCAATCTCTCTCCCTATGTCTCTGGACATGTCCCTCACTCTCTATTTCTCTATCTATTCCCCCAATCTCCTCTATATCTCCCTATTGATCCTCTCTCTCTCTCTAAACTCTAAACCCTATGCACTCCAAACCTTAACCCCTAACCCATAAATGATAAACCCTAAACCCTAAGTAATGCCCCTAAACCTTAATCCCTAACCTCTAACCTCTAAACCACAACCCCCTAAACCCTAAACCTCTATCTCCCTACATCTCTCTGCTATCTCCCTATCTCTATATTCCTTCTACGTCTAAATCTCTCTTGCTATGTCTCTGGCCATGTACCTCACTCTCTATCTCCCTATCTCTCCTCTTGGTCTCCTCTATATCTCCCTATCAGTCCCCTCTCTCTCTCTCTAAACCCTAAACCCTAAACCTCTAAACCTTAACCCCTAAACCATAAACCCTAAATAATGCCCCTAAACCGTAACTCCTAAACCCTAAATTCGAGCAACCCTAAACCCTAAATTTAAGAAACCCTAAACTCCAAAACCCCAAACCACTAAACCCTAAACCCAAGCAACCCTAAACCTCTTTCTCCCTAGATCTCTCCCCTATCTCCCTATTTCTATCATCCCTCTACCTCTTAATCTCTCCCTATGAATCTAAACTTGTCCCTCACTCTCTATCTCCCTATATCTCCCCTCTATATCCTTTATCTTTCCCAATATCTATTTGTCCTGTCTATCTCTCTCCAAACCCTAAACCCTAAAAATGTAAACCCTAACCCCTAACCACTAAACCCTAAACCCTAAATAATTTCCCTAAACCCTAACCCCTAACCCCTAAATCCTAAACTTGAGCAACCCTAAACTCATAAACCCTAAATAATGCCCCTAAACCCTAAACCATAACCCCTAACCCCTAAATGCTAAACCCTAAACCTCTCTCTCTCCATAAACCCCTAGACCTTAAATAATGCCCCCCTAAACCCTTAACCCTAAACCTAAGCAACTGTAAACTTCTCTCTCTCTCTCTCTCTCTCTCTCTCTCTCTCTCTCTCTCTCTCTCTCTCTCTCTCTCCCTCCCTTATCAATGAAGGAAACTAAAAAAAGAAAACTAGGACTGTGCTTTATTTATCTCTCTCTCTCTCTCTCTCTCTCTCTCTCTCTCCTTATCTCCATATCTTTTCCCTCTCTCTCCCCTCCATCTCCACCCTGTCTCCCTCTTATTCCCTCTCCCTCTCCCTTATCAACAAAGCAAATTGAAACACAAATACTAGGACATGCAAAGAGGGATGAGGATATAAATTGGGGGGATGAAATGGAAACAAGATAAAACAAAAGTTAATTAGATGGCAAGAATGATAAAATGAGAGGTGGAAAATACTAAAATAGGGAAAAATTGGTGAGTTCTAAAAGGCAATTGGAAAGGAAAAGGAAAACTAAGAGGAAAAGGAGAGAGAGAGAGAGAGAGAGAGAGAGAGAGAGAGAGAGAGAGAGAGAGAGAGAGAGAGAGATGATTTTATTTCAACATATCGTGAGGCCATTATAATACGCTTGCATTATGTGAATGCACATAACATGAGCATGTTATAATGCACTCATGTTATGTGAATGCACATAATGTGAGAGTTTTATAATGTGCTCATGTTATGCTTTGCTTTTGTAATTTCCAAGCCTTTGTCTTGGATTTTCCTTGGGCTTCAAAACCAAAGGCTTAGATTGTGTTTTGGGTATCCAAAGACATGTTTTTCCAGATTGTAACAAAAATTACATAATCTGGAGCATGCTCCCCATCAGGTTTGCACATGTTTCAATGACAAGTCAAAAAAATACCACCATAATATTAAGCTCTCTCTTAGCTTTCTAAACATATAATTTTTTTTAGATTTTGAGTATGTTAAGGATTTCATCCTTAATTTCTTTTGTTATTGTATTCGTTTCTTGTCAAAAACCAATGTGTGGTATTTTTCACTTTTTTTTAAACCATTCATTGAAATTTCAAATAAATTATATTTTTAGAAACTAGACTCCATTATACACATATTCAAATAAAAAATTTTGATTTTTGATTAGTTTTCAAAAAAATTAGTGGGGAGCATGCCCAATTTTCTATTTTTCAGGATGTGTCCACTTTGAAAATTAGTAAAAAATTGATTCTTCATGAAAAAATTATCAGAAAAATTAGGGATAAACTAAATGGTGTTAGCTAATTTTTGACTAAAGCAATTTTTTAAATATGAAAGAAAAGTTAACATTTTAGGGGGAGCACACCAGAAGCTATGTTATGTTTTTTTTAAGAAAACAAAACCAATTTGTATACTCCCCCTTTTTGAATGCCTTAATCTTAACCATTTTTGAAAAACATTAGTAGTTTAGAAACTAGATTGGGAGAACTATAACTCTTGTTTTTGTTGTATCTTCAAATTTTGAGTGTAACTATCTTCAATTTCTCATCCAACATGAGTATTTCCTGATTTCATAAAAAAAGTGGCATATTAAGACACTATTTTGGTCCCCCATCTTTGTGCACTTACCCTTCTTTAATAGAAATGTTTTTCATTGTGTCCTAATTTTTCATTAATTAGAATTTAGTTTGATGGATTTTAGTTAGCCAGTCCGAATGACACTTTTTGGGACTCCTTATTTAATTATATTAACCTTGTATTGCTTATGCGTTGCCTAGTCATTTTTTTCAACTTACATGTGGATGCGTCCCAAGCATTTTCTACCACATTTACAAGCTATGCTATGAGGTATTTGGCTTGTGGTTTCTTGATGATTATATGGTTTAGGATCTATGATAGGATGTGGCTAACTTGAATGACATTGGATGCACCCACAAGGCATGTGTGCTTATGGAAGTTCACAAGGAATTCGAGGAGGATTTCCTTGCATTGGCTATTGACATGGATTGGGTATAATTCCTTGGACCATGAATCTAGATCCAATTTTATGTAGGGTTAAATACTATGATCATTTGGGAGCCACTTCATAACTCAATTGTTGAGGTTTGTTTAGACAATATGGAGGTATTATAGAAGACCATTAATGTCTTTATTAGGGAAGCTAATTTGGAGCCTCTATTAATGGTGCAATTAGTGGATATAGATACAAATAGGTCTCTGGTTGCTCATGATGTCCTTACTTTGTGTTCCTCTATGGGTGTAAGCTCTCTGATGGGTCAAAATATATCGACAATGGTCAATTTAGATTGAAGTGTGTGGTAAGGCTGATCATTTCAATTTTGATGTTGTCTAAGAAATCATCATTTAGGTAGTTTTCTACTTATGGCACATGATGTTTATGAGTTGGGGAGCATTGTGTTATAGTGGTGCATAATGTCAAGGTATAATGTTTTTTTATTCAAATACTATTTCCAAACTATAAGTATTGTCTTTTGTTGATAGTAAGGAATACTAAGGGGGGGGTGATCAGTATTCCACAAAACCACTTCTTAACAAGTTTATTAATCCAATTTCCCAAATTAATAATATGAAAGTAGAATAAGCATAGGAACAACTATAAAGATATAACACATGAACACCAATATTTTTATGTGGAAAACACAAAAAAGGGAAAAACCATGGTGAGTGTTAGCTCACAATATATTATGATAGCACAATACTAGATTACAAGAAGGCTCACTTCCTTAGGGCTTAGTGCCCAAAGAAATGCTCACTGCACAAGCTCACTGCCTAGAGAAAGAATGAAGAAGGAAGAATGGCTCACTGCCAAGTTGAATTACTCAGATTGCATCTACACATGCATGGTTACAGATCCAATGAAACACAAAATATTGTCTCACAAATTTTCATCTCTGACTACTCTATTTCACTGCTCTGCTTTTACATAGGAACAAGATCTCTCTTCTTCTTCTCTTATCACTTCCACAAAATCACCTTACTTCACATGTTGCACACATATATTCTCATTCACATCAAATCACTCAAACACCAAGTTTGATCCCATATATATATCTGCAACACTTAAAATCTTCATATTAGGTTGGCTTAATAAGGTGTAGCATGTAGTCATACCTTAAGTAGCTTATCGGCCAAATTTATTCACCAAAATTTATAGCAGATCCAAACAATCATACAATAGTCTTCATATGAGTCAGCATTAATCATTCAATCACTTCGATTGATTGTTCAAACTATATAGCTTCTTCACATATCAATCTATCTTACCTGTTGACTTGTTCCTCGTGAGCACACTTGATCAATTCAACTATCACAACACAACTTCTACTGTGGATCAAATGAGAATCTAAAAATCATATTCAACATCCATCATTGATCTCTTAGTATACCTTCAAATCTAGAAAGCATAATAATCAATTGCTAAGAAATATGGAACTCAAATTTGTTACCCTGTCACTTTGAAACACTGTCAAACTGCATGCTAGTAAAGAACATCTTGAAGAATGAAGCCAAAAGAAATTAAAAAGTTACAACTCTAGATTTAGGCAGCCATGATATGTATCTTTTCTAATCTAGAACCACAAGATAAAAATTTTCATAGTAGAGGAATGTGGACCATTTTGTTTCTGGACTATGCACTATTTTTGCTTTAACTTTGTTTACCCAGACTTACACATTTCTTGATATGACTACCGGAGGAAGTTTGAACTTGGAGACTTAAACAAGTTACCACTAGCTAGTTATGAACCAAAATCCTTGCATGCCTTGTTGCCAAAACCATTTGGTCTACCGGAGTAAAGTCTCATTACCTTGTTGCCATCAATGACAACACTCAATTATTCAACACAGAAGTGTCTCTTGCCAACAGTCTCCCCCTTTAGCATTGATGGCAACACTCAGTGAAAAATGCTTGTGATGCTCCCCCTTACTCTATACACTCTTCTTTTCTATTCTTCTTTAGATGTATGCTTGTTTTTCACTAGTTTTCTTCTCCCCCTTTGACATCAATGGCAAAGGTGTGTGTACAAGCAAAATTGTGTCAAAAATTCTCCAAAAACTATCATATTCTGCCGCATATATATAGGTACACATTTCCATCTCAATTTGTGGTTGAAGGTAGAATATCATTATAGATAGTTTTTATGAGAGCTATCTCTCCATTCCACCTATTCCTTGCACTCTCTAAAATACAGACATGGCCATTTATCAGAGAAACTAACTTTTCTTCCTTTTGCACATCTAGGGGTGTATCAATTAATGCTTGTGATTTCAAGGCTTCCTCTGTTAGACTAGTCATGTCCAATCATTTTTTCGACTTATCAGCTCCCTTAGCTAGCACAATCTATCTTTGATTTCTTCCCTTTTCTTCATTAGAGTGCAGAAATAATTGTGAATATTTCCAATCTATGTTTCTTTGGTATTTATTGGCTCAACTGCTAGATTATATGACTTGGAGAAATTAAGTAGTTTGAGTTCCAAGTCCTTGATTTTATCTTCTAATTCCTTTGTAACGTCTGGCCAAGATAAGCAAAATTTGTATATTTTACAGGCTTCTTCAATGGCACTTTGTATGCCTTTTATTCCATTTTCTAACAGAGTTTTATCTTTTGTTATCATAGTCCTTAACTCAACCAATCTATTCTCATCAAACTCTTTTCTAACTTTTGCTTCTGCAGATTTTTCAAAAGATTCAAAATGTGTACTTACAGAGTTTAATAGACCCTTGAGTTGATTAGTGGAGGATAATGAGGTATCCTTTTGAAATGTTGGATATATAATTGATTAATTTAATGTCTTGGATATGTGATTTAAACATTTCTTCCTATGCTTTGGCTTGAACAACTGGTCCTAGTTTGAATTTCTGCATAGGTGACATTGAGGCCAAATTAATTGGTCCTTGAAGAAGTTCAGACTCATCTAGATCTTGTTGGCTCTCAGAATCAACTGAGATAGCTACACTGTCTCTCACTCTATTAGATACTTCTTCTTGACTTTGTTATGGAGGATCCATGTCTATGTTCTCTTGCTAATAAATGTTTTTCTCCAGTGCAAGACTCCTTATCTATTCTTTATTCTTTTCAACATTAGCCTGTTGCTTAGGAGGAAGATTAGTTTTAGATTTGCCTTGATTTTTCATATCCAATGTATCAATGTTAGGGGCTTGACCATTCTTATTTGGTCTTTGATCATAGCTTATCTCTGGTACAAATGTATCTCCATCATTTGCTCATTTATTGTCACAATTGGCAGGGAGATTAAATTCCTTCAATGTGTTTAGAATGATTTCTTCAGATTCCTTTACCACCTTTTCAATATCTCCTCCCATAAGACCGTTCAGTCTTCTTTTTGTCCTAAATTTGTTATGAAGTGCTTTGGAGATTTTCATCTTTTCCTCCGGAGTGATTTCTAGACATAGTTTTATTAATGAGTGTTCTCTAAGCTCAACATCCTTTGGCATAGCTGATTCCTTTCTTGCACTCATTATACTTGCCAGGCTATGAGGATGATCAGTAACTATTTCAGTTAATGCCTTGTGGTAGATGTTTAGGTATTCTAAAATAGTAGACTCAATGATCATCTTATCCGAATCATTATACTCATCATACAATTGTGCAATAGGTTTCAGATTACCATCAACTATTAGGGTTTTCAATACATCCTCTAGAGATATAGTAGCTTCTTTAGTTTGAGGCACATCTTGCTTTTGCCTTTTCTTAGGTTTACCCTTACTAGAGGATTTCTTCTTGCTAGATCTGGAGGCTTTGATAGTTTCAAATTTCATTTTCTTTACTTCTTCATTTGACTCTGTTTCTTCTTCATCAACTGCAATTCTTACATGCATGCTTTTAGCCTTGGTTTTCTTTCTTTTGTGACTAGTGGCAGGAGTTACCACACTTGCAGATGGTGTGGGATTAGAGGGTAAAGTTGCAGCTTCTGCAAAGGAAGATCCTTTGCTTCTCCTTCTTGATGCCTCTGGTTTACCCTTGGGTTCTTCTAGAGTTCTAACTAGTTCACCTTTTCTCTTTTCTTTTACTTCCTTTTCAGTTGGTGCTTTTTGCCTTGCCTTTTCTACTTCTTCTTTTGTGAAGCCTTGTTTCAGGGAAAAATCCTTTGCCACTCTCCACATTTTCTTAGAGATTTCTTGTTTTCTTTCCTCAACAAAGATTTTAGCATGAAATTCCTCATAAGTCCCAAATATTTTTTCATTGAGATCTCTGGGTTTACTTAACATATGTTGGGCATAATTTTCCAATATCCCTACATCTACCTCATATCCCATAGGCATAATCCAAACCATTCTAGGCTCAACATCCTCCATCAAGCATTGATCTTTTGTTACAATAAAATAGATAGTATCATTGTACTTTTCAACAACTGCTCTAGGGATTCTTTCCCTGGATTGTATTGACTTCTGGAAGCTTTTGAAATAGCCCCATAGTGCTGAATTTTGTGCATCAATATTGCCTATGCTACTCAACAAATTTCTAATCTAAACTGCAATTGGTTTGTCTCCAGTCCACAAATAGTTCTTTATGCTAGGTAACTCTTGCATGAAATAGAAGAATAAAAATATGATTAACGTACCAAATTTGATTGGGTATTACTTTCTTTTGTCTTCTTCAATCTATCAATTACTTGTTGTTGGAGCAATTCACATATGCCATAGTCAACATTCTACTTAATCATTTGATAGGCAGTGTATATGGTTGTGCCTGAAACAGAGTTTCACTAGTTGGTGAAATAAACTTTGTATCCCAACACCATTGAAGAAAATATTACAACATGCTCCTTAATATCATTAATTGTTAAAGCCCTTTTATCAAATTTTTCTCTGGTGACTGCCATTACTGTATCATTCTTTACTGCTTTCAATAATGGCACTAATCTGATGGAACTTAATCCAGTTAATGCCCTTATAGCATCTTTTGTAATCTTAAAAGGTCTCTTAAGCCACATAAATTCATCATGAACCCTTCTCAATACACATTGGACCCATTCATCCTCTGTAAAAGTTGGGAAGTCCACGTACTGAATGAATTTCTTCTCTTCCAATGCTTTATATTCTCCCTTTAGATTGAGATTCTCATTACTCAAGTGTTTCACGTATAGATCAGAAAACTTGCTATCACCAAATTCCTCTAGGGCAACATGAATATATGCCTCAGCATCCTCTGCATGCATAACTTTGTGGAACATCTAAAAATGCACCCATTTGATCAATTTTGATTGATTTGAATGGGTGTTTCTTGAATTTTGGTTGGGGTCACTTAGTGATGTCCACTACTTGTGTTGTTGCCATTTCTATGAATAATTAAGAAAATTTGAAAAGGGTTTCATATAGAAAATACCTCTTTCATTGAATTAGGGTTGAGCTCGATCTTGCCTTGAAATGCTTTGGAGAACACTGTAGTCATTTTTAAATCTTGATTAGGTTTTCCTTGGACACTTTAGATATTAAAATGCAAAATGAATTTTCCTTTGGATACAACTCCTTTTAACCTTTGCATGTCGAAACCTAAGTGTCATTAATATCAATTTTCAAAAAGTTGTCAAGCACTTTACTGACACTCACAGTCAATCCAAATTGCTCCACAATCCTTCGCATTGGATCTTCTTCTACCATAATTTATTTCAGAAGCTTCCTCATAAGATTCTTCACAACATACCTTTGTACTAGATTCTAGTACTAATTTTCTCACTGGGGCTTTTGGGTTTTCAACACAGCTCCCCTTGAGCCAGATCTCCCAATTTACTTCTCAGAGGAAGTATTTGCACCATAATTTGGTGTGGATCCATCCCTGGTATTGTCAACTTCTCTCTTAATCCAAACCTTGCTCATTTCCTTCTTTATTTCAATTGGATCAACCTTTTCCTTTCCCTTATCATTCCTTTGCTTTGTTTTCCTTTCTTCAGCATAGTTGTTTCTTTTCACATTCTTACTTCTACAAAATCTTGCAATATGTCCAAACTTGTTGCAATTGTAGCACATAATGTTTCCCTGTCCTTGATTCCTTCCTCTGAACGAATTTAACCTTGATCTGCATTGATTAGCCATGTGTCCAAATCTATTGTGCATGCAAAACACTTTCCATTGAATGATTGACTACTCCTTCCATTGTAAGAACCATTCCTTACCAGATTTTTGCATTCATTTGATTTATGACCAATTTTCTTGCAATTGAAACATTGACTAGAGAATGATGGAACATTTGGATTTATTCTACTCTTACACCAAGTAGCTTTATGACTAAACTTTCTGCAATTAAGACAATGGCCATTGAAAGATGGGTACCTTTGAGTATTTGGCTATCTAACCAGAGGTCTTCTAGGTCTTTTTCTTTGATTCCTGAATTGGTTGTCTTTATTTTGCTTCAACTAAAAATTTTCTTACCTGATTTTGAACTTTCTCCTTTCTCAAATCCTAAGCCTTGCTTTTCATCTGGATGTTTTTGACTATCAAGCAACTCCTCAAGCTTTGCAGAGCTTATTTTGAATTTTTCTTTATAGCTATTAGTTGCTTGTAGATCAAATTTGACAAGTAGTACTTCTTTGCCCAATTTGTCACATTCCTCTGATTTATCTTTGACAACTTGATTCAGATGCCTTTCAATCTCTTCTTTCTTTTCAACTTCCAAAGTCAAACTATTTAGGATTTCATGTGCTTCATCTAATTGATCATTTAGCTCCTTGCTTTTCTCCTTAAACTTCCTAACTTGCTCTGTTCACTTTAGGAAGCATTCATCAACTTTGTGAACATTAGCTTTTAGATCCCTAATTTCTGTCTCAAATTTTTTGAGATCAGTAAGAAATGCTTCAAGTTCTTTGTTGCTTTTATAATTACCAAATCTTCTTGTTTCCATGATTACACTACCCTAGATCTTCCTTAAGCTGTTAGGCTTCTTCCAAGGAACCTTTCTCTAATACTAATTGTTAATAGTAAGGAATATTGAGAGGGGGGGTGAGTTTGTATTCCACAAAACCACTTCTTAACAAGTTAATTAATCTAATTTTCAAAATTAATAATATGAAAGCAGAATAAGCATAGGAACAGCAACCATAAAGATAACACATGAACACAAAGATTTTTACTTGGAAAAACCAAAAAGGGAAAAACCACGGTGACTGTTAGCTCACAATATATTATGATAGCACAATATCAGATTACAAGAAGGCTCACTACCCAAAGAGATACTCACTGCAAGAAAGGCTCACTGCCAAAGCAGGCTCACTGCCTAGAGAAAGAAAGAAGAAGGAAGAATGGCTCACTACCAAGTTGAACTGCTCAGATTGCATCTACACATGCATGGTTACAACTCCAATGAAGCACATAAATATTGTGTCAAAACTCTTCATCTCTAATTGGTCTATTTCACTACTCTACTTTTAGATAGGAACAAGATCTCTCTTCTTCTGCTCTTATCGCTTCCAAAAAATCAACTTACTTCACTTACTTCACATGTCACACACACATATTCTCATTCAAATGAAATCACTCAAACACTAAGTTTGATCCCATATATATATGAACAAGATCTCTCTTCTTCTGCTTTTATCACTTCCAAAAAATCAACTTACTTCACATGTTGCACACATTTATTCTCATTCACATCAAATCACTCAAACACTAAGTTTGATCCCATATATATATACTCATCCACATCAAATCACTCAAACAGTAAGTTTGATCCCATATATATATATATATGCAACACTTAAAATATTCATATTAGGTCGGCCTAATAAGGTGAAGCATGTAGTCATACCTTAAGTATCTTGTCGGCCAAATTTATTCACAAAAAATCATAGCAGATACAAACAATCATAACGTAGTCTTCATATGGGTCAACATTAAGGATTAAATCACTTAGATTGATTGTTCAAACAATATAGCTTCTCTGCATATCGATCTATCTTGCCTGTCAGCTTGTTCCTCATGAACACACTTGATCAATTCAACTATCACAACATAACTTCTATTGCAGATCAAATGAGACTCTAAAAATCATATTCAACATTCATTATTGATCTCTTAGTATACCTTCAAAGCCACAGAGCATAATAATCAATTGCTAAGAAATGTGGAACTCAAAACTATTACCCTGTCATTGTGAAACACTGTCAGACTGCAAGCCGGTAAACAACATCTTGTAGAATGAAGCCAAAAGAACTTCATAAGCTATAACTCTGGATTTAGGCATCCATGATATGTATCTTTTCTAATCCAAAACCACAAGATGAACTTTTTCATAGTGGAGGAATGTGGACCATTTTGCTTTTGGACTGTGCACTATTTCTGCTTTAACTTTGTTTACCCGAACTTAGATATTTGTTCATATGACTTCTGGAGGAAGTTAGAACTTGGAGACTTAAACAAGTGACCACTAGGTAGTTATGAACTAGAATCCTTGCATGACTTGTTGCTAAAATCATTTGGTCTACCTGAGTAAAGTCTCATTGCCTTGTTGCCTTTAATGAAAACTCTCAATTATTCAACAGAGTAGTGTCTCTCGCCAACATCTTCTTAGTGGCACATTTTATACCCTATGCTATAAAGTCTTAGGCTAGTGGTTTTTTATGATTATATGGTTTAGGATCCATGATTAGATGCCCTCTAAGTAGTTTTGATCTAGTAAGAGGATGAATATATGATGGCTGAATTGCCATGAATGTAATAGTTGCCTAGAGGAATTTGTAAATTTCATGTTTGATTTTTATACTTTCTCTATTTCAATATAACGAGAATGGTCCTATCTTGTATTCATTGATTAAGAAATATTTAATTTTTATATAAACTAATTTTTTAATATATATATACTAAAGTTTTTTAAGAGTAAGATAATCTCATTGAACTATATATTGTAAATAGGGTAATCGCATTAAACTATTATTCTAAATAGTATTGCAAAGAAAATAAAAAAACTATTAAAAATTAAAATAAAAATACATAAATATTTATAAATAATTATATGTGATGATCACCACACATTATAAACCTGTATTGAATTTTAGTGTTTAAAAATGATTTATGCACCATCTGGTGAGCCTTAGATTTGATATGGAGGAATTGTACATATCTTGAAAGCGGAGTCACTTGTTAGAAATCAAGATTTTAAATATGACAAGTTGAGAATTATATATAATATTCAATGAAAAACAAATTTTTATTTGGTTTAGTATTAGAAGTTGTACACTAATGTGTTTTATAAACTATCAAGTATATATTTAAATTGAAAGATTTAATATGATGTTTACTACAATGTTTTATCAACAAACTAGACTATTCAATGTGGCAAGAAAAACATAATATTTTTTAATAACATAATATTGAATACCACTTTATTATGTATTTATTAACATTTTTATATTTAAGCAATAATAACAATATATTTTACTGTGCAAGATGTGATCTACGATGGTAGGAAAGGGTGAACTATAATGAGTGTTAACAAAACTCTTATCTTTTACCTTAAATTTGACAATCATTTACATGTCAAAATATTAATATTTAAGAATAAACATAATATTTATATTTAATAATAAATATAAATATAAATATATGAAATACACATGAAATCAATTTTTATTTCCATACATGCATAATCTTTATTCCTTAAATAAAAAATAAAAAATAACAATAGAAACTTTTACAATATAGATGATGATAAATAAATAACCTCTCCATTAACATAACCTCACTAAAACAAGCATTCATTACGAATGCTATCTTAACAATCATGATAACAGGTACAAGCCTCTCCCCTTGAACTCCACTGATAATGTCCAGAAGAGGCATTCTCAATAGTTTTGTAGAGATGGTAGCACATTGCACCATCCAAGCATGGCCCCTCAAAGCAAGTGCTAAATTTTTCGCATAAACCTGAGCAGTCATGTAATTATCAAGAAATGACAAATCAGCGTATATTTCAGAAGTTTCAACAATAGTAATATATTTTCATTCATATTAACAAACCCATCTATTATTGTGGATAAAATTGAAGAGAATAAGAATAACTATTACCATAATCATAAGGAAAAATGAGAGCTGCACTGCGGCTGAAGTCTGTTATTAAAACAGTTTAAAAAAATATGTTTGGAGAATGGTCTACTCTAAAACATACAAATTCTTTTGTAATTGAGCCTCTTGTGGCAAGCAGTTTAATGTTTCTACTCTATTATAAGTTGTGCTTATTTTATTATATAATCAATGGAAATGTTTCTTTGTTAAAATAAGAATCTCTTAAATTTAGACTGGTTTAAGTATTTTGGCTACCTCCTATCATTATTTTTTATGGTATCTCTTGTGGAAGTAAGCATTCCAATGAACCCCTGTTGTCTTAAGCATCACAACAACATTAAGTAAACTGCATACTCATACAAAAAAATTGGTATAATTTTCTACTTGAAATCTTTTTAAGGAAAGAAATTAGATCAACATGTAGTAGAATAGAATAGTAGAACTCTATTGTATTCATTATTTTTGACGAATGAAATTTGTTTTGTCTCTAGTTAAAACCTCTATCAATATATTATACGCAAGAAAATTTTCAATACAATTAACATAGCCAAAACTATTTTCTCACACTACATATGCAATCATCACTGTTTCAGAGCCAGGTGGCTAAGACCAACAAGCCTTGTTATGGCCAGGCTACCTTGCTTTGTATTTGTGAGTGCTAGTGGACAGTTTAAACTTATAGTGGCAACAACCTTTTTCATATTTTCAAATGCATTGATGTCAAATGGTGCAAAGCCACCTTCAAAACAAGTGTCTGGGAATAACAAAATCACCAAAATGGATTTGAGACTAAGTGACAAGCTCAACATAGCCAGAAATACAAAATTGTTTTGCATGATATTTTCATAGGTGATTGATCAGTCCTCTAATATACTTTTCAAGGTAAATTATAAAAAGATTGAAAATAGGTGCTCTCTCTATTTGGAAAGAGGTGAGCATCAAAATCTAATGCTTGAAGATCCCTGCAATAAAATGAAAGCTTGCTTGCAATAGGATCTCTAACACTTTAAATTAAAGTTATAGCTCTATTCTGTCAATTGAGCTGGAAACAAATCATAATTTACATAAAAGAGGTGACTAGTTTCTGATGCCTTGACCCTTCCAAATTTGCAACTATAAAACCAATTCAAATGAGATGTGTATAAGAGGTGACTAGTTTCTAATGCCTTAAACCTTCCAAATCTACAACTATAAATCCAATTTTGTTGAGATATGCTATTTGATGCAGGGGCACACATAAATATTGAATGTTATAATGTTGTGCTCAGTCCAAAAAATACAAGTTGGATATTGTAGCTGCACAACACACTAATCTATCTATTAAATTTACATGGCAGGTCCCCTTGAATGAGTATTTTATGTTGTCTTTGTTTAATTTGTTAAGTTTAAACGCTATTTGGATTAGTTATATTGGTTATATTGTAGACAAGCTGATGCCTCAAATAATGCAGCTAGAAAAGGCTAAAATCTATTAACTTACATTGGCTCCTTCTATAGATCCCAGGGTCCATTTATCTGTGGCTCTAGAGTTTTTAGAGAGAGCCAAATATACACGATATAGTTTGCCTGAATGAGTTACAACAACAATAGATTTTGTTTAAATAGAATAGACTGGGTAAGTGCAAACATTGGCTGGTACAAGTAGCAGAGAATTATGGTGCAAGTTCATTTCCACATAACTACTATCACAACACACTGTTCCAAAGGCATAAGAGCACTTTCATATACATGTGCACAAAATGAAGAGCAGTAAACGAGGACAATAATGTCAATAGAATAAGTTGTATCTATAAACCTGGATCATGTCCCTTAACAATAGTTGCCAATATCTGCTAGTCAGGGAATCCTTTGCAAGGATCTGTCTTCACTGTTGTTTCTGGCCCTGGTTGTGGATAATCAATATACAATGCTTGAGGCACTTTGATCTGCCTTTATAGTTCTTAGACTGTTTAAGGAATTCGTTGAACTTTGGGAATATAGTTATAATTTAGTTTTACATATCACCTTCACATATATATGCTTAAATAGAGGTAGTAAACAATATTTTGGTAAATTTTATATTGGTATGTCTAATTGGTGATATGCTTGGCCAATGGATTTGGTCCTACTTCAAGCTATATTTTCTTTTCATGCAATTTAGTTAATTGATCTACCAGAACGACTACATTTTAGATTGTTCATGAACATTCACCTCGAGGAGTGAACGAGTTATAGAGTTTACCTAAAACAACACAAGAGGTGTATATACATGAAATATGAGTATGTGTAGAAACAACAACTTGTAGTATGAAACACAAGGATAAGGTGGACGAGAAAAAAAACAAGAATAAATTTAAGGTGGGAACCTATAATAAATTGAAAATGACAATGGTTGGACTCTGCAAATTACTAAGAGAATTTTCTAATGCCTACAAAATAGAGTTTGTGGAGCAAATGGATGTATAACCTATCTTCAAGGTTTTGACTAATATGATTTTTTTGAGGCAAATGAAATAGAGGAAGATAGACATAAGTATATAATCCATTCAATTCCATTTATTCCACAATTACACTTTTCTTCCCTGCATAAAATAGAAACGAGGACAATTACTTTGTGTAGTGAAGCTTGGAAATTCATAGTGAAATGGAAGATACCATTTGTTCACTCTTTCGAGGTCCAACATGTTTGTTGAGCAAAATTTGGATAGAGCAATGCAATTAACCAAATCTAATCCATGATGCTTCTCACAAGAACCTCATGGTTTGGAAAAATGTTTTCAAAAATTTGCTCATTACACTCCTTCCATAGGTTCTATATTACATAGTTCCCTATTATTTTGTACATTATTTTCATAATTTCACATAACCACATCAATCCTAAGCTTAGCCTACTTGTTCAACATGTAAAAAGGGAATATTCTTTTGGGGAATGGAACCAAGAAAGTTTAGCAAGCTCACTGCTAACAATAATGGGATAGTTGCAATTTAAAAATAGATGATCAATTGTTCTAGCATCTTGATTGTAGCATGGGCAAATTTGGGATTAGTCCATCCCTAAATATTTTGTAAAACAAACTCATCATCATTCACCAGATTGTGAAAACACAGGGCAAAAGTTCAAGCCATTTTCATGAGGTATTAAGTTTATTTGTTAATGGAAATTCATTTAAAAGATCTTCATTTATTTTATCTACAACTAGAAAGACACTTTTAACAAATAAAACTCAAAACTGCAAGCATCCTTTTTTAGAGTTGAATTGAATTGTCTTCTCAAATAATGCCATTTGAGCCCTACTTCAATGTTTTCAACATCTATAACTCCAAATCACAGACTACTTCGGCAAATTGATTAAAGATAAAATACTTTTATGATAGTATTTCTATAAATGAAACAAGATAATCAAAAGTCAAAAATGTTAATCTATGTAATTTGGTCAAAGTTTTCAAGAAAATGCACTATAAATCGCCCTCAAATAATCTGTGTTAAGAACCACTACTATCTATAGACTAGATTCAGTTAAATTCTTTTCAAGAGGACATTATCCAAATGCAATTTATTAAATGCTACCCAAAAAAATTTCTTCACGTAACTGCCCCTGACTCAGCACTTCGCACAAACCTATCTTTACAAGTTGCGTTAAATATTTTCTTTTGAACTAAAAAAAACACATATTTCCATTCACAATTTTTTAAAATTTAACCTAGTTTTTTCCTAAATCTCTTCATGAAGGAATTACAAGCATAGGTAAAATTAGAAAGAATGCATAAAATAGAATCCAAACCTGGATTTGTTTGAGCATATCTTCAAGAAGAAAACCTTGATCCACATTGAGCTCTAGCTTGTAAATTGCATCTAAATACATGGCCAGCCTGAGCCCCTGATAAGAGGGCTTCTTCCAAGGCTTGTTTGCCAACACATTGGCTTCCCTGACTATCTACTCTAGGGTCTGAGTGGGACCCTCGTAGAGAGCATCAACTAAGCTAGCTCCAAACCCTTCAACTCCTGTATACTTGATGCCCTTCAAAACAACGTCCCTGTAAACCTGAGGAGAGAGTTTGGTCATACCAGTCCCTTCAAATCCTAAAACAAAATCAAAGACAAAATCCATCTACCTATCCCCATATTAAAAACTTACATATAGAGCTCGTCTAATGAAACAAAATCAAAGACAAAATCCATCTACCTATCCCCATATTAAAAACTTACATACAGAGCTTGTCTAATGCCACTAGAAAGTGCAGTCTAGTTATCACAGACAGTTGATACGTTCACCTCTTTTCTATACACGCGTTAAGCTCTTTCTATCCATAGAGAAGTGAAGGAGAACATTACAAAGTTTTAATTTTCATGTAGGATGGTTTCCGATTGGCTACCTCTTTTATTTTTAATAAAAAACTAATGAAAACCAGCAAACCAAGAACATGCAAAACAGGAAAACCAAAAAAAAATCTCATTTAAAAATAATAAAAATAGATATCAATGGGCTAAAAAATCAACTACCTAATAAAAAATAACTTTATCAAATAAATCCCTCTCAAAATTTGACAAAAATAAAAAACCATAGGCAAAAGATTAATTTTTGCCATTGCACATATGAAGGTCACCAAGAGTCCCATAATAGCAGGTTACACTTTTTGACTTCAAACACCTATAACTGCTAAACCATGAGGAATTTGAAGATGATGCAAACTAGTGATTTATGACATTTTGTTTGTAGATTTTAAATATATATTTAAATTTTTTTTTTTGAATCAAATTGTATTTCTTTTTCCATCTCCTTTGATAACTACTTTTTAATAGCAAATGCCATTTTTAAAGAGTTATGTATAATGGAAGCTGCACAACTTTTTTTTATGAAGGATAAAATGCTATTTTTTTTAACTTAGATTTATAACTACAATATCTAAAGGATGCATTTGGTTTCATAATGTTTTAATGACTAATTTTTTTAATTAACTTTTGAATTCAAACCAATCACAATTTAGACATAGGTGTAGTATAAAGCGCATTACATTTTTTGTATGTAATGGAATTCAATTTTTTTTTTGGAATAAGGACATAAATACCTAGATGACTTGTATTTTTTAGAATTTGTTCACTATTTTCCAATTTTTTTGGTATGTGTGAAACAAAGACCTTGATGTCCATTGAAAAACCTACATTCACATGAAATAAAAAATAAATATAATAATCAAATTAAATATATTTAAATTTATACTTTTTGGGAAGCCTATAATAAGTACATACTTACAAAACATAAATTTTAAATGAATTCATTTGATCCCCTTTATACTTTTTGGGAAGCCTATAATAAGTACATACTTACAAAACATAAATTTTAAATGAATTCATTTGATCCCCCAAAAGGTAAATCAAAAGTGGTTTTTTATCAGCATTTTTATAAGTGTAGAGGAGACTCCATTATAGGTATGGTTTAAAGCTAGCAGGGTTCTATCCAAGGGTGTTTGATCTAAGAGGGTTTGATCAAACCCTCTTCAAATAAAATCTTTTAAATGGAACCTTACAAGGCTTAACTCATTATATTTTCTAAAAATATGCAATTTTAGCAAAACTCGAGATGTCCCTGAAAGTGTAACCCATTAATATTATATTTTCTAAAAATATGCAATTTTAGCAAAACTCAGGATTTCCCTGAAAGTGTAACCCATTATTGTGGCAATACATCAGTAGAAGTAAGGTGGAAACAATAGTTACCCTACATATGATAGAGACTAGAAAAGGTGCTATGACAAATAAAATCACCACACATATATGCCCTTTGCCATGTAAGTAACTGCAGATGTCCAAATGTAATGTATTATGTTTGAAAAAATTTAGGGATGGTACTATTTAGTCATTGTTGAGATTGTTGAGAGTGATTTTAAATGACTTAAATGATTTAACTTTAAATGGTTTGAATAATAAGTCTTAAAAATAGTTATTGTTGAGAGTAATTTTAAATAGTTTAAATGGTTTAATGATCACCTCAAATTTAACATTGCCTTCATTGTTGATACATAATTAAAATAAGATTCTTGTGTACACTAACTATCTTAGTTTGCTAATGCATTATTGTATTCTCTGTCTCTCTCTGTTGGTGGTGGGATTAGTGAATTTGGATATATATATATATATATATATATATATATATATATATATATATATATATATATATATATATATATATATATATATATATATAGGCCTATGGTTGGTCAGTATCACTTCACTTCTTTTTCCTCTATGACTCTAAGCTCTCTTCTAGGTCAAGGTACTTCTCTAGTGGCCAATCTAGATAGAATTCTATGGTAAGGGTGGTCATTTCACTTTGGATGTTGTCTATGAAATGATAGTTTAGATGGTTCTTTACCTATGGTGCATAATGTTTATGAGATAGTAAGCATGATAGTATAATGGTGGATAATGTTGAGGTCTAATGGTGGTAATTTCTCTATTTGTATATAACAAGAGTGGTACCTACCCACTATTCATCAATCAAGAAATATTTAATTTAGATAAAAACTAATTTATTAGTATATATAAACTAAGATTATTTAAGAGAAGATAATCCCATTGAACTACAATCCTAAATAGGATTTCAAATTGATTAAAAAGCTAAGAAAAATAAAGTAGAATAGAAAATTAAAAAATATATTTTTAAATAAAAATATGAATTCATCACACATTACAAAGTAGTATTAACTTTTAGTGTTAATATTTAAATTTCATAATTGTAATCAGTATAAAACGTCATCTATGCATCAAATTGTGAACCTTAGACCTTATTTCTATCTTGCAAGGGAGACCTCCAAAAGAATATTTATTGCACATAACTTAGAAAAAAAGGGA
The DNA here is from genome assembly GCA_027924645.1 of Cunninghamia lanceolata. Classification (NCBI taxonomy): domain Eukaryota; kingdom Viridiplantae; phylum Streptophyta; class Pinopsida; order Cupressales; family Cupressaceae; genus Cunninghamia; species Cunninghamia lanceolata. Next base: position 300,978 of record BSBN01000754.1, read on the forward strand.
TCATTTGTTACAAATCAATATTTTAAAATTAGTATTAATTGACTATTATTACTTGTCGTTTTAGTATAAGATAATGACTATATATATATTTATATTTGGACGTATCACTATTAATAAACTAATAGACAATATAAACACATAACCTCCTAGTAAAGGATTGCTATTTAACATGTCTTATAACAGATACAAGCCAAGCCCATAAAGGGCAACATCTCTATCTTGGCAGATGGTGTTGCAGTTGCTAGCGTCGAAGCATGGCCCGTCAAATGCACCGCTAAAAGCTCCGCAGAAACCCATACCGTCTTGTAATTACGAACAAATTACAAATCAAAAACCATGTTACAAATCAGTGAGTATTTCAAAAGTTTCAACAAGAAGAATATATTTTCATTCGTATTAACAAATCCATATATTAATGTAGATAATATTGAAGAGAAAGAAGAAGAATTATTACATTAAATATTACCATTATCAAAAGCAGAAACAGAAGGTTCTGTGAGCAATAAAATCAGCAGAAACACATATATACCCTTCGCCATGTAAGCAACTACAAAAGGTGGTGTGAGCAATAAAATCACCAGAAATGTATTCTGGGTGAAAAAGATTTAGTGATGGTAGTATTTATAGCTAAGAGAGCACATCGTAATAGCTAATTGGACTCCTGTATACAGCTGCTGGATAATTTTGGACGTGGGATTCAAAGTAAGTAATTTGGAGTACTTTGATATAATAAAGAGAGTACAGCAATTCGCAGTGTAGAATCATGCCGGCCGCTCCTCGTGCAGTTGCCACCGACCACTAGCAAAGATTAATTGGGTTGTATAACCCTTGGAATCCGCTTATAATTATTGGCCATGGATATTCGGTGGAGGTTGCATCATATAAGTAAACTCCAATTGCGCAAGGCCGAAACGGAATTGCTGCGTGTGATATATATATATTTGGATGACAATGCATAAGTAATACACTTACCCAAAAATGGGTTGGGTGGTATAAAGGCACACCCAAAAATATCATAGTTAGATGGCATAGCCCTGAAAGTCTAAGGGTAACTATCCGAAATTACATAACTGAAATTATAAAAAAAAAATAGAAAGGATTAATATGATTTTATTAGTCCCTCCTACGTGCCGGAATACTATTGTTTCTCCTTTTAGTATTAATATCAATAAAAAAATTCTTTGAGGTTTATATTTCAATTGGAAGCTTGCCACAATAAAAAATTTAATGCTTTAGTGTCATTTTATATACTTATTCTTTGCATTTTAGTGTGGCAAATATTTTTTTCTAGGCACGCTTAGACCTACTTTAGATATATTTTTTGAATATAGGTATACTAGTACGACAAACCTAATTCTAACTATATTATATAATTATAAGAATTATTATAATTATATAATATAATATTATAATATAGATTAGACATATTATTATAATATATTATTAAATAATTATATATAATATAATATTATATAATATAGAATAATTATAATTACAATATATAATAATTAAAATTATATATTATAGTATATAGTAATTCTAATTATAATATTATATATTATATTTAGGATTAGAGTTAGAGGTTAAAATTAGGGTTAGGGTTAGTGTTTAGGTTCGAATTAGGGTATCTATTTTTAAGGAATATTATAATGTCAATGTTGAACTGGTCATAAATCTAATTCTAAGAATAACCCTAACCCTAATACTAACACTCACTCTAATTCTAACCATAACCTTAACTCTTACCCTTATTTTAACCCTAAACCTAATCCTAATTGAAACCGTAGTAGTAGTCTTAAGAATAACCCTAATTGTAACATTAACCTTAATTATGGTTGTAACCCTAATTCTATCCATAACTCTAATTGTATGGCCAACCTTTTGATTATATATCCACCCTAATTCTAATTCTAAGCCTTGTTTTAACTCTAACCCTTATTGTAATTGTAATATTTTTTTGGTTATATATTTAGGCTAATTGAAACCCTAATTATTACCAGACCCATTATTGTAATTCTAACTATAACCCTAATTCTAACCAAACCCTAATCCTAAGTATAACCCAAACCCTAATCGTAATTACAATCCTAACCCTAACCTTAAACTAAACCCCAATTGAAACCCTAAGCTAATTTTTAAAATAGCCTTAGCCCTACGTAAAATTCTAACCCTTATGCTAATTATATTTGTAAACCTAATTTTAATCCTGATTGTAATTATATCCCTAAACCGAACCCTAATTGTAACAAATCCCACAACCCTAATTTTGTACATGACTCTAACCCTAATCTCAATTATAACCCTAACCCTAAATATGACGCTAACACTAACCCTAATCCTAATTATAATTGTAACCCTAACCTAATCTTTATTCTAGCCCTAACCCTAAGTAAAATTCTAACACTTATCCTAATTATATTTGTAAACCTAATTTTAATCCTGATCATAATTATATCCCTAAACTGAACCCTAATTGTAACTCCAACCCTAGTTGTAATTTGAACCCAAATTGTAACTATAACCCTAACCCTAACCTTAATCCTGACAATAATCTTAACCTTAACCCTAACTATAACCCTAACCTTAATCTTGACTATAACCTTAACGCTAACCCTAACTCTATTTGTAACCCTAACCATAATTATAATCACAATTCTAACCTAAAGGATAACCCTAATTCTACATTCAGATTGCACCAATCATCTGATTTACATTAAGCTCCAAATGAGTTTTAGTTCTATTTTGATTTGAATGGGTTTTCTTGTATATCTGCTTGCCACTTAATTCAAGGAATAGATGAAGAATAAATTAAAAATGTGTTCTTATTTATAGTTGGCTAAGAGTAATTAAAAGTTATTTTAGAATTTCTTTGAATAATAATTATAACTACATGTAGATCCACAACATGTAGAGATTAGCACTAAGAGAATGGTCTAAAATGGGTAGGGACACTATAATTCTGATTGTAAGGCGAACCCTTTGATTATATATCCACCCTAATTCTAATTCTAAGCCTTATTTTAACCCTAACCCTTATTGTAATTGTAGTATTTTTGGGTTGTATATTTGCACTAATTCAAACCCTAATTAAAACCAAACCCATTATCCAAATTCTATCTATAACCCTAATTCTAACTATAACCATGATCATAACTATAACCCAAAACCTAACCATAATTATAATCCTAACCCTAACCTTAAACTAAACCATAATTGAAACCCTAACCTAATTTTTTAAATAAACCTAACCCTAAGTAAAATTCTAACCCTTATCCTAATTATATTTGTAAACCTAGTTTTAATCTTGATCTTAATTGTATCCCTAAACTGAAACCTAATTGTAACTCTTACTTTAACCTTACATCTAACCTGAACATTACTTCCAATCCTGATACTCATTTTAATCCTAACCATAATTGTAACCCTAACCCTAATTGTAACAAATCCCATAACCCTAATTTTGTACCTAAGTCCAACCCTAACCCTGATTATAACCCTAACCCTAAATATGACCCTAACACTAACCCTTTAATCCTAATTATAACTAAAACCACTAATCCTTATTCTAACCCTAACCATAAGTAAAATTCTAAACCTTACCCTAATTATATTTGTAATCCTAATTTTAATCCTAATCGTAATTGTATCCCTAAACTAAACCCTAATTGTAACTTTAACCCTAGTTGTAATTTGAACTGAAATAGTAACTATAACCCTAACCCTAACCTTAACCCTAACTATAACCCTAACCTTAATCCAAACTATAACCTTAACCCTAACCCTAACTCTAATTGTAACACTAACTGTAATTATAATGATAATTCTAACCTAAAGGATAACCCTAATTGTGCATGTTATGTATGAAAAGAAGATAAGGTTGAAATGTAGTGACATAGATTCAATCAAACCCTCTTTTCACAATAACACTCATGGACAACAATCTAGCCAAGTCACTACAGATGGAGAGGACTCGGCTGAAGGTTAATGTTGTTGGAAACAAGGCAGATAACTGAGAGGCGGGGTGAATCAGTTATTTTAAATATCTTAACATTCTTTTCTTCTTTAATATTAATGCAGCATTAAAACATAAGAGCATACATAATCATGAGAGCATAAATAAAATCAACACACATAACACAAGGATTTTTACGTGGAAAACCATGTTAAGGGAAAAACCATGGGGTGAATAACCCAAGATTGTATTCTCTGTTAAAAGAATAAGAAGTACAAAATGACACTTGCTAATTAGGGCTCACTGCCTGAGCACACTACTCATAAGAGGCACACTGCCTACAAGAGACTCACTGTCTACAAAGTTTATAGAAGCTGACTAGGTATTTAAACTGAGAGAGAAGCATCTACATATGCTGAGGTTCAGTTCTAGTTAGGCTCAATATACTGATCTACTGCACTTCATTCTTCCTCTGCTTTAGTGCTGTTGTTCTGTCACATACCGAACTTGTATTGCTGCTTCCACACTTATCTCTACCCTTGCTCACACACTATCATGCCACACACTTACCTTTATACCGAAATACATTTGGTATATATACCTGCACCAAGGATTTCAACATCTTTCTAGTCGACAACCGGAATACTCAAGATATTTACAAAACACTGATCTGTCGGCTGAATCCATGCTTAATATGAGATGTGTATCAAAAACATAGACATAGAGGTCATCAATCATGTCAGCGAACCATGTATGATCCCTCAAATAGCTTGATCACTATCAATTTCTCATCCGGATTAAAGTCTGATGTTCTGGCGGTTAGTTCTTCCTCAGTGTACTCTGCCTGTCAGGAACCCAATACTTAGATGCTCATATATTTTCACTCTTTCATCACCATACGCTCAATCTCTGGAATGTAGTGGTTATTGTACTCCTCTTGACTTTTCCAAGTCCGCAACTTGCTGAATTACACCATCTAAGAGATCCGGACCTGATTGTTGGACCTTGCTGCATGCTTTGTTCTTGTTCACCAGACCAAAACACCCTTCAATCTGACTTCTAGTAGCGACATACTATGTGCTGCGAATGTGTGCGATGGACTTTGTTGCCATCAATGACAACACTCATGAAGCCACACATTGTCTCTTTCCAACAATCTCCCCCTTTGGCATTGATGGCAACACTTAGTGAAAAATGACTGTCGCAGCAAACTCCCTCTTGGCTGATGCTTTATCTTATGCACTATTTTATCGGAGCTCCCCTTAGCTGGATCCCACATTTTTCACTACTCCTCACTCCCCCTTTGACATCAGTGGAAAAGGGTGGAATCTGCACACCAAAATTTGCAAAAAAAAAATCCTATACATGGCTGCATAAGTATATAAACATGGTATACTTACATATACTTAAGTATATCCGCAAAGGTGGTCTTCAACTGTACAAATTCTGTCACCCAACTCTGCTTCATCCTATCCAAAATTTAAATGTGACCACTCAACAAGAATGCATAAGCTTCTTCCCTTCTTAAGTTTGCCGAATCACTGGTCCGAGCTATGGTCTGAGTATCAGTTAAGGCCTCATGCATGGCCTCTAACTTAGGGATAATTATCCCTCTAGGTTCACTCATCCTACTTATTATATTCTTCCTCTCCTTTTCAAGCTTCTTTATTTCATTTATAATGGCGATAGCCTAGCACTCTTGATTCATTATAGATGTGGTGAGGGGATCAAAATTCTGAGATAAACTTGATAGTTTCTCTTCTTGTTCTTTTACCTTCTTTTCAATATCCTCTGTCACTTTAGACCAGGATAGACAAAATTTATACATTTCTCCACCATCTTTAAGAGCATTTTCTAGGCTCTTTATGCCAATATCTAGGGTCCTCCTGTCATTAGTTATGAGTCCCTACACCTCAGTGAATCTCTTTCCCAAAATTTCTTTTTGGACTTTCTCTTCTGCTGATTTCTCCAAAGAATCAAAATGGGTGCTAACAGAGTTAACCAAAGATTTCAAGTTACCAGATGGAGAGGCCAAAAGATTCTTTTGGAAGGATGACATGATCTTCTCTAGCACACCAGATGTAATCTCTATCAGCTCATAATCTTCCATGTGAGATTTCAGAAGCTTTTCTTTTTCTTTAGCTTGAGCAAAAGATGTTACCTTCATTGTCTGGACCGGAGAGAGGGAGTCAAAATTGAGTGGTCCTTGAAATAGTTCCAGTTCATCTATTTCCATCATCTCTTTGGTCAAGAAGTTTTTCACTGCTTCTGCAGTGTCTCTTGCTGGAGACAAAGTCTTCTTTCCTTTTTAGCCTCAGAACTATCATCAGAGATCTTCTCTGTTTATTCTTCTTCTCTTCCCTTTTTCTCCTCTACTTGACTCAATTTCTCCTCTTTTCTTCCTTCTCCTTCAATTCCGGAGTCTGTAGGGGGATTTGGAAGGGAGATGTTAACTTCTTCATGGACTTCCTCTTCTGAAACAGAGGAGTCCAAGTCCTTAGTCTTCTCCTCATCCATCTCTTTTGGCCCTTCTATAATTTTCTCAGTGGATTCTTCCTTTGATGCACTTAATCCTTCAACAACCATGTTAGAAGGTTCCTCATTTATTTCCTCTATGATAGGAAGGTTGAATCTTTTGAAGGCATTTTGGAGGATGTCTTCTGTTTCTTTTGCTACCTGATCAGTCTCTCCAAGCATTAGTTTGTTCATTCTTGCTTTTCTCTGGAATTCATCCTTGCAGTCCTTAAAGATCATGTTCATCTGCTTTGGAGTAATGGAAGGATAGAGCTGAATAGCAATCTATTCTCGGATCTCTAAGTCATTTGCCTTAGCATTCTCCTTTCTTATTTCAAGTACCTTCTCTAAACTTTTGGGAATTAGAAAGATGGTTTCAATGAATGCTTTATTATAAATATTTAGGTACTTAACTGTAGCTTCTTTCAAGATCTTTTTGTCTGTGTCATTATACTCATCATAAAATTCTATCATTGGTTGCAGATTCCCATCCACAGTGGCTTCCTTGATGACATCATCAATAGAGAGAGTAGGCCTTTCCACAAATTCTTCTGCTTCTTCTTCTTTGTTTTTACCGGTAGAGGATTCCCCAGAAGTTTTCTTCTTCTTCCTCATTTTCTTAACTTCCTCATCAAACTCTGTTTCTTCATCATCCTTTTGGCTTATGTATGACCTTGTGGCCTTTGTTTTCTTTCTCTTTTCTCCCTTTCCTGATGTCTTTGCTTCTAGTTTTGAGGCTCTTGAGCTCTTAGAGGCAGAAGGTGCAAAGCTCTTGGAGGATTTAGTCTGGGAGGAGGCTTGTACCGGAACACTTTCCTTTTTTGCTTCTTGTTTCTCTTTCTCAGCTCTTTCTATTTTCTCTCTATTTGCATCAACTACCTCCTTTGATATGCCATATCTTTTGGCAATTTCCTCTACTTCCCTTCTCACTTTTCTTTTCATCTCTAGTTGCCTCAGTTCAACATGTATCTTCATACTTAATTCTTGAAAGGTTCCAAACTTTTCTGCCTCAGGGTCCTTAGGCTGACTTAGCAGGCATTAGACATGTAGCTCCAAAATTTTCTCATCAACCTCATATCCCATTGGCATAATCCAAACTGTTCTGGGCTCAACTACCTCCATTAGGCATTGATCAGTGTCTCCATGAAACACACTGTATCCTTGTATTTTTCAACTATAGATTAGGGAATTCTTTCTCTGGTCTACATCATACTTTGGAAGTTCTTGAAGTATCCCCAGAGTGATGTACTTTGAGCATTGGCATCACCAAGCCCATACATGTAGTCTCTAATTTGTATGGCAACCAGTCTATCATTTTGCCATACCCAAACACTTGATCTAGGTAACTCATTCATATAGTAAAAGAATAGACATAGTATTAAGCCACAATACTTGAATTAGTTCTTCTTGTCCTTCTTGATCTTTTGCAAGTTTTCTAATAGTTGGTTCAAGAGAAGGTCGCATAGATCATAGTCTGCATTTTCCCTCAGCATCTAATATGCAGTATATATTACAGTTCTGGATGCAGAATTCTCTCTACTAGAATGATATATTTTATAGCCAATTATCATAGAGGCAAATTTGATATCCAGATCTGTGATATCTTCTATTGTCATTGCTCTTTTGTCAAACTTTGATCCGATAGCCTCACTTACTGTCTGGTTCTTGACAGATTTGAGAGTAGGCAACCCACTGGATGAGTGCAATCTAGTTACTACCCTAATGGCATCTTTTGCTATCTTGAAGGGCTTCATCAACCACATGAAGTTGTCATGTATTTTGCTAAGAACATATTGGACCCGTTCATCTTCTGCAAAACAAGGAAAGTGGATGCAATGTCCAAAATACTTATCCTGGAAGGCATTGTATTGAGGTTTAAGTTCAAACGTTTCATCTATTAATTGTTTATGATAGATATCCATCATCTTGGATTCCCCAAATTCCTTAATATTGGCATGTATGTACATCCTAACATTTTCTACGTGTAGAATCCCATGTGGAATGCTAGAGAAGGTGCCTAAGGGATCAACTTCTAGGGATTTGTAGGGGTGTTTCTTGAACATTGGGTGCAGCCTATCAGTGATCTTAACAACATTTGGAGTAGCCATCTTTACAAAAGATTCAGAGAGAGATATCAAAAATAGAAATACCTTTTTACGCTTCTAGGGTTCACAAAATGAGCCGAAAAGATCGTTGGTTGAATCAGATTCTATGATTGATCTTTGAGAAGATTGAAACAATCTTGATGCAGAGCTCTTCCTTTCGTCTTCTCAAATGCAAATGTGCAAATGATGAATAAAGAAACCCTTTTATTTCTCCACAAACCCTAATTTTCTATTGCAATAAATGCACAACTTAAGTTATTCTAGTTCCCATGTTTTGAGAGAGATCTTTCTGAATCACTAAGATGCACTTGGAATTATTTTAGTGATAATTGACAATGTATCTTCTTTCCTCCAATCGTGCTATGAGTCCGCAGATCAAGATATTTCAATTTTGAATCATACCGGATCTGTCTATGAAGATCCTGCTTTACCGGATGGCTGTCAAACCGGATCAATCTTTGCTGATCAAACTCTTCAAAACTCCTTGCAGATCTTTCATATTTTTACTGAGGGTTATTTGGATATTTCTTTGAGAACCATTTAATCCACAACATTCCATGTGCCAAATTTAGGCATCAATTGACTGGCTGGGGGAATTTATTTTCCTTTGTGACTCCCCCTGAGCCAGAGCTCATCTGTTTAGTTTTGAGAAGGAATATCAGAACCAGATTCTGGTGTGGATCCATCCACAACATTTCTGTACTCTTCTTCACCCAAATCTTATTCATCTCCCTTTGAACTTCATCCGCATTCACTTTGCCTTTTCCTTTATCTTGATTTTGATTGTGATGCACTAGACCCTTTTTATCCTGATTCTTACTTCTACAGAATTTGGCAATATCATCAGATCTATTACAATTGTAGAAAACAACATTTCTTTGCAAATTTGACTGATATCCTCTTGATCTGCATTGATTAGCCCTATGTCCCATTCTATTGCATGCAAAGAATCTACCATTGAATGAATTACTTATTTGCATATTTCTGCATTCATGAGATTTGTGACCATACCTTTTGCAGTTGAAACACTGTTCGGAGAAGGATGAATTAGTCTAATTCATTCTTCTTCTACACTGAGTTGCTTTATGACCGAAGTTGTTGCAACTATAGCAGTATCCATTGAAGGATGGATATCTTTGAGCATTTGGTTGCCTTACTGGAGGTCTTTTAGGCCCGTTCCTTAGATTTCCTAATCTAGAGTTCTTCTGATTGGATCCAGACCTTTCACCTTTCTCATACCTCAAGCCATGCTTGTCATCTACCCTCTTTTGGCTTTCAAGAAGAACTTCAAGTTGAGCTGAGCTTATCTTGAGTTTCTCTTTGTATTCATTTTCTGTTTGAAGATCTTGTTTAAGAGTGTCTATCTGATTCTCAAGTTGTTCTTCATTATTTCTAGCTTCTTCAAGATCAGATTCTAGATGCCTAATTATTGTATCCATTTTGTTGCAGTCCTTTGATTTCTCCTTGAGAGATTGTTTTAGATTATCTTCAATTTTTCTTTTCTCTTCAACTTCTTGGGTGAATCTCATAACCCCTAATTCCATTTCATGCCTTACCATAATGACTTCTTTTGGTAGCTTCTCACATAGCTTATTTTTTTAAACAGATCTTCATTAGTATTGTTAGTAATAATTTATGTTTGGGGTTTCAAGTCAGGTCTCTTCCCTAAAAATCCAAAAAAATTCTATTATTTTAGCCCTTGCAATTATCAAAAATGCAAGAAATCAGTTGTGTGCAAGGTCAAAATGGTAGTGGCGGGTCGAGAGATCCTATCAGCCCCTGAAAATGTTAAAAATTGAGTTATATGCATTTGGAAATGCATTTCGGGCTATTGTTTTTGTGTCTGAATGTTTCTAAGTGTGGCTAGAAAGGGTCAAATTGTGCCAGTGCCATGGAGGCCGCCATGTGTTAGCTTCCGGCGGAGCCTACCATGTGTCCGTCTCTCCCAGTAGCTCCAAAGGACCCTAACTGTTTCTCAACAGATGCGCAGAAGGTGCCACATGTCGCTCTCCGCGAAGCTCCTAAAAAGTTTCTAAGCAGGGGTGGAAGATGCCACATGTCCCTTGTTGTGACTGCGGAGGCCGACAAGTGTCAGCGTCCACGTTATGTTTCATTTGTTTCGACGCTAACTGAAGATCGTGGTGGGTCCCAGTAAAGAGTTCCTACTACTACGGACGTTGCCAAGTGGCAGCCTCCACTTGAAGTTTCAAGAGCCCCTTTCATAAAGTTTCATTGTGGCGGAAGGCGCCAAGTGTCACAAGCGGGGGCCACTTCAGACTTTCGACATAGTTTAGTAAAGTATCGGGGGTCTCGACGCGTGGCAGCTGTTGCTTTTGTTTCAGGAAAGTTTTAAAAAGTTTCTAAGTTGCTGCGGAAGCTGACAAGTGTTAGCTTCCGCGTAAGTTTCTATTTTGTTTCCCGCAATGCAAGTAATGACGATGTTGGGTCCTAATGAGTGTCTCAAGTGTCGCGGGTGATGACAAATGTCACCATCCGCATAAGTTTCAAGGCAGCCCTTAAAGTTTCTGAGCAGCACGGAAGGTGCCAAGTGTCGCAGTCCGCAATGTTTCAAAGGAGACTCTTTTGTGTTTCAAGAGAGCGCGGAGCCCGCCATGTGTCTGTATCCGCCAAGCTTCCGAGGGGTCTCTAATGTTTTAAGTGTGCTGCAGAGCTCACCTCGTGGCGGCTTCCGCACGTGTTTCAGACAGCAGACTCTCGGCGGGAAAAAGATAAAGGAAAAAGGGAGCGTTGGCCCAGCGATAGAGACTTGAAGTGCCTACGTGGCACGTTTTCACTGGCCAGGGACTTTTCAGCAGTTTTTGGGGCCATTGGATCTCCGTGACTAGGTTTTTGATCAACGGTTGCATTTTGAGCCTGCAGCGCGGGTTTTCTCATGAGTGTTTGCAACTATTTTTGGCAGGAAACTCTGAGGAAACTTGCTGTGTCTACTTTCCAGAGGCTGCGGGTTGGTGCGCCATTAGTGGTGATTGTTGCAGAGGTATGGGTCGAGTTGACAGGCTCAACCACCATTTTTATGATGCATATCTTTGAGCGGCATCTCTCGAGTTCACATGTTCCCTCCTCCTTGTCCCTCTGTTGCATTAACTATTTTGAGCACCATTTTTCTGATGCACTGTATTTGGCAGATTTTTGTCTGGCCATGTAATTAATGCTGAGTACATAGTTTTTCTATAAATAGCAGACTGTGTCACTCATTTTAGGTTGTTGAAAGTTGGATATTTTTTCTAGCTTTGTAATACAATACAACTGACCTGGTTGCTCTGTGTAGTGGATTTTGTGAGTTTATGAGTCTCATGTCTTATGTTTTGTGCATAAATTCATTGGTTTCATGTTGATTTAGATGAATAATGCTATATTGCATGTGTTTTGTTGTCTGTCTCCTGTATTGAATATGCTTTCCTTTTGAATCTGGATATCTAAGGGGTGTCTTGGGTTGTAGGATATAGGTTTACTATATTGAATGCTTGATCTCTTAACTTTTGTTCAAGGGATAGATTAAACTGTTTTCAGGTCAAGTATTGAGGAAAGTATATTGTAGTAAGGATATCATAAGTAGAGATGTATAAACACTCTGTTCTGGGATATATTTGTAAGGCAAATATGATGAAATCCCCTTGAAATCTAGTCTTGTTATGTTTATGCTGAACATTTGCATGTGTATGTCTATTGACTCCAAGCCTTGATAGGCACCAATCTAGCTCTGTGTTGAGGTTATACACCAAGTCCAGCTCTGCATCCAAACACAACATTAAAATCAAACTCCAAAACAAGCATTAGGACAGTAGAATTAGTTCTAGGATCCCAAGTCCTCTGTCTACAACTGAAAATAGGCCCAAAGCTAGCCCCTTTGCTCTTATCTTGCAGTTTTGGTCTACTTACAAGAGGACTTATCTGCTTCATGTTAGCATCCCAGCCTTTTTATGCATATTCTCATGGATGTTGAATAGGGAATACCCCCCTAGGTTTTGCAGAGCCTGAAGAAGAAGAGGAGATATTTATAGAGTCTATCTCCTATACTGTTGGCCCCTGGCCTAGAGATCCTGTTGATCATTGATGGCTACCTTGTAGGGAAAGCTAAGAGTAAGCATCCAGTTTGGGAAAATAACCAACAGATTTTGGTGACTCTACTGGGGAGAGAGAGAGTCAAGTGATTTGAAGGCTAGGAAATCTAGTTTCCAGTGAAGTTGTTGCAGCAAAATCAAGTAACCATATGGTGCTCTGCTGGCGTGGTGAATCCAGAATTATATATGTGCCTTGTTGAATTTCTGTCCTCTTTGTGAGAGGTGGCAACTCTGTTGATTGAACCTTTCAATGCTGCAACATATTTCCAGGTATTTCATCTTTGATTCAAAATGTTAAGTTTAGAATAGCAGGCCTGGTTGTGCTCTCAAAGAAGACCATTTTTTATTAAAAGGTATAAAGCCCTAAATTTCACAGGAATAGGTGGTTACCCAAATGCTATTCCAAATAAAATTAGAAGATGTTTGCGAAAATATAGTGGATTAGATTCTGAATCAGCAAACAAACATCTGCAAAGATTTTGTAATTTAATAGAAGATTATGAGGTAGAGGATGAAGATGTTGTAATGAGACTCTTTGTTCAGTCATTAGAAGATGATGCTAGGATATGGTTTTCAGACCTGCCTATTTGTTCAGTTTCTTCATGGATAGATTTAGAAGTTGCATTCCTAGGACAGTTTGGTGAAAGATTTGATGTGGCCTCTCTGATCATACAGTTTATGAATATCCAAAGGGGAGATGAGGAATTGGTTTCAGCCTTTAATCTTATATTTATTAAGTTGCTCAGGCAAATTCTTGAATATATGAGACCTAATAATGCATTATGCTTGACAATTTATTTGGCTACATTTGATGAAGAAATGAGTTATCTATTGAGAGATAAAGAACCAGTCACACTTCACCAGGCTTTCCAATTTGCTATGGACATAGAAAATAATGAGAAATATGGAATGCCAGTAGGTTTCATGGCTGCAAGTTGTCAAAGCAGTTATCAAAGTGAATATATTTCAGCTCTCCCAGTATGTTTATTGAAAGATGATTGTGTAGAGGGAAATATATTTTAGAATAATGTGTGCAGCCATGATGTGATACATGAAGGAAATGTTATAGAAAATGTAGGCACCTTCTATAATGATGTGAACAAAGATTTTTGTATGCCTCTAGAGGAAAAGCCTGCAGATGCAAGATGCTCTCCAAATGATGAAATGAAAGATATACATGAAGTTGCATCCTCCAGTGATAGGCATATCCTAGTTATTCCTGATTATTTATATGAGATGGATATGCAGAGCTTCACTCTGAATACAGAAAGCATTGTTTCAAGGGATGATAGTGAATGTATTAGTGATTGTCAGCATTTAGATGCATGTATGAGCCTTTCAGATGATGAAATATTTTGGATGCTGAATATGAGTGTTTCCTTGAAGTTCCTGACCATTTTCACAATGCAGAGGTTGAAAAATTTGCTTTTGGGTATTAGTGCATTGGTGAAAAGGAAAGATAGGGTCACTATTTAGAGGTGAATGGGCAGATTGCAGATGTGTGTGCTCATAAAGTTGGTGATAGTGTTGGTTGCATGGGTAACTACAAAGCTTTTGATGAAGGGCTGCACTCTGAGCTTTTTATGCCTTCTCTTGAGATATTTCAGGTGGACCTTAGTGACAAAACTGCTGAGCATGATGATGATGGGTATCTGTATGTTTATAAAGATAAATTTGATTATGAGATGTTGCTTGTGCCTGAATATTGCATGTTTGATACAGAGGAGCTCTTATTTTTTGAAGAAGGGCAAAGTTCTGATGTGGATTCATTTGTTTCGTGTGAGTCTGTTATTGTTCCAAGCAACATCAGTGACTCATATGATGATGACATTCTACAACTGATGATAATGTATGTTGATCAAGCTAGTTGTAGAACTGTTAAAGAAAGAAAAATGAGCAGCAGCACAAATAATTGCAAAGAAGGTTGCTGCAAGTGGTTAAATGCTTTTAGGCTTCATTTGAAGAAATCAAAAGAAAATCAGGTGTTTGACAAAGGGAAATTATGGTTTTTCCTTTTTGGTGGCCCTGGGCCACCATGTTTATTTTGAAATAATGTGTTTGGTGATGCAGATTGGTGCAAGTTTGACTCTGTGCCCAATGGATAGGGGACTGGTCTGCATCCCAGAGATCTGAGGTTCTTGCCATGCCTGCAAGAGGCATGCGTCCCCAATCAGAGCCACTGTTAGTAATAATTTATGTTTGGGGTTTCAAGTCAGGTCTCTTCCCTAAAAATCTAAAAAGATCTATTATTTTAGCCCCTGCAATTATAAAAAATGTAAGAAATCAGTTGTGTGCAGGGTCAAAATGGCAGTGGCGGGTCGAGAGATCCTATCGGCCCCTGAAAATGTTAAAAATTGAGTTATATGCATTTGGAAATGCATTTCGGGCTACTGTTTATGTGTCTGAATGTTTCTAAGTGTGGCTGGAAAGGGTCAAATTATGCCAGTGCCGCGAAGGCCACCACGTGTTAGCTTCCAGCAGAGCCCCCCATGTGTCCATCTCCACCGGTAGCTCCAAAGGACCCTAAGTGTTTCTCAACAGATGTGCAGAAGGTGCCACATGTCGCTCTCCATGAAACTCCTAAAAAGTTTCTAAGCAGGGGCGGAAGATGCCACATGTCCCTTATTGTGACTACGGAGGCCGACAAGTGTCGGCGTCCACGTTATGTTTCATTTGTTTCAGGGCTAAGTGAAGATCGTGGTGGGTCCCAGTAAAGAGTCCTTGCTACTGCAGACGTTGCCAAGTGACAGCCTCTGCTTGAAGTTTCAAGAGCCCCTTTTATAAAGTTTCAATGTGGCAGAAGGCGCCAAGTGTCATGAGCAGGGGCCACTTCAGACTTTCGACACAGTTTAGTAAAGTATCGCGGGTCTCGACACATGGCAGCTTCTGCTTTTGTTTCAGGAAAGTTTCAAAAAGTTTCTAAGTTGCTGCAGAAGCTGACAAGTGTCAGCTTCCATGTAAGTTTCTATTTTGTTTCCCGCAATGCAAGTAATGATGATGGTGGGTCCTAATGAGTGTCTCAAGTGTCGCGGGTGATGACAAATGTCACCATCCACTTAAGTTTCAAGGCAGCCCCTTAAAGTTTCTGAGCAGCATGGAAGGTACCAAGTGTCGCAGTCCGCAATGTTTCAAAGGAGACTCTTTTGTGTTTCAAGAGAGCATGGAGCCTGCCATGTGTCCGTCTCCGCCAAGCTTCCGAGGGGTCTCTAATGTTTCAAGGTTGCTGTGGAGCTCGCCACGTGGTGGCTTCCGCGCGTGTTTCTGACAGCAGACTCTCGACGGGAAAAAGATAAAGGAAAAAGGGAGCGTTGGCCTAGCAATAGAGACTTGAAGTGCCTACGTGGCACATTTTCACTGGCCAGCGACTTTTCAGTAGTTTTTGGGGCCGTTGGATCTCTGCGACTAGGTTTTTGATCGACGGCCGCATTTTGAGCCTACAGCACAGGTTTTCTCATGAGCGTTTGCAACTATTTTTGGTGGGAAACTCTAATGAAACTTGTTGTGGCTGCTTTCCAGAGGTTGCAGGTTGGTACACCATTAGTGGCAATTGTTGCAGAGGTATGGGTCGAGTTGACAGGCTCAACCATCATTTTCTATGATGCATATCTTTGAGTGGCGTTGCGTCTCTCGAGTTCACCTGTTCTCTCCTCCTTGTCCCTCTGTTGCATTAACTATTTTGAGCGCCATTTTTCTGATGCACTGTATCTGGCAGATTTTTGTCTAGCCATGTAATTAATGTTGAGTACATAGTTTTGTTATAAATAGCAGACTGTGTCACTCATTTTAGGTTGTTGAAAGTTGGACATTTTTTCTAGCTCTGTAATACAATACAACTGACCTAGTTGCTATGTGCAGTGGATTTTGTGAGTTTATGAGTCTCATGTCTTATGTTTTATGCATAAATTCATTGGTTTCATGCTAATTTAGATGAATAATGCTATATTGCATGTGTTTTGTTGTCTGTCTCTTGTATTGAATATGCTTTCCTTTTGAATCTGGATATCTAAGGGGTGTCTTGGGTTCTAGGATATAGGTTTACTATATTGAATGCTTGATCTCTTAACTTCTATTCAAGGGATAGATTAAACTATTTTCAGGTCAAGTATTGAGGAAAGTATATTGCAGTAAGGATATCATAAGTAAAAATGTATAAACACTCTATTCTGGGATATATTTGTAAGGCAAATATGATGAAATCCCCTTGAAATCTAGTCTTGTTATGTTTATGCTGAACATTTGCATGTGTATGTCTATTGACTCCAAGCCCTGATAAGCACCAATCTAGCTCTGTGTTGAGGTTATACAATAGGTCCAGCTCTGCATCCAAACACAACATTAAAATCAAACTCCAAAACAACCATTAGGATAGTAGAATTAGTTTTAGGATCCCAAGTCCTTTGTCTACAACTGAAAATAGACCCAAAGCTAGCCCATTTGCTCTTATCTTGCAGTTTTGGTCTACTTACAGGAGGACTTATCTGCTTCATGTCAGCATCCCAGCCTTTGTATACATATTCTCATGGATGTTGAATAGGGAATACCCCCTAGGTTTTGCAGAGCTTGGAGAAGAAGAGGAGATATTTATAGAGTCTATCTCCTATACTGTTGGCCCCTAGCCTAGAGATCCTGTTGATCATTGATGGCTACCTTGTAGGGAAATCTGGGAGTAAGCATCCAGTCTGAGAAAATAACCAACAAGTATCATTGGCTTCACTTTGACTTGCTAACTGTTGAATTAGTTCCTTTCTCTTTTTCACAGAGATACTCAGTTTTTCTTTTAGTTCATTTATGAAATCATCAGCTTGATTGAGTCTTTCTCTCAAGTTATTGACTTCAGAGTGAGATTTCTCAAGATCACCTAGGGCAGACTGAAGTTGTACCTTCATACCATACATATCCATTGAGATTCCTAGATCTTCCTCAAGCTGTCATGCTCTAGTTAGAGAAACTTAGCTCTGATACCAATTGCTGGAAACAAGGTAGATAACTGAGAGGGGGGATGAATCAGTTATCTTAAATATCTCAACTTTCTTCTCTTCTTTAATATTAATGCAACATCAAAACATACGAGCATACATAATCATGAGAGCAGAAATAAAATCAACACACATAACACAAGGATTTTTACGTGGAAAACCTTGTTAAGGGAAAAACTACAGGGTGACTAACCCAAGATTGTATTCTCTGTTAAAAGAATAAGAAGTACAAAATGGCACTTGCCAATTAGGGCTCACTACCCGAGCACACTACTCACAAGAGGTACAATGCCTACAAGAGACTCACTGTCTACAAAGTTTATAGAAGGTAACCAGGTATTTGAACTAAGAGAGAGGCATCCACATATGCTGAGGTTTAGTTCTGGTTAGGCTCAATATACTGATCTATTGCACTCCATTCTTCCTCTGCTTTAGTGCTGCTATTCTGTCACATACTGGACTTGTATTGCTACTTCCACACTTATCTCTACTCTTGCTCGCACACTATCATACCACACACTTACCTTTATACCGAAATCCATCTAGTATATATATCAACACCAAGGATTTCAACATCTTTCTAGTTGGCAACCGGAATACTCAAGATATTTACAAAACACTGATCTGTTAGTTGAATCCATGCTTAATATGTGATGCGTATCAAAAACATAGACATAGAGGTCATCAATCATGTCCACCAACCATGTATGATCCCTCAAATAGCTTGATCACTATTAATTTCTCATTCGGATTAAAGTCTAATGTTCTTTCAGTCAGTTCTTCCTCAGTCTACTCTGCCTATTAGGAATCCAATACTTAGATGCTCATATCTTTTCACCCATTCATCACTGGAGGCTCAATCTCTGGAATGTAGTGGTCATGGTACTCCTCTTGACTTGTCCAAGTCTGCAACTTGTTGAGTTACGCCATCTGAGAGATCCAGGCCTGATTGTCAGACCTTGCTGCATGCTATGTTCTTGTTCACCAGACCAAAACACTCTTTAATCTGACTTCTGGTGGAGACATACTATGTGCTGTGGATGTGTGGGATGGACTTTTTTTCCATCAATGACAACACTCATGAAGACACATAGTGTCTCTTGCCAACAAATGTCACTTAGGAATGATATGGAAAGATAAATTATATTGATAGTTTTGTCAAACCCTAGATTCAATAGGCCTTAAACCCTAATTGCAATGAAATTAGACCTACAAATGAACAAAATATGACAAATGATCACACATGAAGACACTAAATATAGATTAAAAATGTACCAAGATTCAAATTTTTAGAGGCAAAAAATTTGGGGACAAGGGGCGGGTTCCCTAATCCCGTAGGGTAGTTTTTCTATGGATTTGGAATAGTGAAGTGTGTAAGACTACAACCTGCTTCAAAGTTTCCAAATATGCTAGTCAGGAGGACTACAAGGCAGGCGCCCTAGTCTAGTAGGGTAGATTTTCTACACTTTCTTCTTAGATCTTGAATCTCTATCCTCTGCTCTGCTTCTCTGCAACTCCACTTCACTAACTCCCACACCTATAACCTACAATCACAAAGAGAGGGATTTGGGGGTTGTGGTATTTAGGAGCTTACCTCGGTCAAGCCCTAGAATGGCATTCAAGCCTTCCAACACTACTGTTAGGTAGAGTGTGTGTCCTTGATGGACAGGGGCCAAATCAAATGATAAAATAGATGTATTGAAACACAAACAGATGTCACCTTAGAGGTGAAGCCCTCACATAGATGAAGATCTTTCACACCATGAGGAGATGGATTGATGAAGCCAAATGGGTGATGTAAGAAAATACAATAACAACACAATTCTGCTCCGCAACATAATGAATGCTTTAAAATCCCTTAGCTCAATATCACAAGTTCGCATTATCCATCTAGCTGTAAAATTAAGACATAACTCACTTATATATGCATTCCTGCTAACTTTTGTAATTTAAATTGAAAATGTTGACATAGGGAAACCTTTTTAAAATTCCTATGCTGACATCCTTAAATTTAGGTCCTGGCAAATCGACCTGGACTAGGGATCGGATGCCCAAGTCCCAAGGCATGATTTAGGTCTTGATTAATCTTTGAGATGAACTACTATGGCCCATTTAATATGGGTTTCAGGGGAAATTACTCAAGGATAAGTTTTAAAGATGCATAATGAGATTAAGGGGACCTAGGAGCTAAACTAGGAGGTAAAAAGTCATAGGGAAACATTTTACGACATAACATTTAGCCCCCAATTTAATGTATGCATGATCTTATGATCCACACATGCATTAAAGTACAACTGAAAATACATCAAACACACCAAACACATGAAGCTAAGGCATACCCAAGGTTGGAGGATTATTTCTAGCCCCAAATCTCAAGTAAGCACTAGAAACACATGGAAGACATGCAAGACACAATGAAGATAGTAAGAAGCATGCAAAACATAGAGAATATAGTGAAAGAATGTAATAAACAAAGAAGACATAAGAGCAGTCACACAATACACAAAGAATACATTGATATAACATGAAAGTAAAATCTAGACTAAGGGGAAGATGGGTTTCCTCGCTACGCACCTTTAGACCGCCAAAAACACAAAACAAAGACCCACAGGTGGAGGGGACTCATTGCCATGTACTGTAAGACCACACTCAGGGGAAGACATGCCAAAAAAAGACCTGAATGTGGAGGGAACTCATCACTATGAACCTTTCAACCACACTAGGGGAAGACACAACAAACACACAAGGAAGACACGAAATACACGAGCGCCACATAGGATTCCATAGACACACTATACATCTTATACATGGCAAACATGAGCGATGGAAGGAGCTTATTGCTATGTCCCACCATCTAAAACATGGAAAACACACTTGACAGTTGAGCTACCCTACCACAATCACCAGAGACACACGTAAGGGAGGATGACTCAAGATCCAACCATGCCTCCACACAGGACTTTGTATATAAGGATGTGCACTAGCTCAAGAGATACACCATCCTACCTTCCATAGAAGGGATTTCAAAATGCAACCCCATCCATGTCATGAATATGCCTTACAGTGAAAAGGAAGCATGTGCTCAAAGTATACAACCCCACTTGCATCATGGAGATGCCTTATAGTGAAAAGGAGGTATACGTAATTGATCAATGTATGCAAACATGCTTTGTCACTGTAAAATAATCAAGCATAAACCATTATATATGCCCCCACCTTAATGTGGTTGATGTCACTTACCAATATCAAGAACATTAAGGTAGAGTGTAAACATGCAAGGGAACAAGAGCTTTCACAAAGCCCATGCACACAAAGGTCACATGTGCCACGATCGCTGAATGTTCCCACAAACACATTGATAAGATATGCTAAGATAAGAAAACAAGATGGTTAGAAAATCTTAATCTAAGATAGCAACCATATCAAATCATGAAATTTATGCATGTATTAGATGACATCCAAGAAACCAAGGCTACACTTATAGGTTTGGATCTAAGTATAGCCGTTGGGCTTATACTGCAAGTACCTTAGAACTGAGTGTAACAAGGTGAGATAAAAGTAATCCAAAGTGCATAGAGCAACCATATTGCAAAGGTTTGTTAGAAGAGATAAGATAACATGTGTGTGTGTGTGTATACTAGGTCCATTTTTCTTACTCACCAAAGGGATACATGGTCTGTATCAGTATTTTTTTATTTTCATCATCTGCCAACTAGGTAGAATCACAGGAGAAGGGAAACAATAAAATAAAAGAGTATAAACAAGTTCCTTAGGCACACCACGTAGGAAGATGCCCCCAAGGTATCAACTGCAATGCTATGCCCCCAAGGCATGAGACACAACAATAAAATAGAGATAGAAGGATGGAAGAATAATTAAACAAATAGAAGAATGGTCATGATAGAGGTAGGCTCCCAGTATCCTTGACCTTACAAGAGTATCAAGGGTCATCCTAGGAGACCTAAACATAACATAACATGGGGAAACACAACACAACACATATATGTATATATTTTATCTAAGAGGAGTTCAAACTTGCGAGAATCTTAGAGAGGTGCTCCATCAAGTGTGACAAATTGTGAGAGAAGTTCATACCTGATTGATTCTGTTTTACATAATGATCATGCAATGTTTGTATGTTGGAAGTCTTGTGTTTCTTATGAGGAGGGGAATCACTGCTATTTGTCACCGATGACAATCGCCTTATTCTTTTCCAATCCTTTGATTTCTTGTTCTAGTTTTCTTGATGGGGTCTTTCATGATGAAATGAGATACTTTCCATGACAACTTTTTCTTTCTTAATGTTATTCTATCGAGATTGCTCAATCTATGTATCTGGCACATCTTGGTTGTCTCTCGATCCTTGAAGGGATAATGGTGGAGGAACCTCAACATAGATACCTTTTCCTCATGGACGAGGTGAGTCTTCAACCATCTTATTATCCACTTCTATCATGCTAATTATTTCATCATAGTCAAGATAATCATCATCAATCTACTCCATTGTATTTTGTTCTACCATATTGTTGTCACTATGCTTAGGAAAAGGATTAGTGAAGATCAATAAATTATGATTCAGAGGGGCAACTAACTTATTTCTATTTTGATTCACACCAGTTACCTATATTATATTAGAACTGATGAGGTCTTGAATTTCATGTTTAAGACACATACATTGTTTAGTGTCGTGTCCTACCGAGTAATAATACTGACAAAAGGCATTAGTCCTTATATCCTGTTGCTATCAAATGGTTTGATATGAGGAAGCTCCAAAATATTTTTTCTTACTACTTGATTCATAATTGATTGGAGAGAGTCAGATAATGGAGTAAACTATCAATGTTGTTGTTTGAATTGAAAAGGTGCCTATTTAGAATAACTAATGGCAGACACCTGTGATTAAAATTATTTGAATGTTGTCTATTGATCTTGATGAAACTCTTGTTATTCATCATAATTTTTTTTTGAGAAGGTCAAGCCATGGATTGATCAACTTGGGCCAATGAGTTTTGATTCTCATAATGACTAGATGAAAGCTAGTAATCATGAAGGGTTGTGCATAAATTTTGAAAAGAGATATACTTCATCAAGAGGATTTTATCACAGATGTTAGGTTGTAAATTCATACTGAATAGATTCTAAAGATCTTCATCTTTAATTGGATATTGTATTTGCGAGATGAGACCTTGATAATGATAGATGAAATCTGTTAATTTCTCTTTCGAACCTTATTTACAAAGAACCAAATCAATCAAAGAGATTGTAGGTCCAATGTTTTCTTGAAAATGTTGTAAGAATTGATTAAGTAGCTATGAAAAGGAGTTTATTGAATTAGGAGGTAAAGAGCAAAACCATTCCAAAGTAGTAGCTTTAAGAGATCACAGGAAGAGTTTTGCTAGCATGTCCTCTTCAAAGAAGAAAGCACTATACATTATTGTGAATGCTGCCACATGAGTATTATGATCACCTTTACCACCATACTTTTCAAAGTGAAGAGTCTAAATTTTTGCATGCATAAGAGTTCTTAGGATTGCATAAGATAAAGGGCTATGAGCATGATAGGTTAGTAGAGTAGGTTGAGAGGCATTGGTCAAATTTGTCACTTTTTATTATAAAGAGGTCATGCCTTGCAAGAGTTGGTTTAAAAGGGCATCATTAGGTGATGCTATTTGTTATTGAGAAGAATTAGAAGTTGTGGTCATGAAATTTTGAGGTGATTGGCTGTGAGTGGTAATGAAAGGTGGTTGAGAATAGTTGTAAGTGAGAGGTGGTTGAGAATAATTGAAATGGAGAGGTGGTTGAGAATGATTATTCATATAAGAAGACAACTTAGGTGCTAGGTTTTGATAATTGAATCCCACAGTCTTGTAATTCTGTGAATTAGTGCCATTAGATACTCCCATACTAGTGGTAGCATTACTACAAGGTTATGTATTAGTAGTGAGAATTGATGATGTGAAAGTGGATATTTTAGTAGTCATTATAGGTGTCGATACCTATGTATGATTTGGTGATGACACATTGTTAATGTTATTTGTACAGTCAATCACCGTCACAATGTTGTTACACACTATATGGGCTATCCCACGGAGTGTGTTAACACCATCTTGCCCTTCTTTTAGTAACTCTCTTAGACTATGCACAATGGGTACAACCTCTTCCGCTATCCTTTGTTTTTCCACAAATGCTTGATAATTGGAAAGTTCTTTATCAAGATTGTTAATTTATTCATTAGGTACATGTGTTATCACATCAATCGGATCTACAAAGTCATGAAATTTTTGTTCTTCCATTATAGTGGTAGGAGGTATGATATCTTGCAAAGTTTTTGTTTCACCTTTTGTAAAGTAAATGTTCAATGGATTTTTCGGTGTTAGTACACCGTTGCTATCGGGAGCACTAGAACCCATTAATCTAAGGATTATTATCTATAGGGTGTTTTTCTTAGGGTAATGAGTTACAACACTCATGCAAAATTTTATAACAGATAATTCACTAATAAAAGAAGCAATTAATGATATTACTAAGATATGTATGTTGAAATACACAATGTGGAAATGCAAAAGATGAAAGTTTCAATGATACGATGCAAAAATATGCACTATGATCCAACACTACACTTCTAAATCAGATTTGAATGAATGTTGAAAATGAGTAGAAAGATCTAAAAATGCAATTTTGACTACGAACCCTACTTTATGCAAATACTTGGTTATTGAAAAGTGCAACTTTTTAAGAAAAACCCTAGCAAATGAAGCTTTTAAATGCAATATTTTATATGAACCAATAATGAATTACTATAATAAATATCATATCTAATGTAAATATCATAGAATTTAATCATTTTATGATATGCAACACAAAATACACAAAACTATGTCTTAATGCAAGCCCAGAATGCTTGGCTTTTTTTCAATTTTTTTCAAATGAATGCAAAAATTTTAATGCAAGATGATAGATATGATATGAATGAATGAAAATAATGATTACAACACTTGGAAAGATGCAAGTTCAGTAAAAATGTGGGTTCACCAAAATGTTATGTATGGAAAGAAGACAAGGTTGAAATGTAGTATGATAGATTCAATCAAATCCTCCTTTCATAATAACACTCAAGGACAACAATAGAGCCAAGTCAGTACAGATGGAGAGGACTCAACTATAGGTTCATGTCACTTACGAATGATATGGAAAGATAGATTATATTGATAGATTTATGAAACCCTAGATTCAATAAGCCTCAAACACTTTAATTGTAATGAAATCAGGTACAAACAAATAAAACACAATAGATGATCACATAGGAAGACACTAAATACAAATTAGAAACATATCAAGATTTGGATTTTCAGAGGTGGAAACTTCAGGGACAAGGGGGCGAGTGCCCTAGTCCCACAGGGCATTTTTCTGTAGATCTGGAATAGTGAAGTGTATAAAACTGCAACTTGCTTCAAAGTTCTGAAGATTCTAGTTGGGAGGACTACAGGGTGAACGCTCTAGTCTCGTAGGATAGATTTTCTACACTTTCTTCTCAAATCCCAAATCTCTATCCTTTTCTCTGCTTCTCTGCAACTCCACTTCACCAACTCCCGTACCTGTAACCTACAATCACAAAGAGAGGGATTTAGGGATTTTGGTGTTTAGGAGCTTACCTCAATCAAGCTTTGGAATGGCATTCAAGCCTTCCAACACCATTGTTAGATAAAGTGCATGTCCTTGATGGACAAAGGCCAAATCAAATGATGAAATAGATTGATTAAAACACAAATAGATGTCACCTTAGAGGTGAAGCCCTCATGAAGATGAAGATCATTCGCACCATGAGGAGATGGATTGATGAAGTCAAATCTGTAACAAACAAACACAATGACAACACAATTCTGCTCTGTAACACAATGAATGCTTTGAAATCCCTTAGCTCAATATCACAAGTTCACATTATCTATCTAAGTGTAAAATGAAGACATAAAGTCTCTTATATATGGATTCACGCTAACTTTCATAATTTAAATTTAAAAGGTTGACATATGGAAAGCTTTTTAAAGGTCCTATGTGGACATACTTAAATTTTGGTCCTAACAAATCAGTCTAGACTAGGGCACGAAAACCCAAGTCCCAAGGCATGATTTGGGTCTTGATTAAGCTTTGAGATGAACTCCTAGGCCTCATTTAACATGGGTTTTTGGGAAAATTTCTCCAGGATAAGTTATAAACATGCATAATGAGATTAAGGGGAGCTAGGAGCTAAACTAGGAGGTAAAAAGTCATAGG
This sequence comes from Cunninghamia lanceolata, assembly GCA_027924645.1. Lineage (NCBI taxonomy): Eukaryota > Viridiplantae > Streptophyta > Pinopsida > Cupressales > Cupressaceae > Cunninghamia > Cunninghamia lanceolata. Next base: position 326,878 of record BSBN01000754.1, read on the forward strand.
GAAATTTATTACGACATAATAGTACATTCAAATTGCACCAATCATCCATTTTGCCTTTAGTTGTTGTGTTTCGAAATGACAAACATCAAGATTTTTTATGAGTTTCCAAATGAGTTTTAGAGTCTATTTTGATTTTAGTGGGTTTTCTTGTATATTTGCTTGCCACTTAATTCAAGGAATCAATGAAGAATAGATTAAAAATTTGTTCTTATTTATTTCTTGCTAAGAGGAATTAAAAATTGTTTTATAATTGCTTGGAATACTACTTATAACTATATGCAGAGCCATGCAATATGTAGAGATTAGCACTAAGAGATTGGATTGAAATGGGTAGGGACACTATTTTGAAGAATGTACATCAATAAAATTGGAAGATAACCTTAACCCCAACCCTAAGTCTAATTGTAACCCTAACCATAGTTATAACTATAATTGTAACCTAAAGGATAACCTTAATTCTATCTAAAAATCTAATTCTAACCCTAACCCTAATGCTACCCTACATTTGATTAACACAACACTAACTGTAACCATAATGCTCAGCCCAATACTAACCCTAATTCTAACCTAAACCTTAAACCTAACCTTAAATCTAACACTAATTGTAACTATAACCCTAAAGCTAATTAAAATCATAATTGTAACCCTAACCCTAAATCCAATTATGTGTTGTGACATTAATGTAAATAAATCTTGTAATTTTAGAATTAAGAGTTATTTTATTTTACTTTTTAATTATATAGTTTAGTGAAGCATAATTTAATGTTTTATTATTATTAATACAAATAGGATTAGGAAAAGACAAAACCAATTGTATATTCATCTTTTCAAATGTGTAATACACCTGATAAAATTTAAAAATGGTGCATTCCATACTATACTTTGTTCTACTTTGCTCTATGTGTTCTTCTCTGTTTTGTATGATCTACTTTGTTCTATTTTATTCAATATGCTCTACTATGTTCTTATGCTATGTTGTCTTTCAAGTATGAGAAGTAAGTGTTGTCATTGATGTCAACACCTAAGGTCAACATCTAGGAAAATTATCTAAATGAGTTTGAGCAATTGTCTGAGAACAGTATATTATTTTTCTCCGTATATTCTGTAGATTGAATATCTTTGTTTACAGTTTGGAAGTTATTTTAAGGGATGTCTGCAGTTTCTATGTTTCAAGTTTGAGCCTCCGGTGTGAGGAATTGAGTGAGTTATGTTCACCAGAATAACAACAATTTTTCTAAGTATTTAATGGTGACAGGGAGAATGTATTATGCTCCTCATTTTTTCACATTTAATTTTTATAGTCTGCAGTTCTAAGATTAAGTCTAGGATGATGTTATGTGCCTTCAGTTGAAATGGTTCTTGATTTGGTGCTCTGCAAGTGAACTTTCCTTTATAACAGTGGTTGACAATAATGTTTAAGTGCTCTGGTTTGAAGAATCTTCTGGATAGAGTGTTTGGGGGTTGTGCGAAAGTTCTTGGTCATTGTAATGTACTTGTGGATGTCTCTAGATTGTATTCCTTCCTTTTGATTGATCTGTAAAATGTAATTCAGATTGTGCATGAAGTGTGTTCCTAATGGTCTTAATGTTAACAACAGTTTTGGCTGACTTAGTTGTTTTCACTACTTGCATTTATGCTTTGGAGTTTGTGATACCATGTTGTTACATGGAAGATTGCATTTGAGTCCCAGCTAAGACCTGGTTTGGTCCACATTCATTTCTTCTCCTTCACAAATCTATTTAGGTCTAGACCTATTCTAATGTATGTCTGTATGCCAACCTTGGAGATTGTTCTAATGGTTGATGATTGTAATGCCGACCTTGATGTACATTCCAAGGTTGATGAATTGTATAATCATATGTAATGAAGTCATGAATAATTTATGATAATGAGAATATGTGAAGATAAGTGTGAAAGGAAGAAGTAGAGTAGAGCAAAGGATATTTATTGTGCTTCAATGGAACTAAACCTTGGCATAATGTTGATACTACTATCTCAGTTCACCAACTTCTGGCAGTGACCCCTTTTAGCAATGAGCTCCTTCTCTTGGCAATGAGCCACTTCTTTTGCAGTAAGCATTCTGGGTAGTGAGCCCTAAGGCAGCGAGCCTTGTAAATTTTGATATATCATTTTTATTATGAGTTAATCCTCACCATGTTTTTTTTCTCATTGAGTTTTCCACGTAAAAAATATGGTGTCTCATATGTTGACTATGTGAAGGTGTTCATGTTTTTGGTTTCATACTTTCATGGTTAAATCATAATAAGAGTGATTAAGTGGTTGGTGTGCTGATGTTTGAAATAAGTTAAGTTTTGGTTACAACTGATTCACCCCTCCTTCTTAGTTGTCTTGTGCATTTAAACAATTAGTATCAGAGCAAGGGTTCCTTGGTAGAAAGCCTAACAACTTGAGGTAGATTTGGGATGGTGCACAAGAAGGAGTCTCCATAGTTTGATTGAATGGACTATTCTCTATGGAAGGTAAGAATGAAAACTTATCTTACTTCTCTTAGTTATAGTGTTTGGAAGATGGCAGAAACCAAGTATACTCTTCCTCCAAATGGTCAATCATCTGAAGATGAAGTGAAATAGTACAAGTTAAATGGAAAATCTAGAGATTCTCTGTTAAATACCTTCTCTAACACTGAGTTAGTGAAAGTTATGCATTTGGAGACTACTCATGAGATCTAGGTTAAGTTGAAAAATTTATATGAAGGAGATGATTCTATAAAGAGTGCCAAATTACAAAACTTGAAGACAAGGTATTGTTGATGACTGGTTTGATGCAATCATAACAATAAGTTAAAATTCACATAAAATGAACTGAAACTATACTTGAAAGATAAGAAGGAATCATTTGAGATTCAACTAATCCCAAGTCTACAATGGTTCGGTTGGTCAAGTTCAGTTGGTCAATGTGAAACTGTAATGTTCAAGGGGCCTTACGTAGTTTAGGTTTGTTTGGTGGCTTACTGGACTAAGAATATGCAAAAAGGTCATAGATTTCAACAAGTATTCTGTTCATTTGCATTCAAGTGTTACCGGGCTGCAAGTTTTAGATGGTTTTCTTGAATTTTTTGTAGCTTTCTTCTTTATCTATTTATGAAAACTGTCTACTTATAGCTCTGTTATACATGCTTCTTCAAATTTGAGACAATTTCCTTTAGATTTCTACGTTTTTAGCTAAATATTCAGATGGGTTGGGAAAAGTTAGAAAGATCTAATCTATACCTCACTTAATCTACCGAAGGATCTAATTGTTTCTATTATGCACTATGTAAATACTACAGTAATTTGATCAAATCCACAGTAAAAACCTTAAATGTAAGTTCTGAGCATTTTCACAAACATACATTTAAAATTGCAAGCTCTCAAAGAAGATATTTCAAAACACAAAGAAGAGCAGGAGAACACTCAGAAGATAGATGCAGAACTCCAGATTCTATTGTATTAGAAACAAATAGTCATACATGATTTACAATGTAGGAATGACTCTTAGTTTCATTGATCATACTACAGAGAACTTACAACCTTTACAGATACAGTAAGGCAGCCAGACATTCCACGCGCACCTTACTGCAGACAAACAGGTGACCTCCTTCTTCTACTTCTAAACTATGCTAACTTGCTGTATGCTTCTAAAAAAAAATCTGTCAGCCACTGTTGTTTTCCTAAAATCCCTGTTGTAAAGTATTACAGTGTAGAGAGGCACAATATAAAGACATTCTGATTGTCCTCACTACAGCAAAAACCTAACTGAACCCCTGGTTCAAACCCTTGGTTACGGCAATAAATACAGGTGAACCAGTTCTCAAAAATATCTCTGAGCAGTGTCAAATCTGGGCGAAATATTGCCCCTTCTGAGAAGTTCCGGCAGCTGGGTAATAACTTCTGTTTGTCTGTTGTGATAATACTCTCAGCTGCAACCTTCTTCTTCACTTGAATGGCCATGACTTTTCGCATTTCATCCTTATCTTCTTGCTCCTGAGATCGGATTTCCTTCCTCCATGAGGTCACTGTGTTGACTTTCCAGCTGCTTCCTCAACTGCAAGCCTGCAAGACAAGACAAGCAATAAGTATTACATTTATCACATAAACAGCAGGAAATTAAAATAAGCGTTTAAATCCAGGTGACTGCGCAAGATTGTGGAAATCAGATCCAGAATACTCTCAAAACGCGTCCAAAATGCGTTCAGACTGCTCAAAATTCATCGGGTCAACTATCGCTGACTGGGAAAATGCCACAGGCGCCAAAAAAAAACACTTTAAAATTCCACCGCTTCATTTCCCACCCATCGGCATGACTATCACTATCGGCGCGTCAAAAAAAACATGCTGGTCGATATTCACTTCATCATCATGATATTCTGGAAATATGATGCTCTCCCTCCTGAAGGTCCAGATGACGTCATCAGGATGTTTCGCTTCTGCATATTGGAGAAAAGAACAACATCATCATCATCATCATGTTGAAGGAGAAAAGGAGGATATGAAATATGATCCTGCTGCTGAGGAAAGGAAGATGATTGGTGACATCATCGTCATATTCGGGCTTCATTAAAATGCAAAAAAATGACGTCATCGTCATATTCGTTAAGATCAGGGGATAAATGCAATATCAGGTCACCTAAGGAGCATGATCAGGATGATGAATGTAATACGACCCCTTTGCGGCCAAGGCAACCCCCTCGAAAGATCAGGATGATGATGATCATCAGGATATTTGGGGCTTTTGTCGAACTTTGAATAAGACGTCATCATCATATTCATGTTGAAGGAAAATGTGATGATGATGATCATCAGGATATTTGCTTCTTCGTTTTTCAGATCGGGATGACGTCATCATGATATCCGGAGCTTTCGTTAAACTTAGAACATGACGTCATCATGATATTTCGCTAATCGGATCATGTTTTGGAACATATCCTGCCGAAGGGAAAATGTGATGATGATGATCATCAGGATATTTTCAAAAGGTCTTACTTCATCGGCAGGAGGACTTTACGAAATATCAGGTGGACAAACAAGATCATGATGATCTTGACAATATGACAGGATAAAAAATATGATGATGATCCTCCTCATCGAATTATCATGATGACGTCATCATGATATTTTCGTCTTCAGAGCACAAGGATGAGTTGAGGTCATCATGATATTTGCGCTAGGGTGATATTGTAAAATATGATCATGTTGTTGAGGAATGGAATATCGCCTTCTTCTTAAAAGACAGGGTGATCATCATGATATTGCAAAAAGGAGATCAGGAGGATATGAATATGATGATCCTCTTTATCAAATTATGATGATGATGTCTCCATCACTTAGCAAATTTCAGCGAATATGACCCTCTTGTGAAAGATCAGGATGATGAGGATCATGATTATGCAAAAGGAGATCAGGAGGATATGAAGACGTCATCATCATCTTAGCGAAGTTCAACAAATATCATGATGATGACCTTCCGATAGGATTTGAACATGCGCATGCAAATATGCCGACGGTAGATTTTCTAAGTCAGGGTGATCTTATAATATCATCATGATATTATAATATCAGGCGATGCAAAAATATCATGATGATGCTCGCGATACAAAGACCGCTCGATGGGGGAAACTTACCGTGACTTAAAGTTGACGTCATCATGATATTTGAACCTCAGGATATTATCGGGGGGGGCGTTTCAAATATGATGATGATGTCCTCATACAGCAAAACCAAGTTTATAAAATATGACCTTCCTAAAAATCATGATGCGCATAAGGCCATTTGACGGGTAAAGGGCACTACCACCTAAGATTGACGTCCGGATATTGCGACTGCATGATTTTATCGGGTGATAGACCAAGATCATGATGACCTTGTCAACATGAAAAAAAATATGATGATCACTTTGCGAATATCAGGTTTGACCAAAACTTTGACTGTGCATAACTTCCACATATGGACGAATTTTCAAGTGAAGTAAAAGGCAAACCTGCATGGAATTTCAAGCTCTTTCTAAATATGAGGTCACAGCAACAAAATATGAACTTTGACAAACTAACCTCATGATGATGACCTACCTCATTCGAATATCATGATGATGATGCACCTAACCTTCATTTTTACCAAACCGCCAGAAAGCAGAAAAACACAAGCAGAAGCAAAAAGCAAAACATCAGCAGGGGTCCCCATTTTGCTAAGGAGCATAATGGGGCGTGTTGTGAACATCACAACAACTAGCAACCAAAACAAAACAATTAAATTCAAAGTGTTCAAGGAAACTAGATGAAATAAACTCATAACTTCCAACTATCTTTCCTGCAAATTACTATTCAGCTTGAGACTCAAAGTATTCAATAAAGATGCATGAACTTCCATTTTCAGTTTAGTTGTGTGCATGTGATTAATTATCCTCATCTTGAAGATCGGTTGAACAAACCAGTGACTGACATTAGCCTACGTAGGTGAGGATATTCCCTCATAGCCGACCGGATAGAGCCTTGCTGCCAGCGAGCGTCCATAGCCCCGGCAAGGTTATCGTTACAATTCTCCTAAGTAGAGCCCCACTGCCAGCGAGCGTCCATAGCCCCGGTAGAGTTACTTAGATGGCTTAATCTAGATTTTCAGTATAATCCGCTTTATTTATTTATTTATTTATTCTTTGTTTTCTAATTTTGAAAGATTTCATAAGATATAGCAATTTGTAATTTCATGATGCAAGGAGTAGACACTTGCTGAAATTAAGCTGAGAATTGTAATGGTAGCAAGGGTGACCTCTGATTTTTCACCTAATATCTACACTGGTATGTTCAACAAACCCAAGGATTTTAGGTGTGTCATCGTGAGAAACCTGCTTCGAATTTTCAATCACATTTATTGAATACAAAGCTTCAGAAGATGAACAACTCTCTACATTCATGACAGTGACAGGTTATGCGTAAATTGCAAATGGTTAACCTGAATATCCTAAATTATATACTATTTTGAATGGTTGCTAGTTTTGCTCCTTAATACTCTACAGTAAAATAAAGATCCCTGCTGAGGAGACAACAAACAAACCAAACAAACAGGCTGTACAAACAACACAACAAAAGAAAGAACTGTACAAATAGAAAGAAACAAAAAGCAAAAACCAACAGAAGACAAGCTATACAAACAGCCAACCCAAAAGAAAACAGCAAAAGAAGAACTGTACATTATCTACAGCACTTTACATTAAGAAAAAAAAGGGACTACCCCCTTTCTTTTACCTCAAGCCTGGAAGTAGTGTTTCAAATGCTGGCCATTAACTGGTAATGGCACATCTTCTCCAATCAAGGTCTTAAGTCTAAAGGTGTTATCTCCTATTATTTCTGAGATTTGTAATGGACCCAGCCATAATTTATCGAATTTTCCATGGCTTCCTTTCTTTTCATGTGCTTTGTCCCAGCACAACACTAAGTTTGATATCCTAAATGTTTTGACTCTTGCCCTTTTGTGAAACCACCTCTTAACAACCGCTTGGTGTTTGGCAAACCTCTCGAGGGCTTGACCTCTTTTCTCCTCTAGTTGTACCATTTGCACTATTCTGGCTTCCCTATGGTTATCAAAGCCTAGATATTCATTGGCAAACTTCCAGGTTGGTATTCTCAGATTAACCAGAAGTATGGGATCAGTCCCATAAACTAAGTGATAAGGTGTGCTACCTAAAGCTGTTTTGAACTTGGTCCTATCTACCCATAATGCATATCTTAATAGGGTATTCCACTCTCTAGGACTTTTGGCAATTAACCTCTTGATTATGTCTAATAAGATTTTGTTTGTTGATTCAGCCAGTCCATTACCTTGAGGGTAATAATTCGAAGAAAACCTTAGAATAATCCCATATTCAAATGCCCACTTAGAAAATTTTAAAGAAGAGAAAGCAGGGCCGTTATCACATACCAATGAATAGGGCGTTCCAAACCTGGTGATAATGTTTTCTTCAAGGAACTTGATAACTACCTCAGTTGTGGAAAATTTGCAGCAGGTGGCCTCAGTCCACCTTGTACAATAGTCCGTTACCGTCAATATAAATTTGTGTCCTGCAGAAGATGGGGGGTTGATAACTCTGATAAAATCCAATCCCCATTGTGCAAACGGTCTGAACTTGATCACAGGTTGCAGTGGATTGGCCAGATTTCTCCCTTTGTCTGCTACAGTCTGACAGGTGTGGCAGCTTCTGATGTGACTCTTAGTATCTTTGAACATAGTGGGCCAGTAATAGCCCGCCCTCAGTATTTTGTGTGTTGTAGCTAAATGGGAACCATGGCCGGTTCCGTACTTGTCATGTAGTTCTGTCAACACTCTATCAGCTTCAGTTCTGTTTATGCATCTCAGATAAATTCCATCATGGTTCTTCCTGAATAGAAGACCTCCTTGCACCATATAATTTTGTGCCTTAATCTTCAAAACTCTCCTCTGAGAAGCCTTCATCTTGCTTGGGTACTTTCCAGCTATTAGGAAGGTGCTTAAATCATCGTACCAGCCTGATGCGTCTTGGGAATTCAATACATATTGCTGTTTTATCAGATTTCGATCCATGTTTGCTATTGTTTGCACCAACGCCTGCCCTCTGACCAGCTTTGCGGGAATGATCTCCATGTCGAATTCTTGCAGTATGGTGATCCATTTGGCTCTTTTTTCTCCAGGCTTGTTTTGCATCAGCAACATTTTTACTGCTGCGTCTGGTACTATGGCTTTAATCTGGCTGCGCAGAATATAGTGTCTAAATTTTTTCACAGCCTTTACTAGTGCAAATGCCTGTCTTTCGATATCTAGATATCTCAGCTGTGCATCCTTCAGAGGTGCACTCATAAATGCTATGGGCCTTTCTTCATTATTTTCACCTTTCTGTGTCAAGGCAGCAGCGACAGAATGAGAAGATGCAAAGGAGTAGATGTAAAACGGGCTTGTATAGTCTGGACTTGTCAATACAGGGGCATTAGAAATTGCCTCCTTGATATCTTCAAATGTGGCTTTGGCCACTGGCATCCATTCCATCTGTGCATCTTTCTTTAACATGGCATTCAACGGCTGCACGATCTCTGCAAAACCTATTATAAACTTCCGAACAAAGTTAATTTTACCAAAAAATGATTTCAATTCTTTCCTACTGTTTGGTATTTGCAAATTTTTTATGGATTCTATTCTATCTGGATCAATTGAAATTCCATTTTCAGAAATGACATGGCCTAATAATTTACCTTCAGTTACGCCAAATATACATTTCTTAGGATTAAGGGAAATCCCATACCTTTCACATCGCTGGAGTACTTTTCTGAGGTCCTCAGCGTGGGTGGATGCATCCTTGGAATACACAGTTAAATCATCCATATACACAACAATGCATTTACCTGATAATCCACGGAATGCAACGTCCATGGCCCTCTGAAAAGTGGCACCTGCATTAATTAAACCAAAAGGCATTCTTCTATACGCATAATTTCCCCATTTGCAAGTGAAGGTGGTTTTTAGTCTATCTTCTCTGTCAATTAAAACCTGGTTATAACCTGAAAAACCATCTAAAAAAGACATCATCTTTGTGCCATTTACTGCTTGCAGTACTTCGTCTATTGGGGGCAAAGGATAATTATCTTTTTCAGATGCCTTGTTTAAATTTCTAAAGTCTACGCACAACCTGATGTCTCCGTTTTTCTTCCTCACTGGTACTAAGTTAGCTACCCAGACAGAATGTCTGACTGGAAAAATTATTCCAGCGGACAGTAATTTTTTAACTTCCTCAAAGATTAAAGGCTCTAGAATGGCATTTACAGGCCTCTGTTTCTGCCTAAATGGTTTGACTTCTTTTCTTAAAGGTATTACGTGAGTTATGATGGACTCATCAAATGTTTTCAAGTCTTCATAAGTCCATGCTATGACATGTTTATATTCTTTCAGAACGTCCAAAACCTCCTTTCTGATTTTCTCAGAGCAAGCTTTCCCAATTAGTACATTTTGCGGATTTAGCTCAGTCCCTAAGTTATGTAAATCACACTTACCCCCTTCTGTTTTGGGTAAGTCTTTCTATCTTATTATTCCGTCGAAGTCAAAGATGTGTTCTAATTCAATTACTCCTTTTGGTAAGAAGTTGCTCTTTAAGTTGATCATATCTTCTTCGTCCCATGTTACTTCAGGTCTTTCTTGTTCATCAATAATTTGGGCCTCAAATGCCTCATTACAAGTCAGAAAATTAATAATTTGCTAATCCTCTCCAAATACCTGAAAGTGTGTAACATTGTCTGGTATACTGGGCACGTTAACTAGCTCAACAGCAAATTGTCTTAATCCTGACAGTGCCAATGGTTCTAATGTACTGGCAGCAACTGCTAACGCATCTGGCCTGTGGTTCAGCTCTCTAGGAATGTGCTCTATGTTAAAAGCATCAAATGAATCCATTAAACTCCATACTCTATGTCTGTAACTAATCATTTTCTTATAATTGCAGGCATATAGTTTCCTCACTTGTCTGACTACTAATTCAGAGTCTGAAAATACTCTGATGGTTTTTACCCCTTTCTTGATGGCCATGACAAGTTCTAAAATTAGGGCCTCATATTCAACAATATTGTTAGTGCAGGAAAATTGTAATCTATATGCTGCCAAATGTGATTTACCTTGAGGATTTATGAGTTCAATACCTGCACCTGCGCCCTGTTTTGATTTGGAACCATCACATTTTAACGTCCACATGCCATCTTTACTTTTCTGATCTTTTACCTTGGCATACTTTGTCCCTTTTATTGCCTGTGGGGTGTTATCTTGTTTATTCATGGGTTTTTCCATTTGGTTATCTTGCATATGTGTGTTTGTAGTTTGCAACTCAGAAAGATAACTACCCTCGTCCTCTATTTCTTTCCCTAAATCTGGAATCAAGGCACTTATATTATCCTGAACATATCTCTGTGTTGGATCAGGATTCTCATTTTTCTCTTGTGATTCTACCCTCCCTATGCACTTTTTGTATTCATATTCAATGATATCTTTGCATATTTCACAATTCTCCTCAAAATGTTGCCTATCATGGACTCTACACCTATTTTTATATAACTTACATTGGACTGGGAGATTGTGTGTAACGCACTCTTCCACCTCTCGTCTAATGGCACGACCAAATTTGTCTATTGCATTGTTTTCCTCATCTGAAGAATTTCCGTCAGACTCAATGAATAGTGCCGTTCTATTGCTGACACACTTCTTTCTAATGTTTAACATCATAATCTCTTCAATCTGCATCCCATTGTTGGTAATTCTATAGACACCTGGTTCAACAGCAGCATATAATATTTCATTAGTTTGATTATACTTTGTTATCATATGTTTCATTCTGGGCTCTGCCCCTATTCTGATCTGGTTTGGGATGCCTCTCCAAGGTAACCACATGTGTGAAAAGTCAGTAGCCATATATCCGTTTAGTGTCTTGGACCAATCCCTACTTAGCAACATTCCATAATTTACGGGTATATCCACTACTTGAATGTCAATGATTTGGCTTACCCTAGGGTCTGAAGCCAATTGCACTTGAATGTTCATGAGTTCTCCTATCACGCTAACCTCGGTCTTATCTAATTGCGTGACAACCTTGGCAGATTTGGTGGGAGTCAGCCCGAGAGTTTTACATATTCCTAAGGGCATTACGTTGGCTGAAGCACCAGAATCTACCATGCAATTGTGTATATTCTTCCCACACAACCTAACAGTTAACAAGAAAGGTTGAGTATCCCTCTTATCCGCATGTATTACTACATTTGTATTGGAAGGCTGCTCAACTTTCTTACCTTTCTCCTTAGGTGGTGAATCACTATTAGGAACAGTTATATCAGCAGACACCCTGTTTGTTATGGATGTATCCAGGGATTTTAAAAAAGCATTTCTGATCCCTGGGGTCTTCAATAATTCATTTAGAGGTATACTGACCTTAATTTTCTTTATTTCCTCTGATAAGTAATTCATTAGTCTTGTTGTCTCCATTGCCTCTGTCTTACTTGTTTGATCCTTTTGCACTGTTGTTTCATTATTCGTGTGCTGACTAGCTTTAAGTATGGCAGGATTGTTGCTAGCATTCTGATCTGGGGGTGTATTGATGTTATTCGGGGGAGTGGAAGTGGTGAAAGGTCCTCCCGGCCTAGGGTTGTTCCTCAAATTGTAGGTGTGGCTTTTATTTGTCTGTTGAAAGGCCTGCACCTCTTCTGTTTCATTTAATATCTCATTTTCAGATTCAAAAGGAAACTGAAAAGCATTTAACACAAAGGCTGATTCAGGATAAAGACTTTCACAACAGTATGGTTCATCCTCTAGCAATTCATCCTCTTTCTCTTCTGCAGTTGCAAAGGTAAACGTTTCTAAAACTAATGTTGTGTCATATTCTGAGGGTACTACCTCATTACCCTTAGGAATGAGAAATTTAGAGGTAGGAGGCTGTACATCTATGTTGAAAATACTAGCTGCCAAATGGAACTGTGGATAGTCGTGCTCAGCATGGGCATTGGTATTGTGAAATCTGCACCAATTTTTGGGTGCTGTACTAGCCATTTGTATGCTAGTCGTTTGTTTTGCACCATGATTATCTGTATTCTCAAAAGGAGAAGCCAGAGTACCATTATTGGGCCCCGTGTTCCATGTCTTGGGTGGCCTAGGTTGATTCTGATTTTTGTTATTATTGCCCCAGGTCCTATTATCTATCACTGGCCCCCTATTTTGCATTGGTTGCCCTTGACTGGGGCCTTGATGCTGATTGTAGCTTTGGTTCTAATTGTACTACTATTTTGGTTGAGACTATAATTCTAATTTTGGCCTTGGTTGTGATTTTGATGTGGATTGTAGTTTTGGTTGCTTCTTCCATAGAGGTTCTCATTTCTTAGCTGTGTCACTTCGGTTGTTAATCTTTTCAAATGTGCAGTAATTTCTTTAATTTCTTCCCTATCCTCTTGTGCTTTTGCCATAGTTACATCTCTAGGAAGTTGGAAGAAAGGCTAACCATTATTTTGACTGTTATTGGAAGTACTAGCCGTGTAAGGAGTTATAGCTTGGATTGGAGTAGGATTATACACAGGTGTGTAAGAAGGAACCGGATTTACTAGTGGAGCATGCTGCACAGGGACTCCATTCCATGGCTGTGCCTGATTCTGCACCCCAAAATTTTCTCCATTGACAAATGGACTATAAGTTGTATGTCTCATTTCTTGGTTCACTGAGGCTGCCTCTTTATAGGCTTTGGATATTGAATCTATGTCAGGTTTTCTTTTGACAAACATGGCAGTTAAAGGATCCAAGGCAGCATAGTACATAGCCAACAAGGGAGCATCATCTATGGTATAAGGGGCTACCAGCCTAGAATAGGCCTTTTGAAATCTGTCATTGAAATTATCAATTAGCTCTCCCTCACCTCGTTTTATAGCAGCCAATTTATGATACAAAGCGCAAGGGTCAATGGGTCCTCTAAATCTTGACAGAAATGCTTCTTCCATAAGTGCCCAGGAAGAAATGTAACCATTGGGTAAGTTTACGTACCAGCTAGAAGCCTGCTCATTAAAGGTGTAGGGAAACAATCTACACACAACATCCTCGTGCTCTAACATAGCCCTAAAACATGCTTCCTTAAATATTCTAATATGATCTTCTGGGTCTTGATGCAACTGGTATTTGGGACATATCTTTTCCAGATTTTGTCATGATAATCATTGAAGAGTATGGGAGAATTGACATCGAAATAAGCCATTGTAGGTGGTTGAGCTTGACTTGAACTTGCAGAAATGCCTGGATTGATTGGTGGATTAGGATTTAGAGGAGGATTGAGACCTCCAGGAGTGCCTAAACCAAGATTTAAAGATCTGAACAGTGATCTATCAGGACTTACAATACTACGGATGTTAAAAGGTGACCCAGGAGGTGTTCCAGATGAACTTCCTGCTTGCGATATCTTTGGATTCCAAATTAAAGGGCTTTTACTTCGCCTTGTATCAGGTAGTTGCACAAATATATCTCCTGAACTGGATCTAGACCTAGTCACTCTATTACTGTCGTTAGCCAGTTTGAAATGAAACCTAACTCAGGAAGGCCCTTCTTCTAGCGCCAGAAAACTGTTGATGACTGGTTTGATGCAATCATAACAATAAGTTAAAATTCACATAAAATGAACTGAAACTATACTTGAAAGATAAGAAGGAATCATTTGAGATTCAACTAATCCCAAGTCTACAATGGTTCGGTTGGTCAAGTTCAGTTGGTCAATGTGAAACTGTAATGTTCAAGGGGCCTTACGTAGTTTAGGTTTGTTTGGTGGCTTACTGGACTAAGAATATGCAAAAAGGTCATAGATTTCAACAAGTATTCTGTTCATTTGCATTCAAGTGTTACCGGGCTGCAAGTTTTAGATGGTTTTCTTGAATTTTTTGCAGCTTTCTTCTTTATCTATTTATGAAAACTGTCTACTTATAGCTCTGTTATACATGCTTCTTCAAATTTGAGACAATTTCCTTTAGATTTCTACGTTTTCAGCTAAATATTTAGATGGGTTGGGAAAAGTTAGAAAGATCTAATCTATACCTCACTTAATCTACCGAAGGATCTAATTGTTTCTGTTATGCACTATGTAAATACCACAGTAATTTGATCAAATCCACAGTAAAAACCTTAAATGTAAGTTCTGAGCATGTTCACAAACATACATTTAAAATTGCAAGCTCTCAAAGAAGATATTTCAAAACACAAAGAAGAGCAGGAGAACACTCAGAAGATAGATGCAGAACTCCAGATTCTATTGTATTAGAAACGAATAGTCATACATGATTTACAATGTAGGAATGACTCTTAGTTTCATTGATCATACTACAGAGAACTTACAAGCTTTACAGATATAGTAAGGCAGCCAGACATTCCACGCGCACCTTACTGCAGACAAATAGGCGACCTTTTTCTTCTACTTCTAAACTATGCTAACTTGCTGTATGCTTCTAAAAAAAATCTGTTGTAGCCATTGTTGTTTTCCTAAAATCCCTGTTGTAAAGTATTACAGTGTAGAGAGGCACAATATAAAGACATTTTGATTGTCCTCACTACAGCAAAAACCTAACTGAACCCCTGGTTCAAACCCTTGGTTACGGCAATAAATACAGGTGAACCAGTTCTCAAAAATATCTCTGAGCAGTGTCAAATCTGGGCGAAATATTGCCCCTTCTGAGAAGTTCCGGCAGCTAGGTAATAACTTCTGTTTGTCTGTTGTGATAATACTCTCAGCTGCAACCTTCTTCTTCACTTGAATGGCCTTGACTTTTCGCATTTCATCCTTATCTTCTTGCTCCTGAGATTGGATTTCCTTCCTCCATGAGGTCACTGTGTTGACTTTCCAGCTTCTTCCTCAACTGCAAGCCTGCAAGACAAGACAAGCAATAAGTATTACATTTATCATATAAACAGCAGGAAATTAAAATAAGCATTTAAATCCAGGTGACTGCGCAAGATTGTGGAAATCGGATCCAGAATACTCTCAAAACACGTCCAAAATGCGTTCAGACTGCTCAAAATTCATCGGGTCAACTATCGCTGACCGGGAAAATGCCACAGGCGCCAAAAAATAAACACTTTAAAATTCCACCGCTTCATTTCCTGCCCATCGGCATGACTATCGCTATCGGCGCGTCAAAAAAAACATGCTGGTCGATATTCACTTCATCATCATGATATTCTGGAAATATGATGCTCTCCCTCCTGAAGGTCCAGATGACGTCATCAGGATGTTTCGCTTCTGCATATTGGAGAAAAGAACAACATCATCATCATCATCATGTTGAAGGAGAAAAGGAGGATATGAAATATGATCCTGCTGCTGAGGAAAGGAAGATGATTGGTGACGTCATCGTCATATTCGGGCTTCATTAAAATGCAAAAAAATGACGTCATCGTCATATTCGTTAAGATCAGGGGATAAATACAATATCGGGTCACCTAAGGAGCATGATCAGGATGATGAATGTAATACGACCCCTTTGCGGCCAAGGCAACCCCCTCGAAAGATCAGGATGATGATGATCATCAGGATATTTGGGGCTTTTGTCGAACTTTGAATAAGACGCCATCATCATATTCATGTTGAAGGAAAATGTGATGATGATGATCATCAGGATATTTGCTTCTTCGTTTTTCAGATCGGGATGACGTCATCATGATATCCGGAGCTTTCGTTAAACTTAGAACATGACGTCATCATGATATTTCGCTAACCGGATCATGTTTTGGAACATATCCTGCCGAAGGGAAAATGTGATGATGATGATCATCAGGATATTTTCAAAAGGTCTTACTTCATCGGCAGGAGGACTTTACGAAATATCAGGTGGACAAACAAGATCATGATGATCTTGACAATATGACAGGATAAAAAATATGATGATGATCCTCCTCATCGAATTATCATGATGACGTCATCATGATATTTTCGTCTTCGGAGCACAAGGATGAGTTGAGGTCATCATGATATTTGCGCTAGGGTGATATTGTAAAATATGATCATGCTGTTGAGGAATGGAATATCGCCTTCTTCTTAAAAGACAGGGTGATCATCATGATATTGCAAAAAGGAGATCAGGAGGATATGAATATGATGATCCTCTTTATCGAATTATGATGATGATGTCTCCATCACTTAGCGAATTTCAGCGAATATGACCCTCTTGTGAAAGATCAGGATGATGAGGATCATGATTATGCAAAAGGAGATCAGGAGGATATGAAGACGTCATCATCATCTTAGCGAAGTTCATCAAATATCATGATGATGACCTTCCGATAGGATTTGAACATGCGCATGCAAATATGCCGACGGTGGATTTTCTAAGTCAGGGTGATCTTATAATATCATCATGATATTATAATATCAGGCGATGCAAAAATATCATGATGATGCTCGCGATACAAAGACCGCTCGACGGGGGAAACTTACCGTGACTTAAAGTTGACGTCATCATGATATTTGAACCTCAGGATATTATCGGGGGGGCATTTCAAATATGATGATGATGTCCTCATACAGCAAAACCAAGTTTATAAAATATGACCTTCCTAAAAATCATGATGCTCATGATGCGCGTAAGGCCATTTGACGGGTAAAGGGCACTACCACCTAAGATTGACGTCTGGATATTGCGAGTGCATGATTTTATCGAGTGATAGACCAAGATCATGATGACCTTGTCAACATGAAAAAAAATATGATGATCACTTTGCGAATATCAGGTTTGACCAAAACTTTGACTGTGCATAACTTCCACATATGGACGAATTTTCAAGTGAAGTAAAAGGCAAACCTGCATGGAATTTCAAGCTCTTTCTAAATATGAGGTCACAGCAACAAAATATGAACTTTGACAAACTGACTTCATGATGATGACCTACCTCATTCGAATATCATGATGATGATGCACCTAACCTTCATTTTTACCAAACCGCCAGAAAGCAGAAAAACACAAGCAGAAGCAAAAAGCAAAACATCAGCAGGGGTCCCCATTTTGCTAAGGAGCATAATGGGGCGTGTTGTGAACATCACAACAGGTATGAAGCACTAAAGATGAGTGAAGATGAGAACATAACAATCTACATACAAAAAGTTGATGAAATTGTTAATGGAATCAAAGGTCTTCGAGGAACTATTAATGAGGATGAGGTTGTGCTGAAGATTCTTAGGTAATTGCCTAATCCTATAGTCACAAGGTGTCTACAATTGAAGAATTATGAGTGTGAACAAGATTGCAAAGGATCAGTTGCTTGAAAAGTTCACTGCATTTGAGATGAGAGAGTATGGTGATGCTCTGCCAAAGATTGAGACTACTTTCAAAGCCAGTACTTCAGAGAAGACCTCAATCTCTAAGACGTATGCTATGGAACCAGATGATGACCTTGATGAGATTGAAGCCAACTTTGTGGATAGAATGCAAGGAGGTATTGGTAAGTTCAAAGGTAAATTACCATTCAAATTCTTTTCTTGTGGTAAGATTGGCCACTATGCTTCCAGGTGTTCGGAGAGAATTGAGAGAAGTAAGAAGAAATTTGAAAGTAGACCTAGAATCTTAAAGAAATGCTATAATATTAGAGACTTTGATGATGATGGTGTAACAGATGATGAGTCTGATGATACTAGTGCTAATGAATGCTTGTTTATTGTTATTTAGGAACAACCCATGTCTACTAATCTTGCTAGCTATGTTAAGGAAGAAAAACTAGTGGCAAAGAGTGCTTTATCTGTCTACCAGGTTGAGAAGGATAAGGATGAATGAATTATTGATAGTGGATGTTCACATCACACGACCGGTGATAAAGGTAAGTTTATAAGTTTGGAAAAGTATGATGAAGGACTGGTTACGTTTGGAGATGATGCAGCTGGTAAGATTTGTTGAAGAGGATATATTTCTTTTGATAGAAAGCATAATATAGATGATGTCCTATATGTGAAGAGTTTGAAGCATAATCTTTTAAGTGTTTGCCAAATGTGTGAGAAAGGGTATGATCAAAGATTTAATGATAATGGATGCAAGATCACAGAAAGCTTTGAAATAGTGATTGCTATTAGTAAGAAGACTAGAGGTAATGTTTATCATTTGAAAGGAACTAATGATTGTTGCCCATTGGCTCAAATAGATGAGAGTTGGCTATGGCATAGAAGGATGTGGCATATTAATTTTGACAACTTGGTGAAGATAAGATCAATACAATCTATGAGAGATTTTCCTAGGCTTGTGAAGCATTGTAATACTATTTCCAAGGAATTTCAATTGGGGAAATAGACAAGGACAAGTTTCAAAGTAAAGAATAATTCTCTGTTGGATTGCTTGAGCTCGTGTATACAGATTTGTGTGGTCCTACAAGAGCCAGAAGTTTGCAAGGAGACAGGTACTTTATGTTTCTTATTGATGATTATTTTGGAATGACTTGGTCACTTTTCTAAAAGATAAATCATAAGCCCTAGTCAAGTTCAAAGATTTCAAGGTGATGGTTGAGAATGAGCTAGATTTGAAGATCAAATGCTTAAGGTTTAATAGAGGAGGTGATTTTACATCAAATGAATTCAATATTTTTTGTGAAGAGTGTGGGATAAAGAGACAGTTGTCTACTCCTAGGACTCTTGAGAACAATGGAGTTGTTGAAAGAAAGAACAAGATAGTTCAAGAGGTTACTAGGTCAATGATGATGGAGGTTAACCTACCCAAAGTGTATTGGAGAGAAGCTATACATACTATTGTTTACATTCAAAACAGAGTTCAAGTCAAAGGTAATGGTACTAAAACTCCTTATGAATTGTGGTATGGAAGAATTCCAATAGTTAAATATTTCAAATTTTTTGGAAGAAAATGTTACATCAGAAGAGATGAAGAGTTAGGCAAGTTTTATGCTAAGTGTGATGAGGGAATTTTCCTTGGATACTCCACTAAGAGTAAGGCCTACTAATGCTACAACAAGAGATTGAGAAAGATCATTAAGAGTGCTAATGTGAAAGTTGATGAAGATAGAGAAAAAATATTAGATCTCAGTGAGTATGAATCAGATGAACTTGTTACTATAGCAAATGAAGAAAAAGTTGAACAAGATGATAGTCAAGTTGAAGAAGAAAAGGCTCTGGAAAGTGTTGTTAAAACTCCCATGTATGTAAGGATTAATCATTTCGAGGATCAAATTATTTATGATAAAAGCAAAGGGGTATGACAAGCAAAAGAGTTGTAGAAGAATGGGTGAATTACTATTCACATTCAAAGATTGAACCTAAACTTGTAAGTGAAGCCTGTAAAGATGAAAGTTGGGTAAAAGATATGGAAGAATAGCTATTGCAAATAGAGAAGAATCAAACATGGGAACTGTTTCCTAGACCTACTGATAAGAATGTGATTAGAACTAAATGGTTTTTCAGAAGCAAGTTAAATGAAAACGGAGAGGTAGTAAGAAACAAAGCAAGACCGGTATGCAAAGGATATTCTCAGGTTGAAGGCATATCTTTTGAGGAGACTTATGCTCCTGTGGCAAGGATTGAACCAATAAGAATGTTTTTGGCATTTGTAGCACACAAAGATTTCAAAGTGTACCAGATGGATGTAAAGTCTGCATTCTTGAATGGAGAGCTAGAAGAAGAAGTTTACATTGAACAACCAAAAGGATTTGAGTCATCAGACCAAGGTGACATGGTGTGTAGATTGAAGAATGCCTTGTATGGACTAAAGGAAGCTCCTAGAGCCTAGTATGCAAGGTTGGATAAGTATTTGATGCAATTAGGGTTTAGTAAAGGTACTGTAGACAGTAATCTCTATTTCAAAATTAATGATGATCAAATTTTGAGTGTTGTAGTCTTTGTTGATGATATTATCTCTGGAGGCAATGAAGGTATGTGTAAGAGATTTGAGGAGGAAATGCAAAAGGAGTTTGAGATGTCTATGTTTGGTGAAATGAATTTCTTTTTAGGACTACAGATTACTCAATCAAAAAAAGTAATTTTCATTTCTCAGTTCAAGTATGTGAAAGAGTTGTTGAAAAAGTTTGGAATGGAGGATTCTAAGATAGCATGTACTCCTATGATAACTGGTTGCAAGCTGAGCAAGAATGATGAATCACCTAAGACTGATAAAAAAAAATATAGGTCTATGATTGGAGGACTACTTTATCTAACCCATACAAGACTAGATATAATGCATGTAGTTTGTCTTGTGGCAAGATTTCAAGAAGATCCTAGAGAGTCACATGTGATTGTAGTTAAGAGGATCATGAGGTATTTAAAAGGCACTTCAAACTATGGATTGTGGTATCCTAAAGATGCTAATTTCACTCATAGTGCTTATATAGATGCAAATTGGGCTGGAGATGTTGATGATAGAAAAAGTACAAGTAGAGGTGTTTTCCTCTTGGGTATGTTGCAAGTATGTGCCTAATCGGTGTTGTCATTGATGTCAACATATTCTTGTTGTCATTGGTGTAAACTGTATCTCATTCTATTACTTGTTTACAAGACTTGTATGTTGAGGATATTGAGAAAATTAGCCTCTCTGAAAGAAACAAGTGAGTTACAGAGAAGTGCAGTATAGACACTGAGTTGCATGCTGAAGAACAGTCTGGTAAACTGCTCCGCATTTACTTCTGCTAGAAGATCATGGTCTGTGGATTGGAAGTAAGTTAAAGGTGTGTTTAAGGATGCTACATTCTAGGTTTAAACCATCCGCATGAAGATCTGAGTGAGTTCTATTTACCAGAGGGAAACCTTCTTTTTCTGTAAGTTTAGTTGAGACAGGAAGACAATATTTGGCTTCGCATTCCTCCATAATAAAGTATTTGGCTCTATAGTTCTAGAAGGAAGTTTGGGATGATCATAAGTGCCTACAGTTGCAATGGTTCATGGTTTGGTGGTCTACAAGCTATCTTTCTTTTATGATAGTTGAAGATAGTGAAGTTCATGTGTTCTAGGCAGAAGATTCCTATGGATAAAGTGGTTGAGGTTTGTGTGGTTTCTGCTGATGATTATAGTGTACTTGTGGATGTCTCCTAATCATGTTCCTATCTGTACTTTGGTCTGCATTAAGAAATTGAGATGGTGTGTGAAGATTGTTCCCAGATAATGTAGCATGTAACCAGTCTTGGCCGACCTGGTTGATCCCAGTAATTACGGAGATCTCTGGAAGATTGTGGAAGCATGTTGTGGCATGGAAGATCATGTTTGAGTCCTAGCTAAGGCATGGCATGATCCACATTTTGTTCCCTTTGCATAATGTTGCAATAGATCAGGACCTATTTTGTAAATATTTGTAATACCAACCTTGGAGGTTGTTCCAATGGTTGATGATTGTGATGCCGACCTTGATGATCATTCCAAGGTTTATCTAGTGTATTAATACTTATAGCTAAGTTGTGGAAAAGGTGTCCTTGAGTGGAAATGATAAGATATTAAGAAAGGTCCAAAGATAGAGCAAAGAAGAGGAAGAACAAAGCTAAGGAATTGTTCATTCACAATACAAAAAAGTGTTGATCGTGATAGTGAATCTGGTAGTAAGCCACCAGTAGGGTTTAACAGCCCTTATTGTAATCTTGCTAGGTTTAGGGTTGAGGCAGTGAGTCTACTAGACCTAGTTGTTCTTCATGGCTGTAATCAAGTATGTTTAGGCCAGTGGAGTGATCAAGCCTAAACATCACTATTTCACGATTGCAATATATATTAACAGTTAATCCTCTCCATGGTTTTTCCCCACCTTGGGGTTTTCCACATAAATCTAGTGTCTCTTGTGTTTGATGTTGTATTTGTGGTTAAGTTTCTAATTTCATTCTTTCATTGCTAATGTTTAGTGGAAAATTGGATTTGTTAATGTTTTAGTGTTTTGATGTTTAAATCCACCTTTCCACTTTACATTCAAGGATCTAGGGTCGAGTGGAAATTCACAATCATACCCTAGATCATTGTGAGATGTAGGGAAGCTTGGATTAGGGTGTTTAATTGTTAATTTTCTCTCTCCTATGCTCAATTAACCGTTAAAACCCTAATTATGTAAATATGACAGTAAACTGATGAATTATAGAAAATGCTGCTACAGACGGAAGTAAAATACCAAATTGCAGAGTACCTATTTTTAGGGACATGGGAACAGGTGCCCAAGTCGAAGGCCCTATTTTCTATCTAGATCTGGTAACAAGATCTGCAACCTATATCTTTTGTATCAGAGATTTTCCTAACATAGAACATTAGGGACTAGGGAGCAGGTGCCCTAGTCCAAGGGGTAGATTTTCTTCCTTTCTTGTACTTCAGACACTCCAATATGCTCCTCTATAACTCCACTCAGTCCAGCTCCTCAACAAGTAACCTGCAATCATGAAAACATGGTTTGGGGGTTGTGGTGTTTAGGAGCTTGCCTCAGTCAAGCCCTGGAAGAACACTTAAGTCTTCCAAACACATTTGTCAGTTAGAGAGAATGTGCCCTTGTGAGGCTGAGGCCAAATCCAAATGAAACAATGATAAAAAGTACAATGATATCACCTTGTAGCGAAGATCTCATGGGAGGAAGATGCTCTTCATTCCACAAGGAGATGAATGCTCAAATCTGCAAATACAAACACATAAACAAAACAAGTCTACTTTTGCAACACTATGAAAGCCTTGAATCAACTTAGGATTCTAAAATCACATGAACATAATCTCTAGTTTCTAAATGAATGCCTAAGCATTCTTTTATATGCAACTACAAACATTTCTGCCAAGATTTCAAAAATCAAAACTTACCGTGTCGGCCTAGGGACCAATAACAGTCATAAGCTGACACTTAAATTTTGGGCCTGACCCAAAATAGGGCAAGACTAGGGCGTAGGCGTCTAAGTCCTTCCCCCTATTTTGGGCAGGGTTAAGGTCAAGGGGTCCTCCTAGGTCCACTTTTCCATGAAACCTAGATCTCATTCCATCAGGATGCCAAAATAAAAACTAAGATGTCCTAAATGCATGCTAAAGACCCAAGAGCTAAACCTTATGAGGGAAAAGCTGCCAAGGGGACATTTTTGGATGTTACGTTTAGCCCCCACTTTAATGTATATATAAACGTGAGGCCAACACATGCATTAAAGTATGGTCACAAACACAACAAACATGCCAAGCATGGATAAGACATGCCAATCACATAGAAGACAATGAACAAGCACACAAAACATGGAGAAGACAATTATAGTCATGTAAAACATGGAGAAGACAGTCAATTCATAGAAGACACATTAATTCATGGAAGACAGGCATGATTTCTTTTCTTTTCTTTTTCTCATATATATGAAATGCAAATACAAGTACTAGAAAGTAAACAAACCTCCCATAATACAGGATGCACTCATCGAGAAAGTCTTTAGATTGTATATATGGGGAAACACACACGCAAGACATGTAAAACCTCCAAAAATACAGGACGCACTCATCGAGCAAGTCTTTGGACTGCATATGGGCAACAAACACACCACACAAAACAAGCACGCCAAATGCACACACTTGAAGACATGGAGAAAACATAGTAGACAAGCGATAGAGTGTACCTATTTCTAGGTCCAACACCATCTCAAGCACATTATAGGCACACACTGACGATTGGGCTTCGCCACAACAATCGGCGAAGACACGCTTAAGGGTTGAGTTAGTCACAGAACCGCTCCCTATCTTTGTAGAGGACTTTTGAAAATGACAGGATGTGCAATCTTCTCTGAGAAATACACCATCCCCGCCTCCGCAGATGGCTTAGGATAAAAAGGATATACGCGATATCCCGCCTCCGTAGAGGGCTTACATGATTGATTGATTGATTGCAAACAAACTCAGGATGCAGGATACACTCATCAAGCAAGTCTTTAGACTACACCTGAGGACACACACATAGCTAACATCTACAATAGACATCTTACCTTATATATGCCCCCACCTTAAGGTGGTTGATATTAGTTATCGATATCAAGCACGTTAAGGTTGGAAAAAAACACACAAGGGAACACTGACTTTCGCAAATCCCATGCCCTCCAGAGGTGACCTGTATTCCATGATCACCAAATGTTCCCACAAACACATCCCTGCAAGAAATATGTTAGTGTCTACAACATCAATGCATATGAAATCTGAGGTATGCAAGATTCAAGGTAGACAAAGTGCACGGAGTAGCAATATTGTTTATGATTTGTAAATGAGATAGAACACCATCAAAATCATCACTACGTGGAAGGCACGAGTGCTTCCACTAGCCAAGCATCAGATAAGATATACAACCCCATCATCATATTAGGAACTAAGTCCATTTTTTTATTTCTCTCGAAAGGGACAGTAGGTTTGCATCAGTGTAAATGTTTGTCATCATCTGCCTGTTAGATAGAAACACTAGAGGAAGGGAAACAATAAATAAGAGAGAGAATCAAGTGTCTTAGGAATAGTCATGTAGGAGGCTGCCCCCAAGTCACCAACCATGACACTATGTCCGTAAGACACAACACACAACAATGAAATCAGAGGGAGAAGAGATATAGAAGAATGATGATTCAAATAGAAGAAGGTCACCACAGAGGCAGTCTCTGGTATCCTGAACCTTCCAGGAGAATTTGAGGTCATCCCAGGAGGCCTAAACAACATATAACACATCACAAGAGAGGTAAAGAGTTAGAGATACTTACTTATAGGGCCCCTACCGGGCTAGAGGTTGTCTATAAGTAAATCATCGTTGTCATCTTCCCACTCCCTAATGTTGGAGGAAAGTGGGGCATAAGGTATCATAGCTAAATTCATGTCTTGCTCATCATGTTGTTCATCGTTAGGATTGTTATTGTTTGGTTGAATATTAGGATCAATGTTTTCTTGTTGAGATGGAAGGTCTATGGCATATTCTTGTCTTCTTCTTCTTTCTCTTTCTTTTCTATTTCTCTTTCTTCGACCACTTATCTCTTGTAAGACAGGGCCTTGCTCTTTCATAGGTTTTTGCAAATTAGAAGATGAAGCACTAGGATCAAACCTCATTTGTCATGGTTGTATATTTTGTTGTTGATAATGACCTCCTAATCCTTGTAAAGATTTTGGGGGAGGAACTTCAGCTTAGGGACCTTGTCCTTTCGGTCTAAATTTCTCTTCACATGCGGGTTGTTTATCTTTTGTCATTTAATGTATAGAAGGAATAGGTGCCAGATGTAACAGTTTTACTTTGTAGTTTCTATAGCTCAAAAATGTAAAGTCTGTTCATAGTTCCGGTTTGTTGTTAGTTTTGTTGCAAAAGTAATCCAAAGTGAAGTATTGTTGTGTACTTGAAGGTTTGTATATATTTTGATGAATGACATGTATTTGTCCATTCAAACAAAATTTAACACATTTATAAATAGTTGAAGGGACTGGTTTCATAACCTTTAACCAAGGTATTCCAAGTTTTATATCAAAGGTATCAGAACCAGGGGTAATATCAAACCATTGTTCAACATGTTTCTCAAATACAGTTACTAACAATTATATCTTACCCATTGGTTTCTTTAAGGTTCCCGTATGTGTCTTAATCATCAAGTTCAAAGGGTTATAAGGACCTTGTATTAATTGATTTGAAAAGAGGAATTTTTTAGTGGCAACATTAGTCATTCAATTAGGATCAATAAGAGTTCCATCCACATTGTTTCCCATTATTTGCACGGTGATATAAATAGGTCCATCGGAGTCTCCAATAGTTCTATCATGAGGTGTGAAGACAATTTCAGGTTTGGGTGCTTTTCTTTTCATGTAAGGTCTAGGAGGGAACCTATTATTGTTTTGTTATTAGAGGCCATTTTTTATGCACAAAAAGATTTATAAGTTTCTCCAAAAGTATAGCAAAGGCAAGTGTAAATCTATATGCAAGAATGGCCTTAAAATGCTTAGTTTTTTGTACTTTTTCAATGCAAATGAATGAACCAAAGGGTGTTGTAAGGATTTAAGTCAAGGGAAGCAAGTTATATGTCTGATATCAGTCCAAAACAGAAAAAGTATCCTTCTCAACACACTCTTGATGTGATTTCAAGTTAATGCCAAGTCAAAATATAGTGAAAATATGTCAAAATAGGCACTTTTTTCACCAAAATTCAATGCAAAAGGGCATAACCAAGGGTGTTGTCTAGAAAATGATGATGAAAATAAAATTATATCAGAAATAAAATCCACTTCGTGTCAAAATACCCAACACAACATGCTTTTAGTGCCACTTAAGGTAAAACCCTAGTGAAAATATAGCAAAAATAGGCTATTTTCACAGTTTTTCAATTCCAAGACATAGCAAATGAGGTGTTGTAATGAATTTTAGGAGATAAAGAAAATAAAAGTGATGGTATCAGTCACCTCAATCCATAAAATTGATCACAACACACTTGGAATGCAAACTAGGTCAAACCCTAGGGCAAAAATGGTCAAAATGTGTAGTTTTTTTGCCAAAGTTTCAATGTAAGAGGCCGATCAAAGGGTTTTGTGAAGTTTTTTAGGAGGGAAAGCAATTAGTTACCCTGATAACAACCAATTTGTGTAAAAATAACCTTCACAACATGCCTATGGTGCTAGTTTAGAGAGTCGATAAGGCCAAATTTAGTGAAAATCGTTGTTTTTGAATCCCTAGGTTTTAGATCTTGACACAAAATGATATGTGAATGTTTTAAGGTCTGTCTTATGATGAAAATGAAATGTTATCAGATCTGAAAATGAATTCCAAGGTTGACCATGCAAAGTGCTAATGCAAATTTAATGAAAATGCATGAAAAATGCTAGTTTTTGTTGAAATTTTCAATGCAAAAAAAAATGCAAATATTTTGAATCTAAATGCAAATTTACACTAAATACAAGACTAAAGCCAAATGAAAATTTGAATGAGCCTCTAAAATCAGTAGAAAAATATGAAAGAAGATTTTGCCTACTAACCCGAGATTTTGGAATTACTACGTTTAATGAAAATTGTCAAAATTTCTACAAAAGCCCAGCAAATTTATGATGAAAATGCAATGCAAATTAATGAATTTTTTGTATTTTTCTATAGTTTATATTAGATCTGATGTAAAAATCATGAATTAGGGAAATTTAGAAAGAATTGATGCAATTTAGTGAGCTATATGAAAATGCAAGCTAGGGTTTTCTAATTTTTGCAAAATTTTTATTTTTTTTGTAATTTTTTCAATCCAATAAGATGAAAGACTATATGAATGAATGAAATCAATGCAAATCTGTTGAAAAACACTAAACAAGTTACAATTTAAGTCCAAAAATATGGGTTCACCAAAATGTTTAGTGGAAAATTGGATTTGTTAATGTTTTAGTGTTTTGATGTTTAAATCCGCCTTTCCAGTTTACATTCAAGGATAGAGGGTCGAGTGGAAATTCACTATCATACCCTAGATTGTTGTCATATGTACAGAAGCTTGGATTAGGGTGTTTAATTATTAATTATCTCTCTCCTATGCTCAATTAACCATTTAAACCCTAATTATGTAAATACGGCAATAAACTGATGAATTATAGAAAATGTTGCTACAGGTGGAAGCAAAATACCAAATTACAGAGTACCTATTTTTAGGGACCTAAGGTGAAACATTGGGGGACATGGGAGCGGGTGCCCAAGTCCAAGGCCCTATTTTATGTCCAGATCTAGCAACAAGATCTGCAACCTGAATCTTTTGTATTAGAGATTTTCCTGACACGGAACTTCAGAGACTAGGGAGCATGCGCCCTAGTCCAGAGGGGCAGATTTTCTCCCTTTCCTACACTTCAGACACTCTAATATGCTCCTCTGCAACTCCACTCAGTCCAACTCCTCAACCTATAACCTACAATCGTGAAAAACTTGGTTTGCGGGTTGTGGTGTTTAGGAGCTTGCCTCAGTTAGGCTACGGAAGGACACTTAAGTCTTCCAAACACCTTTGTTATATAGAGAGAGCATGCCCTTGTGAGGCAGAGGCCAAATCCAAATGAAACAATGATAAAAATCATAATGATATCACCTTGTAGTGAAGATCTCATGGGAGGAAGATGCTCTTCATTCCATGAGAAGATGAATGCTCAAATCTGTAAATACAAACACACAAACAAAACAAGTCTAATCTTGCAACACTATGATAGCCTTGAATCACCTTAGGATGCCAAAATCACATGAAGATGATATCTAGTTTCTAAATGAATGCTTAAGCATGCTTTTATATGCAACCACAAACATTTCTGCCAAGATTTCAAAAATCAAAACTTACTGTGTCGGGCTAGGGACCAAATAACAGTCATAAGCTGACACTTAAATTTTGGGCCTAACCCAAAATAGGGAAGGACTAGGGTACAAATGCTCAAGTCCTCCCCCCCTATTTTGGGTAGAGTTAAGGTCAACGGGTCCTCCTAGTCCACTTTGCCATAAAACCTAGGTCTCATTCCATCGGGATGCCAAAATATGAACTACGATGTCCTAAATACATGCTAAAGACCCGGGAGCTAAACCTTATGAGGGAAAAGCCCCCATGGGGACATTTTCTGACGTTATAGTTAAATCATAATAATTGTGGATAAATGATGAATGTTTAAATTGTAGAAAGTTTTTAAGTTTTGTGATAGCTGATTCACCCCCCCTCTCTGTTGGCCGACACATATCAACAATTAGTATCAGAGCCAATTTCCTCTGAAGAAATTTTAACAACTTGAGGAAGATCCAAAATGTCTTAGAAGAAGAGAAGCACTACATTTTAATGGAACAAATTATATTCTCTAAAAGGATTAGATGAAAATCCATTTTTTTTCTCTTGGTGTCAAAGTTTGGAAAGCTGCAGAAATAGAATATACCATACCTCAAAATGGTCCAATGATTGAAGACAAAATCAAAGAATATGAGATAGATATCAAGGCAAGGGATGCTCTGCTAAGCTCTTTAACTGACTCAATATTGACGAAAGTGGTGGATCTCGAAACTGCAAATAAGGTATGGGAAAAGTTGAAAAATCTGTATGAAGGAGATGATTCTGTGAAGGAAGCCAAGTTGCAAAGTCTAAAAGTGAAATATGAAGGGTCAAAGATGAATAATGATAAGAACATATCCACTTTTATGCAAAGAGTTGATGACTTGTTATAGGGATAAATGCCATAGGTGGAACTCTTGAAGAAAAGGAAATTGTTATGAAAATTCTCAGATCTCTGCCCAAGTCCTATTGTCACAAAGTAGCCGCGATTGAAGAATTCATGCAAGTAAATACTGTTAGCAGGGATCAGTTGCTTGGTAAGCTTACTACTTTTGAAATGAGGGAGTTAGATGATGCTTTTCCAAAAGTTGAGACTGCCTTCAAAGACAGTACTCTTGAAAGTACTTCTAGATCAGAAAAAGTATAAAGTAGAATCTGATGATGAGTTAGATGAAGCTAAAGCCAACTTTGTGGATAGACTAGAAAGAGGATTCGATAAGTTTAAGGGCAAACTTCCTTTCAAATGTTTTTCCTATAGTAAAGTAGGTCACTTTGCTTCCAAATATCTTGAAAGAATTGAAAGAAATAGAAGAAAATATGAGAACAGGCCTAAGACCCAAAAGAAGTGTTATTATGTTGAGGATTTTGATGATCATTAAGGAGTATCAGATAATGGTGAACTAGATAATGCTAGTCCCTTTGTAAGTGAATGCTTGTTCATTGCTATTAAGGAAGATTTTGTGTCTACTAATTCTTCTAGTTGTATGAAGGAAGAAAAAATAGTGGAAAGTTCTTTAGCTGCTTAGGTTATTAAGGACAAGGATGAATGGGTTATTGATAGTGGTTTCTCTCACCACATGACTGGTGACAAAAGTAAGTTTGTAAGTTTGGAAAGATATGATGGTGGACTGGTTAGGTTTGGTGATGATACAACTAATAGGATTTGTGGGAAAGGATCTATTTCTTTTGATGGCAAGCATAATACTAAAGATGTCTTGTATATGAAAGGACTAAAGCACAATCTTTTGAGTGTGGGTCATTTGTGTGACAAGGGATATGACTTAAGCTTCAAGGACAATGGATGCAAGATCAGGGAAAGCGCCGGAACGGTCATTGCAACTGGTAAGAAGACTAGAGGTAATATCTATGAATGAAAGGAACTAAGAACTATTGTATGTTGACTAAGATTGATGAGAGTTGGTTATGGAATAGAAGGCTGTGTCACATAAATTTTGATAATATTATGAAGATAAGTACTACATAGATTTTTAGAGATTTGCCTTAGCATGTGAAGCCTGCTAATCTAGTTTGCAAGGAGTGTCAATTTGGGAAACAGACAAGAACAAGTTTCAAAAGTAAGGACCAATTAGTTGGAGGACTACTTAAGCTACTACATACAGATTTATGTGGACCTATCAGAGCAAGAAAATTGTAAGGAGACAGGTATTTCATGCTACTAATTGATGATTATTCTAGAATGACTTGGGTCACCTTTTTGAAAGAGAAAGATGAAGCTCTAGATAAGTTCAAGGCATTTAAGGAAATGGTTAAAAATGAGATGGATTTGAAAATCAAATTCTTGAGGTCTGACAGAGGAGGAGAGTTCACATCAAATGAATTCAATTTCTTTTATGAAGAACATGGAATAAAGAGATAGCTATCTGCACCTAAAACTCCACAACAAAATTGAGTTGTTGAAAGGAAAAACAAAATAGTTCAGGAAGTTGCTAGAACCATGATGAAGGATGCTCATCTTCTAGAGGAATATTGGAGAGAGGCAATTCACACCGTAGTGTATATCCTAAACAGAGTTCAAGTAAGAGGTAACAGTTCAAAAACTCCCTATGAATTGTGGCATAGTAAAGTTCCTACTATGAAATATTTCAAAGTTTTTGGTAGGAGATGTTATATCAAAAGATAAGAAGATTTAGGCAAGTTTGATGCTAGATGTGATGAAGGAATCTTCCTTGGCTATTCTGCCAAGAGTAAAGCCTACCGGTGCTATAATAAGAGGCTGAATAAGATCATTGAAAGTGCAAATGTTAAAGTTGATAAATGTAAGGAAAGGTCTTCAGAATCAAGTGGATATGAGTCAGATGATCCAGATGTTTCAAAAGTGGTACAACATGAAGACAACATAGACAAAGAAGAACAAGCTCCGGTAAGTGCTACCAAAACTCCAAGATATGTAAGAATCAGTCATTCTAAAAATCAAATCATAGGAGATAAGAACAAAGGGATCTTAACCTGAAGAAAAGATGTAGAGGAACAAGTAAATTTCTGTCTAATTTCTAAGATTAAAACTAAAACTATGGATGAGTCTTGTAAAAATGAGAATTGGATAAAGGCTATGGAAGAAGAATTGATGCAGTTAGAGAAGAATCAAACTTGGGATCTTGTTCCTAGACCAGTAGACAAGAATGTAATTGGTACAAAGTGGGTCCTTAGAAACAAAATGAATGAGAATGGTGAAGTGGTAAGAAACAAAGTGAGGTTGGTATGCAAAGGATATGCTCAAGTTGAAGGAACAAACTTTGAAGAAACTTTTGCTCCAGTGGCAAGGATTGAAGCAATAAGGATATTTCTAGCTTTTGTAGCATATAAAGATATCAAGGTTTATCAAATGGATGTGAAGTCTACCTTCTTAAATGGAGAGTTGGAAGAGGAAGTCTATATTGAACAACTGGAAGGATTTTAGTTATCAGAACAAGTGGACATGGTATGCAGATTGGAGAAAACATTGTATGGATTAAAACAAGTTTCAAGGGCATGGTATGCACGGTTGGACATGTACCTGATATAGATAGGCTTCAATAAAGGTACTAAAGATGGTAACCTATACTTCAAGATCAATGATGAACAAACCCTAATTGTTGTAGTTTTTGTTGATGATATTATCTTTGGAGGTAATGAAGGTATGTGCTCAGTTTTTGTTGGAAAAATGGAAAGTGAATTGAGATGTCTATGTTTGGAGAGATGAACTTCTTTTTAGGTCTGTAAATCAATCAATCAGATAAGGGTATCTTCATTTCTCAGTCTAAGTATGTGAAAGAGTTTTTAAAGAAATTTGGGATGGACGACTCTAAACTAGTATGCACACCTATGATAACTGGTTGTAAGTTAAGCAAAGATGATAACTCACCCATGGCAGATCAAAAAAAGTATAGATCTATGATTGGAGGATTACTTTATCTAACTCAAACCAGACATGACATAATGCATGCAGTGTGTCTTGTGGCAAGATTTCAGGCAGAACCCAAGGAATCACATGTGATGGTAGTCCAAATAATTCTGAGATATTTAAAAGGCACAATAGATTATGGTTTGTGGTATCCTAAGGACTGTGACTTTACTCTCAGAGCATATACTGATGCTAATTGGGCCGGAGATGTGGATGACAGAATAAGTACAAGGAGGTGCATTCTTTTTGGGAAAAAGACTAGTCTCTTGGTTGAGCAAGAAATAGGATTCAATATCCATGTCTACTACAGAGTTAGAATACATTGTAGCAGCTTGCAGTTGCACTCAAGTGTTATCAATGAAGTAGACTTTGAAGGACATCAAAGTTGTGTATGAACATCCCATTGCAATCTTTTATGATAATACAAGTGCCATTAACATATCAAAAAATTTAGTAATGCATTCAAGGACAAAGCACATATCCATCAGATATCATTTCCTGAGAGAAAAAGTGGCAGAGAATGAAGTCAAGCTGGAGTATGTTTCTACCAAGGATCAGATTATAGACATTTTTACCAAGCCTTTGCCTAAGGATACTTTTGATTATCTCAAAGAAAAGTTAAGGGTCATCACCCCTCCTACTCTAAACTAAGATGCATAGTAGTGCATCAATCCAGGGGTGCTCAGAGGTCTGGATTGATGCTTTTTGGGGATACTTCAAAGGGGGAGTAGTCAAAGAGTTTAGAAGAGAGATTTGATCAGAGTAGATGAGTGCAAGTATGTGCCCTTGGCCATTGATGTCAAAGGGGGAGAGAAGTCATGTGAAAAACTTAGAGTGCATATGTGTAAGAGAAAGGGGGACAATTTTGGAGAAAGAAAAGAGTGTAGGTGTGTAGAGATAAAGGGGGAGAATCTTATCTTTATGGCTGTTGCAATTTTTCACATCATATGTTGCCATCAGTGACAAAGGGGGACATTGTTGCAAGTATGTGCCTAATCAGTGTTCTCATTGATGTCAACATATTCTTGTTGTGATTGGTGTCAATTATATATCTCATTCTATTACTTGTTTAGAAGACTTGTATGTTGATGATATTGAGAAAATTAGCCTCTCTAGAAGAAACAAGCGAGTTACTGAGAAGTGTAGTATAGAAAGTGAGTTGTATGCTAGAGAACAGTCTGGTAAACTACTCCGCATTTACTTCTTCTTGAAGATCATGGTCTACAGATTGGAAGTAAGTTAAAGGTATGTCTAAGGGTGCTACATTCTAAGTTTGAGCCATCTGCATGAAGATCTGAGTGAGTTGTGTTCACCAGAGGTAAACCTACTTTTTCTATAAGTTCAGTTGAGACAAGAAGATAGTTTTTGGCTCCACATTCCTCTGTAATAGAGTATTTAGCTCTGTGGTTCTAGAGGGAAGTCTAGGATGATGATAAATGTCTACAGTTACAATGGTTCACGGTTTGGTGGTCTACAAGCTAACTTTCTTTTATGACAGTTGAAGATAGTGAAGTTCATGTGTTTTGGTGAGAAGATTCCTATGGATAAAGTGGTTGAGGTTTGTGCAGTTGCTCTTGATGATTATACCATGCTTGTGGATGTCTCCTAATCATGTTCCTATCTAGACTTTGGTCTGCATTAAGAAATCGAGATGGTGTGTGAAGATTGTTCCCAAATAATGTAGCATGTAACCAGTCTTGGCTGACCTGGTTGATCCTAGTAATTGCAGAGATCTCTGGAAGATTGTGGATGTGTGTTGTGGCATGGAAGATCATGTTTGAGTCCTAGCTAAGACATGGAATGATCCACATTTCATTCCCTTAGCATAATGTTGCAATAGGTCAGGACCTATTTTGTAAATGTTTGTAATACTAACCTTGGAGGTTATTCCAATGGTTGATGATTGTGATGTCGACCTTGATGATCATACCAAGGTTGATGTAGTGTATTAATACTTGTACTTGAGTCATGGAAAAGGTGTCCTTGAGTGGAAATGATAAGATATTAAGAAAGGTCCAAAGGCAGAGAAGAGAAGAGGCAGAGGAAAGAAGAGGAAGAGTAGAGCAAAGGAAGAGTAGAGCAGAGGAAGAAGAGAGCTGAGGAATTGTTCATTCACAATACAAAAAAATGTTGATCATGATAGTGAATCTGACAGTAAGCCACTAGTAGGGTTTAATAACCCTTAGGGTTTAACAACCCTCATGGTTAACAACACTTATTGTAATCTTGCTAGGTTTAGGGTTGAGGCAGTGAACCTACTAGACCTAGTTGTTCTTGATGGTTGTAAGTCAGTATGTTGAGGCCCGTGGAGTGACCAAGCTTAAACATCACTATTTCAAGATTGCAATATATATTGAGAGTTAATCCTCTCTGTGGTTTTTCCCCACCTTAGGGTTTTCCACATAAATCTAGTGTCTCTTGTGTTTGATGTTGTATCTGTGGTTAAGTTTATGATTTCATGCTCTCATTGTTAAATCATAATAATTGTGGATAAGTGATGAATGTTTAAATTGTAGAAAGTGTTTAAGTTTTGTGATAGCTGATTTACCCCCACTCTTAGTTGTTCGACACATATCAACAAGGTAACATATTGGATTCATGGTTAAGAAAGAAGAAAGAATCAGTTTCTTTGTCTATTGTAGAACCAGAATATATTGCTACAACATGTTTTTGTACTCAAGTGCTATGGATGAAGAAAACATTGAAGGATATAAGAATTGTGTATGAAGAACCAATTTTAATCTTTTGTGACAATACAAGTGCTATAAACATTTCAAAGAATCTAGTGATGCACTTGAAAGATAAAGCATATATCAATAAGGTATCACTTTCTGAGAGAAAAGGTAACAAAGAATGAAGTAAAGATGGAATATGTGTCTACTAAGGATCAGATTGTAGATATTTTTACAAAGCCTCTGCCTAAGGATACTTTTGAGTATCTCAGGGAAAGTTATGGGTTATTACCCCTCCTACTCTAATCTAAGATGCATGAGAAGTGCATCAGTCTAGTGGTGCCCAAAGTCTTATTCTTTGATTTGGTTTGATGTTTTGAAGGCTACCTTGAATGGTGAGTAGGTAGATGGTGTTGATATGAGTTCTTGATAAAGAGCAGTAAGTGTTCTAGTGTTACTGACAAGGGGAGTAGTGTAGTATTAATAAGATCTAAATTGAGGCTTGATAACTAAAGAGAGAAAAGATCTGGCACACTTTGCCATTGATGTCAAAGGGGGAGAGAAGCTCATGTGAAAAACATCAGAAGAAAGTTGCAGTTAGAGAAATCATAAAGTAAGGGGGAGCAAAGAAGCAAAGCAAGTTTGTTTGTCTTGATGGTTTTTCACATCATGTGTTACCATCAATGACAAAGGGGGGGATTGTTGCAAGTATGACCAGTAAGTGTTGTCATTGATGTCAACACCTAAGGTCCACATCTAAGAAAATTATCTAAATGAGTTTAAGGAAGTGTTTAAGAAGAATAGTACAGTGTTTGCTCTGCATATCCTATAAATTGAATATATTTGTTTGTAGTTTAAAATTTATGTTAAGGGATGTTTTTAGTTGCTATGTTTCAATTTTGAGCCTTTGGTGTGAAGATTTGAGTGAGTTCTGTTCACCAAAGTAAAAACTATTTTTTATGAGTATTTAATGGTGAAAGGGAGAATGTATTCTGCTCCACATTTTTCTACAATTATGTTTTATAGTCTATAGTTCTAAGATTACGTCTAGGATGATGTTATGTGCCTTCAGTTGAAATGGTTCATGATTTGGTTGCAATCCATCTTTCCTTTATAATAGTGGCTGACAGTAATGTTTAAGTGCTTCGGTTTGAAGAATCTTTTAGATAGAGTGTTTGGGAGTTGTGTAAAAGTTCTTGGTGATTGTAACATGCGTGTGGATGTCTCTAGATTGTGTTCCTACCTTTTGATTGGTCCACAAAATGTAATTTGGATAATGCATGAAGCGTGTTCCTAAAGGTCTTAATGTTAACATCAGTTTTGGCCGACCCAGTTGTTTTCACTACTTCAAGTTATGCTTTGGAGTATGTGATAGCATTTTGTTGCATGGAAGATTGCATTTGAGTCCCAACTAAGGTTTGGTGTGGTCCGCATTCATTTCTTCTCATTCACAAATCTGTTTATGTCCAGACCTTTCTGATGTATGTGTGTATGCCGACCTTGGAGATTGTTCCAATGGTAAGATGATTGTAGTGCCAACCTTGATGTACATTCCAAGGTTGACGAATTGTATAAATACATGTAATGAAGTCTAGAATAATTGATGATAATGTGAAGATGAGAAGATAAGTGTGAAATAAAGAAGTAGAGTAGAGTAAAAGAGATTTATTGGGCTTCAATGGAACTGAACCTTGGCATAATGTAGATCCTACTATCTTAGTTCACCAACTTCTGGTAGTGAGCCCCTTCTCTTGGTTATGAGCCTCGTCTTTTGTAGTGAGCATTCTGGGCAGTGAGACCTAAGACAATGAGCCTTTGGTAGTGAGCCTTGTTGTAAATTTTTATATATCATTTATATTGTGAGTTAATCCTCACCGTGGTTTTTCCCTCATTGGGTTTTCCATGTAAAAAATCTATTGTCTCATGAGTTTAATGTGTGAATGTGTTCAAGTTTTTGGTTTCATGCTTTCATGGTTAAATCATAATAGCAGTGATTAAGTAGAAGATGTCCTGATGTTTGAAAGAACTTAAGTTTTGATTACAACTAATTCACCCACCCATCTCAGTTGTCTTGTGCATTTCAACATGCTTTTCATTGTATGATTCAATTATGTGTATTTATATTAATAGGATGGTGAAATTGAGTTGCCTATTTTTAGGTTTTTATTGAAAGGATCAAAAAACAATATAGTATTTTAATTAAATTATATAATCTAAAACATATAATCACAATATAGTATTTTAATATTGCATATTTTAATCAAAATAGTAATATTGGATTTTAATAGTATTTTAATAAAAATATACAATATAAAGAGAAACTATATTAATATGTAGTATTTTTATTCAATGGCTCAAGAAACTATACTAATATGTGCTCAAAATATACAATAAAAAATATGATTCCTAAGAGTATAAGTAGAGTAATAAAAAAAATTGAATACAAAGAGAGATTATAATTCCAAATGACAAAATGGAGAGAAGATAATCAAACATTCATGAACTCAGTAATAGTCTTTGAACAGTGAGAGACTGCACACTTTCCAAGCTCCTGATGAAGTTAAATCCTCACATCTTTGCTTTGTATGCTTTACTCTATATGCCCCAGTCTTCTCTCTATGTTATGTATGTTCTGTATGCTCTAGTTTGCTCTCTATACTATGCTCCATATGCTGATGTTAAGGTGCATTTTGTGGTGTTTGAAGTACATAATCTATTGATCTTGAATTTTCATCTTCAACATTAAAATCAATATTAACATTGATTGATTAAGTTCTTGTGTTTCTTCTCTTTTCAGGACACTGAGTTGTTGAGATGTTTGTACATGACTTATTCTCTTCATATTTGGTTGGCAATTTTCTAGTTCTAATTGTTCAATTGTTCTTTCAACTCTACGTCTATTAAATCTTTCTCTCTCATTTCATCATATCCTTTCTTCTTCTTGAGCAATACCTACATAATAATTGAAAACGAATATTTAATATAACAAATCATTAATAACAAATACTCATATGTTGTATGTATCTTGGTTAAAATGTCATTTTTATGTTGCGAGTGTAACTCTTTTTTATTTGTTTCTTTCAATTTCTATGACTATATCTTATATTCTAATTGGATGGAAAAGTAATTCGCATCTTATTTAATAAATATATTGAAATTGTAATAATTGAACAAATTAAAAGCAAGCTTACTAATTAAAATAAAGATTTTTGGAATAAAATACATCCAAATTGTCAATCATCATGTAAATGTCAATATACCAATGGTGAAACTATATTTACCCTGATTCAATCATGCCTATTTATATTAATAATAAGGTGAAATTGAGTTGCCTATTTTAAGGTTTTTATTGAAAGGCTCAAAGAATAATATAGTATTTTAAATTAATGTGGTTCTTTCTAATGTGAAACTCATTTTTTTATGTTATGGAGTTTGATTTTTCAATATTTTTCATGACAACTAACGACTTAGCATTGTGTATAACTATATGATCAAAATAACTTAACTCAAGGTATTTGACACATGAGCCCACGTGTAACAATCAAGATCGAGTAAAGTTGGAATTACAAGTGGGTGAAATTCAAATTCAATAGATTAGATTATTACATGGGCCAATTCAAAAGTAGGACCACATATACAACATCATTCATGTAAACAAAAATCTTATTGAATTAGATTAATCCTAATTAAAACAATAAATAAATCAATTCTAAATAATAAATTCAATATACTTATTACAACAATTACATGTCTAAAAGTACAAGGTATATAGTTTTATATAGATTAAGTGGAAACAACTTAACAAAACGTGTCTGTTCAGATCACAGCATCCATAAAACATCAATATCATTTCTATAGACTTTGACAAAATACTAAATTAATATAAAGAGAAACTATATTAATGTGGTATTTTTATTCAAAGGGTCAAGAAACTATATTAATATATGCTCAAAATATATAATCAAAGATATGATTACTAAGAGTATAAGTAGAGTAATAAAAAATTTCAAAACAAAAGGGAGATTAGAACTCCAAATGACAAAATGGAGAGAAGATGATCAAGCATTCACGAACTCAGTAATAGTCTTTTATCAATGAGCGACTTCATGCTTTCCAAGCTCCCAAGGAAGAAAAACCCTCACAGTTGTCTAAATCTCTCATATATTGATGATGTTTCTTTGTTGTAGCAAGCAAAGTTGGCAGCCTCGGGGAAAATTTTCTCAAACATGTCATTGATAAACTTGTCCATAATTAT
This sequence comes from Cunninghamia lanceolata, assembly GCA_027924645.1. NCBI lineage: Eukaryota > Viridiplantae > Streptophyta > Pinopsida > Cupressales > Cupressaceae > Cunninghamia > Cunninghamia lanceolata. The sequence continues at coordinate 366,370 of BSBN01000754.1, forward strand.
CATAGCCTTGCTAGAAATGGTGGTATCAAGGTGCACTTGCTTGATAATTTTAAACAAGTAGATCTTAAAGATCTGCTTGTTATCTTTTTTAGTTTTGTAAGGAACCTTGTTTTCAACCTTATCAACCTTCTTTTTTTGCAGATTTTTCAAGCATGCCATTTTTCTCTCTCATGGGCTTCTTATTTCTCTTTTTTCCCATGAATAAGAACTACAAAAATCATAGAACCAAATTAGAAACTAAATTAAACTTAAACTAAAAATAAAATTAAGAGCCATTACAAAACTCTAAAAAATTTAATTTAAATTTTATAAATAAATAGGAAAACTTAAATTAATTTTTTGATAAAATCTAAATAAAAAATTCATATGGTGCTTTGTAACGTGAAACACAAATTCTTTTTGATATTATTCATTACAATTTTTCAATATTTTTCATGACAACTAATGGCTTAGAATTGTGTATAAATAAATGATCAAAATAGCTTAACTTGAGGTATTTGGTACATGACCCAACATGTAACAATCAAGTTTGAGGAAATTTGGCATTAAAAGTGGGAAAAGTTCAAATTCAATATATTAGACTATTACATGGCCCAATTCGAAAGTAGGAACACATATACAACCTCGTTCATGTAAACAAAAACCTTATTGAATCAAATTAATCCTAATTAAAAAATAAATAAATCAATTCTAAATAATAAATTCAAAATTAAAATACAAATTAAGTTAAACACTTTGATAATACATTTACAACAATGACCTAAATAATGTAAAATAAAAGTGTAAAAGTATAAACAAAATGGTAACACTTATCATGTTCTAATCTCATTGTCCATTAAATGACAAGTAGAAATCCTTTATTATCTTTCTTACAAATTTTAATGAAATATTAATTACAACACTTACATGTGTAAAAGTAAAAGGTATATAGTTTTATATAGATCAAGTGGAAACAACTTATAATGAAATATCTCCTATAAAAATAAAACTTTTAAAACAAAATAATTATAAAATAATTCTTAATTCAATATTATTCTATGGTTCTATGGTAAAATAAATTAAACAAAATAACATTATTCTATTGTAAATTATTTTTGAAAAGTAATAACAAATTTTATAACTTTTATTAAAAAAGATAAAATGATTTAAGGATATATTTTGTTTAATATTATATAAAGCCAATGCATAAAAAATATCTGAATTAAATGTACTTCATAATAATATAAAGTACAGGCATACATAAGGCTTCATTGTTAGTTTCATTCTAGCATATTTTTAGGATTATTAAAATAGGCTAAAATGTATTTAATTAACCTAGAATTACCCTTTCATAAGTTTCATTATTAGAATATAAATATATAATAACAAATTATGCTAGTAGCATCACTAATCCTAGCATATGAATATTTCTAACTATAACCAGAGTGTTTAAACAATACATGTGTTTTCATAATCACCTGTTTGACATATATGTCGACATTATAAAAAATAATATATAATTAATGTTAGGATCACTAATCCTAACTAATACTGTATATTATATAGCTTTGACCCTAATTAAAGGCATAATTAAAGGCATTTAAATAGGATTTAATTTAGGGCCATAAAATGTATTTATTAAGAAACATTTTTTTTCTCTTCCTACTTTTTATTGTTTCACATGCGTTTGAAATTTTTCTTCCCTCTTTATTTTCCTTTTTTCTTTTTATGCAAGCTACAAGAGGAAGAAGAAATGGAGGATTTTGTAGAAGACATGGGATGACTTCTATCTCCATCCATCCTTTCTTGCAATCTTTATTCCTTTTTTTCTATGTCATAGTTACATTTCTTTTTTCCATATTTTTAATTTCAAGATTTTTTTTATTTTCTATCTCTTAATTTTACAAACCCTACCTTTCTCTAATAGTTTTGCATGTCTTTCCCTTTTTAGATTCAAATTTTTTAAAGATTTCATGATACCTCTATAGGTTGATCATGAAAATTGGAGTCTTCTATAGTGACATGCAAATGATTTTGTATCAACATGCAAACTAGAGAGATGTAGTGAAGGTTTCAAAATAGGGAAAGCAATAAATACATTTTTTTCTTCTATAATTAGGTCAAAGAACGTATAACACCATTAATAGGATAACTTTAAAACTAATTATTTGTTTAAATTAAATCTTTCCTAAATTTTTGCTATTGTGAATCTTTATTTCAAATAGAATTTTTCCAATTGCGGTTGATCATAAATTGGATAATAAATTTATTTTGAAGGAAACTAAACATGAAAAAAGTAGTAAAAGGTTAGCTTTGAGTATTAAAAATAGTGATATGAAACCAAATAAAAATGTATAGAGACAATCACATTCACATAGGTTTCATGCTTGCATGCCATGCTATTACAGTCCATGTTGTAATCATCTTAACATAGCATGTACCAATACAAATATAACTTCACCAAACAAAACATATTTGAATAGCTTAAAGTCCATTATGTGAAATGCTCCAATGAAATTTTGTTACCTTGGTTGACTGCATGCTACCTTCATCATCAAATTTCAATTGGAAACATCTTTTGCATCAAAGTTCGCATCCACCATTTTTTGTTTTTGATAATATAAGGCAGCTAAACAACGGGCCAAACCCTTACAAAAAGAAGAGAGGCCACAAAGGCAACAAGCACAAAAAGTGCCTTAAACCAGATACATCAAATACTATTTTCCCAGCATAAACAACAAACCCAGCCGCTATAAACTAAGATAGTAAACATAGAGTAGTAGAGTATCATCTATATAAAAGCAAAAACTAAGGAGGCAGATTCTCTCCTGACTTAACCATAGATTTAATAATGTCATCCAATTTCCTAGCAAGATCATCATTGTCAACAGTAACAGTAACCCCCAAGTTTTACAACACAGAAATATTGAGGAAAATAGAATTCCTAAGCACAGTGGAAAGATTATGTTCCAGTTTCTCAATGTGAGCCCTCAGAACCACAATTTCAGCTCCCAGGCCAGCATCAGTGTCCATTTCATCATCGGCTTCTTCCACAAACATCTCACCCGCTTTGCCAGCATTTTCAGCAGAATCAACAGCATCCTTAGTGGTAGCCCCCATTTCTTGAGTCTCCTACTTACCAACAGCATCCTTAGAGATTTCCTAAACATCCATATCCTTAGCCTCATCCCCCTGGGTGGATTCATCAGAAGCGCTCTCAGAATAATCAATAAGTTTTGCTTTTAGAGCAGGTTTGCCAGCAATTCGTCCTGACCGCCTAACTCCTGAGGGAGAAACCATCCTTAATAACCTTAGATGAGACTTGCTACCCTATCCCACAAGGGTCCTACAAGGATTTTTTGAGGTCCCTACCACAGACCCCCCAGTGCCCATTTCACCAGCATGTGTCTTCCTCTTTTTGCCCTTCGTATTGACAGTAGAATCCAGAGTATCAACAGGAATCTCCTCAGGAGTAGAAAAAGAAACTTCTTTTGTCTTAGTAAGAACAGGGGAAGGGCATGGTTCTTCAACACCAGGAATATCATTAGGGTTAGAAGATAGTTCCCCACTATTGGTTTGAATGGCCTTAGCTGGTTCTAGGGCAAGATGGTGGTTATAAAGACAGAGGATAAGGCCCTAGTGAAGAGGGGTGGGTTTCTTAGCATGGTTCTTAGCCAATTTAGCTCTAACCCTAAGGACAGAATGCTCAAGGGAAGAAAGCAGATAAAAAGGAAAGCTAATATGAGCATTGCGACGAAAATGATTCAAAAGGGGGAGATGATAGTTGTAGAACCTGGTGAAGTGCCCCTCCAGGGTGAAATACTTCATGAGGAGAAAACACACATCATCCCAAGGCTCGGGTAGCTTGGCTCTATTAAATCCCCCCTGATAGGGGACTAATTCTTCACCATCTCCAAGAAAGAGCTTCTGACTAGAAAGGTCCACAATTTTAGTTTTCCTTTGCAGTTTAAGCCCCTGAGTAGACATACCAGTGGCCATAGCAATCACACTTTCAAAAATTTCAAAACTAATTCTGCCCACAGAAACACACCGATTCTGCCAAGACCTAGCGAACTGGTCAGATAAATTTTTATTATACCCGTTGAGCCACTCCAAATAGGGACTAATCCCACCCTCTTTGTAATAATTCCAGACCACTAGGTTGTCTTTGAACTCACAACAAGAGATGGGTTCGGTTATGATTATATCGCCACCATGTCATAATTATAGAGTAGTTCACAAAAACCCCAAATCTCCCCAGTCGTATTTACAGTAACATTACTCCCTTGATCAAGGTTAATGATGCTGGTGATATAACAACACGCATTATCATAAATATGGGAAACCTTACAAAGATGATGCTTACTTATCCCATGCTTAATCATAATTACACGGTACACACCATAATGATCAAGCAGCCCACTAGCCTTATAAAAGAAAGGAACGGAAATGACAAGTAAGAAGGTACAAAAAAACTTGTACTTCAAGAGGCATATCAGCCCCCTCCCAAAGAGCTGGCAAAGTGAGCTGTCTTTCCAATAAATCTGACTCATCCTTAACCCGTCACTTCCTTTAGAATGAGAGCCTTAAGATTTAAAGGGATATGATCAATTTGGCGCCAACAACGCCAATTTGAATACCGTTGTCCAAGTTCGGCACAGGCATCTGCAACACCATCACCCTTGCGGTAAATATGTGAGATGTCCACACTGGGAATCTTCTGTAGGAGAATCTGAATATCCCTAATAATATCTTTCAACTTAATGCCAATAGTCGACACATTTTTAACTGCATCAATAACCATTTTAGAGTCCCCTTGGATAGACAAATTCTTGATACCAAGGGATATAGCCAATTTAATCCCCCATAGAAGAGCAGTAGCTTCAGCATAGTTATTGCTTTGCTAGCCCAGACTGCCAGCATAGACAACAACCATCCACCCTTTGTCATCTCTTATGATCCCTCCCCCACTAGCTATACCATCCATCTTAGAAGCCCCATCAAAATTAAGTTTTAGCCAATTAGGATTCGGAGGACTCCATCTAGTATTAAGCCTCTACAACAATTTGGCATTGTTATGAATAGGAATATGATTGAGAATCTTCCAATTCACTGCAATCTGTTCCTCTTCATGAGTCAAAGGTTTCTCCGCAATTCAGATATGGGCATTAGTGACACTTTCCATAAGAGTCTTAATAAAAGTGTGAGAAACCTGAGAGGCATCTCTAGCAGTATCCCTAAAAATTCTATGATTGTGCTCTCTCCACAAAGTCCAGCTCAAACACGATAGAGTTTGATTCCATAACTCAACAAGCTAGGGATGAGAAAAGGGCGGATACCAGCTGTTAAGAACTTTCGTAATATCAGAATTACAGACCCACTGAATACCAAAACTACTTAGGATTAAGTTCCAGATTTCCCTAGCAAAATCATAGTGAAGGAATAGATGAGAAACAATTTCCTCCTTATCACAGCACATACAGCATCTATTGACCAAGGTAAAACCTCTCTTCTGTAAGTTGTCTTGTGTCAGAATTTTGTTATGAACAGAAGCCCACCAAAACATATTGATTTTTGGTACAAGTTTGTGGTTCCAAACTTTTCTCCATATCTCCTTTCTATGTACCTTAGGAACCAATAAATGATAGGCATACTTAATAGAGAAACATCCATTCTTATCCGGCCACCAAAACTACTCATCCTCACGAGGGAAGAAAGGGATTCTAACCCCCTGAATCAACTGTCGAATAGCCCAAATGCTAGAGGTGAGATCAGGCGATGTGTGCAGCAGTCTACTAAATTTTTCCAGCTCTTATTGCCATTATTATTTAACATGTAATCGCTGACTTTATCACAAAAAAACTGAGTAGCAATGCCAGCAATTTCACCATAATCCCCTTGAGTAATGAGAGCCTTATCTTTTATCCAAATATCAATCCAAAACTTAATAGACATACCATTACCCAATTTCCATCTAATCCCTTGCGTAAGAAGGCTTCTAGATTTCAACATTTTATTCCATATAATAGATCCCTGAGGTAAACCTTCCTGTTGGAGGAAGTTGGACCAATCAATGACATGCAGATATTTTGCTTGCATGATTTCCCCCCAATCTTTATGTTGATGAATCAGGTTCCAATTGATTTTTGAGAGAAGGGCTTTATTCATGTTGCGTATGGATCTAATATTGAGACCACCATGGGATTTAGGGAGACACACTTTTTCCCAGCTGACCAAGGACATTCTCTATTTATCTTCTACTCCCATCCATAAAAATTTTCTTTGAATCTGTTCTAGCTTGTCAGCAAAAGAAGTAGGAATTTTAAAAAGAGACAGGAAATAAGTGGGTATACCTTGCAGGGAGGCCCGAAGAAGCTGTAATTTGCCAGCACTACTGAGTAATTTCCCTTTCCAACCAATCAATTTCCGCTGAGTTCTTTCCAATATACTGTTCCAGAAACTTTGAGACCACCATTTTTTGTTATATTAGAGCTTAGCTAGGAATTTATTTCCAATTAATTTTTTATTTTCAATTATTTAGTGAAAGTATTAATACTGCAAGAGGTGTTTTCTTTTGATATTTTTATGTCACATTATTTGTGTTTTTCTACAGTTTTGCAGGAAAAGTAGGAGGGAGAAGAAATATCTATTTTTCTAGTAGAGATTGTAGAAATTAAAGTTGCATTTAAGAAAAAATTGACCAGTTGTTTATTATCACTCGAACAAATAAGAGTTTGATAAAGTTTAAAATACACTGACTTGTTGGTGTAAGTAAAAATTTAATTACACTTTATTAAGTTGACATTGGGCTAATTTTAGTCTTAGGTTATTCCCAAGTTATATTAGGGTATTCTAACTTACAAATATAAAAGCAAGTTCTCACATGTAATTATTTAATCCATTATTTCATCCAATATTGTGCAAATTCAACCTCTTTTCTTTTTTCTCTTGTAGAAGGTTAATCCTAGGTTTTGCAGGTGATCCTGGTGGCTTGAGTCAATCAATGACTCTCACATGGTATCAGAGCTCCATATCTGCAAGCCCCTTCTTACCTCTGGGAAAGTTTCTAGTAAGTGTTCTTATATGGAGCCTAATCAGAATCAAAGGTTAAATTTTCACCACTTTTATTAGCGCGGTTTCCCCTCAAATTATTTAACGAGGGTTTGGGGGCAGCGCCTCCAAGACGGGGTCAAGGGGCAGTGGGGTGCTGCCACAATAATGGGTTACACTTTCTGGGACATCCTGATTTTTGCTGAAACCACATATTTTTATAAAATATAATGATTTAAGCCTTGTAAGGTTCCATTTAAATGATTGTAATTGAATAGGGTTTGATCAAACCCCCTTAGATCAAATCCCCTTAGATAGAACCCTGCTAGTTTTAAACCATACCTGTCATGGAGTCTCCTCTACAGCTATCAAAGTGCTGATAAAAAACCACTTTTGATTTTCCTTTTGCGGGATCAAATGAATTCATTTAAAATTTTATGTTTTGTAAGTATGTATTCCTTATTATAAGCTTCCCGAAAAGTATTATTTTAAATATATTTAATTTGATTATTATATTCATTTTATATTTCTTGTGAATGTAAGTTTTTCAATGAATATCAAGGTCTATGTTTCATACATATGAAAAAATAGGAAAAAATAGAAAAAAATTCTAAAAAATACATGTTCTCTAAGTATTGATGTCCTTATTCCAACAAAAAAATTGAATTCTAATACATACAAAAAAAGTTATGCTTTACACAGTACACCTATATCAAAATTGTAATTGGTTTGACTTCAAAAGTTAATTAAAAGAAAAATATTCAATAAAACATTATAAAATCAAATGCATCCTCTAGATATCGTAGTTAAAAATCTAAATTAAAAAAAAATAGAATTTTATCCTTCATAGAAAAATAGTTATGTTTTACACAGTACATGTCACTCTTTAAAAATGTTATTTGCTGTTAGAAACTAATTATTGAAGGAGATGGGACATGATATATCATTTGATTCTAAAAACTTTAAAAAATATATATTTAGAATCTGCAGACAAAATGTGACAAATCATTAGTTTACATCATCTTCAAATTCCTCATGGTTTAGTAGCTATAGGTGTCTGAAAGTTAATATTTTTTTCAAAATGTTTATTTCAATGTCAACTTTGGCCAAAAAGTGTAACCCACTATTGTGGGGTCCAGGGGCAGTACCCCCATGGGGGCTCAAGCGTAGTGCCCCTGAAACCTCAAATAATTTTTATTATTTTATAAAAGCATTGGGAGTTATTTTTTCTATTGGCCGACATAAAAAAAACCCTATTTTGTAACCGACATAATGCTTGATAAAAGTGGCTAAGGGTTAGGGTTTCTGTTGATATTGTATTGTAGCATTTGTAGTGGTATTGAGTTGCATGGATTGCTGGTTGTAATTGGTTTGATTTATTGGATAATAATATTGGACTCTTTGTTTGTGGATGTAGCCCGAGTTTGGGTGAACCACGTTAAAACTTGTCTCTCACTGTTATTATTTCTGTGTATTTTCATTCCTCTATTTAATCTTTATTTACATTTAATTGATATCTTCTGCATTTTATTCCTAATAGTAAGAGCTCTTTTTGGGTGCATTTTTGAGCAAAATGGACCTCGCCATTGAGTCCAAAAGGCCCAAAAACCCCTATTTTCATAAAAGGCACTCTATATTTTGGTGACACAAAATTTCTATGTATTTTTTAGGGTTTGAAAAAATCTAGCTCTGTGAAATCTATGCATGTACAAAATCCATATGACCGTGTGACACCTCAATTTTTGTGCCACCTTGATTTTTGTGTCATTTTTCTAAGTTTTTTCTTTAAATTTTGGAGCTGCATCGATTTGTGTGCCACCTCAATTTCTGTGTCACCTCAAATTTTGTGCTATCTTGATTTATGTGTACTAGTACAACTAAGTGTCCTAACTTCTAGGCACGAACCCCTAGGCTCTTAGATCTTGGTCATGTGAGTGACAAGAGTCCTAGCTGCCAGCCCTTAGAGCTCAAACCCTGGTCACATGGGCATCCAAGAGCTTGAACAATGCTTTATTTTTGCCTCTTTGCCCTAATGGAGAGCAGGTTTCCTAAATCGGGCATATCTTGAGCAAACAGAGTCAGAATTTCAAAAATGAATAGGCATTGAAAAGATGGTTCTGAGAACCATCTAGTGGTGCAAGTACTTTTTTATAGTTTTTTTTGACATTTAAATTGTTGTTTTAAGTCCATATACCTTTTTGGCCTCTGAGCTCATATTTTTTCCCACGATCTCCAATTTTCATGTGATTCTTGTAGCATTGAAAAGGTATTGAGGAGATCTACATAGTGATCCATGTAATTTTTTCAATTTCATCCCTAGGTATTATTTATTCATTTTGTTGGTTTTATGGCTTCTGTTTTATATGATAGAATTTTGGCACCTGGAGAAGTTATGTTTATTTTGTTGGGCTTCATTTATCATCATTAATACATATTCAGATTGTTGATCCCTGATATGATTTATTTGAGGAGATATCATGGGTTTTTCTATTCACCCTTCTGTGGTAATACTGTGAGGATAATTACGAGTCTTGGAGGAAGGGCATCTTGACACATCTTAGGTGGCTTAATCTTTTGCCTTATCTTTATGGACTCATACCTGAACCAGATACACCTAGGAGGATATCTACATAGGGAAATTATATTCATATTGTACAATTGATTGGTTCTAGTGTTGATTTTGATACTATGTGTTCCATATTGAGTGCCCACACACTCTTTGGACATGCATTTGGGAGATCTATGGAGACCCACATATCTCTCCATTCCCTGATGATCCTATTATGGGTTGCCACATATCCCTTGATTATGCAAATTGCATACCTTTTGATGATGATATAGTTAATGAGCTTTCATATTTCATAGGTCTTGCTAGTTCAAACAACACATATACTTCTCTTGATTCTCCTTCTCCTCTTATCGAGATCACATCTTTATTACCTACATTGCTACATACCCATGAACATCGAACAACATTCCTCCCCTTGGGATGAAATAGAACTGTGGCAACCCAATACTACATGATTCATCTTGACGAGTGGCTACATGGTCTCTCTTCTCATCTCTATTTTGGGAGGGAGCATTTCCTCACATGGGGTTTCATCCTTCTCACTTTTGGGGTGATCACCAAACCTTCTCTCTGCATCCTCTCTTATTGGTTGTTGTATATATGTTCATTCTATTTTTGTAATGGATTTATTCCTTGGGGGGTCTTAGATGTTGAGTCCTTCTTCCATCACTTATTTTGTATTTTCTCTCTTTTGGAGAGGAATTTTCTCCAACTGAGGTTTTCTCCTTTTTCTCCACTTTATGAGAGATTCTTGTTGTACATGGATACCTAACATGGCCTTGTAGCTAGGACCCATTCTTGCATTAGTTGCATTTTTTTCATTTCTCCCTAAACATTGCACTTAAGTTGGGGTGTTGGTGTAATTAAATATTTAATTAGATCATCCCACAATAATGGGTTACACTTTTTGGCCAAACATGACATTGAAACTAACATTTTGAACTAAATCTTCACTTTTTGACACCTATAAACACTAAACCTTTAGGAATTTGAAGATGATGTGAACTAGTGATTTGTGAGATTTTGTCTGTAGATTCTAAATATATATTTTTTAAAAAATTTGAGTTGAATTGTAAAATTTTTTGTGTCTCCTTTGATAACTAGTTTTTAATAGTAAACAACATTTTTTTAAAGTGATGCATATTCTGTAGCACATAACTTTTTTTCTACAAAGGATAAAATTCTGATTCTTTTGAATTTAGATTGGTAACACTGATATATAGGGCATGTATTTGGTTTCATAATGTTTTGGTGAATATTATTTTTTATGTAAGTTTTGAGGTTAAATCAATTATATTTTAGACATAGGCGTATTCCGTAAAACATAACTTTTTCTGTATCTATTGAAATTCAAAAAAAAAATTCTTGAAACAAGGACATCAATATCAAGGGCGTAGATTTTTTTTTAAAATTTCACTAATTTACTAATTTTCCATGTGTGTAGAATAGAGAGCTTGATGTTCAGTGAAAAATGTACATTCACAAGAAGTAAAAAATAAATATAATAATCAAATTAAATATATTTAAAATTATACTTTTTGGGAAGGTTATAATAAGGATGTTGGAGTACTTGACAATACTGAGAGCGGGGGGCTGAATTAGTGTTGTAGAGAAACTACTAAATTTAATTTTATCTCAGACTTTTCAAAACAAAAAAGTTATTGCAGAATAAATCTTTATTAATGCAAGAGACTGTGAAATAAGAAACTGAAGCATACAAGCATTATAAACAAAGTGACCTATGCAACAAAAGAATCATAAGATAATGTTCTGAGGAGTGGAAATATCTCATGAGGTAGAAAAACAACTCATAAATGCCTCACTGGCTTATACAAAATACCACTTATTACAATGCCTCATTGACCTTCTTATCTCACTAACTTGCATCAATGCCTCACTGGCTTATACATATCACTGCCTCACTAGCTTATACATTTCACTGCCTCACTAGTAATTAATCAGCCTCACTAGCATTAGGTCAATATGTGTCTCATTGACATGACCTTATATCATCTTCAAGAACTAAAGAAATATATACAATAGAGAGGGTTTCTCTGTTTCACTACAACTCAGTTCTTGATTGTCTCATTGAATTTGGAGACCTCAAGAATCACATAACTAAAACCATGCACATCAATAACACACTAGTATTGTCTCAAAGATAGTGTAAGATTCAATATCATCAACACCATACCAGTTGTTTACAATACATGTCATTTTATACATTTTCACAAAACCTTCTTTCTCTCATGAAATAGTTTGTGTCTATAACTGAACCTTTTCAATTGCCTTAGATAGTTTTTAACTGCATAAGTAACTATCAAAGGAATATGGTTTAATAGACCCATGTATAAGTTTATACAATGACTTCAAAATAATAAATCTTTAACCACAGTGAAAAACTTCAAACTATCCATTATAACTGTTGCGCCAAACTTTTTTTTCGACAGCAGTCAACAATATCTAATAAAAAGTGGTTCGTATAATTTTCCAAATTGTTTAAAGAAATAAGAAATTCCTTTTTCAAACTGAAGAATTAATCAAAACTTCCTTCAAGAATTATTTGTATGAAAACCTAGTACCATGTCATGAGGGTCAAACTCTAACCAAGACAGAATATCTTGCAAATCTTAACCACAATCTTCATGGTTCACAACAGGGGTTTAGGGTAGTTTTATAAAACTGTTCTCAACATTCGAGCAAGAAACACTAGTGATAAATCATAAGAGTAACTCCTTTAAAACCTAACCATAGGTTTATCAAAAAAATTTGCAAACCCCTTGCCATAGTTTAGAAACTGTGTTTCCGTTTACCCAACTACTTTAACAACAAAAACTTCTTAGTGAAAAACTTAGCTATAGTTTAGGACTAGTATAAACCCTCACAAACAATAGTATTCCTTTTTCAACCTTTTCAAAAACTAGAGAATAACCATTGATCAAAAATGCTACATGAGAGAAACAAGGAAGGATGTCACCTGTAACTGTCAAGAAGACTAAACTTTTGTTGTGCCTACGAGCTCAATAGATAATTGTCCAACTTCACCTTTGACCCGATCATAGCCATATCAACAAAGATCCCATCATGATACATAGAATCAAACAAAACTTTGCATAAAGATTTAACCATAGATTGAGAGCATCATATCTCGAAGTTTCAACCTTGCATAATGAAAGTGCAATCAAACTTTTTGCCATGTATACCCTATTTACCATTTGCTCATGTTTGCCCTAAAAGAGCTGGTCACAATGAAACATCAACACCAACTTTTTACTTGTTAAGTATGCTCTGCCACCTGCAAGGGAGGTTACAACTTAAATGCCCAACAATGCTTTTTGCTTATCAATAATATTCGAATCATATCAAATAAATAGCATTTATCAAATAATGATACTCAATATGATGCCTCCTTAGTGATAATAATCAAATCAAAAGTGACATGTTAAATGAAGACCTTGACTTTGTATCTTGCTTAGAAAAGAAATGGAACATCATAGACCATAATGACCTTCATTGTCTCATGATACAATACCAATTTGAACAAGATTGTATGAGTCCACTATAATGCCAAACATAAGATGACTGCACTTGTATACCAAGTCACCTAAATATTGTCTATGGAGATGAAACAAACTACAAACTAAGTACCTCTGCCAATATTACAAACCAATTACGAACTAAGTGTATGAAACCAATGATGCACCTGTAGAGCATAAAAAGTACCACAACGAATATGACATAGAAAGTGCTACAATGAAATACAAACCACTGAAATCAATACGACTATAGAGCATGCCTTAGCCAACTTGCATCATAGTACCATGTGAATGTGACATCAAAATATAACATCAAGGATCATAGCATGAGAATAAATTAATATCAACATGACACAATGACATTTGAATTTGTATATCCTTTGAAAGTGATCAAGTGAAGTCAACAATGGGAGAAGAACATTTTCACATCAATGAAGACCTTGATGGATAAAGTTTGCAACCAAGTGCCTTATTCAATTAAGATAAATACCAACTGCCAGAGAAAATTGAAGTATAATGAAACTGATGTAACAAAGTGCTGCCATCAGAAACAATATCATTGTAGCAGCAAAATGTCAACCACCACTATAATGTCCACCATAGTAATGCACATCATCACGAACCTGAGAGTTTGTGTATTTGTCATCAAGGACAACAACTGAGAGGGCAACAAACTCCCCCTTTGTCCTTGATGGAAAAACACAACTCTCTCTCCCCTTTTTTGCATCAAAGACAAAGGGAGGAAGAATTGTGCAATTGCCTCTAAGATAGATCAGGAACCATAATCCAGCATGCTGCAAAAAGAAATGATAAACATAAAAATAAGCATACCATCACTGGCCAATGTTGCACAAGGTAACCAGATTATCCTGAAACATCACTGCATTGTCAGTACCAAAGAATGAACACATAAAGAACATGTATCACAACAAGAGGGATAAAGTACTATCAAGGGCAACAAATGAATACATCATTGAAGTCTAAAAAGCAACATTATATCAAGTACAATACCACAAAATATCAAAGATAGCAACCAATAACTGAAACTTGTACCAAAACTTGTCATCTCAGAATCACTAAATCAAAGCAATATGAACCAAATTACTGCCAAGAAAGTGAATAGTTCATTGTTGAAGAAAGAGAATGGTCTTCAAACAAGGTCAAGGCTATGTGTTTACACCTTTTTCAAACCTGCACTGTCCACATCATCTCTTGGAATTTTGATGTCTCAAACTATAAGATCAATCATCTAGTCAACCAAATAGTCTATTGTCAACCTGCTATCTGATCTAATCAAAACTATCATTTGTGCATTCATCATTGAAGCACATAGCATCACATCCTTTCAAGCACATCAACAACTCAACATGTAAAGTTCCAACATTGAAGACAAAGAACAATGGACTTAGAAACAACACACTATAAATCACAATGTCCTCATAAACAACTGCTCACCACAAGGACATCATACCATATCCTATTTTCCATTTGACATCAATACTAAAAGAACCAAAACAATGATTGTCCCAAAGAACACAGAAGAGCATTGATAAACACAATCTCTTCACAAATGACATACTACACTTGAAGAAGAACATACATTGTCTCACACATTTTCCTCAACTGTTATGCAAACTATAGTTTTGACAGCCTTTACAAGGTTTTCATGGTTTTAAGACTATCTTTTAACACACTGTTTCATCTTACAAGGCTTAGAGAACATACCAACTTGCAAGACTCCTTATCTTCGGCCAGTTAATCCCTTGTTGTCTCTTAAGACTATATTCCTGAATTTTGGGCAAGGTAATCTTCAAGGTCATTGGAAGTCCTTGCAATGTGAACAAGGAATGGTTTGCCACTATCCAAGCACCTCTATCTCAGACATGTGTCATATGATCATTAAATACTTTCATGAGCTACAAACCGTTGTCAAATCCATTCCAAAAACATTGTCAATGACTGATCTTTAAGACAGTATGTGAGAAACAAATAAAAATATCAATAATAAGGATGAAACATTCAAGAACCTATAAGCACTTTACTGTCCTGTTCAAGTCATTTAATTGTATTGACACAAATATCTAAGATCACTGTATACATCAAGACTACACAACTTTCTTGAATAGAATAAAAAACAACACTACTATACCACTACAAAAAATGAAGGCATCAAACTTAATCAACTGAAAGTATCAAATCATAATTATTGTATCACATCACTAAGCATTATATTCCACCAAAGAAGTATCACCACATGAGCAGAGAAAAAAACACTGCTCCCCCTGAGGTCTACCATCAAAGTCTACATGCATATGACTTCAACTCATGAAAGCAAGATTACTATCACCAAGGGAAGATAACTAAAAGAAGCACAAGATTATAATCATACTGATAGAGTATGAAATGTTGTCCTAATCATATCAATGTCCAAATGTGTACCCTTGTTAATCTCATGAATTCTTTGTTCCTCCAAGATGATCATTATACCAAATGACAAGAAATTCAACCTTATGATAAGCACTATACCCAGCACAAATAATAAAAAATACATCACTGTCAAGAGAAAGATACTGCCAGTGAAGTAACTTAACATGAAGTGACCAAACACTTGTACCTCTCAACATCAACATTCTGATCAATCATGAGCAAGGAAACTATAATGCCTCTGAACATCCTAAAGAAGAATAAAGGCCCTTGTATATCAATGCTATCCCTCAACATACCAATCTATAAACAGCATTGTCACACCATTCCAGCTATGGACTGAATTGTTCAAAGATATCAAGAACATACTGAAGTCATTGCTTCTAAAGGAAAACATACAACTTTGTCAAGTGCTTTATAAATCTTTGCCACCAAGCAAAACCAAACATATTAGTCTCATGACAACCTCTATAGTTGATTGTTTAAGGGGTCTGAAAGATACATTACAAATGAACTCCCCCTTAATTCATGCTATTCTTTATGCACTCATGGATATCTCTTGTGCAATATGCACAGGATTAGGACTTCCTTCTTTTTGACTTTGTTTTCTTCTCCAAACTAGTATCTAGGATTTTTATTTTCTTTGCCCAAGGCATTCACTTACTTTTCCTTGAACATGTAGCCTCCGGTTGGTTTTATCCTTCCTTTACACCATTGTGCTTTATGCTCAAAACCATTGCATCTATAACACAAAATATTGTAGTTTTGATCAAGAGGAGAATAGTTTCTTCTAGAGTCATACCTTGCATGCATCCAACAGTTTGTTGCAAAATGGCCAACTTTATTACAGTCATAACAAGCATTATTGTACTTCTAATTTGACCATCCATAAAAACATTTCTCTTTATTCCACCCAAAACCATTTCTTTTATAATCTTTGGCCCTATGACCATAAACATGACATGCATAGCAATAACCATGGAATTGTGAATAATTATACCTGATAGGCGGTGTATACACCTAAAATTGGCTTGTGTTGAATTAAATAAATATTTTAATATTTATGTTAATTCTTATTCTTCAATCAACTAAATAAATATTCTAATTTATTTAAATGATTCACTTCCCTCCAAAAATTAAATAAAATCATTTATATAATTAAATCATCCAAATTCTTCTAAAATCATTCTAAATTAAATAATACCAAATTATTTAATTAGTTAATCCTAAATTCCAAAGTCTTCAAGTCCATAAATATCAAGTCATTCTCTTTATTTAAATAAATCCAAATATTTATTTAAATTATCTATTTCCTCCAAAATTGAATTAATACCAAAAATAATTCAATTAATCCATGTGTACATGTAATTAAATATTTTAATATTTAATTTGCTAGTATCCCCTCACCCACATGTCCTATTTATCCTCCAGTCAAATTAGTTAACTCATCAATCAATTCAGTTATCTAATTAGTCATTTCACTTAACTGATTAGTTCATTCAGTTAACTTCCCAATCTATTCTATTAACTGGTCAATCAACCCAGTTAACTCCTAAATCTATTCTGTTAACTCCACTGATGCATGAAGGAGTATGACACTTGTCCTCTCCCTATTCGCACACATCCTCTTAAATTTCCTCAACTGTTGATCTTCTTATTCATTCTACACTGTTGATCTTCTTTCTCACAAATCTATAAATACAACCCCTATTCCTCCATTTGAATCATCTAGTCTTTTATAAACTTACTCTACAGGAATCATAGTGCACCTTTGGCACAAATCACTCCATAGCTTGAGACCAATTGTCACCATTATCACCATTATCATTGCATTGTGAAGATCCTCCTCATTGCAAAACCTATCAACAACCATTCTCCATTGTCATCTTGGAAAAAAACAAGGAAGTGCACCTTCTGAGGGCTCTATTCATACATGAGATCAATTCAAGATAGGCGACCAATAGAAGTCATGGAATAAAAGAGGTTTGCAAGGTATTGTTTCTTTGTGTTTGATCTTATTTGTTCTAATTTCATTGAGATTATTGGATTATATTGATATACTGATATTGATACCATTTTTTTTTATAACATTTCTGGCACCCACTGTGGGGCCCTTGCCCCAATTTAACTTCAAAATTGAGTTTTTGTGTGAGAATCCATACACAGGATGTTTCTGCTCATATGTCACATTTTGCGGCGCATCTACTCACTGTTACTACACATGTGTGAAATCTATGCATCCACTCACTGTTACGACGCATCTACTCACTGTTCCAGCACATTTGTTCTCTGTTACTATACATCCACTCACTGTTACTACGCATCTAGTCCCTAATACTGCACATCTATCAGATCTGTGCATCTACTCACTGTTACTGCGCATCTACTCACTGTTACTACGTATCTATCAAATCTGTGCATTTACTCCATTCTGTCGCACATTTACTCCATTCTTCCTCACATTTACTCCATTCTACCATGCATTTACTCCATGCTATCATGCATTTACTCCATTCTACCATGTATTTGCTCCATTTTGGCACACATACATTCTTTGTTATTACACATATGTTTCTACACATACATTCTTTGTTACTGCGCATCTATTTCTATGCATTCATTCACTGTATCTGCAAATTTATTCTGCTAGGGTTTTTGAGCTATTTCTCAAGAAATTTCTAACACTAACATCATTTGTAGTAATATTCTTAGATCCACCTTGCAGGTTAAGAGCTGGTCAGGCATATAGTTGCATGGTTAACTCTCATCTAGATCTAAATAGAAAAAGAAGTAATTGAGCTTGTTCATGTAAATTTCATTTAGATCTAAATAGGAGGGAAGTAATTTGTACTTGTTGCATCACAACTTGAACATAGTCCAACTAGGAGGATTAAAATTGAACAATTGCTCTCAAAAGATTTTTCAAAGTTAACAAATCTTGTGTGCCTGATAGAGTAACTCATTTAGTGTTTCTCTTTTTAACTAGGAGGAAAGAACTAGTGTTTTCCATGATTTTGGAAGGATGATAGGACTATGCTCTCTCCTTAACTGGGTGACAAAAATGCTAGAATCATCATTTTGCATGTGTTACCTTTAGAGAGGCCTGCCCTTGGAATTCCTTCCTTCCAAGTGGGATGACCTTAAGTGATAACAGCTAAAGCCAAGTACCTCCAAGTCGCTATAAATAAATTGCATTTGTGATGAAAGTTGCAAGTGATGGGTACCGTTGTATTACACCGACCAATGTTTCCCCTAAAACCCTATGAAGAATATCCTCTGTAGGCTGGGAAGCCTTCTAATTGAAGCGAATGGCCGCATGTGTAACCACCTGAATGAATGCCTTGACTAAAATCCTTTTGTTCTAGAAGCCAAAATCCCCTATTTGGTGACACAGGAGGAAAACATTCTCCAGAGCCATCCAACGTCATACACTCATTTAGTGTAGAGACAAAAAAGCTCAACTCTTCAAAGGAACTATAACTTGGTATGCATGAGAAGTGAGTGTCATGGAGGGGAGCTAGTGCTACCAAGTTATTAGATGTCTGCCTTTATGCAAGTGGCTGGTGTAAAAACCAAGTTGGAACTCATTGAATACTATCCTTACCAACCTTGGGATTGTGCTTGCATTGTTGTCAAAAAAAAATCAAACAATCATGAAAACATTCTTTGTGTGTGATGTGTCTTTCTTGCCATAATATAAGAAATAAATCAAAAAGAGCAACATTCAAACAAAGAACCCAAAAACATTGAAAAACATGCCTTTACAAAATAAAAAATAGTCAAAATCAACCAAAACAAATAGATCTATGCATCTGCTTCAACCTGTAGTGCATCTACTTTACCCTGCTACGCATCTATTTTCTGATGTGCATTTACTCATTTTTGTTGTTCTTTTATGGATTTCTACTATCTACGCTTTTAGTTTCATGTTGCTGCGCATATACACTCTATTCCTGTGCATCTGTCACAGTGAGTACTTCTGTATAGTTTGGGATAAAAACAAGGTCAATTTTAGACACCCATTTGAACCTAGTCCAATCTTCATTTGTAAAAATGGTTATAACCATCAACAAATATTGACCAAATCCAAAACTATACATACTCCTAGGTGGCCTCAAGTTTGGTTCTAATGATGATGAAAACTTTGTAGAATCCCTAGGTCATCCTAATGATACTCTAGACAAGGGAAATCCCATCTCAAATTGGAAATCATGCACCAATCCATCTGCTAGTCCTCCTTCACCATCCCCTAGAATACATATCCCAAAGCAAACTAGTTCTACACCAACACTACCATCAAGTTCCCAAAGCTCTAATCCATCAACCAAAGAGTCCTTACATGATTTTTTTGAAAGACTCTTTGTAAAATCTAAAAGCAAAAGAAAAGCTATGGAGAAATCCAAATCCACTCATCCAATTTTATCCCCATCTAGCACAAACAATCACCATAGGCCTAAGCCATCTACCATTATTCTCCATCTATTATATTGCCCATCCACCCATACACTCATGAAGGATGTGATCCAATGGCTAATAGAAAGGAACCAACCATCTCCAAGTCATAAAACACCTACCCAAGAGCCTATCAAAGAGCTTTCAAACACATCCATTGCTTCAATCCCATCATATAGTCCACAACCCCTTGAGCCTATTGAAAAATCTCCACCAATGAATCCAAGTCAAGATCCATCATCCCCTCATGTTGATAACCCTCAAGAGCATGTCAAGCCTATCCAAGATACTATCACTTCTATGCAAGTAACCCAAGAGGTATGTCAAGAACATGATCCTAAGCATGTGGAAACATCAACCCTTTATCTAAATCAAAATCAAAGCACCTCCATGCAACCCATCCATAACATTTATCTTTTCCATGATCAAGATATTACATATGAAGAATCTATCCATGATAAACTTGATCCTATACCCATACATGAGAAAAAAATCCAAATCCAACCCATCCATAACCTATATCTTTTCTATGATCAAGTTATTATCATTGATGAAGAACCTATACACTAGCACATTGATCCCATCAAGCTTAATCCTATCTATGATAAAGATCCCATCTACGATCAAGAGCCTATCTATCATCAAGCGAACCATGATGATCCTCTTAGCCAACTTGATGCATTCCATGGTCATGAGATTATCACCCAATCTATCCATAACCCCATAACCATCCATAAGCAAGAAACCTCCATTGCTCCTATCCATCCTCCACATAGTCCTATCCATGATCCAACAACACACACTTTCCTTAATGAGACACTTGCCTCCCAAGTGCACATAGATGATCAAACCAATAACTTAGATCTTAGTGAGCATAATGATAATCAAGATCCTAATGATCCTCCACCATCTATTACTGACCACGTTGTAAATCCATTATCCTATCCCCTTGGTCTCACTACCTTCATCCATGAATGTTCTTCCTTAGGAGAGCAACAATCACTATATACCACTTCACCTTCCCCATCAAATAAGGAGATCACTGCTAGTGTCCAAAGTACACATAATCCCATTGTCCACTGCATACATCAAAATATGAACTATCAAGATAAGGGCTTAGGCCTTCATGAACAATGTATTTTGGCACCTGTCCATGTCTAAGTCCCTCCACCCTCTTATGGCCTTGGTTATACTCCCCAAGAAAATTAATCTCATGATGTTGGTACTTCCTCCATGCCTTCTAAATCCACCACTTCCCATCACAAACCCTATCACATTTCCAAAACATATGTCGCCATTCCACCTCCATCATCCTACAAATGTCAAAAGCATGTGACCATACAGCTTCCACCATCCACTTTACCTCCACTTCTTCCAACTCCTACTATCCATCCATCCTTTATGCTTCCACTTCTCCCAATGCCAAATTCATCCATCTACACATTCCCTCACATTTCAAATCATGACCGACGAATGCACATATTGTCTAAACATGAAGCTTCCACTCATTCCACCAAACCTATGGGATTCAAAAATAAACATTGGGATGCATCCTTTCATAAAGTCAAATATCTTAAGGGTCCTAATACCTTAGGAAATCAATCTAAAGAATCAAAGAAAAACCCATCTCAAAAACTGCATACACCCACACACCTCAAAGAAAAACTGACAAAGGTGTGGGTCCCCAAGCAACAAGTAATTACCTCAGAAGTTGCACAAAATTTGCATATACCCAAGCCCATACCTTCACAAGTAAAGTCTTAAAGGAAAATGGTTTGGGTACCTAAGCAAAAAGCCATCAAGTTTAATGAGGCATCCACCTCTCAAGAATCCCAACCATCCACTTCTCTTCCATCCAACAATCCCATTCCATCCAAAAGTCTCAAATCCTTCCATCCCACATGACAAACAAAAATCAAAAAAATACTCAGTCTATGTGGGTCCCTAAATGCCTAAATCACTCATCCACTAAGCAAAAATATCCATTACTTCTTGCAAATTGATTTATCATGGTATGTGCAACTGTTGGTCATGGTTCCCTTCTATCCCATGACACTTCCACATACTTCCATCTCCCCTTCCTTCCACTATTATCCTACATATCTTCCCCATCCTATCCCTATGGTCCATGCTTTTGCATAAGCCCTCCCTCCATCCTTGCATAAGTCCTACATAATCTGCATCATCATCCACTATCGCACCTTCCATAATCTGTTATCTACCTTCTCCATCTCACTTTCATGTAATTCCATACCAACATTTGTGGGTATAATAACACTTGACTTGGTCCATCTGACGGCATCCATCTAGTAGGACTATCATCTTTCATGGAACTAGACACTTGAGTCCCTCTCATCCGTATTCCACCTATCTTTTCTAAATATTCAAAAAAAAAAAAGAAAAAAAAAAGTAAAGAAAAATCCTTTCATCCAGTGGTGAAAACCTAGTTAACAGGTGCCTTGGATAAGTAACATGATGAAAACCTGGCAAATAGGCATCATGTGTAGTTTGATCTTCCATGTCATTTACCCTTGGGAGTGTATTGTCTCATTGACCCTATCATTTTCCATCCTATCTTACCATACCCTCTTATCATCCTTATCCTGCGTATACCTATCATATTGAGTCCATTCATTCTCCATTCCCCTTTTGATCTTGAAAGGATATGGGGGCAAAATGTTGAAACATGCTTTGTAAAAACTCTTAATATACCTTGTCTTTTTCAAAACAACCCAATCCTCTCATCCTCCTTTGTCATAGGCTTTGTCATGTAAAATCTTGAGTTATTCCTATGTGACATAGACCTTGGCGATCACATCCTTGTTTCCTTCTACCTACCCATCCATTATCCATTATCACCCATCCATTTACCTATCCATGGTGTTCCATTGTCATCAGTATCCATCATTTAGGCTACCCAAATTGTCATCCAAAAATCCCAAAAACATCAAAACATTAGCAAAATCCAGAAAATCCCAAAAAACATCAAATCATCTGCAACCTCATCATTAGTGCAGTTGTCGAACTACATTGCCTCTACGTCATCATGTAGGCAAGGCCATTTATCAATGAGCCCCCGAGACACTAGGTCAGTCCTGTAGGCTTCATTCCTTCATGTCTTTTGTCAGTTCATCCACAATAAATCAATCCCTCACCTGACTGGGGGCAACTCCTCGACCTATTTGGAGAATGGGATTCTTCAATGTCACAAACCTTAGATGATAGCAATAAGGATCGTGATACTATCACTAGACAGAAAGTAGTGCAGTAAAACAAGCTTTTAAACATCATCTTAGCAAGCAAACATTTAAATTGCACCAGACAAATCCCAACCTACCTAAAACATCAAACATGACTTTGTCAAGTTATTTCAAGAAAACATATATCTATGGAAAGAAGGTTTAATGGTTGTTTTTAAGTCTTATTATCTTGATTCTTGTTATTATGTTCTTTTATGCTACTCAAGGATGTAAAAAACTAGAGGATCTATGATGGGGGCATAATCATTTTCTTTGTATGTTGTTTGTGGGTTTATCTTTAGTAATGTTAAAGCCTTGTCTAAAGACATGATCAACATAATGATCATCGAGGACATCAGAGGTCTAAACATGAAATAGGTGTAATCCTTGTCTGTTGATACGTAAGAAATACTCAGGTCATCTTGGTTCAATTATAATTAGATGCTCGTATTAACTTGCTAAATCAAAATCCATGTAAGTAATACTCAGGTCATCATGGTTTAGTTATACCCATATGCTTGTATTTTCTTACATGTTAAAAACACAAAATAACAAACAAAATCGCCCAATGATGAATCAAGCACTTCAAAATACTTGCAATATCAAGATGACAATCCACATCTATACATATCAACTTGCATTCCATTCCATAAATAAACCTTTTCCAAGTGTCAAACAATCCAAGTCCTTTTTGATATTTTATCCAATTGTATCTTCCATTTATCCATGTGATCCATTCATCCTTGTCCAAACAATCCAAGAGGTGATCCAAATGCAAGTCCATCCCTAATCCATACCAATAGAGTAAAGTCAATCTTGGAAAATTATCCAATCACAATCAGTGGTCTTGATCCTATTATTATCGTAAACTAAATCAATCAATCATAATTATCAGTGGGATATATGTTTCCTACACCTATCATGTTGACCTAGGGATATATCGTTCCCTACAATGACAACACTATCGTCAACCATTATCGATTAATCATTGGTTTACCGCTTGACATGGGCAATACCTTGTTTGTTCTTGTATCATTTGTACATACTTGCTTGTGTGTGTTATCATTTTATCTTGCATAGCATATCATTTCACCTAGTTTCTTCACCCTAACCTATCATTCACCCTATCTCATCGTGAGATTGTCCTTCATCCTGTCAGTTTCTTCCTATCCAATCTCCTAAGGGGGCATCCTATTGTCGTTAACCTATACCAGGGGCAAACTGGGGCAAACTAGGGCATGTGTCATAACTAGTAAATTTTTATTCTTTGAAACAACATGATAAAACACATTGCATCAAAGAGGGGCAAAATGTATACACCTAAAATTGGCTTGTGTTGAATTAAATAAATATTTAAATATTTATCTTAATTCTTATTCTTCCATCAACTAAATAAATATTCTAATTTATTTAAATGATTCACATCGCTCCAAAAATTAAATTAAATCATTTATTTAATTAAATCATCCAAATTCTTCTAAAATCATTCTAAATTAAATAATACCAAATTATTTAATTAGTTAATCCTAAATTCCAAAGTCTTCAAGTCCATAAATATCAAGTCATTCTCTTTATTTAAATAAATCCAAATATTTATTTAAATTATCTATTTCCTCCAAAATTGAATTAATACCAAAAATAATTCAATTAATCCATGTGCACATGTAATTAAATATTTTAATAAAGACATGATCAACATAATGATCATCGAGGACATCAGAGGTCTAAACATTAAATAGGTGTAATCCTTGTCTGTTGATACGTAAGAAATACTCAGGTCATCTTGGTTCAATTATACTTAGATGCTCGTATTAACTTGCTAAATCAAAATCCATGTAAGTAATACTCAGGTCGTCATGGTTTAATTATACCTAGATGATTGTATTTTCTTACATGTTAAAAACACAAAATAACAAACAAAATCGCCCAATGATGAATCAAGCACTTCAAAATACTTGCAATATCAAGATGACAATCCACATCTATACATATCAACTTGCATTCCATTCCATAAATAAACCTTTTCCATGTGTCAAACAATCCAAGTCCTTTCTGAGATTTTATCCAATTGTATCTTCCATTTATCCATGTGATCCATTCATTCTTGTCCAAACAATCCAAGAGGTGATCCAAATGCAAGTCCATCCCTAATCCATACCAATAGAGTAAAGTCAATCTTGGAAAATTATCCAATCACAATCAGTGGTCTTGATCCTAATATTATCGTAAACTAAATCAATCAATCATAATTATTAGTGGGATATATGTTTCTTGCACCTATCATGTTGACCTAGGGATATATCGTTCCATGCAATGACAACACTATTGTCAACCCTTATTGATTAATCATTGGTTTACCGCTTGACATGGGCAATACCTTGTTTGTTCTTGTATCATTTGTACATACTTACTTGCTTGTGTGTGTTATCATTTTATCTTGCATAGCATATCATTTCACCCAGTTTCTTCACCCTAACCTATCATTCACCCTATCTCATCGTGAGATTGTCCTTCATCCTGTCAGTTTCCTCCTGTCCAATCTCCTAAGGGGGCATCCTATTGTCATTAACCTATACTAGGGGCAAACTGGGGTAAACTAGGGCATGTGTCATAACCAGTAAATTTTTATTCTTTGAAACAACATGATAAAACACATTGCATCAAAGAGGGGCAAAATGTATACACCTAAAATTGGCTTGTGTTGAATTAAATAAATATTTAAATATTTATCTTAATTCTTATTCTTCTATCAACTAAATAAATATCCTAATTTATTTAAATGATTCACATCGCTCCAAAAATTAAATTAAATCATTTATTTAATTAAATCATCCAAATTCTTCTAAAATCATTCTAAATTAAATAATACCAAATTATTTAATTAGTTAATCCTAAATTCCAAAGTCTTCAAGTCCATAAATATCAAGTCATTCTCTTTATTTAAATAAATCCAAATATTTATTTAAATTATCTATTTCCTTCGAAATTGAATTAATACCAAAAATAATTCAATTAATCCGTGTGCACATGTGATTAAATATTTTAATATTTAATTAGCTAGTATCCCCTCACCCACATGTCTTATTTATCCTCCAGTCAAATTAGTTAACTCATCAATCAATTCAATTAACTAATTAGTCATTTCACTTAATTGATTAGTTCATTCAGTTAACTTCCCAATCTATTATGTTAATTGGTCAATCAACCCAGTTAACTCCTAAATCTATTCTGTTAACTCCCCTGATGCATGAAGGAGTAGGACACTTGTCCTCTCCCTATTCACACACGTCTCAAATTTCCTCAACCATTGATCTTCTTATTCATTCTACACTGTTGATCTTCTTTCTCACAAATCTATAAATGCAACCCCTATTCCTCCATTTGAATCATCCAAGCTTTTATAAACTTACTTTGCAGGAATCACAGTGCGCCTTTGGCACAAATCACTCCATAGCTTGAGATCAATTGTCACCATTATCACCATTATCATTGCATTATGAAGATCCTCTTCATTGCAAAACCTATCAATAGCCATTTCCATTGTCATCTTGGGAAAAAGCAAGTAAGTGCACCTTCTGAGGGCTCTATTCATACACGAGATCAATTCGAGATAGGCGACCAATGGAAGTCACGGAAAAAAAGAGGTTTGAAAGGTATTGTTTCTTTGTGTTTGATCTTATTTGTTCTAATTTCATTGAGATTATTAGATTATATTGATATATTGATATTCATACCATTTTTCTGATAATAGGTGGAAATCTTGAAGATTTGTTGTCAGTAATGCTAACCTTAGCTTTCTTCTTACAATCAACCTCCAGTGCAACAGAGTGAAATATCAGGTCTATCTTCTTCCTAGGAGAATCTCTTGTCTTGGAACATTCTCCTTTCTCATAACCCAAGCCAATAGTATCCCTATAATACTTTTTCTTGCTCAACATGCCATTCAAGGAGTTAATACTCTTTACAAATTGAATATTCTTTTGCAATTTTGAAGATGCTTCTTCCAATCCTTTCTCAAAGAGACTATTTCTTTCTCTAACTTCAGACATTCTATTCTTTTTACTTCAAGATTAGATTTAGTCATATCTATTATTCTTTCGGCTTCTACAACTTTAGTTTTTAGACTAATAATCTATTTGTCAGATTCATCAACTTGACTTCTTAAATCTACAATCAACTTTCTTGCCTCTTCAAATTCAACAAAAACTTTTACAAGATTAGAGAGTACCTTAGTCTTGGAATCCTTCTCTTGTTGAAGTTGAACCTTTAATCCCTGGTTCTCTTTTCCAAGATTCTTGCTCATTTCTAAAGAACATAATAGTTCTCCTTCAATATCAACTTCACAGTCATTTTCATCAAATTCCTGTCCATCTTCATCTACAAACAAATCTCCTTCTGCATCATCAATCTCAACTAAAAATTCATTTTATTTATCACACTTTGTGTCAACTTTCAAAGATGACTTAGGCAACAACTCATCACGGAGCATGATAAGATTTTTTTGTACAACCTTTTGCTTGTCCTCTTTCTTTTCTCTATTTCTTCTACCCTTTCCCATGGTACTTCACTATCAGGACCTACCCAAGCTAGTTCGACTTTAATAGGGAACTTTCACTCTAATACCACTTGTTGGAATACTTGAGAACACTGAGAGGGGGGGTGAATCAGTGTTGAAGAGAAACTACTAAATATAATTTTAACTCAAACTTTTCAAAACAAAAAGTGATTGCAGAATAAATCTTTACTAATGCAAGAGACTATGAAATAAGAAACTGAAGCATACAAGCATTATAAACAAAGTGACCCGTGCAACAAAGGAATCATAAGACAATGTTTTGATGAGTGGAAAACCCTCATGGGGTAGAAAAACCACTCATAAATGCCTCACTAGCTTATACAAAATACCACTTATTACAATGCCTCACTAGCTTGTACATATCACTGCCTCACTGGCTTATACATTTCACTGCCTCACTGGCAATACATAAGCCTCACTGGCATTAGGTCAATCTATGTCTCACATACTAAAGAAGAATATAGAATACATAGGGTTTCTCTGTTTCACTACAGCTCAGTTCTTGATTGTCTCATTGAATTTAGAGACCTCAAGAATCACATAACTAAAACTATGCACATCAACAACAAATTGGTATTGTCTCAAAGATAGTGTAAGATACAATATCATCAACACCATACCAGGTGTTTACAATACATGTCATTTTATACATTTTCACAAAACCTTGTTTCTCTCATGAAATAGTTTGTATCTATAATTGAACCTTTTCAACTGCCTCATACAATTTTTAACTGCATAAGTAACTATCAAAGGAATATGGTCAAATAGACCCATGTAGAAGTTTATATAATGCCTTTGAAATACTACATCTTTAACCATGGTGAAAAACTTCAAACTGTCCATTATAACTATTGCACCAAACTTCCTTTTCGACAGCAGTCAATAATATCTAATAAAAATAGTTCATATAATTCTCCCAACTATTTAAAGAAATAAGAACTGCCTTGAAGAATTATTTGTATGAAAACCTAGTACCAAGTCATGAGGGTCAAACTCTAACCAAGACAAAATATCTTGCAAATCTTAACCATAATCTTCATGGTTCACAACAGGGGTTTAGAGTACTATTGTAAAACTATTTTCAACATTCAAGCAAGAAACCCTAGTGATAAATCATAAAAATAACTCCTTTAAATCCTAACCATAGGTTTATCAAAAAAATTTGCAAACCCTTTGCCATAGTTTAGAAACTATGTTGTCATTCACCCAACTGCTTTAACAACAAAAACTTCTTAGTGAAAAACTTAGATATAGTTTAGGACTACTATAAACCCTCACAAACAATAGTATTCCTTTTTCAACCTTTCCAAAAACTAGAGAATAACCATTGATCAAAAATCCCACATGAGAAAAACAAGGAAGGATGTCACCTGTAACTGTCAAGAAGACTAAAGTTTTGTTGTGCCTATGAGCTCAAAAGATAACTGTCCAGCTTCACCTTTGACCCGAGCATAGTCATATCAACAAAGATCCCATCATGATACATAGAATGAAAGAGAACTTTACATAAAGATTAAACCCTAGATTGAGAGCATCATATCTCAAAGTTTTGACCTTGCATAATGAAAATGCAATCAAACTTTTTTCCATGTATACCCTATTTACGAACTGCTCCCGTTTTCCCTAAAAGAGCTGATCACAATGAAACATCAACACCAACTTTTTACCTATTAAGTATGCCCCAAAACTTGCTAGGCAGGTTACAACTTAAATGCCCAACAATGTTTTTTGCTTATCAATAATCTTTGAATCATATCAAATAAATAGCCTTTATCAAATAATGATACTCAATATGATGTCTCCTTAATGATAATAATCACATCAAAAGTGACATGTTAAATGAAGACCTTGACTTTGTATCTTGCTTAAAAAATAAATGGAACATCATAGAGCATAATGACCTTCATTGTCTCATGATACAATACCAATTTAAACAAGATTGTGTGAGTCCACTATAATGCCAAACATAAGATTACTACACTTGTATACCAAGTCACCTAAAGATTGTCTATGGAGATGAAACCAACTACAAACCAAGTACTTCTGCCAACATTATGAACCAAATATGAACTAAGTGTATGAAACCAATGATGCACCTGTAGAGAATAGAAAGTGCTACAATGAAATACAACCCACTAAAATCAATACAACTTTAGAGCATGCCTCAACCAATTTGCATTGTAGTACCATGTGAATGTGACATCAAAATATAACATCAAGGATCATAGCATGAGAATCAATTAATATCAACATGACACAATGACATTTGAATTTTTATATCCTTTGAAAGTGATCAAGTGAAGTCAAGAATGGGAGAAGAACCTTTTCACATCAATGAAGACCTTGATGGATAAAGTTTGCAACCAAGTGCCTTATTCAATTTAGATGAATGCCAACTGCCAAAGCAAACTGGACTATACTGAAACTGATGTAACAAAGTGCTACCATCACAAACAATATCATTATAGCAGAAAAAATAGTGTTGTCATCACAAACAATAGCGCTATAGCAAGAAAATGTCAACCACCACTGTAATGTCCACCATAGTAATGTACATCATCACAAACCTGAGAGTTTGTGTATTTGTCATCAAGGACAACAACTGAGAGGGAAACTTTAATGACCAAAACCCTACCGGTGTTGAAGAGGTGGAAGCGAACAACCAGTCTGTCCCTGAAGAGGATGATGTTAGGGCTACTGATGAGAATGGCAATGTGAATGAGGGCAGGGACAATAGCTCTCTCTTTGCTGAAGTGACTCAGTTAAAGGACAAGATGGTGGCTCTGCAACTCAAGATGTCTACTCTTTATAAGTTCATTACTCGCATGTTGTGCAGGTCTTCCATGATCAACTTAACCCTTTTGTAGGATATTCAACTTTTCTCCCAGGGAACTGACAATGACAGAACATAGGAGCTAGATAGAATTTTTGAACTTCTTGCTAATGACTGGGAGGACTCTCTATCCTAGTGTGCCTTCAGCTGCCTGGTTGCTGGTTTTTAGCTATTGCTTACTTTTTGCCATTTATTAGCTGGTGTTTCTAGGGTTTTGGTTCCAGGCTCTTTTTGTTTTCTGAGCCTGTGCTTTTTCTTATGTAATCTTTGTTAAGGGTTCGGCCCCTTATTTTTGCCACCTGATGTAATCAAAAACAACTGAGAGGGAAACAAAGGACTACATACTTATAAAACATAAATTTTAAATGAATTCATTTGATCCCCTAAAATGTAAATCAAAAGTGGTTTTTTATCAGCATTTTGATAGGTATAGAGGAGACTCCATTACATGTATGGTTTAAAACTAGCGGGGTTCTATCCAAGGGTGTTTGAGTCTAAGGGGGTTTTATCAAACCCTCTTCAATTAAAATACTTTAAATGGAACCTTTCAAGGCTTAAATCATTATATTTTTTAAAAATATGTGATTTCAACAAAAATTAGGATGTCCCAGAAAGTGTAACCCATTATTGTGGCAGCACCCAATTACACTTTATTAAGTTAACTTAGGGCTAATTTTAGTCTTAGGTTATTCTTAAATCATATTAGGGTTTTGTAACTTGTAAATATAAAATCAAGTTCTCACATGTAATTATTTAATCCAATTTCATTATTGCATCCAACATTGTGCAAATTAGTCATGTTTACTTTTTTCTCTTGTAGAAGGTTAATCCTAGGTTTTGCAGGTGATCATAGTGGCCTGAGTCAATCAATGACTCTCACATAACCTTGTTTTTTAATGTAAATAGAGAGCATTATTCCATATTGCAAATCATTAGAATATTTACTGGAGGCTGAGAAATTAATATAAATAGAGAGATATCACATTTCACAAGAGAAAACTCATCTTATCACTGTGTTTTCCTCAATGCTTGGTAGGAACACTATGAGAATGGAGATTCTTCAAAAAAAAAGTATGAATCAATTTAGATTATCTGTAGAATTGAATGCAAGGTGTAGCATATATAGAGATGCTACTGTGCCACTATGGATGAGTCTTGAAAATAGAACATCAATATATTTTTTTTGTTTTCTTGTAGGATGGCATGAAGATATTCAAGAGTTTTGTAGTGACCACCATAAATATATTTTTTTAAAGAGAGTGGCATTGAGTTTTTATTATTTTTAATTTTATTTTTCTATTTATAGGATGGCATGAAGAAATGCAAGAGTTTTGTAACGGCCACCATCAATTTGTTTTTTTAAAATCCACCGAATCAATATTTGTAGTGATTGGGATGTATATTTTTTTATCAGAATCTTATTAAAGTTTATCGAACCTAGAATCTTTAATGATTATGAATCTTCCAGATCTTGTTCGCCTTCTGTGTTGTGACTATAGGAACACTTCTTAGTGTTACTATGTGGGATTGAGGATTTTATTTATGTTTTTTCTTTAAATTTTGTGTAGGAAGCATTGGTTGGTTTAAAGCTCAAATTCTATTTTTGTATGTGTTAAGAGTTGTTGTTGGCTTGAAGGGCAAGTTTGCTAGTTTCAATACTTAGGATTTTAATGCCTACTATGATTTTATACACTTGTTTTTTGTATTTCATTGTTTGAAATAATTTTTACTACATTGAGCATTAGGATTTGAATGTTTGATGTCATTGCATGCCATTATTTTTTCCATGTGATTGTTGCAAATACTTAAGGCTTGAAGATTTACTATCATTTTATAAAGTTGTGTGTTGTAAATATTTTTTCCTAGGTGTGTGTTGGGTACTATTTGTGATAGAGGTTTTTTTATTTTCTATTTGTACTTTTTTGTAGTTTTGTGTAGTAAGTGTGTGTTGGTATAGAGCTATTTTTTTATGCTAGAAAGTGGTGAGTGGTCTTGAGGGAAAGTTTGTAGGTGTACACTATAAGGGTTTGATGGTCTACTATCATTTTATATAGTTGTTTGTATTTCATTATTTTAAATAATCTTTTTATATCTCACTCATTAAGGCTTGAAGGTTTAGTGCTATTTTATAGTGTTATATATTGCATGCCATTGAAAATAGTTTTTGATTTGCGTATTAGGATTTGAAATTTTATTGTTAATTTATAGAGTAGTTCTTTCCATATGATGTTTGAAAGATATTTGTCAATATGTAATGTGTAGCTTAAGAAAAAATAAAATTCCACAATGGTATTATAATAGTACGAGTGTCAGAGATTTTTTCTTTCACATAAAAAACTACCACTAAGTAATTGTAGATGCTAATGTTGTATTACTATTCTCAACATGTCAAATTTTATTGTCCATGGTCATACCTATGTAGTTATAAATGAACCAATATGTCAAATACTTATAGCTATATAGGTTGAAATTGGAAAATTGTGGTTTCAACAAATAGCATAGTGGAAGCTTTAGAATATCTTTTGGACATGTGTGAAAGCATAAAGATACAGGGATTTTGTCAAGTGCTATGCTTCATAACATACTTGTATCATATTAAGGTTAACAAATTATAAAACTATTTCAAAGAATTTCTAAGTTTTCCAATCAAGAATTATATTGGACTACCCTCAAGGCACTAAATTCATAGACTATCAGATTTTTTGAGGTGTGATGCTTCATAATGTACTTGTATCATATTAAGGTTTAACAGATTATAAAACCATTTCAATAAATTTCTAAGTTTTCCAATCAAGAATTATATTTCACTATCCTCAAGGAACTATATTCATAGATTATATATTTCATGTGAATATAGAAGACTTGGATGTGACTAAAAAGAACCAGTGATTAACCTTTAAATCAAGGAAGCATAAGAATGAAGTGACTATAATGGTTTATGAAATAAATGACCACAATTTATCAATGTCATTTCATTTTGTTCCATAGAATCATATACTTTGAAGCCCTAGATCATGCAAAGTATTAAGATTATCCATAGCTCATGGCCTAGGCATGAGGAGTGTAGAGTGCTAATATATATTCTATGTTATGTAATCTTATAGATATAGTTAGATAAAATCATTTTTAGGATAGAAACAACCATTTCTCAAGAAAACTAACACCATTATGGGATTTGTTGGAAACTATAGGTGGAGATCATAGATCTAGGCTTAGGTACTTGAAATGTTGTAATTATACCAAGTGTTGAGGATAGGGTGATCTAGCAATAGCGTGTCACACTTGTGGGACATCCTAATTTTTTCCAGAAATCACATATATTTTAGAATAATTAATATTTTATGCCTAGAGGGGTTCCATCTAAGGGGTTTAGATAAAAAACCCATTAGATCAAACCTTCTTGAATATAAACCCACTAGGATTAAATCAAACCATCGACAGAGTCTCCTCTACACCTATCAAAATGCTAATAAGAAAACAATTATGCTTCACCTTTTGAGGGATCAAATGAAGTCATTTGAAAATGCCATTTTGTAAGTATCCCTTAGTATTACCTTTCCAAAAATTATAATATGTATTATATTTTATTTATTTGTGTATTTTTAAATTTGTTTATGATGAATGTAGGTCCATTACAAAAAATAATTATCTCTTTTCAAGACATTAGGAAAAATAACAAACATTATTAGAAATATTTCAAAAATTGCACTGCACTCCATATAGATATCCTTATTAAAATGAAGACAGAAAAAATAATTTTTATACATATGCTAAGAGAAATGTGTTATGGAATAATATAAGTCTAAAATTTTGTTACTACTAATTTAAAATTTAATAATAAATAAAATATTTAATAAAAAATTACCAAAAAATCCCATGCACTAGACATTAGACTTAATGATCCTATTCCAATGAATCATGAAAAAAAATATTTGTAGTGAAATTTATGCATTACACAATAATGTCACTTAATGAAAAATAATACAAAACAAAAAATGATTGAGAAATAAAACTAGAAAATTATATAAATAATTCTATAATTTTCTTAAAAAAATTATAGCTTAAATTCACATATAAGATGTAGTAACTTATTAGTTTATAGCATTCTTAAAGTCTTGACCATTTGTTCCCTATAATTGACATAAATTAAAAATCCAGAAAAATGTTGATTTTGAGCATCCCACTTAGGCCAAAACGTGAGACACACTATTGTGCTAACACCTGATAAGAAGATGATAGTGCAATGGATTATAGAAGGTTGTGGCAAGAAAGAATGTGAAAATTTTATAAAACATAGTTACTAACAACCACAATATACACCATAGCACATTACGTATGAGTCCATCCTACTTGTAGTATTGATGCAGAGCATGGGTGGACAACTCCAAACAATTCCAAACAACCAATCCTTCAAACTGTTGGATTCAGGACAGACAACTGAGAGGGGGGTGAATCAGTTGTCCAAAACTTTCTTCTAATTAAACACTTAAATCCTCTTGTGATTCAGCAGCATATTAATAAATCAATCATGAAAACATAATGCATCAAACCAAGAGCAGAAACACATCAACACGTAAGACACCAAGATTTTAACATGGAAAACCTGGTTAAGGGAAAAACCACGGGGTGATTAACCCAAGATTGTACTCTCTGTTAGAAGAATAGAAAGAAAAAAATGACACATGCCAATTAGGGCTCACTGCCTGAGCACACTGCTCACAAGAGGCTCACTACCTACAAGAGACACACTATCTACAAAATGATAAGTATCCCATACTTGAACTAGAGAATAGCATCTTTACCATGCTTGAGTCAGTTCCATTTAAGCCCAACACTTTTGCTCTTCTCCCCTCTTTGCTACCACACTCTCATCGCATCCAACATGCTTTGAAATGACTTTACAACTCCATATATATACAAGACATCGACTTAGGAATAATCATCTAAGTCGGAAAACATCTACAAGAACATCTGCAAGATGTGTAACTCATTTGGTCGGCCAGTCTCAGGAAGAACACCATCATCCGGAAGTTATTCTTCAATTTTGAGCTCCAACTCTAATGTAGACCACCAAAACGAACTAGACACAATCCAAAGACTTCCACAAGATTGCCTAAATCACCAAAAACATCAACACTTCATCTGCTTACTGAAATCCTTTTCTCCTTCATCTGAAACCTCAAGAACACAGTCTGTCATCATTGTCACAAAGGAATAGATGCTTTCAGACCTTCAAACCACGAACCAATCAAGTTGATACTTCACAAAGACTTCCTCAACACTCCCTCAAATCCACAGAATAGGATAATGCATTTCTAGATCTCACTAGACCTATCTATGTCACTCTGACACATCTGAACACCTGTTGGAACCAGTTTTACTTGAGTGGCCATAACTTCTTCAGATCTTCATGTGGAACTTTGAAATCGTTACTAGATCATATTAAGACTCATATCTACAAGCCCTTTAAACCGCATCCTCTGATAGTCATCTAATCTTGGATCTTTACTTTCCTGTCTTTACTATTCTTCTTTGTTCCTAATATGACTAATTTTCTCAATATCCTTAGCACACAGCTCATCCAATCCTTGACATCAATGCAATAGGTGTATGTTGACATCAATGACAACACCAGTTAGGCCCATACTTGCAACAATCTCCCCCTTTGTCATTGATGGCAACATATGATGTGAAAAATTGTTTTGACCATCAAGACAAGAACTTTTTTCTTTATTTTCTTTACTGACACAACTCCCCCTATCACCAACAACCATTCACTTGTCTTCTCTTCCTTTACTTCTCCCCCTTTGATCAGACACCACTTGTTTTTCACATGTCTTCTCTTCCCCTTTGACATCAATGGAAAAGGGCACATACTTGCAATTCCACCATTTCAAAATCATATCAGCTACTCCCTCTAAGTAGCAGATCTCCATCATCAATCCAGATCACAAGATATGAATATAATATCCACCGAACTAATGCACATCATTGCACCTTAGTTCATCACCGGATGGGCAATAACCCCTAACTTCTCCCTGAGATACTCAAAAGAGTCCTTAGGTAGAGGTTTATAAAGATGTCTAAAATTTGATCCTTGGAAGGCACAAACTCCAATCTGACTTCATTCTTGTTCACTTGTTCTCTCAAAAAGTAAAACTTGATTGATATATCTTTATTCTTTGAATGCAACACCAGATTCTTAGATATATTTATTGTACTTGAATTATCACAGAAGATTGTGATAGGCTCCTCATACTCGACTCTTATGTCTCTTAGTGTTTGCTTCATACAAAAAACTTGAGTGCAACTACCTACTGCTACAATATATTCTTCTTCTGCAGTGGACAGAGATATTGCCTCTTATTTCTTGCTCAGCCAAGAAACCAATCTCTTCCCCAAAAAGAATGCTCCACCACTGGTACTCTTCAGGTCATCCACATCTCCGGCCCCAATCTACATATGTATATGCATGAAGAGAGAAATCATGATCTCTAGGATACCACAATCCATACTCAACTGTTCCTTTTAGATATCTAAAAATCATCTTGATTGCCATGACATGAGATTCTCTAGGATCAGCTTGAAATCTAGCAACAAGACCCACAGCATTCATAATTTTAGGTCTAGTTTGAGTGAGATACAATAGTCCTCCAATCATTGACCTGTACTTTTTCTGATCAGCCTTAGGAGAGTCATCATCTTTGCCCAATTTACATCCAGTTCCCATGGGACTATTCATTGGTTTTGAGTATTCCATCCAATTTTTTTTAACAATTCTTTCACATATTTGGTCTGAGAAATGAAGATTCCTTTCTTTGTTTGAGTGATTTGTAGACCCAAGAAGAAATTTATTTCCCCAAGAATGGACATCTCAAATTCACTTTTCATTTGATTTGCAAAAGTTTTACACATACTATCTCTTCCTCCAAAAATGATATCATCAACAAACACTTCAACAATCAAGATATTTTCATGATCAATTTTGAAATAGAAATTACTGTCAACAGTACCTTTGTTGAAACCAATCTTCAAAAGATGCTTATCCAATCTTTCATACCAAGCTCTTGGGGCTTGCTTTAGTCCATACAGTGCTTTCTTCAACTTGCAAACCATATCACCATGATCAGACAATTGAAATCCATCTAGTTGCTCAATGTATACTTCTTCCAAGTCACCATTCAGGAAGGTAGACTTGACATCCATCTGATATACTTTGAAGTCCTTGAAGGTAGAAAAAGCAAGAAATAATCTGACTGCATCAATTCTTGCCACCGGAGAAAAAGTTTCTTCAAAATCAACTCCTTCTATTTGAGATTAACCCTTGCAGACCAATCTGGCTTTATTTCTAATTATTTCACCAACTTCATTTAGCTTGTTCCAATCACATTCTTGTTTCTAGGTCTGGGAACAAGATCCCAAGTGTGATTTTTCTCAATTTGCATCAGCTCTTCCTCCATTACTTTAGTCTAGTTTTCATCATTGCAAGCTTCATTTACTGTCTTAGGTTCAATCTTTGAAATTAGACAATGCTCATCTAAATCTTGAGCAATTCTCCTTCTTGTTTGTACACCTTTTCTTTTATCACCTATGATCTGATCTTCAGAGTGGTTCAATCTTACATACTTGGGAACTTTGGGAGTTTCTTGCACTTCTGATTCATGATCAGGCTCATTAAAAATCATCTCTTTTTCCTGATTTACTAGATCAGTTTGAATCTGAATTCCAAAAGGGGCTTGGACTCCTTGAATCAGAACACCATTCTGATCATCTTCATCATATTCATAAAACCTTGAGGGTTTTTCAATTCCTTCATCAACCTTCACATTTGTACTTTCTATAATCTTTCTCAGTCTCTTGTTATAACATCAGTATGCTTTACTTTGAGTAGAGTAACCCAAGAATATTCCTTCATCACTTCTAGCATCAAACTTGCCTAGATCTTCATCTCTTTTGATGTAACATTTGCTACCAAAGACTCTGAAATACCTCACAGTAGGAGTGATGCCAAACCAAAGTTCATAAGGAGTCTTACCAGTATTACTTCTGATTTGAACCTGATTGAGAGTATAGACTACAGTGTTGATAGCTGTGGAGTCCTAGGAGCAGACAACTGTCTCTTTATTCCATGTTTCTCATAGAATTCTATGAACTCACTGGATGTGAATTCTCCACCTCTATCAGACCTCAGACACTTTAATTTTAATCCAGTTTCATTCTCTACCATAGCCTTGAATATTTTGAATTTCTCAAGAGCTTCTGATTTCTCTTTCAGAAAAGTTACCCACATCATTTGGGAGTAGTCATCAATTAGTAACATGAAGTACCTATCACCTTACAGACTCCTGATTCTTGCCGGACCACATAGCTCAGTATGAACTAAGTCCAACAATTCGATAGAAGATTGTTCCTTGCTTTTGAATGAGACTCTACTTTGTTTTCCCAACTAACATTCTTGGCACAAACTATTTGTAGGTTTCACCAGTTTTAGAAGATCTCTAACAGTCTGAGTGTTGCTTATCTTGATGATATTATCAAAATTCACATGACACATTCTCCTATGCCATAACCAACTCTGATCAATTTGCACAAACAGACAACTTTTACCAGTACCAACTAAATGGAAGATATTACCTTTGTTTGAGTACCAAATGCAATCTTTGTTCCAAAACTTTCAAAGATCTTGCATTTTCCATTCTTGAATCAGAGATCATAGCCTTTGTCCACCAACTGTCCAACACTGAGTAGATTGTGCTTCAAGCCTTCAACATACAGTACATTACCGGTTTTGTTCCTTCCATCAAAAGAAATAGTTCCTCTACCTTTGATTCTGCCAGCAGAATTATCACCAAACTTTACCACTCCTCCTTCATACCTTTCCAAATCTATGGACTTATTTTTGTCACCTGTCATATGGTGAGAGCATCCACTGTCAATGACCCAATCATCCTTTTCTTCAACTTGGGCAGCCAGAGCTCTTTCTACAACTTTATGATTGACAAATTTAGAGGACATTGGATCTT
The DNA here is from genome assembly GCA_027924645.1 of Cunninghamia lanceolata. Classification (NCBI taxonomy): domain Eukaryota; kingdom Viridiplantae; phylum Streptophyta; class Pinopsida; order Cupressales; family Cupressaceae; genus Cunninghamia; species Cunninghamia lanceolata. The sequence goes on from BSBN01000754.1 coordinate 406,051, forward strand.
CTTCCTTGATGGCAACAAACACCTAATCACTTCCGGATTTGTTTTATATCTCTGATTCATCATCTGTTACTCCTTCATTATCATCTTCTTCATGAACACAGTAACAATTTTTTTGGAACCTTGATCTGTTGGGATTTGGTCTTGAAAATCTTTCCGGACACTTTGTGGCAAAATGACCAATCTTATTGTAGTTAAAACACTTAAAAGGCAATTTTCCTTCATACTTACTAGATCCTCTTGGCAATCTTCTTGCAATAAGGGCTTCAAGTTGAGTTGTTTTTGCTTCTTCTTCTTCTAGGTCTTTTCTTGCTTTTTCATACCATGATAGTTTCCTTGAAGAGTTCCTCTTGGATCAAACCTTTATTTACCTTTTACAGAGGCACTAGCTTTGAATGCAGATTCAATCTTGGGAGGGGCATCTCCAAACTTGGTCATCTCAAATGCAGCCAATTTACCAGCCAATTGATCTCTTGTGACAGCTGTATGGGCTCTGAATTCTTCAATGGCAGCAACCTTGATGTTATAAGAAGCAGGCAGGGATTTAGGAATTTTACCAACAATTTCATATTCATCCTAGACTCCACCAGCACATCTAATTCCACAAACAAGCTCATTTACTCTTAGCATAAAGGTAGTGATATTTTCATCTTCTCTCATCTTTAGATTTTCAAATTTCCCTTTTAGACTCTGTAGCCTTGCACATTTAACATACTTGTCTCCTTCATGTAGAAGTTCTAGTTTTTCCCAAATCTCAAAAGCAATTGGTAGGTCAACAACATTTGAAAGCGCTAAATCAGATAATGCACTTAGAAGAGCTTCTATAGTCTGCAGGTTATTTTCAGCATCTATGATTTCATTTGGGGCTTTCAGGCCACCCTGTGGAGGAGTATACTTCGTTGAAGCCATGGTCCAGTACTGTATTCCCATACATTGTAAGTGACATTTCATGTGACTTTTCTAGAGATTAAAATTTGTTCCATCAAACTTCAGACTATCTTTTTTGTAGGACGACATCCTGGATCTCCTCAAGTGGTTAAACTCCTTTTAGAGGAACTTAGCTCTGATACCAATTGTTGGATTCAGGATAGACAACTAAGAGGGGGGGTGAATCAATTGCCCAAAACTTTCTTCTAATTAAACACTTAAATCCTCTTGTGATTTAGCAGCATATTAATAAATCAATCATGAAAACATAATGCATCAAACCAAGAGTAGAAACACATCAACACATAAGACACCAAGATTTTGACGTGGAAAACCTAGTTAAGGGAAAAACCACGGGGTGATTAACCCAAGATTGTATTCTCTATTAGAAGAATAGAAAGAACAAAATGGCACATGCCAATTAGGGCTCATTGCCCAAGCACACTGCTCACAAGAGGCTCACTACCTACAAGAGATACACTATCTACAAAATGATAAGTATCACATACTTAAACTGGAGAATAGCATCTTTGCCATGCTTAAGTCAGTTCCATTTAAGCCCAACACTTCTGCTATGCTCCCCTCTTTGCTACCACACTCTCATCGCATCCAACACGCTTTGAAATGACTTTACAACTCCATATATACACAAGACATTGACTTAGGAATAATCATCTAAGTCAGCAAACATCTACAAGAACATCCGCAAGATGTGTAACTCATCCGGTCGGCCAGTCTCAGGAAGAACATCATCATCCAGAAGTTATTCTTCAATTGTGAGCTCCAAATCCAATGTGGACCACCAAAACGAACTGGGCACAATCCAAAGACTTCCACAAGATTGCCTGAATCACCAAAAATATCCACACTTCATCTTCTTACTGAAATCCTTCTCTCCTTCATCTAGAACCTCAAGAACACAGTCTGTCATCATTGTCACAAAGGAATAGATGCCTGCGGACCTTCAAACCATGAACCAATCGATTTGATACTTCACAAAGACTTCCTCGACACTCCCTCAAATCCATAGAATAGGATAATACATTTCCGGATCTCACTGGACCTATCTGTGTCACTCTGACACCTCTGAACACCTGTCAGAACCGGTTTTACTTGAGCAGGCACAACTTCTTCAGATCTTCATGTGGACCTTTGAAATCATTACTAGATCATAGTAAGACTCATATCTACAAACCCTTTGAACCGCATCCTCTGATAGTCATCTTATCTTGGATCTTTACTTTACTATCTTCACTGTTCTTCTTTGTTCCTGATATGACTAATTTTCTCAATATCCTCAGCACACAGCTCATCCAATCCTTGACATCAATGCAACAAGAGTATGTTGGCATCAATGATAATACCAGTTAGGCCCATATTTGCAACACAAACATCCAATGGTGGGTTTTTCCTCACAAGCCTTCATTCTCCCAGTAGCCTTTCATAATTGGGTTTTCAAACATAACTTTCAGAGTGGGCATGACCTTCAAAATGTAAAGACACTTTCAGATACCCATTTCACCATTTACAAACATATCTCAAAATTAGATAGGGTTTCTTTGTAGGGAATGGTAAAAAACTTATTGTCCTCTTTCTTGACTAGGCTTAAAGTGGGACAACAACTTGGCCTTTTCCACCATAAATTTTAGAGAAGACATGGGTTTCAAAATCAAAAATCATATTTAGATACCCATTTGGATCTTCTACAACATATCCAAAACTTGGCTAGGGTCGTTTTGGTACAAAGGGTTTCAAAATCTGACTATCCTATTTCTTGAGCTTAAAGCATGGTAGCAACATATTTGGTTTTTCCGCCATAAGTTTCAGTGGGCATGATATCAAGAATGTAAACATGGTTTTAGACACACATTACACAATACCTCAAAATAAGGGGTGGTCACTTTGTATGGAACTCTTCAAAAATTGGTTTGTTTGCTCACTATTACCCTAACTAGGGTTTCAGACCTATTTGCAGTAAAATGGACATAACTCCCTCAAAACATAATGAAATTGAGTGCAACAGAAATAAGTAGAGAGTATATTCAATTATCTTTCATTTCTAATTGGTCCCATGCCATTAAATGACCGTATTGGTATGTACCATTCACCAAAATAGAGAAAAAAGTTTCAAAATGCAGAAAACAGAGATGTTTTATTACTTCAACTTCAATATTTTCAACAATCATCATCTCCAACCACCTCTCCCTCTTGTTTTCAACCTAAAAAAGCCTTTTTAAGGCATTTCCAACTATTCCCAAAGGGTTACAACCAACTTTTCAAGTTATGACTATTCATCTTCCCACATTGGCAACAAAAGCAAAAGTTGTTTTGTGCAACTTGACAGCATTCAACAACCTTGACACTTTTTACATTTGCACACAAACTTAATACCCATTGACCCAAACTAGACACCAACACATTTAAAATTCTCTTCTTAGACCTTATTACATATTAAGAACTCAAAGAAAACCAAAATGCCAATTTTGAACCTACTAAACCTAGGGTGCTCCTACACCAAGTATCTTCTATCATACCCAAACAACTATGTTATAGTATTAGTTCTTGTCTCATATACATATCATAATTCATTCTCCTTTATAGTATATTATCCATTATAATAGAGGTTGATACATATATTTTTGGTGGATATATTATAGTATTTTCTTCTTCCTCTTCTATTCTTTTCTATCCATACCTATATTTATGTTTCTCTCTCTCTATCGTCTTTCTATCTATTCCATTATACATTTGTGGAGCTATTACTTGTACCCAAGTATAAGTACTAGAGAGTGTGTCTTCTTGTATTAATTGTGTCCTTTTGATGTGTTGATGCCACATTCCTTTTGTAGTGGTCAATTCTTTCTCTTGCTAACATCATCCCCATTTTGAAATGATGTCTTCTCCTCAAGACTTCTTGACTTTCTCCTACCAAATTTGATAAAATTATGTAATAAAAAATTACTTTTTAGGAACAAAAATTTCCTCAAGGTAAGTATGCTTGTAAATCCCCTATAGTAGTGTGTATATTTTTTCCCATTGTGTGATTTCTTGTAGCAGCAAGATTTTCCCATTGAGACCTACTAGGATCTATTCTTACTTCTCTAAGGTATTTGGTATCTGAATCTACATTATAACTTTATTTTCTTTTGTTAATAGAGCTTTCATATGGGCTAGGTGGGGCATGACTAATTTATGGATTTCTTTTATATGTGCTCTTTGTCCTTCCCTCTAATCTTGAACCTATTGGTAATAGTTATGTATAATCTCATTGTGTACATACTAGCTACCATATTTATCCTTTTGTACATTTCATAAGTCAATGATTTCTACATAATTGTGTTTTCAATGTCTTCAAGCTATATATTCAAGGCTTTTGTTTTGGTAAGCCATCTAGGGTAAAATTGATACAAAGAATTACTATTTTCTTGCATTATTTGTACATTCCTAACTTCAAAGTCTAACTCTTGTGCAATGGACTGTTTCCTTCTTATTTCTTCAATTTGTTTCCTTCTGATATCCTCCATCAACGTTTGTCTAACTATTTCCTCTTGATTCTACAACTACTATAGCATACCATTAGTGACTTAGTTCAGCTATTGCCCCAATGTAATTGAAGAATTCTTAGTGATTTGTGGAGATGTTTCTTGAAGTTTGTTCAACACAATTTCCATTCTATCCACTATATCCATTTATTACTTAAGTAGTTCTCTTATTGATGTCTATAACATATCCCCTAATTATAAGTTTTGTAGTGGAGATTTTGTTCAAGTTCCGTTATTGTCATTTATAGAATTCAAGGGGATAGTAGTGGTTATAACTACTTTTGCTCTACCAAAAATTATTTTATTTCCACATTAAATTGTTTCATGGTTGACTAGTGGAGGTAAAGTGGGCTCTTGCTCTAGTATCTCATATTATTCATGTGCTTTCTCTTGTTCTTTTTCTTATTCTTCTTGTTTCTATTGTTGTTACTTCTTTTGTGGTGTATCTTCCTTCTATCCTATCTTTCCCTTTTCTCCTTCTAGCATTGTGGTGTAGGATTATTGAGTAGCCTCTATAGTTTCTTGTAGTACCTTCTCTACCGCTTCCTTCATTTGAGATAGTAGTGTATCCACTCTGTGTTCTAACCTTATCTCTTCATGTTATAATTGTTTCAATTTAGCCTTCCTCTGTGAAGAAAATTTAGTGATGGTACTACTTATAGCTAAGACATATCTTAACAAGCCTAATCTTATTTTATTGATATTATTATTAGTCTTATATTGTAGCTACTACATAGTTTTAGATGTGGGATTCAAAGTAAGTCTTTTGTAGTACTTTGATATAATAAAAAAAGTACCATGATTAACAGTGCAGAATCATGTCAGTTTCTCATTGTTCCATGTATAACCTTTGGAATCAACTTGTAATTATTTATGAACGATATCAAACTAGCCATTGGTAGAGGCTTCATTATATGGGTAAACTCTAATAGCACTAGGCCAAAAAGGAATTGTTGTGGCTAATATTTTACAATGGATTAATATGATTTTATTAGTCCCTCCAACATAGTAGAATACAATAGTTTCTCAATTTAGTATTAATATATCTTTGAATATTTGTAATTAGAGAAATCAATCAGGTTTTGTAAAGTTTATGTTATGTTGTGTTTTTGCATTTTTATTTTTAAAATAGTGAGATTTTGACTTGATGATTATTTAGTCCATGCTAATTTTGGTACTATAGGGACTATTAAGATGGATCTTGGATTGAATATCAATGGGATTGCTTAGGAAACAAATTTAAGCTAGAAGCACAAAAAGCATAATAAAGATACTCATGCCAAGACTATTATACAAAGTTAAAGCTTCAAGAGGACAAACACTTATGATTTCCTTGATTTTACTAGAAATTAGGGATGATGGAAAAGCGCCAATAAATGGTGAATCTACTAGAGAATGATATTAAGTATTATAGGATTAGCGAATCCACTTAAGAACCCAAATTTTAGAACATGAAATAATCATTTTTTTCTAAAACAAGTTCATGACGAGAAATTATTCCAACAGATTAAGACATCATGAGAGATACTTTTAGAAACCATGTTGGAAAGCAAGTTAATTTACCCTTCTTGGAGTTAATAAAAACAAGTAATTAGAAATAGATATTAGACTAGTTCACCAACAATAAAACATAGGTCTACAATGTATAAGGATGCTTACTAGTAGGCATTTTTTTCATATCCCTGGATATTGCTTTGCTTCTAGCTAGGCATCCATCTCTGCAGTGGAGATATCTCTAGCACTATCAAGAAATAGCTCAACTATTAGTTAGGAATCCATAGCCCTAGTGGAAGTACCTAAGTCACCTGAAGGAATTGAATTTTGGATTTGTGTTTTTCTCTTTCACTCAATATTTTGTTTCTTCTTATCATTTGATCCTTCTATTATTCTCATATTTCCACTAATCTCATGATTCATTTTAGCTCAATCTATAATTAAACATCTAAGACTAATATTTACACATAAGTGGGGAACACCAATGAGGATTTTCATCCAATGAGATAGCTATAAAATTTAATTTAATCAAATCTAGGAAATATCCTTATTTTTTTGTGAAGCTTACTTGAATTCACAAAAAAATTGAAAGCATGAAGATATTTTTGTAATAGGGAGAATCAAACTCTAATAAAAATGCTTATGATTTATGAGTAGAATAATTTTTAATGTTATTACACTAGGACTTAAACTAGATTCAAGGGAGGTGTATTTTTTTCCTATCCAAATAGGAGGAGAAAAATAACTCAAAAGTAATCTTTTTCTTTCCTTAGACTTAGAAAATTATAATTTTAACTAACATAAAACAAAAGAGAAAAGATACTAAATTAGAATTGACTAGTAAAATTCTTAAATGAATCTCTAATAGGGTTTGTTGTTTTTGAAATTTCTAAAGTTTTGGTGGGTTCATGATAGGTGACTTCCCAGGGAGCACCAATGTGGCTCCCCTATCGTAGGCACTTCTAAAACCTTCTTGATCAAGCCTAATGTGATAGGTGACTATGTGTGAAGCTCTCAGGTCATTCTCCCTATCATGGGTTCTTCTTCACATGCCTTACTAAAAACCTCTGATATGATAGGTTGGTTGTCATAGGCTAATCAAGTCAAAGGATCAAGAGTTTTTATGGGTATATCTATGTGGGTGTTGTTGTTATTCAACATACAAAGGAAGGTATTGCATTGAATGTTTTGGATTCTCTAAGGGATGAAGCTATTTTATCCATGTAAAATACTTTGGTTGGTCATTTCATCACTTTCTAGCTAAATATGGATGCAGTTCATAAATGGGTGAAGGGAATATGGAATATTAAAGGGAGTGTATCCACCAACACAATGATTGGAGGTTTGTTCTTATTTAGATTTACCAAAAAGGAAGACCTGATCAAGATTTTCACTAGAGGCCCTTCATTTTTTTATAGAAACCATCAGAATAACTTTACGTTGTACAAATGGATTCTAGGTTTTGATCCCTCTATTTATTTTTGTGTCATGACCCATACTTTGGTTTGATTTCTAGGATTTCATTTGTAGTTTTTGAACCAAAGAATTCTCCAGAGCATAGTGGACTCCTTTGGACAATTTCTTTCCATTGACAAAGTCACCTTGGAAAATATTAGGTTAGTTTTTGCAAGATTTAGCATTAATGTAGAAATGCATTCTATTTTACCTACTCAAATTATTCTACAATCAAGATATGGGAAATGGATTAAGCCTATAGTGTATGAAAATTTTGGTCCTTTTTGCCAAAACTATGGTAAGTTTAGGCATCCTATTAATGAATGTAAAACATCCATTGTCCAAAAGGAACCCAAGAATAAGAATATTTTAGAGGGTGATATGGGGTTATTTCAAGGTGAATATCCTTTTGTTAAGGAAATCCTCAATATTGTTGTTAATAACCCCTTAGAGGAAGAATGAATAAAGAATCGTGATTCTATTGAGACTTTTCTGCTTGAAGGTAGTAGAAAAGGAGGAGAGGAATGTCTACCTCCCTATCCATAGATTGAAGAACATCTCAAGAATAGCATGGAACATCTCCCACTTCTATATGAAGTACTACAGAAGAACAAGTCTATAGATGTTGTTTTCAATGATTCTTAGTCTATTAGAGTGGAAGGATAAATTGATACATGCCTTGTAAATACAAAATTAGATGATCTTGAGATTGTTAGAGAGAAAGGAGAAAATGACCCAAGCTTAGTTTCTTAGAATGAAGGAAATAGACTTGAACCGACAAAGGACAATTTTAGAGATACTCAACAAAATAGTGAGGTGAAGCCTAATAAATGCTATAATAGCTTAAGGAAGGAGGAAAGTTTCATAACAACAAAAACTAAGGTGTCATCCCCAATAGGTAAGGATGACACCTCTGAAATTACTTTAACAAACAAATGGACACTGGTCGGGAAAGGAAGGAAAAAGAACTATGTCAAGAAAGCTAATGTGGGAAATGAAAACAAATAGGGGAGACCTTCTCAAAGAGAGAAAAGATCAAGAGATGTAGTGAAGGAAGTAGATATGGGGACACAAAAAACTCTGGAGAACATTTTAGGCTCCAGGAAACCTAGAAAATGATTATGAAGATTCGATTATGGGCCTTAATGGCGATGATAGGTAAATATTACCTACTATTGATTTTTGTTAATCCTTATGGTTTTTATCAGAACTTTGGTGTTATTGTTCTTTATAAGGATTATTTCCTAGAACATTAGAGGGACAAATAGCCCTCTCAAATAGTTCCTTCTTAATACCTATATTTTGGATGACAAGGTTGATACTATGATGATTCAAGAGACTAAGATGAATGAGGCCACATTTTCTTCTGTTATGAATTTAATTTGGCTTGGGACTAAGTATTGAGTAAGCCCTTCTGAAGGTGCTTCTAGAGGCATTGTGACTATGTTGAATCTTGCTTCATTGGTGGGTACTATGATTGAGAACAACAAGAATTTTATTACTACCTCCTTCTCCAATAAGGAGGTTGACATGAGAAATGGATGCTTGTTAATGTGTATGATCCTAATTCTAAATCAGCTAGACAAATTTTATTGGATTATTTAGCAGTGGGTATGGGAAGAGATCCTACTTCCAACTAGATTATAGCTAGTGACATTAATGCCCCCTCTATCCTTCTTAGAAACTTGGAGGATTAGAGGATTACTTAGATAGTATGGTGGATTTGGATAGCTTCCTTTTCTATACTGGCTTGATTGATGTGGTTATTGATGGTACTTTGTTTTCTTGGTCAAATAGAAGAATGGGAAACAATCTCATTTAGGTTAAGTTAGACAGATTGCTTATATCTAATTCTTGGAATATCCATTCAAATCTGAAATTTTCTACCTTTCCAAGGGTAGGTTCAAATCATAATCCTATTTTATTCTATTGGACTCTTCATGTTGAATGCATTAGGCAACTGAGAGGGGGGGCCTAAATCAGTTGTCACAAAAACTTAAACACTTCTTCATTTAAAAATTAATCATTTATCCACAATTATTATGATATAACAATGAATGGATGAAATTAGAAACTTAAACACAGATGCAACATTATACACAAGAGACACCAAATTTTTATGTGGAAAACCCCAAGGTGGGGAAACACCATGCAGAGGATTAGCTCTCAAAATATATTGCAATCTTTGTAGAATGATGTTCAAGCTTGGTCACTCCATGGGCCCAGAATATACTGGCTCACTGCCTCAACCCTAAACCTACAACCCTAAACCTACAAAGATTACAATAAGGGTTGTTAAACCCTGAGGATTGTTAAACCCTACTGGTGGCTCACTGCCAAGCTCAGTGCCACAATCACCATCTTCTTCATGCCTGAGATTAAAACATTGAAGTACAATTGGTCCTCTGCTCTACTCTACCCTGCTCTGCCTTATCTCCTCATCCCTTTTCCTTACTTTCCCATTCTCTCTCAAGGACACCTTTTCCATGACTCAATACAAGTATTTATACACTTCATCAACCTTGGAAAGATTAACAAGGTCAACATTACAATCATCAACCATTGGAATAATCTCCATGGTTGGCATTACAAACATTTACAAAATAGGTCTTGACCTATTACAACATTATACAAAGGAAATGAAGTAAATATGTATGCGGATCACACGATGCATTAATTGGGACTCAAACATGATCTTCTATGCCACACTGGACACTTCCACAATCTTTAAGGAATCTCCACAACAACTAGATTTAACCAAGTCAGCTAAGACTGGTTACATGTTACACTATCTAGGAACAATCTTCAAACAAGATCTCAATTCTTTAACAAGGACCAATGTCAAGATAGGAACATGAATAGGAGACATCCACAAGCACATTGTAATCATCAGCAGAAACCACATGAACCTTAACCACTTTAGCCATAGGAATCTTTTCACCAGAACACATGAACTTCACTATCATCAACTTACATAAGAGAAAGATAGCTTGTGGACCACCAAAACATGAACCACTACATTTGTAGGCACTTGTCATCATCCTAGAATTCCCTCTAGAACTACAGAGAAAAATACTTTATTGCGGAGGAATGCAGAGAAAAATACTTTCTCCCTGTCACCAGAGAATAATTAGAGAGAGCAAGTTTTACTCTGGTGAATGCAACTCTCTTAATTTTTCACATCAGAGGCTCAAACTCAGGATTTAGAATCTTCATGTCTTCCTTTAAATAACTTCCAATCTGCAGACCAAGATATTCAACCAGTGAGAAATGAGGAGCAATCTACCAGAATTTTCTTTAGTATACAATTCATTGTCTATACTGCGCTTCACTGTAACTCACTTGTATCTTCCAGAGGGGCCAATTTTCTCAATATCCTCAACATACAAAGCTTCTAAACAAGTAATAGAATAGGACATAGTTGAATGACAACAAAGATATGTCAACATCAATGACAACACTGATTAGGCACATAATTGCAACAATCTCCCCCTTTGTCATTGATGGCAACATATGATGTGAAAAATTGCAACAACCATCAAAACAAGATTATCCCCCTATCATTTTACACATATGCACTCTTTCTTTCTAAGTTTTTCACATGACTTCTCTCCCCCTTTGACATCGATGGCAAAGGGCACATACTTGGACTCTTCTACTCTGATTCAATTTCTCTTCTGAACTTACTAACTACTCCCACTTAGAAGTAACCCTAAAAGCATCAATTTGGAATTGAAGAAGCACCACTAGACTGATGCACTCTTGTGCATCTTAGTTTAGAGTAGGAGGGGTAATAACCCCTAACTTTTCTCGAAGATACTCAAAAGTATCCTTAGGCAGAGGTTTGGTGAAAATGTCTACAATCTAATCTTTTGTAGATACATACTCCAACTTGACTTCATTCTCTATGACCTTTTCTCTTAGAAAGTGGTATCTTATGGATATGTGCTTTGTCCTTGAATGCATTACTAGATTCTTTGATATGTTTATGGCACTTGTATTATCACAAAAGATTGCAATCGGATCTTCATACATAACTCTGATGCACTTCAAAGTCTACTTCATCCATAATACTTGAGTGCAACTACATGCTGCTATAATATATTCTATTTCTACAATAGACATGGATATTGAATCATGTTTCTTGCACCTCCACTTGTTTTTCACATATCCAAGATACTAACCTTTTTCCCAAAAAGAATGCACATCCACTTGTACTTTTTCTTTCAGCTACATCTCTAGCCCAATCTACTTTAGTGTATGCACTAAGAGTGAAATCATTGTCTTTTAGATACCACAAACCATAATCTATTGTGCCTTTTAAATATCTCATAATTCTCTTGATTGCCATCATATGTGACTCCTTGGACTCTGCTTGAAATCTTGCCACAAGACAAATTGCATGCATTATGTCATGTATGGTTTGGGTTAGATAAAGTTGTCCACCAATCATATATATGTACCTTTTTTTATCTACCATAGGTGAATCATCATTTTTTCTCAAATTACAATAGATTATCATGGGAGTATTTACTGGTTTAGAGTCTTCCATCCCAAACTTCTTTAGCAACTCTTTCACATACTTAGACTATGAAATGAAGATACCTTTATTTGATTGATTTATTTGTCGACACAAAAATAAATTCATCTCACCAAACATGGATATTTCAAATTTACTTTGCATTTCTCAAGAAAACACTATGCACATGTACCTTCATTGCCTCCAAGGATAATGTCATCAACAAAGACTGCTACAATTAAGATTTGTTCATCATTGATCTTGAAGTAGAGATTGTTGTTTGTAGTACCTTTACTGAACCCTATTTGTATCAGATACCTATCCAACTAAGCATACCATGCCCTGGGGGCTTGTTTTAATCCATACAAAGCCTTCTTCAATCTGCATACCATGTCACCCTTATTTGATGACTGGAATCCTTCCGGTTGTTCAATATAGACATCTTTTTCCAACTGTCCATTCAAGAATGCAAACTTTACATCCATCTAATATACTTTAAAATCTTTGTAGGATACAAATGCTAGAAACATTCTTATAGCTTCAAGCTTTGCTACTAGTGCAAATGTTTCCTCAAAATCTATTCCTTCAACTTGAGAGTATCCTTTGCATACCAACCTTGCTTTGTTTCTTACTACTTCACCATCTCATTCATCGTGTTTCTGAAAACCCACTTGGTACCAATTACATTTTTGTTTGTTGGTTTGGGAACAAGATCCCAAGTCCGATTCTTCTCTATCTACATCAATTCTTCTTTCATAGATTTTACCCAATTCTCATCATTGCAAGCTTCATTGACAGTCTTAGGTTTAATCTTGGAAATCAGATAGAAATTTATTTGTTCTTCTACAGTTCTTCTTCTGGTCAGGATTCCTTTACTTTTATCTCTTATTATTTGATCTTTAGAATGATTAAGTTTTACATACCTTGGTGTCTTGGCAGCAATTTCTGGACCTTGATTCTCTTCATCTAAGCTATTTCCATGTTACACCACTTCTGAAACATTTGGTTTATCTGATTCATATCCACTTGAATCTAGAGACCTATCCTTGCTTTCATCGACTTTGACATTTGCGCTTTTAATGATCTTATTTAGCCTCTTATTATAACACCGATAGGCCTTGCTCCTAGCTAAATAACCAAGGAAGATTCCTTTGACTTGGAATCTTCCAATATACTTCCAGAAGATCAGCTTCATTCATCATGGTTCCAGTAGCTTCTTGAACATTTCTGTTCTTTCTTTCAACAACTCCATTTTGTTGTGGAGTTCTAGGTGTAGATAATTGTCTCTTTATCCCATGTTCTTCATAAAAGAAATTGAATTCATTTGATGTGAACTCTCCTCCTCTATCAGATCTTCAACACTTGATCTTTAAATCCATCTCATTTTCAACCATTGCCTTAAATGCTTTGAACTTATCAAGACCTTCTGATTTTTGTTTCAAAAAGGTAACCCAAGTCATTCGAGAATAATCACCAATAAGCAACATAAAATACCTATCTCCTTGCAAGCTTCTTACTTTGGTAGGTCCACACAAGTCTGTATGAACTAGTTCCAGTAATCTATCAACTGATTGGTCCTTGCTTTTGAAACTTGTTCTTGTTTGTTTCCCAAATTGACACTCCTTGCAAATAGGATTAGTAGGCTTCACAAGCTTGATAAATCTCTAATAGCCTATGCAGTACTTATCTTCATAATGTTTTCAAAATTGATATGACACAACCTTCTATGCCATAGCCAACTTTCATTAGTCTAAGCCAACAAACAATAATTTTGAATTCCTCTCAAGTGGTAGATATTACCTCTAGTCTTCTTACATGTTGCAATGATTGTTCCAGAGATTAACCTAATCTTGCATCCATTGTCCTTGAAGCTTAGGTCATACCCTTTGTCACACATCTTACCCACACTCAAAAGATTGTGTTTTAATCCTTTCACATACAAGACATCTTTAGTATTATGCTTTCCATCAAAAGAAATAGATCTTTTTCCACAAATCTTACCAGTTGTATCATCTCCAAACCTAACCAATCCACCATCATATCTTTCGAAACTCACAAACTTACTTTTATCATCAGTCATGTGGTGAGAGCAGCCACTATCAATAACTCATTCATCTTTGTCTTCAACAACCTGAGAAGCCAAAGCACTTTCCACTGGTTTTTCTTTCTTCATACAGCCAACAGGATTAGTAGACATAGGTTCTTCTTTAATAGCAATAAACAAGCATTCATTACTAGAAGTACTAGCATTATCTGGTTCACCATCATTTGATACTCCTTCGTCATCATCAAAATCTTGAACATAATAACATTTCTTTTGGATCCTAGACCTGTTCTCATATCTTTTCCTATTTCTTTCAATTCTTTTAGGACATCTGGAAGCAAAGTGGCCTACTTTATAGTAGGAATAACATTTGAAAGGTAATTTACCTTTAAACTTACTTGATCCTCTTTGCAATCTATCCACAAAGTTGGCTTCAATTTCATTGAACTCATCATCTAATTCTACCATGTACTTTTCTGATCTGGAGGTTTTCCAGAAGTACTGGCTTTGAAGGCAATCTCTACTTTTGGCAGGACATCATCAAACTCTCTCATCTCAAAGGCAGTAAGTTTACCAAGCAACTGCTCTCCATCAACATCTTTTACTTGCATAAATTATTCAATTGTAGCTACCTTGTGACTATAGGTCTTTGGCAATGATTTGAGAACTTTTAGTACAACTTTCTTATTACCAAGAGTTCCTACCATACCTTTTATTCTGGTGACAAGTTCATCAACTCTTTGCATAAAGGTTGTTATGATTTCATCTTCATTCATCTTCAAACTTTCATATTTCACCTTCAGACTTTGTTGCTTGGCCTGTTTCATAGAATCATATCCCTCATACAGGTTTTTTAGCTTTTCCCATACCTCATTTTCAGTTTCAAGATCCACCACTTTTGTTAGTACTGTGTAATTCAATGAACTTAATAGAGCATCTTTTGCTTTGACATCCACTTCATATTCCTTGATTTCATCTTCAGTCATCAAACCATTCTGAGGCAAGGTGTATTTTGTTTCTACAACTTTCCATACTTTGTAACCAAGACAAAGAAGATGGCTCTGCATTTGTGCCTTCCAAAGAGCATAGTTTGTCCCATCAAAATGTGGGGCTTCCTTCTTATAAGACATTTTGGATCTTCCTCAAGCTCTTAGACTTTCTTTAGAGGAAATTGGCTC
Source organism: Cunninghamia lanceolata (assembly GCA_027924645.1). Classification (NCBI taxonomy): domain Eukaryota; kingdom Viridiplantae; phylum Streptophyta; class Pinopsida; order Cupressales; family Cupressaceae; genus Cunninghamia; species Cunninghamia lanceolata. The sequence goes on from BSBN01000754.1 coordinate 421,207, forward strand.
TGATACCAATTGTTGAAATGGGTCGGACAACTAAGAGGGGGGGTGAATCAGTTGTCAAAAACACTTAAACACTTCTTCACTTACACATTAATCATTTATCCACAATTATTATGATATAACAATGAATGCTTCAAATTAGAAACTTAAACACATATGAAACATTATACACAAAAGACACTAGATTTTTACGTGGAAAACCCAAAGGTGGGGAAAAACCACAGAGAGGATTAGCTCTCAAAATATATTGCAATCTTTGAAGAATGATGTTCAGGCTTGGTTACTCCATGGGCCTAGAACATATTGGCTTACTGCCATGAAGTATAGCTAGGTCTAGTATGCTCACTACCTCAACCCTAAACCTAGAAAGATTACAATAAGGGCTATTAAACCCTGAGGGTTGTTAAACCCTACTAGTGGCTCACTACCAAGCTCACTACCACAATCACCATCTTCTTCATGTCTAAGATTAAAACATTGAAGTAAATCAGTCCTCTTCTCTGCTCTACCTTATCTCCTCGCCCCTTTTCCTTACTTTCCCATTCTCACTCAAGGACACCTTTTCCATGAATCAATTACAAGTATTTATACACTTCATTAACCTTGGAATGATCATCAAGGTCAGCATTACAATCGTCAACCATTGGAATAATCTCCAAGGTCAGCATTACAAACATTTACAAAATAGGTCTTGACCTATTACAACATTATGCAAAGGAAATGAAGTAAAGATGTATGCAGATCACACCATGCCTTAGTTGGAACTTAAACACAATCTTCCATGCCACAACACACTTCCACAATATTCAAGGAATCTTTGCAATAACTGGAATTAACCAAGTCTTTTAAGACTGGTTATATGTTACACTATCTGGGACCAATCTTCAAACAAGATCTCAATTCCTTAATGCGGACCAATGTCAAGATAGGAACATGAATATGAGACATCTACAAGCACATTATAATCATTAGGAGAAACCGCATGAACCTTAGCCACTTTAGCCATAGGAATCTTCTCACTGGAACACATGAACTTCACTGTCTTCAACTGACATAAGATAAAGATAGCTTGCGAACCACCAAAACATGAACCACTGCATTTGTAGGCACTTATCATCATCCTAGACTTCCCTCTAGAATTACAGAGTAAAATACTTTATTGCGAAGGAATGCAGAGAAAAATACTTTCTCCCTGTCACCAGAGAATAATCAGAGATAGCAGGTTTTATTCTAGTGAATGCAACTCTCTTAATTCTTCACACTGGAGGCTCAAACTTAGGATTTAGAATCTATTGGCCTTCCTTTAAATAACTTCCAATCCGTAGACCAAGATATTCAACTAGTGAGAAATGTGGAGCAATCTACCAGATTGTTCTTCAGCATATAACTCACTGTCTATACTGCACTTCATTGCAACTCACTTGTATCTTCCAGAGGGGCCAATTTTCTCAATATCCTCAACATACAAAGCTTCTAAACAAGTAATAGAATAGGACATAGTTGACACCAATGACAAGAAAGATGTGTTGACATCAATGACAACACCGATTAGTCACATACTTGCAACACTTCACCAAAGGAAAGTTGTTGACCCTTTCAAGTATGAAATAATGTGGGCTTCCCACCCTAATTTTAGAGATCTTGTTGAGAAATGGTTGAATATGCTGGTAAAATGTACTATTATGTTGTGTCTTCCCAAAAAATGATGTTAGTTAAAAATAAGGCTAGATGATGGAATAGATTCAATTTTGGAAACATAGTATAGTAGAAAAAGAAAATCTCCTTAAAACTCAAAGAAATACATAATAGAATGATGGAAGGAGTCTGTGATTTTGAAACATGTCAACAAGAGATAAATTTTAGGGAAGAATGACACAGACTTCTTCTAAGAGAAGAACCTTTCTGGAAACAAAAGTCAGATTTCAATGGTTGACTGAGGGAGATAGGAACACTAAATTTTTTCATCAGTCTACTCTCAAACATAGGAGGAGAAACTCTATTAATAAGTTACAACAAGATAATGATATTGTTATTACTAATGATGGTCTTATTAGAAATGTTGCTTCTAATTTTTGAAAAAATATTCTATAAGGTTATGAGGGTAATCTTGAGTTACTTAATCATCTTTTGGAGGTTATTCCTACTGTACTTTTTGATTTTGACAATGTTGAATTGGTTAAAAGTTCTTTGGATGAAGAATTGCATGTTGATGTTTTCTCCTTTGGGCCTTTCAAAGTTGCAGTACCTGATGAATTTCCCATTGCTTTCTTTCAAGAGTTTTTGGATATAGTAGGAAAAGCTTTAACTACTTTTGCTAGAGACTTTTAAAAATCTGGACAGATCTTGAAGCAATTTAATTCCACCTTCATTGTTTTGGTTCCTAAAAAAGGTGATTTTATTACATTAAGTGATATAGACCCATATGTTTATGTAACACTATCAACAAAATATTTTCTAAACTTATTGTCTATAGAATCAAATCATTCTTGCAAGATATTATTTCTCAAAATCAGAAAGGTTTTGTTCCTATTAGATAGATTGTAGAAGTTGTTTCAGCTATCCATGAGATTTTTCATTCTATAGATAACAATAGAAGAGAAGGTATCATTCTCAGGCTTGATATTTCTAAATCTTATGATAGATTTTCTTGGTATTTCCTTTTTGTTGTACTTGAAAAGTTTGGGTTCAAATGAAAAATCTGTAAACTTATTAAGGAATGTGTTACCACTTTGAAGTATTCTATGTTGATCAATGGAGGCCCTATGATATTTTTTAACAGTGGTAGAGGTTTGAGACAAGGTGACCCTATCTCTCCTTATCTCTTTATATTGGGGGCTGAGGTTCTAGTTAGAAATATTACCAAGTTGATTAACTCAAGAAACTTGGTTGGTGTTAAACCAACTTCTTCGGTCTCCCCCTCCTCTCATCAACAATTTGTTGATGACACTATTATGTTTGGAGCCTCATATATTATTGAATCCAAGCAATGCAAAATCTTATTAAATGAGCATGCTAAGGTTTCTAGTTAACACATAAATTATGATAAGAGTAAGCTTTACTTTTTTAATATTGTTGAAGCTCTTCAAAAAAAAATTGTTGGTATTTTGGGGTGTCAAAAAGCTTGTCTTTCATCTACTTACCTCGATATAACTCTTTCTATTAAGAAACTCAATAAAAAAAATTTGTTTGGTATTGTGGATAAAATCTAGAAAAAAAATGGATGGATGGAAAGGTAAATTGTTAAGTCAGGATGGAAAATATCAGCTTGTTAAGGCCTCTTAAAAAAATATCCTAGTTTATTATCTCTCTTTTTTTAAGATCCCCTTTTGTATGGATAAGAAAATTGAACAAGTTCAGAAAAGGTTTCTGTGGAGGGGCATGGAGGAGAGGAAAAGATTGGGCCTTATTAATTGGAAATTGTTTGCCAAAGTAAAAGTAATGGAGGATTAGGTATTACAAAACATTAGAATTTCCACAAAGCCCTTTTGGCCAAAATTGTATGGAGCCTTCTAAATGATGATAAAGATAGGTGTTGGTTATTTTTAATTCCCAACTTGATCTCAAAGACAATCTAAAGAATAGCCAATTGTAGTGATCAATTGCCTTGAGGTATTGTCCAATGAATAGGAAAAGTTGGATTACACTTTTCCTCCGCACTTTAGGCTCTACAAAACCTAGGAGGGTGAGCCTTTACAATATTATTTAAGATCTCTTTGCCTTTTATCTCAAATATTATTCCAAGCAGATATGCTCTCCCTAATATGCTAAAGAATTACAGAATATGCTAAAGCAATTGGCTAGATCCTTAGGCTTCTATACATTCATTTGCACGAGAACATGAAAATAACATTAAGAGAATAACTAATTGCAGAATTGGGAAATTCATTGTGATTTTCAATTTAAATGACCAACGAGTTATACCAAACACAAATTTAGAGAGATTGGTTCCTTAACCTAGGCTATAGAGTGAAGAGCTAATTCACTCAATTTTGATACATACCATGCAAGGAAAAAAATATAGAAAACCTAATTGGATCCAATGATTGAACTGACTAGGATCTTACAATGAAGTGATAGAAATAAACTCAATGGCGGTAAACCATCTAGATTATTACAACGATAAAGATAAGCAATTATTTCACTCTAATATCCAAATCCAAGAGCTATATCATACATTAAGCCAATAAGATGAAATTATAAATTTCATCAAACAATAGGCAAGCAAACTAAAAACACATAATATATTTACCCAGATTGAGTAGATATAATTGAGTTATGATCATGTGTTGTAGCTAGACCAAAATGTAATAATAAACTATTTATAATTCCAACCAAACCATTGATTTATAGAAATTCTCCACAAGCTAGTATTTTACATAAACAAAATTAGAAATTGTAACCTTTATCCTTTGAAACCATTTCCAAATTGCCAATGGTCATGCAATTGTCACTGTAGGCTATACTACTATGTTTTAGACTACTACTATACTTAGAACAATATTAAATCACTAAATAATCCTTATTGGAGAGGTATGACCATCATATACAAATTGTACGACCCATAGAAACTTTCTTCAAAGATTACAAAGTATGAAGACTCCTAAATACCACAAACTACTCCTAATTCTCAATTGCCCCTATTTACTAGGTAGTATTACACTCCTTAGAACGTGACTTAGGCACAAACACAGGTGAGTCATCTTCAATATAGAACATGAAGCCTCTCCTTGTTGATGACGACCTCCAAGTCACTCCTGCTCTCGTGGTAAAATCCAGTCGAGTAGATGGATGGCATGAGGGTGATTTTGTTCATGTGTATGCATAAAGTTGTGGAGAGTGGACAGCCCGTCCTAGGGCCTAGTTTGTGCCATTGATTCCTCTATAATCTAGGTAACCCTATGACCTAAAGGGTCACTAGTTTTCGATCTCATTTTTGGGTTCCTAAGGTTCTAATGCCTAAATAGATGTCAATTCTACTCATTGATGTGTATGGAATGTTGTAACCTTTCTTCATTAGCTTTAATGATTTGTTGTATGATGTTTGCTTGTTGTATGACCCTAACGGTGTGTTTTTGTTTTTCTTGTGTCTATTGAGTGTGTTGGGGGTTTTGGGTGTATCAATTATATCTCCTTAAGGATATCTCTAACCCACTCACCTCTAATTCTAGGGCACATTCATATGCTTGGATAAAAGAGAATTTAATAGAGTTTGATCTTGGTTGACTTTGTGTTTAACTTTGACTTTGTGATGTAACCAAAGGTTTTATTATGATTTCACTAGATTGTTTGAACTTCTGGTGGTATTAAGGAGTTTTTGACTATGTTTTGAAATTGACCTTGTGATGAAATCGAGGGTTTTGATTCTCTCTTGTTCTATTTTTTTTGTATTTTTGATGAATGAAACTAAATGAATGCAAAACAATTTTTTGGTTTCTTTTCTGAATAAATGATAATATGATGTAAGTAATCTAGGAATTCTAAATATGAATGCAAATTGACATGAATTTTCCCAATGTAATGTATGTTATATTTTTATTCTTTCTACAAACAATTTTAGATCTAACCTACGAAGTAAGAATACATGAATGAAATCTAATCTATGAATTGCAATGAAACTAATTTAAGCAATGCTAATCTTGAAATAAATCCTATCAAGGAAATGGAAACAAGAAGATTACATTTTCCAAGAACAAAGCATGATTTAATTAACTAAATTCTTTGGTGCAGAAGCTTGGAATATCCTCAAAAATCCTTTGTGTGGCAACCTTTCCTCTCCTCTATAGAAATATGGTACTCCTCTTGGTGATAGGAATAGGGTAGAAATTGATTGAAAATAAGCTATAGGAGCTATTGATTGAAATGAGACATGAAAGATAAGAAGCATTTGGGCTTGGAAAATCCATGAGTGTAACATTGCTAAAAGAATCTTTCGAAAGCTTTGGCAACAATACTAAGAAACAAAAGGCTCAAAAGTCCTACAGAGAGCATCAAAATGTTAAGTCTAGAGTAAAATCATGATGAATAGATACAACAATAAATTTGCCTCCCTTATTGCTTGAGGGAAGGGGGTATTTATAGTATTGAAGAGCTCACAGTAGGTGGGACTGATTACGGAGTAAACTCAATTTGATTGATGAGTTAATAGGGTTAACTAGGGAGTGAACTAGTTTGATTCTAGATAGTGAACTAAGCTTGATAGCTTATCACTCATAGATGAATGGGATTTATCATGCGATAAATGTGAGATAAGAATAGATCAATGGGATCTAATTATGGTTGATTGGAATAGAAGAATGAGTTAAGAATAGGCTAGGCTTAGTTAGGATTGAATTTGCATGCAAACTAGAGAAAAAATGAAGCTAATTTATGCTTGAACTGAAGAGGAAATCACTTTTAGAAACACAATAAGGTCACCCTTTTTATTAGTAGGGTCAGCCAGGGATCACCCACAAGAGATCCTAAACTCAGAGGGGGTTACCCATAAAAGAGATTATCTGGGAGTGATTTGAAGGGTTGAGAATGATCCTAGGAGGCTGAAGATGATACTTGGCCCTTGAAAATGACCTAAATGATGCATATTATGGGATCCCATCTTTTATAAGTACAGTTTCCTAGGGGCGATCTAGGGTCACCTAGGGGAGATCTAGGGTCACTTGGGGGAGATCCTAAACTGAAAGAGGTAACCCAGAAGAGAGGGAAGACATGTTAATTTTATGTGTTGAGAAAGTTTTGGGAGGTCAATTCAAGGCTTCTAGAGGGTTAAATGGGTGAAATAGTCTAAGGGAAGATGAATTTTCTAGGTTACGATGCTATTAGGCTATGTCAATGAGGTTGAAAAAGTGATAAATATGAAATTCTAACAAGAGGGGCATTGAAGATGGAATAGGGTCAAGAAATGTTAGCTAGGGGGAAGGAGAAGAAAGAATGAATCAGGAAATTCCATCCACATGTCACCAAGAATAATACTTGTTGAGAGGTCAGTATAATTACATGCTTGTATTTGCATGTTTAGGATTACAACTCATCATCAAGTTACCATGTAGGCCCATGCACTTTTTTAGTGCTTACATATTTTCCTCACTGGGGATGGTAGTCTACATGAAAGGTAGGTATCGTTCCCAAACTAGGCCTTAGTCTACATGAAAGATAGGTAACGTTGTTGATTTCCTACAATTGTACCTACAATAATAAGCATCAGTTTGATATTTAATGTGTTTAAAATAGTACTAGAAATGAAACAAGTGAACATATCATTAGATATGTCATGTATATACCTATGTTGCTTTCACTTCACTATGGGGACTTGCAAGGATGAAAGAGCAAGGGTAAAAGAGCATTACAAAATATACAAAGTACTTCAAAAATGCATCAAATGAATTCATACTAAGAGAAGAGGATAGTAGAAATATGAGAAAAAGAGGTCAGATAGTGACAAAACTATGCAAGTGAATAGTCAACAGGAAGCTACTCTCAATGTGATCATAAAGATGGCAACCAACCATTCTTCTATTGATAATCAAATACAAAAAGCATAAAAAATTCCTCCTAAAACCCTAGATTTTGTTTAGATGATTTCTCCCAAAACAATTCATTTTTGTCAATTTTTGTTGTTGCAATATGTTATTTTTCCTATTTCAATGTGTGTATGCCTTTTCATTTGTCAATTTTAGCTAAAATTTGAGGTTTTTGGAATGATTTTATCATCCTAGGGCATGGGATTGGGTCACACCTTTTACCAAGGTTGATCTCTTATGGGAGATCATGTTGTCAGGTAGGGTCACCCAAGGGAGATCTTGTTGTAATTAAGAGTCACTTAGGGGTGATCCTATTGTAAAGCAGGGTTGCCTGGGGGAGATTTTCCCTGGTGAAAGGGGTGACCTAGTTAGTATGATTTTTGACTGTAATACTTTTTCTAATGATGCATTTGACACTTGGTTTTCCTTTGATTTTAACACCAACCTCATAACTTTATTATATTTTCAAGGAATATATGTTTTTTTGTGGAATCTTGCAAGTTTTACAATGTTTTTGGGATTTTATGAGTTTAAAGAGATCTAACATATGGCTCCTTATATGTAATAGGATATGGGCTTTTGATGGAATGTGACTTGTGTGCAAGTTTGGTTTGTTGATGCTTATGAGGCCTTATCTTAAGGAGATCATGTTATCTTGAAGAAAGTGGGATTAGACAAGATATCCAAGTTTTCTTTGGCTCATCCTTTATCTCATATTTTTTGACATACGTATTTGGATGCAGACAAGAATACCTTAATGTTCTCCAAAGTCTGAGGGGAATGGATCATCACTTTGTATGACATTTATCACATCTTGGGGGACCTTGTGAGAGGACAACTTGCCTTGCCCGAGAGTGAGTCAGATAGAGAGAGGTAGACGTAGGTAGCCTTCATGGGGGTGAGTCACCTAAGAGATCATCAAGGGGTATAACTTACTTTGATGCCTAGCCTAACAATTTTTCTTCTACGAAATTACCTCATTGGCTTGGATTCTTCTAGACTATCAAGAGATAAAGGATTAGCAAGACTCATATGGAGTCGGGCACCCATCATTTAGGGCATAGAGTAGGGCATAGTGTTTGCATGGGAAGTTGATATGCTTGCTTTGGTTTATCAGAACTTCTATCGTATTGCGAGGCTATGGGATCTTGCATTAATCCATACTTCTTTGGATATGTCATGGATTTTTAAGTATATTAGACCATTCTAGAGGGGCATGCCACTTTCATATCCTAGATTATCGAGGACAACACAATGGGGTCATCTTGGTCACTTTGATTCTAGGACACACACGTTAGATACCCTTATAGATATGGATATTATTCCTAGTCCTTATGTTGATATGGAGGGCTTATGGTCAGCGGATAGTCAAATTTGAGACTATTACAGAGGTGTGGTAAATTTGCGAGATATGCTTGGTTCAATTAAGCCACACCACATTGATTGAGTCTTTTATAAATTGGGATGATTTTCTAGAGGACTTATGTTAGTTTCTATTTTCTACAGGTCTATTCAAGAGATGGGTCACATTGAGTAGAGGGTGATTGCTTGAACTCCTTTGACTCTAGAGTTGATTAAAATAGTGGCTTATGATGTGCGAAAGAGATAGAGATAACTACGAGGATCCCAATATGAGAGATTAATGGTCATGGAGGAGATTAAGGACTCTACGGATGGGGACTATGATCTTCAGGGAAAGGGTAGTAATGAGGAGCATGTTGGGGGATCATGAGGTACATTTAGATGATGAGGTAGCACTAGAGGGGACTCCTCCTAGTAACACTTTAGTTCATTCTTTGTCAGATGATTTGATGAGACTTTATGACCCTTCATGGTAGCCTGGTGATCCTTGTAAGAATTTCTTTCCACATGTACTTACTTTAAACACTTCTCTTTACTTTATGGGTTTGTCCTTTGACTAACACTCTTTCTTCTTTTCATTCTCTTTAGTTATTGCTGAAGAGTAGAGGGATCTTGTTTGAAATGCTTCACTAGATTTGGTGGTCTTTTCTATAGGGTACTCGCAGGAGAGACTACTCATTGATGTCTAGTTACCAGCAATGGTCAGTTGCCATACTGATTTCTTTTTCACAATAAACACATTTATCTTGAGGTTATTGCTTTGAGAGCTAGGAATAATATACTTGAGGGTGAGAACATTTTTCTTCAAGAAATTGCTAATCTAGGAATTTGTAGGCTTGGCTGATGGACTAGTATAGTTGGTCCTTCCCATTCATAGGTTGTTAGTAGGATTCTATACTCTCTGTTAAGCCTAAAAATATTCCTTATGAGCATAACACAAAATCTCTAAAACTGACTACAATTACTTATCTAACTCACATAAGTTGTCTTGTTAAGCATATAATACAATAATACATCACATAATTTCTATTTATCTAGTGCATAGGTTTGAAATTTTGAAATATAACTATAAGACTAACATGATTAAATGAAACAGAAAATAAACAAGACCTAAGGGGCCAGACCTAGGCCTTAGGGGCTCATAAAATATGGCCTTGCCTATGTAATGTGATGAGAAGTTTCATAGTTCACCTATTAGACTTCCAACCAATCTTCGTTGTCTCATCATATAAAATTTGGATCAGTATACGAAAAATAATTGGTTTTCAAAATGGAAAGTCCTAATTTAGACATGTATGATGCATGTAGCATAGGTATAAAAAGCCATCAAGGGATATTAAAAGACTTATCTTGAACATTCACAATGAAATTCTTATAAAATCAACTTACGTGACTAATAACCTATAAATATAAATATAGATAAAATATTGTCAACATCAAAGTTATACTTGATATATTACCCAGAAATAGTTAAGAAAGAAGAAAACTTCTATTTAATTTTCCCATCCCAACAAAAGTTCTCACCTTACAATGATTCCCAAAATCACAATAATTTATCACATCTAATCAGCATATTAACTACCATGAATGCCATGTATCCAAGCATATAATTAGTGCAGCAATTTTAAAACAACGAGAAGAAGGGCTTTCAAAAAAATTATTATTTTTTTAAAAAAGAGGGGTATAGCCCCAGACTTATATTGATATTAGTAATATTGATCAAAGTACAAAAAAAAAGGGAGGGATATATAGGTCTACATGCCTCGAAGTGGCCCATAAGAACAAAAACTACTCAAAACAAAGTAAAACTAAACAAAAAAAAAGAGATAACCACCAATGCTAAGCACCACCAAGCCACCACCAGAAACCCACCATAGTAAAGACACATTTAATCATCCACACTTGCAACCACACCTATCACCCCACTTTCAACTGCTGCCATTTACTTGTCCTCATTTTGCTTCGGTGGGTCCTCCATGTTTGAGATATCTTCTACCTCATTAGAGACTCTTCGATGGCATAGGGCTAAATCCGTAGCGTGAAACCCCTAGGAAGCAAATGGTGGTGAACATATCTTTGCATTTCATCCTCACTGATTCTGGGACTGAGTGAGCGTGTCCCCTAAGAGCTCTTTGAAGCAAGTAAAGACACCCATGGCTCAGACCATGTTGCATTTACCTATAGATGCACTCAAGACCTTCTAGTGTAGCACTTGTAGGAAGGAAAAATCCCTCCAACCTAGGTGTCACCAACCATACTATCATAATTGGCCACTACTTCATTCCATCTCTCCACACTGAATAGGCACCGATTGATAATTCCCATCACAATGGGAAGAATGAAGTGAGGCTCTTGCACAATATCCATTAGATTAGAGAGGAAAATAGAGACTACCTCCAACCATTTTACCTCTTGGTCTAGAGTACCCTACAACCATTTATTATTATAGAAATTGTTTCATGCTTATCCTTTTCTCTATCAAACCTTCATGTTCTCTCATGATTAAGATGTCCTCACATGACTAGGTGTTTTATTATTTCTTTTAAGGTCAATAAAATTTGATTCCATGTGGCTTTGAAGCCAAGAGATTTAAGCTTTACACTTAGCTTCAAATCCCTTACCTATGCATTAAGTTTAACCTAGAAGGACACAAAGATAGCCTTAAATATGTTGAAGTGTGTGGTTGAGTGATAATGTCATGTGGTTACTGGACAGTGGATAGAAAGAAATTTAAATTCTTCACATGTTTAAATAATTTACAATATTGGCTACTAGTCCAAAGGGTTGTGGTCATCTTGTTTACCTACAACTCACTTCACTTTGTTATAAGCTAATTGCATGTGATAGGGATGAGTCTCATGACTAAAATGGATATTAAATATCAACTACAAGAAATCCCACAACAAGGCATGCATATCCTTTACATTAGATAATGGGAAAAATAGTCGTAGTAGTAGTTAAGAGATACTAAGAATGAAGATACATAAAGAAGACACAAGAAATGTTAATTAAATTTCATAGAGAAGGAAACATCATTATGGTCTGTAGAAAAGGTTAATCTCATGAATTGAAAATGGAATTTTTACTATTGGATCAACCTATAACCAAAAGGAACATTCATTATAAATTAACATTACATTAAATATAGAGTATAGTTGGGATTTGAATTACTAAGTAGTTTGATTTGGCTTCACCAGGGATGTTAGCATACAATGATTTATACAAAATGGATTAGTTGACAAAGGCTTTAGAAAGTACAAACAAATTTACAATTAAGTCATATGGTGCCTAACCATATTGTCGTAAGATACCATAAGAGCTATGGAAATATATATACCAATGTTTAGTCAAGCACATAAGTGCTTATCGATTATTTGTTTTGTTTTTCTTTAATGAAAAAGGTGTAGAGCACCCATACAAATTTTATTAAAATTCAAAGCACTCATTACAATGAGAGGCCAGAACACCAATGGTGAGGCCCAACAAACAATAAAACATCAAGATTATAAAAGTCCAAAGAAATGAGGTCAAATGCATGTCAAATACAAGGGAGTAAAGGGGAGGCAAGAGTCCAAAACTCCAAACACTTCACTGAAGAAGGCATCCAAAGAGCTACACTCCACCATAATATAGCTACCTAGAGACAAGATAGGAAAAGATTGGCCAGGCCAGCAATAAATGCTGTCAACTTGCCTGTCAATGGCAGAAGCCATAGATGGTAAGATTTGATAACCATCTATCCATACACCAAGGTGATTCACCCTCGTATCTGTAGAATCCATGACCAATTATAAAACAAATGAATGCACAACGCTTATGTTCATCATCCACACTCAAACCCAGGAAAAAACATTTAATAGACAGAGAACAAGTATTAAAGACTGACGAGAGCCAGTTGCCCTTCACGTAGAGGAGAAGTATCATCAACGGGCAAGAAAAATATTATGCCAGCAAGGGAGGGAGCTTGGATAATTAATGTAATTGTTATTTCATTGCGGCGAAGTCACCTCTCCCTAGAAGACATTAACACCTTCTCACACGAACTACCTTGGAAAGTGAAAAAAGCAAACTGGAACGTCCCATCACAGGCTGGCCAAGGCAACGAGGCCTCTTAAGAAAAGACCTTTAACTAGCCAGGTGTCGCCAGGACCATTGACCACATGTGTGACATCTAAGACCTCAAGAGTAGCTATCATACTTGTATTGCTAACAAGTGACGTTAGAAGGAGGGTGTCAAGTGTCCACTGTCTAGGATGATAATTAAGCTAAGCTCAACTCATCCACCACCCAACCGTGTCTCCAAAGACACACCGAGAAAAACCTTATCTGAATTTCCCTAAATGTGAGATTTGTCTTTATCCATCAGAGAGCAGTCCCTCAGGCCAGTGAGATGGATTATCAGAGAGAATGACATCTTGATCCAATTGGTCTATTGCATTATTGGCTAAGCAGTCAGCTACCATGTTTGCTTCACAGAAGCAATGAGAGATTTTGAATGATTCAAATCTGTCCAAAAGCAACCAAGCCTGGTTTAAAATGTATGACAGATGCCAATTATCCACCTTTTTCTTTTTAGCCACAGAGATAATGACTTGTGAGTCTCCTTCCACCCATATGTGTCGAATCTTGAAATCCACAGCCAATTGAAGACCGTGTAAAAAATCCATGGCCTCTGCTACATTATTCGTGCCTTGGGGAATCTTAGTGCTTTTAGCAGTTAAGGGATTAGTAGCCTAATCTCTAAGAATGCAGCCAGTACCTAAGAACCCTGGGTTACCCCTATTGGCACCATCAAAATTAAGTTTAATAAAGGGTTGGGAAGGCCTGACCCATCTGATGCCATGATCTATCTATTTTAGGAGCTTTACCCTGGCTAATAGACCACGGTGGAATCAAATCTAGACCTTTCCATCATTTAGACATATACTCATCCCAACTGGTCTAGGAACATTTTTTGGATACTAACCTTCTAAGGCTTGCATTCATTACCTCCATGATGGCAGATTGAAGACTCTCAAGGAAGAGGGGCTTATCGATTATTACCAATGGTTCAAAAACACTAATCTAGAAAAATCACTCATACTAAGGTAACAAAGTAAAGTATTCCTATCCCTTCATTTAATTAATGATGTGAAAGAAGCGAAACAAATTGTTTCTCTACCACTGTGGTGAAAAGTTGGCAATTGCATTTGGTTGTTAGACATTGCCCCATGGAACAACTATTAGAGTTGTTAAGAACCTTCGAGTATGCTTCTAATTGCCATACTACAACAAATGTATCTCAAAGATTGTCATAAAAGAAATTATTGAGAGATGTGAACCATTTCCACCATCTTAAATAGGGATAATGTTCCTATAGAGATCATTGGTGATGCTAATGAAGCTATTTGAAAATAGGCTTGCACTATAATAATGTGCATCACATAAGATTTCATTAATAATGAAGAGACATCCATGAAAGCATAATTTCAGAAATACACATGCCCACAGAAATGGAAGAGAATAAAGTTGCACAAATTTCCTTAACAGAATGTAAATAAACAAAAATACATACAAAATCAACTGATACAATTAAAGTCTTGTTCAACAAAATAAACTAAAAATTTTACATGGAAAAAAATCAGCCGATATAGTTGAATTTCTTATTGAACAAACAAATACTATTTGATCAAAGTTAGATGCTACAGTTATTTTATTGTTAGTTAAACCTAAAGCTCAAAAATTACACAAATAGACAGCAAGCACAAAAGTAAACCGTTGTTGTTAGAAAATATGGATATTGAAACATAAAAAAGTGAATATTTACATAAGCAAAGACTACATACAGGTGTCAGTGATTTCTCTGTACTTAAAAGAAAAACAAAGTTAACTCTTTATACAGACTCTTTATCTTAGTTTAGTGAAAACTATAATCTTGAAAGTCTTAGAAAGAGACTAAACACAAATGTAAGTGATTTCAAACCAAAAAGATCATACATTTGTACAGACAAAAAACTATATACAAATGCCAGCTACTACTATGGAATTTTATAGCTTTGGAAGATTTTTTTTTTTATCTATAGCATGCTCAAAATCTTCATTGGTATACATTATGCCACCTTACTTGAGGAGTCAACAAATACGTGAGAAGAATGGCTGGTAACCCATACAGAGGTGGCCTTGACATCACCCATTTGTTAAACTTTGCCAGTTTTGAATTCAAATTTGTTGAAGAAATCCTTGATGCATTTTGAACCCACAACCTCTTTATTGTTAGAAGTGGTATGGCTGAGATACCACTCAAATGGAGGAAGAATAAAACAAACAGAGAGAGAGGAGACACAAAACAGAATGCATAAATAGAGATTTCTATTTATCAATGAAAGACTATTTTACATAAAATAAATACAACTTAGAGCTACAACTTTGTTCCTTCTATTCCTACAACTACTGCTCTCTCTGGAGCTAGCTGGACATTACAACTGTCCTTCTCTATTTGGAGCTGCTCTGCTCTTTCCTCTAACTTTTGGTTGTGCATGGCAGGAGCTATCTGGAGCTTAATCCTCTGCACTCTCTCACTACTATATTCTTCCTGTTGTTGCTGCAACAAACATTCCTTCTTCTCTGCACTACAGTGTTGCTGCTGCTCACAATATTCTCTTCACAAAAACTAACTATACTTTTCATTCCTTCCTTTTGTCTTTTACTTGTCTCCAAAAATATGCCGCTCAAAATTTGAGTCTACCTACTAGCATTAAACGAATTAACCAGCAATAACTTCTATCTGATGGGCCAGTTGAGTACATTAACCATTTGATCAGAGGCAGCAAGAGGGAGATCTACGGGGATCTCTAACAGGGTTGGTGCATTAATTGCACACTCCAGATTAGATTTTCTAACACTCCTTAATCTGGAGTCACATACCACTTTCATTTTGTGTCTTTGGAGTTGTCTGTAGATGTCCAGAGTTGTCTGGAGCTTTTTTTCCAGAGTTGAAACCTGGAGCTGTCAACAATGCCCAAGCTATCTCTCAAGTGTTTAAAGCTCTCCTTTGACAATGCCTTAGTAAATATATCAGCGAGTTGCTGCTTAGACCTACAAAACTAAAGTTTGATCTCTCCATTTTCCACTAACTCCCTTATGAAATGATAGCAGATCTCTATGTGTTTGCTTCATCCATGGAAGACTGGATTCTTCGTCAAGTCTATGGAGGAAATATTGTCACAAAATATGGTAGTACCATCTTGTTGTTGTTCATTCAAATCTGCAAGGATTCTTCTTAACCAAATAGCCTGACATGCTGTTGCATTTGCTGCTATGTATTCAGCCTCTGCTATGGACAGAGAAACTATGGGCTGCTTCTTTGATGCCCATGAAATGGGTCCTGAACTCATGTGGAACACATATCCTAATGTGCTCTTCCTGCCATCTACACTTCCAGCCCAATCACTGTCTATGTAACCAACCAACTCAAACTCACTTAATGTGGTGTACAATATGTCATAGCCTTGCATGCTATTGACATACCTCAGGATCCTCTTTCCTACTTGCCAATGTTTGTCCTTAGGTTTCTCCATGAACCTAGATATCAAGCTTACCATATACATTAAATTAGGCCTTGTAGAAGTCAAATACATCAGACTTCCAACCATACTCTTGTAGAGGGTTGGGTTCACATCATTGTTGCTGTCCTCCTTGCTTAATTTCAGACCTATAGCTGTTGGTGTTGGTGCAGGCTTGTTGTTCTGCATCTTAAATCTTTTCAAAATCCATTTGGAATAGTTAGTTTGTGAAATAAATATGTCAAGCTTAGTTTGTTGCATCTCAATGCCAAGAAAATATCTCAGCAAACCTAGGTCAGTCATCCAAACTCTTTCTTCATCACCTCTTTGAAATCAGCAATGAAAAGATCACTATTACTAGTAAAAATTAGATCATCTACATACAAAACAACAATTAAAATCTCACCGTTGGCTGCTTTGATGTAGAGCATGGGCTCACTACCGCTTTTGCTAAAGCCATTACTCAGCAGATAGGAATCTATCCTACTATACCATGCCTGAGGTGCTTGCTTAATCCCGTAGAGAGCTTTCTAGAGCCTGTATACCTTGTCTTCATGCTCTGGGACTTCATAGCCAGGTGGTTGCTCCACATACACCTCCACTTTCAACACTCCATTAAGGAAGGTTGACTTCATGTCCATTTGATATACCTTCCACTTGTGTTGGGCTGCAATTGCTATGATTGTTCACACAGTCTATAACGTTGCAACTAGTGCATAAGTCTCATCATAGTCTCTTCCAGACTGCTGTTTATATCCATTAACAACCAGCCTTGCTTTATGCCTCTCAATCTTTCCTTCAGCAGTACTCTTGGTCTTATAGACCCACTTGACTCCAATAACCTATTTACCCTTGGGTAAGGTTGTTAACTCACATGTCTCATTCCTTTCTATTGCATCCAACTCTTCATCCATGGCCTTACACCATTTTTCTTCCTTCGCTGCCTCTTCAAATTTCGTTGGATCACCATGAGAGAACAAAGCAAAGTCCAAATTTTCATCTAAATCATCATACCTTGTGTCTTCATAAATGTCCCTCACACTCCTTGTCTTTATTGGCATTAGAGAAGTAAGTGTAGGATCTGAACTACTTCTAGAGTTACTGCTGCTTGACTCCAGAGTGCTCCGGAGCTGACTGTGTTGCTGCAGTCTTCAACTAGTTGAATCTGAATTATTTTGGGAATGGCTCTGGAGAGCTCCAGAGTTAGATCCAGAGTTCTTTGGTGTTGAATCTGCTTCACTGCTGGAAGTTCCTTCTTCATTTCCACCTTTTTCATTATCTATGGGTATCGTTGTTGAGATACTAGTGGTGGTGTTAACTGTGCCATCCCATGATTCATTTTCTATGAACTCAACATCCCTGCTGATTATAACATTCTTGGTAATAGGGTTGTACAGCCTATAGCCTTTTGATTCTTCACTGTACCCAATGAAGATGTACTTTTCTCCTTTGTCATCAAATTTCTGTCTCTTCTCCTTAGGTACAAATGCATATGCCATGCACCCAAAAATTCGTAGGTGCTCCACACTCCATTTGTCATTTGTCCATGCTTCTTGTGGAATTCTATCATGTATAGCCTTCATGGGACTTCTATTTAGCAGGTATACTGCTGTTGTGATTGCCTCACCCCAATAATCATTTGACAATCCTTTTACCTTCAGCAAGCTTGCTGCCATCTCTATGATGGTTCTGTTCTTCCTCTCAACAAATCCATTTTATTGTGGAGTGTACCATGTTGTAAACTATTTTTGAATGCCTTCATACTTGCAGAAAATCAAAATTCTTTGGAGACATATTCTCCCCCTCTGTCCATTCTAAGGACCTTGATATAATGGCCGCTGCTCATGGATAAGAAGGGAACCCATCAACTCATCAAGTGCCATTTTTTAGAGGTCTTTGGTCTCTTCTATGGTAATAACTATTGGCTCAAATCTAGGGGGTAAACTTCTAAGGATTTTCTCTATAATCCTTTTCTCATCTGTGGTTTCTCCATTTATCCTCAACTGATTAACCAAGGTGGAAACCCTTGTGTGAAAATCTAAAATAGACTCACTGTCCTTCATTTGCAGGGGCTCAAATCTCTCCTATGCAGCTAGAGTTTCACTGATCTTGCCTTGTCAGTTCTCTTGTAACTATTTTGCAATGTTTTCCATGCTTCTTTGGCATAACTAGCTACTGCTATTCTAGGGAAAATAGCCTCTATCAAGGCTACCTCAATTAAACTAAAGGCTTTTGCATCATTTCTTCTTTGTCTCCTTTAGTTGGGTCTTCTGATTGTTTGTGAGGGATGCATATGCAGCTGGGTCAGTCACATCATTGAACCCATTAAACACAAGCTCCCATAAATTATTTCTAACCATTATGCTCTTCATTTTCTTTGCCCAAACATCATAGTTTTGTCCATTAAATTGTGGTGGCTACTGCCAACTCTTACTCTCTTCTCCAGCCATGTCCCCTATCAAACAAACTTAAACACCCAGAAAAAACAAATGCCCAACTCACTCAAGACTTAGGGCCTTCTGGCTTTGATACAATGTTAGAAGTGGTATGGCTGAGATACCACTCAAATGGAGGAAGAATAAAACAAATAGAGAGAGAGGAGACACAAAATGGAATGCACAAATAGAGATTTCTATTTATCAATAAAAGACTATTTTACATAAAATAAAGACAACTTAGAGCTACAGCTATGTTCCTTCTATCCCTACAACTACTGCTCTCTCTGGAGCTAGCTAGACATTACAATTGTCCTTCTCTATTTGGAACTGCTCTGCTCTTTCCTCTAACTGTCGGTTGTGCATGGTGGGAGCTATTTGGAGCTTAATCTTGTGTACTCTCTCATTGTTGTATTCTTCTTGTTGCTGCTGCAACAAACATTCCTTCTTGTCTACACTACAGTGTTGCAACTGCTCACAATATTCTCTTCACAAAAAACTAACTATACTTCTCATTCCTTCCTTTTGTCTTCTACTTGTCTCCAAAAATCTGCTGCTCAAAGTTTGAGTCTACCTACTAGCATTAAACAAACTGACTAGCAATAACTTCTATCTGACGGGCCAGCTGAGTGCATTAACCATTTGCTCAAAGGGGGTGGGAGGGAGATCTATGGGGATCTCTGACGGGGTTGGTGCATTAATTGCACGCTCTAGATTAGATTTTCTAACATTTATAACCCTAAACGATTAATTATCTTTGGATGTATTTGTTGATATTTTCCTTCTTCTTCTAATGTGATTTGAATTCCCCTTGATTTGGAAGGGTCCTCTAGAGTTTTCTTCCCCCCTATTTTAGCAAATATCGATGTTTTTAAATCCTTTGCTCAACACACTAGAAGGATAAGGAAGCATCTACAAGGCATGTGGAGTCTTAAACAAAATCTTCAAAGAGATTTCATCACATGGAATGCCTGATTTGGGATATTCCCCAAAAAAGGGATTCATTGAAAGGCTTAATATTTCATAAAGACAAATTCCCTAGCTGCGCTCAAACTTCTTAATTTTAAAAGAAGTAAAACTATTTACATAAGACAAAACTCAATTAAATTTTTATTTACTTATTTTAATATTTTTAAATGAAATGTTCAGTTTTAATATTTATACATTAATATATAATTAGTGAATATCCTTATGCAATATTGATTATATTTGTTGACTATATGGCTATATATTATAATGTATATAGAGATACGAGGCATGCCAATATTGCATTCTATGAAGGGCTTCACATAGACCAGCAACCCATGAACCTTAGCTTATATACTCGGTCTTTAATAAAATAAAGATCATAAAGGTATCATTAAAATTATTTCAATAGCCTAATAGGGTTATGAATCCACTTAAATAACACATATATAATAATACTTACACAAATGCATGCAAACATGGGAGAAACATAATTGTAAACAAGGAACCTAAAGTACACATTAATTAGACATTATACTAAATAATAAAAATATATAATTAATCATGTAGTTACTGGTTAGATCACTTCAAGCAAAAGTAACTCAATAATTCATAGTTCACAAATTTAAACTCTACCTAATTAACTACATCACACTTTTTGAAGTATAATAATTTACATGGAAAAAAATGTGTAATTTACAATTTCAAAGGTAAGAGTGCTAGTTCACATGCACATTCTACAATTAAACAAAACTATTGAGATCATTAGGTGTAAGAAGTGTGACTAGGGTTATGAAGGGTTGGGGCCTTACACTCTCACAAAACTCAAGGAGGTTTGGGCACATACAGAAGGGCAACGACTTCATTGGTTAGAGTCATCCTTGAAGTTCTAGAGGACCTAAGTTTTTTTCTATTTTTCCCCCTTGCATGGGGAGATATGTATATCATGAGAGCATTTTGTCCTTTGTCTCTTGAGTCTTGCTTTGTGTAATGACTTGTACTTGAACTTTTGATAATATCAATGAAATGTTTCTTATAATCTCGATTATCAATTCACTCATCTATTGTGTGCATGGACAGTTTAGAACCTTTATTATTTGGCCTCTAAAACTTTAACATAGATGCAAAAAGTAATGATTATACTTTTTCTTGGTTCTTTTTATTTTTTTTATAAATATGTAGGTGTGAATGGATGCAATATGCAACTCAATCTCTACTTCTTGTATGATTTCATGAGGTAGATTTCGATTTTTAGAATGTATGCATATGGAACAAACAATGTGACTACTCTTAAATGATATTTTTAACCTAGGGGATTGCAAGTTAACTTGGTATAAGGAGGCCTATTGATCTTTGTGATAGAATTAGGGACTCAAGTGTGAATGGGGAGGAGATGAAATGTTTATGATTTTGGCTTCACAAAAGGATAAACATTGATCCTTATCTAGAAAAGACAATTTGGTAAAATTTCAACTTTGATAAGTAACAAATTTTATTAGCACCCTACTGACTTATATCAAACATGGCAAATGAAATAGACTTGGGGTAAAGGAAAAGGCTCCAAAGTAGAAGATGGCCCTAAAGATATAAATGAACTCTTGGATTTTCCCAGCTAGTGTGTGTGTGTGTGTGCTTTATACCTTTCTTTTTTATTTTCTTTGATATATTTCACTGTCGTAGGTTCAAGCATAGATTTATCTCCACTAGAGAGTATGGACATCACAAATATTCTCTTTCTCACTCTTTTTTTGTATCTCTACCTTTTTGTATTTTGTAATGCCCCACTTGAATCTTTTTCCTTTGCTTGATATTTTTGGTGCTTTTTGATTTTTGAAAATTTGATATTCTATTATTCTAATGATTTCTCTCTTCCTCACACTGTTCTTTTTATCTCTCATTTTTTATTCACTAATATTTTTTTTGTTCCTTCCTACAGAGTTATGATCCTCATAGCATTTTTTGCCAGCAAAGATAAGGAGATGAGTGCCACCAAAAATTTTCACCACCTAGTCAGACTTACCTTCTACTAAGGAGGAATAGGGAAGGTCTACTTGCAAGATTCTATTGGGTACTATAGTTTTAAATACCAACTTTCCTTAGACTTAACAGCGTGGTTCTTTAAGACTAGGATCAGTGTGAAGGTAAGAGCAAGGATTCAATTGGAATCATTGGGAAATGTGACTAGGGGAATAGTTATAAATGGTATACATGATTTATTATGGGATCTCAAAGGTCCAAAGGGTCAAACTATACCTAAGACAACTTAAACTCCTTACTAGGAAAAAAATTAGATAAGAGCATGTCACTTGCAAAAATGTATGGCAAAACAAAATGAAGAAAGTAAAGTTTTGAATTTTCATGATTATTATAATTTTTTTTAAAAAATTTGAGTTATGATTTCAATTTTGCTTTTTTCAATTCTATGATTTTTATGATTTTTTTGAATTGTTTGAATTTCATTGATTTTATAGGCTTTTACAAAGTTTCGAGATATTGAACTCTTCTTCCATAATGCACAAGAGGTAACCATCATTTTTGACATCTTCCTTAACTACTATTGACCTATTCTATTTGGTCTGAACTTTGCTTGAAAGTCTTTGGAAGGACACTCAAAGACTTGGTGTAAAAATGTCTTTGTATTTAGTGAGGATTTTTTGTGTACTCACATGTTTCATTGTTTGATGATTTGACCCATATCATTTTTTTCTTCTTGTGTTCTAATGTTTATTTTAAATTTTTGACAGGAAAATGATGTTGGTGTTGACTCTCCTAGTTCTTGTGTGAGTTTTGAGTCTTCTTCTCTAGTTGTGATTTCAATCATATGAATTTTTATGTTTAGATTGATTGGAATGGTTGCTAAGCTGAATGGAGGATAAGTCTTTATTGAGTGGGGATAGAATGTGAATTCCATTTATGCCCCCTTTCCTATGCATTTTTAGGTCTTGGGTATATTTTCAATTTGTTTCGATGTATCTCATTTTTCAAAAGTGTTGATTTTTGGGTCACTAATGGTTTCCATGGTCTTTCCCTTCTTTTGGTTGACTCTATAAATATTGAAAGGATTAGGATCTCCTTTAATGATGTAGATTTGTCCCATGTGTGATAAGTGAATTTTTTGAAATAATGTGGATGGAACAACCATCATCCTATGGACCCAAGGCCTTCCTAGGATCATGTTGTAAGAAGTTTCTTCATTGATGAAATAAAATTCATTTGGGAGGGTTTTGGGACCCAATGTAATTTGAAGATTGACATTAACCATGGTTCAAATGTTTGAGTTATCATGAATTCTAAGGATAGAAGTTTCTTGTGTGATTTGGTTTTTCCATTAACCTGTACATTGAAGAGAGGAAGAGACTCTATTGATTGTCAACCGATCATCGATCATTACCTATTTAATGGAATAGTCTTGAACTTGGAATATTAAGCAGAGGGGGAGATCACCTTGTTTAGCTATGTCATCATTTGAGGGTGACTTTTCAAAGTCAAATGTCGAAGAAGAACACTTTTCACTTGGAGTGTTTTAAACTAGATAGATAGATCTAAGGAATTGAATAGAGCATTATTGTGTGTAGGAGAACTCTTGAGAAGTTGATGCAGGAGCATCCAGGGTGTAAGAGCAATCTTGCATCAACCAAAAAAATGTTGTTTCTTTTCAATAAGGGCTAAATTTGGTAGGGTTCCTTTTTTTAGTAACTTTGCATTTCTGAACAATTGGATAAATCTTACACAGACCTCTAGAATGGTGAATTGAAGCTAATGGTGAAGAAATCACTTCAATATCATTTGTCATTTGTGAGATATTAAAATTTTAAATTCCAAAAAATCCTATTGAAATATTCAATGTCAAATTTGAGGCAATTAGAGGTTCCGGATGGGTCCGAAATTTGGCAGGAAACCCAAACAGTCTACCTTTTGGTACTACTTGTGCACCGTCACCTTTTTGAGAGCTTTCCGAAAAGGTATTATAATTGAAAATCCAATGGTCAGATCGAAAGTTATGGCCCCACAAAGTTGACCTATTTTTGGAGGGAGATACAAATTTTGAAATTAAATTGGTGGCCACCAAAAAGGGCTATATATGACCATTTTTGGGAACCCTTTAGGTAGTAGACTTAAGGGGAAGGTGTAGAGTCAGGAAAAGGCAAAGACAAATCGATGCATTGCTAGAGGAGCTGCGAAGAGGGTTTGAGCCAAGAACAAGAGAAGAAAGCAAAGATGAAGCAGAAGAGGAGCTATCTGAGGAAGAACAAGATGTTGCAAGTATGAGGTTAACCAGTGTTGTCATTGATGTCAACATACTCATATTGCATTGATAAGAAGGATTGGATGAGCTATGTGCTGAGGTTATTAAGAAAATTAGTCTCCATTAGGAACAGTGAAGAACAGTGATGAGAAGAAGGCAAAAGTACTCAAAGGTTGAGGATCAGAGGATACGGTTTAAAGGGTTTGTAGATATGAGTCTTGAGATGTTCCAGTTAAGATTTCAGAGGTTCGTATAAAGATCTAAAGAAGTTATGGCTATTTGTGTAGAACCGGTTCTGGCAGGTGTTCAGTGGAGACAGAGTGTCATAGATTGGTCCGGTGAGATCCAGAATTACATTATCTCATTCTGCAGATTAGAAGGAGTGTTGAAGAAGTCAGTGTGAAGTGACAACTAGATTTGTGAATGATTTGGAGGTCTGAAAGAACCTTTTTCATTATGACAATAAGGACAGACTGTGTTCTTGAAGTTTCAGATGAAGAACAGAAGAATTCCAATACGCTGATATAGTACGAATGTTCTTGATGACTCAGGAAAGGTTTTGGTGATCTTTGGATCATGTACAATTCTTATTGGCAGTCCGCATTGAAGTTAGAGTTTGCATTTGAAGAATAACCACTGATATTGGTGTTCTTCCTGAGATAGGCCGACCGGATGTATTACACATCTTGCGAATGATCTTGTAGATGTTTGCCGACTTAGATGATTGTTCCTAAGTCGATGCCTTGTATAAATAAGGGATTGTGAATTCATTTTGAAGCGTGTCTTGCAGTGATGAGAGTGATATAGCGAAGAGAAGTGCGAAAGGCAGAGCAGGAGTTTTTGGGCTTAAATGGAACTGATCCAGGCATGGTAAAGATGTCAATCTCTAGTTCAAGTTTGTAATACTTGTTATCTTTGTAGACAGTGTGTCTCTTGTAGGCAGTGTGCCTCTTGTGAGTAGTTTGCTTAGGCAATGAGCCCTAATTGGCATGTGCCATCCATTTTTCTTATTCTTCTAACAGAGAATAATCCTTGGGTTAATCACCCCGTGGTTTTTCCCTTGACCGGGTTTTCCACGTCAAAATCTTGGTCTCTAATGTGTTGATGTTTATCTAGTCTGGTGTTTACGCTTTATGCTTTCATGAATGGTTAATTGATATGCTATTAAATAACAAAGACGAATCAAGTGTTTGAAGTAAAAGCATGTTTTTGTACAACTGATTCACCCCCCCTCAGTTGTGTGCTCTAGATCTAACAATTGGTATCAGAGTAAGGTTCCTCTAAAAGGAGCTTAATCGCTTGAGGAGATCCAGGAAGTCATCATACAAGAAGGACAGTCTGAAGTTTGATGGAACCAACTTCACTCTTTGGAAAGGCTGCATGAAATGTCACTTGGAGTGTATGGGAAAGGCGTACTTATCCATGGTCACAAAAGCATATACACCTCCACAGGGTGGTTCGACAACTCTAAATGAAATCACAGATGCTGAAAATAATCTGCAGACTAAAGAGGCTCTTCTAAGTGCAATAACTGACTCAGAGCTCTCAAATGTTATTGACCTACCAACTGCGTATGAGATCTGGATTAAACTAGAACTTCTGCATGAAGGAGATGAGTATGTTAAGAGTGCAAGGTTGCAGAGTCTCAAAGGGAAATTTGAACGATTGAAGATGAGAGATGATGAAAATATCACTACCTTTATGCCAAGAGTAAATGAGCTGGTGTGTGGAATTAGGAATGCTGGTGGAGTTTTGGATGAAAATGATATTATGTGCAAAATTCTCAGATCCCTTCCTACTACCTACAAAATCAAGGTTGCTGCCATTGATGAATTCAGAGCCCATACAACTGTCACAAGAGACCAATTGGCTGGCAAACTAGCTACATTTGAAATGACCGAGTTTGGAGATGATCCCCCCAAGACTGAATCTGCATTCAATGCCAGTGCCTATGTGAAAGGCAAACAAAGATTTGATCTGGGAGAAAACTCTTCAAGGAAGCTGTCATGGTATGATCAAGCAAGAAAAGACATGGAAGAGGAAGAAGCAGAAATAGCTCAACTTGAAGCCCTCATTGCAAAAAGACTGCCAAGGGGATCCGGCAAGTATGAAGGAAAATTACCCTTTAAGTGCTTCAACTGCAATAAGATTGGTCACTTTGCCTCAAGATGTCTAGAAAGATCCACAAGATCAAATTCTAACAGACAAAGGTTCCAAAAGAATTGTTATTATGTTCATGAAGAAGCTGATAATGAAGGAGTAACAGATGATGAATCAGAGATAGGAGACAAATCTGGAAATGAATGGGTGTTCATTGCCATCAAGGAAGAAGATCCAATGTCCCCTGAATCTATCAATCATAAGGTTAGAGAAAAAGCTTTGGCTGCCCAAGTTGAAGAAAAGGATGATTGGGTTATTGACAGTGGATGCTCTCACCATATGACAGGTAACAAGAACAAGTTCTTAGATTTGGAAAGGTATGAAGGAGGAATGGTAAAGTTTGGTGACAATTCTGCTGGTAGAATTAGAGGTAGGGGAACTATCTCTTTTGATGGAAAGAACAAAACCGGTAATGTACTATATGTTGAAGGATTGAATCACAATCTTCTCAGTGTTGGTCAGTTGGTGGACAAAGGATATGATCTCTAGTTCAAGAATGGAAGATGCAGGATCTTTGAAAGCTCTAGAACTGAGATTGCATCCGGTACTCAAACAAAAGGTAATATCTTCCATCTAGTTGGTACTAATAAAAGTTGTCTGTTTGTTCAAGTTGATCAGAGTTGCTTATGGCATAGAAGGATGTGTCATGTAAATTTTGATAACATCATCAAGATAAGCAATACTCAGGCTGTAAAAGATCTTCCAAAGTTGGTAAAACCTACAAATAGTTTGTGCAAAGAATGTCAGCTAGGTAAACAGAGTAGAGTCTCATTCAAAAGCAAGGATCAGTCCTCTACTGGATTATTGGAGTTAGTTCATACTGATCTATGTGGTCTGACAAGAATCAAGAGTATGCAAGGTGATAGATACTTCATGTTATTGATTGATGACCATTCCCAGATGATGTGGGTCACCTTTCTGAAAGAGAAATCAGAAGTGCTTGAGAAGTTCAAAATCTTCAAGGCTATGGTAGACAATCAAACCAGATTAAAACTGAAATGTTTGAGGTCTGATAGAGGTGGTGAGTTCACATCCAGTGAATTCATAGATTTTTGTGAGAAGCATGGTATAAAGAGACAGTTATCTGCTCCTAGGACTCCACAGCAAAATGGAGTAGTTGAGAGAAAGAACTGGACCATCCAGGAAGCATCCAGGACAATGATGATGGAAGCAAATGTTCCCCAGATGTTTTGGAAAGAAGCTATCAGCACTGCAGTCTACACTCTCAATCGAGTTCAAATTAGAAGCAATACCGATAAGGCTCCTTATGAACTTTGGTTTGGCATCACTCCTACTGTGAGATATTTTAGAGTATTTGGTAGCAAGTGTTACATTAAAAGAGATGAAGATCTAGGAAAGTTTGATGCTAGAAGTGATGAAGGAATTTTCTTGGGTTACTCCACTCAAAGAAAAGCATACCGGTGTTACAATAAGAGATTGAGAAAGATGATAGAAAGTACAAATGCGAAGGTTGATGAAGGTATTGAGAAGCCCTCAAGGTTTTATGAGTATGATGAAGATGATCAGAATGATGTTCTAGTTCAAGGAGCTCCATCCTCTCCTGAAAGTCAAATTTAGACTGATCTGGTAAATCAGGAAGAAGAGACAGGTCTGAATGAGCATGATCAAGAAGCAGAAGTGCAAAAAACTCCCAAAGTTCCAAGGTATGTTAGACTAAACCACTCTGAAGATCAGATCATAGGTGAGAAAAGAAAAGGTGTGCAAACTAGAAGGAATGTTGCTCAAAATTCAGATGAATGTTGTCTGATTTTAAAGATTGAACCTAAGACAATAAATGAAGCATGCAATGATGAAAATTGGACAAAAGCAATGGAAGAAGAATTAATGCATATTGAGAAAAATCACACTTGGGATCTTGTTTCTAGACCTAGAAACAAGAATGTGATTGGAACCAAATGGGTCTTCCAGAACAAACTAAATGAAATTGGTGAAGTAATCAGAAATAAGGCTAGATTAGTCTGCAAAGGCTACTCTCAAATAGAAGGGATTGATTATGAAGAAACCTTTGCTCTGGTGGCAAGAATTGAAGCAGTCAGACTATTTCTTGCATTTGCTACTTTCAAAGATTTCAAAGTGTATCAGATGGATGTCAAATCTGCTTTCCTGAATGCTGACCTAGAAGAAGAGGTGTACATTGAACAACCAGATGGATTTTAGTTATCTGAGCATGGTGATATGGCCTACAAATTAAAGAAGGCACTGCATGGTCTAAAGCAAGCCCCAAGAGCCTAGTATGAGAGGCTAGACAAACATCTTTTGAAGATTGGTTTCAACAAAGGTGCTATTGATAGTAACCTATATTTCAAAATTGATCATGAAAACATCTTGATTGTTGAAGTATTTGTTGATGATATCATCTTTGGAGGAAGAGACAGTATGTGTAAAACCTTTGCAAACCAAATGAAAAGTGAGTTTGAAATGTCAATGCTCGGTGAAATGAATTTCTTCTTGGGTCTGTAAATTACTCAGACAGAGAAAGGAATCTTTATCTCTCAGACCAAATATGTGAAAGAACTATTGAAGAAATTTGGAATGGAAGATTCAAAGCCAATGAACACTTCTATGGCTACCGGATGTAAGTTGAGCAAGGATGATGACTCTCCTAAGACAGATCAGACAAAGTATAGATCAATGATTGGAGGATTATTGTATCTCACTCAGATTAGAACAGATATAATGCAGGCTATTGGTCTTGTGGTGAGATTCCAGGTTGATCCCAGAGAATCTCATGTCATGGAAATCAAAAGAATTTTTAGGTACTTGAAAGGAATAGTTGAGTATGGCCTATGGTATCCCAGAGATCATGACTTTTCTCTTCATGCATATACAGATGCAGATTGGGCAGGAGATGTGGATGATAGGAAGAGTACAAGTGGAGGAGCATTCTTTTTGGGAAAAAGGTTGGTTTCTTGGCTAAGCAAGAAACAAGAAGCAATATCCCTGTCTACAACAGAAGTAGAATACATTGCAACAGCAGGTAGTTGCACTCAACTTTTGTGGATGAAGCAAATGCTAAGAGATATTCAAGTAGAATATGAGGAGCCTATCATAATTTTCTGTGATAATTCAAGTGCAATAAATATTTCTAAGAATCTGGTATTGCATTTTAAGACCAAGCATATATCTATCAAATTTCACTTTTTGAGAGAACAAGTGAACAAGGGTGAAGTCAGATTGGAGTATGTGCCCTCCAAGGATCAGCTTGTAGATATTTTTACTAAACCTCTTCCCAAGGACTCTTTTGAGTATCTCAGGGAGAAGTTAAGGGTCATGGCCCCTCTGGTGATGAACTAGGATGCACTGATGTGCAACAGTCTGGTGGATATCACAGTCATATCTTGTGATCTGGATTGATGATGGGGAGCTGCTACTAAGGGGGAGTAGCTGGTATGATTCTGATGTGTTAGAATTGCAAGTATGAGCCCTTTTCCATTGATGTCAAAGGGGGAGAGAAGACATGTGAAAAACAAGTGGTTGATGATCAAAGGGGGAGCAGTAAAGGAAGAGAAGACATGTGAAGAGTTGTTGCTAATAGGGGGAGCTGTGACAGAAAGGAGAAGTTCTTGTCTTGATGGTTTTTCACATCATATGTTGCCATCAATGACAAAGGGGGAGATTGTTGCAAGTATGAGGTTAACCAGTGTTGTCATTGATGTCAACATACTCATATTGTATTAATAAGAAGGATTGGATGAGCTGTGTGTTGAGGTTATTGAGAAAATTAGTCTCCATCAAGAACATTGAAGAAAAGTGAATAGAAGAAGGCAAAAGTACTCAATAGGTTGAGGATCAGAGGATGTGGTTTAAAGGGTTTGTAGATATGAGTCTTGAGATGTTCCAATTAAGATTTTAGAGGTCTGCATAAAGATCTAAAGAAGTTATGGCTATTTGTGTAGAACCAGTTCCGGTAGGTGTTCAGTGGAGATTGAGTGTCACAGATTGGTCCGGTGAGATCCAGAATTACATTATCTCATTCTGCAGATTGGAAGGAGTGCTGAAGAAGTCAGTGTGAAGTGACAACTAGATTTGTGAATGATTTGGAGGTTTGGAAGAACCTTTTTCATTATGACAGTAAGGACAGACTGTGTTCTTGAAGTTTCGGATGAAGAATAGAAGAATTCTAGTAAGCTAATAAAGTGCGGATGTTCTTGATGACTCAAGAAAGGTTTTGGTGATCTTTGGATCATGTACAATTCTTATTGGCAATCCTCATTGAGGTTAGAGTTTGCATTTGAAGAATAACCACTGATATTGGTGTTCTTCCTGAGATAGGCCGACCGGATGTATTACACGTCTTGCAAATGACCTTGTAGATGTTTGCCGACTTAGATGATTGTTCCTAAGTCGATGCCTTGTATAAATAAGGGATTGTGAATTCATTTTGAAGCCTGTCTTGTGGTGATGAGAGTGATATAGCGAAGAGAAGTGCGAAAGGTAGAGCAGGAGTTTTTGGGCTTAAATATAACTGATCCAGGCATGGTAAAGATGTCAATCTCCAGTTCAATTTGTAATACTTGTTATCTTTGTAGACAGTGTGTCTCTTGTAGGCAGTGTGTCTCTTGTGAGCAGTGTGCTCGGGTAGTGAGCCCTAATTGACATGTGCCATCCATTTTTCTTATTCTTCTAACAGAGAATAATCCTTGGGTTAATCACCCCATGGTTTTTCCCTTGACTAGGTTTTCCACGTCAAAATCTTGGTGTCTAATGTGTTGATGTTTATCTGCTCTGGTGTTTATGCTTTATGCTTTCATGAATGGTTAATTGATATGCTATTAAATAACAAAGAAGAATCAAGTGTTTGAAGTAAAAGCAAGTTTTTGTACAACTGATTCACCCCCCCTCTCAGTTGTGTGCCCTAGATCTAACACAAGAAGCTACAGGAGTCCTGTAGAAGTTAGGTTGTTGAGGGCCATTTCTAAGATTGGAAAGAGGACCAGGATCAAAGTTTCTACATATTCTAGAGATTTGAATCAAGAACAACTTATTAATTGGATCAATGACATGGAGGAATATTTTGAGTATGAAGATGTGGAAGACCCAAATCGGGTCAAGTTTGCAAAAACAAAATTGAAGGGCCATGCCAGTATTTGGTGGAAGGAGGTCCAGTTAGAGAGGAATAGAAGAGGAAAAGGATAGATCACCAGATGGGATCAGATGGTGGAGAAACTGAAGAAGTAGTTCATTCCTGTGGATTATGAGATAGAGTTGTTGAAGAAGCTGCAAGGATTCAAGCAAGAAAACAAGTCTGTTAAGGAGTATACAGAAGATTTTATAAGATTACTATCAGAACTGGTCATGAAGAGGCCAACAAGGAGAAGGTAGCCCATTACATTAATGGGTTAAGGCCAAGGATTCAAGAGGAGTTGAGCCTGGTCAGAATGAACACCATAGAAGATGCATACCAATTTTCCCTGAAGGTGGAAGAGAAGCTGAATAAAATATTTGACACCAAGCAAAGGGGAAGAGGTCAAGGTGGAATGACTAGTGGAAGACCCTATGGGGGCTGAAATGAAGATTCAAAGAAAAGTGAAGAAGCCAGCACCAGTTGAAATTAGAGAGGAGATAATAACTACTGCCCTCGTGACCAGAACAATGGTGAGCAAAGAGGAAGAGGAAAAGGTAGACCTGGGTAAGGACCTGGAAGAGGAGGTTTCAGAGGAACCTATTTCCAATGTGGAGAAGAAGGACATTGAGAATACGAGTGTCCACAATATCAAGGAAGGACAAATAGAAGACCTAAAGGTAATGCACAAGTTGCACATGTCAATGAAGATGCACAATCTGAGCACTCTGAAAGGGGAGAAACCCTAGTTGTCAAAAGAACTTTGTTGAATGAGGAGAAAGAACCCAATCAAAGGAAGAGTTTATTCCAAACAAGGTGCAAATGTGAAGGTAAGTGTTGTGATATTATTATTGACAGTGGAAGCACTGATAATCTTGTTTTAGAGGAGATGGTTGACAAGTTGAAGTTGACAAGAAGAAAGCATCCACATCCATACTAGATTGCATGGTTGCAGAAGGACCATAGATCTTTGGTCAAGGAGCAGTGTTTAGTGAAGTTCAAGATTGGTGACTACCATGATGAGGTGTTGTGGGACATCATACCGATCGATGCATGTCATATGTTATTGCAGAGGCCATGGCAGTATGATAGGAGCACTGTCCATGATGGCCATGCAAACACATATTCCCTAACAAAGGATGGAGTTTGTCATAAGTTATGTTAGGTCTCAAAAATGCAGGTTCCTAATCCTAAGAGGATGCTAGGCTCTATGCTTAGATTCGCAACATTTTTGAACTAATGCGATAGAATCAACCTTTAGGTTTTGATGACTCCCTGCACTTTAGGTCCTACTACACCTAGGCAGGTGAACCTTGGAAATTAAAGCAGATTGAATGTAAATATTTTGACAAAGTAAATGGATCTACCTATAGTGGCAAATGGTGTAGAATAGATGAAAGCTTGCTAACTAATTTTTATATCTAATATCCGATGGATGATTGGTATAAATTGTATAAGCAATATCAAGGTGAATTTTATGATTGTGCTTAACAAATAAAGGGGTTTTAAATGATGAATTGAAATAAGACTAGTTCTTTGTTGGGTAAACAGAGTCAAACAGAAGACTAAGACTAGTGGCTTATAGTGGGTAGTAACTCTAACTATTTGGCATAATATTTTAGTTTATAACTTGTATAAATGTCTAGGGAAATGACTAACAGACTCTTCTTAATAATCCAACTAATACAATCAGATTTCTTGTTATTCACCAAAAGGAATTTTAATCCATTCTTGAAGGAACCAATTGAATGAATTATGCAAGAACAATAGATAATATCAACTTGGAGACAAAATGTCAATCCTAATTATGTGGTTCTTCTTAGTGATCCAAACTAACACTTCCAGGTTACTGTGACTGATCAGAAGGATTTTAATTCCTCTAATGGAAACAAATTAATCCAATCACATAGATACAACAAAAGTGTATTGACAAATTAACTATATACTTGATATATTAATTTGAATAACAAGGAAATACTAAACTGGAGACAACCATATAACTGAATAATTTCAACAAACAATTGATGCTAGAATAAAACCACAGAATCAGAGAACTTTAATTTACTTCATCCATATAATGCTTGCAACATGGTCTTTTAAAATATTGTAAACTTCATGTATTATATCCTACTATTGATAATAATTCAGCATCATATGTTTCAGCTTATATAGAAATTGTTATGAAGAGACATAACTCTTGAAAATGTCTTTTGGGAATCAACATGATTAACATAAAAATAATAAAAATAACAATGTTTAAGCTCTATTCAACCACAAGTATAGCTAAGCAATGTGATCCAAGTACTCCTGACTGTGGTGTGTATCAGTAAATTCAATAGCATTTCTTGTGATCACATCCATCATTACCATCTTCTCCAGATGCTTATAGGCTTCTCCAGATGTAGAGTCTTTGTCTTTGAGAGCTCCTAAGGCTTCATACAACATCAATTGACAACCTTTACTCCATTCCTCTTTGCTCTTCAATTCTTTATCATTCTTGAACAACATGGGCACTCCTACTTTTGAAACTTCAATACATTCTTTGGCATTATTCTTAAGCTGATCATAATATTTATGATGCTACTCAATTAAATCTTTTGTACTAGAAATGCCTGTAGTGTCACAAACATCCTTGCCCTGTATCTCATGGAGTTTTTCTTGTAGCCTTTTGTCAAGCCTCTCATGCTCTTGGGTCACTTTATAATTTTTAGAATAAATATCCCAAAATTGGTTCATCCAATGCGTGATGTTGGCATGCTTGTTCTAGACCACCGTGGCAAGAGTATCAATATGGATTTGAGCTATCTGGTCAATAGATGGTGATTGGACGCTTTGTGAACTTTCTCCCTAAGTTAATCTTTTCACTGACCCTCTAAAAGTGCTCTTAATAGTATCTTTCAAATAATCATTTTATTTTGTTAATCTCTCACAACTTAGTTTATATGCATCTCATTCTTTAATCAGCATCTGAGCCTTTCCTTTGTTCAATTTTGTAATATTTATACTAATTTCTGTAGTGATCAAGGGGTAAATCTCCCCTGCCTTCAAAGTCATGACATGCCCAAAAGCCTTCTCAGTGTCTATAATGGTTGTCTTCTTATGGAGAGGATACATGGCCCATATCATCAGTGAATTTTCATCATTGTTATATTTGGTGCCCATATACACCTCTGTGACACCCTCAGGAGTGATCTTATATCTTTCATCTGTATTATGCATAAAGCTATCAAACACTAAAGCAAAATTCAAATCAAGACCAAGAAATATCATCACCCCTGCTTCTCTAAGTAGCAGTCTACCCTTACTAGGAGTCATATCTTGCAATTCACTATCCACTATTGTTTTCAACATATCAAGTAATTGTCTTTCATTGCTGGGTGAGATATCATCAACTGGCTCCATGATTTCTTTCCCCTTGTATTTATATAAAAATGATTTAAATTCTTTTGAATGAATAAATTTATCATCTGAAATAATAGAATGATATGGTACTTGTCTGGGATCCTCATCAGCAAACCCCTCCTCATCATGTTCCATACTAGGAGACTAATAGCATTGCATTTTTCTTTTAGATATCATAGTTGCTCGTTGATGTGTCTCTTCTTCTTCTGCAGGCCCTTCATCACCATAGGACAACAACTCAATCTTTGCAAGCTGTTTCCTCTTCTCATCTAAGTCCCTATTATATTTATCAACCATTATTTCAACTTTAGTCTCTTCCAAATTCCTGATGATATCATCATGTGGATATGGGACATGTGTGTATCCACTGAGGTTTTGTTTTCTCTAAGAAAGGTCAATGAAAGCCTCAGGATCAAAGCCTTTTCTTGCCTCAACACATCTCATATTGTAATGCATTAGTTTATCCATAATGAGACCATAACCCTCCTTGGATACCACATTAAAATCTCTAAAGTACAGAGTACTAGGCATAAGAGATTGTTTGTCATGGGAGCGCAAGTGCATCACATTAGAACAATTCATTTGCCTAAATTTTTCTAAGTAGGCAATTCTATCAGGAACAGTCTTAGGCAATATAAAAGGAGTGTCCTCAAAACCATAAACTCTGACCATGGTAGCATCCTCAAAACAATACCAGTCTCCCCAGTTGTGGGTAACAGTAGGAGGACCACCAAAATCTTTAGGTCTGAGAAACCTTTTTATTTAATTTGATAATGTATACTCACAGGGATGACTAAAATATCTATATAACACTTTCACACAGTATTCTTCAAACTAAACATAGCTAGAATGGGCATACCTACTGTCCCATATTTTGGTCCACATTTGCATGGGTGACTTTTGCCCCCTCTGGTCTACTAGAACAACTTTAAATTCATTTGGTCATAATCCCACTTCCTGGCCATAATAAAGCACCATGTGCATGAGGAGTGAGTAGTGTTCAAAGGAAACTGATGGGGCATTGTTCTTTATTACGGTCAGACAAGAATCAATTCTACCAAAAACATAGGCAGCATAATCAAACTACCTGGCATTGTGGCACTGGATGTCTGTGGCTATCACCATTAGAGGAATTGTCATGAAATCAAGGACCTCTAATCCTAGGACTTGGCCCACAGAGTAGTATGTGTATTGTATGTATGGTTCAAATAATGACACATGAAATGGAGGTCCATCATCCTCTTTGAGAGGCACCATTTCTCCCTCTACCCTAGGCCCGTGAATAGGCAATCTCCATCCATTATATGTAGTATCCATTCTCCAGTACTCTTTATTCAAATCTTCATAAACTATGGGGATAGTACATAAATCATGTAAGTCAAAAACTTCACAAATAGCATTCTTAGACAAATGTATAATAGGCACCCCTTGCGGGTTACATATGGCCTTGAGGCTTTGATTATACTGCCTAGCCAGGAGTTTGAGGAGTTCAGCATTTAGAAACACATCACGAATGACCAATTTACCCAAATTCAAGTGCCATGGGTTTGACACTGGAAAATTCCTGACTCTTCTATTGTAGTGGAATTTAAACAATTCATAACCTCTAATTGGAGTCCAAACATTTCTAAGATATTTACATTTGTCTTCCAATTTCTCTACTTTTGCCCTAAGTTGTGCAGACCTTCAAGCTTTGGAAGTTGATCCAGGTAATTGGTCGATTAAGTCTTGATTCAATTTCCTATCTTTTATTTTCTCATCAGGGCTCTTGTCAATTTTTTGTTTCTTAGGTTTACTGGTCTCACCCTATTGTTTTCTGCCCTTTCCTTTCACTGGAGTCTCCATCACAATCTCGAACAGTAAATTCAAACTATAGGCTATTGCAGAGAAGTTTGTATTTATGTACCTGTTATCTGAGGCGGTGTTCGAATTCCCCTATTTTCTCCTCCAGGTCTCTGCTTGTGTTCTTGCTTCAGAAAATTCTTTCAAACTTGATTGCAGTGGTTTCAAATGGCATTTCAGAGGATCTCTTCCTTGTCTACAATTAATTGTTCCAACGTTTCAATTTTCTTGATCGTTGTGAAATGTCACATCATCATAACTCTCTTCATCAGTATGATTTTTGTAATGTCAGGGCAGTTTAATATCTTCTTGTGGCGCAAACATTTGCTTATGGATCAATCATTGTGACCTTTCATTTTTCTGCTCGATGTCATTGTTTATATGTGAGTTTGTATCGGCAAGATATTTTCAAGATCTACCCGATATAGAAGTGGGCATGGTTATCATCAAACTGACTTTCTTCTTCACTGTAGGAATAACATTCTTCTCCGATATCTCAAGTGTCTCTGATATGACTAGCGGTGAGAGTCTTGTCGATGAACATGGTCATCATTGTCATCTGAATAAGATGTGTCATCGAGATGACTTATTTCAAGTTACCCAATCATGGTCATTTCCCCAATAGCCCTTTTATATCCTTCATCAGAGTGATCTTTCAATATGTCACCGACATCTTTATCATTGTGACCATCAGTTCGACAAGACTTATAAGCCTTGTTCTGACTTGTTTAGCTTCATTGATGGTTCTTATCTTTCATACATATTGGTGTGAGCTATGTCGAAACAATCCCTTTGGTCGCTAAGACATCAGCGTGTCAGAGACACTTTATTTCCTTTCACTGATGTTTATCTCCTGCCGATGATCACCAATTCCATCCATTCCATAGGTTGTTCAGTGAGAGTCCCACCAAATTCTTTTATCGGTATGATCTATATTGTCAGGGGGAATTTGTGGAGTATTCCCCCATAGTGCTATCTTATACTGATCGACATGACTAGGAATTTTCTTTTTGATGAAGGGTCTTCAGTGTCACTCCCTTCATCGGAGATCTCTGAAATTCTCTCTTCGACCAACATTCTCTTACCGATACTCATTTCAGCCTATTTCTCATATAGAGCATGGATCGGTATGACGAAAGTGAGGTCTTACCGAATTAAGGAATTGAAGCCCTACATTACAATGCAGATTGATGGGTGTGATATCCATTTGTGATGAAAGTGATGTGATTTTTATGGAATATACCAATTATTATTATGATTTTGGGCATAATATTTTCTGATTTGGTCAGACATGGGTGGGTAGGAGTACAAGAAAATTTTAAATTTTCCTGTCCCAATAGTGGCTCTATCTGGGATGTATACCCCTTGTGGGTATAACAAGAATTCAGATCTCTTGGGGGAGTAGACCATATATTTTATTAATTGGGGATGATAGCTTTACATAATTGTATGAATGAAATGAGAATGGAATATGGAAGCAATAATGATGGGGAATGGGGATGATCCTATACTACTGTACATGGAATTTTTTTTATTAATTTTTTTTTATTTTTTTTGAGAGATTCATAGGACTGTCCATGTACTGGCAGATCCTAATCTCTTTTGATTTCCCTAGACTACTATGCATGGAATAAAAGTATTTTGAGAATTATTCAAGGGTTGTCCATGCACTGGCAACACTTAATTCTCTTTGTGCATGATTTTGGTATTTTATGAAAAGAAAGGCTTCAAATATTGCCCATGCACAGGCAGTTCCTACTCTTCTCTAGACATATTTTGCAAATAGTAGGAATCATCACCTCCTTTGCCAGTTATAACAAAAGGACCTAACCACAAAGCTTCAAACTTTCCATGCTTTCCTTTCTCTGGGCACCTAGCATTCCACATTAGTACTAAGTCATTCATCTCAAATTTCCTATCTTTGGCCTTTTTGTCAAAATGGTATTTCACTTGTCATTGCAACTTGATATTTTGCCTTTGAGCTAGTCTCCTTGTCTCATCAAGTTCTCCAAGATGTTCTAGTCTTTCCTCCATTGGTTCAGGAATGTTTAAGTCTTCTTGAAGAACAAATTTGTACACTGATAAAAGATTTTCTAATGGTATCCTTACTTGTGTTCCATACACTAGTTCAAAAGGAGATCTTCCAATTGCTCTCTTTACAATAATTCTATCAGCCCATATAGCCATTCTCAACTTTGAATCCCATGCTTTCTCGTTTCCCTCCAACATTCTCTTTATAATTTTTAGAAGGTTTTTGTTGTTGGATTCTGCCTGCCCATTTGCTTGTGGATGATAAGGGGCAGCATAGGACACAGTGATACCATGTGTACTACAGAAATTTTTGAACTCATCAGACCTAAAACACATTTCGTTATCTGTAATCAACCTCACTAGAGTACCAAATCTGAATATAACATTTTCCATCAAAAAGTTGATCACCACCTTGTTTGTTGCTTGTTTAGTTGGGATTGCTTCCACCCATTTTGTGAAGTAATCTGTCACCACTAAAATCCATTTGTGTCCACCACTTGACTTCTCTGCAATTTCTCCTATGAAGTCAATGCCCCACTGATAGAATGAAGGATCTACCTATATGGGTTTCAAGGGTAATGCTCCCTGATATTTCAACTTTCCTAAAAATTTCTGACATGCTTCACATTTTCTTGTGTAATTATATGAATCATTAAAAACTCTAGGCCAATAGTATCCAACCCTTAGGATCTTGTTGGTTGTAGTCTTTGCTGAGAAATGACCTCCACACATACCTTCATATAACTCTTTCATGACATGTTTTGATTGATGTTCATCTAGGCATAATAGTAGAATACCATCCCTATTCTTCCAGTAAAGATCTCCATCAATAAATACATATTTTGACGCCTGTAATTTAAGTGTCCTTCTCCTGTTATCATCATACCCTTCAGGACATCTCATGTGCTTCAGATAATATATGATGTCAGTATACCATGGAGTATGCTTAATGCTAGAACTTGTGTTATCAACATTATTAGCACTACATATCTGAGAAGCCTCGAGATTATTTTCAGCCATTAATCTAGCAAGACCTTGTCCTCTCACTAGTTTGGTGACTTGGATTTCAATATTGAACTCCTAAATTCTATTGATCCGCATCTTCTACCTGTAACCTCAATTTTGACTAATACATCTTTTACTACAGCATTAGGCACATATGCTATTATTTTAGCTCCCACCAAGTATGGCCTAAAATCTTTAACTGCCTTCACCAATGCATATGCCTGTTTCTCAACTATGTCATATTTTAATTCTACATTTTGAAGAAATTTTATGAAAAATGAAATGGGTTGTTCATGTCCTTCATCATTTTTCTGCAATAGTACTGCCGCAATTGTATTATATGAGGCAAATGAGAACAATTAGAATGGCTTACTAAAATCAGGGGATATCAAGATAGGGGCTTCTTTGATTGCTTTCTTAATGGTGGCAAATGCCTCCACTATTTTTGTTGCCCACTTCACTTCTAAATTCTTCTTCAACATTCTTGATATGAGACTAACAATTTCTGCAAAATTTGATATGAACCTCCTGACAAAGTTCATTTGGCCAAAACATGACTGTATAGCTTTTACATTCTTAGGAATGGGAACTTGGTCAATGGATTTTACTCTTTCAGGATCTATTCTTACTCCATCTCTTGAGACTATGTGACCAAGCAACTTACCCTCTGTCACTGTGAAATGACACTTCTTAGGATTTAATGAAATCCCATATTCTAGGGCTTTAATAAATATTTGCTCTAAATGTGCACAATGATCCTCAACCCTTTTGGAATATGTTGTCATGTCATCCTGATATACTATCATGATTTTATTAATCAATTCAGCAAAGGCCACATCCACTGCTCTTTGGAATGTTGCTCCAACATTTATGAGCCTAAATGGCATCCTTAAATATACATATGTTCCCCATGGTGTATTGAATGTAGTCTTATATTGCTCTAATTCTTTGACTTTCACCTAATTATATCCTGAGAAGCCATCCATCATTGACAACAGTTCACATCCGGTAACCTTTTGTAATATTGCTTCCATATTAGGAAGGGGATAGTTGTCCTTAAGAGAATATTTATTTAGATTCTTGAAGTCCACACATAATCTAATATCACCATTTTTCTTCCTGACAGGCACCAAATTAGAAATCGAAGAAGAATGCCTAATGGGTTTAATGATAGCTCCATCTCTTAGTTTTGTGAGTTCTTCAAGCATCATAGGGGCCAATGTAGGATTGATAGGCCTCTTTTTTTGTCTAAATGGTTTAGCATCTGGTTTTAATGGTATTTCATACTGAAAAAGATCTTTCCTATATGCTTTCAAATCATCATATGACCATACAAATGCATGTCTATACTTCCTAAGTAAGTTGATGATCATGTTCCTAATTTTGGGATTAAGATTATTTCCAATGTATACATTCTTTGGGGCTGCCTGTGTCCCCAAATTAATCTCTTCAAGGTCATTTTGTACTACTAGTGTGTCTTTCATTTTAAATCTATCATGTTCATCAAATGCCTTTTCCAATGCTATAAGTCCCTTAGGTATTTTGTTTGTTTTTAACTGAACTATCTCTTGACCAAAAAGGGTTTCCTTCCCATCATGTTCTTCTACAAACGCATTAAAATCAATCTCTTGGTTTTCATAATGATCAGCACAATGCAGGAAGTTGATTATATCAGCATCATTATCAAACACTTGCCAGTTATGTACATTATCTGGGATAGTGGGTCTGGTTTTGAATTCAACTTCTGTAATACCTCCTAATGTGATATCATCCCTTTTTAATGCGATATTTGCTAGAAAATTTGCCATAATGTTTTTTGATCTATCAATCCAGTTGATTGAAAAGGCATCAAATAACTCAATATCATCCCAGACAACATTTCTATACTGCTTCAACCTCTTGTTTTTTGACAAGTATTTCTCTCTCACTTGAGAACTAACCAGTTCTAAATCACCGTATACAGCTAACTTTTTATCTTATGCTTGGTGGCTATATTCAAACCAATGAGCAAAGCCTCATATTCTGCTACATTGTTTGTGCATTCAAATGTTAATAGAAAGGAGTATTTGAAAGTTTTACCTGCTGGTGAGATAAATAATACTCTGGCCCCATTTCCCATTTTGCTACATGCACCATCAAAATACATCTTCCACACATCATTCTCCTCTTTCTTAAATTCAACATGTATCGGATCAGTATTCTGCAATTCTGGCTAACTTTTTTCAACCTTGAAGGCTCCCAAATCTATAAAACAAAAGAAGTTTATTTGATTTTGATCCAAGCGTTCTATGATGTTCTCATATCTTAGCTCCCTACACATCTTGATCTCTTTGCCTCCCACTGGTATTGTGGCATATGATAAATCTAATTGGACATTCCCTCCTGCCATTGTAGCCCATTGTTTTGATAAAAGCATTCCATAATATGGTGGAATGTCAACCACAGTAATAACAATGTTATAGGTTGCTTTAGGGTATGAAACAAGTTTTATTTCCACATCCCTCATAATGCCAATGACTGGGATGGATCTATTATCCATTCCATAACACCTACCAAATGTAGTGTCAACCTACATTCCTAGTTCTTTCATGATTGCTATTGGCATGATATTCATGGCCACGCCTGAATCGATCATGCAATTCCTTACTATCCTATTTTTGATTAATAATGTAGTGTAGAAAGGGTCCACCTGTGAGTGATTCTTTGTCAATGTATCACTTAGGTATACCTCAGGAATTTGGAATGTTTCTTGGTGAACATTGTTTGTTCTATTCTTTGATTCTTTATGTTTTTGATTTGGTATATCTGAAATTAGTTTAACTACTGTATTCCTATATTTGTCTATCTTCATCATTTCAAAAAGTGGAACTGCTATCTTTACCTGAGATATTGCATGAGCAATGTCAAATGAATGGGCCATAGTCTGATCATTCTTTTTTGTCTTTATATGTTATTTTTTTTAATTTTGTGATTTATATTTTGTTTTATTTTTATCAGCCTTTTCTAGTTCTTTGAATGATGATTTTGTATTATTCTTTTTGTAATTCTGTTCTTTTATAAAGATACTCCCAGGTGTTCCTTGTTCAACATTCACTATTCTGTTCCTTAAGTTATATGCATTTTTAGCTTGAGCTATTGCAGCTATTGTAAAAGCTTCTCTCTCATTTTCAGTGGGCTTTCTCCACTGATCATATGGTGAATTGTTACAATAGGTAGGTTCCTCATAACCATCCTCCTGATCTGAGAACACGTCTTGTTTTCCCATATTAATATGATGTTTCTGGTTTCCCACATCATATTCATATCCCTCTTCCTCTATAGAAGAATAGTCTTCATTCAGCAAATATGGTGTATCTTGCATCATGTTTATTGTGTGATTGTCTCTATTGTAATTGTATAATGTTTCTTCTTGTTGTACTATTTTATCCACCACACAGTATTCAGGCAAGTGTGACAAATTGCACACCAGACACCAAGGTTTATCTTCTACCATATGTGTCACATTTCTTTTTAGAGGGTCAAGGGTATCTTTGCCATAATGTTGCTTTCTACTATTTTTAATGGGTCTCCCATCTTTCCAATTTGTATTATATGGCATATCATGCAACCTAGGCCTTTCATGTCTATGCTGACCTTCTTGTTTAGTCTGTTGAATGTTTGGGTTTTGAGGATTTCTAGGGTTATCTCTTTTGCTAACCATACCTGCAGCTTTCCTGTTGTTCTCAATAGTTAATGCCACTTTCTGTGCTTCAGCCAGGGTCATAGGGCACCGATTTCTAAGTTTGTAACTTGTCTTGGGATCAAATGATTTCAGATAAATGCTCAATGCTGCTGGATCAGTCTATTTAGATCCATGTGATATTTTGTTGTGTAACTTGGAGAATTTCAGATTGAAATCATATACTGACTCATTTTGGTTTTTTTGGATGCTTATCAATTCATGCAATATAAACTCAGGGGCATATTGATTGCCATACTGCTTCTTAAATTGATTATGGAAATATGTTATTGAACTGATTGAAGCATCATGTAAGCTGTTGAACCAGTCTCTTGCATCTTCAGTCAGGGACATCATGAATAACCTCATTCTAACGTCTTCATAGTCCATACCAATATCTTGTACGAAAGCATTGAAGATTCTGATGTGATCTTCAGCTGATATTGCATTGTTTCCAGTGAACTTGGGAACTATATTTCTCCAATTACTGTCCATAGGATATGGATATAACTGATATCTAGTCAGATCAAATTTGCTACATATGTTTGTGAGGTTTTACGGTGGGATATTCATGGGTGGTAGGTTAGGATAGTAATTATGTCCACCTGGAGGCTGATGATAAGCATATTGCTATTGTGGGTTTATGTTGGGATTTATATAAGGATTTTGTGGTCTATAATATTGTTGGCTAGGGGATGGGTAAGGATAAGCCATATGTTGAGAGGTGTTATGCATGGGAGGTGGTCTAAGATTTTTAGGAAGTGTATTTTGATGACTTCTAGATGCTTGTGAATTTGAAACACCACCTATATTTTGGTGTAAATTTTGCTGTGGATTCCTCAAAGTGTTTCCCCTATGTGGAGGTACATACTTTTTTTGGGGGGGTTGTTTTAGTCCTATTCTTTATCTGTTGAATCTCTTTTTGTAACAACCTCTTAGTCTCCTCTATCTTGATCATTTCAAGTTCTTCCTAGAGCCTAAGCACATCCTGTTGTGCTTGATTCATAGCTCCTGAATTCTTTGGACTTTCATTTATTTCTGGAGTTGAGAATCCATGTTTTACCCCCTCTCCCTG
The DNA here is from genome assembly GCA_027924645.1 of Cunninghamia lanceolata. Lineage (NCBI taxonomy): Eukaryota > Viridiplantae > Streptophyta > Pinopsida > Cupressales > Cupressaceae > Cunninghamia > Cunninghamia lanceolata. The sequence continues at coordinate 465,584 of BSBN01000754.1, forward strand.
TTGTAATAACATTTTAAAATCATATTTAGCTTGCCTTTGATCAATTTCTCTCATGGCTTGTGCTTCACACTCAAGTTGTTCTTGAGGATCAGGTCTATATTTTACCAATATATCATCAGTTACTCTATTGAAATTTTCATTTGATTCATGCAGAGGTGTAAACTTATTGTGAATTGTGATAATTTGTTTGGTATTATCTTCTTGAGCCTCCTGATTATTATTCTGATGAGAATAATTTGATGTTCTTTTTCTCTTAGAGATGGTTCTACTCGGTGGAGACGATTGAAATTTCTTCCCTTCCATCTTGGATCTCCTACCATCCATTTGGTACTAACTTTTTGTTATAACAGGTTCTAGAGTTGCCACCTATTTTGCAAATAGGAAAAAGTTTATAATTTATCTTTCTAGATTCTTCTTGCCAGCAGAGTTACCAAATTTAAATTTCTGACTCTATAAAAGAATGGTTTCTTACTAAGGTCCTTTATTTGGCTCCGCAGTAGAGTCACCAATTTGTTAGGTCTCGAAAATATAGGTGTCTAATCCTAAGAGGATGCTAGGCTCTATGCTTAGATTCATAACATTTTTGAACTAACACAACAGAATCAACCTTTAGGGTTTAATGACTCCCTGCATTTTAGGTCTTGCTACACCTAGGTGGGTGAACCTTGGAAGTTAAAGTAGATTGAATGTAAATATTTTGACTAAGTAAATGGATCTACCTACAGTGGAAAATGGTGTAGAATAGATGAAATCTTGCTAACTAATTTTTATATCTAATATCTAATGGATGATTATTATAAATTGTATAAGCAATATCAAGGTGAATTTTACAACTGTGCTTAACAAATAAAGGGGTTTTAAATGATGAATTGAAATAAGATCAGTGCCTTGTTGGGTAAATAGAGTCAAATGGAAGACTAAGACTAGTGTCTTATAGTGGGTAGTAACTCTAACTATTTGGCACAATATTTTAGTTTATAACTTGCATAAATGTGTAGGGAAATGACTGACGGACTCTTCTTAATAAACCAACTAATACAATCAGATCTCTTGTTATTCACCAGAAGGAATTTTAATCCTTTCTTGAATTAACCAATTGAATGAATTATACAAGAACAACAGATAATATCAACTTGGAGATAGAATGCCAATCCTAATTATGTGGTTCTTCTTAGCGATCCAAGCTAACACTTCCAGGTTACTGTGACTGATCAGAAGGATTCTAATTCCTCTGATGGAAACCAGTTAATCCAATCACATAGATACAACAAATGTGTATTGACAAATTAACTATATACTTGATATATTAATTTGAATAACAAGGAAATACTAAACTGGAGACAACCATATGACTAAATAATTTTAACAAACAATTGATGCCAGAATAAAACCATAGAATCAGAGAACTTCAATTTACTTCATCCATATAATGCTTGCAATGTGGTCCTTTAAAATATTGTAAACTTCATGTATTATATCCTACTGCTGATAATAATTCAGCATCATATGTTTCAACTTATATAGAAATAGTTATGAAGAGACATAACTCTTCAAAATGTCTTTTGGGAATCAACATGATTAACATAACAACAATAAAAATAATAATTCTTAAGCTCTATTCAACCATAGGTATAGCCGAGCAATGTGATCCAAGTACTCCTGGTTGCAGTGTGTATGAGTAAATTCAATAGCATTTCTTGTGATCACATCCATCATTACCATCTTCTCCAGATGATTACAGGCTTCTCTTGATGTAGAGTCTTTGTCTTTGAGAGCTCCTAAGGCTTCATGCAACGTCAATTGGTAGTCTTTACTCCATTCCTCTTTGCTCTTCAATTCTTTATCATTCTTGAACAATGTGGGCACTCCTACTTTTGAAGCTTCAATACATTCTTTGGCATCATTCTTAAGCTGATCATAATATTTATGATGTTGCTCAATTAAATCTTTTGTACTAGAAATGCCTGTAGTGTCACAAACATCCTTGCCTTGTATCTTATGGAGTTTTTCCTGTAGTCTTTTGTCAAGCCTCTCATGCTCTTGGGTCACTTTATAATTTTCAGAATAAATATCCCAAAATTGGTTCATTCAATGCGTGATGTTGGCATGCCTGTTCTAGAGCACTGTGGCAAGAGTATCAATATGGATTTGAGCTATCTGGTCAATAGATGGTGATTAGGCACTTTGTAATCTTTCTCTCTGAGTTAATCTTTTCACTAAGCCTTTGAAGGTGCTCTTAACAGTATCTTTCAAATAATCATTTTCTTTTGTTAATCTCTCGCAACTCAATTTATATGCATCTCATTCTTTAATCAACATCTGAGCCTATGCTTTGTTCAATTTTACAATATTTATACCAATTTCTGCAGTGATCAAGGGGTCAGTCTCCCTTGCCTTCAAAGTCATGACATGCCCAAAAGCCTTCTCAATGTCTATAATGGCTATCTTCTTATGGGGAGGATACATGGCCCATATCATCAGTGAATTTTCATCGTTGTTATATTTGGTGCCCATATACACTTCTATGACACCCTCAGGAGTGAGCTTATATCTGTCATCTGTATTATGGAAAAAGCTATCAAACACTAAAGAAAAATTCAAATCAAGACTGGGAAATATCATCACCCCTGCTTCTTTGAGCAACTGTCTACCCTTACTAGGAGTCATATCTTGTAATTCACTATCCACTGTTGTTTTCAACATATCAAGTAATTATCTTTCATTGCTAGGCGAGATATCATCAATTGACTCCCTAATTTCTTTCCCCTTGCATATATATAAAAATGATTTAAATTCTTTTGAATGAATAAATTTATCATCTGAAATAAAAGAATCATATGCTACTTGTCTGGGATCCTCATCAGCAAACCCCTCCTCATCATGTTCCATACCAGGAAACTAATAGCATTGCATTTTTATTTTAGATATCATAGTTTCTTGTTGATGTGGCTCTTCTTCTTCTACAGGCCCTTCATCACCAAAGGAGAACAACTCAATCTCTGCAAGTTTTTTCCTCTTCTCATCTAAGTCCCTATTATATTTCTCAACCACTAATTCAACTTTGGTCTCTTCCAAATTCTTGATGATATCATCATGTGGATATGGGACATGTGTGTATCAACTGAGGTTTTATTTTCTCTGAGAAAGGTCAATGAAACCCTCAGGATCAAAGCATGTTCTTGCCTCAGTACATCTCATATTGTAATCCATCAGTTTATCCATAATGAGACCATAACCCTCCTTGGATACCACAGTAAAATCTCCAAAGCACAGAGTACTAGGCATAGAAGATTGTTTGTCATGGGAGCTCAAGTGCATCACATTAGAACAATTCATTTGCCTAACTATTTCTAAGTAGGCAATTCTGTCAGGAACAGTCTTAGGCAATATAAAAGGAGTGTCCTTAAAACCATAAACTTTGACCATGGTAGCATCCTCAAAACAATATTAGTCTCCCCAGTTGTGGGTAACAGTAGGAGGACCACCAAAATCTTTAGGTCTGAGAAATTTTTTTATTTAATTTGATAATGAATACTCATAGAGATGACTAAAATATCTATATAACACTTTCACACAGTATTCTTAAAATTGAACATAGCTAGAATGGGCATACCTACTATCCCATATTCTAGTCCACATTTGTACAGGTGGCTTTTGTCCCCTCTGGTCTACTAGAACAACTTTAAATTCTTTTGGCCATAATCCTACTTCCTGGCCATAACAAAGCACCATGTGCATCAAGAATGAGTAGTGTTCAAAGGGAACTGATGGGGCATTGTTCTTTATTGTGGTCAGACCAGAATCAATTCTACCAAAAACATAGGCAACATAATCAAACTGTCTGGCATTGTGGAACTTGACGTCTATAACTATCACCATCAGAGGAATTGTCATGAAATTAGGGACCTCTGATCCTAGGACTTAGCCCACAGAGTAGTATGTGTATTGTATGTATGGTTCAAATAATGACACATGAAATGTAAGTCTATCATTCTCATTGAGAGGAACTATTTCTCCCTCTACCCTAGGCCTGTAAATGGGTAATCTCCATCCATTATATGTAGTATCCATTCTCCAGTACTCTTTATCCAAATCTTCATAAACTATGGGGATAGTACATAAATCATCCAAGTCAAAATGTTTACAAATGGCATTCTTAGACAAATGTATAATAGGCTTCCCTTGCGGGTGGCATATGGCCTTGAGTCTTGGATTATACTACCTAGCTAGGAGTTTGAGGAGTTCAGCATTCAAAAACACATCAGGAACGACCAATTTACCCAAATTCAAGTGCCATGGGTTTGACATTGGGAAATTCCTGACTCTTCTATTTTAGTGGAATTTAAACAATTCATAACCTCTAATTGGAGTCCAAATGCTTCCAAGATATTTACATTTGTCTTCCAATTTCTCTACTTCTGCCCTAAGTTGTGCAGACCTTCAAGCTTTTGGAGTTGATCCAAGTAATTGGTCAATTAAGTCCTGGTTCAATTTCCTATCTTTTATTTTCTCATCAGGGCTCTTGTCAATTTTTTGTTTCTTAGGTTTACTGGTCTCACCCTATTGTTTTCTGCCCTTTTCTTTCACTTGAGTCTCCATCACGATCTCGAATAGTAAATTCAAACTATAGGCTATTGCACAGAAGTTTGTATTTATGTACCTCTTATCTAAGGCGGTGATCAAATTCCCCTATTTTCTCCTCCAAGTCTCCATTTTTGTGCTGACTTCAGACAATTCATTTGAACTTGATTGCAGTGGTTTCAAATGACATTTCAGAGGATCTCTTCCTCATGTGCAATTAATTGTTCCAGCATTTCAATTTTCTTGATCGTTGTGAAATGTCATATCATCATAACTCTCTTCATTAGTATATTTTTGTAATGTCAGGGTGATTTAATATCTTCCTATAGTGCAAACATTTGCTTATGGATCAATTGCTATGACATTTCATCTGTCTACTCGATGTCATTGTTTATATGTGAGTTTGTATCGAAAAGATATTTTCAAGAGCTACCTGGTATAGAAGTGAGCATGGTTATCATCAGCCTGACTTTCTTCATCATTGTAGGAATAACATTCTTCTCCGATATCTCAAGTGTCTCTAATATTACTATCAGTGAGAGTCTTGTCGATGAACGTGGTCATCGTTGTCATCAAAATAAGATGTCTCATCCAGATGACTTATTTCAAGTTACCCGATCATGGTGGTTTCCCCGATAGCCCTTTTATATCCTTCATTAGAGTGATCTTTCAATATGTCACTGACATCTTTATTGTTGTGACCATCGGTTCGGCAAGACTTGTAAACCTCGTTTCGACTTGTTCAGCTTTGCCGATGGTTCTTATCTTTCATACATATTGGTGTGAGCTATGCCGAAACAATCCCTTTGGTCATTGAGACATCAACGTGTTGGAGACACTCTATTTCCTTTCTCCAATGATCACCAATTCCATCTGTTCCACGGGTTGTTCAGTGAGAGTCCCACTAAATTCTTTTATCGGTATGATCTATATTATCAGGAGGAATTTTTGGAGTATTCCCTAATAGTGCTATCTTATACCGATCGGTGTGACTGGGAATTTTCTTTCTGACGAAGGGTCATCAGTGTCAATCCCTTCATCAGAGATCTCTAAAATTCTATCTCCAACCAACATTCTCTTGCCGATACTCATTTCAGCCTATTTCCAATATAGAGCATGGATCGGTATGACAAAAGTGAGGTCTTACCAAAATTAAGGAACTGAAATCCTACATTACAATGCAATTTGATGGGTGAGATATCCATTTGTGATGAAAGTCATATGATTTTTATGGAATATACCAGTTATTATTATGATTTTGGGTGTAATGTTTTCTGATTTGGTCGGACATGGGTGGGTAGGAGTAAAAGAAAATTTTAAATTTTCATGTCCCAACAAGTTGAAGCCCTTAAAGGAGGTGGAAGAAAAGGTATGTAGTATTGTCAGAATTTGCTTGGTAGATGGTAGGAAATTTTTGGAGGGTATGAAGCAAGAGCGTCATTGCTTTGCATTGATTCCTAAGATTAGTCAAGAGAAATGTGAAGATGTACCCGCAGAAGTCTTAGATATGTTGGAAGAATTTTAGGACATTATCTCTAATAATGTACCAAAAGGTTTACCACCAGTAAGGAAGATAAGTTATCAAATGGATTTGATACCAGGAGCTAATTTGCCAAACAAGGCAGCCCATAAAATGACTCCAGTAGGGAGTGAAGAGTTGAATAGACAAGTTTAGGAGTTGTTGAGGAAGGGATTGATAAGACAAAGCCTAAGGCCATGTGTGGTACCTACAGTACTAGCACCGAAGAAAGATGGAGAGTGGAGGATGTGTACAGATTCCTGAGCCATCAACAAGATTACAATCAAGTACAGATTTCTATTGCCCAGAATGGATGACATAATGGATTGTTTGAGTGGAGCCAAGTACTTCACAAAGATTGATATGAAGAGTGGGTATCACTAGATTCGAATCAGAGAAGGAGATGAGTGGAAGATAGCCTTCAAAACAAAGGAAGGTTTGTATGAGTGGTTAGTCATGCCATTTGGGCTAACCAATGTACTGAGCACATTCATGTGGCTCATGAACGAGGTACTGAAAGAATTTTAGGGAAGTTTTATTATTGTTTATTTAGATGACATTTTGATTTTCAGTAAGACTTGGGATGAGCAAAGAGTTTTAGAGAAGCTGAGGGAGGAGAAGTTGTTGATCAATCTCAAGAAATGTAGTTTTGCAAAGGAGTTGGTATACCTGGGATTTTTTTGTTTCAAAGAAAGGTCTTAAGATGGACCCAGAGAAGATGAGGGCTATCATTGAATGGCCTATGCCAAGGAATGCTTTCGAGGTAAGATCTTTTCATGGTTTGGCAAGTTTTTACAGAAAGTTTATCAGGAATTTCAGTAGCATTTGTGCACCCCTAACTGAGACAATGAGAGGGGATAGAAAAGAGTTTAGATGGACTAAAGGAGTAGACAAGAGCTTTGATACATTAATGTAGAAAGTCATAGAACAACCTATTTTGGCACTTCCAGATTTCAATAAGGTATTTCAGGTAGATTGTGATGCTAGTGGTAGTGGTATAGGAGCTATTTTAAGTCAAGAAGGTAAGCCCATTGCATATTTTAGTGAGAAGCTTAATGATGCCAAGAAAAAATATTATCTCTATGATCAGGAGTTTTATTCAATAGTTTAGGCTTTGAAGAAATGGATACATTATTTGTTGCCAAAAGAGTTTGTTTTAGATACTGATCATTAGGCTTTGTAGTATCTTAATAGTCAAGGAAAGATAAATCAAAGGCACTTAAAACGGGTTGAGTTTTTGAAGAGTTATACTTTTATTTTGAAGAATAGGAGTGGGAAGTCCAACAGAGTTGTAGATGTATTGAGCAGAAGGAAAAATTTGTTGACAGAAATGACGATGAGTTTGTTGGGTTTGATGAGCTCAAAGGTTTGTATCCTAAAGATCCAGATTTTCCAGAGGCCTGGAAAGCTTATCTAGAACTTGTTACTTTGGATAGGACAAAATGGTTGGATTTCATAATCCAAGATGGCATGTTGTTTAGAGGAAGCCAGTTGTGCATTCCGAGGAGTTCCATGGGAGAGAACCTGATTAAGGAGAAGCATAGTGGAGGATTATCTAGACACTTTGGTCGAGATAAGACCATTGCTATTGTTAGTGAACATTATTACTAGTCACAATTGCAGCAAGATGTGACAAAATTTGTGCAGAGTTACAGAGTGTGTTAGATGGCAAAAGGAACAAGTTAGAATACAAGGCTATATCAGCCATTACCTATACCAGAGAAGCCATGGGATGATATTAGTATGGATTTTGTTCTTGGTTTACCAAGGACACATAGAGGACATGATTCCATTTTTGTGGTGGTGGACAGATTCTCAAAGATGGCCCATTTTATTCCCTGTAAGAAGACTAATGATGATGTTCATATTGCAGAGTTATTTTTCAGGGAAGTGGTGAGATTACATGGTCTACCTAAGACCATAGTTTCAGATCGACATACCAAGTTTGTTGGTTATTTCTGGAGGACATTGTGGAAGAAGTTGAAAATAGATTTGAAGTTTAGTTCTGCACACCATCCACAGACTGATGGACAGATAGAAGTGGTGAATAGGAGTTTGGGTAATCTGCTACGATGCTTAGTAGGAGATAAGCCCAAGAGATGGGATTTGATTTTTCCACAGGCGGAATTCCCCTACAACAATTTTATCAATAGGAGTATTGGTAAATCACCATTCTAGATTGTATATGGCAATAGTCCAAGAAGTGCTTCAGAGTTAAGAAAGCTAGACAAAGGAGAAAAGACAAGTGTCGAGGCTGAAGACTTTGAAGAACACCTAAAGAATTTGCATGAAGAAGTGAGAAAGCACATTAATAAGATGAATATTCATTACAAGGCTAAGGCAAATCAGAAGAGGAGATATAAGAAATTCCAGGTAGGAGATGAAGTCATGGTTCACTTGAGAAAAGAAAGGTTCCCAATTGGAACATACAATAAGTTGAAAATGAAGAAATTTGGACCGTGTAGAATCCTGAAGAAGCATGATTCAGGAAATGCATTTGAGGTAGAGTTGCCTGATGACATCAATATTTCACCAATGTTCAAAATTTAAGATTTGACAGAGTATCATAATGATGGACCTGATAAAGGAACACGGTGGGACATTCCAGCATCTACTTTAGAGAAGGAGGAGATAGAGGGCATTCTGGATGGCCCTGTGGGTAAGAGTACACGAAACATGTAGTATACAGAATACTTGGTGAAATGGAAAGGAAGACCTCTTGAAGATTCATCATGGTTATCTAAGACCGAGGTTAACCATTTTGGTTTCCCTCTAACTCATGAGAAGTGACAGGGTCACTTTTCAAATTACCCTAGGTGTCTAATGCAGGAGCATCCAGGGTGTAAGAGCAATCTTACATCAACCCAAAAAAAATGTTGTTTCTTTTCAATAAGGGCTAAATTTGGTAGGGTTACTATTTTTAGTAAGTTTGCATTTTTGCACAGTTGGATACAAAATCTTACACAGACCTCTAGAATGGTGAATTGAAGCTAATGGTGAAGAAATCACTTCAATATCATTTGTCATTTGTGAGATATTAAAATTTTAAATTCCAAAAAATCCTATTGAAATATTCAAAGTCAAATTTGAGGCACTTAGAGGCTCCGGATCGGACCAAAATTTGGCAGGAAACCCAAGCAATCTACCTTTCGGTACTACTTGTGCACCATCGTCTTTTTGAGAGCTTTCCAAAAAGGTATTATGATTAAAAATCGATCGGTTGAATCGAAAGTGATGGCCCCTCGAAATTGACCTATTTTTGGAGGGAGATGCAAATTTTGAAATTAAGTTGGTGGCCGCTAAAAAGGGCTATATATGACCATTTTTGGGAACCGTTGGGGTAGTAGAGTTAAGGGGGAATGTGTAGAGTCAAGAAAAGGTGGGAAAATAGGAACCTTAGTTGATTTGGGGTTACAGAAGGTTGAAGATTCCAGAGTCTTGAGAGGGGGAGCTGTAATGTGTTGCACCGTGTAGGGGATTCATCCTCTGATTGTATTTGAGCTTTGGTAATGTAATATTTTGCCCATATTAATAAAATATCATTCTATTTTCCGTGTGCAATTTATGTTATTGTGTGTTTTATGAGCTACCTCCCTTCATCAAGTGGTATCAGAGCAAGAGTTCCTGAGTGTGTAGACAGATCACTAACTATGAGGTAGTTTGCACCAAGATGTGAGGTTGTGGGTTTGTTGCGGAGATCAAGACGTCTCCATGAAGAAATCTTATTGGGAGGAATGCTTTGATGAAAGAGGGTTTTTGAGCCCTGTAAACACAAATCGATGCATTGCAAGAGGACCTGTGAAGAGGGTTTGAGCCAAGAAGAAGAGAAGAAAGCAAGGATGAAGTAGAAGAGGAGCTATCTAAGGAAGAACAAGAAGCTGCAGGAGATCTTGTAGAGGTTAGGTTGTTGAGGGCCATTTTTAAGATTGGAAAGAGGCCTAGGATTGAAGTTTCTACATATTCTAGAGATTTGAATCTAGAACAGCTTATTGATTGGATCAATGACATGGAGGAATATATTGAGTATGAAGATGTGGAAGACCCAGATCGGGTAAAATTTGCAAAAAGAAAATTGAAGGGCCATGCCAGTATTTTGTGGAAGGAGGTCTAGTTAGAGAGGAATAGAAGATGAAAAGGAAAGATCACTAGATGGGATCAGATGGTAGAGAAACTGAAGAAGCAGTTCATTCCTGGGGATTATGAGATGGAGTTGTTGAAGAAGCTAGAAGGATTAAAGCAAGGTAACAAGACTGTTAAGGAGTATACAGAAGATTTTTATAAGATTACTATCAGAACTGGTCATGAAGAGGCCAACAAGGAGAAGGTAGCCCATTACGTTAATGGGTTGAGGCCAAGTATTCAAGTGGAGCTGAGCCTGGTCAGAATGACCACCATAGAAGATGCATAGCAGTTTTCCTTGAAGGTGGAAGAGAAGCTGAATAAAAGATTTGACAGCAAGAAAAGGGGAAGAGGTCAAGGCAAAATGACTAGTGGAAGACCCTATGTGGGCTAAAATGAAGATTCAAAGAAAAGTGAAGAAGCTGGCACTAGTCGAAATCAGAGAGGAGATAATACCTACCGCCCTCATGACTGGAACAATGGTGAGCAAAGAGGAAGAGGAAAAGGCAGACCTGGGTAAGGACCTAGAAGAGGAGGTTTTAGAGGAACTTGTTTCCAATATGGAGGACATCGAGCATACGAGCATCCGTAACATCAAGGAAGGACAAATAGAAGACATGAAGGTAATGCACGAGTTGCACATGTCAATGAAGATGCGCAATATGAGCATTCTGAATATGCTGAAAGGGGAGAAACCCTAGTTGTCAGAAGAACTTTGATGAATGAGGAGAAAGAACCTAATCAGAGGAAGAGTTTATTCCGCATAAGGTGCAAATGTGAAGGTAAGTATTGTGATATTATTATTGATAGTTGAAGCACTGATAATCTTGTTTAATAGGAGATGGTTGACAAGTTGAAGTTGACAAGAAGAAAGCATCTGCATTCATACCAGATTGCATGGTTGCAGAAGGAACATAGAGCTTTGCTCAATGAGCAGTGTTTAGTGAAGTTCAAGATTGGTGACTACCATGATGAGGTGCTATGTGACATCATACCGATGGATGCATGTCATATGTTATTGGGGAGGCTATGGCAGTATGATAGGAGCGCTGTCTATGATGGCCGTGCAAACACATATTCCCTTACAAATGATGGAGTTCATCATAAGTTGAAGCCCTTCAAGGAGGTGGAAGAAAAGGTATGTAGTACTTCCAGAATTTGATTGGTAGATGGTAGGAAATTTTTGGAGGGTATAAAGCATGAGTGTCATTGTTTTGCATTGATTTCTAAGATTAGTCAAGAGAAATGTGAAGATGTACCTACAGAAGTTTGAGATATGTTGGAAAAATTTTAGGACATTATCTCTAATAATGTACCAGAAGGTTTACTAAAAGTAAGGAAGATAACTCATCAAATGGATTTGATACCAGGAGCTAATTTCACAAACAGGGCAGCCTATAGAATGACTCTAGCAGAGAGTGAAGAGTCGAATAGACAAGTTTAGGAGTTGTTTAGGAAGGGATTGATAAGAGAAAGCCTAAGTCCATGTGCGGTACCTATAGTACTAGCACTAAAGAAAGATGGAGAGTGGAGGATGTGTATAGATTCCCAAGCCATCAACAAGATCACAATCAAGTATAGATTTCCATTGCCCAAAATGGATGACATAATGGATTGTTTGATTGGAGCTAAGTACTTCACAAAGATTGATCCAAAGAGTGGGTATCACTAGATTCGAATCAGAGTAGGAGACGATTGGAAGACAGCCTTCAAAACAAAGGAAGGTTTGTATGAGTGGTTAGTCATGCCATTTGGGCTAACCAATGCACCGAGCACATTCGTGCGGCTCATGAATAAGGTACTGAAAGAATTTTTAGGAAGTTTTGTTATTGTTTATTTAGATGACATTTTGATTTTTAGTAAGACTTGGGATGAGCATTTGATGCATATCAGAAGAGTTTCAGAGAAGCTGAGGGAGGAGAAGTTGTTGATCAATCTCAAGAAATGTAGTTTTGCAAAGGAGTTAGTATACCTGGGATTTGTTGTCTCAAAGAAAGGTCTTAAGATGGACCCAGAGAAGGTGAGGGATATTATTGAATTGGATATGCCAAGGAGTGCTTTCGAGGTAAGATCTTTTCATGGTTTGGCAAGTTTTTATAGAAAGTTTATTAAGAATTTCAGTAGCATTTGTGCATCACTAACTGAGACAATGAGAGGGGATAGAAAAGAGTTTAGATGGACTAAAGGAGTAGACAAGAGCTTTAATACATTAAAGCAGAAAGTCATAAAACAACCTATTTTGGCACTTCTAGATTTCAATAAGGTATTTCAGGTGGATTGTCATGCTAGTAGTAGTGGTATAAGAGCTATTTTGAGTCAAGAAGGTAAGCCCATTACCTATTTTAGTGAGAAGCTTAATGATGCCAGGAAAAAAGTATTATGTTTATGATCAAGAGTTTTATACAATAGTTGAGGCTTTGAAGAAATGGAGACATTATTTGTTGCCAAAAGAGTTTGTTTTATATACTGATCATCAAGCTTTGTAGTATCTTAATAGTCAAGGAAAGTTAAATCAAAGACACTTAAAATGGGTTGAGTTTTTGCAAAGTTATACTTTTATTTTAAAGCACAGGAGTGGGAAGTCTGACAGAGTTGCAGATGCATTGGGCAGAAGGAAAAATTTGTTGACAGAAATGACGATAGAGCTTGTTGGGTTTGATGAGCTCAAAGGTTTGTATCCTAAAGATCCAGATTTTGCAGAGGCCTGGAAAGCTTGTCTAGAACCTGTTACTTTGGACAGGACAAAATGGTTGGATTTCATAATACAAGATGGCAGGTTGTTTGGAGGAAGCCAGTTGTGCATTCCGAGGAGTTCCATGAGAGAGAACCTGATTAAGGAGAAGCATAGTGGAGGATGAGCTAGACACTTTGGTTGAGATAAGACCATTGCTATTGTTGGTGAACATTATTACTGGCCATAATTGCAGCAAGATGTGAGGAAATTTGTACAGAGTTGCAGAGTGTGTCAGATGGAAAAAGGAACAAGTCAAAATACAAGGCTATATCAACCATTACCTATACCAGAGAAGCCATGGGATGATATTAGTATGGATTTTGTTCTTGGTTTACCAAGGACACATAGTGGACATGATTCCATTTTTGTGGTGGTGGATAGATTCTCAAAGATGGCCCATTTTATTCCTTGTAAGAAGACTAATGATAATGTTCATATTGCAGAGTTATTTTTCAGGGAAGTGGCGAGATTACATGGTCTACCTAAGAGCATAGTTTCAGGTCGAGATACCAAGTTTGTTGGTTATTTCTAGAGGACATTGTGGAAGAAGTTGAAAACAGATTTGAAGTTCAGTTCTGCACAACATCCACAGACTGATTGACATATAGAAGTTGTGAGTAGGAGTTTGGGTAACCTGCTACGATGCTTAGAATGAGATAAGCCGAAGGAATGGGATTTGATTTTGTCACAGGCAGAATTTGCTTACAACAATTCTGTCAATAAGAGTACTGGTAAATCACCATTCTAGATTGTATATGGCAATAGTCCAAGAAATGCTTTAGAGTTAAGAAAGCTAGACGAAGGAGAAAAGACAAGTGCCAAGGTCAAAGATTTTGCAGAACACCTGAAGAATTTGCATGAAGAAGTGAGAAAGCACATTAATAAGATGAATATTCAGTACAAGGCTAAGCCAGATCAGAAGAGGAGATATAAGGAATTCCAAGTAGGAGATGAAGTCATGGTTCACTTGAGAAAAGAAAGGTTCCCAATTGGAACATACAATAAGTTAAAAATGAAGAAATTTGGACTGTGTAGAATCCTGAAGAAGCATGATTCAAGAAATGCGTTTGAGGTAGAGTTGCCTGATGACATCAATATTTCACCAGTGTTCAACATTTCAGATTTGATAGAGTATCTTGATGATGGACCTGATAAAGGAACATAGTGGGACATTCCAGTATCTACTTTAGAGAACGAGGAGATAGAGGGCATTCTGGATAGCCATGTGGATAAGAGTACAAGAAAAAAGTAGTATACATAATACTTGGTGAAATGGAAAGGAAGGCTTGTTGAAGATTCATCATGGTTATCTGAGACTGAGGTTAACCGTTTTGGTTTCCCTCTAACTCATGAGAAGTGATAGGGTCACTTTTCAAATTACCCTGGGTGTCTGATGCAAGAGCATCCAGGGTGTAAGAGCAATCTTGCATCAACCCAAAAAAAATGTTATTTCTTTTCAATAAGGGTTAAATTTGGCAAGGTTACTATTTTTAGTAAGTTTGCCTTTGTGTACAGTTGGATACAAAATCTTACACAGACCTCTAGAATGGTGAATTGAGGCTAATGGTGAAGAAATCACTTCAATATCATTTGTCATTTGTGAGATATTAAAATTTCAAATTCCAAAAAATCCTATTGAAATATTCAAAGTCAAATTTGAGGCACTTAGAGGCTCCGGATGGGCCCAAAATTTGCAGGGAAACCCAAACAATATACCTTTTGATATTACTTGTGCACCATCATCTTTTCAAGAGATTTTTGAAAAGGTATTATAACTAAAAATCCATCAGTCAGATCAAAAGTTATAGCCCCACGAAATTGACCTATTTTTGGAGGGAGATGCAAATTTTGAAATTAAGCTAGTGGCCGCCAAAAAGGGCTATATATGACCATTTTTGGGAACCCTTGGGGTAGTAGAGTTAACAGGGAAGGTGTAGAGTTAGGAAAAGGTAGGAAAATAGAAACCCTAGTTGATTTGGGGTTACAAAAGGTTGAAGATTCCAGAGTCTTGAGAGGGGGAGCTGCAATGTATTGCAGCCTGTAGGGGATTCATCATCTGATTGTATTTGAGCTTCTGTAATGTAATGTTTTGCTCATAATAATAAAATATCATTCTATTTTCTGTGTGCAATTTCTGTTATTGCGTGTCTTATGAGTTATCTCCCTTCATCAAGTGGTATCAGAGCGAGGGTTCTTGAGTGTGTAGACAGATCACCGACTGTGAGGTAGTTTGCACCAAGACCTGAGGTTGTGGGTTTGTTGCGAAGATCAAGATGCCTCCACAAAGGAATCTTATTGGGATGAATGCTTTGACGGAAGAGGGTTTCAAAGCCCTACAAAGATGAATCGATGCATTTCAAGAGGAGCTGCGAAGAGGGTTTGAGCAAAGAACAAGAGAAGAAAGCGAGGATGAAGCAAAAGAGGAGCTATCTAAGGAAGAACAAGAAGCTGCAAGAGATCCTGTAGAAGTTAGGTTATGGAGGGCCATTTCTAAGATTGGAAAGAGGACCAGTATCAAAATTTCTACATATTCTGGAGATTTGAATTTGGAACAACTTATTGATTGGATCAATGACATGGAGGAATATTTTGAGTATGAAGATGTGGAAGACCTAGATTGGGTCAAGTTTGCAAAAATAAAATTGATGTGCCATGCCAGTATTTGGTGGAAGGAGGTCTAGTTAGAGAGGAATAGAAGATGAAAAGGAAAGATCACTAGATGGTATCGAATGGTGGAGAAACTGAAGGAGCAGTTCATTCCTGTGGATTATGAGATCGAGTTGTTGAAGAAGCTGCAAGGATTGAAGCAAGGCAACAAGTCTGTTAAGGAGCATATAGAAGAGTTTTATAAGATTACTATCAGAACCAGTCATGAAGAGGCCAACAAGGAGAAGGTAGCCCATTACATTAATGGGTTGAGGCCAAGTATTCAAGAGGAGTTGAGCCTAGTCATAATGACCACCATAGAAGATGCATAGCAATTTTCCTTGAAGGTGGAAGAGAAGCTGAATAAAAGATTTGACAGCAAGAAAAGGGGAAGAGATCAAGGTGGAATGACTAGTGGAAGACCTTATGGGGGTTGAAATTAAGATTCAAAGAAAAGTGAAGAAGCTGGCACCAGTCAAAATCAGAGAGGAGATAATACCTACTGCCCTCATGACCAGAACAATGGTGAGCAAAGAGGAAGAGGAAAAGGCAGACCTAGGTAAGGACCTGGAAGAGGAAGTTTCAGAGGAACCTATTTCCAATGTGGAGAAGAAGGACATCAAGCATACGAGTGTCTGCAACATCAAGGAAGGACAAATAGAAGACCTAAAAGTAATGTACGAGTTGCACATGTCAATGAACATGCACAATCTGAGCACTCTGAAGATGCTAAAAGGGGAGAAACCCTAGTTGTCAGAAGAACTTTGTTGAATGAGGAGAAAGAACCCAATCAGAGGAAGAGTTTATTTCATACAAGGTGAAAATGTGAAGGTAAGTATTGTGATATTATTATTGATAGTGGAAGAACTGATAATTTTGTTTCAGAGGAGATGGTTGACAAGTTGAAATTGACAAGAAGAAAGCATCCGCATCCATACCGGATTGCATGGTTGCAGAAGGACCATAGAGCTTTGGTCAATGAGAAGTGTTTAGTGAAGTTCAAGATTGGTGACTACCATGATGAGGTGCTATGTGACATCATACTGATGGATGCATGTCATATGTTATTGGGGAGGCCGTGGTAGTATGATAGGAGCGCTGTCCATGATGGCCATGCAAAAACATATTCCCTAACAAAGGATCGAGTTCCTCATAACTTGAAGCGCTTGAAGGAGGTGGAAGAAAATGTATGTAGTATTGCCATAATTTTCTTGGTAGATGGTAGGAAATTTTTGGAGGGTATGAAGCATGAGCGTCGTTGCTTTGGATTGATTCCTAAGATTAGTCAAGAGAAATGTGAAGATGTACTCGCAGAAGTCTTAGATATGTTGGAAGAATTTAAGGTCATTATCTCTGATAATGTAACAGAAGATAAGTCATCAAATGGATTTGATACCAAGAGCTAATTTGCCAAACAAGGTAGCCCATAGAATGACTCCAGCAGAGAGTGAAGAATTGAATAGACAAGTTTAGGAGTTGTTGAGGAAGGGATTGATAAGATGAAGCCTAAGTGCATGTGCAGTACCTACAGTACTAGCACCGAAGAAAGATGGAGAGTGGAGAATGTGTACAGATACCTGAGCCATCACCAAGATCACAATCAAGTACATATTTCCATTGCCCAGAATGGATGACATAATGGATTGTTTGAGTGGAGCCAAGTACTTCACGAAGATTGATTTGAAGAGTGGTTATCACCAGATTCAAATCAGAGAAGGAGACGAGTGGAAGACAGCCTTCAAAACAAAGGAAGGTTTGTATGAGTGGTTAGTCATGCCATTTGGGCTAACCAATGCACCGAAAACATTCATGCGGCTCATGAACGAGGTATTGAAAGAATTTTTGGGAAGTTTTGTGATTATTTATTTAGATGACATTTTGATTTTCAGTAATACTTGGGATGAGCATTATTTGCATATCAGAAGAATTTTAGAGAAGCTGAGGGAGGAGAAGTTATTGACCAATCTCAAGAAACCTAGTTTTGCAAAGGAGTTGGTATACTTGGGATTTGTTGTCTCAGAGAAAGGTCTTCAGATGGACCCAGAGAAGGTGAGGGCTATCATTGAATGGCCTACACCAAGGAGTGCTTTCGAGCTAAGATCTTTTCATGGTTTGGCAAGTTTTTACAGAAAGTTTATCGGGAATTTTTGTAGCATTTGTGCACCCCTAACTGAGATAATGAGAGGGGGTAGAAAAGAGTTTAGATGGATTAAAGGAGTAGATAAGAGCTTTGATACATTAAAGTAGAAAGTCGTAGAATGTGTTTTGGCACTTCTAGATTTCAATAAGGTATTTTAGGTAGATTGTGATGCTAGTGGTAGTGGTATAGGAGCTATTTTGAGTCAACAAGGTAATCCCATTGCGTATTTTAGTGAAAAGCTTAATGATGGCAAGAAAAAGTATTATGTTTATGATCAGGAGTTTTATGCAATAGTTCAGGCTTTGAAGAAATGGAGACATTATTTGTTGCCAAAAGAGTTTGTTTTATATACTAATCATTAGGCTTTGTAGTATCTTAATAGTCAAGGAAAGTTAAATCAAAGGCACTTAAAATGGGTTGAGTTTTTGTAGAGTTATTCTTTTATTTTGAAGCACAGGAGTGGGAAGTCCAACAGAGTTGTAGATGCGTTGAGCAGAAGGAAAAATTTGTTGACAGAAATGACGATAGAGGTTGTTGGGTTTGATGAGCTCAAAGGTTTGTATCCTGAAGATCCAGATTTTACAGAGGCCTGGAAAGCTTGTCTAGAACCTGTTACTTTGGATAGGACAAAATGGTTGGATTTCATAATCCAAGATGCCATGCTGTTTAGAGGAAGCCAGTTGTGCATTCTGAGGAGTTCCATGAGAGAGAACCTGATTAAGTTGAAGCATAGTGGAGGATTAGCTGGACACTATGGTCGAGATAAGACCATTGCTAATGTTGGTGAACATTATTACTGGCCACAATTGCAGCAAGATGTGAGGAAATTTGTGTAGAGTTGCAGAGTGTGTCAGATGGTAAAAGGAACAAGTCAGAATACAAGGCTATATCAGCCATTACTTGTACCAGAGAAGACATGGGATGATATTAGTATGGATTTTGTTCTTGGTTTACCAAGGACACATAGAGGACATGATTCCATTTTTGTGGTGGTGGACAAATTCTCAAAGATGGCCCATTTTATTCCTTGTAAGAAGACTAATGATGATGTTCATATTGCAGAGTTATTTTTTAGGGAAGTGGTGAGATTACATGGTCTACCTAAGAGCATAGTTTCAGATCAAGATACCAAATTTGTTGGTTATTTCTAGAGGACATTGTGGAAGAAGTTGAAACAAATTTTGAAGTTCAGTTCTACACACCATCCATAGACTGATGGACATACAAAAGTGGTGAATAGGAGTTTGCGTAACCTACTACGATGCTTAGTAGGAGATAAGCCCAAGGGATGGGATTTGATTTTTCCATAGGTAGAACTCGCTTACAACAATTCTTTCAATAATACTGGTAAATCACTATTCTAGATTGTATATGGCAATAGTCCAAGAAGTGCTTCAGAGTTAAGAAAGATAGACAAAGGAGAAAAGAGAAATGTCGAGGCCGAAGACTTTGTAGAACACCTGAAGCATTTGCATGAAGAAGTGAAAAAGCACATTAATAAGATGAATATTTAGTACAAGGCTAAGCCAGATCAGAAGAGGAGATATAAGGAATTCTAAGTAGGAGATGAAGTCATGGTTCACTTGAGAAAAGAAAGGTTCCCAATTGGAACATACAATAAGTTGAAAATGAAGAAATTTGGACCATGTAGAATCCTGAAGAAGCATGATTCAGGAAATATATTTGAGGTAGAGTTGCCTGATGACATCAATATTTCACCAGTGTTCAACATTTCAGATTTGACAGAGTATCATGATGATGGACTTGATAAAGGAACACAATGGGACATTCTAGCATCTACTTCATAGAAGGAGGAGATAGAGGGCATTCTGGATAGCCGTGTGGGTAAGAGTACAAGAAACAGGTAGTATACAGAATACTTGGTGAAATGGAAAGGAAGGCCTGTTGAAGATTCATCATGGTTATCTCAGACTAAGGTTAACCGTTTTGGTTTCCCTCTAACTCATGAGAAGTGACAGGGTTACTTTTCAAATTACCCCGGGTGTCTGATGTAGGAGCATCCAAGGTGTAAGAGCAATCTTGCATCAACCAAAAAAAAATGTTGTTTCTTTTCAATAAGGGCTAAATTTGGTAGGGTTACTATTTTTAGTAAGTTTGCATTTGTGCACGGTTGGATACCAAATCTTACACAGACCTCTAGAATGGTGAATTGAAGCTAATGGTGAAGAAATCACTTCAATATCATTTGTCATTTGTGAGATATGAAAATTTCAAATTCTAAAAAATCCTATTGAAATATTCAAAGTCAAATTTGAGGCACTTAGAGGCTCTGGATGGGCCCAAAATTTGGCAGGAAACCCAAGCAATCTACCTTTCAATATTGCTTGTACACCATCATCTTTTCGAGAGCTTTCCAAAAAGGTATTATAATTGAAAATCCAACGGTCGGATCTTAAGTTATGGCCCTACGAAGTTGACTTGTTTTTGGAGGGATATGCAAATGTCAAAATTAAGCTGGTGGCTGCCAAAAAGGGCCATATATGACAATTTTTGGCAACCCTTGTGGTAGTAGAGTTAAGGGGGAAGGTGTAGAGTCAGGAAAAGTCAAGAAAATAGAAACCCTAGTTGATTTGGGGTTACGGAAGGTTGAGGATTCCAAAGTCTTGAGAGGGGGGGCTGTAATGTGTTGCAAGTTGTAGGGGATTCATCCTCTAATTGTATTTGAGTTTCTATCATGTAATGTTTTGCCCATATTAATAAAATATCATTCTATTTTTTGTGTGCAATTTCTGTTATTGTGTGTTTTATGAGTTATCCCCCTTCTTCAGAAGTTCTAACATGTCAAATAATGTGAATTATTGGAGGTCTCATTTAGTCATTCTGGTCCTTGGTTGACAAAAATTTCTTGATCTTTATCTAGTTCCATGAGGCCTAAGGAGTTTTGATCAAAGGCATTTTGATGGATTTTGGGACTATTTCTTTCATGTTGTGAGAATGTGTCCATGAATGCTTGTTATTAACGTTTTGGGAGGTTTGCTGTGATGTTACAGTACTCCCAACATGGATTGATATTAGGCCCCCTTCTCTTGTGAAATGGGTAGTATTTTATCATGATTGTCATCTTAAGGCTTATGATAATAGTTATACGACTACTTGTTGATCCTCAAGGATAGTTGATGACATTTTGGCTCCCCAAATTTCTATGACTATTATAGTCACAATTGTTGTTCCTTGATGTTGAAGTGTCTATTGACCCATGTATGTTTTGATTTTTCATTAGGGATTTGTTATTTCTATCAAGGATTATTAACCTTGCATTAATATCATACTCCCTTCTTCTGCTATCAATAGTGGCTTGGTCAATTCTAAGGGCACTTTCGAGTGCTTTTTCATATGATCTGTAATTGAGGGAATGTAAGAAAAGATCATAGAGCTCCTTATGATCCATGTTTGATGCACTTAATGAAGAATAGATAACTCTTCTACATGTTTTTGATAAAATGTACAATTGACTCATTGTCTTTTTTTTATTGTTAAAAATTATTGTATTCCTATCTTGACCAGTTTGTTCATGTTGAAGGTAGCCAGAAATTGATTGATGAGTTTCCTAAAGGAGTGAATTGATGCTTTTGGAAGTTGATAGTACCAATCTAGAGTGATACACTCTAAATTATTTGGAATTTTTTTCTACCACTCCATCCTAAGGAAGGAGTTATTACACTACTATGATATAGGCCTTGATGCGAGAGTTGGGATCACCCTTTCCTTTGCATTTTGGAAGCTTAGGGATAGGATGTTGTAGTATGACCTGACAAAGTTTGTAGTCAAGAGGCTCCTTTAAATTCTTGAGGAATATTCCTAAGAGGGGTTTATATGTAGAGGGTGTTATTCCTCAAAATGTTATCCCTTTAGGTGGAGTTTGTTGCATTTTTTGAAAGGGTATGTTAGATTGTTGATATCCTTGAAATGTTAGATAACTAGATGGTGTCATGTTTATGTTTTGCAAATTAGGTGGGATCATTTGTGGTTGATTTTTTGTTATATGAATCCCACCTACTTGGATAACATTTATCGTGTTGGATAATGAGGGAAAGGGAGGCATGAATGTCTAATTAAATTTTAGATGAGGGGGATTTTATGTTTCCCCATGGTTTGATTTGATCTTATCAATGAAATGATTTTCCTGTGCCCTAAGTTTTTCCTCAATTTTGTTTTCACAAACTTGTTCAACATTTCTAGCCTTAAGGGTCTTGACTCATTGGACCAAGGTTTCTATAAGGTCTATGAGTGAGGCTTTCACCATTCTTTGATTATTACAACATTGAGATGTATTTCTTTGCATTAGGGTTTGAGTGACCCCACTTGTTCTTTTTTATGACACTTGACATATCATGGGTCTTTTATCTTGATGTGCTACATGCAAGGTTTTTTGTGCCCCCAAAGCTTCTTTTACTCTTTTCTTTTGATGACTCACCTCATTGTCCATTTGGGTGGTCATTTTCCTATGCCTTGTTATGGGCTGTTCTTGTTTGGTGGATCTCAGAATAGGCACCCACTTGGCGTGTTTTGATTTGGTCAACATTGTAGGGATCTTGTTGGGTGCCTTTTAATTTTGAGTCTTTAGAGTCTAGTTGATTTGAGATTGAATCTATTGGCTCTAAACATGTGGTAGTTTCATTAGAGGGGCAATTCCCTTGGAATTTATGTGATTTTGTCCTAGACTAAGGGTGCATAAAATGTTGTAGAATTAATGAGATGAATATGGAAATGAAAGAGAAAAGTAGAATGGAAGAAATGTGTGTAAATGTAATAGAACCCATCCCAAAATGATTTATTGAAGTAGTAGAAATGTGAAGAGACTCTCTCTAAAAAGTTTTTATTTTTTACGTCAGGTTTATAAAAATATGTAGTCCTCAAAACATGACTTGAGGGAACAAAAGTGGATGAGTCAGCTTCAATACAGAACATGAACCCTCTCCTTGTTGATGCAAACCTCCAAGTCACTCCCTCTCTCATGGAAAAAGCCACTCGACTGGAGGCGTAACCTGAGGCTGGTCCAGTTCGCATGGAAGTAGAACATCATGAATAATGGTTGGTTGGTCTTGGGGCCTAGTCTATGTAATTTTTTTTGTAATGGAGATAATGCTATGACCTAAAGGGTCACTAGTTTTTTTATATCCTCTTTAGGTTCCTAAGGTTCCAACACCTTAATGAATGTTGATTATGCTCATCAATATGTATGGAACGTCATAACCTTGCTTTGTTAGCTTGTATTATTTGTTATATGATATTTGTTTGTTGTATGACCCTAAGGGTGTGTTCATGTTCTTCTTTTGTCTATTGAGTGTGTTGGGGTCTTGAATGTATCAATTCTATCTCCTTAAGGATAGCTCTAACCCACTCATCTCTAATTCTAGGGCACATTCATATCCTTGGATAAAAGGTAGTTGCTTAAGTTCTACCTTGGTTGACTTTTTGTTTAACTTCAACTTTGTGATGTAACCATATTTCACTAGATTGTTTGACCTTGTGGTGGTATCAATGAGTTTTTGATTATATTTCCAAATTGACCTTGTGATGAAATTTAAGGTTTTGATTCTCTCTTGTTCTAATGTTTTGGAATTATTGATGAATGCAACTAAATGCATGCAAAACATTTTTTTGGTTTCTTCTTCGAATAAATGATAATATGATGTAATTAATCTAGGAATTTGAAATATGAATGAAAATTAACATCAATTTTCCTAATACAATATATGATATGTTTTTATGCTTTTTCAAAATGGTTTTAGAACTAATCAAGGAATTGAGAATACAATCTGAATGAAATCTAATCTATGAATTGCAATGAATCTATTTTAAGCATTGATGCTAATCTTGAAATAAATCCTATCAATGAAATTGCAACAACAAGATTACTTTTTCTAAGAGCAAAATGTGATTTAATTAACTACTTAAAAAATGAAGAACCTAAATCCTTTGGTGCATGAGCCTAGGGTATCCTTAGAAATCATTTGTGTGTAAATCTTTCATGTCCTTTGTAGCAGCATGTTACTCCTCTTGGCAATATGGATGGGGTAGCAATTGATATGAGCATGAGAGCTATGAGAGTTAAATGAAGTCTAAGAAGTACTTGGACATAAAAAAATTGTGAGTGTAACAATGCTAAATTAATATTTTGAAAGCTTTGGCAAAAATATTAAAAATAAAAAGGTTCACAAGTCTTCCAGAAAGCATGAAAATGCTAGGTGGAGAGAAAAAGCTTGATGAATGGCTACAAAAATGAAAATTTTCTCTCTTATTGCTTGAGGGAGGGGATATTTATAGTGTTGAAGAGCACACAATATGTACAATTTATTGAGGAGTCAACTGAATTTCAGTAAGGAGTTAAAAAGGTTGATTAGGGTGTGAATTGGGTTGATTGGACAGTGAACTAAGCTTGATAGCTTATCGTTCATGGAGGAATCATAATTAGCATGAGATAAAGGTGAGATAAGACTAGAACAATTGGAGTTAATTATGGTTGATTGGAATAGAAAAATGGATTAAGAATAGGCTAGGCTCAGTTAGGGTTAAATTTACATGGAAAGTAGAGCATAACTGGAACTAATTTGGGCCTGAACTAAAGAGGAAATCACATTTCAAAACATGATAGGGTCACCTCTTTTACCAGTAGGGTTGACTCTAGGTCACCTAGGGGTGACTTTGGGTCGCCTAGGGGTTACCTAGGAGTGATCCTGAACTCAAATGGGTTGACCCAAAAAGTGAAGATCTGGGAGTGATTTGAAGGGTTGAGAATGATTTTGGGAGGCTAAAGATGAGACTTGGCCCTTGAAAATGACCAAAATGATGCATATGAGGGGATCCCTCAGTTTACTAGTAGTGTCACCTGGGGGAGATCAAGGGTCGCTTGGAGGAGATCCTGAACTAAAAGGGGTTGACCTATAAAAGAGGGAAGACATGTTGATTTTGAGTGTTAGGAAATGTCTGGGAGGTCAATTGGAGACCTCTAGAGCATTCAAATGGGTGAAATGGTCTAAGAGAAGATGAATTTTAAAAGTTACAATGATAGTAGGCTATTTTTATAAGGTCAAAAAAGTGAAAAAGATGAAATGCTAACAAGTGGTTGTGAAGAAGGAATAGGGTCAAGTAAGGCTAGCTAGGGGGAAGGAGAAGAAAGAATGATTGAGGGAAGGCCATCCACATGTCACCAAGGAGAACGCTTGTTGAAAATTCAATATTACACAATTACAAGCACGTGTTCATGATTACAGGTCATTATTGGATTACCATGTAGGCCCCATCCGTAATGCCACTTATAACATCACATTTTTCTTTCTTTTAACACTTTATATTATCACTTTGGGGTAGTTAATAATTTAATAATAAGATAGAAATTGACATTTATAAAGTAAGGTTACTTTTTAGGAAACTTAAATTAAATTATTAAATCATTTCCAAGGTCATGAGAAAGGGAACATTACATGTACCTCCTACCCAAAAGTGTCTGTCCTCAAGAAATTCTAATTCAGCCTTCCAACTCCTTCCAATTGAACTATTTTGCAAATATTAGGATCCCAAATCAATCTCAAGAACTCTTCACCATGCTTTTGGTACACTACTCTAAAATACCAAGAAATGGTGAATCTATGAAGTAATCTTCTCTAAAATATATTATTGATGGAAGATAGAGCGAGAAGCAGATCCTACCATAGGTTACTACAGGTGAGATGTGGAGGACAAAGATGATAGACAAAGTGATGTTTTTGGAAAAGACACACCTCTATGTGATATACAGATAGGATGTACAAGTAATAGTAGAAGATTGAGATATAAGACATAGAGTATGTAAAGGGGCAGAGACTAAGCCCTGCTAGTATGAATGTATAACTACTAATTGAATATAAATATATATGAAGGAGATATAAGGGTTCTCCTATGTTTATGTGTTTATTACTAATGCTTGTATGTGACTTATGTATACCACTTATTACTATTCCTTACTGTTTATCTAGAATTTTCTCTCTATGACTAGGGTATAAATATACATTCGAGATCTGATTGAGGACCAGATCTTTGGATTGGTTCCTTCCAATTTCTTGCCAACATTTTGTTTATTCAATAGGTATTTTAGTGGCTCAAGATCAATATAGAAAATGAAGGGTGTAGATAGGATGTAATGTCTATACTTCTATAATGCATACATCATTAATAGGGTTTCTCCTTTTTTATAGTATAATTATTTTCATCCTTGGATAGCTTCCTACTAGCAAATGCTACCTGATGATCTTGTGTTCCCTTAGTTTGGGCTAGTATTGTACCTACTTCCAGTCCTAATGCATCCACATGGACATGAAATGGAATGTTCTAGTCAGGAAATATCAAAATAGGAGCCTGTGCAATACTCTATTTTAATGTGTCAAATCAATGTTAGGAACCTGTGTTTAACCCTTCTCTTTTGTTTGTCAGTATATTAGTTGCCATGGACGCATATGCTTTGTAAGTCATCCCATGAGCATATTGTATTATCCCACATTCATGGGAAGTAGTAGTTGTCTATATTAGACTTAGTATATAAGTACGTGTTGAGGCCAATGTAGGCATCCACGAATTTATTGTATTGAGCTTGCTTAAAGGAGGTTGGCCTCTTGAAGTGGCCTATGATCAACAAATTCCTTTTGTGTTTCTACTATTTCTATAAATCTATTATTTCACATATTTTTCATTATTTTGTTGAAGGAGGTTCCTCGCATCTGGTATCAGAGCATTTTCTTGGGCTTGCTTGGTGGAATTTCTAACAATTTTTTTTCTACAGTGGCCCTCCATGCACTGTGATTGTTGTAGTAGTTATTTTTTGCATTTGTATTGTTCATTTGGATTATAGGTTTAGATCAAGGAACACCCCTATCCACTTAATTATTGGAAGTACTTGGGCATATGGCCCTAAAACTCATTGTGAGGAGTACCAAAGGAACCCCAAAGTAGTTGGCCCATTAAGAGGACCTACCAGAAAAAAGGGCAACGACCCCTACCAGATTGACTAGTTGCCATCTGTGAGGTAAAACAAGAGCTGTCATTTGTGGTAAAGTGGTTATCTATTTTACCTCAACCATGGAGGGGCACTGCCCTTATATGTAAGTCATTAGACAACATTGGTGGCCGAGTGACTCCCTTGAGTATTTACGAAGCCAAACAGACTTGGGGCCCATATCTATTGATAGTTGGTGAACCATAGATTGAATCCATTTAGAGTAGCAGTTGGCAAACCATTTCCAACAACAATCCTAAAAAAAGTAACCCTAATTTTTTTCTCCATATCTTTACTGTTTTAGCTCTATTTCCTCTCCCACTTCATTGGAACCCCTAAAATTTCATACCACACATTTCCTTCCTTGAGGACCCTATCCCAAATTCTACCTATCAAAGATAGAAATCCCACATTGCACTATTTTTAGGGTTTGCCATAACTTCTTCAAGTCTCACCCAATAGCCTTGACATTTTACCCCATCATTCCTCTCATTTTTCTACTCCTTTGTCTCTCTAGGAAAATTTTTGCCATTCTTTCACCCCGCTTTTGAAATCACCATTTTATCCTCCCATTTCCCTTAGGAAGTGTCCAACCGCTAGTCAAACCCCAATTACCCAATGCAGTTTTCCTCAAATCAAAATTTTCTTTTACTAAAAAAGTTTTAGCACACATTTTTCTACCTATTCCAAAAAAAATTTCCTAGTAATGGTTGTAACCCAAATAGGAGAAAAAAAACATGGAGAATGAAATTGCAGCCCTCAAGACCATACTCCATGATCTTGATGAAAAATTCTTGGCCTCAATCTTCAGCATTTAGCCATGAACAATAGACGGCAACTAGAGTCTTCTTCAGACACTAGGTTTTCTTCTTCCAGCAATTTTTATGGGCTGAAGCTTGATTTTCCTTGATTTAATGGTGACAATATAACTAGATGGATATACTGGGAAAAATAATATTTCAATTTACACAATACTTTTGATGTCAAAAAAGTCCCATTTGCATCCTTTCACTTGGAACATGAAGCCCTTCAATGGTTTTGTTGGTATATAAAGTCTCATGATGAGCCAAAATGGACTAATTTTTACACTCATTTTGCAACAATTTGGCCCTAGTGTATTTGATGACTTCACACGAGCGCTCACTAAACTTCGCCAAATAGGCACTGTTAGAGAATATTAGACAGAATTTGAAAGACTGGAAAATCACATAGAGGGATTGTTTGATGAATTTTTCAGGAGTTATTTTCTTGGTGGTTTGAAGGATGCAATTCAATTTGAGGTTAAAATGTTCTATCCCAACATAATGATGGAAGCCCTAGGGTTGGCTAAGTTGGTGGAGGACAAGATCATAGCTCAGTAGTGATCCAAATCCAAGTTTGTCCCATTTAGAAATACAGGTCCCCAAAGACCTCAAACAGTGCCAGCTCCTAGAACAACTCCTATCAACATTTGACTGAAGAAGAGATGTGAGCATGTAGAGAAAAAGGACTTTGTTATAATTATGATAAGAAATTCAGTCAGGGACAGATTTGCTGAGCAAAAGATCTACCTCTTGGATATGGATTGTCTTCCTGAATCTAAAGTTTGTGTGGATGCTCAGGATATAGTAGATGATCAAGAAAAACCTCAATAGCTGCTTGTTGACCCTGCTTCTTTGGAAGACCAAGTAGAGATCTCTCTCCATGCTTTAGTAGGAGTCAGCACCCCACAAACCTTATGGGTCAGAGGTTACTTCAAGAAGCTCCCTCTTACAATACTCATTAATTCTGGTAGCACTCATTACTTCATTGACCCTCGGATCACCAAACATGATGATTATTTTGTCCATCCTTGCTCCAACTTTGAAGTCATGATTGCCAATTGCTGGTTATGATGTTAGTCATAAACACACATAGATAAAGAGTTACAAATCAAACCTTTATCATCTTGAATGATACTATAAATTTGGAGAATTCATGATCCCAAGTCTCTGTGGATTAGTTCATAATCTATTGATTTTACTTAGTGGTTTGATGTGCCATGTTGTTTTCCATTCAAAAGGCCTTAGGTTGCTCTACTTTCAAGGAATGATGTTTTAACATGTATATCTCCTCCCATTTTTCTATAAATCTCTTCACAAACAAGGTTAATCCTACTGTATTCAATAGATGATGAGGATATTTTCTAAGTTTGATCAATTCTTCTAATCATCAACTATCATTGATTATTTTCTCTTTCTACACTATGAATTCATCTAAATAATGTGCCTACAAGTAGATATTTGCATGATTATTATTGAGATTTGTAGGTATTTGCATGGTATTTTTCAATTGTACATGCTAATTAATTCAAATATGCTATGAATATTTAGTTTCCTTTGGGATATCAGCATATTTATTTAGATTTGCTTGAGATTGTCTGTACATTTGCAATTATGATGATGATTTTAATGAAATTAAACAAATTGTATTAAATGCCTTCTAATCTTTACTAAAATGAATGAGTCTTCAGCTATTGATCCATATACATTCTAGATCTACAGTCATGAAGAGAAATAAATCAAACCATAGGTTCACCAAGATGTTCCACAGCTAAATATGGTTGATGCAAACTTCGATGGAAATGAATGAAGACAACATGCACAACATGAAAGAACTCAAAGGGACACATCAAATCAAAGTACAAGACAAGAATTCATCCATAGATTACTCAAAGTATACAATTGTATGTAATCTAGATCTTCTTTTTCACTAAGTATGCAACAGACATGTATATTTACAATCAACTTTGAGAATCAGTCCTAAGGCTTCATCAATCTAATCTCAATTAAGTTGCGAATATGTTACAAGATGCACTCCATCTCCATTTATAGGACAAAGAGAGGAGGTGGTTAAAAATGATCCAATGATCAGGATGTAACTATCAAAATCAATGGTCTATATCCTCTTTGACTTGATCAACAAATGTTAAATGTGGCACAGGTTTCCAGTTGGCAACCATCTAGTGGTACATGATCTTTTCTTTGTCATATGATGCATATGACCCTGTCATCCTGCATCTTTACTCACTCTTCATCTTCTTCATTAGTAGATGGGTCATCTCCTATATGTACGTAGATAATCCCCCTAATGGGTTCATATGCCTACAATATCCATTCAATCTCCCCTCCATCTTGAATCCTAGCCTTTGCTATAGCATGCTCTTGTGAGTGGAATTGTGTTTGTAATGCAGAGCATTTGTTCTTTCTACTATTCAACATCTCATTATATCCTTCCACCTTTGCTTTATAGGCTATAGGCAAAGCTATTTGAGTTGTCCTTTTACCTATGGTAGGATCTCCTTTTATTGTAGAGGTGGGCCTAGCCCTTCTTTTTGGTTTAACCATGTCAACTGAAAATAATGCAAAAATATCAAATTCAGGTACATCACTGACCTAAGATGGGTTCACCTCCTGTCGCAGCCAATATGCTACATCATCTATAGACCCTTGGTTGTCCGTATGCTTAATGTGAGCATCATGAGACTCTAAATTTTTCTCCACTCTCATTGGTGAAGGTTCTTTTCTTTATTCATCTTGAACCTCCTCATGATGGACCTCTTCCTGTGTAGGGGTTTCTTGTTGCACTTTCACATTCTGATCCTATGTATCTTGTGGTGCTTGATCCTCATGAGGGCTTTCTTGTTGCACTTTCACATTTTCCTCTTCTTTTCTCTAATTATCACCCTTTTGAAGACCTTGTTCTCTGTCCTTTGATGTGTCCATTTCTCTAAGGTCTTGGGCTTTATCCATTCCTTCTTCAATTATTCTTATTTCAGGCATTTGCTCATTGTCCTGACCCTCATCTTGATTAGGCATTGTATCATCATCCATATGTACATTAACTTTAATTTGCCTTGTCCAGGAGGTAAGTCATCATATTTATCTTGATCTTCATCACCCTGATAAGTTAAATCTATTGCTGTGGGGCTAGAGACTTGATCAACTAATCTTGTCAATCTATTTTTTTGTGCCACCACCTCAAGGTTACCACTTCTATTTCCTCTACTTCAACCTCCTCATCATGAACTTCTTTTTGTGCTATGGGGTGCCATGAGGGGTCATTTTAGTATTATTTATCAATGTCTCCATAGAAATAGCAGATTCCTCATTTACAACATCATCATCAGACAGTTCTATTGTGTTATCTAATGGAAAAGGTTGCTCACCTATTTCACTATGCATCTCTTTTCTTTGTTCCTCTACCATCTCAGATTTGAACTGCATGATAATAGGGATAGGGACTTCATGCTACAGATTCTTTTGAATACCTTCACCACCTACTCCTCTAAATAGGATGGGGTTTATATCTACTACCCCCCTCATAACAAATGTTTGTTTCTTCTGAGGTGGCTCTTGGATCTTTTTCTTCTTCCTCCTTATCAAGAGATCATCATTCGAATGTTCTTCCTCTTCCACAATAGCAAGGATAGACTTTGCAATAGTTTTCTTCTATTTTGCAGGTGCATGAGGTGATGTTGTAGCAGATGTGGAGGCTACATCTCCCTTTTGTAGAGGTTGGTGGATGATCATCACCCCAATAGCTTGGTTTCCTTTCTTGGTTTTACTTTACTATCTTTCCCCTTTTGACTGTCTCTTTTCCTTGAGGAAATCATCATATTCCTCATCTAATAATTCTTGTCTTTTCCTCTTATTATCAACTATGAGTGCCACTCCCTTATTCTTTAGCTTGGTGATCTCTACATCCACCCAGTCTTTGGTCAATTGTATGACCTTCTACATTATCTGATCCAAGGAGGTCACCTCAAGTTGACC
This sequence comes from Cunninghamia lanceolata, assembly GCA_027924645.1. Classification (NCBI taxonomy): domain Eukaryota; kingdom Viridiplantae; phylum Streptophyta; class Pinopsida; order Cupressales; family Cupressaceae; genus Cunninghamia; species Cunninghamia lanceolata. The sequence continues at coordinate 497,105 of BSBN01000754.1, forward strand.
CCAATCTGGGGCTGATATTGTCTCATTATATACTTTATTGTCCTTATATTCTTGGGACATGATTTTTCCATCATCTTCATGTAATTGTGCAGGCACTCGTTTGTAATCTAATGTGCATATCTACTTTAGAGTAAGTCTCTAATATCCTCTCCTTCTTACTTCTATCTCATCATCGTAATCAACCCAGTAATCTTGAATTTGCCTGTGATGCATTGGCTTCTTAAGCAGGGCTTGCATTCTATCATAGGGGTCATATGGCCTAGCCAGTGAGAAAGGCTATAGGGACATCAAATTTAGTCCTTTGATTACATATTTTACACTCTCCCTATCAGGACACATATACCATCCAATCATGATTGGAAATAAGACATTAAGTATCTTTCCTTTGTCAATATGAGCTTCCACTAAGGGCAATATCTACCTGGCTAGCTCCATCAAGATGACCTTGTCATTGGGATATCTTGGCAACATGAGAGGTTTCCCAGTGAAACCCTCTATTCTTATTTATGAAAATGTGGGGAACTAGGTGAACCAAGCCCCATGTCTATACACAATAGGTTGAGCCTCTATGCCCAGTCTCTTTGCTCTGTCTTCCTCCATGGTCCTGACAAGGTGCATAGAGAATGAATCATTCACTCTCCAGTAATGTTGGAGAGACTCTCTTTATTTCAGTTGTGGGTAATGGTCCCGAATGTTTACATCTCCAAGGTTGCTTTCGACCCTACCTACTATTTGTAATCCATTAAAGGTGCCCCTAAATGCATAGGCATATACTACATAGGAGGTCATATGGAACATATTAGTTTTCCCTCCTAACTTCCTCATCTCCTCATCGAGGCTATCACTTTTGATCTTAACCCACTGGGGTTTCTGATTAGTACTTTTTATCATCTTTATGATGGTATACATCTAATTATTAATAGATCTAGCATTCAATTTTCTTGTCATCCTACAGAGCATCACCATCATATATTGATACTCTGGAGTAAAATTAAACTTGTAGAGATACACATACAACTTGGCAGAAGCCTTATATGTGCTACCACTAGTTCTCCATTTGTACATGACCCTTCTGGCTTCTTTCTCCTTGTTGTTATACTCCTCCAACTTATCCCAGTTTAGTTGAACCACCTGAGGTCATTTAGGCTAGTTAAAGGCTGCAGTGATACCTTCAATTGAAAATCCTGCATAAATCCTACCATGTTTCTCTACCCTTCTGGTATTCACATTATAGTTCTGGGTGCACTCCACTACCAATTTAGTGGCCTAAATTCCATAAGGAACCCCCCCTGCATGCCACATTCCTAAACTATAGATGTTAATAAGCAAGGGATTCCTGCTTCCATTCACTAATTACACTATCCATGCATCAAGATCTATGTTTCTTGGATGCGTATCATTTATTTGTCCGTATCTAAAGGATATCCCCTCAGGCTGTATGCACATAGGTTTCAAGAATTCAGTGTCTGATCTATTCTTCCAGACTGCCATTGGATCCTATAATGAAACATGTATACATTTTACCCTAACGTGTCGTGTGCAGTGGTGGATTCAATGATCACATGAGTTTTATGATGTTAACTCTTTCCTTCTAATACATTTCATGCATCATCATACTAATTTACTCTGGTAAAATCATTTTTACCTTTTCATTTACCATAAACAACAAAAAGGGGGTTTTATCATTACATACTTGATAATTGTTACCATTTTACTGTGTAAGTGATGTTTGGATGAGTACGTTCACTTTGCAACTACTGTTCTTTGTTTTCCATTTGAACATGTATCCCATTCCATTGAGCTCCTAAGTTGCAGTGATATCACCTTAATCTCGCAGGGCTCTGTAATTCTTCATCTAAATGTTTGGTAAATTCAAAATGAGCTCAAATCCTTACTTTTAATCAAACACAATGGTGAATTAGGGTATGATTAATGTTCCCCTATTACTATCCATCGATTGACACCTGAGGCTGGGAGATGTTAACAAGTGGGGGGTGTTTATTCAAAATTTTGAAGGTTCAACCTACCGTAGGAATGGTATTTAATGTAGGGATGCATAATTGCGTAGATTAGGGATACTAGAAAATATGACTGATATCTAGAAGATGAGGGTGACATCATCACTAGGATAATCAACTGTTGATCGACGACCAAAGTCATGTCACTATATCTTTATTTAACAATTGGGATAATATAATGTGTTGATATCATCAGGCCAACATGCCATGTGGCAAGATTCCATTGGTTACTAAGATCCCCGTATCATGAGTCTCAGTGGTTAATATGAGGGATATTAGAAAATATTCAGATATTCAACAACATGAAATTGTTGATAACTGAGAGGGGGGGGTGAATCAGTTATCCTAATTATTTCCCTTAGTGAACTTTCTTCTTAATTGATGCAGCATTGAATCAAACACAAAAACATTAACATGAAATAAGAAACATATGACACAGTATTTTTGACGTGGAAACCCTGTTAAGGGAGAAAACCACGGGGTGATTAACCCAAAATTATTCTCTGTTAGAAGAATAGGAAATTACAAAATGGCACTTGCCAATTAGGGCTCACTGCCCGAGCACACTGCTCACAAGAGGCCCACTGCCTACAAGAAGACACACTGTCTACAAAGTGATAAGAATCACAGTCTTGAACTGATTGGAAGCATCTGCATATGCTGGAGTTCAGTTCCGGTTAGGCTCAGTACACTGATCTGCTGCACTTCATCTTTCCTCTGTTCTTTATTCTGCTATCTTTCACATACCGGATCCTTTTTGCTACTTCTGCTCTGTTCTGGACTTATTCGCATATATATATTAATTCCTTCACACTCTTCACAACTAAATCCATCCTCTATATATATCCGCACAAGTAATTTCATCACCTTTCTAGTCGGCATCCGGAAGAGTCTAGTTTCTTACAAACTTTGTTCTGTCGGCTGAATCCTTGCTCACCAAGCAATGCGGATCAAGCATATACTAGTAGATATCATTAATCATGTCGGCCAAACATGATTCATGCCTTCACAACTTTTATCATCAACAGTAACACATCCGGAAAGTAGTCTGATACTCTGTCAGTCAGTTCTTCCTCTGTTTTGATTGTGTCTCAGGAATCCGGTACTCAACTATTCATATCTTTTTCCTTGTCCATCACCAGAGGCTAAATCCTTGGAATATACCACTCAAGGTAGTCCTCTTGACTTCCCCAAATCCGCACTACACCAAGACACTTCCTCTGAGAGATCCGGATCAATCTGTCGGACCTTGCCACATGCTCTGTTCTTGTTCACCGGACCACAACAGTCTTTATTCTGACTTCTGGTAGAGACACATTATGACTTGCGGATATGTGGGATGACCTTTGTTGCCATCAATGACAACAACCATGAATCCATATAGTGTCTCTTGCCAACAATCTCCCCCTTTGGCATTGATGGCAACACTTAGTGAAAAATGACTAAGTGTTTTCACTATGCTCCCCCTTTGCTGATGCTCTGTCTTTATATACAATTTCTGGAACTCCCCCTTAGTTGGATTCCTCATTTTTCACTGCTCCTCACTCCCCCTTTGACATCAATGGCAAAGGGTAGGGTCCGCACACCAAAATTTTCAAAAAAATTTCTATACATAGCCGCATATTTACATACTCACATATACTGAAGAATGTCTGCAAAGGATCTCTGCAAAGGATGTCTGCAATTGGATCATTTCAGTAGCCCAACTTTGCTTCATTCTATCCAAAATTGAAATGTGACCACTCAACAAAAATGCAAAAGCTTCTGCCCGCTTGAGATCTGTCGGATCTTTTGTTTGGGTGGTGGTCTGAGCATCACTGATGGCCTCATGCATAGTTTCCAACTTAGGGATTATAATCCTTCTAAGTTCTCCCATCCGGTTGGTGATATTCTTCCTTTCCTTCTCAAGATTCTTTATTTCATTCAAGACTGCAATAGTCTGACATTCTTGATTTATTATGGAGGAAGAGAGAGGATCAAAACTTTGAGATAAGCTTTGTAGCTTGTCCTGTTCTTCTTTTATTTTCTTATCAATTGCTGCTGTTGCCTTTGGCCAGGATATACAAAATTTGTAAATGTCACCGCCATCCTTAAGAGCATTCTCTAAGCTCTTTATTCCAATACTCACAATCTTCCTATCTTTAGAGATTAATTCTAATATTTCTGAAAATCTCTTATCCAAAAATTCCTTCCGGACCTTTTCTTCAGCAGATTTTTCTAGAGATTCAAAATGTGTACTAACACTGCTGACTAAGGTTTTGAGATTACCGGAAGAGGAGGCTGTGGGATCCTTTTGAAAGGATGGCATGATCTTTTCTAGCACTCCAGATGCTACCTCCATAAGCTCACAGTCTTCCATGTGAGATTTCAGCAGCTTCTCTTTGACTTTCTCATTTGCAAATGAGGCTATTTTCATTGTTTGCACCGGTGACAAAGAGTCAAAATCTAATGGTCCTTTGAGTAGGTCCGGTTCATCAATTTCTATAGTGGCTTTGCTCAAAAATTGTTGAACAGTTTGTGCAGTGTCTCTTGCCAGAGACAGATGTTTCTTTTCTTCTGCAGTCTGGGAACTGTCAACCTCTTTATCTTTCACCCCTGCTTCCTTCTCCTGTAATTTCTCTTCTTCTTTGGATCCGGAGACTGTAGGGGAAACCGGAGGAGAGATGCTTGTCTGTTCAGGGCCCACTTCTTCCAGAACAGATGATTCTAAATCCGTAGCTGTTTCTGCACCTAAGTCCTCTACAACAGGAAGATTGAACCTTTTGAAGGCCTTCCAGAGGATCTCTTCTGTCTCTTGGGCCACTTTGTCAGTCTCACCAAGCATGAGTTGATTCATCCTGGCTTTACTTCTGAACTCATCTTTGCAGTCCTTGAAGATTATGTTCATTGTCTTGGGATCAATTTGAGGATATAGCTGAATAGCTATCTGCTCTCGGATCTCAAGATCTTTTGCATGAGCATTGTTCTTTCTTACTTCTAATTCCTTTTCTAGGCTTTTAGGAATAAGAGATATGATCTCAATGAAAGCCTTATTGTATATGTTCAGATATTTGACTGTGGCTTCCTGCAGAGTCTTTTGGTCAGCCTCACTGAAGTCATCATAAGATTCAGTCATTGGTTGAAGATTTCCATCCACCGTGACCGACTTGATTACATTCTCTAGAGACAGAGTGGACTTTTCAACAGATACCTCTGCCATTTCTTCCTTGTCTTGTCCTGTGGAGGGTTTACCGGATCCTTTCTTCTTCTGCTTCTTTATTTCTTTTACTCCCTCATCTGACTCTGTTTCCTCTTCATCCTTTTGGCTTTCATAAGCCCTTGTTGCTTTTGTCTTGGATCTTTTACCGGATGCCTGGACTTCCAGTTTTGAACTTTTGGTTGAGGGAGGTGCAGATCTTTTTGATGATCTGGTCCGGGTGGGAGTTTCAACCGGAACACTTTCTTTACTTTTCTCTTCTTCCTCAGCCTTCCTCCTCTTTTCCCGGCTGGCATCAAGTGCCTCTTTTGAGATGCCTAGGCCTTGAGCAATATGCTCAACTTCTTTTCTTACCTTCCTCTTTATCTCCGGTTCCCTGAGTTCTACATGTAACTTTACACTCAGTTCCTCAAAGGTTCCAAACCTTTCTGCCTTAGGATCTTTGGGCTGGCTTAGCATGTGTTGAACATGCAGCTCTACTATCTATTCATCCACTTCATACCCCATAGGCATGATCCAGACAGTCCTTGGCTCCACTGCCTCCATCAGACACTGATCTGTTTCTACCATGAAGCATACTGTGTCTTTGTATTTTTCAACAAGGGATTGGGGTATTCTTTCTCTTGCATGCATCATGCTTTGGAAGTTCTTGAAGTAACCCCATAGAGCTGTATTTCTTGCTTTTGCATCCCCAAGTCCATGCAAATAGTTTCTGATTTGAATGGCAACCGGTCTGTCATTCTGCCATATCCATCCACTGGATCCGGGAAGCTCATTCATGTAGTAAAAGAAGAGACAAAGGATCAGATTGCCATATTTGAAGGAGTTTTTCTTGTCCTTCTTAATCTTCTGCAGATTTTCAAAGAGTTGGTTTACTAGAAGCTCACACAAGTCATAGTCTGCATTTTCCTTTAACATCTGATAGGCTGTGTAGATTGCAGTTCCCGGTACTGAATTTTCCCTACTGGAGTGATAGATTTTGTAACCAATTATCATAGCTACAAATTTGACATCCGGTTCAATGATGTCATCAACTGTCATAGCTCTCTTGTCAAACTTGGATCCGGTTGCATCACTAACTGTCTGATTTTTGACAGATTTGAGAACAGGTAATCCACCGGATGAGTGCAGACCGGTTACAGCCCTAATTGCGTCCTTGGTGATCTTGAAGGGCTTGTTCAACCATAGGAAGTTGTCATGTACTCTACTTAGTACATACCGGACCCATTCATCTTCTTCAAAACAGGGGAAATGAATGCACTGTGCAAAGTGTTTGTCCTGGATGGCTTTATACTGAGGTTTGATCTCAAAGGAGTCATTTATCAATTGTTTGTGATAGATATCCATCAGTTTTGATTCTCCAAAGTCTTCAAGATTCGCATGGATGTAAACCCTAATATCTTCCGTATGCAATATACCATGAGGAACACTAGAGAAGGCTCCTAGTGGATCTACCTCCAATGATTTGTAAGGATGTTTCTTGAATGAGGGGCGAGGTCTATCAGAGATCTTAACTATATTTGGAGTAGCCATTCTTCAAAGATTTGCAGTGAGGTAATGAAAAATGGAGAATACCTTATGCGCCTTCGATTTGCACGGAGTGATTGGATTGATTTCTTTATGCAATGACTTCGGCAGGAGATCCTTGGTGTGCTTGATGAATCTTGTTGCAGAGCTCCACTATTTGCTTCTTCTTGAGTGCAGAATGAGCAAATGACTTTTGAGAAATCCCTTATATTGCTCCGCGAACCCTAATATCTATCTGCAATAAATGCTTCACCTACATTATTCTGGTTTGCCTTGTCTGGATAGCTTGGAGTATCCCAGATTAGTCCTGATCTGTGAATATCATCCGGATCTTTCAATCATGAATAAATCGAGGTAACATATTACAAGAACATCCCAAACACTCTGTCCAATCCACAAAACAAGATAGTGCACTTCCGGATCTCTCCGGACCTTTTTTTAATCCTTTGTCATACCGGAGCATCTCCCTGAACAGGTCTTATTTGATCGATCACAGCTTCTTCATAACTCCATGCGGACCTCTGAAAACTTGACTGAAGCATCTCAAGACTCATATCTGCAAACTCTTTAATCCGCATCTTGTGCCACATCCGGCACCACTTGTTTGGCTGGGGGAACAGGATTTTCTTTGAGTCTCCCCCTGAGCCTGAGCTCACTTTTTAATTTCCGGAAGAAATATCAGCACCAGAGTCTGGTGCGGATCCAACCTCTACATTCTCTGAACTTTTCTTCACCCAAATCTTGCTCATCTGATTCCTAACTTCATCCGCATTCATCTTTTGTTTACCCTTGTCTTGATTCTGATTATACACCGGACCTCTTTTGTCCTGATTCTTGTTTCTGCAGATTTTAGCATTATGACCGGACCTATTGCAGATTTGGCAAATAACATTTCTTTGTATATTTGACTGATATCCTCTTGATCTGCATTGATTAGCCATATGACCTACTCTATTGCATGTAAAGCATCTACCTTTGAATGATTTGTTTACTTGCATAATTCTGCATTCATGGGATTTGTGTCCATACCTTTTGCAGTTGAAGCACTGTCCGGAGAAGGATGAATTGATCTGATTCATTCTTATTCTGCACTGATTAGCTTTGTGACCAAAGTGGTTGCAGCTGTGGCAGTATCCATTGAAGGATGGATATCTTTGAGCATTTGGCTGTCTTACCGGAGGTCTTCTAGGCCTGCTTCTTGGATTTTCTGATCCAAGATTCTTCTGACCGGATCCAGAGCTTTCTCCTTTCTCATATCCCAAACCATACTTGTCATCTGTCCTCTTTTGACTTCCAAGAAGAACTTCAAGTTGAGCAGAACTTATCTTGAATTTCTCTTTATATTCATTTGCTGTTTGAAGGTCTCTTTTGAGAGAGGCAATTTGATCCTCAAGTTTTTCTTCATTATCTTTGGCATCTTCAAGATTAGATTCAAGATGTCTGATAATCCTGTCCATCTGGTGGCATTCTTCTAATTTTTCTTTAAGAGATTGTCTTAGATTGTCTTCAGCCTTTCTTTTTTCTTCAATCTCTTGAGTAAACTTTATAGTTCCTGATTCCATTTCATGTCTTAACATAATGACTTCTTTTGATAACTTTTCACATAACTTGGTTTGCTCAGTCAATTCTTCATTTGTATTGCTTTCTTCACTTTGTCTTGCCAACTGTTGGAGCAGCTCCTTTCTCTTTTTCATAGAGAGACTTAATTTGTCTTTTAATTCTCTCATGAATTCATCAGCCTGTTTGAGTCTTTCTTTTAATTCATTGACTTCAGAATTTGACTATTCAAGATCCTCAAGGGCAGTCTTGAGTTGCTCCCTTAAACCATATGCATCCATTTGAGTTCCCAGATCTTCCTCAAGCTGTTAGGCTCTATTAGGAGGAACTTAGCTCTGATACCAATTGTTGATAACTGAGAGGGGGGGTGAATCAGTTATCCTAATTATTTCCCTTAGTGAACTTTCTTCTTAATTGATGCAGCATTGAATCAAACACAAAAACATTAACATGAAATAAGAAACATATGACACAGTATTTTTGACGTGGAAACCCTGTTAAGGGAGAAAACCACGGGGTGATTAACCCAAAATTATTCTCTGTTAGAAGAATAGGAAATTACAAAATGGCACTTGCCAATTAGGGCTCACTGCCCGAGCACACTGCTCACAAGAGGCCCACTGCCTACAAGAAGACACACTGTCTACAAAGTGATAAGAATCACAGTCTTGAACTGATTGGAAGCATCTGCATATGCTGGAGTTCAGTTCCGGTTAGGCTCAGTACACTGATCTACTGCACTTCATCTTTCCTCTGTTCTTTATTCTGCTATCTTTCACATACCGGATCCTTTTTGCTACTTCTGCTCTGTTCTGGACTTATTTGCATATATATATTAATTCCTTCACACTCTTCACAACTAAATCCATCCTCTATATATATCCGCACAAGTAATTTCATCACCTTTCTAGTCGGCATCCGGAACAGTCTAGTTTCTTACAAACTTTGTTCTGTCGGCTGAATCCTTGCTCACCAAGCAATGCGGATCAAGCATATACTAGTAGATATCATTAATCATGTCGGCCAAACATGATTCATGCCTTCACAACTTTTATCATCAACAGTAACACATCCGGAAAGTAGTCTGATACTCTGTCAGTCAGTTCTTCCTCTATTTTGACTGTGTCTCAGGAATCCGGTACTCAACTATTCATATCTTTTTCCTTGTCCATCACCGGAGGCTAAATCCTTGGAATATACCACTCAAGGTAGTCCTCTTGACTTCCCCAAATCCGCACTGCACCAAGACACTTCCTCTGAGAGATCCGGATCAATCTGTCAGACCTTGCCACATGCTCTGTTCTTGTTCACCGGACCACAACAGTCTTTATTCTAACTTCCGGTAGAGACACATTATGACTTGCGGATATGTGGGATGACCTTTGTTTCCATCAATGACAACAACCATGAATCCATATAGTGTCTCTTGCCAACAGAAATATCCCCCTATTTTGGAATATGATGATGATGTCAGCATCTTTTATAAACTTTCAAATTGGTCAAGGAGATGAAATCATCGTCATATTACAAAAAATCAGGGATATTAGGAAATAGGATGGATATTTGAAAGATGACCCTTTGGGAATGTGCATGGATACTCGATGGGTAAATGTTCTTTCACATTTAAATTTGACATTTTCATATTAAAGGATATGTGGATATCAGGTTTTCTTCATTAAAACATAAATCAAGGATGTTAGGGAATATCAAGGATATTGGAAAATGTGACCCTTTGGGAATATCAAGTTTGACCAAATTTTGACTAGGCATAACTTTTTATCCCTAAGGAATATTAGGGTGATCATAAAGGCAAACCTGCTTAGAATTTTTCACTCTTCCATATTATGAGATTTATGATAGCATAATCTGATTTTGACATTTAACCTTCCCTTATGAGGCACATGCATGTGCAAGGGTGATATACCTTTGTTTCATTTAACTTTACCAAACCACCCAAAGCAAGAAAGCAAAGAACAAGGAGAAGAAAAAAAAAGTTGGGTCACTATTTTGCTGAGGCAAATTGGGGCATGTTGTGCAACCACACAACACTAATGAGGGTACATTACCTTGCAAAAGGGAAGTTTCATAAAGTGCGTATCTCTATTAGATATTATAACCTATGCTAAGACATGTTTGCCTTGCCTTTAGGTGGATTTGATGTGGTTTTGGGTGTCGAATGGTTATGCACACTTGGACCCATCTTATGGCATTTTGTTGAACTTTGGATACAGTTTTCAAACAATGGGTAAAACAAACACATTGAAGGGCTTACAACTAGGGTCTCTTAGCATCATAAGTTCAGATCACATGGAAAATCTTCTTAAGAAGAATTAACATGGTGTCATTACCTAGCTCCATTCCATTCAGATGCAACCATCAATGGTCTCCACTACTCCTTTTGATCTCCAACGAATTTTGTATAGGTTTGCATGTGTCTTTACCAAACCAATGATATTTCCACCTTGATAGCCACAAGACCACCATATTCAGCTCCTTCCTAGAAGTGTTCCTCCCAACATCAAGACCTACCACTACCCATTTCACCAAAAAATAGAGATTGAGATGCTCGTTTGAGACTTACTAAAGCAAGGCATTATTCACCCTAGTACCAGTCCATTTTCTTCACCAGTTCTTCTTGTCTAGAAAAAAGACAGGTCATGGAACCTCTGCATTGACTTCCGAGCACTTAATCACATCATCATCAAGGATAATTTTCTGATTCCTATTGTTGATGAGCTTCATGGTGCTCATTTTTTCTCCAAGTTGGATCTTCATTCTAGGTATCACCAGATTGGGATTCATGAGGATGATATCCCTAAAATTCACACACATGATGGCCACTATGAGTTTCTAGTCATGCCCTTTGGCCTCACTAATGCTCCTTCAACATTCCAGGTATTGATGAATAAAATATTCTGGCCCTACCTATGGAAATTCATTTTCATCTTCTTCGATGATATCCTTATCTATAGTAAAACATGGGCTAAGAATCTTCAACATCTAGATCTCATACTACAACTTCTCTCTAATCATCATCTCTGTAAAAAACAATCTAAATGTGTTTTTGTCTAGGATGAAGTGGAGTATCTCAAGCATATTATTTCAGCCCAAGGGGTTTGGGTGGATCCTAGAAAAATAGATGCCATGAAAAATTGGCCGCATCCTTAGACACTCGAGAGCCTTCATGGTTTTTTGGGATTGATTGGCTACTATTGCAAGTTTGTCAAGGATTACGAGAAGATTACTTGTCCACTAACAACTATGTTGAAAAAGGATGCTTTTACTTGGACACATGCTACTAAGTGCATTGGAAAAACTGAAATAAGCTATGTGTACTACACCTATTCTAGCTATGCCATATTTTCCCAAGACCTTCACTATTGAGAGTGATGCTTGCATCAATGGACTTGGTGTTGTTCTCCTTTAAGAAGAATGTCCCATTGTGTTCACCAACAAAGAACTTTCTAGAAAGAATTTAGTACTCTCTATGTATGAAAAGGAAATGATGGCTATTTTGCATGCAGTATAGAAGTGGCAACCATACCTACTGGGGAATCATTTTTGTATCAAAACTAATCACTAGAGTCTAAAATATTTCCTAGAACAATGAGTCTCCTCCCTTGCACAACAAAAATGGGTCAGCAAACTAATTAGTTATGACTATGAGATCACTTACAAGAAGGCTAAGGACAATATTGTGGCGGATGCTCTTTCTTGCACATTTGATGACCAAGCTTCCCTTTCAGCTATTTCTATGCATGTTTCGAATTGGTTGGAATCTGTCCAACATGGCTATGTCAATGACTCTTCATTATCTCAAATCTTTCAATAGTTATTCCATAACCCCTTTGTTGTACTGCATTATTCTTCGGATAGTGCTTCTCTGCGCTACAAGGGTCATCTAGTGCTTCCTTAGAGCGTAGATCCTTAGTAGGCTATCTTGTATGAACTCCATGCTTCTCCATCAGTAGGACACTCAGGGTTTCTCAAAACTTACGAATGGCCATGACATAACTTCTTTTGGAAGGGAATTAAAATGGAAATTCAATAGATGGTGGCTGAATGTGATACTTGCCAACACAAGGGTAAAATGATGCTCATTCCTAGGTTTCTCGAACCCTTTCCCATCCCTACATGGATTTGGACAGATATTTCTATGGATTTCATTGAAAGGCTCCCTAAATCTAGAGGGAAGACAGTGATCTTGGTTGTGGTTGATCACCTCTCTAAATGTAGTCATTTTTGTGCCCTTAGCCATCCCTATATCACTTCCTTCATCACACAAATTTTCATGGACCAGAAATTTTTGGATAGAACTATTTCAACTCACCAGCACCAAACTGAAGATGAATTCTGGGTATCACCCACAAACAAATGGTCATACTGAAATTATCAACAAATGTTTGGAAACTTATCTTCATTGCTTCACCTCAGAACAACAACATCAGTGGGCAAAATAGTTCCCTCTTGCGGAATGGTGGTACAATATCTCCTACCACACTACATCTAAAATGAATCCATATGAAACAGTCTATGGTTAGGCACCGCTAGTGCTCCTTCCATACACCCCCAGTAGTTCACCAATTTAGGCAGTCCACAGTTCTCTGAACCTGAGATCAAATTCTTAGCATCTTGCACGATAATCTTCACATGGCAAGAAATTGAATGAAACAATAGGCTGATCAACACCATTCTAAGCGCACTTTTCAAGTAGGCTATATGGTTTTTCATTACCTGCAGCCATACAAGCAATCATCTCTAAAAATTAAAGGGTGGTATAAGCTGGCTCCAAAGTTCTATGGGCCATATATGACTCTTTAGAAGATTGGGTTGGTTGCTTATAAATTGGAGCTTCCACCTTCTTCTTGTGTTCATCCAATATTTCATGTCTCTTGTCTAAAGAAAGTTGTTGGCACCAACATCAGAGCACAAATTGTTTTACCAGAACTTGATAATGAAGGATCCATCCTTCTGGATTTGATGACAATCCTTGATAGGTGCACTCATCACATTTGCTCCTGATCCATCATAGAGGTATTAATTTAGTGGCATAGAATGCAACCAGGGGATGTAAGATGGGAACCACTCTTTTAGATTCAGCAACAATTCCCACATCTTAAGCTTTGAGGACAAGGCTATTATTGAATAGGAGGGCTCTTTAATACACTTTGCAGTTTGTATGGTTGTAGGCCTTAGATGGTTTAAGGGATATGCGGAGAGAGTTTTGAGCTATTTTGATGTTGTCTCCCATATCCTTTCAAACATCATGGACCTAGTTCAAGATAAGGAATTCATGCATAAGGTGGCATCTAGGTTACTCTCCGGTAATATTTACACAGTCGCAAGGTTGTCTGAGGTTGTCAATGGATATCAAATGGACCAAGGGGAGGCACACATAAGAGGATTGTTTGAAAGGAAAACCCTGAGATGTTAGGCCCCCCACCAAGCTGCATATCAGGCATTACAAAGATCCATCCATTCCCTCTCCAACGAGCCTCTTGAATAGGAACTTGCAACTTTTCCATTTGTGTTCTCTACCAAAGATGTGAAGCATATCAAGGATGTTTTCATTGGTATACGCTACCTTAGGATTGTGGCAATCAATCTAGTTCCCCGCATCCCCAGAGATGCATTTGATGATCCTGATGATGAAGGTAACCTAGCTAAAGTTGGTTTTCTTGGTGATTATATGGACTTGGATGCTATATCAGTGGCGAGCCCAGTGGCATAGGGTGGCGAGGGTGTGGTTTTTGGTTTTTTTGTTTGCTCCATGTTTTCTTCTCCTCAACGTGGTTGGCTTTTTTTCTCACTAGATGTCTTACTCTATGTGGTGACTATTGGCTACTCTCTCTTTGGGCAATTTTTCCTATCTCCATGCTATTCAGTTTTGCCTCTTGTTGCTCCTGAAGATGGTAGGGTCTAGTAGTACTATGAGCAGGATAGAAAAGACTATTTTCTTTTTTTATTTCTTGTGAGTTTCTTATCATCGTTCTAAAGACTTTTATCTTTACTCTATTTTCTTTCAACCAGATGACTCATTCCTGGTTAAACTTCATATCTATGTTTCTATGTTCATTTTGTATTTTCAATATATTCTGGTGTTTATCACTTTAAAAAAAAAAAAAGCTTTTAGGACAAGGCTTTTCTAAGAGGGAGAGGATGTTAGGAACCCATGTTTAACCGTTCTCTTTACTTTTTTAGTATATTAGTTGATATGGACACATATGATTTGTAAGTCATCCTGTGAGCATATTGTATTATCCCACAATCATGGGAAGTAGTAGTTGTTTAGACTAGTCTTAGTATATAAGTACATGTTGAGGCCAATGAAGGCATCCACAAATTTATCGTATTAATCTTGTTCAAAGGAGGTTGCCCCCTCAATGTGGCCTGCGATCAATAAATTCCTTTTGTGGTTTTGCTATTTCTATAAATCTGTTATCTTGTGCATTTTTCATTATTTTGTTGTAGGAGGTTTCTCTCAATCAATCTTGACATTGACTAGTCCACTCAATATTTTTGCCTTTTTTCTTCTTTAAGAGTTCCTCATGAGGTGCTACTATTGGTGCATATCCTTGAATGAATTTGTGGTGATATCCAGTATATCCGAAGAAAGTTTTCACCTCTGTGGTTGTGTTTGGTGTTGGCAATATAAAGATAAAAGTTACCTTGAAAGGGTCTACTATCAAACCTTCTTTACAAATAATATGGCTTAACAGAGTTCCAAACGATACCACAAAAGTATATTTCTTTAAGTTTAATGATATTTGTAGGATTATGCACTTATTCAACATTATCATTAGAGTTTGTGTATAGTCCTTTACCAATCCATATACCATCCAATCATCGAAATATACCTATAAAAAATCATGTATGAATTCCTTGAATGCATTTACCTTGATTCTACTAAATACTACATGTGCATTCTTCAATCCAAAGGGCATCACTATATAAATGTATGATCCAAGTTCTGAGGAAAATGTTGTTTTTGGATGATCTTCCTCTCTAATTTTTACAAAGTTATTCCCTTTGGACTATGCAATGCCCCAGCTACATTTTAGAGACTTGTTTTAGCTATTTTCACTGAACTAGCTAATGAATGCATGGAGGTCTATATGGATGACTTTATTGTGTATGGGGATAATTTTGAAGAAGCTCTCACAAACCTTGAGAAAGTACTGAAATACTGTGAGAAAAATCAATTATCCCTTAGCCATGAAAAGTGCTTTATGATGGTGGAGGAAGGAATTGTTTTGGGATACCACATTTCAGAAAAGGGGATCAAAGTGGATCAAAACAAGATAGAAGTGATCACACAGTTGCCTTCACCCAAAAATTAAACAGATGTTAGAAGTTTTTTGGGTCATGCAGGCTACTATAGGAGATTCATAGAAAATTTCAGCAGAATAGTTGCCGCCTTGTTTACCCTACTTAACAAAGACACAGAATTTATGTGGATAGAAGAATGTCAATCAACATTTGAAACCTTGAAAGAGAAGCTTATTGTAACACCAATTTTGAGAGGACCTAATTGGACTTTACCATTTCACATACAGACTGATGCTTCAAATGAGTCCATTGGGGTAGTTTTAGGACAAAAGGAGGAAGGACAAAGTATGCATGCCATTTATTACATTAGCAAAAACCTTACCTCTGCAGAAAGAAATTACACCACAACTGAAAAAGAATTCTTGGCAGTCATCTATACCATAAACAAATTTAGGCATTATATCATTGGATATAAGATATTTGTACATATTGATCATGCAGCCATCAAGTACCTAATGAATAAACCAGTAGTGGGTGCAAGGATCATCAGGTGATTATTGCTATTGTAGGAATTTGATATTACCATAGTTGATAATCTAGGAAAGTTTAATTTGGTTGCTAATTTTTTGTCAAGATTGCATACAGGAGGAGAAAACCAACCAGTCGAGGACAAGTTCCCAGATGAACATCTTTTTGCTATCTCCTCTACTGCACCTTGGTTTGCTGACATAGCTAATCTTTTAGCTACAGGCTTGTATCCATCCCATTTTACCTCAAAACAAAAAAATGTTTGGTTAAAGAAAGTTTATCTTACAAATGGTTGAATGGTTTACTATTTAAATGTGGTCCTGATTTCATTCTACGCAGGTGTTTAAAAGCTGATGAGATTTTTGATGTGTTGAGGGCATGTCATGATGAACCATCTGGTGGCCATTACTCCTTCCACCGGATAGTCCACAAGATCCTCAGAGCTGGTTACTACGGGCCCTCTCTTCATAAAGATACAAAGAACTATGTGCAGCATTGTGACCAGTGCCAAAGGATGGGACAACCAACCCTTACCCAGGAGATGTTACTACATCCTCAAGTTATGATGGAACCATTTGAGCAGTGGGATCTAGACTTTGTGGGACAAATTTCTCCACCATCATCAGGCAAGGAGTACATTCTAGTATGCACAGACTATGTTACTAAATGGGCTGAGGTTCAAGCATTACAATTTGCAAGAGAAGAAAAAGTTGTTGATTTCCTTTATAATAAGATTTTCTTAAGGTTTGGAGCCCCAAGATCAATAGTTTCAGATAGAGGACCTTACTTTACTTCATAGTTAATCAAAGCATTCATAGATTTATATCAAGTCAAGCATAGAAAATCTTCACCTTACCATCCTCAAGTGAATGGGCAAGTAGAAGTAACTAATAGGGAACTTGAAAATATTCTGACAAGGACAGTAGCAATGATCAGAAAAGATTGGGCTAGTAGATTACCTGAAGTAGTTTGGGCTTACAATACCACTTGGAAGTCCACCACAAAGTTCTCACCATATGAATTGGTTTATGGGAAAAAGCCTATTTTGTCTATAGAATTTGAACTCCAGACACTTAAAACTGTATTGGATATTGGTCTACCATTGTCTATAGCTCAATAGAATAGAATTCTTTAGCTCAATGAGTTGGATGAAATTCGGACAGAGGCCATTCAACAAACAGAACTGGCTTAGTATCAGAGGAAGCAATGGCATGACCAACACATCAAAAGGAGGACATTTCAACAAGGTGATTGGGTTCTTCTTTATGATTCTAAATTCAAAGAGTTCAAAGGTAAATTACAAACTCACTGGATGGGTCCTTATCAAATAAATGAAGTTTTTGAAAATAGAACAATATTATTGGAACCTATTGACGAGAGCACAGACACATTCCTAGTAAATGGTCACCGAATCAGAATCTATAAAAGACCATCTACTAAAGAGGAGTTTCTTAATGATTTGTGTTTTGATACAGGGGATACCTCCTTTGTCACAGTGTTGGAGTAAAAAACAAAAAAAAGAAGAAAGAAAAAGGAAGGTTGAATACCAGTAAATGGCGGCCTTCTAAAAAAAATGAAAGAAAAAAAAATAGAGAAAGATGGAAAACCAATAAATGGCTGTCTTTCTCGACCAAGGGAGTTAAAAACTAGTAAATGGTACTTCCCTTCTTTAGGATAGTTGAAAACAATCAAGGTACGGAGGTGATCAGGTACCGGGAGTTAGTCAAATGCACCTCTGATGCTCTGTCAATAAAGAAGTCAATTTCAATAATAGGGGAGGGGACCCACCTCTCTAGGTAATAAAGTGGACACATCACATGATGAGGTCATCATAACTCATCCTCTACTTTATCACAGGAATAAAATAAAATCAGCATGTATTTCATTTGCAGGGATATTCACAAAGATGGTGTTGACATCACCCAAGGAACGTGGATTCTCAAACCACTCAGTGCAATGATTGCAGGTCACATACCAATGGAGTAGTGGGCATCATCTCCAGCCAGCAAAAGCTGCTCATGTGTCATGACACGCACAGTCTCATAAAATGATGCAACATCTCTGCCATGTACATCGCTCCTCATCATTAAAAATGATCCAAGTAATTCTATCTTTAATTTAGCATTAATAGCAACTATCTTGTCTTTCTATTTTTGGGTGCCGCCACTATGACACGTCCTCCTGCCATCATTTCCTTTTCCAAATTCATGCATGCCACCATCTGTGTTGTACTGCCACCTTGCCTCCGGAGTGTCCTATCACTCTATTACATTTATGACTACCTAGGTACTCTAACTAATCTACAAATCTTCCATCAGCCAAAACTGAGAGACATAGCAATCCTCATTCGAGCCTCCCAAAATACCCTGAAGAACAGAGCAAATTAAACAGTCCTCTGGATCCTATGGAGTTAAGAAGAAGGGACAAACTACAGAGAGGAGAGTGAGGAATTAAGCATAGAAGGGGGAACCAATTTGGCAATGGGTGTAAAGAAGAAGTCTAAACAAGAGAGTGCTGCGGGTTTTCTGCAAGATGAAGTTGCATCAAACATTCTAAGAACTATAGGATGGCTGGACTTTCTAGAAAAATTTGAAGGGTTTCAGGAAGATGTCATGGATGAATTCCTCAAAAATCTAAGGGACAATCAGATAGCTACCAGAGGAGTCTGAATCAATCTCTCCTCAGCCACTATTAGTCACATTTCTGGACTGCCTGAACAAGGTGAGAGGTTTTATCATCTGAAAACCTTATACACTGATTTAAGTAAGAATTTCTCTATTCAAGGTGAACCTGCAATACAACTGCATTCAAATAAAAATGAAGTAAAAGGAATTCTTAGGTCCACACTTCCAAACCCTTGGCAATCTATTGCCACCTGGATGATGAAATATTTTACTTGTGATGGTCAATTCTCTCTAGTTTTAGGACCAATCATGAAAATGCTAATTTTTCTAAGGCATGGGAATGGACACCCTAAGTTTAGCATAAACATTCTTAATTTCTTGTATTATGCCATCAGAGCAACTGTAGAAAAATATTAACAAAATAAGGGTCTTGTGAAACATCATGGCCTCATTTTTCTAGTAGTCAAACACCACTTCTTGTCTCAGGCCAATGGGGAGGAATTATGGCAAAACTTTCTTGAATAGAATTCCTAGGACAGAGGACTAGAGATGGCACAACCAGGAGGTGAGAGTTCTCCTACTCACCAAGAAGAAGAAACTGAGCCTTCAACCTCCTCCATAGCTGTTCAAAGAGGAAAGAAGTCCTTGTAGGAGGCAACTTCATTTATAGCCCCTATTCCCGATAAAAAGAAGAAAGGCAAAGAAATTACAAAGTCTACTCCTAATATATATGACTCGATCAGTTAGGAGAAAGATGACTCTAACTAAGGAATTTTTCTCTAAGGAATTAACAGGGGAGAGGTTAGGACAGAAAGCAGAGAAAACCTGGGCTGAAGAACCATCTCATGATTCAGATGAGATCCCTCTAGTCAGGAAAATAAAATAAATAGAAGTTTCCCCAGCATCATCTATTCATTTGGGGTCAAGTCCGATTTCAGAACCGTCATGTGCTCCGGAGACAGAACATAGACAAACTCTTACTATTTCCTCAGATTCTGAGGATGAGAGACCTACTCCAGAGGCACCTGCCCCACCTCTGCTACATAGAAGCAAAAGGAAAAGACAACTCTCACAGGCTGAGAAAGATACTACTCTCCTAGCTGAGGTACTCCTAGGTTTTAGAACATATGAGGATAAGGATGGGCCTTCATCAGTGCCAGCAGAAGTAGAGGAACCCCAAGAGGACCCTCAGGATAGGCAGTCAGTAGAAAAAGATGAAACAGGGAAAATGGGTACAATTGATAGTGCAGGGAAGATGGCCATGGAAAACCCTGATGATCAGCAAACAACAATAGAAGCAGAAGTAGAAACAGAAACAGAAACCTTCTCTCATCCCTCTGATCAAGAGGATGTTGAAATTTCAAAAGAACAACAAATGTTAGAAGAAATTAAAAACCTAAAGAGACTACTTTGGGGGAAGAATCTGATTATTACTGACCTCAAGAAAGTCAAAATAGAGGTAGAAATGGAGCAAAAACAAGTCATGGGAAATCTACAAACAGAACTTCAAAGCAAAAACAAGATCATCCAGGAGAAAGAAGTTGAATTAGAGGCCCAAAAAATTGAGAAAGAAGCATAATTAGAGGCCTAGAAAATTAAGGCAGTCAAACTATTGGAAGAAAAAGAGAAAGAAGCAGCACATAGTGTTTCTGAGCTCACCATGGCTAGAGACAATAGCCTCACAATAATGGCAGCATTGATTGAGAAAATACATAGCCAGGATAGACAGTTAACCTAGGCCAACAACAAACTAGATGACCAGGAGGAATATATTCAAGAGTTGGCTGGCCCAAGGGCAACCAATGAGCAGGAAATACAAACAGATGCATATGTGGGTCCAATCCACATTGACATTCCTAAGGCCCTATTCCATTGGGAGAAGAAGTGTAGAGAATATGAGGCTTCCAAGCCTATGCTACAATTACAAAGGGCAGTCATTGGCAAAACAAAAAGAATAGAAACTCTGGAAGGCAAGATCATTAAAATGGCCTCCCTTTATTTAGAAATTCTATCCTGTAGGCCTCCAAGTGCCAGCTATTCTATGTTCTTACAAGAAAGAGTCATGTAGAGGAAATTCTCTTTAATCCTATCTAAGCTAGTTGAGGATATAGAGACAGTAGAAGGATTCATGATAGCATATACAAGTAGTAATGATGAGGACAAGAATTTCTTATATGAATTATACCTACATGGTTTCTATGTTAATGATATAACCTTCATTCTTAATCATTTTGTGGGAGAATGCCAGCTTAAGGCATTTATGTCCCTATGAGGAATCATCAGATCTGGAATGAATGAATGGAAGATCATCTAAAGAAAGATATGGAAATAGATCTCTTCATCAGGAAGGAATGTCCCAATCCCAATGCTTTTAAGAACCAATTAAGGTCCTATATCTATCACCCTAATAGTAAGAACAAAATTTTTCCATTATACCTAAAAAGTTTGCAAGAATGCTCCATCGATTTTGGTCTTTTCATGAACAGTTCAGCAAACCCAGTACTTGCCATAGCAAAGAAAAGATGGAATGTTTTGACCTCAGAGCAGAAAATGAGAGAGGTGGTCACCCCTGCAAACTTAAGATTGTTTATGAGAAAAGCAAAGTTAATAGCCAAAATGATGGATAACCATAAGTAGGAATGGATAGGTGGATGGTTTAGGCCCCCTCTCATAATTGAGCCACTTCCTGTCTGGGCTGAGCAGATAGAAGATGAGAAATTGCAGGACTGGTTGAAGCAGGTTGATCAATACAAAGGCAATGGTAATACCAACCACACAACTTGGTCTACCTATGCACAGGATTATAGATTGACTGACAAGCTACTTCACCAGAATAAATCTACATTGTGAGAAGCAGGGGGACCTACTGAACCTTAGGTATGGAGGGATGATGAGTGCCAAGTTGTACCCATGAAATACATCTTTTTACCTCTCTTTTTCTCCTTCGTGATCCCATCTTTCTTAATGTCTACACCATAATAAGCTAGCAAGATCATTCTAGTTAATGATTAATTGAGATAGATTACTTAAGATCATAAATTCTGATTAAGTGACTAATGTGCATGGAATTGATGGAAAAATGCAGAAACTTCTCTCTTTTTGAATCAATAGGTGTAAATGCTAAGAACAACAATTTTGTGCATCTTCAAAGATAGTCTTCAATGATCTCCAGAGACAATACCAGAATACCATGACACTAGAAGTTTTGAAGGAAAGAGAAAGCCTCTTTGGAGCTAAGCAAAGAAGGCCACAATGGTATCTCCGGAGCTATAGACATCTCCGGAGCTACAGTCATATCTTCGGAGCTGCAGATAGGGACAGATATCTCTGGCACCTCCTGAGAGCAGGGCCTATTTCTAACATAAGTTGCCGATCAGGCACTCCCAGCAGTGATCGTAATACCCCTCATTTCACTCAACTCATCACCTAAGTGGTGAAGGTCATCTTTAGTTAAATTGCTAGAGTTTTTATCTTTATAAAGTTTTTACATGAGTTACAGATAGAACTGATTCAATACCCATATTTTCAGGGCCTCGCTACCCAAATGTATTAAGACTCAAACTTAGAATTCTGAGTGGACTTATGTTCCACTCAGTCTACTTTTATTGCATGATTATTTTCCATAGTTAGACAGCTAGTGTAATAAAGAGATGGATGTCACCTCATAGAAGAACTGGTAGATAAGATAAGTGATATGTCATCACTCATTTTCATATATGCTTATAGAAACAGTAGAAGAAATATACGATGATTGATTTATTCTGATTCTCAGTAATCTCAGTTATGTGATATCAATATTTTTCATGAATGTAAAGCAAATGGAATTGGATTGAATTTAGTTGTGATCTTCTTCATTTGTGATGATTGCCTACTGTATCCTTCATTCCCAAGGGTGTGGAGTAAGGGCCCACTCTCACCACCAAGGCAGAAGGCTAGTACCATTGTTTTGTTACTTTAGATGTTACTATGAAAAGTATTTACTGATTTTGATAGATAGATGCATGTTACTAATTTTTTTTAATTTCTTTAAGTAACTTCCTGTTTAATTCTATTTTCAGCATTCCTTAAATTCATTCAGTAAGTAGACAGATTAATTTCTTTAAATTGGTAGAACTTATTAGGATTAGTTAGGAAAACTGATAACTGTAGAATCCCTAATTGTAGACAGCCGAGGACATAGCCCCTGGATTTTGACATCTGAAAATAGATTAAATGATGAGGTACAATGACACCTTGTCATGATGCCTTCTTGGAATCAAAAACATCTTCATACTTTTTAGATCTGAATACACCAGGATCTCTTGGATTAGTTGTTGTACACCATATATAAACGTTGAAAATAAATGTTACTTGTAAATGTTATAAAGTGAATTAGTATAGGAGTAGTCATCAATACAATAATATGAATCAAAAATTAGATTTTTAAACCATGTCAACTACAACAAAATCTCTAAAAGTAATCAATGTTTTTCTAGAGTTGATTTAAAGATAATATTATATTGTACATAGATAATCTAATCATCTCAAACTCGAGCATATAGAGGACATTTATATATTATAGGGTAGACAATTCTTCAATATAAAGTTTGTACATGGTTCTAAACCCAAGATGCATAAAACTCACAAACAAGTTCAATATTCAATATGAAAACATCTTTTGTAAAGGCATGCCCCAAACCCACCAAAATTGAGCAAATAGTACAATTCACTTCAAATGACTATCTTAAAAAGAAAACAAATATTTTAAAGAATTATAGACAAATAGGTATAGAAGATTCCATATGCATGAAAAACACATATATTTGTTAAATTTCATATAAAACTACAATGTTTAGTGCTATAGATGATCCTATACATGTCATGATAAAAATAGAGAATACATCATAAACATAGCCCTCACTATTCATAATTGTCAAATAAAAAAAAAAGAACCAGTAGAAGAAAGAGCTATAGTAGCTCTAGCAAAAGTTGTAGATGGAGAATGTTAAACATCCACAATATTAAACGAAGCCAAGGAATGTACATGTTGGGATTTTCTAGATCCACATCCCAATCATTTGCTATCTCTCATGTGGACTTTTCTTCCTTACAAGACACACAAGGAAGATCATAATGCTCAAAATTTATCTTGGAACTTCTCAAATCCCAACTGGTTTTGCTTCATCAATTGAATACGTACCCTAAAGCTACTTATTTTCAGCCTTTCTTGGTCCTATCTTTTCTCATCTTAGACACTTTTTCAATAACATATGGGAGGTCACGTGAGTACAATGCTTCTGCATGATGTTCTGTAAATGACTTGATAATGTCCTAGAAATCGGTAAAGGTATTTCTGCTAAAGCATTTGATTTTATAAATGTTGAACATACTAGGATACTAAGAGGGGGTGTGAATTGGTATCTAATTAGTATTCCAATTCTCTAGTTAGAACATTATCATAAAAAGGAAATATCAACACAATGCACATCAACACATAACACCAAATATACAGGGAAAACCCAAGAAGGGAAAAACCACGGTGAGGATTAACTCACAATATATGAATCTCAAAATTACAACTTTGTTTTAGGTCTACAACCCAAGGAAGCTACTACTCCCTAAAATTTTTTATTTATGGTCACTCCTAAGGAAGATACAACTCCCTACATACTTTGTTTTAGGGTCAATCCCAAGGAAGTAACTACTCCCTGAACTGAGAACAAACTCAAAAAAGATTACAGTATGACAATCCTTCTTCTACCTAAAAACTAACATTGAAGTTCACACCTTTGATGATTGCAATTTTGCTTCTTCTAATAATTCAATAAAGTAGGCACACTCTTCACTTCCTCCCTATCATAAAAATGTCTTGAAGATGAATCAAGACACCTTCTAACACATCTACTCTTTCTCCATCAGATGGTTATCACAATGCATATGATTTTCATATTCTGCTCTTCACACACTCACATCTTCATTTTTTACAATCATACCTCACCTAGACCACTTGGGTTTACAATATATACATGATATTACATTGATTACATTACTTGTCCATCAAAGACAATATGAAACATACATTTACAAGTCAGTCAGACAATACACAACATGAAACATGTAGAGAACAAGTCCTAAACAAGACTACACGCTACACCAATAGAAGACCCTATCATTGTGGACTTCAATACTTGATTAACCAGGTCCAAGATATCCTTCATAGAATCAAACATCAATGAATTACATCCACACACTCCACTCATTTGAAAATAGGACAGTCTTAAGCAAAGACATATGAAACTTGAAGCATAATGGCCGCAACAACTTGAAAAATTTGTGTGGCACTGCAAACAAGAAAGATCTTCATGAAACTCTTCTAGATGAGTCTACAGGACTCATGCAACATCTGCAAACACTTATTTACCTCCACACATAAAATATTTTGTGTCACACATCTTCAATAATGAACTTTGAGAATAACAAACACACTGTAACATATTGTCATTGAAAAACTCAGCTTGTGGATCACCAAGAAACTTGAAACTGTAAGAAAGCATGTAATGCACATCTATAAACATGTCCACAAAACTGCAAAGGAAAATATTCACATCCAAAGGAATGTGGAACATTCTAACAAGCCTTCAACACCACCTTATTCTGTTAGAATACATGTCGATACTCTATCATGCATAACTTTCATAGAGGAAGGATAGATGATGCAAAAATTTGGGATTATCACCTTCATAGCACTATGAACACAATTCCAGAACCACATATCCATAACTACAAATGTGGAGAAATGTAGAGAATTCCATTAGTCTTTAGTAAATGTCTTCTTTAAAACCAACATTGTCTTCAAACTGTCATATGTGAAATACCCTTCCAGTAATCCAAACACCATGAAACTTGGAACATACATGCTTTGACATTATATGAAGCTATCTTCCAATTTGTAGAGGTAAGACATCAAAAGAGTCAAAATGCAAAGCAATCTCCTAGATAGTCTTCAAAGGAAGTCATCTTATAGCAGAAACTTTCACCAACTTCCAGAGGCCAAACCTTCTTTGCATAAACACATGCATTCTTAGGAATAGTAGGAGAGATCATACCATATAATTTAGGCCACCAATAACATCTTCCCAACATCAACAACACATCTGATCATCTTAGTGATTCTAATTCCATATTAATGTATCTTCATGATGCTTCTAATTCTCATCTTAATATGTCTTCTTGATGCTTCTAATTCCCATCTTAATATAAATTCATACTCAACTTTGCATTGATCAAGGCATGACATCCAACCATAAACTTTAGTAACCATATTATATTCAACATGACATCCAACCATGAACTATATATTCTCTACTGGATAGGACATAACAACCAACCATGAATACCTTCACACATCTAAGACAATGTTGAGAATAATTACAACATTATGACAATGTTGACATTAATAACAACCTTAGGAACTATATGAGTAACAATCTATCCCTTTGGTATTGATGGAAACACATACTTGCACATTCTCCCCCTTTGACATCATGGACAAAGGGCAACTTCTTCAATCTTCTAAGGGAATTACTTCCTTTTGCAACATACAGATTCCTCCTATCATTAGCAACCACTACCTGCTCCCTCTTAGAGGTAACCACCATCAGTTTAGGAAAAAGATATAACATGAACCACTCCCCCTAGATAGATGCACCACTATGCATCTTAGCAAGAAGGAGGGACACTTACCCCTAACCTTTGTCATAGATCCTCAAAAGTGTCCTTCCCAATAGGCTTTGTGAAAATAAATGCAATCTGATCCTTTGTTGGAACATATTCCAACTTTACTTCCTTTTCTGTAACCTTCTCTCTCAAAAAGTGATACATGATTGCTATATGTTTGGTTCTAGAATGCATCAATAGATTCTTTGAGATATTGATAGCACTTGTATTATCACACAAAATAGGAATAGACTCGTCATACAATACCTTGATATCCTTTAGAGTTTTCTTCATCCACAACACTTTTGTACAACATGATGCTACTGCAATATACTCTGCCTCTGCAGTTGATAAGGACATTGAATCTTACTTCTTACTCTGCCATGAAACAAATTTGATTCCTAAGAAGAAAGTAGCACCACTTGTAATATTTCTATCATCAACACAACTGGCCCAATCAGGATCAGTGTACACTAGTAGAAAAACGGAAATAAATGACTAAATAAACTACCAAAAATTGGTCATGTGATCAGTAGTTTGGTCACGTGACCATTGGTAGTTTATTGCTAGTCATTTATCTCATGACCAAATTTATGACCAAACAAATTTTATTCATTAATTTAGTCATTAGTTTGGTAGTATATTTAGTCATTAATTTGGTAGTATATGTAGCCATAAATTTGGTAGTATATTTAGTCATTAATTTGGTAGTATATTTAGTCATAAATTTGGTAGTATATTTAGTCATCAATTTGGTAGTATATTTGGTAATTTGGTAGTATATTTAGTCATGTGACCATTGGTAGTTTATTGCTAGTCATTTATCTCGTGACCAAATTTATTTAGTCATTTATTTGGTCATTGTAATCATTAATTGCCATCAATTGGTAGTATATTTAGTCATTTATTTAGTCACTGATTTCTGTCCATTGGTAGTATATTTGGTCATTTTAATCATTATTTTTCCATCAACTAGTCATATATAAACAACTAGTACATGGTAAACATCAACTATGCCATTTTTTGTTGATAAACTTCAACAAATCTGCTCAAAGGATTGAAACAACAATGCTAGAAATAATTCACTATATAGTCAAACTGTATAGAAAATATGTTACAAAGAACTCTATATATAGAGTTTTTGAGACATAATCTTTTTGTAGTATGCAAACTACTGATTTATTATGCTTTTAAAACTGAAAAAAACTAAAACTAAAGTTAAAAAGCCATCGGTGTAAATGCATCTAGAAGGCATTGGTTTTGCATTTTCTCCTTGCTCTATACCTATCCACAATAAAAAAAACTCTAAATTTGTTAATATTTTAAAAAGATTTATGAAACTTTGAAATATGAAAAACAAAGTGGGATGATAAGGAATTTTACAACAATATAGGTATATATTATGAAAGTATTCAAGAAGAAATACTTGTAACCATTTATCATCACCCATAATGATCACACGTCTTCCATTCTTAATCAGTTGCAAATCAGTGAAAACTATTGTTTCCACAATCAGTATTGCACCTATCTTTTGAGAGAGAACTGTGGATCATCTCAAGAAAAATAATAGAACTTAGTAGATTAAATTTAAAAGTTTCTATCTCACTAAAGGTGCTCACTTCATCCTTTTTGGTCTATTTGTCATTAATGCATCAAAATGGGGTGGTTCTATCGCAAGGAGGCATCTCAAACCATAGATTGCAATGTGTTTTTGCATGTATGGACCCATCTATGCTAGGGTTTGTCAAATCCATCTTCAGTGAGCTAGCACTATGAGATGGTCAATCCTCCAAAGTGGCTAAAAGAAAGGATTTCATTGCCAACTTAGTGCTCTATCTCCCCAATGTTGAAGTTTATCTTTGGCTTCTCATAATCTTCCTTTTTGTTCAATTCATGGGGATGATGATGCCAGATATTAATCTGGTGGTAGGTCAGAGGTGCAAGTAGTCAAGGTTGAGGGAGTTGGCTTAGTATTACCCACTTTACAATAGGAAGATTCACTAAATGTGTTGCATAGTTTGCAGAGTGAAATTTGGGTTTTCCAAGCCTAATGTGGTGATGTGGTAGTGTTATGTAGGATGCATGTTAATCACTTCCATGTTCACTTAGAGGTTGGTAGTGATTACACTATTGCTTTTTTTTTGTGGTTCTTTTGTACACAAATCTTAGTGTCGACAATAAATTTTTTACAGTGTATGCTTTCCCATTCTAGCTGGTAATTGAAAGGCTCATGTTGGAAATGATAATGCTCCTTGGGTGGAGGAAGTGGTAGATACTAGCCAAGCTATGCATGGGGGCAAGTATTGGTGGGGTGTGGTATAGTGCTATGGGTTTATGGTTTTAGCATTGTCTTTTTCTCTTGGGTTGTTGTATGTTTGTAAAGGTTTTTCATAGTTATTAGGTAGTTTTGGATTTTGGTAGTTGATGGCTATGGTAGTATGCTTATCATGGTCTTGTTAATTTTTGCCTAGTTGTATGTAGCTCGTGGTAACTATTTTTGTCTGTAATACTTCTCTTTCATGGGTAGGGCCACCTATAGAATCCCCACCATTTGGCAGTCGATATACAAACTTCATCATCTCTAACAATTCACCATATCAATAAAATTGATATGGTAAGGCAAAATTAAATTAACATCACAAAAAAGAGGAGTAATAACCTTCTCGATGAGATCCAACACATCTTGATAATCCACAAATTCTATGCTACTCCAATTGATTTCTTCTATGATGTATTCTTCCTACTCCATCTTAAACACAGGCTGCATCAAAGTACCAAATATAACATCAAAACTAAAAATTCTAATTGCAGAGTGCAGAGTAGAGTTGTTGGAGAATATGTTGTAGTCATGAAATGAGCTCAAACATATATGACAGTATCCTAAACTGATTGAAATGTCTGACTAAGTCAAAATGGTTAACACGATCCTAAAAATTGCATTTCCAAAGTATGTATGCTTGAAATCAAATCGTAGTGATATTGCAAGGATCTTAAAGTGCAAAAAAGTAGAGAATATCAAGTTATAGCATTAGAAACAAATATTTTAAGGTAAAATAGATGTCTAAACCTCCTAAATAAGGTACATGTACAAATAATGCCTAGGTGGTAGGGGTAGCACATGCCCTAGATGCAAGAAAAGAACTATTTGCATGCCTTAAAGCCCTCATAACAAATGTCACAAGCTTATGATGTGAAAACTAGGAATTATTAATTAATAAAAGAGGTCGTTAAGTTTAAGCTGAAAGGTAGGAGAAATAGACTTAAAGAGAGAGTTACTAAAATCACATCCAATGAATGGCATTTGAAAGATGAAGATAACATCCAATATTGAAACCTTTTCATGTAAAATTCCTTTCACTCCTAAAATAATTTAAAAATCTTGGCACTTGTAATATCTCAGATGGAATATATATGCAAATGTTAACAACAACATGTGTAATCTACTACCACTATATTGTGCTAATCAAATTATTTGACACAAGCTTGTAAATTTCAAAAATGGCCCATAGACATTTTGTCAAATAGTTAGAAGGTTATGTAGCTTAATCAATATTTCTTAATATTAAAATTAGAACAACTACTACTCATTTCTGGATCTTATACATTTTAACAAACACTTGGTATGTAGATGAAATCATATGGACATTTCATATTATGTGCATTTCTTTAAGAATACATAAAACTACAATCATGACATTTAAGAAAACACTTCGCAACATATGTATAATCACATGTATTTAACTTATTCATATGGACAAAATGGATTTTTTGAAAAGGATTTAGAAACTTTCAAGAAAATACAATTGGCAGGTCTAAAGCCAAATTCCACAACCTTTGCCAGCATCCTCCCTTCCTATGCCAAAATGGGAGCTGTGGAACAAGGTATGGACATCCATCAAAGCATAATGGAAGGGGGATTTTTGTCAAAAATTATAGTTGGAAATGCTCTGGTAGACATGTATCTAAAATGTGGAAGTATAGACAAGGCATGTGACCTATTTGACAAAATGCCTCAAAGAAATGTGGTCTTATGGAATGCCATGATTGTAGGATATGCACAAAATGGATTTTGCAAGGATGCTCTCAAACTCTTTGAATTAATGAAGCACTCTGGAGCATATCATAACATTGTAATCTTTGCTTGTGTTCTATGTGCATGCAACTATTTAGGTTTAGTGGATGAGGGTTGTACATACTTCAATCACATGAGTAACCCTTATTACATTACTCCTACAGTTGATCATTATGTGTGCATGGTTGACCTTCTTGCCCATGCTGGCTATCTCGAGGACAACCTAAACTTTATCATTACGATGCTAGTTAAACCTGTGGCTGTTGTGTGGATGTGTTTCCTTGGTGCATGTAAATCACATATGGATATAGGCTTAGGAGTATTTACATCAATTCTGGCTTTTG
Organism: Cunninghamia lanceolata; assembly: GCA_027924645.1. NCBI lineage: Eukaryota > Viridiplantae > Streptophyta > Pinopsida > Cupressales > Cupressaceae > Cunninghamia > Cunninghamia lanceolata. The sequence goes on from BSBN01000754.1 coordinate 527,935, forward strand.
ATTTGGATCCTAAAAATGCTACGACTTATGTTCTTCTCTCAAACATATATCCAGAAGTGGGCAGCTAGGATGAGGTTCAAATGGTAAGGAGATTAATGAAATATAGAGGAATTAAAAAGATCCCTGGATATAGTTGGGATGAAGTTTTCACTCTCCTTGTTTTCTCGATGGACTCTTCATCAGAGTGACCTTTGTGTTTAGCAAAACTGTAGTTAGCATCCCCGCAATGGCCCAATGCTACGTATTATCAGTGGGACCCTATGACTTCAGCAGACTTCAATTATGGTCTCTTCAATAGCCCGATGGCAAGTGTGTGCATAGGGTAAAGGTGGGAAAGTCCATATCAGTGGGAGTTGTCTGTTTGGTGGGACTCACTTTACAGTCTCTTTGAAACACCAATAAGGAAGAAAAATACATATCGGCGGGAGTCATTTGTTCAGTGGGACTCACTTGATGGTCTCTTCGAAATGTCGATGTTGGCAAGACCTTGAGGAGAAAAATAGGATTGGCTACATGATTGATGTTAGACATGTTAAGGCTTTAAAAACTTTTAAGCAAATGCAATTGAATATACATATAGAGAGAGAGAGATGTATGTGGAAGCATAAACAAGGCATGTGAACTATTTGACAAAATCCTTGAAAGAAATGTGGTCTAATAGACTGCAATGATTGCATGATATGCACAAAATGGATTTGTTGAAAAGGCTTTAGAAACTTTCATGCAAATAACATTGCAAGGTATAAAGCCAAATTCCACAACCTTTGCCAACATCCTCTATGCTTGTATCAAAATGGTAAGCTTTAGAACAGGGTATGGAAATCCATCAAGGCATAATAGAAGGCAGATTATTGTCAGATATTATAGTTGGAAATTCTCTGATAGACATATATGAAAAATGTGGAAGTACATACAAGGCACACAAACTATTTGATAGAATGCCTCAAAGAGATGTCATGTCATGGAATGCAATGATTACAAGATTGCACAAAATGGATTTGTTGAACAGGCTTTAGAAACTTTCAAGAGAATGCAATTGACAGCTATAAATCCAAATTCCAGAACCTTTTCTAGCATCCTCCCTGCCTATGTCCAAACGGGAGCTTTGGAATAGGGTATGGACATCCTTCAAAGAATAATTGTAGGGGGATCCTTGTCAGATATTATAGTTTGAAATGCTCTCATAGACATGTATGCAAAATATGGAATCATAGACAAAAAATGTGAACTATTTGACATAATTCCTCAAAGAGATGTCATCTCATGAAATGCAATGATTGTAGGATATGCATAAAATGGATTTTGCAAGGACGCTCTTAAAATATTTCAATTAATTAAGCACTCTGGAACATATGCTAACATTGTAAGCTTTGCTTGTATTCTAGGTGCATGCAACCATGCAAGTTTAGTGGATGAGAGCTATACATACTTCAATCACATTTGTAACCCTTATTGCATTACACCTACAATTGATCATTATGTGTGCATGGTTGACCTCCTTGCACGTGTTGGCTATATTGAAGACACCCTAAACTTTATCATTGAGATACCTGTTAAATCTGTGCTGGTTGTATGGATGTGTTTTCTTGGTGCCTATAGATCACATATGAATATAGGCTTAGGAGTATTACAACAACAATGCTTTTTGATTTGGATCCTAAAAATGTTGCACAACTTATGTTCTTCTCTCAAACTTCTATCCAAAAGTGGGTAGGTGTGGTGAGGTAAGGAGATTGATAAAAGATAGAGGAATTAAAAAAATCCCCAGATGTAGTTGGATTGAAGGGCATAAAATGGTACATGTTTTTTGTGTAGGAGAGGTAGAGGAATGGGAAGGGGCTAAAAATTTGTAAACCCTTGCTACCTGAAGAATTGTAAAGCATTGCTGCCTGAGGAATTGAAGATAATATTTTTGAAGGAAATTCTCAAATACATAAGGGTTAAATGTGCTCTTTTACAGCTATGAGAAGTATTCAACATATTTTTAAGAAATACTAGAGCAATGAAATATAGAAGTACTAAGAAAATAACAACTATGAATTGCCAAAATGAGATTACTTCAACATTCTCAATGTCACACAAATATGAATGAAGGATTTATAAGAAATAACCATGAATCAATTCAATCATACCTGACTCCTATTGGGTCACCAATATTCTTCCCTTTTCACACCAACTACATTAATGGATTTATTTTATTTTCTACTACAACTATTTCTTTTCTTCATCCATGGTCTACCCTCTCTTAGACTGCATATTACTTGTGATGGTGTGGCCTCTTGGACCCACCACATATCACTATATTGATTTTAATATCTTGAATAGCCTAATTTGTGTCATTCATCTACTAGCAATCTACTAACATATGTACCTCCTCTTTTTGCTACTTTGTTACTACCAAAAAGTATTATGATATTATCTTGCTTATTGCTCTCAATTTCTGCCATATTAACCAATTTCATCTTGGGGCAATCACCATAGTTGTGATCATTCAGACCACAATCTACACATAACTTCAAAATTCTAGGTAGGGCATATAAGCATTGTTTTACAAGGTTTTTACTTATTACATATTTTGCATTGTATGGCCTTTCTTATCTCTTGCCATCAATGTCCTTAAAGACCTACTACAACTACTATTACTGCCTAATCTCTAACTTCTTTGATTTCGATATCCTCCACATGAAGGGAATTATTGTGCCAAAATAGAATGCTTATCCTCCTTGTTCAAAATAACACATTTTAGCATAGGCAGGAAGAATGCTAGCAAAGGTTGTGGAATCCAGCTTTACTTCTACCAATTGCATTTGCTTGAAAGTTTCTAAATCCTTTTCAACAAATCCATTTTGTGCATATCCTGCAATCATTGCATTCCATGAAATGACATCTCTTTTAGGAATTCTATCAAACAGTTCATATGTCTTGTTTATGCTTCCAGATTTTGCATACATGTCTACCAGAGCATTTCCAACTATAATATCTGATAATGTCCCCTTCCATTATGCTTTGATAGATGTCTATACCCTATTCCAAAGCTCCCATTTTGGAACAGGTAGAGGGGATGCTGGGAAAGGTTTTAGAATTTGGCTTAACACCTACCAATTACATTTTCTTGAATGTTTCTAAAGCCTTTTCAATAAATCCATTTTTTGTATATCTTGCAATCATTGTAGTCCGTGAGACCACATCTCTTTGAGACATTCTATGAAACACTTCACGTTCCTTGTCTATGCTTCCATATTTTGCATACATATCTACCATGGTAGTTGCAACTACAATATCTGACAGAATTCCTCTATCTTTTATGCTTTGATGGATGTCAACACCCTGTTCCAAAGCTCCCATTTTGGTACAGGCAGGGAGGATGCTGGAAAAGGTTGTGGAATTTGTCTTTACCCTTGCTAATTGCATTTGCTTAAAAGTTTATAAAGACTTTTCAACAAATCCATTTTGTGCATATCCTGTAATCATGGCATTCCACGAGACCACATTTCTTTGAGGCATTGTATAAAATAGTTCACGTACCCTGTCTATGCTTCCACATTTTGCATACATGTCTACTAGAGTAGTTACAACTACAACATCTGCCAAAATTCCTCTATCCTTTATGCCTTGATGGATGTCCATACCTAGTTCCATAGCTCCCATTTTGGCACACGCAGGGGGGATGCTAGCAAAGGTTGTGCAATTTTTGCAAACCCTAAGGTAGTTGGTTGTGCTCTTACCCATATTGTTATCTTGCCTTACAAAGGCATTTTTTTATAGTACTGTCAATAACTGTTAGGTAGGGACTTGTAAAAACCCTAGGTGTATGGTTATTATGTCCTAACACCTTACCTTGGGGGCCAATTCTAGGTCTTTCATCATGGTTAGCGTATTAATATACTAATAGAGATTGGAGATATTCCATCTAAATAATGTCACAGTCAAACAAAGACTATCCAATGCTAGTGAGATGTTTCCCATTCTTGGTAAAGTGTTGCCACTTATGTGAAGCCATAGAAGAATATGTTGATTAGATCTTAAGGAAACATGAGGCCAATCATTATGAATACCAGTCCATCTTAGGTTTGATAAAAGTGGGGGATAGTTATGAAGTTGGATTTGTTGTCATAGGGTGGTATTGTGGCCATACTATCATGCCCAACAAGACTATCCTGGCTATAAGGAAATGCATTCATGTTATAGGATCACAGAAAGAAATCATATGCATATTGGATTCCAATCCAATCTAGATTGGTATAGGTAGGTGTTTTAATATATAATTGTCATAGGATACATCAACATTGGGTTCTATTGGTGTCTTGTTCTTTGTAGTACCCACCTGACTATTTGAGCTTCCTGAACAATGTCTTTCAGTGCTACAGTACCAAGGGCCTAGGTTAAAAGGTAGTTTAGTCATTGAAGGAGGCAACATCTAACTTTGGAGGACTATCCTAGTTCAAGTTCCTTCATAGGATTATCATATATACTGTAACAACCATGAGGGCATGGGTTTTATTTGGAATATTTATGACAATGCTTGAAGTGGAGTGACAAGAAGTAGACCCTATCACAAACCTAAAAGGTCCAATACTATGATAAAAATATCAAGAAAGTTCTAATGCAAAGATATGAATCAATCCCCCATAAACAATAGTCATAAAATTTCCACTCCAATTGTATTAAATAGTGAGACAACAACATGATTTCAATCCTATGTAATCACCACTAGTGTGAGGGTAGTCATAAAACTCCATGCACACTATTGTCATGGACTATCTTATTAAAATAGGCATCAAATCTTGTGATACTCACATATATATGAATGATTGTTGCACTTATAATATCATGAGGTCCCCATAAAGAGGAATGCTAAAGATTGGTATACCCATTTATTCAAAGAAAGGTGCTAGTGGAGACACCCATTCATCACCCTAAGATGAGAAACATAGTTAAATAGTAACTACAGTCATCACTGTCATTTCATTTTCCTTTTGTCTCTCTCCCATCTTCATGATCTTCCAAATCATGGTTATTATCCAATGAGGTTGGTCTAAAACTTGATATCAATGATGTTGAGATTTTTTCCATTAGAAGATTACTTCAAAGCTATGAATGTTCCAATTAGGCAATTAAAGATGAGGGTGGATGTCTCAAAGGCTGTCACACATTGATCAGACCACAAGGAGGCTTAGCAACTAGAACTTAAGATTTAAAAGGCATTTCCTATCAACATAGTGTACAATAATTGATCGTGGAAGTTAGAGATTGCATATGGAAGAAGGACACCTCTATAATCTCATGTGGGTAGGATGGAAGAGCACAAAAATAAGACTGTCATGACAATCAGAAGATCACTAAAAGCTCTTTTTAGAGACTGTCATCTTGTTGTGAGTCCAGTTTTATGCAAAAATGCATAAAGGTTTCATTACAATGAAAATTATAATATGGGCTACCAAGTATGAGCTATCACCTCAACTCAAATTTATTTACTCATTACATCCATTGTTCCCAATATGGAGGCCTTATTATGGGCCTTTCCTCTATATATTCTAGAAAGAAACAATAATGATAAGGATGTCCCAGTGCTGGTGCTAAGCCTAAAGATCTTGTAAAGTGTGCAAAGCCTGCTACTTAAGGTTCTATGGTGATTATTGGCATGAATGAAAGCTAAACCCCTAAAAGGACACGGAATAGAATCTTGGAGGAAGCTAGAACATTAGATCTACAACTCAACTCAAACTACACCTCTCATATGGCCAAGAAGATTTCTTGGCTAGAGTGACATTACATAAACATTTACATGTGAAATTATACAAGGAAGAAATAAAGACACATCCATCCAACATAAAGTCATGTAGAGAAACTACTGCAAATATCTAAGGCCACAAACAATGAAATGCTAGGAATACATCATGTATACTTCTAACAGTACTGTTGACAATGAATAAACTAATGTATTCATCTTAACAAAGTCTCAAGAGGTTATAATTATCTAGAATGAACCTTACCTGAACTTCACTGATGTACATAAGATTTTCCTCCATCATTTATTGTGTTTATTGCACAAGTAACATAAGAAGATCTGGCACACCTTCTCCACTGAAACCCACAATCAATAAATGTTAAATGCAACCGAACAACCAAAAATCTAAAAAATCATTCTATCCAGTATATTGTAACCTCAACTAAATATGGATTTGAACACAAAAAAAAGAGATTATAAGAAGCTACAATGCTTATGTGACAAAAATGCTAGTTCCCTAATGTCTAGATCATGATCATCCTACCCGGTCCTTGAAGCCTATGTAGTAGTGTGCACACACACTTGAAAAATAACCATTAAACTTGACATTGAACTTTTCTTTACTGCTAAGTTGGGTAAATTTTGATAAATTGGAAAAGCTCTTGAGTCATACCTGATTATGCTAGTCACCATCACCATCATCCTTATTATCATCATTCTTTTTCTCCTTCTTACTATTCTTATTCCTAGATTTGTTATTATTACTACTATTGTTCAGAGACATACCTTTAAGTGAAGTTGAAACTTCATCCTCTAGAGTGGCATCTCCGTTGTCGCCAGCCACTGGGAAACCATATGCAAAAATTGGTGAAGCTTTTCCTAACATCAATGAAAATTAAAAGTATTTGTATACAAAGATTTATCATTACAAAGATTCATCATCGAGAGATGATAAACTATAAACAATGTTCACACACAACAATTACCTTAACTGCCACACATTTTCAATTTCACTTAATCACATTCTTTAAATGACACATAAAATATAAAATATATAGTTAAAAAATCTGTTGAACCCCAGGGAAGAAATTGAACAGAACTTCATCCCAATGGAAAGCTTAGGGTAAATGATTAAAAGATTATTAAGAACTTATTGACCTGGTTGCTAGATGATGGACAGGATTGCTTTTATTCCTTAACATCTTTTGGCAGCTTGCCTGGCAGCCACAAATGGCCCACAAAATGCTATTTCTTAAGAAATATGGTTCCTTGTCATTTTGTTTCTTGTAATATAGCTGGCTTAGAGAATGCTAGAAAAAATAGATTTGGAGTCACCAAGTTTCAGAAAGTTACAATTTACTAGTCACATCAAGGTACTTTATGTGACACCCCTGGGCAAGTAGTTGCCCTATTTCCTTCTTCCTCAAGTCAATGGTAACAAAGGCAATTGCCTTGCCAATCCGGAGAACCTTGGCTTCAAGTTTAATCCCCTCCTGCATTAAAGGGAAAAAACTCAACAATCTAAATCAGTCTAAAGTTTCTTCATCATGCAAAAAAGAAAATAAATCCAGACCATCAAGAAAACATTTACAATAAGAATGTTCAAGATTTACCCCCAACTTTGCAGTATTAAGATATGAGACATTGATTTCAATTGAAAAACTAGATGATTTAGCTCCTATAGTGAATATTGCTGCACTACCTATAATATCAACATATGCTATAGTAGCTCCTCCATGAAGAAAATTCCCCATGTTCTGTGCACTCAAGTAGAAACACGGTAAGATAGACTTCCTAGATGATTGAGCCCTTGAATAAGAATAACAATTGTCCATAAAATTAATGTGGATATCTAATAATCTATTGTAATTTACCTTGAACCATCTATGTATATGGAATTTACAATTGTATTTAGAGATTCATCAATCAAGCACTTTGCAGAGGGTTCAAAGATCATAAATGTCACATTGGTCAGACCTAGCAAAAAAAAAAAAATTGACAGGATGGAAAACACATAGACTATTGAAAATCTACTGATAATGAGAACTAGCCCATTTGCAATGCAAAACCATTTTCATGGTCCAAGAAACAAAAATATGAATATCCTATGACATTTCTTACAACTAGTTGCTAAGCTAAGCTAACAAGACAATTAAGGCTCCAATACCACTGTATGTAAAACTAATGTGGTCAAAAAACTATTATCAGTGAGAAGAAAACTAGAGCATTGCCTTAATCTAACCCTAAGCAATACCCAAATTAGAAATGCTTTCTGTATAGTATGAATTGTAGCAGAAAGAACACAAAATCTTTTATTTCCCATGGACCTGCTCCAAACCCATCCTAAAACCTCCCACTAACATGTTGCTAAGTGCTCTACCATTGAGCTCCCAACCCCTTTGCAGTTTGGAGCATGGATTGGTCTTTCAACACAAGCTATCAATAGACCCAACCTACTCTATCATATTATTAGAGGCATGAATCTACTTTAAATCAAGTGAATAAACCAAACTCACTCTATCCTATTATGAGAGACATAATTCTACTTAAAAGCAAGTGAATTTGTATTTGGGTATAGGGTTTTAACTCCTAATTTAAATGAGGTCAATGGTTCAAGCCCAATCCAAGATCAAATCAATACTTGATAATAAAGCTGCCGCCATTATTTTTGGGGTTTACAAGTGATTGTTTATGAAATGAAAATTCCATTCTCTAAGGTAAGGAAGAAATGGGTATCTTACCAGGAGGCATGGAGGGACTTTGAGAATGCATAGAAGGCATCCATGCTCTACAAGATCAACTTGCAGGCCTTGCAGAAGAAGAGCATCATAGAAGCCTGATGAAAGGTCATCAGTGGATGAAGGGAACTTGTTGGCCATCCATTCCAATCATTCTTCTTCCACTCTGAGTAGCATGGGCATCGCCCCCTACCTTCTTCCGACCAAAAACTTTCACATTTTTACATAAATGCACATAATTCTTTCCAAAACTAAAGTCCCTTCAAAACTAAAACTTATATTATAATTTTAATTATAAAATTATGAAATTATATTACAATATAATTATTCATTATTATGATATTTAAATAATATGAAATATTATTAAATTATATTTAACTTACATTATATAATTATTATATTGTATAAGTTATAAATTATACAACTTAAGTTATTAAATTATATAATTTAAATTAATTTAACATAAATTATACTTGTGCATACTGGATTTGCAAAATTAAATAATTTATCAATATTATAGTATATTTAAAAGTTTTATAATTAATAATTTTGCCTTTATTTTATTTGTATCTATCGAGTTTGTTTATTTTCTTGTCTTATTTTTAATTGTTTTTTGTATATTTCCTATTGTATGATTTATCTTTTTTCTTCTTAACCATTTGTTCAATCCTTTCTCTCCCTTTATTCCTTTGGTCTAAGCAGGCATTTATTGCCTTGCCTTGTATTGTCTTTGAATTCATGGATTATGATCAAATTGGAAAGAAAAAGAATAGAGGCTCGTAATAGTCATTTATTTAGTCATTTTTATTTGTCTGACCAATTATTTAACTGTGTTTTTTGCCTGATGACCAAATTAGTCATTTATTTAGTCATTTCAACTGATGACCAAATTAGTCATTTATAGTTGTGTTGTAAAAAATTTTGGTCATGTGACTAAAAGTTTGGTCATGTGACTAAATGTTTTAGTTAGCTGGTCATTTATTTGCCATATTTCTACTAGTGGGAGGTACTCAAATAAAATTTATTACCTTTTGGATACCATAAGATGTAAGCCGGAGTCCACTTCAAGTATCTAAATATCCTTTTCACTACCTTCTCATGTGTTTTCTTGAGATTGGCTTGATATTTGGCAAACACACATACTGCATGCATAATATCAGGTCTAGATGCAATAAGGTACAACAATCCTCCAATCATATATCTATAGGAAGTCTGATCTACCTCTAGAAACTCATCATCCTTTCTCAAGTGATATCCAGTGACCATAGGAGTACTCACTGGTTTTGAATCTTCCATACCAAACTTCTTCAACAACTCTTTGGCATACTTAGCTTGAGAAATAAAGATACCACCATCTAGATGAGTAATTTGAAGTTGAAGGAAGAAAGACATCTCACCAATCATAGAAATGTCAAACTCTTTTTGCATCTCCTCTGTAAACCTCTTACATATATCATCATCTCCACCAAATATGATGTCATCAACATATACTACAACTATCAATATCATATCTCCTTCCTTGATGCATTGATTGATATCTATAGTACCTTTCTTGAAGCCCTGCTGAAGTAAGTACTTGTCCAACCTAGCATACCAAGCCCTAGGTGCTTGCTTGAGACCATACAAAGCATTCTTGAGTTTGTAGACTGTGTCTAGATCTTGTGATATCTGGAAACCATCTTTTACATTTATTACATTACTTGTCAGCTAGAGACAATATGAAACATACATTTACAAGTCATCTAGACATCACACAACATGAAAAGTGTAGAGGACAAGTCCTAAACAAGACTACACGCTACACTAGCAAAAGACCCATGCCTTGTGGACATGAACACTTGCTTAACCAGTCCCAAAACATCCTTCACAACATCAAACATCAAGGAATTACATCCGCACACTCCTCTCATTTGAAAATGGGATAGTCTTAAGCAAAGACATGAAACTTAAAGCATAACGACCACAACTTGAAAACCTTGTGCGGTACTAGAAAGAAGAAAGATCTTCATGAAACTCTTCTAGATGACTCTACAGAACTCACACAGCATCTCAACACACTCCTTTACCTCTACACATCAAAAATTTTGTTGCACACATCTTCAATCATGATCTCTTTGAACAACAAGTCATTTAGAACTCAGTGCAACATACTATCATTGAAAAATTGAGCTTGCAGATCATCAAGACACTTGAAACTCCAAGAAAGCATGTAATACATACCCATAAACGTTTTGACAAAACCATAAAGGCAAAGATTCACATCCGGAGGAATGTAGAACATTCCAACAGGCCTTCAACACCACCTTACTCTGCCAGAACACATGTCGATACTCTATCATGCATAACTTTCATAGAAGAAGGATAAATGTTCTGAAACTTTGGAACTATCACCTTCATAGCACCCTAAACATAGTTCTGAAACTACATAGCCATAACTACAAATGCAGAGGAATGTGGAGAATTCCATTATTGTAGAGTAAATGTCTTCTTTAGAACCAACATTGTCTTCAAACTGTCAACTGTAAAACACCCTTCCGATAATCCAAACACCATGAAAATTGGAACATACATGCTTTGACATTTTATGAAGCTATCATCTAATATATATAGGCACAACATCAAAAGAATGAAAATGTGGAGAAATCTCCTAGATAGTCTTCAAAGGTAGTCATCCTGTAGCAAAAACTTTGACCAACTTCTAGAGGCCAAACCTTCTTTGTATCTAAAGAAGCAGTAACATATTTATTGATTGATTTGAAATGATACAGTACAATAGATTTATACAAGGATGATGCAGTTCACATAACTGTATATCAGTTATAACTACAACATTGTTGTAATTGACAATGTAATACCATTGTTGCTATAGCTATTTGCCAACATTCCCCCCTTTTTACATTGTTCCTGCAATAGGACCAAGGGATCCTTCTTGAATGCTAACATACTAAAAAAAGCTGATTATATAATATGAATACATATTTTATAGAAGATCTTCTCCCAAAGAACAAATCTTGAACCAAGTGGCTCCATCATGTTGTCTCGTCTACCCTCGGAAAGACATAGCTTTGAGCTGTGTTCTTGAGCTCTTTAGTCCCGAACTCTCAAATCACAGAGTCTTGAATTATTTGACAACAATCCCTAAGAGATACGACATATCTCTATCATTGTCTAATGACCGTAAAAGGGTATAATTCTCAATCATATACTCTGAAGCTTGCTAGACAACAATCCATATTGAGCTCAACACCAAATCCAAAACCTGTCTCCAAAACAAAAACTTCACAAAAGATACATTCTTCAAATCCATTAGCATCAACAAAGAAAAGAAAAACAACCAAAACCAAAAATGCTTCTCATGCAAAGCATCATCTCAAAGCCAGCAGCTAACTTGAGATGATAGAAAATACTCCATCCTTTGATGCCACCTACCTCTAATATGATCCTGTTACACTAAAACCAACTAATGTCTTGGATGAGTCTTTGGAGGCCTCATCAAGAATATAAAGGATGGCCCTGAAAGCATAAGTGATCTTTGACATATGTACATTCATGATTAAAAGATGATAATGTCAATTTGAACCAATGATAGACCCATACACTAATCAACCTTATATCTCCAAGATATTATTAAACATTCATCAAATTAAGCCTTCAACAATTTTTACCTTATTACTCCAAAACATGCAAATTCAACTTTAATAAAATGTCCTACTTGTCTCTCCAAAATATCTCCAATAAGTTGCACACCTTTACAAACTTAATTATCTCCAAACAATTTCCTTATTCAACTATATACTTGAACTTCATACTTAGAAAATACATGATTATAAACCCTTTCAAACTGCATATAAAATAAACAATTTTGCAAAACTATTTACTTTTATCTTATTGTGCCTCCAGTGTACCTAAAACACCTTCTTAACTATTTAATTTTTTCAGTAATGGTGCCTCTTTAGTTCTAAATACTTTCATCATTGAACACAAATTAAAATACTACAGATAAAGAATCAAAACATGGCCAAGTCACTCCAATCTACTCATCTGTACACATAGTTAGTCTTTCATGTCGACAGTTTCATTTTGTTGATATTACTGGATAAACATATTTTAGACTAGCAAGACTTCTTAGATGTCTTTTGCCTAACCAAAGCCAAATACATAGAAAACATCCCGTCTGTGAACTTCTGCGACCTCTCTAAACACTATGATAACTATTTATATCTTTCCCATAACCATAATACCAGCAGTAAAGAGCACAAAATCCAACATTGTAGAAGAAATTTAAACTGAAACAATAAAATAAGCATGGCTTCACCTTTTAAAACTGTAATAATATACCTTCAATACTTCAACTTTGATTTTTCTCTAGTCACACGACTTCGACATATATGTGGTTTCCTCTTCAAATCACTTATAGATTCATTAAAACCTTCAAATGCATCGGGTCGTGAATTTTAAATGCCTAGAATTGAGATAGTGCAGACTTTATGTGATTCAAATCCTTTCTTATATACACGCCTCAATAATCACAAGATCTCCCTTGCAGAAGGCTCTTCAAAATCTCCATCTTATCATGCCTCAGATCAATGCTGCTCTGATACCATATGAAGAAGTAGTAACATCTTTATTGATTGATTTGAAACGATACAATGCAATAGATTTATACAAGGATGACGCAGTTCACATAACTGTATATCAGTTATAACTGCAACATTGTTGTAATTAACAATGTAATACCATTGTTGCTATAACTATTCACCAACAGTATCAACACATGCATTTTTAGGAATAGTAGGAGAGATCATACAATATGCTTTAGGCCACAAGTAACATATTCCCAATATCAAAAACACATTTGATCATCTTAGTGCTTCTAATTCCATATTAATGTATCTTCTTGATGCTTCTAATTCCCATCTTGATGTCTTCTTGATAGTTCTAATTCCCATCTTAATATAACTGCATACTCAACTCTACATTGATCAAGGCATGACATCCAACTATGAACTCTATCTTCTCTTCTAGATAGGATATGACATCCAACCATGAACTATATCTTATCTGCTAGATAGGACATGACATCCAACCATGAACTATATCTTCTTTGCTAGATAGGACATGACATCCAACCATGAACTATATCTTCTCTGTTGGATACGACATGACATTCAACCATGAATACTATCACACATCCAAGATAGTGTTGACAAAAATGACAACCTTGTGACATTGTTGACATCAATGACAACCTTAGGAACCATATGTGTAACAATAAACACTGTAAAATAAAAGATTCAATCTTATTAGAAAGATTCAAATAAGATTTGTCTTTAATAATTAATCATGAATATATTCTAAACTCTTTAGTTTGAATCACAAAGATGTCTATGATAGTAATAAATGAATAATTAACATATTTATTCAATTGTCCATAGCTATAGTAAAGCTAACCCACTTATAAGACACCTAATTTGTAGATTCTTTTGTACTCTATAGAGCCTTAACTATCAAGAAAGTATCAATTTTTTTTCTATTTATTTTTATTTTATTATATAGTCAAATATGCCTCCAATTTGCATTGGCCAGAACTTCTAGATAAATTAAACACTAAAAAGGGGAAAAAATATAGGTTTTCTAGAAATTTTAGAAATTGAAATCTTGCAAGGTTGCATAGTATAAAAATTATAGTATTCATACATTAGCACAAGGTTTGAAGATTAGCTTTGAGCTATGAAAAAAGATACCAAGATCATCACAATTTGAAACAATATAATATGCTCAAAAAAATCTTTAATAGGGAATTCCCCAACGACAGACCCATCCTCATAAATTACAAAATATTCAAACCTTCTTGTTCCCACCCAAGGTCCTAAAAACTAGTTGTAAACTTTTATAAGAAGTCATAGTAAAGGTCATCATAAAGCAGGACATTGTCTGAGAAGAATTTATCATGCTCCTCTCTAGCGAAGGGCTTGTTTTCAATTCTTTGTGTGTATTATTCACTAGACATACAACAAATAATAATTACTTTTAATAAGGCACAATGATGTAAATATTGAAACTTTTCAAACTTGAAACTCATGGAATAACAGTTGATAATGTAATCTTTCCCAAAAATTGTATTTATATGGCATAAAAAGTGCATTTTTGGTGGATACATGGAGCATATTAACATTTTTTAATCCTCAAATCATTGTATGATTCCAACATGTTTGACAATTTTAGAACCTTCTGAAAAATTTTATATGTAGACTAGCTTGCAAGAGCAAAACACAAAACCATATATTGGGTTTCTAGTATGGTAGCTATATCATTCATTTTCATCCTCACTTGTAAGGAAATATTTTGGAGTTAGTAACTTGTAAATAGCTAGTTTTTCATTGAGATGTACTATTGACAAGATCATGTTATGTTTTATTGAACCATTGGAAGATTAGAAAGTTAATAGATTTGTTATTCTCCTCCAAAGGTTTGACATAAAATTTATTCTTTTCAATGTCCTTTAAAGGGTTAATATTATGATTTTGATACAAATTTTTGCTAGGGACCCGATCATATGTGGTTACAAGGAAAATAAAAAAAATAGTAACATAAAATGAAAAATACATCTTTTACATTTACTCACTTTTAAGGCTATTGTTCTATGGATCTATCACAATTCAACCATGTGAGGGTCATGT
Organism: Cunninghamia lanceolata; assembly: GCA_027924645.1. Classification (NCBI taxonomy): domain Eukaryota; kingdom Viridiplantae; phylum Streptophyta; class Pinopsida; order Cupressales; family Cupressaceae; genus Cunninghamia; species Cunninghamia lanceolata. The sequence continues at coordinate 543,081 of BSBN01000754.1, forward strand.
GAATGATGGAACACTAAACCTATTGTACATTGTTAGTATAGTGGATAAATTGGGAGTTTATTGTCTTTATAATAATAGCATTTATTGGAACTACCCTATCTTTTTGGGGAAAGGGAAACAAATGTCGACTATAGGATGGACTAGTTGTATTAAACCTATAGAGAGTTGGATTTGAGGACTTCTTTTCTGACACCTTTTGGCTATTTATAGGAAAGATTTGGCTAGAATTAGGAACTACATGGTTAAACTGCATGTAAATTGGTATTTCTAAAATAAATAAAATTTTATAGTATTCCTTGTTAATGGTATTTTGGTTGCATGTCATTTCTATTAACTCCCTTTCAATTTTATTGTGTTTGATTTCTATATCAAGATTTAGTTGCTAATTTGTAGGAAAAGAACATTGTATCAATCAATAAATGACTCGAGGCAGCATATATGACAAACAATTATGAGGAGATCAACCTTAACAGAACCCCAGCTATATAGAAGGTTTGGCCTACTATGACCAAACTTTATGTCCAATGAACAACTAAAGAAAATAGTCTCTATGACAAAAGTAACCACCAAAACACATATACCCACTCCAAGAATTAGAATTGATATATCTCCCCTCCTCCAATTGAGATGTGCAAGTTGCCCCAAGGCCTAACACATAGGAAAGGATTTGAATTTTATTGATCAGTGCACATAGGATGGATTTTGTCACAAGTAAATCAAATTGTAATTCTAATAAAACTAGAATAATAATGATCAAGGATTTATTATGTTGCAAGTAATACAATATCAAAGTTGCAAGACACCTAAATAAAGTTAAAGTTTGAAATGATGACTGCAAATAAAATTGAGTAGATGACAACTCATTGGATGTAAGGAGTTGTGTCTTTTAGCTTGATAATTGAAATAGGCTTTCCATGTGGGAAACATGAGAAATTTCATATCTCTCCATCATGGACTCAATTTCCTACCATGTAAGGCAACCTGTAATCTTAATCAATAGATCGTTGACGTGAGATAATAAAATCCTAAACAAATAATACAATTTAAAGGGTTAGATAGCCATTACGCAGTAAGTGAAATATACAATTAAAACATAGGGATCAGAGTTCACAACAATGCAAGTTTCCTACATGGTTTTATCACAAATTTTTATATGACAGGTGATTCATTCAAATCTTGAATCAACACTTCGAAAAACCAAGGTTTCAAATTAGTTGATTCCATGCAAATTAAATCTTGTATATGTAGTTGAATCTATCCAAGAGGAAAAAAAGTTCCAAATTGAGTAGCCAAACTCCTACCATCCTCTTTTTCAAGTGAGCATATCGAGAGCATAGTGAATCCTACAATCTAATTTTTCAAGTGGGCATATCTAAAGTGTAGAAAATCCTATACACAAAATTGAATATAAAGATAATGTATCTCAAAAAAAATCCAAACCATCTACAATCCAATGTATCAAGTGGATGCATCATGAACAATGTAAGTGGAATTGAATCCTAAAGAATAAAAAGTGTTTATCTTGTTTATCCTATCAAAGATCTTGGTAACTATAGAAAAATACCTTAATATAATCTATATTTACAGTAGGAACATAGCAAACATTTATATGATAAACATGTACACCTAACAGAAACAAATTTATGATAAAAATTTCACACCAAAGGTGAGCAAAGGTCGATGTCAATGTACTCAAACAACATATTACCAACAAAGGGAATAAAGAAAACATAGAAGGAAAATGCTAAAGTGAGGACCACTACCATAGTAACCACCTTCAATAGTAACTCAAAAATGGGCATTACTAATTTGTAATATTATTAGCAACATAGCATGACCCAAATAAAAGATTTGAGAGACACATACTTGTAGAGGGTGGAAAGGTAGCTGCCAGCCATGCTTCCACATTCTCAAGGATTATTATTACACAACAACCGCCAAATGCTTAATTTCTATCAATTTTAAACTTAAGCCTAGAACACAACTAGATACCAACTTTGCCTAGATGCTACACAATATTGTTTTAAAATATTCTCTCTCTCAAGGGTCCTCTAAATCAAATAGGTCCAACAATCTTAGAACAATGTATTGATCAATATACCTCATTGCAATATTAGGGCCCATGTATATGGAGACAACATACCACAGTAGTAATTCACACACTATTTTCAAATGTGGCCAAGCGGGTTCCATGCACGGTTCCTCTTTATTCTTGGCATCCCTCTCTATAGGGCTAGCTTGTTTAGCCCAAGGGTTTGTCATTCTTGGAGTAGCTAGAGAAGAGATAAGAGAAAGAAAGACAAACCATCCACAAGAATTCTCTAGCCAATGTCACACCCAACACCATTTAAAACCCAGGCGATATTATTCAATACCTATAAACCAATGCTAATCTACTAGCACAATTCTGAGATCATAGAAAAAATGTTCAAAAAATATAAGATAGCATGGCAAGGCATTGACTTTACAAACCCAAAGAGATGATACTCAACTGGAGTACTCTTCCAAATTTTGATAGTTTTAGCATTGCTGCAAGAGATGAATAAACAAGTAGATCCCCATTTTCACCTACAGGATTCCATCCCACACCCCACACTTTGTCTGTGTGCACTTCCACCACTTCACCCTTTCTTAACTGGACCACCTCAATATCCTCAAATTTCATCTCGACATAGCTGTGATAATGTCAATAAAAAGACAGTAGGTAGTTAAAGAAAAGAGCAACCTCCATGTGGTTCCACTCACCATGTTTCATCAACAAGTTAGAGCAACAAGTAGCTAGATGATGTTGGCAACATGGAAAACATCCTAAGAGAGTTACACTACTGGTATGATGGTGAATGATTGTGCATGATGTTTGAATATGTTTTCATTAATGGAAACAAGGAAAGGAATAATGTTGAGACAATGTTTTTGGTCCAGTGAAAAAGACTTAGTCATTTTTGACTAAGTGTTGGTAGTATACATGAGATAGTGATAGAGTAATAGTATAATGGATGGCATTGGTCTGTAATAGAAGACAAGATCATGCGGTTCTAGTATGATGTCTATAGTCCATAGAAGATCCTATATCCAAGCTTTTAGCCTTTGATAAGTACTGGAAGTATACTTTGAAATAACCTAATCCAGCAGTGTAGAAAATAGAGGAAATTATAATAGAACACTCATTTATTTTGGTCTGCATTCATCCAGTGTTAGATATTTTGTAATGTGGCTTTGAGGTGTTGTAAACACTTACATAAAGTGTCTAATTCTAGAGTTTTAGGTTTTGAAGTCCACCAAAAAGTTAGTTACATGATGTTGAGTATCGCTACATAGGTTGACAGAGTTTGACTATGACAGGGCCTAAGTTCTAATGGTCCACATTTTTTTGCAAATTAATATCATCCCTTGTGGTTCTAAAGATAAGATTGGGGATGTCTGAAGAGTGTTTGATATGATTTTGGAAGCATCTTGTGGTCTGCAGTGAAAGTTGTTGTCTAACAGATGAAGTGAACCACTTAGCAGTTTGTATTGGAGATCGACATGATAAGTGCAAATTGTATGCAGTAAGTTCTATTGTGTAGAACTTGATTCTAAGTGTTGGAATAGTTAAGATGGACATAGGTAAAGCTGATTCAAGTGTTGATCAGGTCCACTATGAATTTTTTAGGAATGTATCTGGGCGACAAGTTACATAAGGCATGTCTACATGGTACACCTTATTAGGCTGACCTAATATGAAGATTTTGATTTTTGTAGATATATATATGGGATTGAATTTGGTGTTTGTGCGATAAGAAGAGAATGTGAAGGTGAAGTACAATATAGGCGACAAGAGCAGAAGAAGAGAGATCTTGATTAATGTAAAAGCATAATAGTGAAATAAAGCAGTCAAGATGAAGAGTTTTGAGACAATGTTTTGAGCTTCATTAGAACTATAACCTTTCATGTTTAGATGCAATCTGAGCAGTTCAACCTAGCAGTGAGCCATTCTTCTTTCTTCTTTCTTTCTCTAGGTAGTGAGCCTATTTTTCACACTGAGATTTTCTTGTAGTGAGCATTTCTTTGGGTAGTGAGCCTTCTTGTAATCCGATATGTTTATTACATAATATATTGTGAGCTAACATTCATTGTGGGTTTTCCCAGTTTTAGGTTTTCCACATAAAAATCTTGGTGTTCATGTGTGATGGATTGTGGTTGTTTCTTCTATGTTTAATTTTCTTTATTATTGGATACAGTAAATGGATTACTAGTTTAATAAATAAGAGGTTTAAAAAAGTATTGATTCACCCCCTCTTAGTACTTTGGGTGTTCAACAATTGGTATCAAAGCTTGGTTCCTTGGAAGAAGTTTAACAACTTGAGGAAGATCTTGGAAATTGAACATATGGCTAGTAGAAGGTATCCTACTCCTCCTGAAGAAATTGATCCAACTGAAGGTCCAGAAGAAGAATGCATTGAAGATCAACTCAGAGTGGCTCTAGAAGATCTTGAAAAGATTGAAATAGAAAATAGGGATCTAAAAGATAATATCAAGGAAGTAGATGAGTGTACTATATCAGAAATTTGAGGGAGAGAGTCAAGAGATTCAAAGAAAAGTATAAGGAGGTTGGTGAACAACTGAATGATCTAAAAGTGGAAGTTGTAGAAAGAGCAAAAGATGAAGAAGATCTAAATAAACTGGTGCAAGACAAATTAGAAGAATGTGCTAAGCTTGAAAAAGAAGTTGGGAACCTAAAGACTGATTTGGACAAAGAAAAAAGTTATGAAGAAAAGGTCAAGATAAGCTAGATGCAAAACTTGATGAGTTGATTGAAAATCAAAAGAGTCCTGATGACAAAGAAGGCTTGGGATTTGAGAAAGGAGAAAGGTCTAAGACCAATCAAGAAAACAATGTTGAGATCAAGAAGGACAAAGGCAAATAGATCTAGAATTAGAGAAACAGAGCTAGAAGACCACCGGTTAGACAACCAAATGCTCAAAGGTACCTATCTTTCAATGGTTATTGTAACACATGTAATAAGTTTGGTCACAAGGCTACTTAGTGTAGGAGCAGAGTGAATCAAAATGTTCCATCATTCTCTAGTCAATGTTTCACTTGCAATAAAGTAGGTCATAAAGCTAATGAATGCAGAAGTTAGATAAGGAATGGGTTCAACAATGAAAGGAATGGTAAAAATTTCAAAGGTAACTACTTCATATGCAACAAATTTGGTCATAGATCTAATTAATGCAGAAATTAGATAAGGAACAATTACAATTATAGAAGCAACACTCAGTCTTTCAATGGGAACTGTTTTGCATGCAATGGATTTGGACACAAGGCTAACCAATTCAAATCAAGGATGAATGAAAGGAACAATGGAGAAAGAAAGGTTGTATGTTTCAATTGCAACAGGCTTGGACATATTGCAAGGTTCTGCAAAAGTAAGAATATGACAAAGGATAATCAAGCAAAGATGAAGAAACTAGGAGAAAAGGCAGATCTGACATAAATCAAGAAGGAGATAAATAATATTTGGGTTAAGAAGGAAGCACAAGAAGTCAAGGATGACTTTGCACTAGATCTTGGTGTTGGTACTTCTTATGAGAAGTAAATTGAGAGCTCTAGCTCAGGGGGGACTTAATGCAAAATCCTACTCCCTAGCTAGAAATGTGGTGCTAATATCTAGCACAAAGACAATAGTTATAAGGCTAAATGACAGATCTTATGAAGAAGATTTTGGCAGAAAACAATCTAATGTGGTAAATTGTGGAGCAATCTTGATTGATTGGGGGCATTGGAGTAAGGGTTTGATAGCTTTTTCAGATAAGCATTTATGATGATTGAATCTTAATGAAAAGAGGATATAAGGTATTCATTTGAAAGAAAAATCACTTTGCATTCAAACTCACAAGCAAGGAAAGAGATCTGAGAAATGAGATAACATGAATCCAAGTGTTCAATGATTGGTGCAAAGAAACCCTAATTGGAAACAAAAAGATATTTACAGCTATCTCTCTTCAAATTTTTTATGTTGAATCTACAGAGATGTACACTCCTCTAGTAGTTAAGATAACTGAGAGGCCTTGCCCTAAGTCTGAAAAGCACCCCTTTAAATCATTAGAGGCTGGTCCAGATGGTGCATTTTCTAATATTTTGCATGGTGTTATGCATACGAAAGATGTTAGGGCATATATTCATACAAACCTAGATGAATATGATTATGGAAAATTATGAGAAATCTATCTGAAGGAACTAACTGGTGTCAAATTTGAGCTAAAAGAAGAATATAGTGCCCTGTTTGAGAAGCATTTGGATACCTAGTTGGATTTTCTAGTGGTCCTAGATGATGCATGGTTTAGATATGTCTTGAGAAGGATTCATGATGAGCTCTCTTGGCTTGATGAGCATTATATGATAACAAAGGATGCCATCAAAGTAGTTATTGGCATGTGCTCCACCAGAAATGTTCTAGAATTAAAATCGATGAAGGACAACATAGTAATGCAGTTGATAGGTGTGAAATTTGATAAAAGAGCATTAACTGTAAATGATATTTTGGATCCAACTATGATATTTGCGTCAAAGGTCATTGGTTACAAGATTTATTTCTCCAAGAGGGAGAACCTTTTTTTCTGTAACAATGATATATATTGCATATGATATGGTCAAGAATAGCATGGATTATGACTTATGTGAATTGTTCTGGTGGCAACTTATGGAGAATCTAAAAAGGACAAAAGACTGAAAATATCCCTCCAAGTATGGAAATTTGATTTAATGCTAAGAAAACCTAAAGACCCTAAGGAGAGAAGATTTAGAACATTTGAAGAATTGTCTCTCAAAGTGTTCATGGAACAAAAACAACCAAAGATCAAGAAGAATACAAGAAAAATGGCAGATGAGTTTTGTAAAAACAAAGGATTTATAGATAAACAAATAAGTGAAGAAAGAGCCAAGGATGAGGCATCAAAGGTTGTAGGTGCTCTGGTGGAACATGCATCAAGTACTCCAGAAGGGCAAACATCAAAGACTCCAGAGAATAAAAAGGAGAAATCTAAGCAAGATAAGCCTACATCAAACTCTAGGAGAAGAACAAGAGCCTCCACCTATACAAAAACTACCTCCAAGAGCTCTAGACCTAAGAAAGAAAAGATAAAAGAGCAAAAGCCAAAGAAGAAGCTGGAAGAGAAGAAGAAAAGAAAGAAAGAAAAGGCCACAAAAAGAGTGTATGTGAGCCTTGGTGAAGGAGAAGAAGAAGAGGAAACAAAAACAAATGAGGAAGCTAAAATAGAAAGGACAAAATGAGGAGAAGCCACTACTAAGAAGCCCTCTGAAAAAGCTAAGGGTAAGAAGAAGAATAAAGAAAAAAAGAGTGAGAACAAAGAAGAAGAAGCAACTATATCCTTGGAAGCCATCATCAATACATTTTCTCAACATGGTACCTTGAAACCTATTCTTGACATGTATGATGAAAGATCTGATGCAAACAAGGTAATCATTGAAACAATAATTTTAATATATTTAGATATGTTTTGTAAAACATTGATTGAAGTTATAGATGAGTTACCAAATAGTTTGGTCAGCATAATGTCAGCAAGAAAAGAAGGGGCCATGGCCAAAGATGCTAAAATAAAGGAATATGTCTTATTAAAACTATACCCAGACATCACAAAAGAAGGAAAGGCAAAAGTCACCAAAAAGATAAGTGATGAATTGAGAACTATGAAGAGATCCAATGCTCTGATCTCTAGTGAAACTAGGAAACCAGTCAAGGAGACATAGGAGATAACACTAAAGGTGTTACATGAGCTACAAATTTTAACTATTGTTGACACTAATGAAGAGGAACAAAATATTGGTGGTAATAATATAGTTCCAGAGATAAATATGGAATAGAACATAGAGCAAGGTACATTTAATCCTCTAGTAAGCACAAGGACTGAAGTGGAGGTGAATATAGAACAAAGTGGAATAGTTGCTCTGGTAAGTTTTGAAAAAGATAAACAAATGAAATAGATTGAGGAAGAAAATAAGTTTGAAGAAACAGAGGTAGCTCTAGAAGAGTAGAGAGAAGAAATAAATGAACAAATGGTAGAGAATCCTACTCCAGAACTAGAAAGAATGAACAAGAGCACATTCAAGAACCTCCTCGGAGAGACAAGCTATTGAGGCATCTCAACTTGGAGAGAACAGAGACGCTGCTGACTCTTTGAGAGAGTTTTTGGAGAAGAAGGAAGCTCAGATTTTGACTACACCAGATCTCTTGCAATGACATATTAACCTTGCTACAATGTTCCCATTGCAGAAGCTAAGACTTGGAACAATCTTTCAAGCTATTGCACAAGAAGAGATGTTGAAATCCCATTTGGAGGACAGTCAACTGATAGAAGATGCATCAACAATTTTTGAAAAGTTAATGCCCAGAATAAGGAGAGATACATCATTGAAAAGTTATGCAATCAATCAATGCTCATTTTGAGTCCCTAGAACAAGCTACAAAAAAGAAATTAAGGGAAGAAATTGATGATAAAAGGTTAGTTGAGCTCACTGACAAATTTTCTCATGATAAAATTTTGCTAGATAAAAGTGTAGAGTATACACAGTTGGCTCTTAAAGAAGCTAGTGAACTATATAAATTTTGTCTTAAATGGTTGGAGAAGACTAAGGACATAAAAGATAAAATAGATAGATGGGAAGCTCAAATAATGAAGATATCCAGAACTTAAGACCCATGTTATTGGCAATCAGAGGGCACAAGTTGAGACTATTCATTCACATATACATTAGTTGCATACCTAGAGGGAGGTCATAAAGTATAGAATGAGCTAGCTCCAAGAGGTAGAAACTTCAAGATTGCATCCTTAACCAAACTAATAGAAACAGTAGATAAGACTAGGTAAATCACTAAGGCCCTTGCTATAGTGAAGAAAGTAGAAGAGTTGGTGCCCTAGATTAATGGGCAAATACTAATTTTGAGTGATGCTAAGACTAGCTGGGATGAAGTAGTGCAATTGAAGAAGATCTACAAGGATGTGATAGAACCATATAAAATTTTTCATGTTTTTGGCAAATTTTGTTCCCAACTCTATGTCACTTGATCATTAGATTTCCAAAATTAGGGCGTCTCTGTTAGAAAAATGCTCTGAATAAACCAAATTTGCTAAAAACCCTGAACCCTCATGGTATGAAATCATATAAATGGCCACATTTGATCTAATTCTTTGGTGACTGCTCATTTCCTGTCACCATCCTTTAACATTTTCATTCATACCTTCCCGGAACATTGTTTACTGGCCCCTCGCCAAGTAGTTACCGTCTATAGCCCGCTCCTAGAACAACTTTGTTTTAAATGGAGAACCGACCCAATTGGTGATCCTTCTAAGGTGGCAGAAATAGTACACGTGTCAAGGTCCAGTCCTACTAACCAAGTTTTGGTAGGTGGCGCTAGCGGATTCATTTTTGGCAATCCGCCCACAAAGAGATACAAAGGTAACTGGCCTTGTCAGAAATGTGGAAAGGGTGACAACTGGTGGAGAACCATCCAAGATGGCAAGGAGGTGGGTCCTAGGCATTACAAAATGGTTTCTCTTTGATTTTGACATTCCACCATACTCCACCAAAGGATCTTTTGAGTGACCATGGATTGATGGAATTTGGACGCATGGCTTTCTAAGTGATGGGATTATTACATTAATGGAAAGGATTTGACGTGGCATGAAATGTGACTTCTTTTTTGAGAAATGCTTTGATCAAGTCCAGGAGATCATGATCCAACGGTTATCCGCTATTCTACCGAGATCATATCTCTGACCATATCCTTCATACGTGGAATGACAGGTGTTGTCTTAACTATACTGCAAGAAGGACTTCGCCTTAGGATCACAACTAGAAAAGGCTAGCCAGATGGTAGGATACTATTGAAAGAAGCATACAGTTGTGAAGCAGTTGAACCAACCTCTTTAGCTGCATCTATTGGTTATGAAAAAGGTTGTAACTTCTTTTTCATGAGCCTGAAGCTTGTTGCCCCCTTACCTCTATAAAAGGGAATTCAGGGCTTATGAAAAAGCATTGGTTCAAGGTCATATCTCCAGAATTGGTCTAAAATTAGGATCAATCTAGTTAGGGAGGAGTTGTAAATAGGTTTGTTTTCTGCTAATAGAATTAATTGTCTGTTTTCAGGTTTTCATTTTGAGTCTCTTTTGATTTATTGATAGAATTATTAAACGCTATGATGCAAGTTACTAAACAGTTTATTTTACAAATCTTGTTAAGTTTTGGAGTATACTATCTCCTACTTCATGTACACAGTTTCACATTATGAATATACATTTGGTCTAAGGATCATCTTTATTCATCATCACAGTCTTTCCTGTGCTAGCATATTTCTCTTATGGCATTTACTTGAGTAGTAATATAAAATTGCTGTTAGAAAATATCAAATGTGATACAGGTTTACAGGGATAACTAAGTATGGTTGACTCCAAAGCTAGTAGAGTATTTTCAATGTAAAGCATTGTCGTAACTTTACAATAAATTGAGGTTCTTTACATCACAACCCATTTGGTTTTTTGTCATTTTAATCTTTTTGACTCTATGGCCCCTGAATAAGCACTGATCTATTCATGAACACTATACTAAAGTTATGCCCCTTTGATTATCCTCAAAATATTACAAAAATCAATCCAAGTATTTCCCCTTCTAGCAATAGTCTTTTAGGCATTTATATGGATTAAGTTAAGTTTTTGGATGGTCCCCTACAAGGAATAAGATAAAAGCTTAAAAGAATCTAGCCCATCCTTTACTTTATCATACATTCTTTCAAGCAATTTAAGAGGAACATATCTATGATAGGAATAGTGTTGATAAGCTAATATCATAGGAAAATTCCATCTATTTGAGTAGAACACTGTTTTCCCCCAAGAAAAAGAGAAATAGCCAGAGAAATAGAAAGAAATAAATCCACTCACATAGGAACACCCTCCTTGGTTTCGCAGAGCCTAAAGTGCAGAGGAAGAAGAGGGGGACTAAGAAAAAATCCTCTCTCTCTAATCTCCTATTCATTGGCCAATCCCTCAAGGTAGATCAATCATTAATAAGTGCCTATTTTATAGATTTGCTGTGAGAATCAGGTTGGGAATTTAAAACAACCAATAGATTGGCGACTCCACTAGGGATTGTATGAAGTTCTAAATACTAAGTGTTGTAGATTGTCATGGGTTTTTTAGAGTTTGCATAAAATTTGTGTTCATTATTTTACCCCAAAAGGGGTGGCAACTCTACCATATTTTGAGATAGATACAGGACTGTTACACAAAGTTTTATGCATCAAAGTGTTCCATATAACCCTATTGTGAAAGAAGATTCAAAGGTTGATTCTAAAGAAGAAATAATATATTCCCCTATGAAGCACAGGTGGCAACTCTATAAGAAAGGATCTAGTGATGTAGTCTAGTGTTATTGATTTTTCTTGAAAATCAAGACATAATTTGTACCAGAAGAAAAAAATATATTTTTAAGTATTTTACCAAGCTTCAAAAAAAAATTCTAAAAGGTTTAGAGATGTATGAATAGAAACCACACTCCTTTTATCAAAGTGGACTTGTCATGGAAAGATATAGGGCTATAAATTTTAGTAGTATTTATGGGTTTCCAAATCATATGCCATATGAAATTAGAAGTCAGATAACTAAGTTCAGTAATGAAAAATCAAAAACAACTAGCATCCATTTACAAGAATTATGTGACTTAATGAGAGATTATGAAATAGATCATGAAGATGTAGTCATAAACTTGTTTGTTCAAACTTTTAGAGGAGAAGTTAGAGATTGCTTTGCATATCTACCTAATCAGTCTATCTTTTCTTGGCAAGATTTAAGGTTTGCTTTCATGGAATAGTTTGGGTAAAGGATAGATGTAGGTATGTTAATTAAAGAACTCATGTAGATTGAAAAAGAAGATAAGGAATCAGTCCTAGCTTTCAATTTGAGATTTAACAAGACAGTGAGGGAAATTCCTAAAAATGTCAGACCCAATGAGGCTATGTGTTTGATCATATATTTAGGGGCATTCAATAAAAAGGACAGTTATTGACTGAGAGATAAGAGCCCTACTACTATAAGGCAAGCATATTCCTTAGCCATAAAAATAGAAAATAGTTTGAAGCATACAAAGATAAAAGGTTGTGAGTTTATAGAAAATGGGTATACAAGGAATAGTGGATCCATTTCTTCCCCCATTTACCAAAGGAAAAATAAAATGGGTTATTCTGACAAACCCATGTCAAAGCAAACAATATGTAGCACTTAGTATATTGAAGGGGACATGGACTATGATCAAAACAAAGGAGTTCTAAGTTTCTTTACCCCTGTTGATCATTTCTTCCCTCAGTATCAGAATAAAAGGAAATCCCTAGAGCCTTGCAAAGAAACTTATGAGATAATGGATGCCACAATACAGAAAGATATATTAGTTATAAAAATTCCTATGACTTATGAAAAAATGACAAGTTGTGAAGATACTTCCCCTGTTTGTGAGGACATCTATTTTACATCAAATTCTCCTAGGGAAGTAGCTTGCTTTGAGTCTGAATATCAGGAGGTATTGGTCCTTGTTAATCATATAGAAAATAGTGAGCAATTGTCAGAATGCTCATGTCAAAATAATAGGTTGAATCAGATAATGGTGCATTTTATCATAGAAGTGATAGTGGAGATTTTGCAAATAGAATGCATATAAGAGACAACCCACTATATGAGGAACCTATAGATTTATCAGTAAGAGAAGATATGAAACCCTATATATGCATAGATAATTCACTCTTTGAAAAGGATCATGATAAAACTAATAAAGAAATATTGGTTCAACATACAGAAGAATATAGGAGGATAAGTACTGAGTTGATAGATCAGGACCTAAATTTTCAGCCTGATCATGTTTCCCCATTCTATATTCATCATCAAGATGAAAAGCTAGTTCAGAAGGTAGAAAATAAAAGCAGAGTGTCAGATTTCTACAAGGAAACAAAATATGATTATTTCAAATTTGACATTGATCTAGGAGAATTTAAGAACTCCCCTACTACTAATTATAAAATGGATTATGATTTCTTTTATTTTTTAGATTTATGCAAAAGGCAGAAATTAGAAGATGTTAATATTTTCACATGGTTAGAAACAATTGAACAAGGTGCTGAATTTATTTTTGATGACAATACATGTTATTTATTTGAGGTTCAGAATAGTAAGGGAAATCATGGAGAAAATGAAAATAACTATCCAACAAGCTACCCAAATGTCTTTGTCAAAAGCAAGTTGAATTTTAATGGAATTTTTCAAAGCAGTTTAACAAAGTCATTAGAGAACAGAATGTTTGACAGAGGTAGGCTGGGTTTTTTCTTTACATAATGGCCTGGGGTCATTATGTGTGAGGTCTACTCCTCCAAAGTTCTTCTGTGATCTCACTTTATTCATGATAGAACAGGTGTCCCCAATTAGAGCCACTGATAGAATAACATAAAAATTTTCATGTTTTTGGCAAATTTTGTTTCCAGCTCTATGTCACTTGATCATTAGATTTCCAAAATTAGGGTGTCTCTGTTAGAAATATGATCTGAGTAAACTAAATTTGCTAAAAACCATGAACCCTCATGGTATGTAATCATACAAATGGCCACATTCGATCTAATTCTTCAGTGAATTCTTATTTCTTGTCACCATCATTTAAAGTTTTCCTTCATACCTTCCCACAACATTGTTTACCAGCCCCTCGCTAAGCATTTACCGTCTATAGCCTGTACCTAGAAAAACTTTGTTTTAAATGGAGAACTGACCAATTGGTCATCCTTCTAAGGTGGTAGAAATAGTACACATGTCAAGGTCCAATCCTACTAACCAAGTTTTGGCAGGTGGCACTAGCGGATTCATTTCTGCCAATCTACCCACAAAGAGATACAAAGGCAACTGGCCTCAGTAGAAATGCAGAAAGGGTGACAACTAATCGAGAACCATCCAGGATGGCAAGGAGGTGGGTCCCAATCATTACAAAAAAGTTTCTCTTTGATTTTGACATTCTGCCATACTCCACCAAATAATCTTCTAAGCAACTATAGATTGACGAAATTTGGACGTGTGGCTTTCTGAGTAATGGGATTATTACATTAATGATAAGGATTTGACAAGCATTAAACATGACTGCTTTTTCGAGAAATGCTCTGATCAAGTACACGAGATCATGATCTGAGGGTTATCTGCTATTCCACCAAGATCATATCTCTAACCATATCCTTCATACGTGGAATGATGGGTGTTGTCTTAAATGCACTACAAGGACTTCTCAGAATCATGACTAGAAAAGGCTAGCTAGATGGTAGGATACTATTGAAAGAAGCATATAGTTGTGAAGTGGTTGCACCGGCCTCTTTAGCTGCATTTGTTGGTTATGAAAAAAGTTGTAACTTCTTTTTTCATAAGCCTGAAGCTTGTTGCTCCCTTACCTCTATAAAATGGAATTCAGGGCTTATGAAAAAGCATTGGTTCAAGGTCATATCTCTAGACTTGGTCTGAAATATGGATCAATCTAGTCAGGGAGGAGTTGTAAATAAGTTTTTTTTTTCTGCTAATAGAATTAGTTGTCTGTTTTTAGGTTTTCATTTCGAATCTCTTTAGATTTCTTGATAGAATTATCAAAAGCTATGATGCAAGTTACTAAACAGTTTATTTTACAAATCTTGTTGAGTTTTGGAGTATACTGTCTCCTACTTCATGTACATAGTTTCACATTATGAATATACATTTGTTCTGAGGATCATCTTTATTCATCATCACAGTCTTTCTTGTGCTGGCATATTTCTCTTATGGCATTTACTTAAGTAGTAATATAAAATTGCTCTAAGAAAATATCAAATGTGATACGGGTTTACAGGGATAACTAAGTATGGTTGACTCCAAAGCTAGTAGAGTATTTTCAATGTAAGGCATTGTTGTAGCTTTACAATAAATTGAGGTTCTTTACATCACAACCCATTTGGTTTTTTGTCATTTTAATCTTTTGGACTCTATGGCCCCTGAATAGGCACTGATCTGTTCATGAATACTATACCAAAATTATGCCCCTTTGATTATCGTTAAAATATTACAAAAATCAATCCAAGTATTTCCCCTTCCAACAATAGGCTTTTAGGTATTTATATGGATTAAGTTAAGTTTTACATGTTCCCCTGCAAAGAATAAGATAAAAGCTTAAAATAATCTATCCCATCCTTTACTTTATCATACATTCTTTCAAGCAATTTAAGAGGAACATATATGTGACAGGAACAGTGTCGATAAGCTAATATCTCAGGAAAATTTGATCTATTTGAGTAGAACACTATTTTCCCCCAAGAAAAGGAGAAATAACCAGAGAAATAGAAAGAAACAAATCCACCCACATAAGAACACCCTCCTTGGTTTCACAGAGCCTAATGTACAGAGGAAGAAGAGGGGGCTAAGAAAAAATCATCTCTCCCTAATCTCCTATTCGTTGGCCAATCCCTCAAGCTAGATCAATCATTAATAATTGGCTATTTTATAGAATTTCTATGAGAATCAGGTTGGGAATTTAAAACAACCAACAGGATGTTCTCCCGAATCAATAGTAAGCATTTTGATTTCACTTGTATATATGTGGAAAAGTAGAAAAATAGTTTCAAAATTTTGGCAACTTGTATATATCTTTGTCCTTTTCCATTGATGTCAAAGGGTGAGAAGAAATGAAGCATGTCAAAATATTAGAAAAAATAACAAAAGAAACATGAACAAAAGGGGAACAGTGTATAAAGAGAAAGGGGGAGTTGTAACAATTTTTCACATCAAGTGTTGCCATCAATGCCAAAGGGAGAGATTGTTGGCAACTTGGAAAACATCCTAAGAGAGAGAGACTATTGGTATGATGGTGAATGATTGTGCATGATGTTTGAATATAGTGTCATTGATGGAAACAAGGAAAGGAATAAAGTTGAGACAAAGTTTTTGGTCCAGTGAAAAACACTTAGTCATTTTTGACTAAGTGTTGGCAGTATACAAGAGATAGTGAAAAAGTAGCAGTATAATGGATGGCATTGGTCTGCAGTAGAAGACAAGATCATGCAAATTTTGGTATGATGTATGTAGTCCATAGAAGATCCTATATATAAGATTTTAGCCCCCAATAAGTACCAGAAGCATACTTTTAAATAACCTAAGTCTGGCAATACAGAAAATAGAGGAAATCATAACAGAACACTCACTTGTTTTGGTCCACATTTCTCCGATATTAAGTATTTTGTAATGTGGTTTTAAGGTGTTGTAAACACTTACATAAAGTGTCTAATTCACGAGTTTTAGGTTATGAAGTCCACCAGAAAGTTAGTTACAAGATGTTGAGTATTGCTACATAGCTTGATAGAGTTTGACTGTGATAGGTCCTAAGTTCTGATGGTCCGTATTTTGCTGCAAAATGATATCATGCCTTGTAGTTCAAAAGATAAGATTGGGGATGTGTGAAGAGCATGTTTGATATAATTTTGGAAGCATCTTGTGGCTCGCAATGAAAGTTGATGTCTGACAGATGAAGTGAACTAGTAGTAGTCTGTATTAAAGATCGACATGGTAAGTGCAAATTGTATGCAGTAAATTCTATTGTGTGGAACTTGATTCTAAGTGTTGGAATACTTGAGACTGACATAGGTAAAGGTGATTCAAGTGTTGATAGGGTCCACTGTGAATTTTTGAGGAATGTATTTGGGTGACAAGTTACATAAGGCATGTCTACACAATACACCTTATTACCCTGACCTTATATATATATATATATATATATATATATATATATATATATATATATATATATATATATATATATATATATGGGATTGAATTCGGTGTTTTTGTGACAAGAAGAGAATGCGAAGGTGAAGTACAGTATAGGTGACAAGAGCATAAGAAGAGAGATCTTGCTTAATTTAAAAGTAGAGTAGTGAAATAGAGAAGTCAAGATGAAGAGTTTTGAGATAGTGTTTTGAGCTTCATTGGAACTGTAAACATGCATGTTTAGATGCAATTTGAGCAGTTCAACCTGGTAGTAAGCCACTTTTCTTTATTTCTCTAGGCAGTAAGCCTATTTTTGGTAGTGAGCCTTTCTTGTAGTGAGCATTTCTTTGGGCAGTGAGCCTTCTTGTAATCCGGTATTGTTATTACATAATATATTGTGAGCTAACACTCACTGTGGTTTTTCCCAGTTTTGAGTTTTCCACATAAAAATCTTGGTGTTCATGTGTGGTGGATTGTGGTTGTTTCTTCTATGTTTAATTTTCTTTGTTATTGCATATGATAAATGGATTAGTAGTTTAATAAATAAGACGTTTAAAAACTTAGTACTAATTCACCCCTCCCCCTCTGAGTACTTTGGGTGTTCAACAGAGGACCACATGCCCTACCTACAAACCCTTGAGCAACATTCAGCTTATAAGGAAGACACATCCGGAACATTCAAAATGTTAGAAACCCTTCAAAAAAAAATTGTTCATGCTTGATTCCTCAAAAAAATTCCCCCTATTTTTCCAAATAGGAAAACCTGAAAACCCTAGAAAAAATGACGCACAAATTAGAAGAAAGAAAAACTAAAAGGAAAAAATCACTTTTTAATTCTAAGTGTAGGAGACATTAGGAAAATGATCATTTCTCAACACCAACACCATCTCCAAGATAAGAACAAATATGTTTTAGAGAGACGAAAACATTAGTCCCCAAACACACCCTAAACAATTAGTAATAAAATTCCCCTTTAATAAAATGGTTAAGTTCTCTTACTAAAATTTCCCACCTTTTGATTTAAAATGTGAACCTAAGCCCTCTTACTAAAATTTCCCACCTTTTGATTTTAAATGTGAACATAAACTCACTAGTTAGGTAATGATATTCCACTCTTGGAGGCACCTTTATGATACATTATCTTCCCATCATAACAAATGTATGTTACCTTTGCATCCCATTCTTAAATTCCAATTATTATTATTAATATTTATTATTAGTAGTTCTGTATTTTCAGTCCTTAAGACTTCAAAGTTTTGGTCAATTAGAATACAAACAATTATTTTTTTAATATTATTTGTTAAAAAAATTGCTTATAGACTTTATAAAAAATAATATTTGTTTAACATAAAATAATTCTTGCTTGTTTGTGATTGTTTCATTTTAGAAAGATTAATAACTAAATTAAAAAAATTGATTACAATAGTAGTGTGGAAGACGTGTACTAATAAGTGCCATGTAGTAGATAGTATCTACCTTGT
This sequence comes from Cunninghamia lanceolata, assembly GCA_027924645.1. NCBI lineage: Eukaryota > Viridiplantae > Streptophyta > Pinopsida > Cupressales > Cupressaceae > Cunninghamia > Cunninghamia lanceolata. The sequence goes on from BSBN01000754.1 coordinate 561,355, forward strand.
AGCGTTGTAATTATAGTATGTGTTTTAGTTTTAATTTTTTAATTTATTAGGTAAACTTCACATTTACTTTTTGTCAAACCAATAAAATCATTATTATAGTTGTAATATTAATAATAATATTAGGGCAGGGGCTCGATAATTCCCTTGCAGTAAAGATGGTACGAGGTCCAGTCTCCCCCAATCTCCATGGTACCGGAGGCAAAAATAAAAAAAATATTAATTATATTATTAATATTTATTATAACACCTGATATATTATATTAATTGAAATTATAGTATTATAATAATATTATATAATATTATTAAAAAATAAATTAATTTGTTAGTTATTTTTAATATTTTTATACCCAAATTTGTATAAAAAACTACAAATACATCAAATCATTATATATTATAATAATATCAATATTACAATGATTTTATAATTATAATAATGGTAATAATCATATAACATTTTAATAACCAATAATCAAAAAATTTAACCATATTCCTGTAAATATTGAGTTGCTCATAAAAATATTTAAAATATTATTTGGATATTAATAATAATAATAATAATAATCATATAACAATTCAATAAACATAAATTGTTTCATAACCAAATTTTTATTTGCTTTTACCACCTCCTCTCTTGTAATCAGATTTGTCTCCTCGTTTTTAGGTGTTTGTTTCACTAGAAAAAAATTAAATTGTTACCATTACCACCTCCTCCCTTCTAAGGGGAATTACCTCCTCAATTTTAGGTGTTTGTTGCACTAAAAATAGTATCTCCCACAATCGACTGTCATTTTATTTGAGCCAATTACAATAGAGACAAATAATTTCTCCATTTTTTTTTGTTAAAATTTTCTCATTCAAATTTAATTCAAATTTGCCCAACAAAAAAAATTATATTGTGTTTTGATTGGTTTACATATAAAACTATTGAAATAATTTATTTTTATAAAACTTTCCCACGCTCAATATACTTATGCAATTAAGATGTGCTAATTTATTAAAATTTTAGATAAAAGATATCTTAAATACATCTATCTAAAACACACCAAACATCAAGGTATATCTCTCAATATTTTTAAATTGAGATATACCCAACAAATTATAATATAAAAAATATATTATTATTAATAACATAATATTCAATGGATTAGTGGCGTATGGGTGGCGTTTTCGTTTTGGCAGTTTTCTGGGCGTGGCTCTGTTGTTGGTGGTTGTCTCTCGGTTCCTTTTTTGGAGGGAAGATACATATATGCCCTTCGCCATGTAAGCAACTACAGATGCCCAAACGTAATGTATTCTGTGTGAAAAAGATTAAGTGATGGCACTTTTTATAGCTAGGACACCACATCTTAACAGGCCTAATTTCGTTATCTACGGTTGAAAATGCATTCTAACGATGCAAAAGCTGTTAAATTCTCATTGGTCCGTGTGTGAGGTGGGTTTTTCATGTCTGATTTTGGTTACGACTATTATGCTTTTCCCTTTCGAGATGTATGATTTGCTCATGATTTTTTCCCCCTGTTTTGAGGGGGCGTCCGCGGCTTTTTGCTTGGTTTGTATTACATTAGAGACAGTTGAATTTGCAATGAATTTGTGTGGTTATAGCAAAAGTGGAAATGCGAGAGAACCTTATTTAAGGCTATTACAATATTTGTTTGTTTATGGTGCTCACCGATTCTTTTGTGGAGAGTGGCTTTCCTTATATTATAATATACTTAAACTCCTTATATTATAATATACTTAAACTCCTATATGGGTAAGTAGCCTTGTTTTTTTCATTCAAGGTGCTTCCTCATTTTTAACTCTCATTTACAAAATTTTAATAAGCTCGTTATCAAATTTATTTAATTACGGATAAAAATCTAAAGTTATGTTTATCGTGATCACGATTAAAATGTCACGATGAAACAAGTGAAAAGTCCCATTATGATGTAAATTACCTTCCTTTCTAAGCTGAATCATTCTTGTCTATTTTACTTGTGAAATTCTTTATGTATAAAATATATCATATAATTATATTTACTAGCAATCGCATGTTGGTGTGCAATGGGTACACCGAAGAGTTGTGGAAGTTCAATTGCCAAGTCTTTAAGTGAATGATGATTCTCTTGTATCCCTATGGCCGATGTCATTATCTAGCATTGAAAGAGATTTGTGGTATTTAATAAATCACATGAATAGAACTTGTGATTGTCCACAATCACCACTTGAACATAATTTGTTGTGGGATCGTCTCTATTGGCTGAAGGGTCCACAACCTTCACCTTCACCATGGGTATCGCCACCTATATAAAACACAAGCGACCAACCCTCCTCATCTAATAGAAATCATGGGCTACTACTACTCAATCATAGCATTTCATTTGATACATGTAGGCAGTGAATGCTTTCAAACATGCAGGTGTTATTCATTTGTAGGTGCCAATAGTCAGAAAATGTTGATAGAAAAGTTCACTTTACTTTTCATGTGTATAGACAAAGGTAAAGGGTAGAATGAATCGGCATGATTATTTGAATCGTGTTCTTATCACACCTCTTGCATGATCTAATCTTCGATGTGATTTTTTACACAGACAAAGAGCATTGGAAATTGTTGAGAAAGATCACTGTGTTCGAATTCAAAATGAGATCATTGTGAGATTTCATAATAGAGGTCGTGTAAGGGTGATCACCCATCGCCTCTTCCTGCTACTCAAAAAAGCTGCTAGACAATAGGAGATTTTTAATTTAGTTCGATCCTAACCTTTTGCCAACAATTCGCTAGAAATCCATTCACTGCAATGGCGTTTTGAGCATACATTAGAGGAGATGCCCAATAACCCCATATCCACCAAGGGCTAATATCCTTTGCAGACACAAAATCTGTAAGAAAGAAGCAATTACTGGTATAGTGCATGACCATTTATTATACTTGGGAAGAGAACATACAATTTTGGTGAGGGTGAGGGTGAAATGGAGTAGATTAAATATGTCAACATGATTAACAATTTAGTTAGTTTTCAATAGTAGTGGGTAAAAGTAGTTATGGAGATGACAAACATTTTTTCCTTTTTTTTTATTTTGGTCAACTATTTGCATGTGTATGGGCTTTGTTGAATGCATGCACATCTCTCTCTCTCTCTCTCTCTCTCTCTCTCTCTCTCTCTCTCTCTCTCTCTCTCTCTTTATATATATATAAACCTCTATTTCTCTCTCCTTTCATTTTAAAGACCTTTGATTTCAATTACCTATGTGTCTAGAATTAAGGCCAAATTTGCAATAGGAAATCTTAGGAGAATTAGGAGAGGCTCCACCTGCTCATTAAGGTGATGGCCATGACTTCTAATTTTCAAATCTTATTTCAAATCCACATGAACCATCCCACAACAAAAATAAAAATCAACATAAGATCTTATATCTGTTTAAATCCACATGAATTATCCATCTGTGTCCTAAATCTCATGCTCGCACATCTTTCAAAAATGTTAAATCAAAGTCATCAAATTTTTAGCTAATAAATGTGTTTTTATATCACTAATTTTAGTAAAAAAAATGTCATCCTCTTGTAGATTAATCATGCAATGTTTATGTTTAATGTTGTTTAATTTGAATGTGTGGATTGATGTAAAAGTTATCATAAAGAATGTTTAATAATTATATAAAGTAATATAAACATTATGGCCAATGATTTTGTGTTTTAGGAAATGTCTCTTCAATTGTCATGGGTGGTAAAGATAAAATTTTAAAATAATTATTCATAGGACGGTTATGCATGTAGCCATGTTTTCTACTTGAAACTAAAAATTGCATTGAATCCAAATAAATTAGTTACTTTGAAACTAAAAATAGAGGAATGCTTCCCCTCTAGACCAACCCTTTTGTTCCTATTGTTGCTTGTCAAAATATTATAGGGCTTCCACCTATTATTAAATCAAAACATCCAATTGAATTAATGATTTCATTGTGTCTTTCTTTTGTCAAATTATGCACATCTTCCAACTCAATCAATTTACAATTGTGATAGGTTTTTTCCACCCAACTTCTGAGGGTTAGCTTATTTTCTTTATAATTTTTTGCAAATACAACATAATTGAGTGTTATTTCCCAGTGATGCAAAGCAACTTCTGCACCCCTATTTTACAAAACAAAGAAAGGATATTGATCCCCTTTAGATAGATAGGCTTCAAAATAAAAGATAGAATCCTATACTGAACAAATCAAGGTGATACATGTTTCCTCTTCTTCAATTTTTACATCTATGGAAGCCAATTGACTAACTAATACATTAAATACATTTAAATATTTGGTTACAAAGTCTCCTTCATGCATCTTTAAAGAGTACAAAATTCTCTTCAAAAATAACTTATTTACAAGACACTTAGTTTGACATAATGCAATAATTTTATCTCATAAAATCTTACCAATATTTTGAAATAAAACATTCATCAAAACTGAATTTGAAAGACACAACCTAATAGTAGATCTATCTCTTCTATCCATCTTGTCCAAATCATCTTTATCCATTGTTTATGGTAGAGAATTGAGTGCAACAATTATTATCATCCATTGATTTATCTCCACTAAAAGATCTTCAACGTTTAATCCACAGGTAAAAGTTTTACCTACTAAACTACTCAATTTTAGTTATCAAGGTGTTGGCCATGACTTCTGATTTTCAAATGTTATTTCAAATCCACATGAATTATGCCACAAAAAGAAGAAACCAATATAGAAATTTATCCCTTCCTTCATGGGATCAATCAAAACAAAGCTTTCATACCAAATTTTGGTTTTACAATGCTCATTCCTCAATTAGGAGCAATGGAAAGTAATCATATTTGTTGATCTAAAATACATGTATCCTTAATTAAACATTGAAGAACAAGTGAAAGAGATAGAGAAGATAATATGACTTATATATACTTGGGAAAACTCTTTTGAGTAAGAGGCCCACCAAAAGTAAACTTTAATATATTAGTGAAACACGTCATTTTCTTAACAAACTGATAATTCACTTTTAATACCTCTTTAGTGTATCCATTGTACACTATAATTTAGGTATCTCTAACAATAGAAACATCCTCTCTCCAAGCTTAATTTATTCATAAATGGAATGACCAATACAACTAGAAAAAATGCCACTTATTGAAGTGGCTAAAAAATGAACATTTATAGCATCTTGCAAACCCAACAAATGGAAAGAAGGATTAAGACCAAGTCTATCACACAATGAAATACTTTTTCCCACTATGTTTATGCAGTGAAGCTTATGTTTGTAATCCCATGATGGCCAATGATTTTTTATTTTAGGAAATATCTCTTCAATTGGTCATGGGTGGTAAAGATAAAATAAAATAATTATTCATATGAAGGTTATGCATGTAGCCATGTTTTCTACCTAAAACTAAAAAGTACTTTGAATCCACAAATATTAGTTACCCTTTGGCATACTATACATATAATCAAAGTAAAATTATGGTGAGCCTTACTCAAACTCTTTAAACTTCCATTGTTGACACACAAGATGATCTAGAACTCCAAATCCAACCAATCTTTTAACAATGTGCAGTAAACTAAGATTTATATCTTTATTTTTTATAGAAAAATGTTTCTAAGACATACTATCTTTAAACATTATCATCTGAAATGGTTTCTTGTGATGGATTTCATAGTAATCCTTTTCTAAATCTAAGTGTTTATTTTATCATAGTAATCCATTACCAAACCATACATAATTCAAAACATAATCCATGTCATACATAATCATCATAATCCACATCATAATCCATGTCATAAATAATCATCATAATCCACATCACAATCGATGTCCTAAAACATACATCATCCATATCATAATAAATGTCATAAATCATGCTACATAAACATAAATAAACCATCACATCATCTCATCCATAAAACATAAACTGAAGTCCATAGATCGTCGCCAAAATGCCATCTCATATACATATCAAAAAGATGATCATGATACAATCTATATACATTGGCTCTACAGAGCCATCAAAATACAATATCAACCCATGGGCATACATGTCAAAAGAATGTCTATCTCATCCCTTAGGCAGAACTATCTCTCTGAGATGTCCCTGACTGGGATGGCCCTTCTCCTCATTGTGGTGGTGGCCCCGTAGGATGGTCTACTACTTATTGTATGGGTACCAGTGCCTTCTATTGTGACAGTTGCTGCACAGACCACTTTGAATGTCTCTTCCTCCAAGAAGTAGGAGCCTCTAACCAGCTTCTATAGCTCTCCATCTGTCCATTCGGCACTAGACACTCATAGAGAGTCCTATAGTGTCGTACCTCTCATGTGGCATCATCCCCTTGTTGGCAATATGTGTTGTCATTGTGTTGTCATTGATGTCAACACTTAGAGTAAGGTCAACACACAGTTTGTGATAATGTTATACCAGTGAGATACAAAGATACAGTGAGATACAGTGGTGATCCTGATGTTTAGGGTTGTTGATATTCAATGATGTTCCTAATGTTCATAGTGGCCTGTTGATGTTCATGGTTGGATGTCATGTTGTAATCAGGCTCAAGTCAAGTTGTTTTGAATATAATTGTGGTCAGAAAAGTAGTGAGATGTAGTGATTTTCCTAATGTTCATGGTTGGATGTCATTAATGTCAAGTCAAGTTATCTTGTGCATGCTTGTGGTTAGAAAATATGATTTAATGATGAAATATTTGTTGATATGCCCAGACAATTGAGAGGGGGGTGAATTAGTTGTCACAAAAACTTAAACACTTTCTGAAATTAAAGATTCATCACTTATCCACAATTATTATGATTTAACAATGAGTGCATGAAATCAAAAACTTAACCACAGATACAACATCAAACACAAGAGACACTAGATTTACGTGGAAAACCCCAAGGTGGGGAAACACCATAGAGAGGATTAACTCTCAATATATATTGCAATCTTGAAATAATGATGTTTAGGCTTCATCACTCCAAGGGCCTAAACATAATGGCTTACTGCCATGAAGAACAACTAGGTCTAGTAGGCTCACTGCCTCAACCCTAAACCTAGCAAGATTACAATAAGAGCTATTAAACCCTGAGGGCTATTAAACCCTACTGGCAGCTTACTGCCACACTCACTACCATGATCAAAACCTTTCTATGTTTGTGACTGAAGTATAATAATTCCCCTACTTTGCTCTTCCTCTTCTTTCCTCTGCCTCTTCTCTGCTCTGTCTTTTGGACCTTTCTTAATATCTTTTTATTTCCACTCAAGGACACATTTTCCATGACTCAAATACAAGTATTTATACAATACATCAACCTTGGAATGATGATCAAGATCGGCATCACAATCATCAAGCATTGGAACAATCTCCAAGGTCAGTATTACAAACATTTATAGAATAGGTCTTGACCTATTACAACATTGTGCAAAGGGAATGAAATGTAGAGAAATGTCATGCCTTAGTTGGGACTCAAACATGATCTTCCACACAACAACATGCTTCCATAATCTTCCAGAGATCTCCGCAATCACTGGGATTAACCAGGTTGGCCAAGACTATTTACATGCTATATTATCTAGTAACAATCTTCAAACACAATCTCAATTTCTTAATGCAGACCAAAGTCTAGATAGGAACATGATTAGGAGACATCCACAAGCACTCTATAATCATCAAGAGCGACTGTACGAACCTTAATCACTTTATCCATAGGAATCTTCTCACCAGAACATATGAACTTCACTGTCTTCAAATGTCATAAAAGAAAGATAGCTTGCAGACCACCAAACCACAAACCATTGCAACTGTAGGCACTTATCATCATCCCAGACTTCCCTCTAGAACTGCAAAGAAAAATTAATGTATTGCAGAGGAATGCAAAGTAGAATACTTTCTTCATGTCAGAACTGAACTTATAGAAAAAGTGGGTTTCACTTTGGTGAACATAACTCATTCAGATCTTCATGCGGAGGCTTCAAACCTATAATGCATCATCCTTAGCCATACCTCTAACTTACTTCCAATTTGTAGACCATGAACTTCAAATTGAAGTAAATATGAAGTAGTTTACTAGACTATTCTTCAGCATACAACTCACTGCCTGTACTGCACTTCTCTGTAACTCACTTGTTCCTTCCAGAGAGGCTAATTTTCTTAATATTCTCAACATACAAGTCTTCAAAACAAGTAATAGAATAAGATACAGTTGACACTAATGACAACAAGGATATGTTGACATCAATGACAACATCGATTAGGCACATACTTGTAACAATCTCCCCCTTTGTCATTGATGGCAACATATGATGTGAAAAACTGTAGCAACCATCAAGACAAGATTCTGCCCCTTTCTCTTTACACACTTGCACTCTTTCTTTCTCTTACACATGTGCACTCTAAGTTTTTCACATGACTTCTCTCCTCCTTTGACATCAAAGGAAAAGGACACATACTTGCACTCATCTACTCTGATCCAATCTCTATTCTGAACTTTTTTCAACTAAGTGCTCCCCCTTGATGCTTTTCCTAACTGTAACTTTTGATTGTCATGTGAAGTTCTCTCCTTCTTGGTTGTCAATTCTTACCTTAGAATCTTGTTGCTACTGCACTCTTCCTTTGTCAGTAGTATTGCAATACTTGTTGTTATTTATCAGAAACTCCCACAACTATCTCTGATTATTGTTTGCACTGCTATACCTTTTCCTTTTATTGCTCTGACTACTCCCACTTAGGAGTACACATCAGATGGTATCTAGCTCATATTAGATCCTTCACATGCTATCACTTCTGGTATAGCATATCTTGTCTTCTCAAAGCTTTAGACTTGAATTTGTTTGTAAGTTTTCTTCTACAAGCTTCCCTTATCATCAGTCTTGTTGAAACAATGTCTTCTTCAAACAAGCAGGTGGTCTTCACATCTGATTTGAAGTCCTTATGTGCTACAAAATCTAGAACCAAATTAATGGTCTCCATTTGTGCCACCGGAGTAACATTTTCCACTTGTGAGGGCCTTTTACATACATCATTGATTGAAAACTTATCCTTGCATACCTCATCTATTTCCAAAGAAAATTGATCTATAGTGAAAACAATCTTGAACTTCTATCACTCATTAATCTCAAGCCAATAATCACTGATCAATAACCATATGCCAGAATTTATCTTCAACAGTGGACCCAAGCGGACCAAAATACCAGAGCCTTGTCACTTGATTTCATTAGTTAGATACTTAGCCAAAATTCATGACCTGTCAGCTTATCCCTTAAGTTCATACTTGACCAATTCATCTGTCACATCATAACTCCTAGTGCAGACCATATGAGACTCTAGAATTCATATCCAACAATTATCATTCATCTCGCAAGTTAAAATACTCAATAGATAAAGAATGTGGACCAAAACTCTCTAATGCTTTACGCTCTCTCAGGCTTAACTCTAATCATCTAGACATAGACAATTCACCATGTGACTTTAGAATTTGAACACTAGAAAATATGTTCACCAGATATTTATATAATGATCTTCAATGGCGAACGCATACTAATCCAATTTTTTGTCACTTACTTTGTATACTGCTCATACTTAGTCATTTTAATTTTCAAAATCAGAATCATTCCAAGTGGACTACCACAACATGTATCTTTGTGCCAAATCCCAGCACTAACTATCTAGCTGGGGGATTTAGAATCTTCAATATGGCTCCCCCTGAGCCATCACTCACAATCTACTTCTCAGAGGAAGTAGCTACTCTGGAGCCTAGAGTAGACTCATCTCTTCCTTTATTTGTTTCCTTCTCGACCCAAACCCTATTCATCTTTTCCTTCATTTGTGTCAGATCAACTTTTTCAACCAGTTTCCTTGATTCTAATTGGTTATCCTTCTTATTTCTGCAGTATTTTGCAATATGTCTAGGCTTGTTGCAATTGAAGCACATAGTATTTTTCTAATCAATGTTTCTTCCATTTATCCTTGACCTACCTAGGTTAGCCTTATGCCTAAAATTATTGTATGCATAACAATAACCACCGAAGGATTTAATTGTCCTATTTGTCCCATAGCCTTTTCTCACTTGGATTCTACACTCATTTGCTCTATGTCCCATTGTGTGGCAAGCATAGCATCTAATGGAATTCTGACTAGAGAAGGATGGGGTATTTTGATTCACCCTATTTCTACACCAATTAGCCTTGTGACCATATTTGTTACATAAATTCCAGTAACCATTGAATGAAGAGTATCTTTGAGAGTTTGGTTGTCTAATTGATAGTCTTTTGCTTCTTTGATTCTGAGTCCGTTTGATCTTGTCCTCTTCCTGACTTGTTCTGAATCCTTTGTCTTTTCCAAATGTTATGCCTTCTCTGTCATCATTAGCATTCTGTTCTATTATTAGCTTATCATATTTGGCAGCACTCACACTGAATTGATCTCTTTGAGCCTGTACATGTTTCTGATCAACGTTCAAGTCTTCAACCTCTTCTTCAAGCTTCATGCAGTCTTTAATTTTGTCTTTCAGACAATTCTTAATTTTTTTCTTTTCTTCATTATTCTCTTTTAGATTTTGATGTAACTGCCTAATTTTCCTTCTTAAATCTTCTTTCAAATCCACGTCTTCATCTGCAGTTCTTGAGTTATCTCTGTCAATACTGGCAATTAAGCACATATTCATTTTATTTATGGTAGCTTTGTGATCTTCCACATCACATTTGGTGGTCTGGGAACCTTCTTGTTCTTCAATTTGCAAATCCTTGTTGGTTGAGACTGAATTCTCCTAGATGTTTTCAATAACCTTAACATTTGTACTTTCTACCATCCTTCCCAATCTATTGTTGTAATACTGGCAAGCTCTGGTCCAGGATGAGTATCCAAGAAAAATGCCTTCCTCATACTTAGCATTGTCCTTTTCCATTCTGATGGGGCATTTGCTTGCATAGATTTTAAAATATTCCACAGTGGGTATTGATCCACACCATAACTCAGCAGGGGTCTTTCCTTCTTTGGTTGTTACTTGAACTCTGTTTAATGTATAGACAGTGGTTTGAATTGCCTCCTTCCAAAATACATCTGGTAAGTTTTCTTCTTCCATCATTAATTTTGCATTCTCCTGAATAGTTCTACTTGCTTCTTCCATTATCTTAATTTTGATAGAGAGTTGTTTTTCTATCCCATAGGTTTCACAAAATATATTGAAATCATTGGAGATAAGTTCTTCTTCTTTTCCAATTCTTAGGCCTTTGATGTCCATGCTTAGCTCATTTTCAAGGGTTTCTTTAAAAAATTTGAGTGCCTCTAGAATCTATGTTTTATCCTTTAAGAAACTAACCCAAGTCATTCTAGAAAAATCATCAATAAAAAACATAAAGTACCTATGACCATGGAGGGTTGGTATTCTTGTAGGACCACAAAAGTTTGCATAAATCAATTCCAATCATTTAGTGGAGAATCTTTCTTTATCTTGCCATGCTTTTCTTGGCAATCTTGGACATTTCCTGCAATTGTTGTTGCTTGAATAATCAATCTCTGGTAGGTCCTTCACAATCTGAACTGAGTTTGTTAAATCATCAAGGTTTGTATGGCAAAGTCTTCTATGCCAAACCCAAATTTTATTGGTCTGAGATGTGTATCCAAGAAAGTCACCTTTTCTGAGATGATAGAGATTATTTTCTGTTCTTTTTCAATTTCTATTGTAGCTCCAAATTTTTCTTTAATTTCAAGAGAATCATTTTCGAACACAAACTAGAATCCCTTCCTGCATAACTGTCTGACACTTAAGAGATTTTGTTTCAAACTTTGTATATAAAGAACATCTTCAGAAATTTGTCTGTTGCCAAAATTTGTTGATCCTATTCCGCAAACTTCAGTAGTGTAGTAATCTCCAAACCTGACTATTCCTTCATTGTATTCTTTTAGACTAACAAACATACTCCTATCACCAGTCATGCGGTCTGAGTAGCTACTCTTAATAACCCAATAATCTTCATCATTGGTACAAGCTTCAGAGCATCTTCGATGGTTGACATTCTATTCTTTGTGCATCGCTTCCTTGGACAATCTTCTTTTGATATTTCTTGATGAGCATTCAGGTGCATCAGAGAGTATCTATTTTCCTTCCATTAGGATTTCCCTTCAGTTGTTAGACTCTTTCCAAAGGGACATAGCTCTGATACCAATTGTTGATATGCCCATACAACAGAGAAGGGGGTGTGAATCAGTTGTTACAAAAGCTTAAACACTTTCTACAATTAAAAATTCATCACTTATCCATAATTATTATGATTTAACAATGAGTGCATGAAATCAGAAAATTAACCACAGATACAACATCAAACATAAGAGACACCAGATTTACGTGGAAAACCCCAAGGTGGGGAAAAACTGCAGAAAGGATTAACTCTCAATATATATTGCAATATTGAAATAATGATGTTCAGTCTTGGTCACTCCATGGGCCTAAACATACTAGCTTACTTCCATGAAGAACAACTAGGTCTAGCAGGCTCACTGCCTCAACCCTAAACCTAGCAAGATTACAATAAGGGTTGTTAAACCCTGAGGGCTATTAAACCCTACTGGTAGCTTACTTCCAGACTCACTTCCATGATCAACACCTTTCTATGTTTGCAACTGAAGTATAATAATTCCCCTGCTCTGCTCTTCCTCTGCTCTGCTCTTCCTCTTCTCTGCACTTCCTCTTCTTTCCTCTGCCTCTTCTCTGCTCTTCCTTTTGGACCTTTCTTAATAGCTTTTTATTTATGCTCAAGGACACCTTTTCCATGACTCAACTACAAGTATTTATACACTACATCAACCTTGGAATGATCATCAAGGTCGACATCACAATCATCAACCATTGGAACAATCTCCAAGGTCAGTATTACAAACATTTACAAAATAGGTCCTAACCTATTACAACATTGTGCAAAGGGAATGAAATGCAAATCATGCCATGCCTTAGCTGGGACTCTAACATGAACTTCAATGCTACAACACGCTTCCACAATCTTCCAGAGATCTCTGTAATCACTGGGATTAACCAAGTCGGCCAAGACTGGTTACATGCTACATTATCTGGGAACAATCTTCAAACACAATCTCAATTTCTTAACGCAGAGCAAAGTCTAGATATGAACATGATTAGGAGACATCCACAAGCACACTATAATCATCAGGAGCAACCACACGAACCTTAACCACTTTATCCATAGGAATCTTCTCACCGGAACACATGAACTTCACTATCTTCAAATGTCATAAAAGAAAGATAGCTTGTAGACCACCAAACCACAAATCATTGCAACTGTAGGCACTTATCATCATCCCAGAGTTCCCTCTAGAACCATAGAGTAAAATACTTTATTACGGAGGAATGCGGAGCAAAATACTTTCTTCTTGTCCCAACTGAATTTACAAAAAAAGTAGATTTCACTCTAGTGAACATAACTCATTTAGATCTTCATATGGAGGCTTCAAACCCAGATTACAGTATCCTTAGTCATACCTCTAACTTACTTCCAATCCACAGACCACAAACTTCAAGAAAAAGTATAGGTGGAGCAATTTACTGGACTGTTCTTTAGCATACAACTCACTATCTATACTACACTTCTCTGTAACTCACTTGTTCCTTCCAGAGAAGCTAATTTTCTCAATATCCTCAATATACAAGTCTTCTAAACAAGTAATATAATAATATATAGTTGACACTAATGACAACAAGGGTCTGTTGGCATCAATGACAACACTGATTAGTCACATACTTGCAATAATATTAAGATGGGAGTTAGAAGCACTAAGAAGAATGATGATACATTAATCTATGTTGAGTATGAGAAGATGTTGTTGATGGACCATGGCATGTTGTATGATCCTTCTTGTTGCTCCTAAGGATGCATGTGTTGTTGTATGAAAGTTCTGGCCTCCAGAAGTTTGGTGAAGGTTTCTGCCACAGAGAGTTACCTAAGAGACTGTCTCGTAAAACACTCTACATTCTTTTGTATGTGAATATATGGTCAAGCAATTCAAAACTTAAGTTAAGTATGATGAAAATGTGCTAAATCTAAAGTTTCAAGTCTTTTGTCCCTCCACAGTAAAAGTTATGAGAGACAGAGTTCCGGTCTATGCTCTGGCAAAATCAAGTGATGATGAAGACTATTTGCAATGCTTTGCATTCCTCCACAATGATAGATATGGCTGTGTGATTTTGAGGATATAATCACAGCAATGTATGAGTGCATCCATATGAGTTTTAGGTGTTTTAGAGGTCCGAAAGCTTAGTTTTCAAATGATAGTTGTGATACAGATAATTCCATATGCCTATCTATTCTCAAGACACATGCTAATGAAGTGCGCCAACTTGTTGTGGCATGAAATAGAACATTGATTGATGGAAGATGGTCTTGATGATTTGATGTTGTCTCAAGTTGCTCTACAAGGTATTTTTCTATTCTACTTGTGGTTTGGAATGATGATATTGCCATATTGTGCCTCTGTTTAGCCAACTAGAGAATGTTGAAGGTATGCGCCACCACGTTGTTGCTGTGTAGAGTTCAAGGAATGTTTGGAGATGTTGTATAGGTCATGCTAACTCATCTAGAACAAGATCATGCAATGGTTTATCATTTATGAGTACCACCAAGTTGAAATGACTATTGTGCGACAAGCTTCATGTGTTCTTGCTTTAGGGTGACCTAATTCAAATTTGAGAAGCATGCATATGTCATCCCTTGAAGAATGATGATGCAAAGACTATTTAGGATTGTAATAAGCACTAATTGGGATCTTCAAGGCATGTGATTCCTTCTGGAGTAGTGTGTTCATGATAGGGCTCGTCTAATGCATGTTTCGTGTTGTGAACTCTGGTTGACATGTAAAATGAAATCAATATAATGTCATGTATATATTGTAAACCTAGTTGGTCTAGGTGAAGTATGATTGTGAAAATGAAAATATGAAGGTGTGAAGAGTAGAATATGAAAATCATATGCATTGTGATGTCAAAGTGAAGGAGAAAGAGAAAAAGTGTTAGAGGCTATCCTGATTCATCTTGAACATATTTTTGTGACAACAGGGAAGTGAAGAGTGTGCTTAATTGATCCAATAATCAAAGGGGTGAGCTTTAATGTCAGTTTTCAGGCAGTAGAAGGACTATCATATTGTAATCTTTTTTGAGTTTGTTCTTAGTTCAGGGAGTGGCTGCTTCCTTGGGAGTGACCCTAAAACAAAGTCTTCAAGGAGTTGTAGCTTCCTTGGGAGTGACCCTAAATCAAAGTTTACAGGGAGTAGTAGCTTCCATGGGTTATAGCCCTAAAACAAAGTCAGCATGGAGTAGTTGCGTCCTTGGGTTGTAGCCCTAAAACAAAGTTGTAATTTTGAGCTTCATATATTGTGAGTTAATCATCACTATGGTTTTTCCCTTCTTGGGTTTTCCACATATATCTAGTGTTATGTGTTGATGTGCATTGTCTTAATCTCTCATGTTTATGTTGATGTTGTAATGCTTAAGTTTTAATCTTCTTTGGAGGATTTGAAGTTTGATAAGATATTGATTCACCCCCTTCTCTCTGTATCCTAGTGTGTTCAACACTTGGTATCAGAGCTAATTTACTCAGAAGAAGCTTAACTTCTTGAGGATGGTCGGAGATGGCTCGTAATGGTTCTCTCCAGGTACCCATGTTTGATGGAATAAATTATTCCCTTTGGAAGCTAAGGATGGAAAACTATCTATCCTCTCTAGGGTATGGAATTTGGCAATCAGTCAGGAAGGGATACACTATTCCCAGTAGTGATCCTAGAGATACATATGAGATTAAGTTGTATAAGAATAATGCCATGGAAAAGAGTGCTATCATAAGTAGACTAGGTGATTCAGAACTTGTGAAGATAATGGGTTACAAATCTATTAAGGACGTCTGGGTAAAACTTGAAAGCATTTATGAAGGAGATAGTAAAGTGAAACAAGCCAAGATGCAAATCTTCAAGAGAAATTTTGAGACACTGAGGATGTTAGAAGAAGAAGAAATTGCTAATTACATGATCTGAGTGTATGAAATAGTTAATGGCATCAGAGGTCTTGGTGGAGAAGTAGAAGAAGATGAGATTGTGAAGAACATTATGAGATCTCTTCCTAAGTCTTACATTCATAAGGTGTCAGCTATTGAGAAAACTTAGGATTTCAATAAATATATAGTAGATCAATTTTTGGCTCTCTCACAGCCTTTGAAAAGAGAGAATTTGATAAAGGTGCACTAAAAAAGGAAGCATCATTCAAAGAATGTAAGAAGACAAAAAATGAAGCAGCTGATCAGGATGATGACCTTGATGAGGTAGATGAAAACTTTGTAAGAACCTTGAAGAAAGGCATAGGCAAATACAAAGGTAAGTTACCTTTCAAATGTTTTAATTGTGGAGAGATTGATCATTTTTCTTCTAAATGTCATTTTAAAGAATCAAGGGGTGGTAACAAGAAAGACAACTTCAAAAGAAGCCTATATTCCATAGAGAGTAGTTATTTTTTAGAAAATGAGGATCATGATGATTCAAATGATGAAACACTTTTCATGGCCTTGAATGTTGGTGACAAAAAGGATGAAGTTTGAAAATGTGAAAAGACTGATGTCTTGCAAGCTGACCAAAACAATGATGGATCAATGGTTATATGGACTGCCTTTCATACAAGAGAAGAAGCCAGGCCTTGGGTAATTGACAGTTGTTGCTCTAATCATATTACTGGTGACAAGGAGAAGTTTATTAGCCTTGAGAAGTGGAATGGTGGAGCTATCAAGTTTGGTAGTGATGAGTCAACACAAATCTATGGAAATGGTGCCATAACTATTGATGGGAAGAATAAGATTGAGGATGTTCTCTACGTCAAAGGGATAAAGAATAATCTTTTCAGTGTCAGTCAGATGTGTTGCAAAAGATACAATCTTACCTTTCATGCCAAAGGTTGTGAAATCAGGAAGACAAGGTCCATAAAACTAGTTGCAGAAGGTATCATGTCATATGTTGACATCTATCATTTAAAGGAAGTAAATGGAAGAACATTCTTATTCACTCAATCTAGTGTGTGTTGGCTATGTCACAAGTGAATGGGACATACCAGCATTGAAAATATGTTAAAGATTAGCTCTATTCATGCGGTGAGAGATATGCCCAAGATAACCAAGCATGCAAAGACACTATGCAAGGAGTGCCAAATGGGAAAGTAGATAGAAAAATTTCAAGAGCAAAGAATATTCTTCTTCAGTGCCACCGGAGCTGGTTCACACTGAACTATGTGGCCCTACAAGAGTAAAGAGTCAACAAGGTGAAAGTTATTTTACGTTGCTCATTAATGATTATTCTAGAATGACTTGGGTTACTTTCTTAAGAGAAAAATCAGATGCCCTTGATAAGTTTGAGGTTTTCAAAGCTATGGTTGAGAATGAAATGGATACTAAGACCAAATGTTTAAGGTCTGATAGAGGAGGTGAATTTACTTTAAATGAATTTGATAGGTTTTGTGAATATCATGGTATTAGGAGACATATGTCAACTCTTAGGACCCCTCAACAAAATGGGGAAGTGGAAAGAAAGAACATGACTATGCAAGAGATGGCTAGGGTAATTTTGAAAGGTGCAGATCCTCTTGACATGTACTAGAGGGAAGTAGTTCATACTGCTATCTATCTAATTAATAGGGTGCAACTGAGGGTCAACAACACTAAGACCTTTGTGGAACTCTACAAAATTTTCTAGGTTCTTGCATTTTTGCTCTATCTCGTTCCATCATCTGGAAGTCTCTTGCTTAGGGTTTATGTTCAAAACATTGAAAATTTTCCTAAGGGTCTAAAACCCTAAACCCTTGAGATTTTATGAAAGCATTCAACTAAGCTTTTGTTATATTTTTACATTGACCTCTTGTAGCCCGTAAGGAACTCTTTATCTTGTAAACTTGATGTATTAGTCATCATTGTTTACTGGCCCCATGCCTTTTGGTCACCGCATGTCTCTCGTATTTTGAATGTGCCTAAAGTTTTAAATTAATCAACCCATTGTGAGTCTCCTGGCCCCCTTTTTCCTAGTTGAGGGTTTCATTTGTTAATAGGATGACAGGTGGCACATTACTATTGGTTTCTGTTGTTCCACAAATGTTAAAATATTGAAGATAAAAGGATCTGTGGAATAGTAGAAGGACACCACCTGGTAGGATCTTTTTACTGGGCCTCATAAAAGATTAGAGGGGTAGGTCTCTGATGGATAGGTGGTAGATTCTGGTGTTTTCCATCATCTCACTGATCCTCGACGGTGGGCCCGCAGGACTCTTGAAGAATTGAAGGGAAGTGCCATGTGTCCTACTTCATAGTAATTTGATGAAATACATCAGGTTGTCATATTATGTGGAGCTTTTCTCATAACTAAATGGGCTATTTTTAGAAGGTTTGATCCATGCCATGTGGTACAATCCAACGGTTTCTGCCATTCTATGGATCTCCATCTCCCATTAAATCCTACCATTGTAGAATAGTGGAAGGCTACTTCGCTGGCACTTTTTGACTTTTCTTTTCAGAAGATGTGGCTGACATGGTGGCCTGGGTGGCCTGCTCTCATAGGTCCCTACTCATTTTAGATAGGTGATGGGGTTTTCTCTCATTGTTGACTACATTTACACCATTGATTTGGATCATCTTTCATAGAGATCGATGGATCACATTCATATTAGGGAAGTAATGTGGTGGTGCTTAATAAATGATATACTAGTGTTCAAATGGCTTCCTGAGCATGCGCTATGTCTTCATCTCTGCCACTATAAGGGGATAAACATACTTTGGGATTGGCATGATTCACTCAACTCTTGGGGATTTGCGCTCAGGCCTGAAAGGATTTTTTGCTTTCTTAATGAGCATATTATGACAAGTATATTTCTTTCAAATGGAATCGAATGTAGAAAATAATAAAATTGATTTGGTGGCCTCATTACAAGAAGAGAAATTTATAGTTATGAAATGGTGAAGTACTCTACATCTCCCCCTTTTTTAAGTATAATTGGGAAATCATTAGAAGATTTCCATTTATGATTAGTATGCCATGGAAGTGACATAAGTTACTTGATTAGGGAATTATCAGAGTATGTTGGCTCCTACAATTTTACTATAAATGGGTGTCGTTGATGATATTTTTATAAACCATTCTTCCCATGCATGGACATTCACTTGTTTTGCATTCTCTTTTTCTTGCCATGTTCTATAGGATTCTCTTCTTTACATTCATGGCTGATGATCTGTTCATACATAACTAAGAAATTAGGAGAGTTTCTTTTATAGAATAGGGGAAATTGGAAAGATTCGGAGAGACTAGCAACATCCATTGAGATCATGTGAGCTTTTCTCCTTTCTATTTTTTCATCTAGATGTGGGCTTTGAGTCTTAGTCTATGAAATCCAGTAGTACCTTATTTCTTTGAGTTTCCAGATTAGGATCTCATGCAAAGAGGCTTCATTTCTTTCTCTTCTCCTCCCTCACATCTACATTTCCTAACAAAGAAAAAACTCTAGATGTGGGTGTGTTGTCCTCCTAGATGGAACAAATGGAGACAAAGGAGAGGTTCATGGTTATTGCTACTACTTTGCTAGCTGGAATAATGACATAATGAGATCTAGCTATAGGTAGCTTCCTCTGGTTTCTATCTAGTTGAGATGGTTAGAAACATCAAAATTAGAAGTGAGGAGTCACATGCCTGTGCTTGGGGCAGGGCATAATGAAGGTGACTCTAGTTTCTGGGTTTCCTTTCAACGTTGTCCCTTGCAACGTTTCTCACTTTTGTGCACATGGTTGGAGAGGTAGAGAAAATAATGCTTGTTATTTGAACAAGTAGATGGTGATGAAGGGTGTCTGAGCTCCAACGACATCTTACAAACTACCACCCATTAGCATCATGGCATAACTCCCCGCCAAAGGTGAACAACATACAAAATCAAGACAATTATCTCAGCCTACTAGACAAGATAATTTTTTTAGAAAGACATCTCTTATCTATCAAGAGATGATTATATTTGCATCCTAATGTAACTAATTGTGAAAAGAAAATATGGCATCTATCGTCTAAGCATGTAGCTTGTTGCTCCCTTATTCTTATAAAAGGGAATTCAGGGCTTATTAAAATTATTGGTTCTAATACATACTTTCTAGACTTAGTCTAAAGTGTGGGAATCAAATAGATCTTGGAGAAGCTTCGTCTCATAGTACATAGAAATAGAGTTAGTTTTCCTAATTTAGGTGTTGTTTTGAGTTCGGATTTTGATATACTTGCAAAGTCTTGTGTGTACCAGTATTAGTTCATAATACAAAAATATTGTTAAATTTCAGACTATACTGTCTCCTACTCATGTATGGTTTACTAAACATTTATGAATAAAATTTGGTTAAGGATCAATTTATTCATCATCAAAGACTTTCATGTGCATGTATATTGATCTTATGGAATTTACTCAAGTAGTAAAATAATTACTTTAAGGGAATATTGAATGGTGTAATTGTTTATAGGGATAACTAAGTAGAGTTATTCTTGAGATTGGTGAAATGTAATAGTGTAATGCATTATTGTATCATCACAATGAGGTGAGTAAATACTGATCATAGGAGGTTTTCTTTTATATCTATCTAACTCTATAACCTAGGAACTAGTCACTGATCCTTTTGAAGTGTTACTTTGATACAACTCCCTTATCATTCATATTGACTATCAAATGAATTTCTATTTCAGACATAAGTTATAGGCATTAATTTATCCAAATGTTCTTCTGCAAAGAATTATGTTAAAGCTTGAGAATCTAGCCCATTGTTGCACTATATCAGTAATTCTTTAAGGATCTTAGAGAGAACATATCTATTTGAGAACAATATTTTGAGAGAAATAGTATGAAATCCAAGGTCAAATATTGTTAGGATCACCCTCCTAGGTTTTGTAGAGCCTGAAGTGCAAAGGAAAAGGATTAAAACCCATTTCATGTTCATTGGCCATTCCCTCAAGGAAAATCCATTATTAGAATTGGCTATTCTTTAGATTTATTATTTTAAGATTAGGTTGGGATTTTAAAACAACCAATGGATTGGCAACTCCACTGGGGACACAACTAGAATTGTGTCTTATCCTGAGTCATAGATCAATTATTGTATTCCCTTGTTTACAAATACTAGCACTCTTGAAGCACACTATCAAGAAGCTTTTGCCCAGTTGAGCTACCA
Source organism: Cunninghamia lanceolata (assembly GCA_027924645.1). Taxonomy (NCBI): domain Eukaryota; kingdom Viridiplantae; phylum Streptophyta; class Pinopsida; order Cupressales; family Cupressaceae; genus Cunninghamia; species Cunninghamia lanceolata. The sequence continues at coordinate 582,547 of BSBN01000754.1, forward strand.
ACAGATTGGTGACTCTACTGGGGACTTACAAATTGTGTCTTATCCTGATATCCCCATGTTCACAAATATTAACACTCCTGATGCTCATTGTTGAGAAGTTTCTACCCAGTTGAGCCACCAATAGATTGGCGACTCTATTGGGGACATTTCTTTAGAGAACTAGTATTGTGTCTTACCTAGAGTCACAAATCAATTATTATATTTCCTTGTTATAGGGTGGTAACTCTGATTTCTTCTGAATTAGTTGATCAAAGGAAGAATTGGCTACGTAAGAGAAAATTTGAGTGGCTCTGTTGTTGGAAAAGACCCAAAATGAAAGTGAACTTTAAAGAGATTTGTGCTATTTAAAATTCAATCCTCTGTGAAAGGAGGTGGCGACTCTATGAAGAAGAACCTAATGAAAATATGAAGGATATTGCAACATCTTGAGTTTCTGATCATGAGAAAATTTTTGTAGTAGCTAGAGCAAACGTCCAGGTATTTTATATATTCTTGTCTCTATGAAGGATATTTCTCTATTGAAGGGTTGTTTGTGGAAAATATTTTTGTCCTTATCTCAGAAAAAATTAAGCATTAAGGGAAAAGAGAAAAAGGGTAGTGATAACATTGGATACTACATTATGTATGTATGAAAGTGAAATATGCATGTTTTTTGTGAAAATAGTCATGTACAAGATTTAGGTCAGAACAAGCTAGTAGATATGTGTTGGAAGGCATTTAAATATTGCAAAATAAATTTCAAGTTTGTTATGAGAAGTTACAAAGTTGACAAGAGAAGGTTTCTATAGGCATAAGGAGGTGGTGTCATAAACATATGGATTCAAGTGTAACAATGCATAATATGAAGCCACATCTGTGTTATAGGAGAAGTTTTCTTATGGAAAGATATAAGGCTATTGATTTCAATAATATTTGTGGTTTTCCAAACCACATCCCACCTAAAATTAGAGACCAAATACTGAAATTCAGTGATGATAAGTCTAAATCAACAAGTAAGCATTTGCAAGATTTTTGTGACCTTATGGAGACTATGAATTAGATTTTGAGGATGCGGTCATGAAATTATTTGTTCAATCCCCTAAAGAAGATGCTAGAGATTGGTTCACATATTTGTCCACTCATTTCATTTCTTCATGGCAAGGCCTCAAAGCAGCTTTTATGGAACAATTTGGTGAAAGGATTAATGTTAGCCTATTGAATAATAAGCTTATTCATGTTGAAAAAGGTGAAGAAGAATCAGTTCCAGCTTTTAATCTTAGGTTTTCTAAAATGATGAGGGACATCCCTAAGAACACTAGACCAAATGATGCTATGTGTCTAGTTATATATCTAGGTGCATTTAATGAACAAGACATATATCTTTTGAGAGATAAGAGTCCTACTACCATGCAACAAGCATATTTTATGGCTATGGATATTGAGAATAATTTAAGGCATATGAGTGTGAGTGAATCTGGATTTGTAGCTATGAATTTTGCTTCCCTTGATAATAAGTATGGATCAAGTCACACTAATATTTTCCAGGTCTTTGAAAGACTAGATTTTCCAACAGGAGTTTCAGTTGATCATTTGAAAAATAGAAATCTCATTACCACATATAAACCCAAGGATAAAATTCAGCATTTGAGTGATGAAGTTGTGGATGTTGCTTGCAATATTTTGAGTGTTGAATATGATAAGAGTGGGGGATTGTATGAGTTTCCCCCTTACTATCAAGAAATGAGAAGATGTACTAACTACTAGCCTAATAAGACAACCCATGAAATAGATAATATTGAAACATATGGGGAATGCATGCTAATGATAAGTGAGGAACCAAATCATGTCCCTTCAATGGATATATCTATCTTGATAGTTGTATAAATGATCAAATGAATTCTCCTCCTCAGGAGTGTTCTCTTGAAATAAATAAAGAGTCTCTTGATGATGTGAATTTTTGTAAAGAGGTACCCCTTCCTACTAATAACTTGAGACTTCATTTTCTGATAGGTCATCTAGTTATGAACCTGAGTATGAAGTTGAGTCATCTGTTATAGATAGAATAGAAAATGATAGTCACGTATCCATGTTCTTTTCTAAGGTTTATGATAATTTTGAGTTTACTTAAAATATGAGCCATCAGGGTAATAAAGAAGAGGAAGGTATGGTAGAAATGACTATAAGACATAATCCCCTTTATGATGAGCCTCTAGATTTACTAAAGGTAAAAAATAGTAACCCTTATTGATAGAGAGATAATCCAATCTTTACAGAGAACCCTGAAGATGTAAGATATGAATAATTTGTAGATGGCCTCATTTAGTTTGATAAAAACAAGGACAATGATGAAATTACACAGCCTTGTAGGGTTGGTAATTTCTTTTTGAAAGAGGATCTTGTTGCTTCTGAAATTAAGTTTCCATTAACATACATTGCAATATATGACGAAATTAATTAGCTATCAGAATGACAGAAGGATAATTAGTGTCAGATAAAGAGATTCTTGCAAATAAATAGCCTTTGTGTGAAAGGCAATACTCAAATAGTTATCTAGTCAATACTTTTCAGTCCTATGCTTTTAAGCAATATGATCTATCAAGCATAAAGCTAGGATGTGACCTCCCAACACCAAAACAACATGATGAGGAGATCCAAGGGGGAATTGTGTATGAATGTTTTACATTTGATACAAGTACCAAAGATGAGACGAATGATACTAGAATAAATCATTCATAAGATTATGAGTGTTTTCATTTTTCACTTTTATCTGATAAGCATGAGAGTAACCAACAGGATAATCATGTAGATTTTGATAGTTTGTTTGAAATGATGGAGCCGTATGTTTCCCATGCATCCAATGAGGGTGTATTTCAATCCTCATTTGATTATAGAGATTAGGGAAACACATGGCAATTTGAAGGTGGTAGACTCACTTCTCCTAAAAGCATCCATGTTGGCAATAATATGGATTTTGGTAAAAATTTCAGATCTATAGAGTTGCAGTCATTGGAAAACAAAAATTTTGATAGAGGAAGGTCCTTTTTCTTCCTTTCATGGTAGCCCTGGGCTACCATAGGGTTTTTTCTAGTTTTGTTATGGTTTGTTCTTATTTATGTTCTGTGGTTTGCTTCTCCAAATTTTTTTGTGTTCTCACTTTGTTTTGGTAGAACAATCATCCCCAATAAGAGCCACTAGTGGAACTCTATAAAAAATTCTAGGTTATTACATTTTTACCCTATCTCGTGCCATCATCTAGAAGTTTGTTGCTTAGGGTTTATGGTCAAAAAATTGAAAATTTTCCTAAGGGTCTAAACCCTAAACCCTAGAGCTTTTATGCAAGCATTCAATTAACCTTTTGTTATATTTTTACATTCACCACTTGTATCCTGTAAGGAACTCTTTAAGTTGTAAATTTGATTTATCAGTCATTGTTGTTTACCGGCCCCATGTCTTTCGGTCACTGCCTATCGCCCGTATTCTGAAACTACCTAATGTTTTAAAATGGACCCCTTGTGAGTCTTGTGGCCCCCTTTTTCCTAGTTGAGGGTCCCATTTGTTAATCTAGATGACATGTGGCATGTTACTATTGGTTTCTCTTGTTCCACGAATATTATAATATTGAAGATAAAAGAAACTACAAAACAATAGAAGGATGCCACGTGGTCAGATCTTTTCATTAGGCCTCATAAAATATTAGAGGGGTGGGTCCCCAATGGACAGATGGTAGATTCTTGTGTTTTCCATCATCCCACTAATCCTCACTGGTGGGCCCATGGGATTCTTGCAAAATTATGGGGAAGTGCCACTTGTCATACTTCATAAAAATTGGATGATATACATCATGTTGTCATATTACGTGGAGCTTTTCTCATAATTGTATGGGCTATTTTTAGAAGGTCCAATCCATGCCACGCAACACAATATGAAGGTTTCCATCATTCCATGGATCTTCATCTGACACTAAATCCTACCATTGCAGAATAGCCGAAGGCCGCTTTGTTGGTGTTTTTTGACTTTTCACCTTAGAAGATGTGGTTGAAGTGGTGGCCTGGGTGGCGTGCTCTCATAGGTCCCTGCTCATTTCACATAGGTGACGGGGTTTTCTCTCCTTGTTGATTGTATTTGCATCATTGATTTGGATCGTTTGTCATAGGGATCAATGACTCACATTCAAATGAGGGAAGTAATGTGGTGGCGTGTAATAAATGATATACAATTGCTAAAATGGCTTCCCAAGCATGTGCTAAGTCTTCATCACCGCCACTACAAAGGGATAAACATATTGGGGGATTGGCATGATGCAAAATTGACTCTTGGCGATTTGTGCTTAGACTTGAAAGGATTTTTTGCTTGCTTAATGAGCATATTGTGAAAGGTATGTTATCTTTCAATGGAATCAAATGCAAAAACCAATAAAACTATTTTGGTGACTTCATTACAAGAAGTGCCATTTACAGTTATGAAAGAGTGAAGTACTCTACATCTTCCCCCCTTTTTAAACATAATTAAGAAATCATCAGAAGATTTCCATTTATAATTAGTATGCCATGGAAGTGACTGAAGTTACTTGATTAGGGAGTTATTAGAGTATGTTGGTCCTGCAATTTTCTTATAAATTGGTGATCTTGATGAAATCTTCATGAACCATTCTTTCTGTGTAGATAGGATGTACATTCACTTGTTTTGTATGCTCTTTTTGTTTCCCTATTCTATAGAATTCTCTTCTTTACATTCATGACTGATGATCTATGTTCTTATAGAACTAAGAAATTAGGAGAGTTTCTTTTATAGAATCAGGTGAATTGGAAAGATTCAAAGAGAGTAGCAGCATCCATTGAGCTCATGTGAGATTTTCTCCTTTCTATTTTTTCATCTGGATGTGGGCTTTAAGTCCTAGTCTGTGAACTCCAGTAGTTCCTTATTTCTAAGAGTTTCCAGATTAGGATCTCATGCAAAGAGGCATCATTGCTCTCTCTTCCCTTCCCTCACATCTACTTTTCCTAATAGAGAAACAACTCTAGATGTGGGAGTGTTGTCCTCTCAGATGGAACAAATGGAGATGGAGGAGAGGTTTGTGGTTGTTGCTACTGCTTTCCTAGCTAGAATAATGTCACAACCAAATCTAGCTATGGGTGGCTTCCTCTAGTTTCTGTTTCGATGAGACAATTGGAAACCTCAAAACTAGAAGTGAGGAGTCACATGCCTATGCTTGGGACTGGGCATAATGAAGGGGACTCTAGTTTCTAGGTTTCCTTTTGATGTTATCCCTTGTAGCATTTCTCACTTTTGTGAGTGTGGTTGGAGAGTCAGAGCAAAGGATGCCCATTATTTGAACAAATAGATGGCGTTGAAGGGTTTCTGAGCTCCAATGACATCTTACAAACTACCACCCATCAACATCATGGCCTAACTCCCTACCAAAGTTGAAGAGAATACAAAATTAGGACAATTATCTTAGCCTACTAGAGGAGATAATTTTGTTACAAAGGCATCTTTTTTGTTTTTTTGAATGCACCTAGTAAACTTTTTAACATGACTGGTGATGCTAGTGCGACAAGCCCTCCATCTCCACACAAATGCTTTTTTCCCAGAGCAATGAACTGGTGAGGCCACAACACGGGGGACCACATCCCCTAGAAAGAACACTTCAAACTTGTGAGCTCATTGGCCCAACAAAGGCATAAAGCCTACGAGCTCATTGACCCAGTGGGGGTTTGAACTCTGGTGGCCGCCACTACAACTGAGTGACTTAACCACCGAACCATGCCCATATCATCCTTACAAAAGCATCTCTTATCAGTTAAGAGATGGTTATATTTCAATCCTACTGTAACTGATTGTCAAAATAAAATATGACATATGTCATCTAAGCATGTAGCTTGTTGTTCCCTTGTTCTTATAAAAGGGAATTCGGGGCTTATTAAAACTGTGGCTTCTAGTACATACTTTCTAGATTTAGTTTGAAGTGTGGGAATGAAATAGATCTTGGAGAAGATTTGTATAACAGTACATAAAAATAGAGTTAGTTTTCCTAATTTAGGTGATGTTTTGAGTTTAGAATTTGATATACTTGCAAAGTCCTTTGCGTACCTCTCTTTCATGTACATTGAGTAAATGACATAAGATGAATATACATGCACATGAAAGGCTGTGTAGACTAGAAGAAGGTTTTCTAAGGCACATGAGTAAGTAAACTTTTGTTTGTTATCAAAAGTAGAGCCCAAAACCTTTGTTGAAGCTAGCAAAGAAGATGGATGGATAAAAGGAATGGAAGAAGAATTGGATTAGATAGAGAAGTATCAGACATAGGAATTGCTTCCCAGATTAGCCAACAAGAATGTCATAGCAACAAAGTGGGTGTTTCGGAACAAGTTGTATGAAGATGGTGAAGTTGTGAGGAACAAAGAAAGATTGGTGTGCACGGGTTATTTACAAGATGAAGGCATTGATTTTGAGGAGACATATGCTCTGATAGCTAGAATGGAGGCAATTAAGATGTTTCTTGCTCGTACCACTCATAAGAACATCAAGGTTTATCAGATGGATGTCAAGTCAACATTCTTGAATGGGGATCTAGAGGAAGATGTCTACATTGAGAAACTAGATGGTTTTCAGTTGTCAGAAGATCCAGACATGGTGTGCATACTTAAGAAATATTTGTATGGTCTCAAGAAAGCTCCTAGAGCTTAGTATACTAGGTTGGATAAGTACTTACTTCAGTAGGGCTTCATTAAAGGTACTATAGGCAACAATCTTTACATCAAGGAAGAAGGAGATATGATATTGATATTTGAAGTATATGTTGATGACATCATCTTTGGTGGAGATGATGATATGTGTAAGAAGTTTTCAGAGGAGATGGAAAAAGATTTTTAGATGTCTATGATTGGTGAGATGTCTTTCTTCCTTATACTTCAAATTGCTCAACTAGATGATGGTATTTTCATTTCTCAGGCTATGTATATTAGACAGATGTTGAAGAAGTTTGGTATGGAGGATTCAAAACTAGTGAGTAATCCTATTGTCACTGAATGTCACTTGATAAAGTATGATGAGTCTCTAGAGGTTGATCAGTCTTCCTATAGATCTATGATTGGAGGATTTTTGTACTTGACTACTTCTAGACTTGATATTATGCATGTAGTATGTGCGGTTGCCAGATGTTAAGCTAATCCCAAGCAAACACATGAGAAGGTAGTTAAAATAATATTTAAATATTTGAAGGGAACTCTAGATTATGGCTTATGGTACCCAGGGGGTAATGATTTTGATCTGAGTGCTCACATTGATGTTGATGAGGTTGGTTGTGTTGATGATAGAAGTACAAGTGTTGGCACTTTCTTTTTAGGAAGTAGATTGGTTTCATGGCAGAACAAGAAGCAAGATTTAGTGTCCTTATCAACTTCAGAGGCAGAGTCTATTGCAGTAGCATCCTTCTCTACACAAATGTTATGGATGAAGCAAAACTTGAAGGACATTAAGGTATTTTATGATGAACTTATTCCTATTTTGTGTGATAATACAAGTGCTATCAATAGTTCCAAGAATCTAGTGATTCATTCTAGAACCAAGTATATAGCAATTAGGTATCACTTTTTGAGAGAGAAAGTTGCGGATAAGGAAGTAAGGTTGGAATATGTTCCAACAAAGGATCAAATTGCAAGTATTTTCACAAAAGCTATTGCAAAGAACACTTTTGAAGATCTCTAGTAAAGGTTAGGGGTAATTGCCCCTCCTTCTTCTTGCTGGATGAATAGAGGTGCATTTGTCTAGGGGGAGTTCATGCTATATATTTTTCTTGGACTGATGATGGCTACCTCTTAGGGGGAGTAAGTAGTTGTGATTGTTGACAAAAGAAGCCCTGGAGAGAGAGAGAGAGAGAGAGAGAGAGAGAGAGAGAGAGAGAGAGAGAGAGAGAGAGAGAGAGAGAGAGAGAGAGAGAGAGAGAGGTTTGTGCCCTAAGGTAGAGAAGTAGTTTCCCTTTATCCTTGATGTCAAATGGGGAGAGAAAGAAATGCACATCTAAGGGGGAGGATGTGGTTCCATCAATGACAAAGGGGGAGATTGTTGGCAATATGTGTTGTCATTATGTTTTCATTGATGCCAACACTTAGAGTAAGGACAACACTCAGTTTGTGATGATGTTATACTAGTGAGATATAGTGGTAATGTTGATGTTTAGTGTTGCTAATATTCAATGATGTTCATGATGTTCATATTGGGCTCCTGAAGTTCATAATGGGCTCCAGATGTTCATGGTTGGATGTCATGCCCTAATCAGGTTCAAGTCAAGTTGTTTTCAATATAATTGTGGTTAGAAAAGTAGTGAGATGCAGTGATGTTCTTAATGTTCATGGTTGGATGTCATCAATGTCAATTCAAGTTGTCTTGTGCATGCTTGTGGTCAGCAAAGATGATTTCATGATGAAATATTAAGATGGGAATTAGAAGCACTAAGATGAATGATGATACATTAAGCTATGTTTAGGATGAGAAGATGTTTTTGGTGGCATGTGGCATGTCATATGATCCTTCTTGTTGTTACTAAGGACACATGTGCTATTATATGAAGGTTCTAGCCTCCAAAAGTTGGTGAGGGTTTCTGCCACAGATAGTTGCCTGAAAGACTGTCTAGTAAAATGCCTTATATTCCTCTGCATTTTCAGATATGGTCATGTCATTCCGAATATAAGTTAAGTATGATGTAAAGGTTCTAAATCCAAAGTTTTAAGTCTTTTGTCCTCCGTAGTAAAAGTTATGAGATATAGAGTTTTGGTCTATGCTTTGGCATAATCAAGTGATGATGAAGATTGTTTGGAATGCTTTGAATTCCTCCACAATGATAGACATGGCTGTTTGGTTTTGAGGATATGTTCACAGTAATGTATGAGTGCATCCATATGAGTTTTAGGTGTTTTGGAGGTCTGCAAGATTAGTTTTCAAATGGCAGTTGTGATACAGAGAGTTCCAGGTGCCTAGCTATTCTTAGGACACAGCTGATGAAGTGTGCCAACTTGTTGTAGCATGAAATAGTACATTGACAGATGGAAGATGGTCTTGATGATCCGATGTTGTCTCTAGTTGCTCCACAAGGTGTTTTTTGTTTTGGTTGTGGTAAAAAATGATGATATTTCCAGACTGTGCCTCTATTTGGCCAACTAGAGAATGTTGAAGGTATACGCCACCATGTTCTTGTTGTTTGGAGTTCAAGGATAGTTTGGAGATGTTGTATAGGTCTTGCAGACTCATCTAGAGGAAAAGCATGCAATGGTTTATCATTCATGAGTACCACAAAGTTGAAATGACCATTGTGCTACAAGCTTCATGTGTTCTTGCTTAAGGGTAACCTAATTGAAATTTGTAAAGCATGCAGATGTCATCCATTAAAGAATGATGTTGTGAAGACTGTTTAGGACCAAACTAAGCATGAATTGGGATCTGTAAGGCATGTGGTTCCTTTTGGAATAGCGTGTTGTTCATGATAGGGCTTTGCCTATGCATGTTTCATGTTGTGAACTCTGGCCGATGTGTAAAATTTCTTATTGTTGTATTGGTCAACTTGTAATGAAATCAATCTAATGTCATGTATATATTGTAAACCTAGTTGGTCTAGGTGAAGTATTTTGTGAAAATGAAAATATGAAAGTGTTAAGAGAAGAATATGAAAATCATATGCATTGTGATGTCAGACTAAAGGAGAAAGGGTAGAAGTGTTAGAGGCTATCTTGATTCATCTTGAAGATATTTTTGTGATACGAGGGAAGTGAAGAGTGTTTCTAATTGATGAAATTGTCAAGAGGAGTAGATTTGCAATCATAAAAGGTGTGAGCTTCAATGTCAGTTTTCAACTAGTAGGACTGTCATATAGTAATCTTTTCTAATTTTGTTCTTAGTTTAGGAAGTAGCTGCTTCCTTGGGATTGACCCAAAAATAAAGTCTTCAAGGAGTTATGGATTCCTTAGGAGTGACCCTAAATCATAGTTTATAGGGAGTAGTAGCTTCCTTGCATTGTATCCCTAAAACAAAGTCAACGGGGAGTAGTTTCTTCCTTGGGTTGTATTCCTAAAACAAAGTTGTAATTTTGAGCTTCATATATTGTGAGTTAATCCTCACCGTGGTTTTTCCCTTCTTAGGTTTTCCATGTATATCTAGTGTTATGTATTGATGTGCATTGTGTTAATCTTTCATGTTTATGTCAATGTTATAATTCTTAAGTTTTAATCTTCTTCAGAGGATTTGAAGTATGATTAGATACTGATTCACCCCCTACTCTTAGTATCCTATTGTGTTCAACACCCCTTACACCTGCAATTCCCCTTAGTACATCAGTCATCCGTGGCCCCAACGCCTGATGTGCCTCAGATCATTCCTTTAGGTATCTCACTACCTACCCCTGCAGTTGCACCACCTATGCTTGTAGTTGTGCTACCTGTGCATCTCCCTAGGCCTATGCTAGCTGAGCCCGCAATTGCCCAATTTGTGCCTGCAACTGTACCACGTCCACTTGCAGTTGATCTACCTATGCCTGTAGTCTATAAACCTCCACGTCATCATCACCCACCTCCTCCTTATTCTTCTCCTCCTTGGTCTCCTCCTTGACCTCCTCCCTACCACCATCTCCACATCCTCCTCCTCAGCCTCCTCCTTAGCCTCCTCCTTACCTCCATCACCTCCCTATCCTACCACCTATCCTATTGGCATCATGAAATAAATCAGTCACTTAGATGCTCACCATGCATAATATGGAGGTGTCATCTCCATATCTGCAACACCCAACCACAAATCTCAGGCCCTCAGTTGTGACCCATCAAACTATGCAATAACTGATCATCGATCAATCGCTACACCCCATTGTGGTTCCTCTAACTATACCCATGGGAATATTACCTCCTCCTAAGTGACATCATGTACAATACTAAACTGGTGCAAAACTTGATTAGGCATGTACTTGTCTATAATCTTCTCAGTGCTTCCCATCAGATATTGGGGCTATCACACATATGTTAGTTAAACTACATCATTTGACCAACTCTCACACGCTATCCACAATCTCTATATCACCAATCGTACATTATTAATCACCCTCCTCCAATAGCCTAGAGCCCCCAGTATGTGGTGTTGTAGCACTCCTCCATAGTCAAACACATATGGTTGTCTCTACTCCCATGTCCTGACTGTAATTGACTGAGTAATGGTGATGTGCTCCCATGCTCAAATGTGTAGAGGTGCCATGCCACATGCCAAACTAACTCCATGTCGATACATCGCTGCATCCATATCATGATAGAGGTGGGATAGCACATAGGGTGCCCACACGGATACCACCTCGAAACATTTCTTGTAGCACCACACCCCATCCAACTACAAACCCCCATGATCTCTTGTTTGGCACAAGAGTAGCTTCTATGACCCCTACCACAAATAGTGGCAATGCATTTAACATGCCCATGGCTTGGACATATCTCATCCCCATCCTCCCTACATCTTTCAATACCACTGTTGGTGTGAACACAACCTCTATGTATCATTCTCCCCATTGGTAATCATACACCACTCTCTCTCCATGAATGGGGATATGTAGTATACTCCACACATCCTCTAAGGTGATGGCCATCTCTCCTATAGCTAACAGGAAGGCACACTGCTCACTCTATCACCTCTCCACTAGGACTGTCATCATCACTTGATGTAAATGTATCTTGAGCATCTCAACTATCCATTGTAAAACCACCATCCTTAGGAAGAATCTATCCATCCCATCCAATCAATTCCATAGTACGTGGGTAGGCAATCAAGGCTCCCTACACTATAGAATGTCCTCATCATCCTGCAATCATCAAAATCCATCTCATTAATATCATTTTTCTACTATCCATCTGACTGGGTGCTAATCCAAACTGTGTAAGTGCTACACCATGTGTGTGTGATACTTTCTTCCCTCTAGGTGCTAAAATGCACCCCAATGCTAAATCCTTGGGCCTTAGTACTAATAGGCACATAGGCACTAGTCCCCACCCTCCCCTCTCTCCAAGGCATGTAGGCGCTAGAACTTCTCACCTCGCATTCTCTCCCACCCATACTTTCATTGCTAATCTAGCCTCCTCGATATTAATTGTTAGAGTAGGCACTGATCTTGGACTAAGCACTAAACTCTACATTTTCAACATTAGTCCCTACTATTTCGATGCTAACACTCACCTCCCCTTTTCTACCCATTGGCGCTGATTGTGTATGTGATCAAAAAATTTGGATAAAAGAAAATGATAAAACAATACAAATGCATTAACTTAATCCAAATCTTCAATACCTCAGATAGATGCATGCATAATAGGTTGTGTTACCATTTTTCACTTATAGCTCAAATTGGTAGAGCTGGTACATCAAGTTCATTTTTTAAAGTGAAGGTTTTAACATTTTATACTATGATTTATTTTGCATAGTCTAAGGTACATGAAGACTTTATTTTTCATTGTTATAAAAGAAGGAAAAGGTTTAGATCGTCATTCATTTGGAGAAGGATTGTTTGAAAGATAAGTTATTTCATTTCACTACAATGTTTATTCATTTTACAAATGAAATACATAAAATAAATAAACATTGCATTGAATGAAAGATTGATAGATCAAATGTCCCGCATAGGCCGTGGGAATAGCTGAATAAGTGTAAATATAAGAAATACATTATGCATCTAAAGATAGAAGAGAGAAGGATCATAGCCATCATTGCCTTTTAGTGTCTCCAGTTTTTGAGGTTACTTTCTATCCTAGATCCTGATCTCCAACAAGAACCCACAAAAAATTGGAAAAAGACTTGTTAGAGCTCTAGTTATTGGTTCCCTATGTGCCTATCAGAAGAGGCATAACACATTGCCTATAATGCACTAGATCAGATATACATCATTCACATATAGAAAAATTGGAAATGAAACAATCATCGAACTTCATTGTTTTATCTAATCTGTTTGTTTCACGTGCAGGTATAGGATAAGTCATGTAGCTGTTTGAAGACATATCAACATGTGGTTTAAAGTGGGCTCCCACAAGGGTTGAGCCCAACATGCTGCCCCCCTAAATCTTAAAGGGGATGGAATGGAATAGAGATCATTATTCATATTGCTTAAATTGAATAACTGAACTGAAGGAGTATCAAATCAATCAGGTGCATTTGTTTTGAGAATAGGACACACTCATGACTGCCGTTCAAGAAATGAAGTGAAACCACAAGGATGAGCTGAACTCATATAGGACAACATTCAATGCATAAGAACATTTGTCATTATTGATTCAATAGTCATTGGAGAAGTGAGAGTTATAAATGAGCATTGAGACAACTCAATAATATGTAAAACTGAGTATAGAACAACAATGATCAAAATAGGATAATCAAGTAGATATGTGTCCAGATGGAGCTCAACTCTCATGAAATTCTTTTGCTATTATAAAGATGATATTTTTGTTGCTCCTATCTCAAGAGTGACAAGAAGTAGGTTTATGATTATCTCTATTTATCATGAACATCATAGATCCATGTATGGGACAACCAGAACATCAAGTACAATTCCAACATTTCTATGTTAAATATTTGCCAATGAATAACATCATTCAGTGATGTATGACTATTTTAGTCGCATGATAGCATGAGAATAAGTATCAGATATATGCATGATGGAACAAACTGAAGAGTGCAGATGGACAACCATAATGATATAATTGCAAGATATACATAGTGCATATTGCTTTAGATAGTCAAGTATCCGATGAGTGCCATGAAGATACAGTGAGCTTAACTAAAAGTAGTCAATGCAATGTCATGCTACCAATTTGTCATTCAGGGTATAAACAGAGTTCAAGATGCATTTCAGAAAAAGTGGTGGTAATAGTGAGGTTGCAACATCCATAGTCATCTACAGGGGGTGTATACATCAACATAACAATTACAATAATATGTCAAAATAATATGCATTATTTTAGATATGATTCAATGGTTCAAGTGAATGCAAAGAAAGAATGGAAGTATCATATCCATCAGATTGAGAACAATGAAGTTTTAATTCTATGAACATCAAGGTATAATTTGCAAATTTGAATGCTACAGGAAAGGACAGTCAAGTTGATACATTCATCGTGTATCTCATTTCCATGATACAGTAAGAGTAACCGTATCAATAATACACAGGAGAAATAAAAGAGTATGATTGCATATTCAGATCAAAAGAGAAAATTTAAAAAAAGGAACAGCAGTGTCAAGAAATAATCTCAAGAAGTGCTGGAGGAGAAGCCACAACCAGTACAATGCCTATCAGAGCCCATTACAAATCCTTGCCATTGTTTTGCATAAACAGTTTTAGGTATAGTCAAAGAACAGATTCAGGAGATAAATGTATTGGAAAAGTAGATGGTTGAACTACCAAATTAGAGGAAGATAATCTTTCATTAGTCTACTAAAAAAACTGGGGGTCTAGATATCAAGGATCCCGAGTTCATATACCCGAAAAGAGTGCTCATAAATGTCAAAATGGCAAACACAGAAGACAAATATCGAGTTTTGAACTCACAGCCATAAAAAATGCACAGAGATATCATTATTCATGTCATGGCCTTATAGAAGCAAGTGAACAAGAGATACATGTACTTGAATCCATTTTCTGCATACAGGCATCATAACCCTTATGGGTTTAATACACAGATTCCAAGTACAAGCAATGTTTATATAGCAGTGGCCTTCAGAGTAGAGGTCCTGTAAAAATATGACAACTTTCATAGTGTTTCTACCTAAATGTAAAAGAGAAAATGCTTTCATATCAATGAGTACTCTAAAACCCTTATCTAGTTTCATTGAAAAATTACAAAGACAGAGTAAATGCAAGGGTTCGAGTGACATGGGTTTATTCAAGCATGTCAAACTCATAACAATGAATCATAGTCGCATCTTGGATATAGAGAGAGAACATCTTATTCAAATCATACAAGCAAAATACATTAGAGAGTTTGCCTTAGCTGCAGCTAACTAGAGGATACCCACTTTGGGTTTTCAACATATAGTTGCAGACAAAGACTGAAACATGGAGTTCAAGCCATGAAGACACAATAGAAAATTGCAAATACATAAGGTCGTGGCCTGCCAAAATAAATTGGTTATGAATGTGAGATTTAAACAATATAAGGTTCAAGAAATGAAACTTACCTTTCTAGATACTCAGAGCCAAAGGATTCTTCTTCTCTTTTTGTTTCATTTTGCTCTTGAATGGAGCTCAAACAGTTGTAGTCATGGCGCCCCAAATGACAGTGAAAAAATAAACACAAATCCATCAGAAACAATCTGAAGACTATGCTTTGAAAGGCCATTTGTATCTCAAAAATTGAAAGGAAATCAAGAATATAAGTCACATTTGTATCAGACAATATTTTACGTTCATTTTATGTATGAATTCCATCAAGAAATGCAAAGACGTAGCTAGAAATCGAATGGTTTTCTCCAAACCCTAGCCATGGCAGCGCTAAGGCAGAGCTCCATCATCTCAAAAATGCAAAAGTAAAATGATGCAAGAATGTAGGGTTTTGAATTAGTTTTGATCTAGGGTTCACTTAGAAGCCCTTAAAAAATGGTGATTTTAATCACATTTTATTCATTTTGTAGGCTTCAACTAATTCCCCTTCATGGTATCATATTTTTCCTAATGCCTAAGTCCCAAGACTTAGAGTGGTGTTCAAACCTTAGGTTCCCTTGTATATGTTATGCCAAGGTTTGATACCTTTAACTCATTTTGGTCCCTTTTGAAGATAGATCTCATGCCCTTAGAGTTTTGCAGACATGTTTGCAGTGAAAGGCCATAAAGGCCTTTCATTTTTGTAAACCTCCCATATGCCTTGAAATATTTTTATGATTTTTTATAGAAAAATCAATTGCTATACAATGTATATACTTGGTGAATTATAAGCCTTGCATTTCCATTTTTGTAAAAATCAAATCAAATCAAGATGAAGAATAAAACTGCAAATCTATTGTAAGACAAATATTAAAGCAGTATTCTTTATAAATTACTTTTAATATTTTGTCATTTTAAGCAGTTAAAACAAGTAAAGCAAATGAAATATCCTTTTCTAGATTTGCATTATTTTGGGGCAGATATTGACAAAAAAAAGAGTTTTTGGGGCATACAAAGCCAATTTTGGTGAGGGCTACCTTGGAGAACATTATTAACAGCTTTCATACACAGTTTGGAAGCATTTTGGTGGCCCATTTTTTGGCTTTTCTGAGGAGCTCAAAAATGGATTGGCATGTCTATTATTAGGAGTTTTTTTCTAGCCTTTCGGAGGGATCATTCTACAGGATATATGGCAGATGGTTAGTTATTTCTGGGTAGTCTCTAAGTTAGAGATTTTAGAGATTAGAGTTTAGATTTTCAAAGTCTTCCTCTCACCCTAAGAGAGTTGTACTTCAGTTTATTTGTACTCATTATCCCTTCTAGTTTATAGAGCAGTAGTTTTCATTCCCATTTGTCTACTTATTTGCAAAGTTGATCTGATATTGCATTGTGATAGTTATTTATCCTTTGTTTTGTCTTGAATTTTGTGATGGGTATGCAAGTTTATTATTTGATTCAAGTTGCATGTTGTGTTATGATGAACCTTCATGCGAAATATTAATGAATTAAGTGTAAACAAGGGGTTGTGAGCATTAAAGTTCTGTGAACTGATTGTGAGTAAGATCTGGTAGGAGTTTAAGTATTGGTGCATCACCTTGGGAGTTAGTTTTAGTTACCTATTTTCATTTCAGTTATCCATCTATCTCTTTTCCCATAAAGTTATTTAGATTAGGAAAATCATAAGGAGAACTAGCTCACTTTAGAGATTTACTCTCAACATATATTACCCACAATCTGAGAGGGTTCCATGTTGCAACAGGATAGCTATGTTTATCTTTGCTAAGGGTACAATCCTGATTGCCAACAATTTTTTGCAGGCCAGGTGGGACTATGAAAGTGTTTTTAGAGAAGTTTTTTCAATCCTCAAGGCTACTATTCTTGTATATGCAACAACATTCCAGCCTTTGGAGGCTTTTTACAATATACATGATGACTCATTTATCTAGTTTTGCTTGCAGATTAGTGTTACTAGCTTATGAAAACCAGATCTAGTTCAGATTCATTAGACTATTTGTAATTGTCTTCACCAAGAAGAAGGGGTAGGACAACAAATAGAACAGTTGATTCATCAAAGAGGTCAAAATCAACACCTTCAAGACTCATTCCTCCAACTCGAATACAAAGAAGCAGAAGTCTGGTGCTGATAATATAGTTACCCATAATGGCTAGACAATTCACATTTGCGCCTTTTAATGGAGGCAGCCCATTACAACTTGCCCAACGTGATGATATTCTAGTTGCAACCCTCAAAGGACTGTCATACTTCACTAGAGAAGATCACATTATAGTTGGTGAGCACATTCAGGACGTGGCAAGGCTGTGTTCGGTGCATAATGTTACCCAAGAAAATGTAGCAATCAGATTGTTAGCTCCATCATTAAAGGGTAAAGCTTTGCAATCGTTTAAAGGTCTTCCAGAAAATTTAATAACATCATGGGATCTACTAGGAGACGGTTTGTACAAACATTTTGAAGACAAGTCCGATCATCTCTCATTGCTGGAGCAGTTGAGCACCATCAAAAGAGCCCCCCATGAACACATGGCAGTTTTCAACTACCGATTTCAGAGGACTTGGGATAGGATCCCCGCAACTGTAAAACCCCTGCCAAGGCATGCATTTTTGTTTTATCTTAAAGCTTTGAATAGCAAAATTTCTTTAATGATCCAATCTATGGGTGGAACCACCCTTCCTGATTCTTTTGAAGTTGTTGTTAGAGAAGAAAACTGCCTTATTCAAGTAGGGAAAATAGCCCCAAGACCTCCCTTACGCATTTTTTCTGGAAATCCAGCCACCAGTGCCCATGGCAGTTCCCCCTTTGGTTGTTATCCCAATTGTTCAGCAATAGGGAACCAAGCTATAGCCCAACAAACCACTGTTCCAGTCTAGGAATTCCAAGTGCTTGATAGCACAATAAAAACCATTGTGAATGAGTTGGTAAGTTTCAAGAAGCATAGTGGTCAAGAGTATAGGCTTTACCAAGCCCCGTATCAGCCCAATCAGCAGAATAGGCCACCTTTCCAAGTTGATCCTCAGGGTCAAAGAAGAAATTATAACCCTCGACCTTTCCAATCCTATAATCCTAATGTTGCCAATACTTCAAAAGAGCTTGTACCCACTCAGAACAACATGGTTCAAGATAGTGACTAGTGTTATCCATGTCACAAACTCCATAACCAAGCTGCATGTACAAATGGTGTTAGGAATCAAGCTCTTATGGTACAAAATAATTATGCAAGTTCAGAAAGTGTCTCTGGTGAAGTTTCAACTTAGCAAAATAATGTTGATGTGACCTTAATCAACTGGTAAGACACTGATTTCTACAGTGTAACTTACCCCAAAGGCCAAAATCAGCAAAATACACCTGTTTCAACCAACACAAGGTCAAAGCAGAGGGCTACAGATATTAATCAGCAAGCTGCAGTTGTACAGCAGTAGCCTGTGAGAGATAAATTTTAGACTTTTCCATCACAAGTTGCCCCTATAGAACTACAAAAAGTGCAAATTCTGCAAAGAGATCAAACTGTACCAAGAAAAGATCAGTCCAAAGTACAATCACAGCCTTCACAAAGGAAGAATGATGTTGCTACTATGAAAGGACAACAAAAGGTAAATCCTATTTATTTCAATATAGTGGATCATTTTAAGAAAGCTACAGTGAGTATTTCAGTAATGGATGCATTATGTATTCCTAGCCATTGATAGAATCTATTGCAGGAGGCATTGGCTGAACTTTCAATTTCTGATTGTTCTAATCAAGAAAAGGCCAAGGTTGTACTTGCCAACAATGCAAAAATTAAGAGTGGACAGCCAACCAATGAGGTAAAACCTCCTCCTTTTTTCCTAAGTCTGATTATTGGTGACAAACTTGTTCATAATTGCATGATACATTCTGGAGCCAGCAGTTCTGTCATGCCCAAGAGCCTAGCTGATTCATTAGGATTAGTTTATGAACCCCTTTCAAAAGGAGTGGTCCAGCTAGATGGGTCTGCTATTAATACCATAGGGATAATTAGAAATCTACCACTTACACTGCATGTGTGTCCTAATTTTGCCATCCATCAAGACATTTACATCATTGATCTGCTACCTAGTTTTTCTATATGCCTTTCTAGGAAATTTACTGCTAAATTGGGTGGGTTTTATCTTTTGATTGGTCCCACTTGTTTTTTAGAACAAGATATGGTATGAAAGTAACCGTACAATCTGAACCACTTGCAAAGCATCATGTTGAGCCCTATGTCTTGAACTTAATAAATGCTAACCTTTACATCACCCATGGGCAGCAGGATCAATCCATGAGCCTAGATCCCAGTGCACCTATAGAAGATATAAATTTAGATGACTGGGCAGTTGAAGATCATGAAGATGACCCTTTCCATCACACAGATGAGGTAGGATTAGGCATTTATATGATACAAGAACCTAATGCAGTGATTCCTAATTTGATTAAGGACCAAAGTCAGTCTAAACAACAAGAAAATTAGCTTTGGAAGCTGTACTTTGATGGATCAAGGAACAAAATAGGAGCTGGTAGAGGGACTATGTTGGTTTCATTCGAAGGAGACAAGTACTATGCAGCATTGAGGTTTGATTTTAGCTGCACAAACAATGTGGCCGAATATGAGGCCCTGATTCATGATTTAGAATGGGCTAAGAAAAGAGGTATAAAGTGTTTACAAGTTTATGGTAATTCTGAGCTAATTGTAAACCAAGTTAGAAATTTGAATGTTACTAAAAATGATTTTCTCAAAAGGTATAAGCATTGAGTTTGGGATTCAATTGAATTTTTTGATGCATTTAATTTGTTTTCAATTCCCAGAAATCAAAATAAACATGCAGATAGGCTTACTGCACTGGGATATCAGTTTGAGATTTCAGATCAGATTCATAACATAGAGGTATAGCCATATTTTAAAATGGTTGTTAGACCATCTATACCTGACAATAGTGTTTCTTGGCAAGTCTTTGATAATGATGTGCAAATCTTGAGTTTTTTTAGTGCAGAAGTTGAATTTACAACTGATAACCGGCATAAGTACCAACAACAATTTGATAATCAAATTGTGTAGTTGAGATCAAAAAAGCTACCCAAGGGACAAGTGACACTAGAATCAGCATTTAATTTAGATGATCAGTTCAGAAAAGACAAGTGCCGAATGACTGTGAAGTAGGATCACTATGAGGTAGTGGAGATATTCAAGGATAAACTATTGAAATTAGGAAAGGTATGTACTAAAGATGAGCAACTATCTTTTGTTCAATTATGTCAAGAGTTTTCTGATGTTTTTGTGTGAGAATATAAGGATTTAAGGGGGTTTGATCCTAGTTGAGCCCAGCATACCATTGAATTAGAGCCTAATGCCAAGCCTGTTAGGTAGAAACAAAGACCCCTTAACCCAAAACTTGAGCATCTAATGAAGGTTGAGCTAAACAAGTTGATTGAGAGCAACATAATATTCCCAATCAAGCATACATCCTGGGTCTCCAACTTAGTACTAGTCAGAAAGAAGAATGGGGAGATTCTACTTTGTGTCAATTTCTGTGATCTAAATCAAGCTTCATTAAAAGATCACTACGCCCTTCCTTCAATGGAACAAATAATTCAAATTGTTTCTAGTTCTGATAGACTTTCCTTGTTAGATGGCTATTCAGGCTATAACCAGATCTTGGTGAAGGAAGAGGACTAATATAAAACTACATTTATGACTAAGTGGGGTACCATGGCCTACAGGAAGATGCCATTCAGTTTGTCCAATGCAGGGGCAACCTTCCAGAGGGCAATGGATATGGTCTTCCATGGCCTTATGAATAAAATAGTGTTGATATTTTTAGATGACATAACAATTTTTTCAAAAGATTCTAATGATCATTTTGACCACTTGAAGCAGATTTTTCAGAGATGCAAAGAATTTGGAGTTTCCTTGAACCCAAAAAAGTGCATATTTTCAGTTCATGAAGGTAAACTCCTCAGCCATATTGTTTCAAAGCAAGGTATTTCTATTGACCCTAAAAGAGTTTCAACTATTCTAGATTTACTGCTGCCTGCACATAAGAAAGGCTTGTAGAGCTTTGTTGGCAAAATTAATTTTGTCAGGATATTTATTCCAAACATTAATGCTTTGTTACAACCCCTCACTGCTATGCTAAAGAAGAACATACCTTTCAATTGGACTAAGGAAGGAAAGAGAAGCTTCAAGCAGATCAAGGAAGCTCTCACAGCTACCCCTACCCTCAGTAATCCTAATTATGAGAGGGATTTTATTTTATATGCTTTTGGAGGTACAGATACAATTTTAACAATGTTATGCCAGCAAAATGATGAAGGCTTGGAGCAGCCAGTGGCATTTTCTAGCCAGGTACTACATGACTATGAGGTAAAGTATTCTTTTGTTGAGAAGTATGTTTTTTCTATTATTAGAAGCCTCAAAAAGTTCAAACATATGTTCTCCAATAATAGAATTCATTTGATGGTTTCCCACCCAACTGTCAAGATCTTTTTACTTAACATAGATATAAATGATAAGAGGGCTGGTTGGATAACCAAGGTTATGGAGTTTGATGTTGATATTAAGGTAACTAAGCTAAATAGGGGCAAGGGATTATGTGAGTAGCTTGCTGGGAATGAAGAGCATAGCCAAGAACATGAAGAGGATGTAGAAATAGTGTTGAATAATAGTGAACCAATTGTTATTCCAGCTCTTACAAACAACTAGATGCAGCAGTGATGCACTATCTGTAGATTGATGAATGCCCCTAAGGTTTGGATAGGGAAGGAAGAAGGTATTTTAGGTTACAAGCTACTCCTTATGCTATCATTCAAGGTGTTTTGTATAGAAGAGATTTTAATGGTGTATTTCTAAGTCATTGAACCAAATCAAGTTAATAGACAGTTAGAAGAGTTTCACAATGGACCTTCAGGAGGTCATTTTGTTGCAAGGACAAGTACCTTGAAGATAATGCAAGCTAGTTATTACTGGCCAGACCTGTTTAAGGATGCATTTGCTTGGGTAAGGTGTGAAAAATGCTCATTATTTGCAAGTAAGAAAAGGCTTGCAGCCTTACCTCTGCATCCTATCAAAGTTGAACAACCATTTGCAAAATGGAATCTTGATTTCATAGGACCAATAAACCCACCTTCAAGTGTAGGTCATGAGTGGATTTTGACTGCTACAGACTATTTTACCAAGTGTAGTGAGGTTGTTTCTTTGAAAGAAGCAAATTAATCTATTGTTTTATGTTTCTATTAGGATTTGGTACACCAGATTCAATCATTTTTGACAATGGTTTAGCTTTTATTGGTTTAAGGATTTCAGATTGGTCTATTAAAAATAAAATCTTTTTGAATACTTCTTCTAACTATCACCCATAGGGTAATGGGCAGGCAGAATCCACCAATAAGAACTTGATAAGGATCATCAAAAAGACTATTGAAGACAACCAGAGGACACGGAATGAGAAGTTGAAGTTAGGTCTTTGGGCTGACCAGATTACTCCCAAGAGAGCTACTGGTTGTTCTCCATATGTGCTTACTTATAGTAAGGAGGCTAGATTGCCCATTTCAGTAGAATTACCAAGTTTGACTTTCATCAAATAACTTGAACTACTAGAGGAACAACCTTTAGTGGTAAGGCTAGCTCATCTTATAGAATTAGAAGAGACCAGGAAGGAAGCCTTGAGGAAGCTTGAAATCCATCAAGCTCAGATGAAGAATTCTTTTGATAAGAGGGCAAGATCGAGAAGCTTCATTCTTGGTGATTTAGTTTTCAAATGGAATGAATTGAGAAGCAAACCTGGAAAGCATTCCAAGTTTGATACAATTTGGGATGGGACTTATGTAATCACAGAGTGCAAAGAAAATAATGGATTTCAGTTATCCAAGTTAAGTGGAGAGGTGTTGTCTATCCCAGTTAATGGGATCCACATCAAACATTGCCTCTGAGGATAAGTACTACCTTGTATCATAGTAAAGTAGTGCTGTAGTTAATAAGTGCTTCATGCACATTTACTTTCAGTTAGTTTTGTTTCCTTAAGTGCTATTGCACAAGTTTTTTTGGCCACCGAGGCCTTCTAATTTGTTTTCAGTTTGGTTTGCTTTTGCTTTCTGTTACTATTTGGAATAGTGTACAACTAAGTTTCAGTGTTTTCTGAGTTTGAGAAGAGAAAAGTATGACTCAATGCCCAATGGATAGTTAAGGAAACTGGTCCTGATGCTTAGTAGGAAAGTGTATAGCAGAAGTTGCCAGAAATGTTACGATTTTTCACTTACAGCTCAAATTGGTAGAGCTGATATAGCAAATTCATTTTTTAAAGTGAAGGTTTTAACATTTTATGCTATGATTTATTTTGCATAGTCTAAGGTACATGAAGACTTTAGTTTACATTGTTATAATAGAAAGAAAATGTTCAGATCATCATTCATTTACAGAAGGATTTTTTTAAAGATATGTTATTTCATTTCACTACAATGTTTATTCATTTTACAAATGAAAAACATTAAAGAAATAAACATTGCATTGAATGAAAGATTGATAGATCAAATGTCCCACACAAGCCATGGGAATAGCTGAACAAGTGCAAATATAAGAAATACATTATGCATCTAAAGATAGAAGAGAGAAGGATCATAGCCATCATTTCCTTTTAGTGTCTTTAGTTTCCAAGGTTGCTTTCTATCCTAGATCTTGATCTCCAACAAGAACCTACAAACAATTGGAAAAAGACCTGTTAGAGCTCTAGTTATGGGTTCCCTATGTGCCTATCAAAAGAGGCATAACACATTGCCTATAATGCACTAGATGAGATATACATCATTCACATACAGAAGAACTAGAACTGAAATAATCATTGAACTTCATTGTTTTATCTAATCTGTTTGTTTCATGTGCAGGTATAGAATAAGTAATGTAGTTGTTTGAAGACATATCAACATGTGGTGTCAAGTGGGCTCCTAAAAGGGTTGAGCCAAACATGTTTCCCCCTAAATCTTAAAGGGGATGGAATGGAATAGAGATAATTATTCATATTGCTTAAATTGAATAACTGAACTGAAGGAGTATCAAATCAATAAGGTGCATTGGTTTCGAGAAAATGACAAACTCATGACTGTAGTTCAAGAAATGAAGTGAAACCATAAGGGTGAACTGAACTCATATAGGACAGCATTCAATGCATAAGAACATCTATCATTATTGCTTCAATAGTCATTGGAGAAGTGAGAATTATAAATGAGCATTGAGAAAGCTCAATAATATCTAAAAGTGAGTACAGAACATCAATGATCAAAACAGGATAATCAAGTAGATTATGTGTGCAGATGGAGCTCAAATTTCATCAATTTTTTTTGCCATTATAAAGATGAGATTTTTGTTTCTCTTGTCTCAAGAGTGATAGGAAGTAGGTTTATGATTATCTATGTTTATCATGAACATCATAGATCCATGTATGGGACAACCAGGACATCAGGTACAATTCCAACATTTCTATGTTAAATATTTTCTAATGAATAACATCATTTAGTGATGTATGACTATTTTAGTCACATGATAGCATGAAAATAAGTATCAGATATATGCATGATGGAACAAACTAAAGAGTGTAGATGGCCAACCATAATGATATAATTGCAAGATATACATAGTGCATATTGCTTTAGATAGTCAATTATCATATGAGTGCCATGAATATATAGTGAGATTAACTGAAAGTAGTCAATGCCATGTCATGTTGTCAATCTATCATTCAAGCTATAAACAAAGTTCAAGATGCATTTCAAAAAAACTGGTGGTAATAGTGAGGTTGCAACATCCATAGTCATCTATAGGGGGTGTATCATCAACATAACAATTGCAATAATATGTCAAATAATATGCATTATCTTAGATCTGATTCAATGGTTCAAGTGAATGTAAAGAAAGAATGGAAGTATCATATCCATTAGATCGACCACAATGAAGTTTTAATTATGTGAACATCAAGGTATAATTTGCAAATTTGAATGCTACAGGAAAGGATAGTCAAGCTAATGCATTCATCATGTATCTCATTTCCATGCTACAGTAAGAGTAACCCTATCAATAATACATAGGAGAAATAAAAGGGTATGATTGCATATTCAGATGAAAAGAGTAAATTTCAAAAAAAGGAACAGCAGTGTCAAGAAATAATCTCAAGAAGTGCCAGAGGAGAAGCTACAGACAACACAATGCCTATCAAAGCCCATTACAAATCCTTGCCATTGTTTTACATAAATAGTTTTAGGTATAGTCAAAGAACATATTCAGGAGATAAATGGATTGGAACAATAGATGACTGACGTACAAAATCAAAGCAAGATAATCATCCATTATTCTACTACAAAATGGGGGTCTAGATATCAAGGAGCCCGAGTTGATATACCCAAAAAGAGTGCTCATAAATGTCAAAATGGTAGACACAGAAGACAAATATCAATTTTTGAACTCATAGCCATAAAAAATGCACAGAGATATCATTATGCCAGCTGCGGCCTTATCGAAGCAAGTGAACAAGAGATACATGTACTTGAATCTATTTTCTGCATACAAGCATCATAACCCTTATGCGTTTTATACATAGGTTCCAAGTACAAGCAATGTTTATATAGCCGCAGCCTTCAAAGTGAGCAGAGGTCCTGTAGAAATACGATGATTTTCCTAGTGTTTCTAACTAAATGTAAAAGAGAAAATGCTTTCATATTAATGAGTACTCTAAAACCCTTATCTAGTTTCATTGAAAATTTACAAAGGTAGAGTAAATGCAAGGGTTCGAGTGACATGGGTTTATTCAAGCATGTCAAACTCATAACAATGAATCGTAGCTGCAGCTTGGATATAGAGACAAAACATCTTATTCAATTCATACAAGCATAATACATTAGAGAGTTTGCCTTAGCCACGGCTAGCTAGAGGATACCCACTTTGGGTTTTCAAGATATAGTTGCAGACAAAGATTGAAACATGGAGTTCAGGCCATGAAGACACAACATAACACTTCAAATACATATGCCCGTGGCCTACTAGAATAAATGGGTTATGAATGTGAGATTCAAACAATGTAAGGTTCAAGAAATGAAACTCACCTTGTTAGATACTTGGAGCCGAAGGATTCTTCTTCTCTTTTTGTTTCATTTTTCTCTTGAATGGAGCTCAAACAGTTGCAGTCATGGTGCCCCAAATGGCAGTGAAAAAATAAACACAAATCCATCAGAAACAATGCGAAGGCCGCGGTTTGAAAGGCCATTCATATCTTAGAAATTGAAAAGAAATCAAGAATATGAGTCACTTTTGTATCAGACAATATAAATTACCTTCATTTTCTATATGAAATACATGGAGAAATGCAGACACATAGCTAGAAATTGAAGGGTTTTCTCCAAACCCTAGCCATGGTCGTACTAAGGAAGAGCTCCATCATCTCAAAAATGCAAAAGTAAAATGATGCAAGAATGTAGGGTTTCGAATTAGTTTTGTTCTAGGGTTCACTTAGAAGCCCTAAAGGAAATCATGATTTTAATCACATTTTATTCATTTTGAAGGCTTCAACTAATTCCCCTTTGTGGTATCATGTTTTTCCTAATGTCTAAGTCCCAAGACTTAGACTGTTGTTCAAACCTTAGGTTCCCTTGTATATGTTATGCCAAGGTTTGATACCTTAAGCTCATTTTGGTCCCTTTTGGTGAAAGATCTCATGCCCTTAGAGTTTTGTAGACCTATTTGGAGGGAAAGGCCATAAAGGCCTTTCATTTTTTGTAAAACTCCCATATGCATTAAAATATTTTTGTGATTTTTTATAGAAAAATTAATTCCTATGTAATGTATATACTTGGCAAATTATAAGCCTTGCATTTCCATTTTTGTAAAAAATCAAATCGAATCAAGATGAAGAATAAAACTGCAAATCTATTGTAAGACAAATATTAAAGCAATATTCATTATAAATTGATTTTAATATTTTGTCATTTTATGCAGTTAAAACAAATAAAGCAAATCAAATATCCTTTTATGGATTTGCTTTATTTTGGGGCAGATATGGAAAAAAAAAAGAGTTTTGGGGGCATACAAAGTAGATTTTGGTGAGGGCTACCTTGGAGAAGATTTTTGGCAGCTTTCATACACAGTTTGGAGGCATTTTGGTGGCCTGTTTTTTGGCTTTTCTAAGGAGCTCGAAAATGGATTGGCATGTCTATTATTAGGAGTTTTTTTCTAGCCTTTCGAAGGGATCATTCTATAGGATATATGGCAGATGGTTAATTCATTCTAGGTAGTCAGAGTTACAGATTCTAGAGATCAGAGTTTAGATTTTTATAGTCTTCCTCTCACCCTGAGAGAGTTGTACTTTAGTTTCTTTGTACTCATTTTTCCTTCCAGTTTATAGAGCAGCAGTTTTCCTTCCCATTTGTCTACTTATTTTCAAAGTTGATTTGATATTGCATTGTGATAGTTATTTATCCTTTCTTTTGTCTTGAATTTTGTGATGGGTATGCAAGTTTATTATTTGATTCAGGTTGCATGTTGTGTTCTGATGAACCTTCATGTGAAATATTAATGAATTAATTGTAATCAAGGGGTTGTGAGAGTTAAAGTTTGATGAACTAATTGTGAGTAAGATCTGGTAGGAGTTTAAGTATTGGTGCATCACCTTAGGAGTTAGTTTTAGTTACCTATTTTCATTTTAGTTATCCTTCTATCTCTTTTTCCAGAAAGTTATTTAGATTAGGAAAATCATAAGGAGAACCAGCTCACTCTGGAGATTTGCTCTCAACATAGATTACCCACAATCTAAGAGTTTTTTCCATGTTGCAACAAGATAGCTAAGTTTATCTTTGCTAAGGGTGCAATCCTAATTACCAATAGGTTGATCAATTGATTTGATATGTTGGTTGCTCAATTTGGCAACATAACATTAAGATGGAGATGATAGATGGAAGATGATAGAGGAAAAGATAATGGATGAAAGATGAATGATGCAAAGATTGTTGAGGAATTTTGACAACATAACGATACTCAAACTCAATGCATGAGAATGGCTTGTGAGATGGTTAATTTATGGGCAAGGATTGGTTTGATTGGATGGTTGAGATTGAAAGGCTAAATGCACGATTTGGACAGCTAGGATTGATTAGTTATTCCCACTCTTCAAGGATGTTGTAGTCATGTGACAAGTGTGTAAAGGAGAATAAATCTCATGTGTGATTGTGTACACAAAAACCTTTATTTAAAAGTTTAGGTGTGATCGTGTACACAAAAAGGATATTAAATAAAGTTGTACTACCACACATGATTCAAATGGGAAGTAGACAAGTGTTGGAATGTGGTGAGAGGTGAGGACCTAATTCAAATGTTTTATTTGAACTACTTGGGACATGTGAGGGATATTGTGAATGGGAATTAATTAAATAAATAGGATTTATTTAATTAATTGGCTTAGGTGATTAGGATGCGATGGGATTATGATGGGAAATTAATTAAATAAATAAAATTTATCTAATTAATTGGCTAATGGGATTAGGAGTGGGATTAGGACAAAATGCTACATGATGTCTCTAATAGTGTATTTGACTAGGTGTTGCAAGACATGGACAAATTTGGGGACAAAATTGGGTGTCTACATTTTGCCCCTCTTTGAGATGATGTAACATTCCACCCTGCAACCCCA
Organism: Cunninghamia lanceolata; assembly: GCA_027924645.1. Lineage (NCBI taxonomy): Eukaryota > Viridiplantae > Streptophyta > Pinopsida > Cupressales > Cupressaceae > Cunninghamia > Cunninghamia lanceolata. The sequence continues at coordinate 611,343 of BSBN01000754.1, forward strand.
AAGGGTAAGGGCTAAAAGAGGACAAGATAATTTTTTTTGACATAAATAGATAACATACACATGATACAGTTGTCAATTTGATATGTTGACAACATTCATGGCCAAGTATGGTCAAAATTACAACCCAACGAAGAGGACTAATTCACTCTCCAGAGGAAACATTGTTAAAACTATGTTCATTTTAAAAACCAATTCAATTGTTCCTAAATCCCATTCCAATTATAAACATGAATCCATAATCTTCATAGTACAAGAAGATCTGATACCCACACTAGAATCCCTGAGCCAAAACAAAACATCTCATTTCTTCTCATTACTATAATTTACATCATCTCTTGCAAGAGTACAAAAAATACATAAAGGAATATACATAAGTAAAATGGCATAGCGATGGATAAGATACAATAACTGATAAATTGAATACAATAGAGAACATCACCAACTGGTGCTCTAATAACCTGTACACTAGTCCCCAATGGCAGTGGCAATGCTTCCAAACCATGTGGACTCATAAGAGACCAACCCACCATTTTCAGAGATAATCACAAGGCCCAAACATAAGAATAAAGGAAAGGAATACAATGGCCAACACTCACATCAGTCATGGAGCAGACATGGCAACAAAGCACAGTGCAAACATGGTAAACAACCTCACAAGCACACTAGTCCTGAGGGGTCTCTAACCACTCCTCGAATACTACTCATGGTATCACACCAGAGACTAGGCATTAATAAATCAAGAACATATCAAGCTGAGTAAATCACACATCCAAAAGTCTCAATATGAGCACGCACAAGTCAAGGGACAGCCTAGAGAATAAGTATGTCGAAGTCAATGAACCAGTTGTTGCCATTTTTATGCAAGCTCAATGTTCTGTAAACTAGGTAGATAAGTTGTATTCCCATGTAATACCTTGTCCTACTCGTGGAACCAAACATTGTTTATATTTAACTTGACAAAGAACCCTTGTTGTTAGGCAGTTACAACTAATTACCTCAATTACAATGCAGTTGATAATATAATATGGAGGCAGGGTTCAAAATATGTTAGGATATGGCCTAGAAATAAGGTTGGGTGCTTACAAGTAGATTCTACCACAATGCTAGATGTTCAAAACCCAGCAGACTTCCCCTCCTAATAACTCAGAGTTATAAGGGAATGTATATATTCTAAGTTGGCATGATGATGGTGTGTGTCCTCTATAGTGGTGATCACATTCTAGAAATCTAGAGGGAGTGAAAAGTTGTACAAAATATTGAATAATATATAAGGTAAATGGAAAAACATTCACCTTCTAATATTCTTGTAAAATGGAGTCTCATGCACCAAATTGGTATCTCCCCTATTAGTGCCCTTGAAAACTACCCTTAATTTTTTTTTATAAAAATAGTGGCAATCAAAAACATAAATGTTTTCTCATCAAAAAAGAATTGGGATTCTTAAAATAGCTTTATCCATCCCAGTTGACTGTAATTTTCATAGGTTTGTCTTTGGAAGAAACTATGGTGGAAGGCAACTCAAAACCTGACTTAAGTTTCTTGGTTACATCTTCTTGTGAGTAGTGACCGAGGTATCAAGTCTATCTTTAAGTATATACGTGTCTAACACAAAGAAATTGTAATAGATTGCGGTGAAAAGACTATTCTCAACGAATCGATTTGATTTACAAACAAAACAAAGATTTTCTAATAACAAAGCATTAATTCTATTCAAAGCATCAAAATCCACAGTGCAAACAAAGCTTTCCTTTTCTAACACTTTTAACTTGTGGGCATTTGATATTTTATAGGCATCATTGAAATCCAAAGTAAGAAATGATGGGAGACAAATTTTCAAGAACCATGTACCTCTAAGAGTGTCATGTGAGAGAAACAAGGTGCGACTGAGTGTTGAACCCCTGACCTCCACCATGCTAGATTTTTTTTCAACTTCTTTCACTAATTGACCGAATGCCTCAGAGCGCTGCCCTCTCATGGAATACAATGATAGCTGGACATGCACATTATGGATTTGTTGAAAAGGATTTAGAAACTTTCAAGCAATACAATTGGTGAGTGTAAACCTGAGCCCCAAAACCTTTTGCAGCATCCTCCATGCTCATGCCAAAAGATAATGCAGAGAAGGCACACACCCTGTTTAACAGAATGCCTTAAAGAGATGTTTCTCAAGGATTGCAATGATTGTAGGATTCACACAAAATAGATTGTCAAAAAGCTGTTAGAAATTTTTAAGTAAATGCAACTAGCTAGCAAAGGTTGATTTCCTAAACCTTTGCCAGCATTCTCACTGCCTGAGCCAAAATGGGGGTTAGGAACAGGGTATAGACTTCCATCAAATATAATGGGAGGGGGATTTTTGTCAGTGGCTTTAGTTACAAGTGCGCTGATAGATATGTATGCAAACTATGGGAGCATAGACAAGGCATGTAAACTATTTCACAAAATACCTAAAGAGATGCACTCAGCATGGAACACAATGATTGTAGGATATGCGCGAGATGGATCTGTTGAAAATACCATAGAAACATTTAGGAACATGCATCTGGCTGGTATAAGGCCAAATTCCACAACCTACGATAGCAGCCTCCTTGCCTGCCACCTGCCCTTCTTCCCCTTCAAACCCTCACTCCCTTCTTTTTCCCACAAATTTTCTTGAGCAGTAGTTGTCGTGGGTGAGGGATAATGATAAAAAAAAGATGAGTAAAAGCCACAAAATATCTCCCTCTTTATTTTCTTTTCAATACTTATAATTTATTTCACTCTACTCCCAAGGTCAATGAGGAATGCCATGAATATAACTCGGGATTATAGTTTAAAAGACCAATTAATATGCCCAAACTAACCCATCACCGAAGATCATGCGGAACACAACACAATGACCAACTCATGAACACATTGTTGCAAGTATGTACCTAATCGGTGTTGTCATTGTTGTCAACATATATTTTTTATCAGTGGTGTCAACTGTATCCTATTTTGTCATTTCTTTAGAAGCCTTATATGTTGAAGATATTGAGAAAATTAGCCTCTCCGGAGGAATCAGAAAGTAAACAATGAACCACAGTGAAGATAGTGAGTTGCATACTGAAGAACAATCCAGAAGATTGCTTCGCATTTCTTGCTGACCGAAGATCTTGGTCTGCATGTTGGAAGTTATTTAGAAGCATGGCTATCAATGCTCAATCCTGAGTTTGAGCCTCTGGTATGAAGATTTGAGTGAGTTACATTCACCAGAGTATAACCCGCTCTTTCTGATTATTCACTGGTGCCTGAGAGAAAGTATTTTGCTCCACATTCCTCTACATTAAAGTGTTTTACTCTGTGGTTCTAGAGGGAAGTCTGGGATGATGATAAGTGCTTACAATTGCAATGGTTCATGTTTTTGTGGTCCGCAAGCTATCTTTATTTCATGATAGTTGAAGACAGTGAAGTTCATGTGCTCCAGTGTGAAGAATCTCATGAATTTAAGTTTGTGCGGTTTCTCCTGATGATCTCAACGTGCTTTTGGATACCTCCTGATCATGTTCCTACCTTTACATTGGTTTGTGTTAAGGAATTGACATAGTGTCTGAAGATTATTCCCAGGTAACGTAGAATGTAACCAGTCTTAGTTAACTTTGTTAATTCCAGTGATTACAAAGATCCCTTGAAGATTATAGAAGCATATTGTGGCATGGAAGATTGTGTTTGAGTCCCAACTAAGGCATGGCATGATCCACATACATCTATACTACAATTCCTTAGCATAATTTTCTATTAGGTCAAGACCTATTTGTAAATGTTTATAATGTCGACCTTGGAGATTGTTCTAATGGTTGATGATTGTAATGCAGTGACCTTGATGATTATTCCAAGGTTGATGAGGTGTATAAATGCTTGTAATTAAGTCATGGAAAAGATGTCCTTGTGCAAAGATGGGAAGATAAGGAAAGAGGTGGAAGGGCAAGGCAGAGCAGAGGAACTATTATACTTCAATGTATTAATCTCAGAAATGAAGAAGATGTTGATCTTGGCAGTGAGCCTAGCAGTAAGCCGCCAGTAGGGTTTAACAACCCTCAGGGTTTAATAGCCCTCATTGTAATCTTTCTGGGTTTAGGGTTGAGGTAGTGAGCCTGCTAGACCTAGTTGTACTTCATGGCAGTGATCCAGCATGTTCTAGGGCCATGGAGTGACCAAGCCTAAACATCATTTTTCAAAGATTGCAATATATTTTGAGATCTAATCTTCTCTGTGGTTTCTCCCCACCTTGGATTTTTCCACGTAAAAATCTAGTGTCTCTTGTGTTTAATGTTGCATCTATGTTTAAGTTTTTGATTTCATGTATTCATTATTTAATCATAATAACTGTGGAGAAGTGATTAATGTTTAAAGTGTAGAAGTTTTTGAGTTTTTGGGACAACGGATTCAACCCCCCTCTCAGATGTCTGACACATTTCAACAATTGGTATCAGAGCCAAGTCCCTTTGGAAAGAGTCTAACAACTCAAGGGAGATCCTAAATGGAGTCAAAAGGAAAACAACTACACACCAATGCACCTGAATGTTCATCAAGAAATAATAAAGGAGAATTGTCAAATAAAGTGTTTCATGAAGAAAAGAATGTTAACCATCGAAGAAGTTCTGATCCAGAAGTATGCACCAGTAAAGAGGTCTTGTTTCAAGATGAGAACTATTGGGTTATTGATAGTAGTTGTTCAAACCACATGACTAGTGACAAGAGTAAGTGTACAAATCTAGAAAGTTGTGATGGAGGGATACTTATGTTTGCAGATGATTGCACTACTGAAATATGTAGAATAGGATCAATCAATTTTGGCAACAGTTAAATTTCTGAAGATGTTCTTTATGTTAAAAATCTGAAGTAAAATCTCTTAAGCGCTAGATAGTTATGCAAAAAGGGATTTAGTTTTGTGTTTGAAAATGATACCCTTGAAATCAAAGAAAATTTTGGAGCTGCAATAGCAATTGGAAAAAGGATAGAAGTGAATCTCTATCATCTTAGAAAAAGTGACTTTCTTGGGTTCACATCTCAGACCAATGAAAGTTGGGTCTAGCATAGAAGACTGTGTCATGCAAATCTTGATGTTTTAATAAAAACAAGTGCAACTCAAATTGTAAAGGATCTACCAGAAATTGATTACTCGAACAACATCATTTGTAGGAAATGTCAAGATAAAAGACTATCAAGAAAAATATTGTAGGATAAAGAAAGATCTTCCACTGAATGACTAGAATTGATCCATAAAGCCTTTATGGTCCTACAAGAATACCAAGCCTCCATGATGACATGTACTTTATGTTTTTTATTGATAATTTTTATAGAATGACTTGGGTTAGCATTTTCAAGGATAAATCAGAGATTCTAGATGCACTCAAATCTTTTAAAGAAATGGTTGAAAATGAGCTAAGAATGAAAACCAAGAGTTTGAGAATTGGCAAAGAATAAGAGCTCACCTCCAACAATTTCAATATGTTTTGTGAGACCTATGGGATAGAGAAACAACTCTGTAAAAAATAAGGTAATGGAAGAAGCAAGTAGGACTATTCAGGAAACTGCAAAATTAATGTTGGAAGAAGCCAATCTAGTAGATACATTTTGGAAGGAGGCAATTCAAGCCATTGTCTATACATTCAATAGAGTTTAGGTAAAAACCAAAGATGAAAAGACTCCTTTTGAACTATGGTATGGAATAATACCCACTGTGAAATATTTCAAAATCTTTGGAAGCAAATGCCTTATCAAAATGGAAAAGGATAATGCTAAGTATGAGGAGGGCATTTTTCTTGGATATACATCTTGGACCAAAGCCTACCACTACTACATCAATAGATTGGGAAGGATTGTTGAAAGCACAAATGTTAAAGTTAATGAGAACATTCAAGAGTACTTGGACCCAACCAATGAGGATCTACAAATTGAAGCACAAGAAGGTTCCCAGACCATCAGTGACAAAACAAAATATGATGTGGGAGATCACAGAGCTGATGTGAATCAAATGAATCTTTGCTTGATTGCCAGTATTGACAACAACAATTCAAAAACTATAGAAGAAAACATGGATTTGAAATAAAATATAACAGAAGCAAATGATTACATCAAAGAGTTAAGAAAGCAAATTAGATAGCTTCAACAAAGACTAAAAGAGGATAATGAAGAAAAAAATTGAGAAATGTCTGAAAGACAAAGCAAAAGATTGAATGAAACTTGAAGAAGTTATAGATCTGAAAGCTGATCTGAAACATGTACAGGCTCAAAGAAACCAATTCAATGTGAGTGCTACCAGATATGATAAACTAATGGTAAGCCAAAAAAATGATGATGACAAAGAAAGCATGAGACTTGAAAAAGGTAAATATTTTAAAGTAGGTCAAGAAGAGGACAAAAGCAGATAGAATCAAAGAAATAGACCTAGAAGACCATCAGTCAGGTAGCCAAATGCTCAAAGGTATCCACCCTTCAATGGTTTTTGTAATTCATGCAACAAGGTTGGTCACAAGGCTACTTGGTGTAGAAATATGATGAATCAAAATGTTCCATCATTCTCTAGACAGTGTTTCACATGTAATAAAATGGGTCATAAAGCTGTCGAATGTAGAAGTAAAGTAAGACAAAACTCTATTAGATGCTATGCATGCTATAAAATGGGACACAGGGCTAATGAGTGTAGAAGCCAAGGGAGAAAAGTCTATGGCACAAATAAGATAATGGAATTCTTTAGTGTCCATTGTTATACTTGCAATGAATTTGGGCAAAAGGTCAACCTATGCAGGTCAAGGGTAAATGGAAGAAACAATGATCAGAGAAATACTGCATGCTTCAATTGCAACAAGCCTCGACATACTGCAAAACACTATAGAAATAAGAACATGAAGAAGGATGATCAATCAGAGTCAAGGATATCAGTGGAAAAAGTTGATCTAGTAGAAGTGAAGAAAGAAATGAACAAGATTTGGGTCAGGAAGGGAACAAATGAAGCAAGAGATGAGTCTGCTCTAGACTCTGGAGCAGCTACTTCCTCCAGGAAGTAAATTGTGGTCTATGGCTTAGGGGGAACCATATTGAAAACTCTAAATACCCCAACTAGATAGCCTGTGTTGAGAATTGGCACAAAAATATGTTATATCCCTTGAAAGGATTCTGGTCCGGAAGCCTAAAATGACTAAGTGTGAGCAGTGTGCAAAGATGGATGAATTGTGATGCCTAGAACAATGTGCAACACCAAAATACAAGGGTTCACATTTGTTCACTATTGTATATTTTGTTTTGCGGTTCTGAAAACATGTTAATAGATCAATGATGAATGTTGGATATAAATTCTAGAGTCTCATATGATCTACACTAGGAGATATGTTGTGACAAATAAATTGGTCACTCATGCACTAAAGGGATAGGTCGACAGATCATAAATTTTGATAAGGAGAAAAAGACATTGTTTTAGCTACCAATAAGGAATTGATAGGTGCAATTGATATTGAGACAAGGCTGCAGAAGAAAAGTTTCAAACAGAAGAATGTTGATCCATGGAAATTATTGGCTATATGTGGTGTCATTGATTGACAAGCACTACTTTCTTATGGTGTCATGTTATGTTCCCTAGGGAGAAGAAGGAAAATTTATGCACACCCTGATGTGCACTTCTAAAGTGAAGTATTTAGAACAACAAAAAGAAAAGGGTGCAATAGTGCAAGTAGTAATCAAGTTGGTTGCTGAGGACAAGAGGATCATAAGATATGAGTATCTAATAAAGAGAAGTAAAGTACTGTGGTGTTGTTGACAGAGGAAATAGTACAATAATAGCAAAATTTGAAGTTGAGGCTTGACAAACCAAGAAGAAGAGAAGTTCATCAAGGGGGAGCAGTCTACTTAAGAAAGTTCAGAAGAGACCTTGGTTCAGAAGTAGAAAATTGCAAGTATGTGCCCTTTGCCATTGATGTCAAAGGGGGAGAGAAGTCATGTGAAAAACTTAAAGGAAAAGAGTGTAGATGTGTAAAGAGATAGGGGGAGAATCTTGTATTGATGACTGTTGTAGTTTTTCACATCATATGTTGCCATCAATGACAAAGGGGGATATTGTTACAAGTATGTGCCTAATCGATGTTGTCGTTGATGTCAACATATCTTTGTTGTCATTAGTGTCAATTGTATCCTATTTTGTTATTTGTTTAGAAGCCTTATATCTTGAGGATATTGAGAAAATTAGCCTCTTTAGAAGAATCAGAAAGTAAACAATGAATCATAGTGAAGACAGTGAGTTGCATACTAAAGAATAGTCCAGAAGATTGCTCCACACTTCTTGTTGACTTAAGATCTTGGTCTGCGGATTTGAAGTTATTTAGAAGCATGGCTGAAGATGCTAAATCTTGAGTTTGAGCCTCTGGAATGAAGGTTTGGGTGAGTTACATTCACCACAGTAAAACCTAGTCTTTTTGATTATTCACTGGTGCCTAAGAGAAAGTATTTTGCTCCACATTCCTCTTGTAATGTCAAAAAATGTCCCCTTGGGGGCTTTTCCCTCATAAGGTTTAGCTCCCGGGTCTTTAGTTGGCATCCTGATGGAATGAGACCTAGGTTCCATGGAAAATTAGACCTAGGTGGACCCTATTGGTTTTCTTTCCAAATCAGCAGAGGGTTTGCCAGTTCCAATGCACAGGTAGATTAGGCCAACTAATATAGGAGGTTGTGTGAGCTGCCTCCCCTCCACTTCTGGTTCTGCCGCACCAAGGGGGTATCCCTATAGCCAAAAGATTTGACATTTGACTTGCCCAATGATAGAAAGATTTAGCTTTACAACAACAGGCATAATACTCTCATGTATGGACCAAGATTTGAATGATAGATCACAAGTTTGGCAACTTTCTTGGACATATCTGACTAGTTATTGATGAGAGTAAGCAAGGTTCCTAATCCTACTCCTATAGACTAACAGATTGGAAAAATGGAATGATTTGAATTTATGTTTTGGATGGAAGACAAGGGGTTTTGGAACATAACTACTACACAAGAAGCAGACCGGTGCCTATCTCAGGGCAAGGAGTCAACTAGATGTATACAAGAGAATGGCTTGCAACTGGCATTCGAGTTTCAAGGGGTTAGGACTGGTGTTTGCCTTACAAATACCACCCAAGGATAAGTATTCAACTGTCTCTACTTACAAATATCCTTGTTGACATACAATCTTCTCCATACTTAACCTAAAACAATTTAATCCACTCCTTGAATGGAAGTTAGAAGATCAAGCATGCAATACAGGAAATCTGTATCCTAGAATCTTAGAAACCCTTAGCAACCAGATTTAAAAGAAAAAAATGCATACAAAAAATGGAGACAAATAGATAAACACATGCAACAATGCATTTTTCATATAAAATGACAAAGAAACTGAACATATGTGCAAGGTGCACTCAGATGCAACTCATAAACTCCAAAAAAGAAAGAACAGACAGGAAAATGCTCTGTTTTTCGTTATTATTCCCCCAAAAATGCCCAAGTCTTCAATAACCCAAAATGAATAACACAGTTTGCCTTTTATAGAAAGACTATGTACTCAGCAATTAATTACATGGCAAATCAAAATTTCTGCCAGATACATTACACCAAAAATGGCACCCAAAACATTAAAAGCGCAGGCAGAATAGGAGGGAAAAATAGGTGAGTTCAGGATGCATGTAGTCATCTAAGGGCTTTTGCTTAAAAATGGCAATTGACCTGTCCTCTCGACCCATGCCTCTGTAAACTTTGCCATTAATGCCAACTTTCCTGCTTTGGGATGCAACAACAATTCACATGCCTCTGAAGTTTCTTCCTACTGAGATTGCAGCTACAGATACAAAGAGATCACGCCTGTAGAACACCTAAATCATGGCCGTCGATTTCCCTTCCTATCGTTTAGATCCGTGGTCTCAAAACACTTGAAAAGTCATTGATCAATAGAATCATGCCACGTAGGTACTTAATCTCATTTGACTTTTCCCATCGCAACATTCATTCTACCTTTTCCGCCTCAATTGCCTTTTAAATCTTTGTATTTGCAGAATGCATATACAAACAACAGCCCCTGGGTACGTGGCAACATTTGATTTACCTGCAGTCACTGTGTATTTGCCTCCATCGGCCATCGGAATGACCCAAGAAGTGTTCACTAACGCTGGAGGTCTAGCCGAAATCCCCAAGCATATGTCTTTGCATATCAGGCTTTGTATATCACACATGCAATGTGCAACATACAAGCCATGGACTCCAAATCCTCATAGAATAATTTGAACTTTCAATCAAGTCTGGGCCTTGCATCTTCTTTTTGCATCTATCACTTTGTATATTGCATATACAAATGCAATATACATGTCACGGATTTAAAATTTTTATGAAACAAGTTACAATCGCTTTGAAATCCGGCTTGTATCTAACTCCCTTTGTATATCGGCATACATACAAGAACCTAATATACAAGCCGGGGACTTCAAATACTATGAAACATTTTGAAACTTCTATCAAGTCCGGCTTGTATCTCACTCCATGTACATATCGTTTGTATATTGGAGATACAAATGCAACATACAATGCAATCGCATAGGCCCCACCACTGCATCAGGACTTTTGACTTTGACCGCAACGCGCCTTGCATATTTCATTATATCTCATCGCTTGTATGTCCAAATGTATATGCTGATATACAATTACATACATACAAGTGGTGGACCCCACCGCTTGCATCCTTTCTTTGCATAAGCATTGGCCATCGGGGAGAAATTTAGCCTAACTGCCAATGACCTTTATCATGCTGACAGAGCCCCTTGTATATCTGTCGATATACATTCCGCTTTGTACATTTCCAATGTATGTTTCCTCTTGTATGTACCATCGGCCAGTCGGCGAGGCTTTTAACATGACCGCCGATGAAGCATGTCAAACCGATGACTTCCTTTTCACTATTCACCTTGCATGTCTGCGACATACATTTCCTCTTATATGTTGGCTTGCATCTCGCCAATGTATATCTTCTTTGCATGTTTTCCTTTGTAACTAGTTGTTGTATGTCTGAACATACAACACAAAATATACGTGCAACCCAATATACAAGTAGGGAATATTCCCAGAATCTACGATGGATTCCTCAATGTATGTGCACCCTTTTTAAGCTCGATATGCATACAAGAATGCATATAACTGATTTTTCACCATTTTTGAAGGCTGATTCAACATACAAACCACCTTGTATGTCTGAAAACACATTTGAACCTGCATGTATATACAAACAGCCTTGTATATACAAAGACACATGCATACAACAATTTTTTGCACTTTTCAACTGCAAAGGCCGAAAGACAAAATTTTTTGGATTTTTATGAAGGTGCCTGCGAATTTAAATGCTTGAAACCTAAGTATTTATGCAGGCACCAACACTAGCTCTATCTAGGGATGCATGCCTCTTACAGGCATGGCAAAAACTTTAGATCTTTGGGATGCAGACCAGTCCCCTATCCATTGGGCAACAGAGTCGAACACTGCACCAACCTGCATCATAGTTCACATTTTCAAACACTATTTTGGTGGCCTCGGGCAGCCAAAAATGAAGAACCACAATTTTTTCCTGTCAAATACCTGATTCTGATCTAAAAAATTCCAAGCACAACCGAAAACATTAAAATAATCTTCCCATGAGCTCATCTTATCAATTACATGCTTTACTATCTTTGAAAGCTTGCCTCTTGTAGTATTGCCTCTGTCACTCTGGATTTCAAAATTAGACATATAGTCATACATACTATAAAATTATTTAGCATTAGGCAACATAAGTATGTTATATTCCTCAAACGATAAATCATATTGCTCTTGGCATTCCTCATCATTTACCTGGCTGTTGCACATTACCAGGCACTCCTCCAACTGATCCATAAACTGAAAACACTCAGAATATATGAGACCTCCAATATCATTTATATCACTTATTGACACTGAAAATAAATCGTGATCCACACACCCATAGTTGCACATGTCTGAACCAAATGATGATGAACATTCATTATCTACAATTTGCATATCCATATTATCTTCACAAGAGTTGAAGATATATGATTCTGACTCATATGTCCCCTCTTCACAAACTAATGTAGCACCTATGCCAGCTGTCTCCTCATATTCATCATCATCCTCAAAAATAGGATTAATTCTGCACCAATGAAGGTCATGACTCATAATGTTCAATGCACCTAATGGCTCATCATAAAGGGGATTCATTCTCATTGCAAAGGTCTCTATTTCTTCTTCATGAGAATCTAACTCTTTTTCATCATTATCACATCTAGAGTCATAATAAGAACAAACCTGGTCCATGAAATGATCATGGGTATCATCTCTATCATCTGATTGCCCCACATACAAGATTTCTGGTACTTCAATGTGCTCTGAAGTTGAACTATCCATATCACTTTCCAGCCCTCTAATGCTTCCTGATGAAATTGATATTGACTGTTGATCCACATGATCACAACCATGCACAACTGGATCATTTAAACATGAATGCTCTTTGCTGAGAACTGGCATATTAATATCACTTGAAAAATCATTATTATCAACTTCATTTGCTAGATAAATCAGGACATCCTCCTTCATGGTAGAGTCATCATTAACTTGGAATGATGCATAAATAGGGATAACAGGGGTGTGAGTTCTTTGACATTCATCTTCAACACTTAGATTATATCTTTCATCAACATTAGGGGCTGCAAGATAGCAAATTTTTTTAGAGAAATAACCTTTTTGAATTACATGCCTTCAATTGTTTTCAATATCAATTGCAAACTGATGTGCCTGATGCAATGTGGTGGGCTCCTTATCTCTCAATCTATAACTCATTTTCTTATCAAATGCTCCCAAATAGACAACTAGGCACAATGCATCATTAGGCCTCATGCATTCTGGAATTCTTTTCAATGCCTTCATAAATCTGAGGTTAAATGTTGGAATCAACTCATCATCCTCAATATGGATATACATGAAATCACTAATAACTGCATATTCAGATATTCTTTCACCATATTGTTCTAGAAATGCAGATTTAAATTCTTACCAAGAGCTAACAGAGTAAGCTAGAAGATAGGAGAACCAGTCCCTTGCATCTTCATCTAGAGATTGAATAAATAATCTCATAACTACATTTTCATGGTCAATCTCAAAGTCATCTATAACATTTCTAAACTGCTGCAAGTGTCTCTCAGCTGATTCATCCTTTACACCATTGAACTTAGGCAAATACCTTCTGATTTTAGATGGAAAAGCATTTGGATAACCACAAATGCCATTGAAATTTATGGGCCTATATCTGTCAATGCTGAAACTCCTTTTAGTACATGGTTGGGACGAGTTACTTTACATTACTGCATTTGACACCTCATAAGGGTGCATGGGTTGATAATACATTTTTATGTGTTTTTGCAACCCTCTTCTCAACTCAGATTTTCAATCAATAATGACCTTAGGCCTCTAAAATACAAACTGCTATTTTGAATTTCCTAAAGTCCTCTAAATGAGTCTCTTCAACAATATTGCATACTTCACTTGAAAATACAAACTATGCTCTAAGTAAATACCAAAGCATGCAAGTTTCACCAACATTTCCGTTTTAACGAGTGCTATTTCAACAAATAGGGAATCTTTTTACAATTTATACAAATACTTGGATATGTTGCAGCTACTGATAGGTTCATTCAATAGAGTCGCCACCTCCTTGGCAGAGGAATGAGCTTCACATAACATGAAGCTGAAAATTCACTTCTTTTCTTTTTGGGTCCTCCAACAGCAGAGCCACACATATAATTTTCAAGCTTGCTGCAACAAACCACTTCTAGGTCTGATTCTTCAATCTTTTAGACTCAAACTTCCATGGATATGACAATACATCTCCCCAGCAGAGTCACAATTTCTGTTGGTTTTCTTTCTGAATCAGCAAAGGGTTTACTAGTTCTAATGCACAAGAAGATTCGGCCAACTAATACAAGAGATTGCTTGAGCTGCCTCCCCTTCACTTCTAGTTCTTTCGCACCAAGGGGGGTATCCCTATAGCTAAAGATTTGACATTTGACTCGCCCAATGATAGAAAGATTTAGCTTTACAACAACAGGCAGAATACTCTCACGTATGGACCAAGATTTGAATGATAGATCACAAGTTTGGCAACTTTCTTGGACATATCTGACTGGTTATGGATGAGAGTATGCAAGGGTCCTAATCCTACTCCTATAGAGTAACAGGTTGGAAAAATGGAATGATTTGAATTTATGTTTTGGATGCAAGACAGGGGGTTTTGGATCATAACTACTACATAAGAAGCAGACCGATGCCTATCTTAGGGCAAGGAGTCAACTAGACGTATACAAGAGAATGGCTTGCAACTGGCATTCGAGTTTCAAGGAGTTAGGACTGGTGTTTGCCTTACAAATACCACCCAAGGATAAGTATTCAACTATCTCTACTTACAAATATCCTTGCTGACATACAATCTTCTCCATACTTAACCTAAAACAATTTAATCCACTCCTTGAATGGAAGTTAGAAGATCAAGCATGCAATACAGGAAATCTGTATCGTAGAATCTTAAAAACCCTTAGGAACCAGATTCAAAAGAAGAAAATGCATACAACAAATGGAGACAAATAGATAAACACATGCAACAATCCATTTTTCATATAAAATGACAAGAAACTGAACATATGTGCAAGGTGCACTCAGACGCAACTCATAAACTCCAAAAGAGAAAAAACATACAAGAAAATGCTCTATTTTTCGTTATTATTCCCCCAAAAATGGCCAAGTCTTCAACAACCTGAAATGAGTAACACAGTTTGCCTTTTATAGAAAGACTATATACTCAGCAATTGATTACATGGCAATTCAAAATTTCTGCCAGATACATTACACCAAAAATGGTGCCCAACATTAAAAGTGTAGGCAAAACAGGAGGAAAAAATAGGTGAGTTCAGGATGTGTGCAGCCATCTGAGGGCTTTTCCCTTAAAAATGGCAATTGACATGTCCTCTCAACCCATGCCTCTGTAAACTTTGGCATTAATGTCAACTTTCCTGCTTTGGGATGCAACAACAGTTCGCGTGCCTCTGAAGTTTCTTCCCACTGAGATTGCAGCCATAGATACAAAGAGATCGCCTCTACAGAACACCTGAATCATGGCAGTTGATTTCTCTTCCTATCGCTGAGATCCACGGCCAAAAAATGCTTGAAAAGTCATTGATCAATAGAATCATGCCACATAGGTGCTTTATCTCATTTGACTTTTCCCATCGCAACATTCATTTTGCCTTTTCCTCCTCAATTGCCTTTTAAATCTTTGTATATGCAGAATGCATATACAAACAACAGCCCCCGAGCACATGGCAGCATTTGATTTGCCCGCAGTCACTGTGCATTTGCCTCCATCGGCCGTCAGAATGACCCAAGAAGTGTTCGCCCGATGCAAGAGGTCTGGCCGAAATCCCCAAGCATATGTCTTTGCATATCGGGCTTTGTATATCTTACATACAATGTGCAACATACAAACCACAGACTCCAAATCCTCATAGAATAATTCGAACTTTCAATCGGGTCTGGGCCTTGCATCTTCTTTTTGCATCTATCGTTTAGTATATTGCATATACAAATGCAATATACATGTCACGGATTTCAAATTTTTATGAAACAAGTTGCAATCGCTTTGAAATCTAGCTTGTATCTAACTCCCTTTGTAAATCGGCATACATACAAGCACCTAACATACAAGTCGCAGACTTCAAATACTATGAAACATTTTGAAACTGCTATCAAGTCCGGCTTGTATCTCACTCCATGTACATATCGTTTGTATATTGGAGATACAAATGCAACATACAATGCAATCGCACGGGCCCCACCATTGCATAAGGACTTTTGACTTTGACCACAACCTGCCTTGCATATTTCATTATATCTCATCACTTGTATGTCCAAATGTATATGCTGATATACAATTGCATACATACAAGTGGTGGACCCCACCGCTTGCATGCTTTCTTTGCATAAGCATCGGCCATTGAGGAGAAATTTAGCCGAACTGCCGATGACCTTTATCACGCCGACAGAGCCCCTTGTATATCTGCCGATATACATTCCTCTTTGTACATTCCCAATGTATGTTTCCTCTTGTATGTACCATCGGCTAGTCGGTGAGGCTTTTAACATGACTGCCAATGAAGCATGTAAGACCAATGACTTCCTTTTCACTGTTCACCTTGCATGTCTGCTACATAGATTTCCTCTTATATGTTGGCTTGCATCTCACCAATGTATATCTTCTTTGCATGTTTTCCTTTGTATCTAGTTGTTGTATGTCTGAACATACAACACAAAATATACATGCAACCCGATATACAAGCAGGGAATATTCCTAGAATCTGCGATAGATTCCTCAATGTATGTACACCCTTTTTAAGCCCGATATGCATACAAGAATGCATATAACTAATTTTTCACCATTTTTGAAGGCTGATTGAAGATACAAACCGCCTTGTATGTCCAAAAACACATTTGAACCTGCATGTATATACAAATAGCCTTGTATATACAAAGACACATGCATACAACAATTTTTTGCACTTTTCAACTGCAAAGGCCGAAAGACAGAATTTTTTGGATTTTTATGAAGGTGCCTGCGAATTTAAATGCTTGAAACTTGAATATTTATGCAGGCCCCAATAGACCCCTTGAATTGTACCATTAAGTGGAAAATTGGATTTGTTAATGTTCTATATTTTAGATGTTTAAATCCGCCTCTCCACTATACACTCAAGGATCTAGGGTCAAGTGACAAGAATTATCATACCCTAGGTCACTTGCAAATGTAGGGAAACTTGGATTAGGGAATTTAATTATTAATTTTCCTTCTCTTATGCCCAAGTAACCATTAAAACCTTAATTGTGCAAATATGACAATAAATTGACGAATGACAAAAAAAGCTCTTGTAGATAGGAGTAAAATACCAAATTATAGAATACCTATTTTTGGGGTTCCAAAGTGGAACAAGCGGGGACACTAGAGTGGGCGCCCAAGTCCAAGGTGTTGGTTTCTTCATGGGATATGGACCTCCTCCTGACACTGATCAGCCCTATAACTTCTGTTTCCTGAAACTTGAATGCGGAGGACACTAGAGCGAGTGCCCAAGTCCTAGAAGTGCTCTTGTGTCCTTTTCATCAGATCCTGAATCCTTGATGCTTGCCAATCCTTCTTGTAACTCTACTTTTCCCAAATATGACACATGTAACCTGCAATCACAAGACTTGGTTTGGGGGTTGTGGTGTTTAGACGCTTGCTTCAATCAAGCCCTGGAGGACACTTAAGTCTCTGAACACTGTTGTCAGATAAAGAGTGCATGCCCTTGTGAGGTAGAGGCAAAAACCAAAGGAATCAATGATGAAAACACAATATTATGCCACCTTGTAGTGAAGCTCTCATGGGAGGAAGATGCTCTTCATGCCATGAGGAAATTGATGCTCAAATCTACAAATATCAACACACAAAACACACAAGTCTGCTCTTGCAACACAATGAAAGCCTTGAATCACCTTGAGAACACTTGAACATCACAATTGCCATCTAGTTTATAAATGAATGCGTAAGCATGCTTATATATGCAACTACAAGCACTTCTGCCAAGATTTTAAAAATAAAAAATTACCGTGTCGGCAAAAGGACCAAATAACAGTCATAAATCGATACCCAGAAATTAGGGCTGCCCCAAAATAGGGTAGTACTAGGGTGTGGGTGCCCAAGTCCTCCCCCCCTATTTTGGGTAGATTACATATCAAGGGGTCCACCTAGGTCCAATTTTCCATGGAACCTAGGTCTCATTCCATCGGGATGCCAAAATAGGAACTAAGATGTCCTAAATGCATACTAAAGACCCAGAAGCTAAATCTTATGAGGGAAAATCCCCCAAGGGGACATTTTCTGACATTACATTTAGCCCCCACTTTAATGTATGTATAAACATGAGGCCAATACATTCATTAAAGTAAGGTCACAAACACATCAAGCATAGAGAAGACATGCCAATCATAGTGAAGATAGTAATAGGCACACAAAACATGAAGAAGACAGTTACAGTCACGTAGAACACGAAGAAGATAGTCAATGCATAGAAGACACATTAATGCATGGAAGACAAAACGATATATTTTCTTTTCTTTTTTTCATATATATAAAATGCAAATGCAAGTACTGGAAAGTAAACAAACCTCCCATAATATAGGATGCACTCATCGAGCAAGTCTTTAGACTATATATATGGGGCAACACACACGCAAGACATGCAAAACCTCTCAAAATGTAGGATGCACTTATCGAGCAAGTCTTTAGACTACATATGGGGCAACAAACACGCCACACAACACAAGCATGCCAAAACATATACACTTGAAGACACAGAGAAAACATGATAGACAAGCAATGGAGTGTACCTATTTCTAGGTCCAACACCATCTTAGGTACATTATAGGCACACACTGACAATTGGGATTCACCACAACAATCACTGAAAACACACTTAAGGGTTGATTTAGTCACAGAACCGCTCCCTGCCTCTACAAAGGACTTTTGAAAATGATAGGATGTGCAATCTGCTTTGAGAAATACACCATCCCCAACTCCACAAAGGGCTTAAGAAGAAAAGGATATACGCGATACTCTACCTCTGCAGAGGGCTTACATGATTGATTGATTGATTGATTGATTGATTGATTGCAAACAAACTCAGGATGCAGGATGCACTCATCAAGCAAGTCTTTAGATTGCACCTAAGGACAAGCACATAGCTAACATCTACAACAGACATCTTACCTTATATATGCCTCCACCTTACGGTGGTTGATATTAGGTATCGATATCAAGCACGTTAAGGTAGGAAGAAAACACACAAGGGAACACCAACTTTCGCAAAGCCCATGCTCCCCGGAGGTGACATGTACTTTATGATCGCCAAATATTCCCACAAACACATCCCTGCAAGAAACATGTTAGTGTCTACACATCATGATAAACAACAACATCAATGCATATGATTAACCAGACAAAGAGCCAAGGTTATACAACGAATTCAGAGTTTGAGGATAACCATAGGGCTATATAATGAAGCTCTCCAAATTGAGTACCGCCAAGGCCAGATTCAAAGATAAACAAAGGTGCGTAGAGAAACAGTATTGTTAAGGTTTGTAAATGCAATAGAAACATCATCAAATTCACTACGCAGAAAGCACGAGTGCTTCCACTAGCCAAGCATTGGATAAGATATACAAACCCATCATCATATTAGGAACTAAGTCCATTTTTTGATTGCTCTCAAAAGGGACACTAGATCCGCATCAGTGTAAATGTTTGTCATCATCCACCCGCTAGATGGAAACACTAGAGGAAGGGAAACAATAAATAAGAGAGGAGAAACAAGTGTCTTAGGGACAGTCATGTAGGAGGGTGCCCCTAGGTCAGCAACCATGACGCTATGTCTGTAAGACACAACACTCAACAATGAAATCAGAGAGAGAAGCAATATAGAAGAATGATGATACAAATAGAAGGTCACAACAAAGGCGGTCTCTTGGTATCCTGAACCTTATGGGAGAATTTGAGGTCATTCCAGGAGGCCTAAATGACATATAACACATCACAGGGGAAGCACATCACAAGATAGATAAAGGCTTAAAGATACTTACCTATGGGGTCTTTTTCTGGGCTAGTTGTTATCACAAATCTTGATCTTTATCTTAATGGTTAAGGAGTTATCACTTCTTCTCTTTTCCATATGTTCAAGAGTGTGCGAGGGTAATTATGTAGGAAAGGTTTCTCTTAATGATGGTTGAGAGGGAATGTTGCCATTGTCTATGTCAACCATAGGAGCATTTGAAATGCCATTTAAATGAGCATGTGGAGGTATCCAAAAGATACCCATTTTAGTCCTTACATAAGGAGTTGGAATGGCTTGAGTAATAGGGATATCTTGCTCTTCCATAGCATGTAGGATTTCATTGCTTTCTAGAGTATGTGACAGTTCATGATTTGTTTTCTTGTTTAGAATGTAATTGAGAAGTTTTTGAACATCAATTGGCAAATTATCATTAGATTTAAGCAAATGGTCACAAAGAGAATTTGCATCATCCAAAGCTTCATCCTGTTTAGGGAGAGTGGGAAGGGATGGTAGAGTAGTGTGGAGGAATGTATTAATGATATCTTTTTCTTGTGCCAATATATCCTCATGAAGTGGGGTTATATTGGGACAAGTCTCTTTGTTTGATAGATCACTTGTTGCTATTTCATTATCATTAGTCTTAGAGAGGATTTGAATTATATCATCATGAAACAAAGGGAGAGTGGGAGCAAATTTGCCACCACTACTTTCCCTATGATTGTTTTCAGCTATAAAACTTTTTAGATTCTCCATGATTGAAGGGAAAACATCTACAGTCTCGAGAAAGCTGTCAAAATGGGCTATTGATTGAAGAATATCACATGTAGTACTATTGGTTATATCAATTCTATAGATGTATGCAATTTGATGCAAGACTTGAAGATGTTTGTCAGTGAATTTGCAAAAATTATCATAGTTCACAATTTACTCATATAAGTCTTCTAAAGATGTACCCGTAGAAGAATCCATGAATGCAAAAGTATATGCAAAAATGCTTGATTTTTGTACTTTTTTCAATGCCAATGAATAAAACAAAGGATGTTGTAATGATTTTGATCAAGGGAAGAAAGTTATATGTATGATATCAGTCCAAAAAAGTAATATAATCACTCCCAACACACTCTTGATGCAAATCCAAGATAATGCCAAGTCAAAATACAGTAAAAATATGTCAAAATAGGCACTTTTTTTCACCAAAACTCAATGCAAAAGAGCATAACAAAGGGTGTTGTGAGGAAAAAGATGATGGAAAACAAATAATATCAGTAACAAAAGACAATTTATTCCAAAATACCCAACACAACACTCTTTTAGTGCCACTTAAGGTAAAACCCTAGTGAAAAATATAGCAAAAATAGGCTATTTTTCACGGTTTTTCAATTCCAAGACCTAGAAAAAGAGGTGTTGTAATGAATTTTAGGAGGTACAGAAAATAATATCAATAATATCAGTCACCTCAATCCATAAAATTGATGACAACACGCTTGGAGTGCAAACTAGGTCAAACTCTAGGGGGAAAATAGCCAAAATGTGTAGTTTTTTGCAAAATTTTCACTACAAGAGCCCGATAAAAGGGTGTTGTGAGATTTTTATGAGGGGAAGAAAATTATTACCCTGATAACAGAAAATTAATGCCAAAATACCTTTAACAACACACTTATGGTGCAAGTTTATAAAGTCGATAAGGTCAAATTTAGTGAAAATCCTTGTTTTTGAAGCCCTAGGTTTGAGATCTTGGGACAAAATGCTATGCGAATGTTTTGAAGTCTGATTTATGATTAAAATGACTTAATCTTAGATTTGAAAATGATTTTCAAGATTTAATATGCAAAATGCCAATGCAAATTTAATGAAAAATGCATCAAAATTACTAGTTTTTGTTAAAATTTTCTATGCAAAAATGCAAATATTTAAATCTAAATGCAAATTCACACTAAAATGCAAGACTACAGCCAAATGTTAGTTTGAATGATCCTATAAAATCATTATAAAAATCTGAAAAAAAAAAGATTTTGCCTACAAACCCTAGATTTTGGAATTACTAGGTTATATGAAAATTGTCAAAATTTCTACAAAAACCTAGCAAATTATTAATGAAAATGCAATGCAAATTTATGAATTTTTGGATTTTTCTGTATTTTATATCAGATCTGATGCAAAAATCATTAATTAGGAAAATTTAGAAAGAATTGATGCAATTTAGTAAGCCAAACAATGCAATTTTTTTTTGTATTTTCCAAATTTTTCAATTTTTTTGAATTTTTCTCAATGCAATAAAATGAATGACTATATGAATGAATGAATGAAATCCAAATCTGAAGACACACACTCAGCAAGTTGTAATTTAAGTCAAAAAACATGCGTTCACCAAAATGTTTAAGTGGAAAACTTGATTTGTTAATGTTATATATTTTAGATGTTTAAATCTGCCTCTCCACTATGCATTCAAGGATCTAGGGTTGAGTGACGAGCACTATCATAGCCTAGGTCACTTACAAATGTAGGGAAACTTGGATTAGGGAATTTGATTATTAATTTTTCTTCTCTTATGCCCAATTAACCATTAAAACCCTAATTACGCAAATACGACAAGAAATTGACGAATGACGGAAAAAGGTCTTGCAGACAGGAGTAAAATACCAAATTACAAAATACCTATTTTGGTGGTTCCAAAGCAGAACAGTCGGCAACACTAGAGTGGGCACCCAAGTTGAAGGTGCCAGTTTCTGCATGGGATCTGGACCTCCTTCCTACACTGATCAGCCCTGTAACTTCTGTTTCCCAAAACTCAGATGTGGAGGACACTAGAGCGAGTACCCAAGTCTTGGAAGTGCTCATGTGTCCTTCTTTTCTTTAGATCCCAAATCCTTGATGCCTGCCAATCCTTCCTGCAACTCCACTTTTCCCAAATATGACACCTTTAATGTGCAATCACAAGACTTGGTTTAGGGGTTGTGGTGTTTAGATGCTTACCTCAGTCAAGCCCCAGAGGACACTTAAGTCTCTAAACTTGTCAAATGAAGAGTGCGTGCCCTTGTGAGGCAGAGGAAAAAACTAAAGGAATCAATGATGAAAACACAATATTATGTCACCTTCTAGTGAAGCTCTCATGGGAGGAAGATACTCTTCATGCCATGAGGAAATTGATGCTCAAATCTGTAAATATCAACACACAAAACACACAAGTCTGCTCTTCCAATAGAATGAAAGCCTTGAATCACCTTGAGAACACTTGAACATCAAAATTGTCATCTAGTTTCTAAATGAATGCCTAAGCATGCTTATATATGCAACTACAAGCACTCCTCCCAAGATTTTAAAACTCAAAACTTACCATGTCGGCAAAAGGACCATTAACGGTCATGAACCGACACCTGAAAATTAGGGCTGCCCCAAAATAGGGTAGGACTAGGGCGTGGGCACCCAAGTCCTCCCCTTGTTTTGGGTAGGGTATAGCTCAAGGGGTCCACCTAGGTCCAATTTGCCATGGAACCTAGGTCTCATTCCATTGGGATGCCAAAATATGAACTAAGATGTCCTAAATGCATACTAAATACCTGGGAGCTAAACCTTATGTGGGAAAAGACCCCAAGGGGACATTTTCTGACATTACACCTCCACATTAAAGTGTTTTTCTCTACGGTTCTAGAGGGAAGTCTAGGATGATGATAATTGCTTAGAATTGTAATGGTTCATGTTTTGGTGGTCCGCAAGCTATCTTTCTTTTATGAAAGTTGAAGACAATGAATTTCATGTGCTCTGGTGAGAAGAATCTCATGAATAAAGTGGTTTGAGTTTGTGTGGTTTCTCCTGATGATCTCAACATGCTTGTGGATACCTCCTGATCATGTTCTTGCCTTTACATTGGTCCGTGTTAAGGAATTGAGATCATGTGTGAAGATTATTCCTAGATAATGTAGTGTGTAACTAGTCTTAGCCAACTTGGTTAATTCCAGTGATTACAGAGATCCCTTGAAGATTATGGAAGCATGTTGTGGCATGAATGAACATGTTTGAGTCCCAGCCAAGGCGTGGCATGATTTGCATACATCTATACTATAATTCCTTAGCATAATTTTGTATTAGGTCAAGACCTATTTGTAAATGTTTGTAATGCCGACCTTAGAGATTGTTCCAATGGTTGATGATTGTAATGCTGACCTTGATGATCATTCCAAGGTTGATAAGGTGTATAAATGCTTGTAATTGAGTCATGGAGAAGATGTCATTGTGTGAAGATGGGAAGATAAGGAAAGAGGTGGAAGGGGAGGGAAGAGAAGATGAACTATTGTACTTCAATGTATTAATCTCAAACATGAAGAAGATGTTGATCTTGTTAGTGAGCTGTTAGTAGGGTTTAACATCCCTTAGAGTTTAACATCCTTCATCATAATCTTTCTAGGTTTAGGTTTCGGGTAGTGAGCTTGCTAGACCTAGCTATACTTCATGGTAGTGAGCTAGCATGTTCTAGGCCTGTGGAGTGACCAAGCTTGAACATCATTTTTCAAATATTGTAATATATTTTGAGAGCTAATCCTCTCCATGGTTTTTCCCTACATTGGGGTTTTCCACGTAAAAATCTAGTGTCTCTTGTGTTTAATGTTGTATCTATGTTTAAGTTTTCTGAATAACTATGGACAAGTGATTAATGTTTAAAGTGCAGAAGTGCTTGTGTTTTTGGGACAATTGATTCACCCCCCCTCTTAATTGTCTAGCATATTTCAACACACATATCATGATGAAATAGAAAATACACGAATACACACCCAAACAACCACAAGGAACTAACTCCAAAACTACACCCTCTCATTACATACTCAAAAGGGACAAGGCAAATGGATGATGACTATGTGGCATTCGAGGGAAAAACACAACGTCAAGAACTCATCCCCAAACAAAGATGATGATGAGGATCAGGTGGTTTAGGCTAGTGTGACTACCTCCAGTAACCACCATTGGGGAATAAGAGTATGCTCAGGCCTGTTAATCCAGGTTGAGTCAATACCCAATACCTGTATCACTCTAATCACACATCAAAGAACATGTGAATGTAACATACATCATAGCTGAATCAACAGTAAGCATCAGGAAGAGGGTCATGACATCATAAGCCTCACGGATACAAGTGTCACAACTTCATCCCTTTCCCATCCATAATCATACAAGAGCAATGATAACAATATATAAACATATAAGCATGTAATCTAGCAAAATAAGTAATCATGTCAACATCATAAGAGCATCAAAATCCATTAGGGAAAAGTAACAACAAAATACAAACATGAGGGTTGTTACATCCTACTGCCTAGGACTAGGCTTACTCCTAGAAGCCTACAATATGCTAAGATACAGCCATAGCACACATTAGTCCATAAAACTTGATATAATTATAAAAATTAGGTTATCACATGCACCATTACATGCAATTAGTCCTAGTACATGGGTAAGGAATAGGCAAGGTACTCAATTTCATATAAAATATACATTAGCATATAACAATTTTCTCCAATCAAATTAAAGAATGATGCCATAACATTCAATTTTCTCCAAAAAAATCACTATCTCAAATAGCCAATTAGTTGCTCACACTATCAATTTACACATTTATACCAGCATAAACCACACAATTTTCTCATAAATTGTAGCAAAATATACTTTTCAATAAATAAAATTTCCAGTTCTCTAACTTTTCATATGCAGCTATCTATAAAATGGAGTTCTCAACACACATATAAGCACATTTATAGGATTTACGACCTCCACTTTCATAGCATGGATGACATCTCTACGCATTAACAACAGAAATTCATCCCTCTACCAGGTATGATGATGCAAATTTCACTTCTAGTATGCAACCACAAACATGACAAATTATACAACCCACATATACATACATACTCATTCACATCACAAGGCTACATTAGGGGTTCACGTGGATGTCGTAGTACCATCCATATCCAATTATATCCATGAGTCCATAACCAATAACCATGTCCAATATCCATAACCAATAACCATGTCTAATATCCATAACCAATATCCATGTCCAATATCCATAACCACTAACCATGTCCAATATCCATAACCAATAACCATGTCCAATATCCATAACCAATAACCATGTCCAATATCCATATCCACATGTCTTGATGGCATTGACCCACCTAGTGAGCCTTCCATACATGCCACAATGACATATCTCTTGTTTGTGTAAGGTTTTTAGCCTCAAAGAGATAGTCAAACAATAGGAAGGTAGTGAATTAGAGCGTAGAACAACGTACACATACCCCATCCTTAAGGGTTTCCCTACATCTACTTCCTCGTATACTCTCAAACGGGTGGATCTCACCATACCTGATGAGGAATCACATCACAACACAAGACCAACATTCAAAAATAGAAAAGTTTTTAGCCACCAAAATATAAATAAGGAAGGGTAAATCTCAATTCCAACAATAAAGTAAGAAAAATAGGAATAATCTTCAACAATAAATCAAATGTAACCGCAAGAGTTACATGCCAAGAAAATCATCCGTGGCTGAACCAATACAAGTAAGATAAACCAAAGTGCTAGTCCACACAAGCAAAGTAAAACTTACCAATAACTGAAAGGAAGATTCACAATCTTCAAAATATACACATCACAACACTACGTGACTATCGCTAGTCACCACACGAGGAAAGACGAAAACAAGCGTGACTGTCTCCAAAGTCCATGTGGGTGCGGCCAACTCATGCAACCCTTACATGGAAAGGTATTATACTGGAACTCCTAGGTCACATACCTCATGTGATGTGACCTATTGGTAAATAGATTTGTTGCTTTTAAATAACCTTCATGAATAACTTTGTTTTGCCCTTGGATCAGTAACAACCTACTCACAACAATTGAAGAATCACAGGACTATGTCAATTCCTCTCTGCGTTTGAGAGGGGCAACTCCCTCGTATGATGGGGGTATATTAATTTTTTAGGTTTATAAGAACAAAAAAAATTGAATAACAAAAACTAATGAAGAAATGAGAAATAATATTATCGATTCAAGTTCCACACATTCAAGTTGAGATACCAAAACTTGACATGATAATCTTTTCCACATGCAACGTTTAAAGGAAAGCAAATGGTTATCATTGATGAAACATACAAATATCAACAAAAACATATAAGATTGAATTGAACACACATCCAAAACATTTCTCTATTGCTTTCTTACTTGAATAATACTATTCGAGTCCTTCATACAATGCTTTGCGAAAAAGTGGAACCCCCTTGATTGAATTACAATGTTGTATTTATAGGTGAGGTTAGTAACCACTTAAGGTAACTACCTTAACCACTTTTTGTAACTACTTAGAATAACTAACTTCATAAGTGCACTAACTTTGAATAACTAACTTTCTTTTGTAAAGATAGTCACTTAGAGTAACTACCCAACTTTGGTACTTAGAATAACTACCTTCAAAACAATTGATCTGTACTCCTTAGTAGCAATAATGGCCATTTCATCCATCAGTTAAAGCCACTCAAGTTTTGGAGAAACTAGAGGATGCATTCCATGTTCCAGAGTGGCGGCAGTAAACTACTATAGAGTTCTGAAACACAAGTGTTCCTCGCCAAATGATTGCTCTATGACTTCCCCTTGGATAGTGACCCACTATGATCCATGGATTGTATCTAGGGGCTGAGACAATATAGCCGGATGGGTTGGACCACCTCCTCTTCCATATGGTCTCATGAAAATAACTCATTCTTGCACACATCTCATTTTGTGGGGTAGGAGGAGTGCACCAGATTTCATTTGTTCGAATGCAGCTTGAATCTCTTTCTACAAACCTTCAACTAACTCCTACTTCTCATCTAGAGTAACATCTTTTGAATACAATTGCGACAAGCAATTTCAAATATGAGCATGTTTCTATAGCAATGACCTACGAACTAACTGCGTTGGGGAGCATGATGGCAATGGTAGCAGCGTCGGGTCTAGCTTTGCATTTTCTTGAAAGTCTCAAACGCCTTCACAATGAACCTATATTGATGTGCATCATATTCGCTTGGGAGTTTATAGAGTTTTTCTAACAAATCTCTTATGTGCACATCCTGCAATCTTTGTAGACCATAAGATCATGTTTCTTAAAAGCATTTCATCAAACAGTTCATGTTCATTGTCTATGGTTTGACATTTTGCATTCATGTCTACTAGGGCAGATCGAACTATAATATCTGACAAAGATCTCCACCCATTACTGATTTTAGCGCTCCCATTTTAACATAGGCCAAGAGGATCCTTGTAAACATTATGAAATTGGCTTTACAATAGCCAAACGCATTTGTTTCAAAGGATTTAAAATATTCTTCAAAAAATCCACTTACACATAACCTCCGAATGTTGCATTCCATGACTTGACATCGCCTATTTTGCATATGTTTCCACATTTAATGTACATGTCTGCTCTAGAATTTCAAACTATAATATCTAACAAAAATCATCAAACTTTAATGCATGGGAAGGTGCTAGAAAATGTTTGTGGAGTTTGGTATGATGGAGAATCTAGCAAAATTTGGTTTTACAGCTACAAACTGCATTCAGCGAATCCATTTTGTGAATTTTCTTCATTCGCGACACTCCATGGGACCACATTTCTTAGAGCCATTCTGCCAAAGAGTTGTCAT
This sequence comes from Cunninghamia lanceolata, assembly GCA_027924645.1. Lineage (NCBI taxonomy): Eukaryota > Viridiplantae > Streptophyta > Pinopsida > Cupressales > Cupressaceae > Cunninghamia > Cunninghamia lanceolata. The sequence continues at coordinate 639,710 of BSBN01000754.1, forward strand.
GTCTTGTAAATCCTTCATGCTATGCAAAGGTTATGGAACTTGGCTTTACACTTGGAAATTGCATTTGCTTGAAAGTTTCTAAAAATTACTATATCTGTTACATGCAATTTGATCTTGGGTAGTTATATAACTACCTATTTGCCATCAGTATTTTGGGAGTGTTTTCATAACTTCATCGGCATCTTAAATGACTTTAACAACTTTTAAGAGTTTATACTTTTGCCAATGGTAAAAAAATGTTTCCTTAATCGGTGATTTAGAAGACTTTCAAAAGTTTCATTGGAGGTTTACCACACTGTTGAAAGTGATTATATATTCTGATGAAGAAGTGACTTTCCTCCATCGATGGTTGGTCACGAGGCTAACAGCTGGCTCTAACTAGGGACAAGGACTATAAAGGACACAGGATGAACCTAGAATATTTGGAAATGACTAGTGCCTTATCCATTGGGCAGATAGAGTTAGGATATAACATGATGTACAAGGGGAACAAGGAGACTCAAGCAAGATAGAACAAGAGAAACAACAAAGATGAAAAAAACAACAAAAACCAACAGAAACTGAAACAAGGCAGATACAACCAAAACACCTAATTAACCTATATACATGGTAGGTGACTCCTACCTCAGAACTGCTTCAGGATGATCATGTAAAACCATTGACAGGTTGAAAAAAATAGGCAACCATATGAAAAAGAGATGTGCATGGACGAGGCACATGTTGACTCAGTAGACATTTCAGGATGATGAGAAAAATAAAATATACAAAATGTGAGGACTCCTTGAATAGTGCACCGAATAACCATTTCTCATCATAAATATCTAAGTCTTTTTGTATCACATTGGTATTGCCCTATATATTACTAATCATCTCTTCTAGCATCACATCAAGCATACCAATCTTCTCTACCTAAAGATTCTTTTGATAGCTTGAATCAAAGAAAACTAAATCACAAACTAGACATCCTCCATGTGAAGTAAGAAATGAAGAAAATTCAATACTCTGCGACTGATTCTTCTTATAAGTAATGTCCTCCTTCTTTAGCATTACTAACTCAGGATCTTCTTTATCAAAGGGTTGCACATGAGGAAGAGAAAGTGATGAATCTGCATTATGCATTTTACCCTCCTGAAAGTCTTCTTGTATTGTCAGTGAAGAAGAAATGATATTTTCTTCTCTTGGAAGTAGTGAAGGAAAAGTTAAAACGTGCATCTCTTCATCAATCCAGGTATCCTTATGATCTTCTTGCATAATTGGAGTGGGAGTACTCAACACTTTGTCTTGAGTAGTACCTTTGATTCGAGTAGTTGAGGATTCTTCTTCAACAGATGATAAAGGAGAAAGAATAAAATCTTCTTTACAAAGAAAATAATCTTCGAGAGTCTTGGGACGATCTTGCGATATTATTTCATCATCATTCTCCTCTTGCTTAGGTTGCATGCATGTCAGAAAAACACTTTGCAACTCATCTTCATCTTCTTTGTTTACACTTTGGTTCAAAATTTCTTCTCCATTCCCTTGAACATTAACCATGTCATGTGAACCTTCCTCGGAAGATATAGTTGTCGAACCAGAGCAAGTTGTCACAAGAGGAGTGACATTCTTCAAAGAAACTGAGAACATGTCATTGTCTGGATAGATTTCTTCTTCATCATTGCATGTTTCCATACAATCTTCCTCTTCTATCTTCATCACTTCTTCTTCCTAGTCTTCCTTAAGTAGGCATGCATGTTTCGATCAATCTCTTTTGGACACTTCCTTCAATACAGGTTCATGTGTAGGAAAAATCTTTGCCTCTTCATTGCTGTCCTCATCACACAAATGATATATCTTAGCATAGTTTATTTTATCTTTTGGTACATGAATCTCTTCTGATAAGGAGTTTTGATCACGAGAAAGAAAATGGGTCTTTTTCCCATCTTTTTCTTCAATTTCTTGCAATGTTTGAAACAAGGAAGGATGAACCTGGTTAGACGCAAATTGCATGCCACCATAGAAACTCTTCAGGAACTCCACCTGCATAGGGTCGTCAAGAACTTGATTTTGTTAAGAAGAGGATGTAGAAATAGGATAATCTTCATCATCACTATCACTCTCTAATTCAGGTAACTGCAAGTTGTGCCTCTAAGTCCATTGATACCAAACCATCTTTTAGGATTCTTCTTTCAGATAGAGTCACCAACTTCTTTTCTAGGGAGATACTTGTATATTCTTGAGGAATCAAAAGGCACCAACACTTCAGCTCACTCCCCAGTAGAGTCACCAAAAATCTGTTGGTAAACAGATTTGTCACCACAAAATAACGTTTGAAATTGACTCGTTGCCCTTAGAGTGGTGACTAAATTGTCCCAACAGTTGGAGAGATCATGACAGAGAAACAATCTTCCTATGTGTTTGAGAGGGGCAGCTCCCTCATATGATGGGGGTATTTGTGGTTTTTGTGTACTTTTATCCTGAAAGTAAAAAAAGGAAGAAAAGAAAAATAACAAGAGAATTGGGCATGTAGAAACCCTCGTGGTAGACGTATGAAAAACAACAGGAGTTTCACAATCTTATTGAAAAGTATGAATGGGTTTCACCACAAAGCTAGAAACCACTTTCCTAAACTCTGTGATTAATTTCATGACGTATGTGCAACAATGATGAAGAAAGGTGGCAAATCTCAACATACGAAGAGATCATTTCTTTTAACACATTCAAATTAGGATACCGAGAAATGATTGTGCTTCATCACCCCAATTGCATGCTTCAATGGACAACTTTGATTTATTCAAATATATAGAGAGATCACCAATTTGACATACGAGAAACTAGTAATCATAACTCAAAAATACATCAAGAATGTACGAACTGAAATGCATTCTTCATTATCTTTTTGAAATTATACAATTCCAAAAGTAAGCTATACAATGTGTAAGACCAAAAATGTTCCAAGAAGTTTTTTCATAAGTTCCCCCTATAAAATTTCTCTCTAAAGAGTCCTCTATTTACAATGTGAAGTCCATTATATATAGACTTTTCATCATAACCACCTAATAACCAACTTGTAACTACTTCCTAACCACTTCAAGTAACTACCTCATAACTACCTTTTTGAAATACAATAGAATAATAAACCTTATTTTTGGTTATATTTTTCATCACTTTTCTGAAAATAAAGTTCATTTTCTAACTTTACATTACAAGAGTGACTTAAGTCACTTTCACAAAAAGGTAACGAGGACTTGCAAGTTTTGAGTTGTGGATTTCTCTAAGTCCTTTCCATCTCTATTTGCTCCATTTTGACAATCAAGCCTTGTCGGATGTTGACAACTCTTCTAGATACCATGAATCTTAGACTCATGTGTCCTTGCACATTAAAATATGCATTGTGGAAAAAGTATGCCCTTTACATAGATTGAATAATGCTACACATTTCCTCGTTCCTCACTGAGGAACTCTTCTACACATCCACCCACATTGCCTTAGGTTTCATTACTGATGGACACCGCCATTCTAGGTCTGCCTTCATCTAAGAGAAACTAGAAAACTGAGACCCAATATCACAAGAATCTGGATATAAACCATTTCAGAAATCAAACTTCCTTTGCAACATTTCAACTTCTTTTCTTTCTAATGGATACCAAGGTGCCAAGGTATGACATACATAAATTCTTCTATCACCTCCAAATAGCTTGATGCATTGGAAAAGTTTATGGATCTTGTCACATCTCTAGATGAAAACCCGACTTATGAAACAACAAAGAACTTTGATGTGAATCTATTGAACTTATGAGACCAATTGTTAGTTTAATACACATATTGTATTAGAGATTTGAAAGTTAAAGGAGAACTTTCGTGAAGCATACACCACAACATCACATTGATATTATCTCCACTTAATACAAGTTGACTGAGACAATAGGATGGGGGTGGATGAATTATTCCTCTAGATTATCTTCTTGGTCTTTTGATTTGCTAGATTGTTTCCATTTGCCATCTAGACCCTTAACAAGTCCCTTGTTCTGTTGCTACCACCACTTTGGAGTAATTTCATATTTCTCATACTATGAATCACAACTCTTATTATGGAGACCATGATCTTTTCCATTGGAATAAAATGGGTTGTTACTCCCTTTTTCATAAACTTGAAGCAATCGTTCTATCCCTAAGAATACCAAATCTCTTGTGCTGACATTCACAGTGGCTTCTGTAGAATTTTCACATTGGTGGATATTTGAGGTATAGCAGCTTAGGAATCATCTCTCAATTCATAATCCATTTGGACACTCTTTAGTTGTGAGATGATGGTCTTTTGCCTGTAAGCTAAATTTGTTTGAAAGTTTTCAAAAACCACTTCAATAAATCCATTTCTTGTATATTTATAACGAATCCATTACTTCATGCATATTTATAACCATTTCCTTTAGGAACCTATTTCGGCTCTGAAGGTGGTTCTCGAAACTATTAAAATCGCTAAAAAGGTTTAGTCTTATGACCCAAACACTGATATGAAGGCACTTCTAAAGGTAGTTATTAAAACCATTTATTGGCCAATTGAGAGTTTATGCATACTATTTAAGTGACCGACAACTCTTTCTCATGTCTATTAGGTCAGTTATTAATTCAAATAATCTTTATTTTCCCCACTTAAGCTTTCTTAACCATTTTCTACTGCAATCACCTTTGTATCCACAAGACTTTGCCACCATTCTCAATTACATTGTATCTACAGAGCCAGTTATCATCTCATTCATTAAAAGCCTCTTCTGCCAATGTGGTCTCATTATACCTCTTGTAAAAGGGTTGTGCTTTGACCTTTAGATGTTTCATTTTATTTTGGAGAGATTTACAGACCATTCATCATATGGTTGTGCCTATACTTGGAGTTTTCGCTGGACTGTAAACTTTGTCATAACAATTTCAATACCTAGTGCCCTATTTTGATGGAGGAGCCATATTTTATGGCTTGTGCTTGAGATTAGGTGACTATGCAACACTTTGAGGTATTCTATCCAATAATTCATGAACCTTGTTCAATGTTTCTATACAAGCTTGCTAAAACATTTTAGATAATATTTCAAAAACCAAAATCTCTTTTCAATCAAACTCCAATTCTAAAGCTTCCATTTCTCAAACAGCTCTTGTGTTGAGTCTATGGCATCACATTTCATAGGTACGACTATCAGTGCATTTCTAACTATAAGAAAAGATAAAACTCCATCAGTTATACTTTGGAGGATATCCACGTCCTGCTGTCATGGTAAATCATGTTAAGACTTCCAGTTGAGACCTTCTGTCAAACAAATCATATGCTTTGTGTATGCTTTCAAATTTTACACACATTATTTGCAAGGACAGCTATAGCAGATGACAAAAATCCATTTACAATCATGTGGCTAACAAAAAGCTTCCTTTGGCACAGGCTATAGAGAAGCTCTCAAAGGTTGTAGAGTTTGGAATTACACTTGCCAAATACATTTTTTTAAAAAGTTCCCGTGCCATTGTCAATGAAACCATTTTGTGCATATCTCTAATCTTTCCATGAAGGCCTCGATCTGACATTCAATCTCATTCAAAAGCTCTCATTTTTGTGCAAAGATGATAGTGGCAAAGGTGGTAGAGATTAGCTTCACACCTGCATTTGCTAGAAAGTTTCTAAAGCCTATTCAACAAATCCATTTACACATATCTTGAGGTGACCTCATCTCATGAGATTACATCTCTTTAAGGCATTTTATCCTATAGTTCATGCACCTGCTAATCTGCATTTTCTTGAAATATTATAAACTCTTTTCCACAAATCTGTTTTGTGTGTATGTTGCAATTGTTGTAAACTATGAGGTGACGTCTTCTTGATTTGGCATGCACGTGGATGGTGTAGGAAAATGACCATGGAGTCTTTCTTTACACCTGCCAGTTGTATTCACTTCCAAGGTTCTAAATTCTTTCCAACCAATTCATTTTAGCCATACCCTCCAATCATTATATATCATGAAACACATTTGAGTCATTCTATCAAATGGTTAATGTGCTTGTGTACTTCCACATTTTTCATGCTGGTCTATCTGACAAAGCTCTCAATATCTTCATGTTTCTAGATGGGCGTAGGCAGGTGGGGATGTTGGCAAAGGTTATCTTTCATTTTCTTGAAAGTTGTATATCCTGCAACCATTTCATGGCATGAGAAGACATCTATTTGAGGCATGTTCTATCAAACAGTTCATGTGTGTTGGATTTATTCTACACTTCAAAGATATGTCTTAACAGAGCATTTCCAACTATTATATCAATCAAAACCCTCCTCTACATATGCTTTGATGGATGTCCATAGCTTATTCCAAAGTTTTGATTTTGATATAGATTGTGAAGATGCTGGAAAGCATTGTGGACATCGACTTGATAGCTGCAATTATATTTTATTTAAAAGTTTCCAAAAGCCTTTTTGTAAATACCCTTGCCTATGGTTCCACAGTTTGCATATGTGTCTATAAAGACGTTTACAAATTCAACATTTGACGAAAATCAACTTGTATCATGCTATCCAACTGTGGCAGAATTTGACTCTACACCTACAAATTGCATTTACTTGAACATTTTTATACAATATTTGAGGCATTTTATCAAAGAGTTCACAATCTTTGTGCATTCTGACAAAGATCCACCTTCGATTATGCTTTAATGGATTTTCATAACCTATTCTAATGGTCCTTACAAATAATGCAGATCTTGAAATAATTGAAGATATCAAAGCACAACGCCTCCATTAACCAGTATGTATGAGGAGTTTATCAACAAGAAACTTGCAATCTTTGTATTCTGTGAGACCATCTTTCTTGGCATGCAACTCTTCCACAGGTTGGCATTTTTCTATTATTAAAGATAACCTTTAACATCTTTTGCATGCTTTGATGCCAATGATAACTACCTCTTCATTGTTTAGAGCACACGTTGATTCTTCCCATGGGAATGGCATGAATTTTAGGAGAAGCAAACTATGTATCCCATGTATGTAGGAGCTTTTGGTGAACATGGAGGAGTTATTACTGTTCGTAAAAGGTAAAAATGGATTTCCCACTTTTTATCTCTCCAAACTTGAAAAATTACACCCTTTGGTTTTGGTTAGCCAAAAGTCAAAATGCGCGTGAACTTAGCCAAATTCCAAAGCTAACGCAAACTTAGTAGAAAGCAAAAGTTGACGCGAGGTTTGTGGAAAAATTAGAATTGACATGAACTTTGTGAAAAATAAAAGTTGACGCAAGCTTAGTGTAAAATAAAAGTAGACGCAAAATAATACTACTAAGTTGTTTCAACATTAAATTTGCCTTGAAAAGCTTCAATGGAGAGAGAGAATGAACAAGACAAAGTATAACATCTCGTTAACAAGTTATCGACATGATTGACACAAGAAGTAGGGCATCGGCAAATTGTAACCAAAAGGATGACTTGGCATAGGGGTTTTGATGTGCGAAAAGTTTAAATTTTGGGTAGTTGAAAACGAGGCCAACACTCTTGCAACATAATGAAAGCCTTGTATCACCTTTAGAATGCTTGAGAATCAAAATATCCATCTAGTAATGCTCTAGTTTACAAATGAATGCCTCAACATGCTTTTATATGCAACTACAAACACTCCTGCCAAGAATTTTGTTATATAAACTTATTGTGTCAGTATTTGACCCAAATAACGGTCACAAGATGACACCCACAAATTGGGATTGACCCAAAATAGGGTAGGACTAGGGCACGGGCACCCAAGTCCTTCCCCCTATTTTAGGTAGGGTTAGGTTCAAGGGGTCCCACTATATCCCATTTGACATAATACCCAGGGTTCATTCCATTGGGATGTTGAAATATGATGTAAGATGTCCTAAATGCACATTAAAAACTCGAGAGCTAAACCTTATAAGGGAAAAACCCCCAAGGGAACATTTTCTGATGTTACATTTAGCCCCCATGTTAATGTATGTATAAATGTGATGCCAATACATGCATTAAAGTACGGTCAACAAACACAGCAAACATGCCAAGCATGGAGAAGACACGCCAAACACATTGAAGACAACGACAAGCACTCAAAGCACGAAGAAGACAATTACAGTCATGCAAAACATGGGGAATACATTGAATGCATAGAAGATAGGAATGATTTCTTTTCTTTTCTTTTTCTCATATATATGAACTGTAAATGCATGTACAAGGAAAGTAAACAAACCTCCCATAATGCAGGATATACTCATCGCACAGGTCTTTAAACTGCATACATGGGGAAACACATATGTAAGACACACCAAACCTCCCATGATGCAGGATGCACTCATCACCTAGGTCTTTAGACTGCATATGGGGCAATAGACATGCCAAACAAAGCAAGCACGCCAAAAATACACACTTTGAAGACACAAAGAAAACACGATAGACAAGCGATGGAGTGTTCCTATTTCTAGATTCAACACCATCTCAAGCACATTACAAACACACATTGACGATTGGGCTTTACCAAAACAATTGTTGAAGACATGCTTAAGGGTTGAGTTACTCACAGAACTGCTCCCCACCTCCCGATGAGGACTTTTGAAAATAACAGGATGGTGCAATCTACTCTGAGAAATACACCACCCTCACCTCCACACAGGGCTTAAAATAAACAAGGATATATGTGATATCGCACCTGCAAAGAGGATTTAAATGATTGATTGATTAGTTGTAAACAAACTCAGAGTGCAAGATGTACTCATCACACAAGTCTTTAAATTGCACCTGAGGACAAGCACATTGCTAACATCTACAACAGACAACTTACCTTATATATGATCCCACCTTAAGGTGGTTGATATCATGCATTGATATCAAGAAGGTTAAGGTAGGAAGAAAACACGCAAGGGAACAAAGACTTTCACAAAGCCCATGCCCCCCAGAGGTGACATGTACTTTACGATCACCAAATGTTCCCACAAACACATCCCTCCAAGAAACATGTTAGTGTCTACATAATCATCATAAAAAACAACATCAATGCATATGATTAACCACACAAAGAGTCAAAGTTATACTACAAATTCAGAGTTTGAGGATAACCATGGGGTTATATCAAGAAGATCTTTGAATCAAGTACAACCAAGGCTAGATTCAAAGACAAACAAAGTGTGCAGAGCATCAGTATTGTTATGATTTGTAAATGAGATAAAAACATCATCAAAATTACTATGCAGAAAACACGAGTGCTTCCACTAGCCAAGCGTTAAATAAGATATACAACCCCATCATCATATTAGGAACTAAGTCCAATTTTTTATTTCTTGCTAAAGGGATGCTAGGTCCGCATCAGTGTAAATGTTTTTCGTCATCTGCCCGCTAGATAAAAACACTAGAGGAAGGGAAATAATAAATAAGAGAGGAGAAAAAAGTGCCTTAGGGACAGTCATGTAGGAGGGTACCCCCAAGTCACCAACCACAATGTTGTGTCTGTAAGACACAACACACAACAATGAAATTAGAGAGAGGGGCAATATAGAAGAATGATGATACAAATAGAAGAAGGTCACAACAAAGGTGGTCTCCTGGTATCCCAGACCTTACAAGAGAATCAAGGGTCATCCCAGGGGGCCTGAACAACACATAACACATTGTGATAGGTAAAAAATTAGGTCAATAAGATCAAGCATAGCCATGAAAACCTAACCCTACCATCATCAAAGAATCTAATCCAAATGAAATCAAAAAGCATGCAATTCAAGCACAATATCACCTAGATTATGTGATTCCTTATTTATGATGTGGATTGCTTCTTCAACAATGAACAATTATGAAGATAAAAGATGCCATGATGGATGAATGATAATGATGATAAGCTCAATGGATGCTATGGATGTTCAAGTGCTCAATATTCTCAGGATGATAATGTAGACGCTATGTGAATGCTAGATCTCTGTAATATGGAAAGAGAGGGTGTTTATATAGAACTCAACCAAAATCAATAAACATTAGAGATTCGGTGGTTATGTGAATGGCTAAGATTGAATGATAGACATAGGTGAATGTGAAGATGACAAGTGGAGAGAATATAGGGCTTATGTGTGCTTGTGTACATAAAAAGTACTACATGTGAAAGATATTAAATAAAGGATGTAGTACCACTTATCTTTTTTAAATGAAAGAGGCACACATGTCAGCTCATGAGATAAATGATAAGATAAATTAATTAAATAAATAAAATTTATTTAATTAAAAATAGATAGAATGAAGATAATTAAATAATTAAAGATTGTTTAATTATAGCTTAGAGAAAATAGCTAATGAATTAATTAAATAAATATAAATTTATTTAATTAATAGAAGAAATAGATGTGTTAGGGATATTGTTCAAGTGTGTTAGACAAATGTAGATGATGGATAATGCGATGTTTGAATGCTACTGATAATGAGTCAATTTTGGGTGTCTACATTTTGCCCCTCTTTGATACAATGTTTGATAGAGCATTGTGTCAAAGAAGATACGATATGCCTTCGATAAACAAGGTTATTCCCCAGTGTAACTGGCAGGTGATGCCCCCTCGAAAGGTAAGCCAGGCTAACCAGGAAAGGCTGGGTTGACTCACGATAGAACGAAAAAGTTAGGATGCAAGGCTGACATGAAGAAAAAAAGGGGTTGGGTGGTAGAAAATGGGATGATGCAGAAGAAAAAAAGGCTTTGGCATAGAAGAATGAGGGTATGGATAGGGACTATAAATAGGTCCTAGAGAGGCAAATAGACTCATTTGTGCTCATTTGGGCTTAGAAAGCTATAGAGATCTAGAGCTCCTTAGAGTTGGTGTGTGACAAGAGTTGGAGAGCTATCAGGATGGTGTTTCCACGCAGAGATCATCGTACTGAGCGAGTGAGGACACATGGACAACCAGAGGGATCAGACGTACTGGTATGTATCAAAAATTTTGCTAAAAGCATGATTTTGATAGGCTAGAAGTGTCATAAATGCACACACGTCACCATAAGCGACTAGGTCTTAGGACAGGTAGGTCAGGTCGCTTGTGTAGGAAAATAGGTCGCTTACAGTAGTTTAGGTCACTTTCAGGCGCGGCTTGGTCGCATATGGTAAGGATAGGTCACTTTTAGTCAGCTAGGCAAATAGAGGAAGAAATGTGCATATAGATAAAATTAAATCACTTATGGGCTAAATGTAAGCACATGCATAGGTTCAGCTCGCTTAGAAAGAGAAAATGCTCGCTTATAGGATATAGCTTGCTTATGGGCGAAAGTTACGCGCATATAGAAATTCACCTTGCACATAGTCAAGAAATGATCACATAGGTAAAATAGGTCACATATGGGCGAGAGACAGCGCATGTAGTAAAATAGGTCACGTTTGATCAGTAGATAGGCGCATATGGAAAAATGAACTGTTTATGGTAGATAAAAGCTAGGATAGCAATAAACGATTAAATTCGATAGTAGCTATAGCACAAGGGACTGACATGATGAATGAAATAATGTAGGATATACTATTGCCTTTGTTATCACGAGAGCCACATCCTAGGGATTTGCAGTTGGTGAGATTGCTAGATGTAGAGGAGCGGCTAGTGTTAGAGATCCTTAGGTTAGAGCATGTGTCAAGATTGGAGCCGGTGTAGGCACATCGAGGACTGATGATGGTGATGGTGGAGTGATGGATGAGCGAGCATAGTTCTTTCTTGTTGCCGACAAAAGAGGCTACGATCACACTAGAGGATGTGTTTCAGATTCTGCGGATTCCTATTGATGGGGACCAAGTAGATTATGATCCTAATATGGGTCCAGCTACATTCAGGAGATTGTTCAGGACACCAGACATTGGAGTAGAGGGCTTAGAGATCCCTATGGCAAGGATGGAGGAGTTATGTGACATACTGCAGCGAGTAGTAGTGGCTATTATCAGATGGCTGGTAGGAGACAGATGAGCAAGAGGCTTTCTGGTAGGATGGGGATAGTGATGGAGGGGATGGTCTCCTATGGGATGAGATATACATGGGCAGAGTGTGTGCTTGGACAGCTCTATCATTTCCTACATGATTGTGCATATATGTTTGGGGCTAGTATATCTGCAGGAGTTACAGTTTTGCATGTATGGGCTTATGAACATATTCTAGTGACGAGACCAGAGGGACGGGTGGCTAGAGCAGTAGGATAGCCTTATGCTAGGATGTATAGAGGAGCTTTGACATATCGGCAGCATAGAGGAGTAGTATACTGGCAGAGGAGGTTGGATGAGGTAGACAACTTTATATGGAGGCCATGGGTGGGATGTGAGAGATGGGATGAGGAGGATACTGAGCTTGTCTATGCTAGGCAGGCGAGATATATTTTTGGACATGGCATATACATTATAGAGTGCTATTTGCCAGAGAGAGTTTTGAGGTAGTTCAGGTTACCATAGGCAGTACCAGTTAGTGATGCCATTTTTGGGAGGACTAGACAAGAGGTGTTTGATTGGGGGCCAGAGGTAGTGATTGACATGGCTTTGGCAAAGAGAGATGGGTTACAACTAGTTGTATGGTAGTGGGGACAGGGTCCTACAGATCCAGGCACATTGCCAGATTATGTTGCATACTGCGTGATATCGAGACTGATGTGGCTGACACGGGTTGGCGAGATAGGGGAGATAGGGATGGAGAGACCAGTCAGGAGGCAACGATGGGCTCCACCAGCATAGGTTGTTGTGCCAGTAATGCCAGGTATACATATGCAGGGACAAGTACCAAGACAACCTCAGATACTTGCACAGCCTCAGCTTGGGCAGATATTAGTAGGTGATGATGTTGGGATTCAGCAGCTGCGGAGGTGGATTAGAGAGGAAAGGAGATGGAGGCAGCAGGCTCAGATGAGATTGAGGAGGGTGGAGTTAGATAGACACCAGGTGGTGATTGGCTTGCGGCATGCTAGGGCTCAGGCCCAGACATACCAGGCTTAGTTACAGTTGAGAGCGCAGGTTGGGGATGGATAGGATGATGGTGCACTTGCTAGAGTGACGGAGGAGAGGGATACAGCTAGACAGAGCAAGAAGATGATGAGGTTAGAGCGGTATACTACTATACAGTAGGTGCAGGTGATGAGAGCAGAGAGAGATGGTCTGCGGGCAGAGAGGGATACAGCTGTGCAGCAGCTACAGGGGATGACTAGTGAGTGGGATAGAGCAGTGACTGCATTAGGTACAGATGGGGCTATGATGTACTTGACCACATAGTTGACACAGGTACAGGAAGAGCTGGGAGAGTATAAGGTGAGGTGGAGTACTATAGAAGCTTATACTATGGGGTTGTGCTAGCAGAGCAGAGGTAGCCTAGCTTCTGGAGTAGGTCAGGGGCTTCAGGTTCACGAAGATCGGGTGGATCTCGATCAGTAGCCTCAGTGATGGGGCTACAGAGAGATAGGGGGATAGGTGCAGGACCCAGTGGTGGTGTTTAGGGCAAGGGAGCTGTCAGTAGTCATTAGGGGTACCTTGTTTTATGTATATTGTGTTGTATCATGATGAGGCCTAGAGCAGCTTGTACATATATTCTTTATGGCTCAGCTTGTATATGCAGACACTTGTATATTGACACATGTGTATATATATATATGATGGCATATTGCTGATCTATATGATGTTGTAATGGATGCACTATTGGTATTATGATGGTTATGCATGTTGTATTTGTATTTTTCATGGATTATGTATGGATGTTTATGCAAATGATAAGAATGGACATGTATAATAATGCAAATATGTAAATGCATATAGATAGATGGTAATGAGATGATATGAAATGGACTTATGCATATCTAACACACTTGTTTTTGCAGGATAGGAGATATGGACAAGGACGATGAAAATGATTGATCTTGGCTGAGGACTATATAGACGAATATTGAGATGAATAGATGGGGTGATGGGCAACTTTTTAAGTAATTGCTCAAAATGAAAAGAAATGCAATCCTTATGTTTGATATAGCATGTGGATGTTATGCACCAGGTATAGGAGACCAAGGTGTCAAGATATCCAATGCAAAACTAGCATGCTACAATCTTGTCTAAACACATGAGGTCAAGATGTGGAGCCAACATGCACAAGATATGAATAATAGCTAGTGTTTCGAGATGGACTTTAATGCTACAAGCAATGGTTTGAGCTTATCTCCACTACACATAGTGATAGCTTGCTGGTTATATGAATGGAGCTAGTCTTAACATATAATAGTCTCAAGTGCATAAGAGACTATTTAGCTTCTTAGATGCTAGAGATATTGATATGTAAGATGCTAATCCCAACATGTACAAGATACCAATATGCTTAGGAAGAGAATAAGATCATCCCGCATGTTGACTTTCTTTGAATCAGCATTAGGATTTGCCACTTCTAATGCACAGGCAGATTCAGCCAACTGAATACAGGAGGTTGCGTGAGCTCCTCCCCTTCACTTCTGGTTCTGCCGCACCAAGGGGGGTATCCCTATAACTCAAGATGTAACCTTGACTAGCTCAAAGATAGAAAGATCTAAATTGACAACAACAGGCAGAATACTCTCATGTATGGACCAAGATCTGTATGATAGATCACAAGGCTAGCAACATTCTTGGACATGATGTCTGGTTGGGTATGAGAGCATGCAGGGGGTTCCTAATCCTACTCCTACAACTAACAGGTGGAAGTATGAAATGTTTTAGTTTGAATTTTGGATGCAAAGCTGGACATGGTGTATAACACAAGAACACAGCATGATTGGTGCCTGTCCAGGGCTTGGAGTCGGTAGACATACACCTGTGAATGATCAACATGAATAGCTAAAACTGGATTTCAGGGGGATACACATGATATCTGCCTTACAGATATCTCCCAATAAAGAGTGTCAAGTTATCTCTACTTATGGCATCCCTACTGCAATATACCCTTCCCAATGTTCAACCTGAAAATAGTTTAATCTACCCTTTGAGCAGAAGTTAAAAGATCAGACATTCAACATAGGAATTCTATGCTCTAGAATCTAAACATTACACAGATATCCAGATCCAGAAGAAGAATACATGCAATACTGGAGACAGAATTAACACAACACATGCTAAGATAGCATTACTCATACAAGATCAACCATGAAATCAGTGGATTCATGCCAAATCGTACAACAGGAGATACATAAACTCACAAGTTAGACTATACAGAGCAGCCAGATCAGCTGGTTTTGAATTACAGAGCCAAAAATCATCAACTTTAAACAACCTTGAATGAATAACACCGTCTGCATTATATAGCAGGAGGGTGTATTCAGCATTGACTACCATGTTGACCAAAAATCCTGCCAGATATACAGTATCATAAAAATAGCGCTCAAACATTAATGCAGCAGGTAGGGGAGGAGACAGGAAGATTTTTCGAGCCCTGCGCCACCGCCTAGGGATCCAGACCTTCAACCGGGTACTAGATCAGCCCACGCCATCGCCCATACCTCTGCAACAATCGCCATTGATGGCGCACCAACCCGCGGCCTTGGGAAGAACATTAGACAGTTAATCGCAACCACTTCCCGCCGATATTCATCATCATGATATTTCGAATATGCAGGATAACATTATCCCACATGCACCCCGCAGCAACCTCCTTAACACTTTATATACTAGGTCATGAGCATATATCATGTCGGTGCTTTTGCTCCTGACGACACTAGTATAAGACTTCATCATCATCATCCTCCAGCAGCATGATATCCTGTTGCCCGAAATATCACCCTGACGTCATCATCATATTGCAATATAACTGCATGATAATCGCCTTCATCGGCACAACCTGATCCATCGGAGAAACATCCTCCTGCTGAGCCTATACCAAAAGTCTGGCCGATGAACATCCTGATGACGTCATCATCATATCCTGCTGACGTCATCATCATATCTGCCTACTGCGCACCTCCTCACATCCGGATGACGTCATCATCATGTTTGCAAATATCGGGGGACCTCCACAAGATGATCTCTGTTAGAAATATGACCCCCCCGGACCTCGATGATGTCATCATCATATCGACATCAGGATGATATTCGGAAGACAACCGGATATTTGGAAATATCATCCTGATGCACAAACATCATGCTGCACTGTAGCTCCTCTGTAAGATCGGGGTGATAGATGAATATGATGATGCTCGAAAAGATCACCCCCACTAGATAGCGCACGAAGCCGGCAGGCGGATATCTCCTTGATATCAGCATCATCATGACGCTGGAACAAACATACTCGAGTGATATGAAAATATCACCCCCTCCTTCAGAAATATCATGATGCAGATAGGCAGAAAGAACCGGATATCACCCTGATATATGGATGACGTCAGCATCATCAGGATGACAAAACTTCAAACAAGAAGTGATACAACATCATCAGGATGATATTGACTAAGATCATCCTGACGTTCAAAATATGATGACCCCAGTGAATATCGGGTCGTACTTAGAACTCTTCAACAACATCATCAGGATGATCATAACCAAGATCACCCGATGATAAAGACATCACCCCGGCGAAATATCATGAAGGCAGAAAATATGATGACCCCTGCGAGCAACACGGTGATAACTGGAAATATGATGATGATGACGACGACCCTTAAGAAAAAGCAAGTCAGGTCGAACAACTTAGAGAATGACCCCTTCAGAATATCAGGGCAACATCATCATCATGCTTGGGCAAGGTGATAAATGGAAGATCACCGGATACTTGAGAAATCACCCCCGCAAGCAAATCAGGGCGCACTGTAGCTCGTCAGCATCATCAGGATAAAAACCAAACATCACCCGATAGTTCAATATGATGATGACGATGAGAAAACGGTCGACGGAGAACATGATGATGCTGACCTTCATCGAAACAAACATGATGATGATGACCTCCTCCTCAAGAAAATATGATGATGCAGCTGAAAAATACTGAGGAGGTCCAACACTTGGAGCATTTTTTGGATACTTAGGGAGAGTGCCTGAATGAAAAATGCTCAAAAACTACCAGTCAATTCAGGCACTAACAGTGGCTCTGTCTGGGGACGTGCAGGTGAAAACTTGCAGCGAGAACCCCTGATCTCTGGGATGCAGACCAGTCCCTTATCCATTGGGCACAGAGTCATGATGTTATATTGATCTGCATCACCAAACACACTTGATGGCCTAAGGCCACCAAGAAAAGAAAAACATGTATCTCCCTTTGTCAAATATCTTGTTTTCATCTGCATGCACTGGGTCAAGCTTGGAGATACTACAACGATCCACCCACAAACAAATCTTGTCATCTGCATATTCAACCCTCTGATTTGGCTTGTCATTATCACCCTTGTGCAGATAACCCTCAGCATCATGTGGCATGTGGGTGCAGAATGTATCAAACAATGCATGTTCATATGGCATATAGCACTTATCACCTATATCATCATCATGCATTGCAACATGATCTCCTAGCTGGACTGCAAATAGGAAACACTCGGAGTCCACCACAAAACTAGGAAGATCAAGGCTCATTGTATTATATGCTGGCTCATCAAAAGAAAAGCTTTCAAAATCACAATTGTGTACATCATGTACACAACCATCTGGTACACCAGGCTGGAAAAGATCAGGCTCTGGCATGTCTTTTAAGTCAGGCACACTTTCACAGTCACTTACCTGATGTATGTTGTTTCCTCTTTCATCAGGATGAGAAACAAAATCCAAGCCAAAAATAATGTCTAGATCCTCACCATACTCAGACAGATCCTCATCACCATATGTGTCATAAATGGGTGATCCAGGTGCATCAGTTTCATCATAGTATGCCATTTGTTCATGGGCAGCAGAGCACACCTCTTCATCACCAATGGATTCACTCTGTGGAGGAGTATCAGCCTGTGTGTCATAAGCAAAACAGCCATCAAATGAAAAACAATCATGCTCTGAACTAGCACTTATTTCAATTTCTGACTGCTCTTCATGATCTCCATGTGTTTGAAAGGTAAGCAATGGGTCACACATAGGACTGCTTCTCTGTTTGCTTATATCTTCTCTGTCTTGAGTACAATACTCACAATTATCTCCACAGGTCCATTCCAAAAATTGCTCATTGCTGTCCACAACCCCGTTATTGTTTTCATGGTCAGCTGCCTCATCATTGCAATGGGAATCCTCATTAGTCCTTTCACTGGCATCCTCAACTGGTGAACAATCCAGTTGAGCAGTATTGTTAGCATTATGTTCAAATACAGCAGTCTCAACCTCTATGCTTTTATTTTCATTTTTATCTGCACATGATGCCATAATCATTTGGTCATTTGCAGCTTCATAACCATTATTCACACCAAGGCCTGGGGATAGGGGTTTCAGCAGGTGCACATTTCTCATTTCTTCTACATTTTCTAAAAATTTGTATGCCATCTGCATACTTGTCACCTTGAAATCCCTCAGTAATGCACTAGAGCCCTCCTCAAAAGCTTCAAAGAATATGCCAACACAGGCTGAAATATCAGGTCTGAAACTTTCAGGGACATGTGAAAGGGCTACTGCAAACCTATGACTGAAATCAATACATGGCTCTTCATCTTGTTTTCTGATTCTCATCAATTCTGCAACAAGATCAGCCGGTTCTTTTGCAAATTCCTCCTTGAAACAGTCAGCAAGCTCATCCCAACAGGCAAAGGATTTCTTTGGAAAGCTCAAATACCAGTCTTTTGCTTTTGCATCAAAGGACCTAACAAAAAACCTCATCCACATATCCTCATCTCTGAATGAATATTTTCCCATAAAACTTTGAAAATTTTGGATATGTGCATTCCCATCACATACATTGTGACCACTAAATCTAGGCATCTGACAGTATATCCTAGCAGGCATAGTTTCTACTTTATAATCCACCCATGACAAATCCAGTTGGTCATACAAAGGATCAAAAGGGCTGACAGGAGGTCTAGCTTTCTGACAGGCAGACACAACAGGGTTACTGCTTTTTAACTGGGCCTGCTCAGCCTCTAAGAATATCAACCTATTTCTTATCTCTTCTATTCCTTTATCCAACATTTTACCACTGAGTATGGGATAATTCATACTTGGATTCATAAAAATCTTACTCTTAGACATTGTTTGTCTGTTTAAGACCTAAGGCTTCCCCTGGCATCTAACCTATGTAGTAAAACAGCAAATAAAGGGGAAGGAACAAGGTACCTTTTCTCATACAGATGCAGAAAAATGAACAACACATTTCTGTCACATCACATACATCCATCTTTCATGTGCATTTGGATCCTTTTTTGCAGAGTCGCCACCTCTCCAGAGAGGACAAAATTTTCAATAGCTGAAAGCTACTTTTCCAGGTTCATTCCACCAGTAGAGCAAAACTTCACCAGAGACTGCAGGATATTACTTTACATCAACGTTCCCCAGTAGAGTCGCCATTTTGTTAGTGACTCGGATGGGCCACAAGTATATTATTTTTTAGTCCATCCCCAGCAGAGTCGCCATTTTGTTGACATTCTTTGAATCAGCATTAGGATTTGCCACTTCTAATGCACAGGCAGATTCAGCCAACTAAATACAGGAGGTTGTGTGAGCTCCTCCCCTTCACTTCTGGTTCTGCCGCACCAAGGGGGGTATCCCTATAACTCAAGATGTAACCTTGACTAGCTCAAAGATAGAAAGATCTAACTTGACAACAACAGGCAGAATACTCTCATGTATGGACCAAGATCTGTATGATAGATCACAAGGCTGGCAACATTCTTGGACATGATGTCTGGTTGGGTATGAGAGCATGCAGGGGGTTCCTAATCCTACTCCTACAACTAACAGGTGGAAGTATGAAATGTTTTAGTTTGAATTTTGGATGCAAAGCTGGACATGGTGTATAACACAAGAACACAGCATGATTGGTGCCTATCCAGGGCTTGGAGTCGGTAGACATACACCTGTGAATGATCAACATGAATAGCTAAAACCGGATTTCAGGGGGATACACATGATATCTACCTTACAGATATCTCCCAATAAAGAGTGTCAAGTTATCTCTACTTATGGCATCCCTACTGCAGTATACCCTTCCCAATGTTCAACCTGAAAACAGTTTAATCTACCCTTTGAGCAGAAGTTAAAAGATCAGACATTCAACATAGGAATTCTATGCTCTAGAATCTAAACATTACACAGATATCCAGATCCAGAAGAAGAATACATGCAATACTGGAGACAGAATTAACACAACACATGCTAAGATAGCATTACTCATACAAGATCAACCATGAAATCAGTGGATTCATGCCAAATCGTACAACAGGAGATACATAAACTCACAAGTTAGACTGTACAGAGCAGCCAGATCAGCTGGTTTTGAATTACAGAGCCAAAAATCATCAACTTTCAACAACCTTGAATGAATAACACCGTCTGCATTATATAGCAGGAGGGTGTATTCAGCATTGACTACCATGTTGACCAAAAATCCCGCCAGATATACAGTATCATAAAAATGGCACTCAAACATTAATGCAGCAGGTAGGGGAGGAGACAGGAAGATTTTTCGAGCCCTGCGCCACCGCCTAGGGATCCAGACCTTCAACCGGGTACTAGATCAGCCCACGCCATCGCCCATACCTCTGCAACAATCGCCATTGATGGCGCACCAACCCGCGGCCTCGGGAAGAACATTAGACAGTTAATCGCAACCACTTCCCACCGATATTCATCATCATGATATTTCGAATATGCAGGATAACATTATCCCACATGCACCCCGCAGCAACCTCCTTAACACTTTATATACTAGGTCATGAGCATATATCATGTCGGTGCTTTTGCTCCTGACGACACTAGTATAAGACTTCATCATCATCCTCCTCCAGCAGCATGATATCCTGTTGCCCGAAATATCACCCTGACGTCATCATCATATTGCAATATAACTGCATGATAATCGCCTTCATCGGCACAACCTGATCCATCGGAGAAACATCCTCCTGCTGAGCCTATACCAAAAGTCTGGCCGATGAACATCTTGATGACGTCATCATCATATCCTGCTGACGTCATCATCATATCTACCTACTGCGCACCTCCTCACATCCGGATGACGTCATCATCATGTTTGCAAATATCGGGGGACCTCCACAAGATGATCTCTATTAGAAATATGACCCCCCCGGACCTCGATGACGTCATCATCATATCGACATCAGGATGATATTCGGAAGACAACCGGATATTTGGAAATATCATCCTGATGCACAAACATCATGCTGCACTGTAGCTCCTCTGTAAGATCGGGGCAATAGATGAATATGATGATGCTCGAAAAGATCACCCCCACTAGATAGCGCACGAAGCCAGCAGGCGGATATTTCCTTGATATCAGCATCATCATGACGCTGGAACAAACATACTCGAGTGATATGAAAATATCACCCCCTCCTTCGGAAATATCATGATGCAGATAGGCAGAAAGAACCGGATATCACCCTGATATATGGATGACGTCAGCATCATCAGGATGACAAAACTTCGAACAAGAAGTGATACAACATCATCAGGATGATATTGACTAAGATCATCCTGACGTTCAAAATATGATGACCCTAGTGAATATCGGGTCGTACTTAGAACTCTTCAACAACATCATCAGGATGATCATAACCAAGATCACCCGATGATAAAGACATCACCCCGGCGAAATATCATGAAGGCAGAAAATATGATGACCCCCGCGAGCAACACGGTGATAACTGGAAATATGATGATGATGACGACGACCCTTAAGAAAAAGCAAGTCAGGTCGAACAACTTAGAGAATGACCCCTTCAGAATATCGGGGCAACATCATCATCATGCTTGGGCAAGGTGATAAATGGAAGATCACCGGATACTTGAGAAATCACCCCCGCAAGCAAATCAGGGCGCACTGTAGCTCGTCAGCATCATCAGGATAAAAACCAAACATCACCCGATAGTTCAATATGATGATGACGATGAGAAAACGGTCGACGGAGAACATGATGATGCTGACCTTCATCGAAACAAATATGATGATGATGACCTCCTCCTCAAGAAAATATGATGATGCAGCTGAAAAATACTGAGGAGGTCCAACACTTGGAGCATTTTTTGGATACTTAGGGAGAGTGCCTGAATGAAAAATGCTCAAAAACTACCAGTCAATTCAAGCACTAACACCGCAAACACAGCATATGAAAGCAATATGACCATGCCCCATTCCTTACTTCATCGCAACATACCGAGATATTGATAGATCAAGGCATTCTTGATTAGGCATAAAAAAGGACAAAAGATAAAACAAATAATATTGTCATCATGTTCTCTTGCCAAATTTAGGTGGTCTTAGATGGATTTTAAGCTAGCGCCTTGTTGAGAGGAAAGCTACATCCTGTTGAAGGCTAAAGATGTTGATAAAATGCTATAGTAAATGTTGTCTTAAGGCATGTGGACAAACAACTTCTAGCTTATTCTTGATTGGTTAAAGTGCTTGAGCTTTCAGTATACACATAGCTTTCTTCCTACTTGAGCCGATCAAAGAGAAGAAGATGGAAGATAAGAGAAGATGAAGAAGATGGGGGTGGATCATCTATGCTTGAGTACTGGAAACTTCCTTCGTATTCTAGATTGCCTACATACCCCGTATCTATGGGATCAAAGCACATTTATGATGAAGATGAGACATGATGAATATGTAGTTCTAGGTTTTATTGATGATGTGTGTGATGAAAAATAGAAGAATGTGAGATGCAAGATTAGAGGATGATTAGAAGAAAGATGAAAGATAGATGATGAAGAGAAGGGGCTATCGTCTTAGCCTGAATTAGAGTGCTTCCTTCACATCTCAAATTGCCTACATACCCTGTATCCATGGGATCAAGGCTTTAATGATAGAGTTGGGATGTAGTTCTTGCTTATTACGCTGGTGAGTGATGTTGAAAGAATCAACTTATTGTTTGGATGTTTACGTTGGCGATGTTTTTCAATTTTTGGATGCTAGATGAGTGTGAATTGATTGCAAAGATATGAGTCCTGGTTGCAAATTGTTTTCCACGTTTGTTGTTGGATAAACGCTATGGTTGAAGTAGAAAGTTTACTGTGTTGTGGGCTAAAGTGTTTGATGTGTTGTGAGCTCTAGAGATAGCGGTATCCACTTCCAAATAAGACTCAACAGATGGCCCAGTGCGGGATGATGTTTATTATGAAGGAGCGACAATGAAGAAGGTGTGTGGTCAAGATGCTAAGGTGCCAAAAGAGGTAGTTATCACAACAATGTCTCAAGTATGATAGATAGCATTGACAGAGACAAAGATGGAAAAGTTGTTTATTGCAATGACATGTGGATTATGATATGGATTAGGTGGGATAAGATGGTGAAATATGGTAGGAAAAGTGATGATCAAACAAACCAAGCAGATAATGGAGGCTGGTCACTACACATAGCGCCTGTTTGCCAGGTTTTCACTATGGTACTTATCCAAGGCACCTGTTTACCAGGTTTTCACTAGAGGATAAATTATTTATCTTATACTATTATTATATTTTTGTTATCCAAAGTGCCACAAAGTGGTTTTCACTGTTGGATGGATTTTTTTTTGATTTGGGATAGCTGAGATTCGAGGATAAAACTTCTTGAGATGAATGCTATTGACTAGTTCATGCAATGGAATGCCTTCAGGTGTTGAAACAGTATATGCACTTGATCCATAAACTGTTGTGATGATGAAAGGACCAAGCCAATTTGGTTCAAACTTGCCCTGTTTCTCACAATGTTGTTGATTCCTTTGATTCTCTTTAAGGACAAGATCTCCAACTTGAAATCTGTGTTCTCTAATTTTTTTGTTGTAGCTATAGCATAGATGGTTTTGTAAGACACCATTCATTTAGGAGCTCAAGGTCATGAAGTCTGGATATTCGATATTCTTCCTCTAAAATGGTGTAATGTAGAGATATTCGCAGTGATGGGATCTCAACCTCAATAAGTAAAATAACTTCAGTGTCATATACAAGAGGATAAGGTGTCACTCCAGTGGGAGTTCTGATACTTGTTCTATATGCCCATAATGTAGGATGGAGTTGTAAATGCCAATCCTGACCAGCTTCATTAACTATCTTTTTGAGGATTTTGATGATTGTTTTATTAGAAGCCTCAGCTTGGCCATTACTCTAAGGATAGTAAGGAGTAGAGAATCAATGTTGGATATGGAACTTGTTGCAAAGATATCTAACCTCTTGATTCTTGAAGGGATGACCATTATCTGTGACAATAGCTTGAGGAACTCCATAACAGAAAATGATATAGTGTAGAATAAACTTAGATATTTGCTTGCCTGTGATATAAGTCATTGGTATGGCTTCCACCCACTTTGTGAAATATTCAGTGGTTGTGATAATAAAATTATGACCATTTGATGAAGTAGGGTGGATTTTACCTATAAGATCAAGTCCCCATTGTGAAAAAGGCCATGGAGTAATGATAGGCTAAAGCTCATGTGCTGGTGCATGTATTAAATCTCCATGTTTCTGAAATTGTAAACCTCTTTGCAAATTGTTGTGCATATTTTTCCATGGTTGGCCAATAGTATCCTACTCGTAGAAGTTTCTTAACAAGGCCCGAGCCAGTGGAATGTAAGCCACAAACACCTTCATGTACATCACGTAAGGCCACTTTTGCTTCCTCAGAATCAAGATAGCTAAGTAGGATACCATCAAGACTCTGGTGATAGAGGGTGTCTCCCAGAATAGTGTAACGAGAGGCTTGACGGATAAAGGTTTTGCATTGGGTGTTAGATAATTGAAGTGGAAAGGTTTGATTGTGGAGATACTCGTATAAATCCTCATACCACGGTGAACTAGGACCAACAATGTCACATATAAGCTCAAACTGTGGAACTTCAAATGCTGGAATCAAAAGTTGTTTGACCAAAAACTCACATTTATGTGTATTAGATGGCATATCTAGAAGAGACCCAATCATAGCCATGGCATCTACTGCTTTGTTCTATAGTCTTGGGATTTGTTCAAAAGTGATATTGTCAAAATACTTTTTAAAATCATCGACCATTAGCTTGTATGGAAGAAGCTTCTCATCTTTTGTTTGATATGAACATCTAAGACCTATTTGATAACCAGTTTGAGAATCACTGAAGACTTGTAACTATTTGATAGCCCATTGTACTGCCATGCACAATCCTGTGATTAAAGCTTCATATTCTGCTATATTATTGGTACATGGAAATGCAATTCTATATGACTTGGGTATACAATCTCCTTGAGGAGTAACAAACAATATTCCTGCTCCTGATCCATGTTGTGTATATGATCCATCAAAATATAGCTGCCACCGCGCTGGGGAAGTTAAATTGAACAATCCTTCATCAAGGAATTTTGGATACATTGGGTGAATATCTGTGATGGGTGCTGCAGCTAATTGATTAGTGATGACTTGTCCTTTGATGGATTTTCGATCCACATATTGTATGTCAAATTCACTTAAGATCATAACCCATTTTGCTAATCTTCCTGTGAGGATTGCTTTAGAAAGAAGATATTTAAGTGGATCCACATTAGATATGAGCTTTGTTGTTTGGTTCAACATATAGTGTCACAACTTTTGGGAAGCAAACACTAATACTAAACATGCTTTTTCCAGAGATGAATAATTGAGTTCATATCCCACAAGAATTCTGCTGATGTAGTAGATGGTGTGTTCTTTTCCTGAATCATCATGTTGAGCTAAAAGGGCACCCAATGTTGTTGTTGTTGATGATATATAAAGCAATAATGGGTGGTTAAGCACAAGAGGTACCAACACATGAGGTGTTGCTAGATATTCCTTTATTTTATCAAAAGCTTGTTGACACTTTTCATCCCACTTAAACGGTTCACCCTTACGAAGAAGATGCTGAAAAGGATGACATTTATCTGCTAGTTGTGAGATAAATCTACGGATGGACTGTAACCTTCCTTGTAGGCTGCAGAGCTTCTTGAGATTTACTGGGGGAGACATTTCCATGATAGCTTGTACCTTAGCTGGATCGACTTCTATCCCTCGTTGAGACACAATGTATCCCAACAGTTTTCCAGATGTTACACCAAATACACATTTCTTTAGGTTCAGTCTAACTTGACCTTTTTCTAATCGATCAAAGATTTGTGCTAATACCTGTAGATGTCCTTCTCTTGTCTTAGATTTTCATAGGATGTCATCAACATAGTCTTCCATGATAGTATGAAAAAGGTCATGAAAAATAATTGTCATGGCTCGTTGATAGGTAGCTCCAGCGTTCTTGAGACCAAAAGGCATTACAACCCAGTAGTATGTGCCCCATGGACAAATAAAAGATGTTTTATCTTGATCTTCCTCTGCTATTCTGATTTGATTATACCCAGAAAATCCATCCATCAAAGATAGAATTTCATGTCCGGTTGTAAAATCTACAATGTTGTCTATGCTTGGTAGTGGAAAGTCATCCTTAGGACACGCTTTATTAAGATCTTTAAAGTCTATGCAACAACAAACTCATCCATTAGGTTTTGCTATAGGTACCAAGTTTGAAATCCATTCTGGATAATCAATAGGCTTTATGAACTTTGCTTCTAGCGGTTTCTAAATTTCTACCTTGACCAATAAAGCTACCTACAGATGCATCTTGTGCAATTTTTGTTTAACAGTTTTTGCATTAGGAGATACTGCTAGATGATGTACCACAAGTGATGGATCTAGACCTGGCATGTCAGCATAAGTCCATGAAAAATTTATAGCTCTTTTCATAAAAAATATAGTGAAGTCTCTTCTTTCTTGCTCTGATAGTGATGCTGCCAAAAAAGTGATCTTTGGATTATGCTCTGTACCCAAGTTCATGTCTTGTGATTGTTCAACTAGCACGGTTGATTTCTCATGATAATCAATGGCAATAGGAAGATCAAATCCCCCATCCTCAGGTGCCTCGGAGAGGTTTTCACCTTTAGATATGTCCTTTATTTTTACTTTTTCACGGTCAAGAGGTGCCTTTCAGTTTTCACCTAGTGACCTATTTTGTTTGATTTTGTTTATTTCACTTTTGCGACTAAAGGATTTGATACTTCTGCCAAAATATTCTAGTTTAGGTAGATCCATCATGAAACATGCTTTGTGATCACCCAATGTAATGCTTTGTTGTAAGCCCATGAATTTTGCAATAGCTTCATCATTTTCAAATGTATCTAACATCAGTACCCCCTATTGGTCCCAATCGACAAGGTCAGGGTATATGAGTGAAAGGCTAATGGAGGAATGGTTGTGGCTAGAGGAAGCTGCGGAAAGCATGAAGATGGAGTGTTCTTGGAAAAGGTCAATAATATGAAGGGAGGAGTCATCGATAGTATCTAAACTAGAAGTCTCTCCTGCCGAGGAAGGTCCAACGTCAGTATCAGAAATACACTTAATGTCTTTGAGTCACGATACCTCCGACTGATAACCAAGGCCTTGCTTATTAAACTTCTTAAACACAATAATGGGTTTGATAGGTCCTTGTACCTATGATCCCAATCCACCATGTCCTTTGTAGCCCATGTTCTTTATGATGCGGAACTCATTGTTGTATCTCTCTACTTCCAGTTGGACTTGGTCATTTTCATCAAAGAATATCCAAGAGTCTATGTCATCAATGTCTTCATCATCCAGGAATCCGCCTTTAATGAATACTGTGGGTGGGGCTTTGATGATAGTGGAGGATGAAGTTGGTTTGGATGTAGAAGGTTTGCCATAAGAGTTTGGAGATAAGGGAAGGGTGCTAACACAACAAGATTCCTGCAGTGTGTATTCACTAGGGCCATGTTTGGTGTACTTAATATGGAGATTGGAAGCAGCTTTGTTAGATTATGGCTTGACGAGATCGGATGGGTCTATATAGGATGAAGATGGATATGCCTCGGTGTTGATAGGAATATGGTTCAGACTTTGATATTTATCTTGAAAGGCACGACAAAACTCAAAGGGATTGGGATCAACATGGATAGTAACCTCAACACTATTGTGTGGGAATTTAAGACATTGATGATATGTGGAAGGAACTACCTTGAGGGTGTGTATCCATGGACGACCAAGGATGATGTTATAAGGAAGGTCAATATTAAGAACCTGACAATGGGTTTCTGTAGTGACTGGCCCAACTTGGATAGGCAAGAAAATAATCCCTTTAGTATCTTGCTTAGCATCATCATATGCTCTGATAGTAATAACCTTGGAGGTGTCAACATCTTTCTCAGAATATCCCAATTGTTTTATTAATTTCAAAGAACATATATTAAGACCAGCTCCACCATCTACCAAGATTCATTTGATACAGTGTTGTTTAACAAACACTTCAATGTGGAGGGCTTCATTGTGTGAAGGATGAATGGAGGGCTGAAGATCTTTGTTCGAGAAGGTTAAATGACAAGGGGCTGTAATGCTAGTGACCATAGATTGGAATTGTGTGATATCAATATCATTGGGTACCGAAGATTCTTTTAAGGCTTTGTCAAGGATAGCTTTATGAGTAGGGGATATGCGGAGCAACTCAAGAATGGATATGTGCGCAGGTGTTTTGCCAAGGTGATCCAAGATATTATAGTTAGAGAATGGTCTAGGAGGATGGACAGGTGCTCCTTGAATAGTGACTTGACCTCTTCGAGTGGTTATAGCACAATCAGGTGCTTTACCTTGGATAGTCATGGTAGAAAGGTGAGCATGGTCAATGCGACCGATGGTGGATGATTCATAGTTGTACTGAATGGCATTCCCGACATGAGGGTTACTTGATTTGTCATGAGATGGAAGTTGATTCTTGAAAGCCTCTAGATAATAGTTCGATGTTGATTGTTGTGTAGGTTGAGTTGTTGACGGTGTAACTTTGATTAAACCTTGATCGATGCAATCTTGGATAACATGTTTTAAGCGCATATAACCATTTGTTTTGTGTCCTTTAACTCGATGGTAATCGCAATACTCATTTTCTTTGTACCAAGGAGCTTTGAAGAGCAGTTCACCATTGGGTGGTGCATCTGGTAACATAATATCACCTACTTGGAGAAGCTTTCGAAAGACAACTTCCATAGGTTCCGCTAATGGTGTAAATTGTCGGCAGGGATTGGAAGTTTGTCGTTGTCGCATTCATTGAAAAGGTTGTGTTGTTGTGAAAGTAGCTTGAATGTTGATGCGAGCTTTCATAGTTTGTATGTTCTTTGCGTCCACAACACTATCGTTGACAACGTTCTTATTTTTGTTCCAAAAGTGAGACTTATCGTTGAAGTTTTAAGGATAGTCTCTGTTATTGTGAAAGATCTTGATAGTTCCTTTAGCATTTAAATCTCGTTCAATGATGGTTCCTTTGGAAACAAGTTCATCAAAGGTGCTAGCACTTTGCAATTGTAGTTGGAATGACATCTCGGGATGGAGATTTTGAACAAAGATATCGAGCTGTTGCTTCTTAGGTATGTCCCATGATAGTTTGTTAGCCATATTATGCCATCATTGAGTAAATGAAGAAAAGGCTTCACCGTTGTGCTATTTATTGTTGACAAGGTCATTCATGTTCACCTCATGTTCAATGTTAAAAGCAAAGTGTGATTGAAAGTTATTTGCTAATTCTGAAAAAGACTTAATTCCTGGAGGCAAATGTGAGAACCATTCAAGAGCTTGTCCTGCTAAGCTTCAAGGAAATAGTCTCAAAAGATATGTATCGTCATGAGCAACATCGAGACATGCCACAAAGAATGCTCTAAGATGGTCTTCTGGATTTCCTTTTCCTTTAAACTTGTCAAATTGTGGAATTTCAAAGTGTGGCAGAAAAGGTGTCATATGAAGAGACTTGTCAAATGGATAAGCACATATGTTTTCTAAAGAAAATGTCTTCTTGCCTTGTCCTACTGCTTGGTTGATCATTCATTGAACATCCACTGAAGATAATTGTTGTTGTTGCAAAGGGGGTGAAACATGGTATGATGTATATTGAGGTTGTTGTTGTGGGATATATGAAGCCATGACTGTTTGTTGAGGTTGTGTACTCACAACATATGTCAAAGGATTGGTATGTGACGCATATGTGGTTGAGGAGTGTTGTCCTTGAGACACAAGCAGTGATTGGGTATATTGTGACGAATGGGCACCAAGATTTGGCATCACATGAAAAGTGGAAGATGGATTGACACTAGTTAATGGTTGGGAAGTTGGAGTTGGGTTTAAGACATGGTAAGTGATGGAAGGATTGGTAGCTATGAAAGAAGGATGGATACTTGGGTTTGTATTTTGGACAACATAGGGATTGATATGTGTCATGTGTTGGGTGACAATAGGCAAGCCTTGAGTAGCATAAGATGGATTGATGGTTTGTGACGGATTGGAAGAATATGATGGAATGGATGCAAGTTGCTTGACATAAGTGACCGTAGTGCTAGGATTGGCTTGAGAAATGATAGGAGGATCACTCATGTCAATAAGACTAACATTGGGATTATATGGTGTAATGGAGGGATTATTAGAGATAGTGGAAAGCATATTAGCAGTTGGTATATGAGATGTGGTGTTCACATGGGATATAGGAAGTTGTGATGGTCATGAAGCTTGGACTATGGGTGTTGTTGGGATAGTTTGGGAAGTTTGCACACTATGGGATATGGGGATAGCTTGTGATGTTTGGGGCATTTGCACTTGGACCACATGGACAGCTTGTGTTACTTGAGGCATGGAAACAGTCATGGTAGGAGGAGTATGTTGAGGAACATGGAAAGGTGGAATGTTCAAATTTTGTGAGATGAGAGGGAGCACATTAGTTGGCATTATCAAAGGTTCTAGAGTGTACTCCGAGCATGGTGGATCAAATGAAGTAACAATAGGCAATGAAAGAGGTGTGGTGGAAGATAGAGCTTGTGATATGATAGGGGATTGTGTGACTATAGTGGATGGTCCCTTTACAACAATAGCGGGAGTGTTTGAATCATGCTCTCTAATAGCATATATGTCAAAATCTCTTGGTAATTTAGCACCCATGTGAGCAAGTTGCAAGAAGTAGTGATTAGGCTCAAATAGAACAAGTCTCTCAACTTGATCCCACACGTGTATCCTAAAATTCTGATAAGTCTTCTTGGGATTGTTCTTCAAAAGTCTCCAAAAATGTTTGAGGTTGCACTTGTTGTGAAGATGACTTTCTAATGGTATACCCATGAGGTGTAAACATATGAGGAGGCATACCAATCGTAAATTGAGTTGCATCTTTAAGAGGTGTTGATCTAGATTGTTGCATCTTAGCTCCCATCTCAGCTTGCAATTTGGCTTCCATTTTAGCTCTTAGTTTGGCTTCCATTTCAGCTCTATATTCACTCTTAGTTTGAGGCATGATGTTGATGTTGAAAATTGAAGTTTAGCTTGTCAAGATTTTGAGACCCAAAAGGTGATAGTTTGCTGGTTTGGTTGGTTAGTTGGTTGGTTGGTTGCTTTGCTTGGTTACTAATTTGTTTGGTTGGCTAGTTTGCTTTGATTGGCTGGTTTTCTTTGGTTGTTATGTTGCTTGGTTGATTTGTTGTTGGTTGGTTTTCCCTAGAGAATAGGTCACACACTCAAGGGAAAAGTTGTTTGCTAAGGGGTTGCTATGTTGCTGAAGCTAAAGCTGGGAGATGAGGTTTTGCTGATTGATCGAATTAATTGTTTTGATGTTTGGTTTGCTGGTTTGGGATCTCAAAAGGATGAAAAGCTCATGAAATTTGATTGATTGGTAATCTCAAAATAGGAGACAAAGTTCAGGTATCTGCTAATGATTCAGAGGCAGGTCTAAAGCTAATGTTGAGGCTAAGGAAGCTCGATTTGTGGCTAATTTGATTGAGTCACTAAGATTTACTGGTATCAGCCCACAGGCAACAAGTAATAGCTCAAATGCGACTTAGAAAAGGCCAAAGGTGACTGGTAATAGCTTAAATGTGAGCCAGTTTAGTTTCTGATAGCAGGTTACAGTGTTAACCAGAGGCGAGCCAAATTTCCACAGGCGATTAATGTTGACTCAAAAGCAATTTTTTATTGATCAAAGGCGATGCAGTTTAGACCAAAGGTGACTGACTATTGTTTCAAGGTGATATGATTTAGGTAGAAAGTGGCTGACTAATGTTTAAAAGCGACTCTGTTTAGGCAAAAAGCAGCTAACTTCTATTTAAAAGTGACTCTATTTAGGCAAAAAGTAGCTAACTGCTATTTAAAAGTGATTCTGTTGTCTGTATGCAGGTAGTTTAAGCTCAAAAGTGACTATGTCTATCAGAAAATATGTCTGATTTGTGATTTTTGATAAGAAAATAGTAATTGCAGTCACTCACACTCACAACAATCACAAACTTGTACAACCTAGGCTAGGAAAGGACTGTATTTGTTGAATCCCCTTGCCATGCTTATTCAAAGTGGATAGCTTCTGGATCTTGGTAGCATTGGTTCCCCTCCATAGCACACACTTCTCATGCATACTAAGATCTGGGTTTCCTGAAAGGCCTGTCCCTCACCAAACCTTAGGATTGTCCCTGCTATCTCTTCTAAAAACCACGTGAATCCAGGCATCTACAAAGGTCCCACCTTTTGCATCAACCAATAGAAGGTTTTTGGCTACTACAAAAAGTTGCTAATAAGGGCATCTATTTGGGTGGCTATACATGCGGCAGTGCTACTGTTTGTTATGGAGTCTCCCAGCCTTCAAGGGTTACGCCTTAGAGGGTTTTGGGGGAGGTTGGCTGTTGGTATAACGCAACAACACCTGTTGTTTGTGGCTTTCGACACAAACACTTTTCTTATATAGCAGTTTAGAAGGACTTGGCTTTAGCCCATTACCGCTTGGTTCGTATCCCTTCTCACACCGGGAAGGCAGGCCCTCTAAAGATAATAACAAGTTCTCATACACCCAAGATCCATTTGATATGCAAGGGGAGAGGATACTTTTGTTATTAAATTTGGGTTACAATCAATCACATGCGAGAAATCAAAAAGATAAATCAAGCACGGAGCAAGCAATGATTCGTTTTAAGCACCAAGCCCAAATGTTCCTAATTTAGTGAAAAACCACCAGTCTTGGACCAATCGAAGTTGCAATAGATATGTTAGTAGTTTGATAGCCTCCTTTTCTTGGACAATCGATCAGATACTACACAAATACCCAATTAGTAGCCAAGAAAAACAAACTGTAAATGATACAGACTAAAAGCGACACAGTTTACCAGAGGCGGTCCACTGTCAGTCAAAAGTGATCTATATTCTGTCATAGGCAAAATGTTATAGATCCTAAGTGATATCAAGAGCACCATATGTAGATTGTTAAAGCTCACAAGTGATGTGAAATGGCAAGAAGCGACTACTTACAGCTCATAAGCAACTTAGATCTGCAAAAGAGAGCATGCAACAAAAACCCTAGTTTTGCAATAAGCGATTAGATTAACCAAAAGTGATCACTGTCAGATCAAAAGTGATTTAGATAAATGTATAAGCAACCACTATTAGTCTAAAAGAGATGCAAAACCGACAGAAAGCAACCACTGTTAGTGTAAAAGTGATCCAAAAAATGCTAAAGGCAATAGGTTTCGACTCAGAAGCGATGCGTGTATTCAGGCAGCGATGGATTTTTTCTCAAAAGCGACTGAAACTTGTCGTAAGTGTTTGAAAAATCTCATTTTCATAAAAACAACTTCAAACAACAAAGTTAATCAAGGACGTGGGTCCCACTGGGCGTGCCAAAAATGTGATAGGTAAAAAATTAGGTCAATAAGATCAAGCATAGCCATGAAAACCTAACCCTACCATCATCAAAGAATCTAATCCAAATGAAATAAAAAAGCATGCAATTCAACCACAATATCACCTAGATTATGTGATTCCTTGTTTATGATATGGATTGCTTCTTCAACAATGAACAATTATGAAGATAAAAGCTGCCATGATGGATGAATGATAATGATGATAAGCTCAATGGATGCTATGGATGTTCAAGTGCTCAATATGCTCAGGATGATAATGTAGACACTATGTGAATCCTGGATCTCCGTAATATGGAAAGAGAGGGTGTTTATATAGAACTCAACCAAAATCAATCAACGGTGGAGATTCGGTGGCTATGTGAATGGCTAAGATTGAATGATAGACATAGGTGAATGTGAAGATGAAAAGTGGAGAGAAGATAGGGCTTATGTGTGCTTGTGTACATAAAAAGTAGTACATGTGAAAGATATTAAATAAAGGATGTAGTACCACTTATCTTTTTAAAATGAAAGAGGCAAACATGTTGGCTCATGAGATAAATGATAAGATAAATTAATTAAATAAATAAAATTTATTTAATTAATTGGAAAGTGGGTTTGTGAAGGGAATTTTTAATTAAATAAATAAAATTTATTTAATTAAAAATAGATAGAATGAAGATAATTAAATAATTAAAGATTGTTTAATTATAGCTTAGAGGAAATAGCTAATGAATTAATTAAATAAATATAAATTTATTTAATTAATAGAAGAAATAGATGTGTTAGAGATATTGTTCAAGTGTGTTAGACAAATGCAGATGATGGATAATGCGATGTTTGAATGCTACTGATAATGAGTCAATTTTGGGTGTCTACACACATCACGGGAGAAGCACATCACAAGAGAGATAAAGGGTTAGAGATACTTACCTATAGGGTCTTTGAGCTGTCTCATCATCAAGTAAATCATCGAGGAGGTCATCATCTTCCCAAATTTGAATTCTAGAAAGAGGTATAGGTTGTTCCATTTGTCTGTCTAATGTATTTTGATCACCTCCCGATCCTTGAAGGGATAACAAAGGATGGACCTCAACATGAATATCATCTCTTAGTGGGCTAGGTAGGTTATGAAATTGTTCCTTATCCACATCAATAATTCTGAATAGGTCAGGATAATCAAAATAGTCTTGTGTTGTCATGATGTCATCCATTAATGCCTCATTTTGGTTAGGAGGATTATTTGAATTACTAGATTTGTCCCTAGTCTTCTCATGTGAGTTATTTGAATGCTCAAATGTAGGAGAAGTAGGGTGGCTTGTGAATTCATCATTGCTCTCATAGTCATTGTCAATATCATCTCCATATGTTTCAACTATCAATTCCAAACTATTAAGAGAAGTGTCATGCTCTTCATTCAAAGTGTGTTTTATCAATTATTCTACTACCCAAGGATATGTATTGATGAGAGATATTAAGTTGTTAAGATCAGATACATAGTCAAGGATTTCAAAGGAAGAGGACACAACTGTATTCTTGTTGTACATAGCTTGTATATAGGTAATGACATGAGGATGCATGCTAAGAAATTTGTAGAGATTTTCAAATTTTGTGATATATGCATGTAAAGATTCCAAAGAGAATTGAGAAGATGAAGCCATGAGTGCCAAATCAGATTTGAAGAGTTTTTCAAACTTTATGCAAAAGACAAATCCAAACTTATATGTAAAATGACCTAAAATGCTTGATTTTTTGTACTTTTCTCAATGCAAATGAATGAAATAAAAGGTGTTATAAGGATTTTTATCAGGGGTAGAAAATAATATGCCTAATATCAGTCCAATATAGAAATAGGATCCTTCACAAAACACTCTTGATGCAAATCTAAGATGATGAGAAGTCAAAATATAGTGAAAATGCACTAAAATATGCAATTTTTTCACCAAATCTCAATGCAAAAGAGCACAAAAAAGGGTGTTGTGAGGAAGATGATGATGGACAAAAACTTATATTAGTAATAACACCCACTTAATGCTAAAAAATCCATCACAACATGCTTATAGTACCACTCAATGTCAAACCCTAGTGAAAATATAGCAAAAATAAGCAAATTTTCATGATTTTTCAATTCCAAGACCTAGCTAAAGGGGTGTTGTTAAGAATTTAAGGAGGTGAAGAAAATAATATTAGTTATATCAGTCACCTACAAGCATAAAATATGTTACAACATGCTTAGGGTGCAAACAAGGCCAAACCCTAGGGCAAAAATAGTAAAAATAGGTAATTTTTCACCAAATTTTCAATACAAGAGGCCAATAACAAGGTGTTGTAAAGAATTTTAGGAGGGGAAGAAGTTAATAACCCTGATATCAGTCAATTAGTGCAAAAATATTCTTTACAACACACCTATAGTGCAAATTTAGGGGGTTGATAGGGCCAAATCTAGTGAAAATCAATGTTTTCAAGCCCTAGGTTTGAGATCTTGACGTAAAGTGCTATATGAATTTTTTGTAAATGATATATGATTAAAATTACATTCTCTCAGATCTGGAAATTATTTCCATGCTCTAACATACAAAATGCAAGTGCAAATCTAATGCAAAATCAATGAAAATGCTAGTTTTTGTTGAAATTTTCTATGCAAAAATGTAATTTTTTGAAATCTAAATGCAAATTTGTTCTAAAATGAAAGACTAAAGTCAAATAAATTTTTTAATGAGCCTCTAAAATCAGTAGAAAAATCTGAAATGAGATTTTACCTACAAACCCTAGATTTTGGAATTACTAGGTTATATGCAAAATTCACAATTTTCAACAAAACCCTAGCAATTTTATGATGAAAATGCAATGCAAACTAATGAATTTTTGTAATTTTATGTAATTTAAATCAGATATAATACAAAAATTAGAAATTTGATGAAATTCAAATTAATTAATGCAACATGCAAACCCTAGAATGCAATTTTTTTCCAATTTTTCCAATTTTTCATTTTTTTTGTAAATTTTCCAATACAATACGATGAATGACTACATGAATGAATAAAATTGTTGTAAATCTGAAGGAAAACACTCATCAAGGTGTAAACAAGTCCAATAACATGGGTTCACCAAAATGTAAAGGGTAAAATTTGAATAGTTGAGTTTTTGATAGTTTGTGTGTGTATCCTCCTTTCACCGTTTCATTCAAAGATCTAGGGTCGAGTTGCAATGTACTATAATACCCTAGGTCACTACAAGATGTAGGGAAACTTGCATTTTTATGATTTTATTGCCAATTATCTTCTCTTATACTCATTTATGCCTTAAAATCCTAATTATGCAAATACGATAGTAAACAGATGAATATCAGAAAATGCTGCTACAGAAAGATGTAAAATGACAAATAATTGTGCACCTATTTTTGGGGTTTGGAGGTAGAAAAGTTCGGGACTAAAGAGCGGGCACCCAAGTCCAAAGCCCTACTTTTTGTCAGGATCTACAAACAAGATCTGTAAATTGTTCTTGTTGTATTGAAGGTTTTCCTATCACAAAACTTCAAGGACTAATTAGGGGGTGCCCTAGTCCAGGGAGCTATTTTCTTCTCTGATCTACAATTTTGACACTCTATTGTACCCTCTTGTAACTTCACTTTGTCTATAGCTCCAACCTATAACCTGTAATCATGAAAACTTTGGGAGGGGGTTGTGGTGTTTAGAGGCTTGCCTTAGTCAAGCCCCAGAGAGACATTCAAGTCTTTTGATCACCGTTGTCAGATAGAGAGTGTGTGCCCTTGTGAGGTAGAGGTAAAAACCAAATGATAAATTCTTGAAAACATAAATGAATTTCACCTTGTAGTGAAGATCTCATGGGAGGAAGAAACTCTTCAAGCCATGAGGAGATGGATGCTCAAATATGCAAATAGAAACACATAAACAAAACAAATCTGCTCTTACAACTCAATGAAAGCCTAGAATCATCTTTAGAATGCTTGAGAGTCAAAATGTCCATCTAGTAATACTCTAGTTTACAAATGAATCCCTAAACATGCTTTTATATGCAACTACAAACACTCCCGCCAATAATTTCATAATTCAAACTTACCGTGTCGGCATAGGACCCAAATAATGGTCACAAGCCGACACCCACAAATTTGGACTGACCCAAAATAGGGTAGGACTAGGGTGTGGGATCCTAAGTCCTCCCCCCTATTTTGGGCAAGGTTAGGTTCAAAGGGCCCCCCTAGGTCCCATTTGACATGATACCCAGGGTTC
The DNA here is from genome assembly GCA_027924645.1 of Cunninghamia lanceolata. NCBI lineage: Eukaryota > Viridiplantae > Streptophyta > Pinopsida > Cupressales > Cupressaceae > Cunninghamia > Cunninghamia lanceolata. Next base: position 677,651 of record BSBN01000754.1, read on the forward strand.
ATTCCATCAGAATGTTGAAATATGATGTAAGATGTCCTAAATGCACACTAAAGACCCGGGAGCTAAACCTTATGAGGGAAAAGCCCCCAAGGGGACATTTTCCAATGATACAGTAGCTAACTTCAACAACCACTTCATCATGACAATGAGAAAGATACCTCCTCATATGAGACCTAGTGAATCTAGGTGCTTAGTTTTATATTGTGGTGCCTTTGATTCAAAAATTGGTTATTATTTGAGGGACAAGAGTCCACAGACATTAGGAGGGTCCTACACTACAACCATAAACATAGAAAGTAATATAAGAGCTTTAGGGAAGCATATCAAGAGGTCTGATATCAAATTGTCCCAGCCAGACAAGCTAGCTTTCAACAAACCCCTCACTACAGATGACAAATTGGATAAGGTCAAGGGGGTTGTGAAACATTTGTCTTATAAAGTTGCTAGAAATGAAAAAGGGTTGCCACCTCATGGTGTTGTGCAAACACATTTCAATGAGGGTTAGAGACTACATAATAGGCCCTATAATACTAATTGGTCTAAGAGACCATATCAAAATGATAGTCAAGTTACACCCATGCATGTCAATTTCAAATAGGCTGAAAGGGACACTCCTGATCCATTGAGAAAGGATCAAGACAATTTTCAAGATGAGTCTTTATGGTGCCAGGCTTGCTTCCTTCCCAATGATCTAGCTAACTATGTTATGGCTCATTCATTAAGCAGAGAAGAAGAATTTCCAAATGAAGAGGGTGCAGCTAAGTATTATGAAGAAGAAATAAATCAGTTTGATTCAGAATATTATGATCAAATGGGTCAGGATGTTGATTGTGATAGCTATGAAGAAGATGATCATATTTTCCAATATGATTATGGTGAAGGTCCAAAGAAATATCAATTGTCATCTCATGATTTTGGGTACTTGAGGGATCTTATGTAAAAAAAGTATCAGCTATCCAAGCCTTCAAAAGAGGACATCAAAGCCTTGACTGATGCAGCCATTTTGCAAGTCCACGGAGGCTATCAACTGAGAAATAGGACTGTCCCTGTGCATAATTCCCATGTCAAGGAATCAAAACAACAAGGATTCAATGGGGATATTAACAAATTTATGGGGAACATGGAGCAAAAAAGTAGTAGTGCTCCAAACAAGAGTGCGCCTAAAAATAAGAAGGTTCCTATGCAACCGCTAGCAGCAAGGAAGAAGTATGTGCAAAAGAGTCCAACACCAACCATGCGACTAGTTACTACACCCATTCTAGGGGTCCATTATCTAAAATGTAATAACAAGCATGATTAGCCTCAGGTGCTAAAAGAACTTGAAAAGGAGAAGACAAAGGAAAAAGGTAAGGATATTTTATCTAATCAAGTAATACCTTACATTCCTTGCACAATCAATGTAACTATTTCATGTGATACTTCTTTGCCCAATTATAACCCTATTTACATGGCTCAAGTCTTTAGCCAAATTAGAATTTCTATGCCTATAGGGGAACTCCTTAGAATCCCTGAACATAGATAGGTTATCCTTATTTGTCACTGTTGTAGATGCATAAAACCAACCTCTTATTGTTCCCAGTGATAATGATGAGGGTGTAGGTCATGATGAAACAATTGAGGTTTATTTAGGGTCATCTATTCTTAACAATAGGATGGGAGTAGATCCTTTCTACACAACTTTGGTTATAAATGGTTTTCTCTTACACAACTATATGCTTGATTTAGGAGCATCTAGCAATGTCATGCCACTTGAAATTATGAATGATTTGGAATTGAAGGTGTCCAAGTCTTTTGGAAATGTTTTTCTATGGATTCTAGGGAGGTGAATGTGATTGGTCTTGTCAAGGATGTTGAGGTCAAACTCGCCGCATACCCAAACAAATCATTCTCGATGGATATAATTGGTGTAGACTACCCTACCAAGTTGGGTATGTTGTTATCAAGAAAGTGGGCAGCCTCTATGAGTGGGAGCATTCAGATGGATCTATCAAATGCCACTATTCTAGTCCCGGGTGTAGAGATAAAGCTATACAGTTAGAAGAAGGTTGAAGACCAAAACATAGAGGACAAATATAAAACAGAGGAAGATCATGCCAATTTCTTTGATACTGATATAAACCATTTTTTGGTATTGCAATGATGATGATCATAGCCTAGATGTTTTACCTTCCATTCCTATTACTTCTATTTCTGGTACATCTGATTTATGGACACTATAATTTGATGGTGTGTGCTCAATAGAATGTTTAGTTACTAGAATTGTCCTGATATCCCCAGCTGGTGAACAACTTGGTGTGTCTTTTATACTTGATTTTTAATGCACTAACAACATCATTGAGTATGAGGCATTGTTGTTAGGTTTAAATATTTCTCACAAGCATAAATTCAAGTTCCTGAATATTTATGGTGACTCATAATTAGTTGTGGAATAGATTAGAAATAATTTTCTGCCAAGGATAAAAGTTTAAGAGCATATGTGAATGTTGTATGTGATACTATGGAGTTGGAAGAGTCAGGGTAAACCTATTTAAGAGGATAGTGTTGAAGGTGTTAACCTTGGAACTAAGGAGGTGTTAGGAATTGCATGTAGAAGATATCAATTAAATGCAAGTAAAGATTAAATAGAGGAATAAAAATACGCAGAAATAATAACATCGAGAGACAAGTTTAACGTGGTTCACCCAAACTCGGGCTACATTCACCAATAGAGAGTCCAATATTATTATCCAGTAAATCAAACTGATTACAACCAACAATCCTTACAACTCAATACTGTTGCAAAATGCTACAATACATCAACTGAAAACCCTAGCCCTTAGCCGCTTTTATCAATCTTTATGTCGGTTACAAAAATAGGGCTTTTTTTATGTCGGCCTATAGAAAAAATAACTCCCGATGCCTTAATAAAATAATAAAAATTTGTTGGAGGTTTCGGGGATGCTACCCCTCGACCCCGCCCTGTATTGCGACAGGGGGCATGTCAGTGGTGCTGTCCCTAGACCCCACAAGGGGTGCTACCCCCAAACCCCCACAAGCGGCACTACCCCTTGACCTTGTTAAATAATTTTAGGGGAAACCGCACTGATAAAAGTGGGGTAAATTTAACCTCCAAGTTTGATTAGGCTCCATATAACAACAGGAGGCACCTAAAATGGTTTATATAGGTAAGAAGTTGAAGCCACATGAAAAGTAAATGTTGATTACTTTATTGAAGAAATTCAGAAAATGTTTTGCATGGTCTAATGATGAGCTTAAAGCCTATAGGGAGGACTTGTTTCTACATACTAGTCCCCTCCAACCTAATTCAAAACCCTTTAGGCAAAAATAGAGACCTATAAACCCCACTATATCTACCAAGATGTAGAAAGAGCTATTAAAAATGGAGGGAGGTATTATTAAACTGATCAGACATTCTGAGTGGGTGTCTAATTTTGTCCCAGTGAGGAAGAAGAATCGAGAGATTAGATTGTGTGTAGATTTTAGAAATTTGAATATCAAATCCCTGAAGGATAATTATCCACATCCAAGTACAGATCATCTTTTGTAGACAATTGTTGGTTTAGATCTGATGTCTACGATGGATGGGTTCTCAAGATACAATCAAGTCCTAGTCAAAGAGTCAAAACAATACAAAACAATATTCACCACTCCTTTGGGGACATATGTTTATTTGAGAATACCATTTAGGTTGAAAAATGTAAGACCAACATTTCAAAGGGCAATGGATGTGGCCTTTGTTGGCCTCATTGATGAGATCATGGTCATATACCAAGATGATCTTACCATATTTTCTAACAGGAAATATCATTGCAAGCATTTACAAATGATTTTTGATAGATGTTTGGAGCATGAGATTTCTTTAAATCTCAAAAATGTCAATTTGGAATAGAAGAAGAAAAGTTGTTTGGACATATTGTCTCTTAAGATGGGGTTACAATTGATCGAGAAAGATTTAAGGCCATTGATAGAATCTCATTCCTTAGCCTAAAACAGTCAAGGGTGTTCAATCCTTCTTTGGGAAGATCAACTTTGTGAGGCGATTTGTCCCTAACATGGTTGAAAAGACCAAAGCGATTTCCAAGATCCTAAAAAAGGAACAGTCCATAACATGGGAAAAGGAACCAGATGAGGCTTTTGTTGACATAAAGGAGGCCCTAAAGAATGCACCAGTGCTAGTAAGCCCAGATTATTCCAAACCCTTCCAATTTTTCTCTTTTGCATCATTCTATACTATTGTTGTTGTGTTGTTGCAAAAGAATAATGATGGATTTGAGCGGCCAATATGGTTCTTTAGCAAGTCCTTATAGGCTACTAAATTGAATTATTCCATAATGGAGAAGCATTCTTATGCATTAGTTAAGGCCACAAAAAGTTTCAGATCTTATTTCATAGATGCCAAGATCATAGAATATGTACCACACACAGTAGTAAAGGACATATTCATGTAGCAAGATGCTTTAGGTAAAAGATGTAGATGGATCAACAAAATCCAAGAATATGACATGGATATATAGGTCAAAAATTTGGTTAGAGGCTAAGGCTTAGCTAAGCTAATGACTAATTCTAATCTTGAAGTAGTAGAAGTAAATGAAATAGAGGTAAATGCTGCTCCTCATTATAGATTGGTTGAGAATGAGTGGTACAAGGATGTGATATACAATCTTGAAAACATGAATTTTCTACTCGGTATGGATGAAAATCAGAAAAGGACCCTCAAGCTCAAATCTCAAAGCTATGCCCTATTTCAAAATGAGCTAGTATGGAGAAGCCATGATGGTGTATTGCTAAAATGTTTGGATCTAGTGCAAGATGAAGCAATGATGAGTGAGTGTCACCATGGTGTTTATGGGGGACACTTCAAAGCTAAAACCACTGCCCATAAGATCCTTAGGGTTGGGTATTGGTGGCCTACTTTATTCAAGGATGTAGCATAGAAGATAAGAAAGTGTGATGCTTGATAGTCTTTCTGTTAGGAACCCGTGTTTAACCCTTCTCTTTACTTTGTTAGTATATTGTTGTTGGATGCATATGCTTTCTAAGTCGTCCCGTGAGTATATTGTATTATCCCACATTCATGAGAAGTAATAGTTGTTTAGATTAGACTTAGTATATAAGTATGTGTTGAGGCCAATGAAGGCATCCATGAATTTATTGTATTGAGCTTTCTCAAAGGAGGTTGCCCCCTTGAAGTGGCCTGTGATCAATAAATTCCTTCTGTGTTTCTGCTATTTCTGTATTCATGCATTTTCTATTATATTGTTGCAGGAGGTTCCTCTCATCTGGTATCAGAGCACTTTCTTGGGCTCGCTAGGTGGAATTTCTACTAAATTTTTTTTCTAGGCATTGTGATTATTGAAGTAGTTCTTTTTTTTGCATCTGTAGTGTTCATTTCAATTACAGGTTTGGATCAGGGAATAATCCCTATTCGCTTAACTGTGGGAATTGCCTAGGCATAGCCCTAAAACTCATTATGAGGAGTACCATAGGAACCCTAAAGTAGCTGGCCCATTCAAAGGACCTACCAGCGAAAAGGGCAATGACCCCTACCTGATTGACTAGTTCCCATCCGTGAGGTAAACCAAGAGCTATCATTTGTGGCAAAGCGGTTATCAGTTTTACCTAAGCCATGGAGAGAGAGGTACTGCCCCAATACGCAAGCCATTAGACAACATTGGTAGCTAAGTGAATCCCCTGAACCTTTAGGAAGCTGAACATACCTGGGGCCCATATCTTTTGACAGCCAGCAAATCCCAGATTGAATCCATCGAGTTGTTTGTAGATCATTTCCAGAAAAAAAATGGTTTTCCCCATATCTTCCTTGCTTTAGCTCTGTTTCCTCTCAAAATTCACTGGAACCCCTGAAATTCCATTCTGCATATTTCCTTCCTTGAGGACCCTATCCCAAATTCCACTTATCGAAGCCAGAAATCCCACATTTGTCTATTTCTAGGGTTTGTCATAACTTCTTCGATTTTCACCCAATAGCCTTCAAATTTTTCCACAGTGTTCATTTCCTATTTCTACTCTTTGGTCCCTCTTGGACAATTTTTTCCATTCTTTCACCTTGCTTCTGAAATCCCCATTTTCTGCTTCCTGTCCCTCATAGTGTGTCCAATACCTAGTTAGACCCCAATTACCCATCAGAGTTTTTCCCAAATCCAAATTTTCCTTTACTAAAAAAGTTTCCGTTTTTTCTTTTCTACCCATTCCCCAAAAAAAAAAATTCTCCTGGCTATGATTGTCACCCGCATAGGAGCAAAAATACATGGAGGATGAACTTGCAACCCTCAAGACCAAACTCCAAGATCTAGATGAAAAAATTCTTGACCTCAATCTTCAGCATTTAGCCATGAATAATAGACAACAAGTAGAGTCTTTTGCAGAAACTGGATTCTCTTCTTCCAGCAATTTTCGTGGGCCGAAGCTTGATTTTCCTTGCTTCAATGGTGATGATCCAACTGGATGGATATACTAGGTAGAACAATATTTCAGTCTGCATAATACTTTTGATGTCAACAAAGTCCCACTTGCATCCTTTCATTTGGAACATGAAACCCTTCAATGGTTCCGTTGGTACATCAAGGCTCGTGAAGAGCCAAAATGGACATATTTTTGCAAATTCATTTTGCAATGATTTGGCCCTAGTGCTTTTGATGACTTCACTGGAGTACTCACTAAACTTTGCCAAGCTAGCACTGTGAGAGAATATCAAATAGAATTTGAGAAACTGGCCAATCTCACAGAGGGATTGTCTAATGAATTCTTCAGGAGTTGTTTTATCAGTGGTCTAAAGGATGTAATCTAGTCTAAGGTTAAAATGTTCCGTCCCAGCACAATGATGGAAGCCTTAGGGTTGGCTAAGTTGATGGAGGACAAGATCACAGCTCAATAGCGCTCAAAATCCAATTTTGTTCCATTCAGAAATATGGTTTCCCAAAGACCTCCAATCACTCCAGCTCCTAGAACAACTCCTATCAAGCATTTGACTGAAGCAGAGATGCGGACACGTAGAGAAAAAGGGATTTGTTATAATTGTGATGAGAAATTCACTCGGGGACATAGATGTGTTAAGCAAACGATCTATCTCTTGGATGTGGATTCTCCACCTGCAATTGAATTTTATGAAGATGCTCAGGATACAATAGATGATCAGGTCGAAACTCAATAGTTGCCTGTTGACCCTACTTCTTAGGAAGACCACCCAGAGATCTCTCTCCATGCTTTAGCAAGAGTCACCACCCCACAAGCTATGTGGGTCAAGGGCTACTTCAAGAAGCTCCCTCTTACAATAATAATTGATTCTAGTAGCACTCATAACTTCATTGACCCTTGGATCGCCAAATAGGTTGATTGTTTTGTCCATCCTTGCTCCAACTTTGAAGTCATAATTACCAATGGGGGCACATTACCTTACAAAGGGAAGTGTTGCAATGTGTGTATCTCTATTGGAGATTATAACCCGTGCTCTAACATGTTTTCCTTTCCCTTAGGCCGATGTGATGTGGTTTTGGGCGCTCAATGGTTACGCACACTTGGACCCATCTTATGGGATTTTGCTGAACTTTGGATGTAGTTTTTAGACAATGGCCAAAAACACACATTGAAGGGCTTACAACCAGGGTCTCTCAGCATTATCAGATCACATTGCATGGAAAAGCTCCTTAAGAAGAATTCACATGGTGTCATCACTCAGCTCCATTCCATTTAGATGCAACCATCAGCGGTCTCCACTACTCCTTCGGATCTACAACGAATTTTGGATAGATATGCATGTGTCTTTGCTAAACCAGTGGGATTGCCACCTTCACGACCAAAGGACCGCCGTATTTAGCTCCTTCCTAGAAGCATTCCTCCCAACATCAAGCCATATCGCTACCTATTTCACTAAAAGATAGAGATTGAGATGCTCGTTTGGGAGTTACTGAAGCAAGGTATTATTCACCCTAGTACCAGTTCCTTTTCTTCACCAGTTCTTCTTGTCCAAAAAAAAGATGGGTCATGGCGCCTCTGCATTGACTTCCAAGCACTTAATCACATCACAAACAAGGATAAGTTTCTGATTCCTATTGTTGATGAGCTTCATGGCGCCCATTTTTTCTCCAAGTTGGATCTTCATTCTGGGTATCACCAAATTCGGGTTCATGAGGATGATATCCCTAAAATGGATTTCCACATGCATGGTGGGCACTATGAGTTTTTGGTCATGCCCTTTGGCCTCACTAATGCTCCTTCAACATTCCAAGCATTGATGAATAAAATATTCCAGCCCTACTTGCGAAAATTCATTCTGGTCTTCTTTGATGATATCCTCATCTATGGTAAAACATGGGCTAAGCATCTCCAACATCTGGATCTCGTACTGCAACTTCTCTTTGATCATCATATTTGTACAAAATAGTCCAGATGTGTTTTTGGCCAGGAGGAAGTAGAGTATCTCAGGCATATTGTTTCAGCCCAAGGGGTTCGAGTGGATCCTGCCAAAATAGATGCCACGAAAAATTAGCGGCATCCTCAAACACTCAAGAGCCTCTGTGGTTTTTTGGGACTGACTGACTACTATGGCAAGTTTGTCAAGGATTATGGGAAGATTGCAGCTCCATTAATAGCTATGTTGAAAAAGGATGCTTTTACATGAACACATGCTGCTGAGTGTGCATTTGAAAAATTGAAACACGCTATGTGTACTACACCTATTCTAGCTATGCTAGATTTTTCCAGGACCTTCACTAATGAGAGTGATGCTTGCAGCAATGGACTTGGTGTTGTTCTCCTTCAAGATGAACATCCCATTGCATTCACCAGCAAAGCCCTTTCTGGTAAGAATTTAGTACTCTCTACATATGAGAAGGAAATGATGGCTATTTTGCATACAGTATAGAAGTGGCAGCCATACCTACTAGGGAATCATTTCTGCATCAAGACTGATCACTAGAGTCTAAAATATTTCCTGGAATAATGGCCCCCCTCCCTAGCACAACAGAAATGGGTTAACAAACTCATGGGTTATGACTATGAGATCACTTCTAAGAAGGGTAAGGACAATATTGTGGGGGATGCTCTTTCTCACACATTGGATGACCAAGCTTCTCTTTCATCTATTTCTATGCCTATTCCAAATTGGTTGGAATCTGTCCAGTAGGGCTATGTCAATGACTCTTCATTATCTCAAATCATCTAGCAGTTGGCCAATAACCCTTCTGCTATACCGCATTACTCTTGGGATGGTACTTCTCTGAGATACAAGGGTCGTCTAGTCCTTCCCCAGAGCACAAATCTTTAACAGGCTATCTTCTATGAACTCCATGCTTCTCCATCTATAGGGCACTCTGGGTTCCTCAAAACTTATGAGCAGGCACGGAGTAACTTCTTTTGGAAGGGAATGAAAAGGTCAATTCAATAGATGGTGGCTGAATGTGATACCTACCAATGCAACAAGGGTGAAACGAGACTCCTTCCTAGATTGTTCAAACCCTTGCCCATCCCTACACAGATTTGGATAGATATTTCTATGGATTTCTTTGAGGGCGTCCCTAAATCTAGAGGGAAGACGGTGATCTTGGTTGTGGTTGATCACCTCTCCAAATATAGTCATTTTTGTGCCCTCAGCCATCCCTATACCAACTCCTCAGTCACACAAATTTTTATGGACTAGATCTTCCATCTTCATGGCATCCCTTCTTGCATTGTCTTAGATTGTGATGCAACTTTCATAGTCATTTTTGGGCAGAACTATTTCGACACACTGGCACCAAACTGAAGATGAGTTTAGGGTATCACCCACAAATAGATGGTCAGACTAAAATTATCAACAAATGTTTGGAAACTTATCTTCATTTCTTTACCTTAGAACAACAACATCAGTGGGAAAAGTGGCTCCCTCTCGCTGAATGGTGGTACAATACCTCCTACCACACTGCATCTAAAATGACTCCATATGAAGCAGTCTATGGTCAAGCACCACCAATGCTCCTTCCATACACCCCCAGCAGTTCACCAATTCAAGTAGTCGACACGGTTCTCTGAACTTGAGATCAGATTCTTTTCATTTTGTAGGACAATCTTCACATGGCAAGAAATCGAATGAAACAACAAGCTGATCAGCACCATTCTAAGTGCACTTTTCAAGTAGGTGATATGGTTTTTCTTTGTCTACAGCCATACAAGAAATAATCTCTAAAATTCAAGGGCCATCATAAGCTAGCTCCTAAGTTCTATGGGCCATATAAGGTTCTTCAGAAGATTGGGCCAGTTCCTTATAAATTGGAGCTTCCTCCTTCTTATTGCGTTCATCCAGTATTTCATGTCTCTTGTCTAAAGAAAGTTCTTGGCACCAACATCAAAGCACAAACTATTTTTCCAGAATTGGATAATGCAGGATCCATCATTTTGGAGCTGGAGGCAATCCTTGACAGGTGCACTCATCAGCTTCACTTTCAATCCATCACAGAGGTATTAATTCAATGGCACGGAATGCAACTAGAAGATGCTACATGGGAACCACTCCTTCAGATTTAGCAACAATTTCCACATCTTAAGCTTTGAGGACAAAACTTTTCTAAGAGGGAGGGGATGTTAGGAACCCTTATTTAACCCTTCTCTTTACTTTGTCAGTATATTGTTGTTGGATGCATATGCTTTGTAAGTCATCCCGTGAGTATATTGTATTATCCCACATTCATGAGAAGTAATAGTTGTCTAGATTAGACTTGGTATATAAGTATGTGTCGAGGCCAATAAAGGCATCCACGAATTTATTGTATTGAGCTTGCTCAAAGGAGGTTGCCCTCTCGAAGTGGCCTGCGATTAATAAATTCCTTCTATGTTTTTGCTATTTCTGTTATTCATGCAGTTTTCATTATATTATTGCAGGAGGTTCCTCTCAGTTTCTCTGGGAAGATGAAATTTGTTGGAATATTACCCCTTTCACCCCTTGCAGTTGATGCACCTTTTCAATAGTGGGGAATCAAGTTTATTGGAGAGTTACATGAGAAATCTAGCAATGGATTTAAGTGGATCCTTTTTGCAACTAATTACTTCACCAAATGGGTAGAGGCAATTTCCACTTATAATGCAACTTCTGAAGTGGTTATTGATTTCATAATCAACAATATAATCACTATATTTGTTGTTCCAACAAGGATTTTAGTAGATAACTCCATGTGTTTCAAGTCTCAAGAAATGCTGGACATGTGTTTTAGGTTTGGCATAAACCTTGTGCATTCATTCCCTTATCACCCCCAAGGTAATGGACAACCTGAAGCCAGTAATAAAAGCATGATGAAGATCATAAAAAGAACAGTGGATCAGAATAAGAAAACATGGGATCATAAATTGAAGTATGCTCTATGGGCTAATAGGATAAGCTTCAAAAGATCCAGTGGAAGGAGCCCATTTGAGCTAGTGTATGGATCAGAGGTAAAGATGCTCATCAGCATGGAATTGCTAGTCTACCAATTGCTACATGATATAGAAGAGGATCAATATGATTCAATATCCAAGAGGATATTGTAGCTGACTGAATTAGAAGAACAAAGAACAGTTGCACATGATAAAATGTTGAATCATAAGTAGAAAATGAAGCTTTTATTTGATAAGAGTATTATGTCAAGAAATTCCCATGTTGGTGACCTAGTACTTCTTTGGGATACAAAATATGAAGATAAAGGGAAACATGGAAAATTTGATCCATTATGGCTTGGGCCATATGAAGTAGCTGAGAAATTGGAGCTCAATGTTTACCATTTGATGACTCTAGAAGGAGTGCTCTTAGAGATGCCAATTCACAATTAGCATCTGAAACCTTATTTTTCATAGGTAATGCTTCCCTTGAATTTTGAATGCAGTCAATAGTCTTTTGTGCTCTAATGTTTATGATTGTATTTTGTCATGTATATAAGCCTTTGTTGTAAATACATTTGTGTTTTTCTCTTTTGTGTGTAATGTGCCTTTTTGGTCTACTCGAAGATCTAGATCCGAGCTGTGACATTGTTTTCCGCACATCCCCAACTAGAGAAACTATTTGGACCTATAAAAATTAGTTCCCAAAATGCCTTATTTGGCCCCAAAAGTCCATTAGAAATCCCAATTTGTGTCTTTGTTCTAAATACCCCCTATTTAAAATTGATCTTAGACATTTGTAGGGGTTGTATTTAAAAAAAAATCTAAGTACAATTCCCCCAAGTCTATTTTTTTCCTCAAGAAAAAATTGTTCATTTTTTCCCTTTATCGACAAATCAGCAAATTCTTGAACTTACGAACTTGGTTTGCAGGTTTGCCATTTTGTCGATTTGTTGATTTACTGACAGGGAGGCGATGGAGGCTCTAGCGAAGAAATGAGAATCTTAAAAGTTTGTAAGGAAAGAAAGTGAAAAAGTTAAAAGGCAAGATTTGTTAGCAAAAGCTTGGGTTAGCGAACCACTTGGTTCACCGATGGAAGGTTTTTCTGATAGAGATTTCACCAACAGACCAAAGGGACCATGGCAAAAAATTTTCTAAGGCACAAAGTGAAGATAAAGGGATGTTGGGCTTTGTCAGAAAAAGTGATGGTTTGCAAACCATGTGGTTCACTGATGATCAGGTTCACCGCCACGAAGATTCACCAATGGGCCTTTTTCCCCGACAGATTGAAAGGAAAAAAATAAAGGCAAAAAGGTAAGTAAAGTAGTTCGCAAAAGTTGATTTTCACCGACTAAAGAACAGAAAGGGAGAAAAGAAAGAAAATGACTAAGGCAAAGATAAGGAAAGGCTTTATTAGTGAATTAGACAACAATCAAACTCACCAAACATTTTAGGTTTTCCAAAGTTCGTCGATAAGGTGATTGGTCGACAAGGTAAAGGTAAAAGAGGAGAAGGCAAAGATAATGCAAAGTTTGACAAATAAGGAAATTAGTCACAAAGAAGGAAACACATGGAAAGACAATGAGGTCAAGGCAAAGTGGTTCATGAAAGTGATACTTCATAGACCAAAGAAGAAGAAAGAAAGAAAGAGTTCACAAAGGCAAGAAATTTTTGACAAAGAGAAAAATAGGTCTCATTTGCGAAAGTCAAATTTCACTGACCAAAAGTGAAAGTGAGGAAATGGAGACAAGCTAGGTTTGTGAAAATGAAGATTTGTCGATAAGGCACAAAAGAAGATGAAAATGAAGACTAAGTTCCAAAGAGAAAAAGGGGTGTTTTCCTATGGTTCATAAAAATGAAAGTTTGTTGACAACAAATAAAGAAAGGGAAAATGATGCGGCATGAAAGAGGTTTGTGATAGGGAAAAAAGACTGATAAAGATAGGAAGATGTGCCCAGTGTAGAAAGGTATAGTCAAAGTTAAGATAGCCCAAAAAGGAAAATTGGAAAACACTTTGAAGTGTTGTAAAGGCTTTAAAAGGGTAATTCCCTAAAATCATGCCATGATTGTAGGATTTTGTATGATGATTTGTAACCAAAATTTAATGATTCTACATGACAATGCCATGCAGGTAATTGGTACAGTGGAATTCTTTAATGCATACCTACATTTGGAGGACAAAGAAGATAAGTCAGATGTTGCAGGTGTCAAGGAGAGGATTCAAATCTTTTGTCTTTATTGTTCCAGGTACACATAGAGTGCAAGCAATCTTATTCTAACATTTCCACAATTGTTAGAGAATGGGTAGGCTTCCAAACATGTATACTTCCTAACACTGCAATGGGACTGAATTCAATGTGGCATGGGTGTACTCACTGACTGAGTAAAGAATGGTGCAATAAATTATAATGCTATATATATGCATATGTTTTAGATGCAATAGGGGTTGGTTGGTCATTTTTTGGGCATTGTTCTCTCAATAGGTTTTGAGCTCCAGAAGGTAGAGAAGAAAAGGTTATTTTGCAGTCTTTGTTCAACATGAAACAATTATAAAATGTATGTAACATATTTTTTAGAAATCTTTATATTAAACCATTGTTTATCTTCACTGTTGATGTTCTTTCTAGCAAACTTAATTGTAGTTATAGTTTAATCTTGCCATATTTAGTGGTATTAATGTAAGCTATGATTTGAGTGAATGTGACAATTCTTGATCCATTTTCAAGCTTTTGTAGATGGTCATTTTAGTACTGCATGAGGAAAATATGTTATGGCATTGGATTATAAAGCATACTCAGTGATTTGTTGTGGACTTTTATGCATTTTATTTATCAAATAGGCAGTTGTGCATTTCCTTGTAGTTGTTTTTCCTCTATTAAACATTAGACTCTACAACCTAATGGATAGGATCTAGTCTAAGTAGCCCTAGATCACCCAATCTTAAAAAAAAAGCAATACATCTATTATTTAGAAGCAATAGTAATTTTATGCATCTCCAGTGAGTAGGATTTCCTTTATCAATTATATAGTGGTCTTGTAACAACTAGTTATTCTTGGCTTAGTGAAAAATTTTGGGCTAAGAAGGTGATTTGGGTTTGTTTGTTCATATATTTTAGTTGTTCATCTATTTTTTATGTTAATACCTGGTTAGGTATACCCCTTGGAGTATCCCTCCAGACTTTAAGTTGAGATCAAAGAGTAGAGGAGACTTCCCACTCCTGTTGGTTGGCCAAAATCACCCCTAACATGTTGATAAACCTCTTTTTATCACCCTCATGGTAATCAATGGCCTAGGTGATTTAGAAATGTTTTAGAGTTTTATCTTGTAGTCATTTTGGGTCCCAATAGGTCCATTGGTGACTCTTACATGATATCAGAGCTTTAGATCTATAAGGCCCTTCTCAAATCTAGGAGAAAATTAGGCATAAGCATTTTTTGCATGCACCTCTAGGAAAACAAGACCCCACCATCAATTCCAAAAGGCTTAGAAGACATATTCTAATATAAAATACCATATATTTTGGCATTAGAAAACTTTTGACCATTTTTCTTAGGTTTTGTAGATTTTCACCAAAAAAATCCATACAAATTACATGTAATCCATATAATTCATATGGATTTATACTGTATGACTTTATCTAGTGATCGTCATAGATCTTTGTCACTTGGTGTGATTTCAATCAATACTTTATTCAATGGTCTCTATGAAAATCTAGAGTAGTCACAGTTGATTTTCTACAGTTATTATCTGAGTTGACATTATCATATCTTAGTCTTGTATAAAGAGTTGGAAGGTTTTTTAGATTGATGGTCCTCGATATTTTATTTGGTGATTTAGTTTATTATTCTATAGTCATTAATTGTGTGTTAAAGTCTTTGATAGGGTTAACTATAGGTTATTACTTGTGGGTTGCAGGCTTGAGCAAAAGTTTTAATTTTCATAGCCTCAATTATATCAGGGCTTCACCCTTAGTCATATTAGGGCTTTACCCCCAATCACATCTAGCTAGGGAGTTTAATTGTCTGGTGGCCGACACGAGCACCACTACCCCTCTTTTTTCTACCACCGCCAATGGAAATCACCATAGGACTACCTGATCCACAACTTTAATAGACACCTCTTCCTACATATACCACCCAAACTAGAGGCACTTCAAGCCAAGCACTCGTCATTTGCTATGGGACACTACCTAGTCTCATTTCATGCACTACTAGAGTAGTTTTCTCTAAGAGCCATAAATTTTCACCACAGTATCAAAAATGCACAAATGAGTATGTGTTGGAAAGATAATTTTGAACAATTTCAAATGGTACTATTACTTTTTCCATATTTTTGTGCTAGTGTATTTTATGGTTTTTAAAATGTGATCATCCATTTTATCTTTTGAGATCATAACATTTTCCCACAATCTCTAATTTTTATGATTTTTATAATGTTGGAAAGGTATGAATAGGAGTTCTACATAGTCATCCATGCACTTTTTCTAGATTCATCCCTAGGTATCTTTTATTTAGTTTGTTGATTATTTACATTCTAGTTAATAATCTAGACATTTTAGCACTTGGAAATGTTTTATTTTCATGGGTGGTCTTCATTTATCAACATTGATAAGTATTGGATGTTTTAATCTCTGATATAATTTATTTTAGAATATATCATGGGTTCTTCTATTCATGCTTTTATGGTTACCATGACTGAGGATAATTATGAGTCTTAGAAAAGAGGCATCCTAACACATTGTAGGTGGCTTAATATTTTGCCTTATCTTTATGGACTCATACTTAAACTAGATACACCTAGGAGGAAATATGCATGGGATATAAAAAATGATCATCTCTTATGATTGATTTTTTCTAGTGTTGATAATGAAAATATGTGTTCCATCTCATATATTGAGTTCCCACACACTCTTTAGACATGTATTTTGGAGATCTATGGAGAGAAACATATCTCTCTATTCCCTAATGATCCT
The DNA here is from genome assembly GCA_027924645.1 of Cunninghamia lanceolata. Taxonomy (NCBI): domain Eukaryota; kingdom Viridiplantae; phylum Streptophyta; class Pinopsida; order Cupressales; family Cupressaceae; genus Cunninghamia; species Cunninghamia lanceolata. The sequence continues at coordinate 693,961 of BSBN01000754.1, forward strand.
ATTTTGGACAATCTTCTACCCGTTGATGATGTAGATAATATACCTTTTCATGATTATACAAAAGAGGAGATTGAATATCTAGCAGGTGTTGTTCATTGTGATGACACAAAGACTTCTCTTCCCTCTCCTTCTCCTCTTATCAAGATAATATCTCCATCACCTATTACTACTTTAGAGTTTAGGGTTGCTTTCTTGATTGCTTCTACTGATTCTTTATAGTAGGATCATTTTAGTCTTCAAGATCCACCATATTGGGATTCATATTTAATAGACATTTTATACTTATTTGTGGAGCCTCACATTCCAAATATAAAGAACACATTTATGGATTTATCTCTTCTCTTTGATGGTAATGATGTCGTCACACATTTAGTGTTTTTGAATGTAGTATAGTATCTTTCCTCTCTTGGTTCTACTTCTTAGATTAAGCATTCAATTCTTGTTTTGGAGAAGACATCTTTTTTAGGCACGAGGACACTAGAGTTGTATTATGAGATACACGTTTAAATTTTGATTCCATTTTCATCCAGATTGTGGGAGTTTCTTCTACATCCACCATTATATTTTTTTCTTCCCAAGAAGAGAAATGTTGTTTGCAGGTACTGGATTGTTCTATCTTTAGGCATTCACTGTTGGCATAAGAGACACTTCTTTGTGTTCTTTCTTTTGGGGACAAGTTTTCTTGTAGAGGTTTTTCTTCTTTACTCCATTTGTGAAATATCTTTTGTACATTTGTACCTAACATGGCATTTTTGCTTGCTCATTCCTCATCCATCATTACATCTTTACATTATTTGTATATTTTCTCATTCTTTGTAACTGGCCCTTAAGGGGGGTTTTGGTGTGAATGGGTTATAAATTACATAACCAATTTCCCTATTAGATCCTATTCATAATAGTTTACGTAGAGAATACTTAGGATATTTATCTCTTTGTGCCTCATGTCATATGATTAAGACACTTGTCATCATCCTATGTAGTCTTATCTCATCACTTTACCTATACAAGAAAGGACTCTAATGTAATTTTTGTATCATATAATAATATCATAATTCCATTTTGTACCATAATCAAGCAATTCATCCTCTTGTTACTCTCTTATGGAATGTTAATTTCTAGTTTTATAGGTGATCTTGTGAGCTTGAGTCCATTGCAGACTCTTACAAACTCTATATTTACTCTCTATCTCATGTTGCTTCTTTAGTTTCAACTAAATCTTGATAAAACTTAGTACATATTGATCAATACACAAAATAAACTCATTCAACAACAAGTAATGTATTAACTTGTGCAATTCTTGAACAGGTATGTAGAACTAATGCTCATAGACTATAGAGTACTTAATTTAACCCTCCTTTAATTGCTTATTGAAGCATGTGATTGGTCTACCCTTTTAGATTAGAACTACACCTAAACATTTCGATAATTACCATTGCAATAAACTTGGAAAATATTTCAAAAATATTGGAGCACAAGCACATGGGCTCCTTCCTTTTTTAAGAGCATGAAACTCTTAGACAAGACATTTTATGAGACTTGGGGTTTCCATGATTCCTTCCTAAGGAGGAAATTATGTTCACACTTTTTGGCCAACTTAGTGATAAACATGTTAGAAGAGGCCATTTCTTCTAAGTCCATTAAAGTATTGCATGATAAAATATTAATAATAGTTTATGAGGGCAAGAAGAAAATATAGTCTTCTCTCTTGTGTGAACCATTGTAACACTAGTGGTTGATGCCAATGAGCACTGTGGGCTTAGACTTATTTTGTGTCACATACATGACTTGCATAGCCCTTATTTTCCACTCAGCTAAGTTGTGATTAGTCCCCTATCATTTATATTTAAGGGTATTCACTGAATCAATGGCCATGAGACTCTCAAGGCTCATTTGTACAAGCCATCTTTGAGAAGGTTAAAAAGTAGCTATTGTTCCATAAAGATACAAGTTACTGTCTCTTTCATTCCTATATGGTAAGCTTCACCTCTCTATTGTGATGATTCTTCTCTCTTTTCTAATCAAGGAAATTTGTTGTTTATTTTTTATTATATAAGTCGGCAGAAACCAGGGGCCGAACCCTTACATTAAGACAAAAAGAGACCGCAAAGGCTCAAGCACAAAAAGAGCCACCAGACCACTACATCATAAACAACATAAACAACATATACAGTCTATAGACAACAGATAGTAAGTAGCAGTAGATAGATAGCATAAAAAGAAATAGAACTAAGGAGATACATTCTCCCATCCTTTAGCCAGAAATTCAACAAATTCATCAAGTTTTTTGAATTTCTCCTCCTTCTCTTCATTAGCATGAGTTCCAAGTTCCTGTAACAGAGAGAGGTTAAGCATCGCCATACAACTAAGCACGCTTCTTATGAGCTCTCCCATAGAAAAAAGATTCTACTCTAGATCCTCCACATGACCCCTTAGAACAACAAGATCATGCCTATGGTCATCCCCTTCCTTAGTCTCGTCACCCACCTCCTCCACAATCATCATCTCCCCTTCACCAACATTGTCCATAGGATCATCGTCAGCACCTCCTGAATCATCAACACCTCATCTTTAGAGATCTCTTAAACATCAAAGTCTTTGGAATTTAGTTGACCATCCCCCTACGTGGAGGCATCAGAAGCACTTTCAGAGTAGTCAATCAGTTTAGCTTACGAGGCAAGCTTACCAATAATCCTACTTGACCTCCTTACCCTAGAAGATAAGCCCTCCTTCATATCTTTAGCAGAAAAATTAGATTTATATTTATTGCCAGGTCCCATAGGGTCACTGCTCAGATTCTTATGGGTCCCCACAGAGGCCCCCACAATATCTTCAGCCAACTCCCTGATTTTTATCTTCTTTCTTTTCACACTCCCTTTAGAAGCCAAAGTATGAGTAACCTTCACCATGGTGGTCTCCTCAGTGGTCATAGAGAAAGAAACACCTTTCATTTTGTGTGAAACAGGGGTAGGGCCAGGATCCTCAGAAACAGAAAGATCAAGGGGGTCAGGGCTAGCAGAAACCTCACAACTAGGAGTATGAATTGGCTTAGGTGGCTCCAAAGCAAGATGAAAATTATATAAACAAAGGATAAGACCTTGGTGCAAAGGGACATACTTTTTAGAGGGTTTCTTATCCATCTTAGCTTTAGCCCTAAAAGTAGAGTGTTCAAGGGACGACATTAAGTAGAAAGGGAAACTAATAAGAGCATTATGCCTGAAATGATTGAGCAAAGGGAGGTGATAATTATAAAACCTGGTAAACTGGCCCTCCAATGTGAAGTATTTCATGAGAAGAAAGCACATCTCATCCCACAGCACTTACAGCTTGGCCTGTTCAAACCCTCCCTGATAGGGAACTAATTCCTCTCCTTCCCCCAGAAACAGCTTCTGGTTTAAATGATCAGCCACCTTCGCCTTCCTTTACAACTTAGTCCCCTTAGTAGACATACCAGTCGCCATGGCAATGACTTTCTCAGAGGTCTCGAAACTAATTCTTCCTATAGTAACTTTGCGATTTTGCCAGGATCGGGCAAATTGCACAGACAAATTTTCATCAAACCCATTAAGGCATTCTAGAAAAGTGCTGATTCCACCTTCCTTATAGTAATGCCAAACCACAACATTATCCTTGAATTCATAGCAGGAGATTGGCTCCATGTGAATCCTGTCTCCCCCCATTCTCTCCTTTCTCTCAAAGACATAGAAAACATAAAGCCAAGAATTCATAAGGTGTTTTTAGAAGGTATATCTAACAACTTGGGAAGGAATAATGAAAATAAGGTTGCACACATCATCATTATTCAGGAGCGCCTTCCCAAACACCAAATGATGCCAACCCTTCCCATGCTTGAAAATGATAATCATAAATTTCCTATGATTACCATATAACCAACTCACCTTAACATGAGTGATAAATAATCCTGAAATGACATTATACAATGAAGTACAATAGAGCCCGTACTTCAAAATACACATCAGCAATGCCCAAAAAAGCTGACTAAACAGGCTGGCACCCTCTCTATGATGAGTCATCCTTGACATGTCATCTCTTTTTGAATCAGTTCCCTTATATTCATAGGAATATTTTTAAATTGGCACCAACATCGCCAATTAATAAATTACTGACCATAATCAGCAAGGGCATCAGTAACCCCATTCCCCTCTCTATAAATATGAGAGAGTTCCACTCTAGAGATCCTCTGGATGAGGATTTGGATATCCACAATAATGTCTTTGAGTCTCTATCCACATGTCGACGCATTATTAACTGCATCAATGATCAGTTTTGAATCCCCCTATATATGCAAATGCGGAATGTCAAGATAAATAGCCAATTTCACCCCCCATAAGAGAGCAGAGGCTTCAGCATAATTATTACTTTGAATACCTATCCCTCCAGCATAGGCAGCAACCAGCCTCCCTTTGTCATCCCTGTCAATCTCACCACCACTAGCCTTACCATTAGACTTAGAAGTTCCATCAAAGTTAAGTTTGAACCAATGGGACCTCGGAGGGATCCATCTAGTATTTAATCTCTGAATCTGTTTAGAGTTATCATATGCCAGAATTTGGTTTAGAATTCTCCAATTGATTGTAATTTGTTCTTCCTCTTGAGTAAGTGGTTTGTCAGCAGTTTGGATGTGGGAGGTAACAACACTTTCAATGAGGATCTTAGAAAAAGATTGAAAGACTTGAGAGGAGTCCCTGACAGCTTCCCTAAATATTCTGTTATTTCGTTCCTTCCATAAAGTCCAACCAAGGAAGGGAAGAGTTTGGTTCCAAAGCTTCACAAGCCAAGGATGTGAGAAAGTAGGACACCAATTAGCAATGACTTCCTTAATATCAGGATTACAAACCCATTGAATGCTAAAGTTTTATAAAATTGTACTCCAAATTTCCATGGCAAAATCATAGTGAAGAATTAAATGAGAAACAATTTCCTCCTTCTCAAGGCACATGAAACACCTATTCACCAGAGTGAATCCCCTCCTCTGCAAATTATCTTGGGTTAAAATTTTATTATGAATAGCAGCCCACCAAAATATATTAACTTTAGGAATAAGCTTATGATTCCAAACTTTCCTCCAAACTTCATTTCTATGAACATCAGGGACCAGTAGATGGTAAGCAGAGTTAACCGAGAAATGACATCTCTTATCAGGCCACCAAAACAACTCATCTTCCCTAAAAAAGAGAGGGATTCTTGTTGATAACTAAGAGGGGCGGTGAATCAGTTATCTTCATTAATTTAACTTTCTGTTCTTCTTTTAGCAACTAGTACAGAATCAAAACACATAAGCTTAAATGAACATGAAAGTAGAAACAAACTCAGTACTCATGACACAATATTTTTGACGTGGAAACCCTGTTAAGGGAGAAAACCACAGGGTGATTAATCCAAGAATGTATTCTCTATTAGAAGAATAGAAATACAAAATGACACTTGCCAATTAGGGCTCACTGCCCGAGCACACTGCTCACAAGAGGCTCGCTGCCTACAAGAGACTTACTGTCTACAAGTTATAAAGAGTGTAACAAAATACTTGAACATATGAGAAGCATGCACATATGCTAGAGTTCAGTTTCGGTTAGGCTCAGTATACTGATCTACTGCACTTCATTCTTCCTCTTCTTTTGTGCTGTTGTCCTTTCACATGCCGGACCTTCCTTACTGCTGTTATACTGGTCTTCTACTTTTATTCATACACCACAACACACAACACACAACACACAACTTCATATCCAAATCCATCTGATATATATATCCGCACAACAGATTTTATCCTCTTTCTAGTCGGCATCTGGAATAGTCAATATTTTCCCAAACTCTAGTCTGTCGACTGAATCCTTGCTTACCAAGTGATGTGGATCAAGGAGATACTTATAGAAGTCATCTACATGTCAGCCCATAATGGATGATACCTTAAGAACCTTGATCACCATCAATATCTAATCCGGAATAATTTTGATGCTCTGTCTGTTAGTTCTTCCTCTGTCTACTCTGCCAAGCTAGACCCCAATACTTGGATACTCATATCTCTTCACTTTCTTATCACCGGAGGCTCAATTCCTAGAATCTATCAGTCAAGGTATTCCTCTTGACTTCCCCAAGTCTATATTTTACAAAAATACTTCCTCTAAGAGATCCGGACTTGACTGTCAGACCTTGCCACATGCTCTGTTCTTGCTTACATGACCACAACATTCTTCAATCTGACTTCCAGTATAGGCACACCATGTCCTGCAGATGTGTGGGATGAACTTTGTTTCCATCAATGACAACAATCATGAAGCCACAATGTGTCTCTTGACAACAATCTCCCCCTTTGGCATTGATGGCAACACTTAGTGAAAAATGACTAATGTTATACTATACTCCCCCTTGGTTGATGCTCTATTCTAATGTACATTTTACCGGAGCTCCCCCTTAGCTAGATTCCACATTTTTCACTATTCCTCACTCCCCCTTTGACATCAATGGCAAAGGGTAGGGTCCACACACGAAAATTGCCCAAAAATTCAACTATACTTAGCCGCATAAGTATATAAATAGGTTATACTTACATATACTGTAGTATGTCTGCAAAAGTTGTTTTTAATTGGACAAGTTCTGTTGCCCAACTCTGCTTCATCCTATCCAAAATTGAGATGTAACCACTCAACAGGAATGCAAAAGCTTCTGCCCTCTTGAGATCTGTCGGATCACTGGTCCAGGTTGTGGTCTGAGCATCAGTTAGAGCCTCATGCATGGCCTCTAACTTAGGGACATTAATCCCTCTTAGTTCACTTAGCCTGCCTATTTTTATTTTCTTCTCCTTCTCAAGCTTCTTTATTTCATTTATAGTTGCAAGAGTCTGGTACTCTTGATTTACTATGGAAGAGGAGAGAGGGTCAAAACTTTGAGATAAACTTGTCAGTTTATCCTCTTGCTCTTTTACTTTCTTCTCAATTCCCTTGGTTACTTTAGTCCAGGATAAACAAAAATTATATATATCTTTGCCATCTTTAAGAGCATTTTCTAGGCTCTTTATCCCAATATCCATAACTCTCCTATCATTAGTTATTAGACCTTGTACTTCAGAAAATCTCTTTCCTAAAAACTCCTTCCAGACCTTTTCTTCTGTTGACTTTTCTAAAGAATCAAAATGCATATGAACAAAATTTACAAGAGACTTTAGATTACTGGATGTAGAGGCCGAAGAATCCTTTTGGAAAGATGGCATAATCTTTTCCAATACACCGGATGCAGCTTCTATGAGCTCACAGTCTTCCATGTGAGACTTTAGAAGTTTTTCTTTTGCCTTTGCCTGAGTGAAGGATGCTAGCTTCATGGTTTGCACTGGACAGAGGGAATCAAAATTGAATGGACCTTGAAGCAACTTTGTCATCTCTTTGGTCAAGAAATCCTTGACTGCTTCTGCTGTGTCTCTTGCCGGAGACAGAATTTTCTCCCCTTCTGCAGCCTTACCAATGTCATCTGTGGCTTTTTCTGTCCTTGACTCTTCTTCTTTTCCCTTCACTTCTTCTTCTTTCTCCCCTTTTCTTTCTTCTCCTTTAGATCTGGAGACTGCTAGTGAATTTGGATGTACTTCTCCTTGAGGTTCCTCTTCTGGAATAGAGGAATCTAAGTCTTTAGCTTTCTCTTTATTTGAGTCATTTTCCTCTTCGGCCACTATCTTAGTAGATTCTTCTTTGTCGTCCATGGAAGAGGGTTCATCACTTATGTCCTCTATGATAGGAATGTTGAATCTTTTGTAGGCATTCTGGAGGATTTCTTCAATTTCTTTAGCTATTTTGTCAGTTTCTCCAAGCATAAGCTGATTCATTCTAGCTTTGCTCCAGAACTCATCCTTGCAATCTTTGAAAATCATATTCATTTGTTTCTGAGTGATTGAGGGATAGAGCTGAATAGCTATTTGTTCCCTGATCTCAAGGTCCTTGGCCTTGGCAGTGCTCTTCCTGATTTCTAGTTCTTTCTCTAGGCTCTTTGGAATTAGAGATATAATCTCAATGAATTCTTTATTATAAATGTTAAGGTACCTGACTGTCACTTCTTTTAGGATCTTCTGATCAACCTCACTGTAGTCGTCATAAAATTTAGTCATTGGCTTCAAGTTCCCATCCACAGTGACTGATTTGACTACATCATCAATGGATAGAGTGGGCCTTTCAACAAAATCTTCTGCCATCTCTTCCTTGTCTTCACTGGTAGAGGGTTCACCAGATACTTTCTTCTTTTTCCTCATTTCCCTTACTTCCTCATCTGACTCAGTCTCTTCATCATCCTTCTAACTGATGTAAGACCTTGTGGCCTTTGTCTTAGTTCTTTTCTCTGCTTTACCAGATGATTTTGCTTCCAGTTTTGATGTCTTTGAACTCTTATCAGTGGTAGGTGCAGACCTCTTAGAGGATCTGGTCTGGGAGGGTGCTTCTACCGAATCACTTTCCTTTTCTACTTCTTCCTTATCTTTCTCTGCCCTTTCCAACTTCTCTCTATAAGCATCAAGTGCTTCTTTTGATATGCCAAATCTTTTGGCAACATTCTCTACTTCTTTTCTCACTTTTCTCTTTATCTCCGGTTGTCTTAGTTCCACATGAATCTTTATACTCAATTCTTCAAAGGTTCCAAACCTTTCTGCCCTGGGATCTTTGGGCTGACTTAGCATGTGTTGAACATGCAGCTCTATAATTTTCTCATCCACTTCATACCCCATTGGCATGATCCATACTGTTCTAGGCTCTATAGCCTCCATTAGGCACTGATCAGTTTCTACCATAAAGCACACTGAATCTTTGTACTTCTCAACTAGAGATTGGGGGATTCTTTCTCTAGCTTGCATCATGCATTAGAAGTTTTTGAAGTAGCCCCATAGCGCAGTGTTTTGTGCCTTGGGATCACCAAGCCCATGCAAGTAATCTCTGATCTGAATTGCAACTGGTCTATTGTTTTTCCATATCCATCCATTAGATCTGGGTAGCTCATTCATGTAGTAAAAGAATAGGTAGAGTATTAAACCACCGTATTTGAAAGAGTTCTTCTTATCTTTCTTTATCTTCTCTAGATTCTCTAAGAGTTGGTTCAGAAGAAGCTCACAAAGATCATAGTCTGCATTCTTCCTCAACATTTCATAAGCAGTATATACAGCAGTTTCGGATACTAAATTCTCCCTGCTGGAGTGATATATCTTATATCCAATTATCATTGATGCAAACATGATATCCGGATCTGTGATATCCTCAATTGTCATTACTCTTTTATCAAACTTCAATTTGGTAGCCTCACTTACAATTTAGTTTTTGATAGATTTGAGAGTGGGCATCTCACCGGTTGAGTGTAATCCGGTTACTACCTTAATGGCATCCTTAGTGATCTTAAACGGCCTGTTCAACCACATGAAGTTGTCATGCATTCTCCTCAAAATATACCGGACCCATTTGTCTTCCAGAAAATAGGGGAAATGAATGCACTGTGAAAAATGTTTGTCTCGGATAGCCTTATACTGAGGTTTGAGATCAAAAGAGTTGTCTATTAACTGATTGTGATAGATATCTGACAGCTTGGATTCACCAGACTCTTCAATGTTCGCATGAATATATGCCCTAACATCTTCAAGATGTAAAACCCCATGCAGAATGCTGGAAAATGCCCCTAAGGGGTCCACTTCTAGAGATTTATAAGGATGTTTCTTAAATTTGGGTTGAGGCCTATTAGAAATCTTTACAACATTTGTAGTAGCCATCTTCAAAAGATTTATAGAGAGATATTTAGCAACAGAAAATACCTTTTACACTTTTAGGGTTTGCTAAATGAGCTGGATTAATTTGTTGGATGAATCGACTTCAATGGTTGATCATTGAGAGTTTGAGACAATTTGTTGTAGAGCTCCTTTTCCCCCTTTTCTTGAGTGCAAATGTACAAATGATGAATACAACAACCTTTTTATCTCTCCGCAAACCCTAATTTCGTTTGCAATAAATGCATGTCTTATGTTATTCCGGTTGCTCTATTCTCCTTGTCCTGAGAGATTTTTCTGGATCACTAAGATGCACTTAAAGTTACTCTTGGTGGATATTAGCAATCTATCTACCCTTTACAATCATTCCATTTAGTCTTAGATCAAGATACCTCAAATTCGAATCATGCCGAATTTAACTATGAAAATCCTATTTTTACTGAAAGAATATTTAACCGGATCAAACTTGGAAGATTATCCTGTTAAAAAAAAAATTCTTGCGGATCTTTCATCTCTTCACCAAAGCTTATTTAGATGTTCCTTTGTGAACCCTTTAATCCACAACTTTCCTTGTGCCAATTCCGGCACCAATTAACTGGCTGGGGGAAAAAGTTTTTCCTTGTGTCTCCCCCTGAGCCAGAGCTCATTTTTTAATTTTTGGAAGGAATATTAGCACCAGATTCTGGTGTGGATCCATCCCCTACATTTTCTATGCTTCTCTTCACCCAAATCTTGTTCATCTCACTTTTAACTTCATCTGCATTCACTTTTCTTTTTCCTTTGTCTTGATTCTGATTATGATGCATTGGACCCCTTTTGTCCTGATTCTTGCTTCTATAGAATTTGGCAATATGATCGGATCTATTGCAATTGTGGCAAACAACATTTCTTTGCATATTTGAATGATATGCCCTTGCATTGATTAGACATATGTCCCATTCTATTGCATGCAAAGCATCTACCATTGAATGAATTGTTCATTTGCATATTTCTGTATTCATGAATTTTGTGACACTTTTTACAGTTAAAACACTGTTCGGAGAAGGATGTATTAGTCTGATTTATTCTCTTTCTGAACTGATTAGCTTTATGACCAAAGTTATTGCAGTTTTGGCAGTATCCATTGAAGGATGGATATCTTTGAGCATTAGGTTGCCTTACCGGAGGTCTTCTAGCCCTGTTCCTTGGATTTCCTGATCCAAAATTCTTCTAACCAGATCCAGAGCTTTCACCTTTCTCATATCCCAAGCCACACTTGTCATCTACCCTTTTTTGGATTTGCAGAAGAACTTCAAGTTGAGCAGAGCTTATCTTGAATTTTTCTTTGTATTCATTTGTTGTTTGAAGATCCTTTTTAAGAGTGTCTATTTGATCCTCAAGTTTTTCTTCATTATCTCTAGCATCTTCAAGATCATATTCCAGATGCCTGATTATTCTATCCATTTTGTGGCAGTCTTCTAATTTCTCTTCGAGAGATTATCTTAGATCATCTTTAGTTTTTCTTTTCTCTTCAATTTCTTGAGTGAATTTTATAACTCTTGATTCCATTTCATGTCTTACCATAATGATCTCTTTTGATAACTTTTCACATAATTTGGTTTTCTCCTTTAGGTCTTCATTTGTATCATTGGCTTCACCTTGACTTGCCAATTGTTGAAGTAGATCCTTTCTCTTTTTCATAGAGATACTCAGTTTCCCTTTTAGTTCAGTTATGAAATCATCAGCCTGTTTGAGTCTTTCCTTCAATTCATTTACTTCAGAGTTAGATTGCTCAAGATCATCTAAGGCAGTCTAAAGTTGTTCCCTCATACCATACACATCCATTTGAGTTCCCAGATCTTCCTCAAGCTGTTAGGCTCTATTTGGAGGAACTTGGCTCTGATACCAATTATTGATAACTGAGAGGGGGGGTGAATCAGTTATCTTAATTAATTTAACTTTCTGTTCTTCTTTTAGCAAATAGTACAGAATCAAAACACATAAGCTTAAATGAACATGAAAGTAGAAACAAACTCAATACTCATGACACAATATTTTTGACGTAGAAACCCTGTTAAGGGAGAAAACCACAGGGTGATTAACCCAAGAATGTATTCTCTGTTAGAAGAATAGAAATACAAAATTGCACTTGCCAATTAGGGCTCATTGCCCAAGCACACTGCTCACAAGAGGTTCACTGCCTACAAGAGACTCACTGTCTACAAGTTTTAAAGAGTGTAACAAAATACTTGAACTGATGAGAAGCATCCACATATGCTAGAGTTTAGTTCCGGTTAGGCTCAGTATACTGATCTACTACACTTCATTCTTCCTCTTCTTTTGTGCTACTGTCCTTTCACATACCAGACCTCCCTTATTGCTGTTATACTGCTCTTCTGCTTTTATTGGCACACCACAACACACAACACACAACACACAACACACAACTTTATATCCAAATCCATCTGGTATATATATCTGCACAATGGATTTTATCCTCTTTCTAGTCAGCATTCGGAATAGTCAATATTTTCCCAAACCCTAGTCTGTCAGCTGAATCCTTGCTTACCAAGTGATGCGGATCAAGGAGATACTTATAGAAGTCATCTAACATGTCAGCCAATCATGGATGATACCTTAAGAACCTTGATCACCATCAATATCTCATCTGGAATAATTTTGATGCTCTGTTTGTCAATTCTTCCACTGTCTACTCTGCCAAGCCAGACCCCAATACTTAGATACTCATATCTCTTCACTCTCTTATCACTGGAGGATCAATTCCTAGAATCTATCAGTCAAGGTATTCCTTTTGACTTCCCCAAGTCCGCACTTTACAAAGATGCTTCCTCTAAGAGATCGGGACCTGACTGTCAGACCTTGCCACATGCTCTGTTCTTACTTACCAGACCACAACATTCTTCAATCTGACTTTTAGTATAGGCACACCATGTCCTGCGGATGTGTGGGATGAACTTTGTTGCCATCAATGACAACAATCATGAAGCCACAATGTGTCTCTTGCCAACAATTCTGACACCCAGTAGCATTTGTTGAATATAACTCATTCTAGGAATAAACTCAGGGCGATGAGTACAACAATCAAGAAGATTTTTCCAGAGTCTGATACCATTCTCACTATGAATATAATGGCAAACTTTTGATCCAAAAAATTGTTTGGCAATACCAGCAACAATCCCATAACCCCCCTGTGCAGCAAGGGCCTTGTCAACAACCCAAATGTCCTCCCAAAAATTTATAGAATTACCATTCCCCAATTTCTACCTAAGCCCTTATTTGAGTAAGCTTCTAGACTTCAGCATTTTGTTCCAAATAATAGAGCCCTAAGGAAGTCCCTCCTGATAAAGGAAACTAAGATTGTCAGTCCCATGTAAATACTTAGCTTGCATGATGGCCACCCATTCTTTATGGCTATGGACCAGATTCTAGTTAATTTTGGTAAGGAGGGCTTTATTCATATTTCTTATAGATCTAATATTAAGACCCCCATGGGATTTGGGAAGGTAGACTTTCTCCCAACTAACCAGAGACATTCTCTTTTTATCTTCCACACTTGTCCATAGAAAATTTCTTTAGATCTGATCCAATTTGTCAGCAATAAACCTAGGCATTTTAAAAAGAGATAGAAAATAAGTAGGAATACCTTGAAGAGAAGCTTGTAAGAGCTATAATTTACCAGCACTACTCAGGAGCTTCCCCTTCCATCCAATCAACTTCTTTTGAGTTCGTTCCAAAATTCCATTCCGAAATCCTAGAGAGACCTCTTTAACAGTTAGAGGAAGGCCAAGATAGACAGTAGGAAGATCAACCTCAGCATAGCCGATTATATTAATAATTTTTCTACGTAGATCACCCTGAGTGTTGAAAAAATACACATTATTTTTCTAAAAATTTATGTGTTGACCAGAAGCTTTGGCATAGTCATTGAGAATATTCTTCCAACTTTTAGCTTCAACCATAGAAGAGATACCAAAGAGGATGGTATCATCCATAAACTGCTGCACAGACATAGGAGGTATAGAAGAAGCAAGTTTAATGCCCACAATTTCCTTAGAGGTAACCTTAGAGTGAACATATCTCCCAAGGGCCTCAGCCATCATGATAAACAAATATGGGGAAAGAGGATCTCCTTGTCTAATCCCCCTCATGGAAGAGAAGAAGCCTCTGGTGACCCCATTAACCAAGACTAAGAATTTAGCAGTGGAGACAGCTTCCCAAATGAGAAGGGAGAGTTTATCATTAAAACCAAATTTTTTGATAACCTTAAAAAGAAACTTCCATGAAACACTATCATATGTCTTAGAGATGTCTAGCTTAAGAACCATACCAGAGATCCTACTCTTCTCCATAGAATGAATAGTTTCATGAGTGGATATAACAACATCTAAAATGTGTTGACCAGGGACAAAGCCCTTCTGAGAAGGCGAAATAATTTTATCTAGGAAATGTTGGAATCTCAGAACAAGCAATTTGGTACACAACTTATAAATGGTATTGCACAAGCTAATAGGTCTGAAATCAATAAACAACATAGGATTTGGCTTCTTAGGAACAAGAATAATAAAAGTATTGTTGATCTGCTTTAGAAGTTTACCAGTTCTAAAGAAATCCCTAACAGCAACAGTAACATCAAAGCCCACAGTATCCCAATATTCCTGAAAAAATATTAGAGGAAAGCCATCAGGGCCTGGGGCTTTGAAAGGACCCATGGAGAATAAGATAGCATGAACCTCTTTCTTAGAAATCAGTTTCAACATTTTGATGTTGTCCTCCTCCGTAATCAACGAGGGGATTTTATCAAGGAACTGATCCATAATCTGCCCATTGACAGCATTATCAGCTTTTTCTGACAACAAATTCTAAAAAAGAAAAGCAACTTGATTCCCAATCTCATTGTCCTCCGTGATATTATTGCCATCCTCCAAACATAATTTAGAAATAGAATTAGTTTTCCTATGCTTCATAGCTGAAAGATGAAAAAAATAGTATTCTGATCCCCTTCTTTGAGCAACTAAACTCTGGACTTCTATTTCCAGAAAATTTCTTCTTTACTCATAAGGTTCTTCCAGTCAGAAATCATATTACTTTCCTCCTGGGAAATGTCTTCTGTAATAACTCCTTGAGCCATTAAATTTTGAAGGTCACCTAATTTACTAGAGATAGTTTTCTTCTGAACAAACACATTACCAAAACTATATTTGTTTCAGCCACGAACCTCTTGTTTAATGTGAAGGAGCTTCTTGACCAACCTAAACATAGGAGTACCCTGAACCAAAATTTGCCACCAATGAGTCAAAAGACTCCTAAAATATTTATGTTTAATCCACATAGCTTCAAATCTGAAAGGGAAGGGACCACGCCTATGCTGGGCCATCCAATTAAGGAGAATAGGATTATGATAAAAAATAGTTCTTGATAAAGCCACCAAACTCAGATTAGGGTGATTATCCCAGTTATTTGAAATAAGGAATCTATCCAATTTAACTTGAATCATTTGATCCCCTCTTCTTCTGTTAGACCAAGTAAAATTTTGATTCTGAAGCTCCACATCCAACAACCCAAGCTATTGATAAACTTAGCAAAATCAAACATCCTATCAGAATAGTCAAGAATACCCCCAATTTTCTCTGAAGGGTATAAAGGAGTATTAAAGTCTCCAGCCAACATCCAAAGAGAATGAGGGGAAGTGGAAAGGAGAGTAGATAAATCTATCCACAAAGTTTTCCATAGGGCCCTTGTGTTTGGGGCTTAAATATTGATTATGGACCAATTAAAAGAAGGCATAGAGAAATTGACAATCAGAAAATACTTACTGGAAATAGAAAGAGTACCATGAATTTTAGCATTATTCCACATAGTAACAATCCCTCCAGAAGCATCCATAGCAAGGATGATACAAAAAGCAGCATTGGGCTAGATTCTATCAGCTATCATCTTAAAGTTCTCCTCAGTCATTTTAACTTCCTGAAGTAAAAGAATATCTATTTTATGATCCAGAATACAATTCTTGACTTCAAACTATTTGGTGGGGCTATTAAAACCCCTCATATTCCAAGAAAGAATTCTCATTGGGGAAGTTTTTGAGATTGAATCTCCAGTGGTTTTTGTTTACCACTGGCAATCTCCCTAGCAATCTCTCGTTGCCTTGTTTCTCTAAGGGTCGGTCTTCCTTGCCTAAAATCTGTGTCAACATCAGCAGACTTTTAAGTCGTACGATTCTTTTTTTTAGGGGTAATCCACTCATCTTGGTCAATACAATTACCACTAGGTTTGATTCTAGTGATCGGAGAAGGAATAACAGACTGATTCTTAGAAAAACCCTCCTTCAGGGTCCCAATAGTGGTCCTATCTATGGCAGGAGAAGGCCTCTGCTTGGAAGATGGTTGAACAGTCTCAACACTATTATTACAAACAGATTCTGGGATTTGGGCATTCAACATATTTGTTGAAGGGGATCCTTCTCCATCTTCAGTAACCTCAGCCGATTGGGATTGAATCTCACCATATACGAGCACTAGGGGATTCTTTGTATCCTGCTGATCAAAGTTTTGGCAATCAACACGGTCAGCGTTCTAAACACCCAACTCCATATTCCTCTCAGTAGTCTCTCCTACAAGATAGGTATCATTTTCCTCATTACCCTCATTCCCTAATTGTCAGGGATGTCTTCTTTCGATGAATTATCATCTCTCTTTATTCAGATCAACATTTTCCCCCACTTTCTTAAGCTTACAATGGGTCATTAAATGACCCTTCTTACAGAGCTGACAAAATGTAGTAGCATTTTTATAAAGGATCGGTTAAGTCCAAATCCCATATTTAGAGTTCAGCTCTATGGCCATGGGGAGGGTTTTGTGAGTCTCCACATTAACACAAAATCTAGCATACACACAATGGGATTTAGCCCGAGTGGTATTATCCAAAATCACATACTGGCCAAAAATATTACCGATAGCTGAAAAGATCTTTCATCCCAATATTCCAGAGGAAACCTAGGGAGCCTCACCCAAACTGGGGCACTCTGGTACAAATCAGTACTAGGATCAAACCTAGGTCTCCAAGTACACAGAGCAAGAGAATGAGTGCCATATAGCCACGACCCTCCCACCAAAATGGCTAACATATCCTCTCTACTAGTAAATTTAAAGAGAAACGATCCTCTCGCCATAGCTATGACAGATATACTACCTTTGACCTTCCACCAATTAGACACCCACTTCCACACCATTTCAATATTAGGGCAAAGAGAAAAAAACTTACCAACTAGAGCCAGGTCCATGGCTGCCACGATTTCCTCAACCAGATCATCAGGTACGTCCAACGCCATACCTTCCGCTGATTCCTTTTGAACTGGAACCCCAGAAGTGCCTTTAGGATAAATATTCTCCTTTCCTGTCAAAACCCCTTTCCATCCGTTGGAACAATCCTCACCCGCCAATGGCTGGGTCCCAGAGGTACTGCCCGAGGCAGTAAACTCCATCACAAAGGACAAAATAAGCAGAAACTGAAACAGAAACCCTAGAAAGCCATAGAAAGCAGATCGACAGTCTTCAAGTGTGTTAGAGCAAAAGATTTTAAATTGTTTATTGTAAACTTGTTGTTTGTTCACAATGAAGGGAGTGGAGCTAATTTTGGAGAAAAGAGAGATGACATTCATAGGTTCCATTTCCAAAATTCAGATCCATAAGGTCTTTAGCCTAAGCATAGATAATATTTAGGGGGCCATTTTATTGGTGCTTGATGAAGGCTTCATCAATGATAATGACTTGAACAAGGTAAACTTTGAGGGGGTGAAGCTACAAATAGTGATATGCAATCATCATAGATTACAAATTACTCTTAAATTTGAGTGTTAATATTTAAATTTGATATTTAGAATCCTTATTAACCATGGTGAGCCTTAAATTTGCCTTCTATCTTGAAGGGAAGACCTCCAAAAAAGTAAAAACAAAGAAAAGAATTATTGTAATAATGAATCGTAGTTTTTTGAAAAGTAAAATAGCTCTTCAAATATAAATAAAATAATTCTTAAATAAAAATTAAAATTTGTGTCCATGTAATAAAATAGAATGATTCTAAAATAAAACTAAATAACTCTTAAATAAATAAAATAACTAACTCCAGAGATATCTCTATTTAAAATATCTATCCAAGTTATGTCCATTTGACTACCTTATTTTACATAAATCTATATTACTACTTATTTAACCACTTTATTCTCTCATCACATAGAGAAACACATAACCTTACTAAAACAAGTGTTCAATAGGATTGCTATTTTAACATTTGTGATAACAGATACATGCGAATCCCTTTGATGTCCACTCACAATCTCCACCAATGGCATGATCTTCATTTTTGCAGTCATTGAGGCACTTTGGATGGTCGAAGCATTGCCCCGAAAATGCACCGCTAAAACTTCCGCATAAACCCGGGACGTCTTGTAATTACAAACAGATTACAAATCAGTGAGTATTTCAGAAATCTTGTTAAACGTTTCAACAACAAACAATATATTTCAATTCGTATTAACAAACCCATCTATTAATGTGGATAAAATTGAAGAGAAGAAGAATAAATATTACCATAATCAAAAGCGAAAACAAAAGGTGCTGTGAGCAATAAAAACACCAAAAACACATATATGCCCTTCGCCATGTAAGCAACTACAGATGTGCAAACGTAATGTATTCTGTGTGAAAAAAATATAATGATGGCACTACTTATAGCTAAGACACCACATCTTAACAGAAGTGATTTTATTTATTTATTATTATTATTAGTCTTGCATAATTTTTCGACGTGGGATTCAATGTAAGCATTTTGGACTACTTTGATATAATAATAAGAGCATGGAATTTGGATTTATTTGCAGTTAGCATCATGTTGTTCTTGTTTACATATGAAGATGAGTTTTTATTGGCAGTTAGCGTGGAGTGTCATTCGCAGTGTAGAATCATGCTGCCCGCTTATCGTTCACTCGCCACCTATCATTACCAACGATTAATTGCGTTGTATAACCTTTGGAATCCGCTTATTATTATTTTCGAAGGAAATTAAACTAAGAACAATAGGTGTTTTCGAGTTCCTATTGAATTGGTGGAGGTTGTGTGCATATGGAATTTTACGTGGCATCATATTGGTAAACTCCAAATGCATATAAACATGTAGGCAGACAAGGAATTGATGTGGCCGATATTTTACAAAGGATTAATATGATTTTATTAGTCCCTCTTGAGGCAAAATACTATAGTATAGTCTACTCCTTTTATATTTAATATGACTTTGAAAATGTGTAAATGGACAAATCAACGAGGGGTTGTGATGTTTATGTTGTGTTTGATTTTTTTTTTTTTTTTTAAATTTGAATAGTTAGATTTTGACTTGATGTTTGGTTTATTTTAATTTTAATTTTGCTTTTAAAACAAAGAGGGGTAACCCTCAGACAATTTTATTAATTTAAATGAGATATACATAGTAGAAACTAGTAGTAATTCAAACTCACAATAAAGAGAGTATGATAATATAAAGATCAGGGACGATTAGGGCAATCTGAAATAGGCACTTGCCCAAAGAAGAGGACATCATCTCAACATGGCGGGGGCTCGTTAAAATAAATGCAAATCTTTTTAAATGCTATCGAAGATTTGGAACTTTGTATGGCTTGCAGAACACCCGCCAACCATGTCATATCAAGCATTTAACATATATCTAAAGGGATTGGGAAATAGGTTAAATAATTTTTGATTAATTTAAATATGAAGAAAAAAACAGACCCAATAAAATGGTATGTAACCAAAAAATTAATTATTTTCTTATGTTTTGTAATGTTTCTAGTTGTCCAAAACATTATATTATTTTCTAATATTGTGAAAATCAAATGAGATCTAGAAAAGAATAGAAGTGTTTGATAATGCTTGCTTGTGTTAATGTTGGTGGTAACTTGACTAAGGGCCTGTTGATCATGATGTTAGTCATAAACAAACATAGAATAAAAGTACACATTAACCTTTATTCATCTTGAAAGATACAATGAATTCAAAGAATTCATGATCCCAAGTCTCCGGTGATTAGGTCTTAATCTTTTGATGTTACTTAGAGGTTGATGTGTGTTGCTGTTTCCAAACTTGTCATGTAGCTTTGATAATACTTTGCTTGCTTCTGGCTTTTCTAAACATCTCAAGTATATTCCTTCATGATTTTTCTTGAAAAGTATTCCTATTTTCATCATGTACTTCTAAGATTTTATCTTTAATGCTCTTCTCTATGAAGCCTGCAGTCTTGGAGGACATCTTCCAGTAATCAGGATATACTTGATATCTGAGTACCACTCTCTACTATCCTTTTCATTGATAACATACTACTGACTTACTATGTTTGGATCAATCTCTGATATCATTTGGCTTAAAGCATGTCCTCTTACCAACTTCATGGGTGTGATCTCCATGTCATATTCTTGTAAAACTGTGATCCACTTAGCCCTTTTTTCACCAGGCTCACTTTGCATTAACAGCATCTTCACTACTGCATCTGGCACCACAGCAATCACCTTGCTTCTCAAGATATAATGTTTGAATTTCTTTACTGCTCTGACTAAAACAAGTGCCTGCCTTCCAACATCTACATATCTCAATTCAAGATCTTTGAAAGGACAGCTCATGAAGGCAATTGGTTTCTCTTCCTTTTCTTCATTTCTCTGAGTTAGCACTACTGCAGAGGTATGTTCTGAAGCAAATGAATAAATATAGAAGTCTCTGGTGTAATCTGGACTGATAAGGATAGGAGCATCAGAAATAGCTTTCTTTATGTCTTCAAAGGCTGCCTTGGCTTCTGATGTCCACTCAATCTTTGCATCCTTCTTCAACATAGCATTTAAAGGCCTGACTATTTCTGCAAAGCTAGTGATGAATTTTTTGACAAAATTTATCTTACCAAAGTAAGATTTGAGCTCTTTCTTACTTCTTAGAAGCTGTAATTTCATAATAGACTCCACCCTGTTAGGATCAATGATAATCCCATTTTCAGTTATTAGGTGGCCCAACAACTTTCCTATTTTCACCCCGAATATGCATTTCTTGGGGTTCAAGGATATCTCATACTCTTCACATTTTTTAAATACATTTCTGAGATCTGTTACATGATTTGTTCTTTCTTTGGAGAACACTATTAGGTCATCCATGTAGATGACTATGCATTTTCCTATTAAGCCTCTGAAGGCTACGTCCATTGCTCGCTGAAATGTTGCTCCAGCATTTATCAGCCCAAATGGCATGCGTCTATAAGAAAATATCCCCCACTTTGTGGTGAAGGTAGTTTTTAGTCTGTCAATCTTGTCAACCATGACCTGATTGTAACCTGAGAAGCCATCTAGGAATGACATCATTTTAGCTCCATTGACAATCTGTAGAACTTCATCCAATGAGGGTAAAGGATAATTATCCTTCTCTGATGCTCTGTTTAGGCTCCTAAAGTCCACACACAGTCTGATGTCTCCATTCTTCTTTCTCACTGGCACTAGATTAGCCACCCAGGTGGATGCCTCACAGGAAATATGATCCTGGCATTTAACAGCTTCTTGACTGCTTCAAAAATTATTGGCTCAAGCAAAGCATTGACTGGCCTTTGCTTCTGTCTAAAAGGCTTAGCATCTAGCTTGAAAGGTATTGTGTGAGTTATGACTGATGTGTCATATGTCTTCAACTCATCATAAGTCCATGCAATTACATGGATGTAATCTTTAAGAACCTGAGTTATTCCTTCTAACTCTTCTGGTGTGCAAACTTTACCAATCAAGACATTTCTCTTGTCTTCATTTTATCCAATATTCACTTGTGAATACTGTCCTCCATCAGCTTTGGGAAGATCTTTCTGCTTCAGCATATTATCCAAGTCAAAGGCTCTTTCTAATTCAATCACACCTTTGGGAATCCTATTGCTAGGCAACTCTAATATTTCATCTTCTTCCCACACATGATCTTCCACATTGTTCTCATCTATGATCTGAGTATCAAATATGTCTCTGTTAGAGATGAAATCAAGGATATGTTGATCATCATCAAAAACTTGGAGTTTAGTAACATTATCAGGTACTGATGGTACCGATACCAGTTCTATTGAAAATCTCTTTAGGCCCGATATAGACAAGGGCTCTAATGTACTAGCAGCTTGTGCTAAGGCATTTGCCCTATGGTTCTATTCTCTAGGTATGTGGGTGATATTAAATGCATCAAAGTCCTCAATCAAATCCCACACTCTGTGTCTATAATTTGACAATTTCTTGTAGTTGCAAGAGTAAATTCCTCTTACCTGTCTGACAACTAATTCTGAGTCTCCAAAGACATGCAGAATTCTTACTTTCTTCTTGAGAGCAAACAGTATCCCATGAATCAGAGCTTCATACTCTGTCACATTGTTAGTATAGGGGAATTGTAGTCTATAAGCGGCTAAGTAGGATTTTCCTGATGGATCAATGAGATCAATCCTTACTCTAGCTCCTTGTTTGGACTTGGATCCATCAAATCTAAGGATCCAGGGTTTATCTTCAGTAGGAGGCTTAGCTAGACTTTCTCTTTTCTTTGCAGCTCTGGCAGCTGCTCCACCTGATATCCATTTTAACTTAGAAATTTTAGGATTCTTAGACCTCATCTTTTCTTTCTTTTGTGAAGCTGACTCATTTTCTTTCTTTTCAACATTAGGAGGATGATCTTCTGGATCAGGCACTGTGTGCCTCTTTAAAATATGCAAACATAGTGAGAAGGCAGTTTTTGAGTGATGTGCCTCATGCAACCTACACCATCCTTCAGTCAGCGCATCCTATGGATGTTTCTTTTGTT
Organism: Cunninghamia lanceolata; assembly: GCA_027924645.1. NCBI lineage: Eukaryota > Viridiplantae > Streptophyta > Pinopsida > Cupressales > Cupressaceae > Cunninghamia > Cunninghamia lanceolata. Next base: position 716,527 of record BSBN01000754.1, read on the forward strand.
CTATCATCCTTTTAATTTCTCCTAATAAAAACTCTTCAAATCTGGTCAAGTTACTGCATCTGTCTTCATCAGACAGTTCATAATCTGACTCCATCAGATAATCACTCCCAGGGGTGATCTTTTCTTTCTTCTTAACATTTATCTAGTTATATACTAGAATTTCTTCTATTCTCAGGATATAATCCTCATCATGATTTGTTTCCTCACTTGTGTTTCCTGCAGAAAACAAACAAAAATCAGTATCATCATCATTACTAGATGCAGAACCTACCTCGGATGATGATGATGCTGCACTATATGTCTGCTCCAGCTCCATCATATCTAAGCATGTTTCACAAGTTTTCTCTGAATGTGCCTCGTTGTGTAATCTGCACCAACCATCAATCAAAATATCATGAACAGGCATATCTAACAATTGACAACGTTTTACCTGATTGGACAGATGCATCTCAAAGTTTTTGAAGTGATCTATTTCATTCTCATTTTCAAAGTTATTATCAGGTTCTATAGTTGATATGTCTTCCTGATGATCATCATCATGATGATGATGAAAGTCAAGCATCAGGATCTCTTCTATCTTGATAGTTTGTGGTCTAATGGCATAAACTCTGGGCTCAATATCCACGTACATGATCTCATTTGTTTTGTTGTACTTGGTGATCATGTGCTTCATTCTAGGCTCAACATCTATTCTTATCTGGTTGAGTATCCCTTTCCAAGGTAACCACATGTGACTGAAGTCAGTAGACATATATCCATTGAGGGTTTTAGACCAGTCCCTACTAAGAAACATCCCGTATGTATTAGGTATATCTACTACCCGGATATCGATGTAATACTGGATCTTGGGATCAGACGCTAGTTGCATGTAGATATGAGTTAATTCACCTACCACACTTACTTCTATTTTATCTAGTTGTGTTACCTTCTTTAAGGATTTAGCAGGATGTAGCCCTAAAGCATTGCATATAGGCAGGGGCATGACATTTGTAGATGCACCTGAATCTACCAAACAGTTGTGTAAGTTCCTGCTGAACATCCTTATAGTTAGGAGGAAAGGTGGTGACTCGCTTTTGTCCCTGTACAAGGTCATGTGGGAGGTTTCTGCAGCTTGGACAGTAGCTGGCACTTTATGTTTGACAGTGTTATCTTTAGGAGCATGATCCCTATTGCTAGGCTGACCTGGGGAATGACTATCCTCTTTAGGAGCAGGATCATCTAGTGATTTCATGAACGCCTTCTTAATTGTAGGAGTTTTCAGCAATTCTAACAAGGATAGGCTGATCTTTACCTTCTTCATCTCATCTGCCAGATATGTGACTAGTTTGTCAGACTCATGAGGTAGGCCAACAACTTTTAATATTGTATTTTGTGGTGACAGATATTGTGCATTTACCTTTAGAAATCCTGGATTGTTACTTGCTTTGGGATCAGGAGGTGTGTTAAAATTATTCAAAGGCAAGGAACTGGTTAATGGACCAGAAGGTCTGTTGGAGTTACTTCTCAGATTATAATTGTGCTTACCTTGATATTGCTGCTGGTAAGCATGCACCTCTTCAGGCTCATCGGATGGCTCGTTCTCATCTTCAAATGAGAAAACATAATTTGACTCAAAAGCCATGGCAGATTCTTCACATGTTTGGGTATAATGCTGGTGAGATGACACAGTCTGTTGATGATGTTGATCAGTATAACTTTCTAATACAAATACAGAGTCATATCCACAAGGGATAATTTCATTTCCTTCCACCTAAGGTGGGTTTCCAGAAGTATTAGATACTTCTGTCTGGAAAATGCTAGCAACAATTCTAAATTGTGGATAGTGTAATTCTGCATGAGCATTTGTATTGTGTATTCTACACCAATTGGTGAGGACTGCCTCAGTAAGACTGACTCTAGTAGTCTGTTTGGCTTCACCAGGTGGCTGATTATCTAAGGGTGATGGTAGTGAGCCATTGTTTGGCCTGGAGTTCCATACTCTAGGATGTCTGGGAGGATTGTTATTATTTCCACCATTGTTGTTGAAATTATTGTTGTTGTACCCCCTATCAAGATAATTAGGTCTATCATTGTTATAGCCTCTGTTTTGGTTAGGCTGAGAATAGAAGTTTTGATTCCTCAAATGAGTGACCTCTGTAGTTAGTTTTCTTAGCTGAGCAGAGATTTCTTTGATTTCTTCTTTCTCCTCCTGAGCTTTAGCCACTACATTTTTAGTTTGAGGCTTGAAGAAAGAAGATCCAGTGTTATTGTTCTTGTCCACACCCTAAGGTGTTAGTGCTTATGCAGGATACTAAGGCACTTGACCATTCCCATTAGGAGGAGGCATGATACTCAATGGAGATATCTGCAATGGTGTTGGCATTACTGTTGGAGGCATCATAGCTCCATTAAACTGTGCTTGGGGAGGATATTGTGTAGGGTATGTTGGATACATGCCATGCAATGTAGGGAATGTAATATTTGGAGTAGGGACAGGGACTAACTACTGATTCACTTTTATAGCTTCTTGAAAAGCTCCTGTCAAGGTTGTGATTTCAGGATGTGTTCTCCTGATGAACATAGAAGTCAATGGATCCAGAGCTGAATAATAAATACTCCTGGCAGTAGCATCTCCTATAGTATATGGGGTAACTAACTTGGATAGCATTTTCTGGAACCTAGCATTGAAATTGGCAATAGGTTCTCCCTCAAACCACTTGATTGTAACAAATAGGTGGTAGTTCATTGAGGGATCAATAGGTACTTTGAACCTATCAGTAAAAGCTTTCTCTAGGATAGCCCATGAACCGACAGAACTCTGACCAAGACTAATAAACCAATTATAAGCCTCTCCCCCTAAGGAAAAAGGAAATAATCTGCATATAATGTCCTGATGCTCTATTCTGGCCCTACAGCAGGCTTCTTTGAAGCTTCTGATATGATCATCAGCATCCTAATAAGGATGATATTTTGGACAAAGTTTGTTCAGATTCTTTGGCAACTCGTGATATGCAGTGAAGGTCAATGGTGACTCTACTGCAAACAAAGACATTGCAACAGGAGGAGGTTGAGCCTATGGTACGGTTAGTTGAGGTTGGACCTGGGGTTGAGGTTGGACAGTTGGTGTCACAGATAGTCCAGAAGGTATTTGCAAACCAATAGGAGTTCCAGGAGGAGGTTCTGGTGAAGCTCCTGATGAACTAGACCCTGGAGTGTGATGGATATCTATGGTTCTAGGTCTGAACCCTCTAACAGGTAATTCGTCAAAAGGTTCAGAGGATCATGACCTGGTATTTATCCTGTGAGCTAGGATTTCTCAATTTTGAGGCAAAATGGCTAGAACTTTGTAAATATCACTTGTAATATGCCAGCAGTGACTATATTTATGGTCAGGATTGGAAATTGACCTAGTATTTACAGAATATTTGCAGCTATACTGCAAATATGAGGTGATTTTTAGTTTGGCAACACTTAGCAGGTTGATATCAGGTTTCTAGAGCAGGATACCTCAAAGCTTTGACAAATTTACGTGAAATAAGGCTGATCTTTGCAAATACATGATGATCTACTGCATAGATTGCAATATTTATGATTGATTTCAAAACTTTACACAAGATTAGTGTATATCAACTCAGAACAACAAATATTTGCATCTAGCTTGGAAATTTAGTGGTGTCAGAATGTTACCTTACAATCTTTATCATCACCTAAACTACTGATAATGATCCTCATCCTATGGCCCTCCTTCTAGTGCCAATTTATGTTGATCATGATGTTAGTCATAAATAAACATAGAATAAAAGTACACATTAACCTTTATTCATCTTGAAAGATACAATGAATTCAAATAATTCATGATCCCAAGTCTCTGGTGATTAGGTTTTAATCTTCTGACATTACTCAGAGGTTGATGTGTATTGCTATTTCTATTTTGGGGCCTTCCGTAGATTTCCTCTATAAGATAATGTTTCCTATAATGATACTGCACAGATAGTTATTTCTACACATGATATACTTCAAATATTGTGTCTATCTTTAAATCTTTGCATGATATTTGTCATTTTTTACATGCTTTAACCTCAAATATGCTAAATATCTTCAGTTATCTACAAGATGTCTGCATATTTGTACTTTTTTGCTTAAGATTATCAATTATTTGCACTTATGATGGTGAAATGTTCTGAAATTGAAAAAAATTGAAAGAAAACCTCAAATTAATGTTGAACCTTCGGTTATTGATCCACATACATACTTGATACTATCATTAGGAGAAGAAATCAAACCATATGTTCACCGGGATGTTCCATAGCTAGATACAGTTGATGCAAACTTCAAAGGGTGATGAATGAAAACAATATATGCAAAATGATGAGCACTCCAAGGGATGCAGCAAATCAAAGCACATATCCAGAATTCAAACACAGATTACTCAAGATTTATGAAGATTTATAATCAAGATGCTCTTCTCTTTCGTTAAGTATGCAAAAGACATGTACCTATACAATAGCTTTGAAATGAGTCCTGAATACTTCAGTAAACAGATTTCAATTAAGTTTTGAATGTTTAAAATGAAACATCCCTACACCTTTTATAGAATAAGTTGAGGAATCAGTTACAAAAATGATCTACGATCAAGATTTATCTGTGAATATCTACGACAAATATTCTTCTTTGACCTGGTCAACATTATCATGTGGCACAGGTTGCCAGCTAGCAACCATCTGAAATACTTATTTTCCTTAAGTGTCAGATGCTGATATCTGCTTTATGTTGTATCTTTATCTACCCTTCGAATTCATGCTCTTCATCCTCAGGTGCATCACTTGCTGTATCTTCATTATCCTGATTATTGGGACCTTGTATATGAGCTTGCATAACTACCCTGACATTTTCATACAACAGGACTATTTTATCTATTTCTCCACCATCTTGAGTCTTTTCTTTGATAATGGCATGTTTATGTGCTTGGTATTTACTTCGGATGTTATCCAATTTATTCCTTCTGTTGTATAATGTCTCATTATAATTTTCCACTTTCACCTTGGTCCTTACCAGTCTATCCATGACTTCTTCTGTTAATTGGCCTAGTGGATCATCAGCAATGAATTGGAATTTATTATGTAGAGCTTGGATTGCAAACTCCTTGTCTTGATTTTCTATCTTTGCTTCCACCCTTCCTTCCAACATTTCCAAAATTTCTGCTTCAAAAGACATCATATCATGTAGCCTCATGCTGATTTCTCTCAACTCATTGTTGCATCTTTTGAGTACATCACATTCAAATTGGATGTCTTTATACCATATATCTATCAATAATGCATTGTTATTATTCAACACTTGCTTATGTATAAGTATCTGAGGATTGATCCTCCTTATTTCATCCAGGACAACCAATATCTTCTCCAATTGGAAAGACCTTTTTCCCTATCTCCATTTGCAATTTATCTACCTTCTTCCTGGATCTACTAATGGAATTCCACCTCTTCAAAGAGGCATTTACTACCTCCTCTGCTATGTCAAATGTGGAGTACATCCACCTTCTCAATATGGATTACTCATGTTTCATGAGATCCAACTTATTTACCTCCTCTTGGGAAATAGCAGTCAATGGGACTGCATGATCAGTTGAAGTATCCTCAGGGTTAATTAACCCTTTTATATATGTATGTAACTGAGCAATGTGCTCTTTGTGTTGCTTATTTTTATCCTTTTCTCTTTTGGCTTTTTGGATCAAATAATCAATTATGTCTTTTCCCTCTTGACCCTCCTGGTCTTCATTAGCAAACCCCAAATCCACTGTGCTGATCTGGAATTCATCCAGAGTGATTTTACCTTTCTCTTTATCTACAGTAGGGAGTGCTACTTGTGTTGTCCTCCTACCTATTGCAGGATCCCTTCTAATGGCTGAGGTCAACCTGGCCTTCCTCTTGGGCTTTATTAATGTTTTTAAGAATAATGTAGACACATCAAATTCTTGAATTTTCATACCTGTTTTAGTGCCAATTTCTCTTTCCAGCCATTGAGGAACTTGATCTTTTGTACCTTGGTTTCCTGCATCATCATCATGATCATCACCTTGATCTCCTGTAAGTGCATCTGCATTTGATAGAGAAGGTGATTTTCTTTGTTCTTCCTCATGATGCTCTTCATGAGAGTGATCTTTTGGTACATCTTCTTGATGAGGAACCTCTTTCTCTGGAGGGTGATCCTGTTGATCATCATGAATATCATGATCTTGATCTTTTGCTTCCTCCACTCTAACTTCATCCACTTTATTGATTTCCTCATCTTGAGATATGCCTGCATCAGTGGATATTATTTCATCTACCTTAGGTGCTTCTACCTAATCTTGCATCATATCTTTCTCTGCACCTGAAATACATACCTCCTCATAAGTTTTCAGATCATCATGATCTGACCTTCCTTTATCTCCTGATGTCTCTTGAGTCTGGAGGACATCCTCATTTGATATGACCTTTTCCTCCTTACCCTTTTCTTGGATTTCTACTATTTTGGGTTCATCAACTATATCTTGTTGTGATTGACCCAAATCTAGAATGTGCATTTCTACTTCGATCAACTTTACTTCTTTAGTTTTACCCACCTCATCAGGTGCATTAGTCTAATGCTGAGGAATTGCATCCTCTATATATGAAAGGTCCACTTCAGAGCTGGTGACCTACTTAACTAACTCATCTAGCCCTATCTGCTGTGCAATTTTCTCAGGGCTTCTTTCTTTTTCTTGTTCAACTTGTTTTTCCCCAGTTCCCTGTACTGATGGGGTCCCAAAAGGAGTGATGTGGGTGCCTACAGCAAGCGTTTCCATTTGTTGAGTAGTTATATCTTTAACCACATCATCATCAGATAAATCCAAAGTTTCCTCTAACGAGACAAGACCACTTGGAACTGTTCTAGAGGTTTCTTTGAATTGCTCTTCAGCTTGTTCAGTTTTAAATTTCACAATGGTAGGAAGTGGTACATTATGTTGAAACTCCCTTTTGAAAACTTCACTACCTACCCCTCTTAGCATAACGGGGCTTTGCTTTATTTCACCCCTCATGGATGTTCTTGTTTTCTTCGGTGTGGGGGCAATCACTTGGGGTGCCTTTCTTTTCCTTTTTGAATAATATAGGGCCTTCTTCTTCCTCAGGCTTCTCTTCTAGAGGGATATCCTCCTCCATTTGTTTCTGTGAGGCTTGACCCTCTTCATAGGTCTCAGTAACCACTACATCAGCCCTTTGTATTCTCTTTGACTTTTGCTTATCTAACAGAGGAGGCACAGATGATGCTGAGGCCTGGCCTGAAGCTGATGCTTCTTCGGATGTTGCTGCTTCATTAGCAGTATCTATTATTCTCTCAATAATGACCCCTTTGGGTTCTTCTTCTATTTTCTTGCCTCTAGGAGGTCTTTTGCTCTATTTTTGTTGAGGTGGCAACCTGTCTCCCTTGGACTTCCTCTTCTCATTCAGGAAATCATCATATTCTTGAGTAGAGAGCTCTTGTCCTTTCTTTTTGCTATCAACTGTAAGGGCCACACCTTTTTTCTTCAGTATATTTACTTGCTTATCAACCCAAGCTTGGGTTAGCTATAATATCCTACCCGTGAATGGATCCAAGGAGATGTTCTCCTGCATTGTAAGATTCGGGGCTGATATGTTATCGTTGTATATCTTCTTCTCTTCATATTCTTCAGCCATTATCTTTCCATCATCCTTCTTCATTTGCGTTGGGATGGAAATGCAACCAAAGGTTCTGATTTGGTTAATTGTTAACCTTTGATATCTTCTTCTTCGAGCTTCAACCTCATCCTCGCAATCTGCCCAAAAATCTTCAAGATGCCTTTGGTGAATGGGCTGTCCCATGATCTTCTACATTCTTCCATAAGGATCATATGGTCTTATTAATGGAAATGGCTGTAACTTCATCATGGTTAAGCTAGCTATGGCTTTCTTAATATTTTCACTATCTGGGCACATATACCAGCCCATTGTTACTAAAATAATACTGGAGGAAGCTTGTTATTAGCTTTGTAGGCATCTAGTATTGTTACAATCTGCCTCATGAACTCCATTAATACTACAACATCAGTTGGATATCTTGGGAGCATGAGAGGGTAGTCTTGAAATCCTTCAACCCTAATGTATAAAAAGGTTGCAAATTGAATGAACCAGGCTCCATGCCTGTATAATACCTCCTGAGCTTCCATGCTCAGTCTCTTAGTTCTATCTTCCTCCATGGTCCTCACTAGATGCATAGAGAATACATCATTCACCAATTTATAATCCTGGAGGTAGTTAACTCTTTGTAACTGGGGATAATGGTCCCAGATGTGTGCATCATTGGTGGTGCCACCAATCTTCCCCTTTGTAGTCAATCCATTAAATGTACCTCTATAGGCACATGCATAAACAATGTATGAGGTCATATAGAAAGCACATTCTGTACCTCCTAGGTTTTTTAGTTGCTCATCTAGAGTAGCACTTATCATTTTGGCCTATAATGGCCTATTCTCAGTGTATAAGCACATCAGGATGACTCCATACATCCAATCTTTGAAACTTCCAGCTGTTGGCTGTCCTGTTGCCTAACTGAGTAGGGTGATCATGAACTGATACTCATCATCAAAGTCAAATTTATATAAATGAACAGGCAACTTGGATGTGGCTATATAGGGACTGTTCTTAGCCCTCCATCCATACATTCTTTTCCTAGAAGCCTTCTTATTAACTTCGTATTCTGTTTCTAGCTTCTTCAGGTCAATACTTACAATATTCTTACCCAGTGGCAAATTGAACATGGTGGAAAAGCCCTTGATAGATAAGTCTGCATACACTCTCCCATGCTTCTCCACCCTCCTTGTCCGGGGATTATAATTTCTGGCATACTCAATAACTAGTTCAGGAGCTTCCATGGAGTATGGAAAACCAGCTGCATTCCACATCTCGGACACAAAAATGGCCTCAAGTAGAGCATCCTCATTATTAATGTTGATCTTGTCTACCCGTGCAACCAAATCTGTATTACCCTGGTGAGTGTCACCTATAGTTCCATATTTGAATTGCACACCTTCAGGCTGTGCAAACATTGGCTTAACAAATTCTGCCTATTACTTCATCAATCTTTTATCTGCCATGATTTCCTGCAAGGCTGAGAACTAGTCTCAAGATTGATACTTCATCTCATGCATGCATATATATATTCTACATCTTTATGGCATCATGCATATGCTTATTAAATAGTTATTTCATCATGATATATAGAAATCCTAGCTTCAAATCAATGAACATCATTTTACTTGGATATGCATAGAATAATAGCCAGAGGGTTTCAATTACTTACCTGGTGCGCTTATCCCTTTGAATTACAATGATGATTATATGGGATAATCCTGATATTGTTGATAATCATGCTCTTCTTTCTGATTCAAGTTGTATACGTCTGCAGGTGATTCATAGGAAGGTTTGGAAGCTCGACTCTATATAAAACTGATCTTATCGCAAGTTAAGTGCATAATGACGTTATGAATTCATTCTAAGCCCATTTATTTGGTCAGTTAGGGCACAATCTAATTAAATCTATCATAATCATTAAGTTTCCACATGGAAACCTCCAAAGCTTGTTAGGTGTGACCATTACGTTAACCATCAGCGAGACACACCTACCGTATTAATGAGCATTTAATGTCGCGCGACAAGAAGAGGAGAATGATCTTTTGTAATATTGGGTGATGTTTTGAATATCAGGTGATGTTCAAAATATCACTGTCTCGTAATATGACCATCCGTGTCTTAGCAGGAACACATATGTCGGTATATCAGGTTATTTTCGGACCATTAGATCATGTTATAAAATATTAGGGGATGTTAAAAATATCGGGTGGTATTTTGAAAAAGATGATGACCCTAAGCATTGCTTAAGTGACCCCTCTCGAAATATCATGATGACGTCACCATGATATTGGTTTAGTCTATCGTTGAAGCACTATGACGTCATTGTCATGCTTTATGAAAGGGTGATTTTTAGGAAATATAGCTCTGCGAGGTAAAAATGATAATGATGTCATCATCATGTTGATTCTCTTTGTTATTGGGTTGGATGATGTCATCAGGATATGAGTTCTAGGGTGATATTTGGCGACCAAATGATATTTGTGATGGTGACAGGTTGTCATTGATGTTAAACAGGTTGTCATTGATGTCAAAAGTGTGTTCATATCAGGAGGAAATGGTGCAATGCAAGAGTTGCCATAGTTGTTGTTCAAAGAAGATCTCAGTTGGCTTATGTAGAATAGTCTGCTCAGATCATCAGTGACATTCACATACTATGCAAGCAGTTTCAAATCAGGAGGTTATGATTCTTGATCTAAAGAGAGTTGACATATGGTATGTTGCTTACCTCAGTAATACTTCATCTTCATGCAGTATGTTCTTGATGTGTTCATGAAAGATTGTTTGCCATTAAGAGTAATGGTTGAGTGCTTCATTGGCATAATGTTGGTTTGGTGTTCATACTGTATTGATGTCAAAAGGTATTGAGAGAGTTGAGTTGTGCATTTTCCTTTCACAAAGTATCATCAGGACTACAGGTCATTTGTGGATCACTTGTACTATTGATAGAAGTTGTTTCATATGCTTCATTGTTCAAGAGATGGTTGATCAGAATGTTACAGGTTGTTTGGTTTGTGTTTTCCACAAATAGAGATGATTTCTTGATCTTGGTATGACAAAGGTCACATGCTTTAGTAATGCAAGAAGCAATACAGATCAGTTGTAGATGGCATAATATTCAATGGCATGTTCTTCATAATGGCAGTTTGATAGTATGGTCTTCATTTGATCTTCATTTATTCATAGTTGTGACAAGTGCAGAGGTATAAAGTGGGTTTCAAGTTTCTAATGGATTTTCCTTGTCAATATTGTTATCCCATTAAAATCTTTGCTCTCAAAAACCTAAACAAATCTAAGTCATCTCCCCTCAAACTCTACTTTACCCAATATTCATATTGCCTTTATATTTTAATGGTGACCGGGAATAGCAAGTGTATCACTTAACAATTACCTTTTGAAGGAGCTATTATACATCCATTGACCGGCCCTTTCTTTAACTCACCTTATGCAACGATCATCATATAAGTGGTCTCCATCTAATGTTTGTAAGGGCCAATGTGTAAAGTGTTGGTTTTAAAACTTATTCGGCCTCCTTATGTTTATCGGCCTTGTTTCTTTTAAAATCCATGATCATAGTTAGCGGCCTTTTTGAAGATTTCTATGAAAGGGATTTAATTAAAAAAGGGCATCGCATAGTTTAAAGAAAATAAACCATGTAATGGTTTAAGAAAACAAAAGGCCCTTGAATATCTTTTATTAAGTGGGAGCCCGTTTAAGCCTTTAATGGCTTTATTTCAATTTTTAAAAAAACTCCTAATTTATTGGGTTTTAAAATGGAGTTTAATGATTTTATTTTAAGGAAAGTTTTTTTGGAAATTTTAAAGAAAGATTTGTTTCTATTTTTTAGCATGGAAGCTATTTGTGAGGGGTATTTGTTTTTTTTAAAAAGGCAGAAGGTTTATTTCTAAATCTTCATAAAGATTGGAGAGATTTGTGAAGATTTTATTGGAGAATTTTTATGAAGTTTTTTTTCTCCATTCACAATATTATTTCAGATGAAGTGTTTTTTTTTGCAGAGATAAGAATGAGGGCTTGCAGAGATAAGAATGAGGGCAGATTAATAAATTGATGAACGGATTTCTTTTATGAAGAGAAAATAAATAGCGGAAATTATTCATGATTTTTTTTCAGGAGAATGATGGAATTTGAAAGGTCTTTTGAAGATAAAATTGCACACAGAAGAATATCAAAGTTGATCATTTATTTTATGAATAAGATTTTCTTCCTACTGATGGATTGGCATTTGGATTTCTTGATGTTTTTATTATTGAAAATGAAAAGGTTTTTTGATTTACAGAGAGAAGGTGAAATGATTTTGTTTGCAGAGAGGATGAAAATGATTATCTTGTATATAATGGCTTTGCAATTGATGAGTAGATGTTGTACAGATCAATGATGAACTGACAGGGATTAAAGACAGAAACAAAGATTGACAAGGTGATCAGAAAGATAATATGCAATTGTAATGATAATCAGGTGCATTGAGCATTGATTGAGTGAATTAAAAAAGAGAGATGAAATATACAGAGTTGTGAAGTGTTGTTGAGTGTATCTGGATGTAAGATTAATTTTGAATAGAATGACCATTTGACAGACATATGTTTTGTATTGAATGGAAACAGAGTATCCCTCTGATTTGTTTATTACATCTATTGGTGATTTGGTTTGCCAGTGAGGCTTTGTATTAGCCAGTGAGGTTTGTTGGTCAGTGAGACCTATTTGTTTACCAGTGAGGTATATCAGTGTTGGAAGTGGGTGCTTCTGTTTGGTATTGAAGTTGGTGCTCCTAGATACATATTGTAGCCAGTGAGGCATGTTTTCCAGTTAAGCCAGTGAGGCAGTTTTGAGTGGTTTTTCTACCCAGAGAGGGTTTTCCACTCCAGTAATTCTTGTGTTAATGATATGCTTCTATGTGTGTTCTTGCTTCTATGTTAAGATTTATCTCTATGTGGTCCTGCTCATAATTTTCATTATCAAACTTATACATATATGTGTAATAGTTCATTGATGACTTTCTCTTTCTGAGTCTTGTAAATTAAAAGTTATAATAAGTTGCAAAAATCTACACAACACTGATTCACCCCCCCTCTCAGTGTTGTCCGAACTCCTACAATTTGAAAGATAAGGTTATATTCAAAATATCAGGTGATGTTTCAAAATATCATCTTCGCGGAATACATGCTGTTATTTGACGGGTAAGTATCACAACCACCTAAAAATGATGTCCGCAGGTCACGAATAGGTAATTTATCAGGTGATAAATCGGATCAGGGTGATATTCCGTAAGATAACTGATATTAGGAAATATGATGATGACTTACCTCCCCCCCTTTATGAATATTAGCTTTGACCAAGACTTTGACCATTCATAACTTTTACATCCTAAGGAATATCAAGGTGATGTAAAAGGCAAACTTTCATGACATTTAATGCTCTTTCCCAATTTGAGGTTAATGAAATGAAATATTAACTTTGACAAACTAACCTAATGATGATGACTTCCTCAGCCATTGTGTAGGATTATCTGTATTGATTGAATTTTACTAGACCGCCAGCAAGAAGAACACACAAGCAAAGCCAAAAAGTTGGGTCCCCATTTTGCCAAGTCAAAATGGGGTGTGTTGTGTAACCACACAACAGGGCCATATGTGAAATTTAACATTTTTATTTTTCTATTTCATATTCTATGTGTTATAGCTCAAGTGCCCTGATAGACATGAATGCAATGCCTAGAGGCATGCAAGATGTTGGAATGACACATAGGATGCTAGAATTATGAGCAAAGGATGCATTTTCTTGAAGTGTTGTTATTGTACTTCATGTATTTGTGTTTAATTTATGTTTCAATTTGTGTTGTTTGACTTTTTTATAGAGAGGTTTTTTTGTGTCTATTAATGGTTATGTTACTTTATTTTATGCATTGTTGGTGTGGAGAACAAACTTTTGTAAGTTTATGATGCAACAATGGTGGTTGGTTTGCAAAACAAGTTAGTGGCTTCACATAATGAGAATTTGAAGGTTTACATTTCAATGTTGAAACTATGCACAATGAAGGTTTAGTGGTTTAGTGCCATTTTATATAGTTTATCTTTCCATTTTTTATTTTTTTTAAACAAAAGGTGTACTTGACACCCATATTAGATTTTGTGGATTAGTGTCATTTTATATAGTTCTTTCCATTTTATTGTTGCAAGTATTCTTTTCTAGATTTGTATTGAGCACTCTATGCCACTAAGGTTTTTTCAGTCCCTGCCTTAGCAGAGGACTATTGTTTTTGCCTAACAAAAATTTCATTAGTTTTGTTTGAGCTGCGTGTAATCTGAGAAATATCAAGCTCTAACCTAAAGTCTAGATTTTTTTTATTTTTTTTGTCTTAACGGATGCCATTTTCCCATTGGGGCTTTATTATACCCCTGGTATTTTAATCTTCCCTATTTGATTATTCAAATATTTTATTGTGTTTCTCTTGATTGTTGGCATTTTTTTGTTTTGCATGGCAATTGAAGGTTCACGCAAGCCCATGTGGCCTGGAGAAGGATGGGTGTTGTGTTAAGCGTAGCATGGGAGGAAAATTGAAGAAAATGATTGTTAGTGGGAGAAGAACAAAGCCTAGTAGGGATACAAACAAATATCATCATTAACAATGTTCTCTACAGGGAAAAGATCTAGGAAAAAAAAACCCAAATGGATCAAAAGTCAGCCATGAAAAAAAATTTCTAGAGCACAAGGGAAGAAAAAGCTTTGGTATTGAAAAACTCATAAAAAAAATGTAGTCTGTTTTGGGCTTCCCTTGCAAGAACCTATCTGCCTCAGCCCACATTATTCCCCAAATCTTCCAGCCCTGTTAAACAATCGTCTGAAACCCCTGCTAAACCCCCTCCATCATTGGACATTCTCACGACTAAGAGGAAATGTAATCCCCCTTCCTCAGCAGCTAAGAGTGAAGGTAAACGATTTGCTAAGTCTCTGAAGGATGTCATGGAAGAGGCCAAAAAATTATAGGCCAATACCCATTCTGAAAAATCCTCATTACACGAAGAGGAAGAGGACCAAGATCAAGACAAGGGCTCTGTTCAAATGTAAGCTAAAACCCCAAAGGCTGTAGACTTCAAGATCCCAGATAAGTAATCAAAATATGGGTTTGCATTTCTTTTAAGATAGATGGTATATTAGTTTCTTTATAGATTTAGTCAAAATCTGATTTTGTATTTCTTAAGGATAGATTGTATTTTAGTCATCTTAGGGATTTAATGGAAATCTAAGATTACAAAATTATTAAAGATAGATGGGATTTTAGATTTGTTTTGCATTTAATCAAAATCTGGGTTTGGATTTTTTAATATAGTTTTCTTATAGATTTGGGTGTTTGATAATTTAATGGTATTCTAGCTTGGCAGAGTTTTTTGATGCCATTGAGGCTGCTATTAGATTGCTCTAACTTCACAAGACAATTAGCACATTTGGCAACATCTATCCCCAGGTGGAAACCATGACACACAGGTATGCAGTTGCTAATCACCATCTATTTATTCATTCTTCTGGGGTGTTTCTATACAGAACAGTTAATCTCATTGCTAAACATATGTCCATTTAGAAGCATTTTTGCCTCCTTATATACCTGTTCCGATCCACTTTTGCTAAGAGGGAGTTTGGCTATGAAGTGTCAATGGTAGCTTAACTTAAAATTTAACTAAAGTTGAATCTATTTGGATGATTCATGTGATATGCATGTGACCAATGCACCTGCAACTGTATGAGGATGATGTATTCTACAACACTTTAGAAGTTTTCTTGTTTACATGGGGGAGAACACATGAACCATTCTCAATATTTTCCCCAAATTTTGTGCAAGGATAAGCTTTATGCCAATTTAGAGAAGTGTTTCTTTGACATGAAGCAGATTCATTACTTGAGATACAATATTGATGAATAAGGAGTTCATGTTAATCAAGATAAGATTAAAGACATTTAGGAATGACAATGCTCTGATCTTCATAAAGCTCTACAACTTCTTGGGATGAAAAAACTTCTACTAGAGGTGTACTATTGCTTATGTTGCATGGTGTTTGAAGTTTGAACCAACAAATGTAGGTGGCACTAAAATGTCCCTTACAAAAATGGTCAAATAACAAACATAAAAAATGTTGATACTGTTGTAATGACCTTTATGAAAAACACAAATAATAGACATAGAAAAATGCTCTAACAATTATTATTATTTTTAAATGTTTTTTAATAATTTTTTCTCACAACATACTTTCAAATGGAAATCTAGCAAACTGATACAACTTAGTGGATATTCCAATATTCAAACTACACACCACTGAAGATATTATTGACTCTTTAAAACTTGTATTGCACCTTGAGGGTTTTTTTTGTCATGATGAATAATATCCATGCTTGAAGGGTTTTATTTCCAAAGCACAACTATTGAAACACCGTGTCCAGCCTAGGAAAGAAAATGGTTTGTTTACAATACTCAAAATGATGTCCTTTCTTCTTTCCTAGAACTACTTTAAAATCTTCAATTTAGGAGATCCCAAATTAATGGCAATCAGTTCCACAATTTGTGGTTTCTAATTGATAATCAACTCTCATAATTTGTTGGCAGCTAATTGATAAATCGGTCCCTTAAATTAAGGCAGTCAACTGGTAGGTTAACTGGGTAGTTAATTGATAGGTGTGAGACCAACCCATCTTATTACTACACTATTCAAGTATCCTATCTAAGAGTCCTAGCTGTTGCTCAATTGGAAGACGAAAAGACACAACTACCTTATTTAAAATGAAAACTGAATCCTAATTGAAATTTTTATCTTATCTAACAACTTGTAGTTTAGTTGGATTCTTTAATATATTTTCTTTATTATTGTATTATTATTACCACTATATATTCTAGAAAATACTTGCAAGGATTATAAATTATGGTGATTATAATGTATATAGATTATAAATGCATAATTCCTATTTGTAATTTTTAATACATTATATTTGTATTAAAAATTTTGTACAAATTTGTACATATATAACACTCCAAAGTCCTTCTAAAGTTGTTAGTAGATAAGAGAGACAAGATGGGTCTCTTGAAACATAGCATATCAATGCAATTTAACTTCTTGTTGGCAAAGACCTCCCCAATTTGCTTGTCAAACAATATTGTTGAGGTGTATCACACCATACTAAGTGCATTATCTACCTTACAAACATTATTTTATGTTTCTGTTTGTTGGTTGTGATCATGAGTGGGACATTGCTGACTTTGGAAGTGTCTTTTGTACATACTCAATCATAAATAGAATCAGCATTATCTAGACCATTTTTGGTTGTAGTTCAGTATTTGCTACCCTCCTTATCTGCTCTCAACAAGGCTTGATTATACAATTAGTAGGAAGCTTCTCTAGATCCTTATGTCAATCAGTAATTAAGGATGTGTGAATGGCTACATACTGTTGTGCCTTGCACACACACCCCATTTTGCCAAATGGAGACCCCCTCTTTCGCTTTGGCTTGAAGTCTCAACGTTTGTCACTTATGATGATAAGAAGGTGGATTTGTGCTTAGAGTGCATGATTTGCTTCAAATTTCAGTATTTTGCATGTTTGGACTCAATTGATGTTTTTCATGGTTGATTTGGAGGTGTCTTGGGTGGTCTTGTGCTTAAAATATAGTCATTTGTTGCCTTTTGCGCTAAAATTGGGTGTTACTACACTTTGCTCTAAAATCTTGTGTCATTGGATATTGCCCTTGAAAGTGCTTTTGTAGGATGTTTCATGTTGAAATTCATAGTTTTCATATCTTACAGTTGCAAAATCATGTCAAATTCCATTAGATTTCACTAAGGGTTCCATAAGCTTTCACCCTGATACATGTTCCTAAAGCCCTGATTTGGCTAAGTCTGAAACCCTGAAAATCCTAAAAAAAGGCTAAGTCTAAAATCTGGTGGAACCACAAAATTCTAGAATCTGCATATAAAATCCTATGGATCTGGAACCTATCTCAAACATCCTAAAATTATATTTAAAAATATTTAAAGATATCTAAACTTATACTTAAATGTATTTTAAAATATACTTTCACCTCGGCCAATTCAAAATTTGGTACTAAAAATGACCCCAACTACACTTTGTGCCAAAAATAGCCTCTACCGACCTTAGCACTAAAAATTGAATCCACTGACTTTGCACTAAAAATAGTCGCTACCGACTTTTGGTGCTAAAAACCTCACTCACAGACTTCTACGTGAAAATCATCGTCCTCTGACCTTAGCGCTAAATTCACCTCTGACTGACTTCCTTCAAACTACTATTAAGTCAGTCGGGACCGAAATCCCTGCCGGTGGCATCTATCAAAGCTAGCGCTAAAATCATGGTCAACTAACTTGTGCTAAAAATGACCTCCGACTAACTTTTAATCAGATGGAACCAAAATCCACACAAGGTTAGACAACCCCAAAATCCGCACAAGGTCAGACAACCCCAAAATCCACGCAAGGCCAGACAACCCCAAAATTTGCGCAAGGTCGGACAACCCCAAAATCCATGCAAAAATTGATTTTTCAAGGTACAACTTAGATTTTCTTGATGGATTTGAATTGCATATCTATTTTTCACATCATGATGAACATTCTATCAAGTTTGTGTGGATTTTTGGCATGTTTTGCGATAATTAATGCTACTGCACATGAAAAGTCTATGACCCCCAAAAATCTTATTTTTTTTACAGAAAATGCTAAAAAACATGAAATAAAAGTCTGCAAATGGATTCTATTGACCCCAAAAACTTCCCTAATCATCATATTGGCCAAATGGGTACTAAAAAATGATGAAAAATGCAGAAAATCATGCAAAAATCACTAGATTTAAGAGGTTCTTTATAAAATGGTAAGATTGACAATGAGCTATTTTTGACTGATTCATGACTACAAATGGACATGTTTTGATCCAAATTGATGAAGAATGACTTGTTAAGATGAAATTGATGCTTTACATTGTGAATTGTAGGTCTTGGAGAGCATAGGAGCTTGTTGGAGCCATCATGGAAGGATCTACACAGATATGCAGTACTGACTCAGAAATGCAGAAACTTCATTTTATCAACCAAATTGCTGCTGCACCTGCAAGAGGATGTTAGTATGATGCCCGGGATGATGGAAATAAGTCCTTAGAGCTTGAAGACATTGAAGATCATGCCTACATCACTGTTGTTCCTGCAGATCCAGTCCAATCTCCTAGTGATCCAGTCAGGGGGTCATAACTCTTAGCTATTTTATCAAAATTTAAACTTCTTAGACTCGTTGGAAAGATAAACTGATTATCTAGTTTGAGCTGCCTAGCAAGTTTCGAGCACCCATTCCACACCAAAGGCCTCTAAAAATATAATTTACTATGATGTAGAAAATACCAAAACTTATATTTTTGATATTTTCCCAAAAATACCACTCAAATGACCTTGGATTGGATGACCAAGACATGCATATAGCTGTCCCAATAGTCCAGTTAGCAAGAATCAGTCCAACAAGCATCCAGTTGGATATATCTTCACTAATAAAGTGCTAAATACTCCTTTTTGATTCAGTCAGCACTTGGAATCTCATGAATCCTCATTAGCTCAAGTTTTCAAGCATCATGTGACTCTATTTTAGCTTTATTAGGCATTGAAAATTGACTTTTCATCATATATAACCAAATGGGTATTCATTTTGTCTAGATTCAATGTATTTGCAAGCTGTATTTTTTCTTTTTCCTAGAGGACAAAAGTAAATCTGAAAATGTAACTAACTGATGTATCTCATTAAATGTCATGTAATCTGGACCATTGGTGTTGAGATAATCTCCACCGTCCATTGAAAAACTCGATATGGTGCCTTCCCTATAAAAGGACCATCCTTTGCTCTCATTTGCAAGAGGGATTTTGAAGCCAAATTGTTGACTTTAAGCCATTTGAAGTAATGCAAAGCAATTTTCTACAGTAATTCTGAGAATTTGTATCTTGTGTTGGATCATTTTGGTTTTCATGGTTCACTTCTTGCTCTCCCATAGTTAATTAGTTGTGCTTTTATAATGTTCATGGTTTGCTGAAGTATCTGATGAATACTCTAAGTCTATAGTTTTAGTTTATTTGTTGATGGTAAATAGCTGTGTAAAGTTATCCTGGACTAATCGTTTCTGCTAAAGTTCAATCGCATTTCATAAGTTAAGTTGCGTCATTTATTAGGTATTTAGAAAATGAATGTAATCTAAAAATTTATTGACTTCAATTGAAGATAGCACCATTTTGTGTAGCACTGTAACACCCATTTTAGTTTGGTAACTCAGGTAACTAGTTAAAAGTTTTTAGAGTATTTGTCTACTAAAGGTAACCTGTGCATTGTGAATGTCGCTTAGGATTCTTCTAAAACCCTAACCTTTTGCATTTTCTTTGAAGCCATTGCTAGTTGTTAGAATAGGAAGTTCAGTAGCACTTTATCTTGTTTCATTAGCTAAAAACCATAAAAGGGTTTATGTGTGTTTTCTTCCCTAAACTTAAAGATCTATAGATTGCATGTAAGACCCCTCGTAGGTACAGCTAGAACATACCAACTGAGAGATTCCAAGCAAGCTAAGACCTAGTTGCATTATCCTCTGAGTAGTCTTACCTAGGGTAGGATACTTTTCAAAAGAGGTGTGAAACCAACAATCACACCTGCGTTGTTGTGTGCTAAAACCACCAGCAACAGAATTGGCGCTAGAAGGAGGGCATAAACCAAGAATTTATGTAGGCTTTCAGTTTTATTGGTTCACTGCACCTACTGAAATGAAATGAATGTGTAGAAAATTCTGATCCAATGGGTACACGTAAGGGTTTCAATCATGAAATCTATCCATTCTTTAGAGGACCATCTCAGCTGTCATATCATGAAGAGAACTTCCAAGTTGATATCCCACTTTTCAAAGAAGTGTTAAATATGAAGATAAGAGCGAAGTATCCTCAATTTACATTGCTTGATTTTAGTTCACCTCAGGTCTGCATTGTACATCCCAGAGAGCTGCATGAAAAAATAGATTGTTTGACCTTCCTCCAAAGGTTGGATCTGCATTTAAAAGGATTGCTCCCTATCTTTGAGTTTTACAAGCCTAAAGTGGTATATAGGCATAATAGACATATTCATATTTAGAGCAAGACTTCACAAGGAGTTGTAAAATGGATGGATGCATGTACATGTGATCATGTCTTAGTTAAGAACATACAAAGAGCTAAGGTTGCTGAGGCTATAAATTCACCATTCATAGTTGATCATAGTAAAGAGGGCAGTATGCATATAAGAAAAATTCAAGTTGTTCATTAAAGCACATATCCAGATGATGATGGTAGTCAATGCTTGTGGTCTGTAGGTCACCCAACTAAGGAATATATAGTCCCGGACTGGTTAAAACCTAGTTTTCATCTATTGGACTTCGAAAATATAGTCCCATCATGGTTGAAGCCTAATTCTTAGTCACAGGACAATGAACAGAGAAATACACAAGATCGGATTTCTACTGCTAAGAATATGGACAAGATAAATGATAGATCATACTTAATGAGCAGTCATGTTGAGGATGTAGATCAGCAATCACATGCTTCAAAAATATCAAGTTCTAAGACTAAATTTGCTGTTGTAGAGGTGGAGAATAGCAGTCCATTTTGGACTGCTGATAGTTTAGAGTTAGAACAGTAGGATGTTCAAATCAGAAACATGCAAGAAAAAGAAGAAATTAGTCCTCTAGATAAAGAATAGTCACGGACAACAACGCAAGAAGTCATTCCAGTTGACATATTTGAGCCACGATCATATTATCCATAGAACAATGATCAAGTTCTTGACTATATTAGCCTAGTAAATCATCATGATCAGCCATATCAAGTTGATATAATCGCTGCAGAAGGGTCTCAAGCTGAGTCAAATGAAGAAAAGTAAGAAAATGCACCACTCCAAGATAACATTGACGTCATAAATCCAGCTATGCAAGAAGAAAGGGACCTTGTTGCTACTGCAGAAAATGAATGTGCAATCCAAATAGGAAGGTTACAGATTAATATAGAAGACATTTTCTCAGAACATGTGACTGATTTTGATGAGGACAATTCAAGTTTTCACATGTTCATCAAGCTGATCATGTTCATACTTGTATAAAAGAAGATCTTCACATGGTTGATGTTGGCCTAGTAATGATAGATGAGAGCAATAGTATGCAATCCAAGAATGAAAATCAAACTATCCTACAAAGTGATGGCTTGGAAGCTTTTTCATGTCAATCACTTGATCACATCATCGAGTTGGTGTCAAGAATGAGCAATGATATGTTGTTGCATGGGAATTCACCACACATGTCAGATTTTGCTTTAGCCACTTCATACAGAGTTCATCCAGATGATCCACATTCTGAAGAAGGTTGTCTTGACTTCCTGTTTGCTTGGGAGATTGCTACAGCATTTAGTGATTAAGAGGGATTTGATGCACATGATATGACCCTCCACAAACTAAAAACCCCTAAAGATGAGTAGGTATTTGGTACAATGCAGCAAGGTGATGAGCTTACATCTCTAACTAATGGAACTACAAATCAGGTTGTATCTTCCCTCTTCTCACTTGGTTTTGAAAGTTATCAATTTGATTATGGTGATTTGGGTAAGACAACTTGCATCTGGATTGACCATGGCCCTAATGAGCTGCCCCAATTGCTGATCTTGCATAATGGGTACTCTGAACATGAACCTAGCATGCCTCTACCTCACTTTTTAGAGTACAAAGATGAATTTTCCATACTTAGGACATTGACCTGTGCCTTGTTACTTCTACATGTCCTGAGAAATAAGTCACGAGGTAGTGTAAATACCTATTGTCTGAGATCTTTGTACTTAGTCTTGCTTGTTTCTAGTTAGGTTTTAGTTAGTTTCTTGTTGTTTAGTTTAGTTTCTGCTTTCTGTTTTTCCTTAGTTGTTAGTTGTTAGTTGTTCTTTATGTTTTCTGTTTTCTTTGGTTAGACTAGTTTGCTTTGCTTTTTGCTTCTACGTTTGCTTTGCTTAGGTTCTCCATTTCTTGAATGTGGTGGCAATTGTGCAGACCTACAGATGATTCCTTATTGGGCAAATAATCTGCATTCTTTCTTTGAGAAGCCAAAGTTCTGCTTAGGCCTTGCTATGGGTTCTGCTGTTATACCAGGAAATTTGATGTTTGTTCATTGGACAGGAGTCGTTAGTTGGTGCACCTGAAGTATTTTCTAACCATATATCTCTCACTTTAAATAATCCTGAAGTAGGTAAGTGAGTTTGGGTGATCTTATGTAAGTGAAGAGTTTGGGTCCCCAATTCTAGCACCAACACCAATTTTGCAAATCCAGATGAGAGTGGCAGGTAGTACTAAGTACTGCTAGCCTACTGGGTAAAAATAAAAGGTGTTTTCCAACACCAGACCCACTACAAAGTATCAATATAAAGATTATCATTTGAATACTCTCACATGAAGACTATTATCTAAAGATTATTAGCATCAGAGATCATCAAAGGCATTATCAAGAAAGAATATCAGTAGAAGAGTTGTTATTAGAAGAATCATCATTTGCTTCTATCAAGACTCATCACATCTCAACATCAGAACATTCACTTGGTGGTAAAATAATCCCAACTTCATAACTTAGCATGATGGATCTTGGATGAACTTAGTTGCCAAGGGATGGGAATGAATACAGTTGTACACACTCAGATTTTCAGAATATGGATGGCTGCACTGGTTAGTGGTCTTTGATTCTTTGATAAGATATCATGCTTTCTCATCTAATGTGTGGGAAACATAGAGATTCTGGGTTTGAAACTTAAATTTATCTCAGAAATGCTCTGGAGCATTTTCCAGTAGAGTCACCATTTGTTGTGCCTTGCACACACACCCCATTTTGCCAAATGGCGACCCCCTTTTCACTTTGGCTTGAAGTCTCAACATTTGTCACTTATGATGATGAGAAGGTGGATTTGTGCTTAGAGTGCATGATTTACTTCAAATTTCAATATTTTTCATGTTTGAACTCATTTGATGTTTTTCATGGTTGATTTGGAGGTGTCTTGGGTGGTCTTGTGCTTAAAAGATAGTCATTTGTTGCCTTTGCGCTAAAATTGGGTGTTACTACACTTTGCTCTAAAATCTTGTGTCACTGGATATTGCCCTTGAAAGTGCTTCTATAGGATGTTTCATGTTGAAATTCATAGTTTCAAGATCTTACAGTTACAAAATCATGTCAAATTCCATTAGATTTCACTAAGAGGTCCATAAGCTTTCACCTTGATACATGTTCCTGAAGCCCTAATTTGGCTAAGTCTGAAACCCTGAAAATCTTGAAAAATGGCTAAGTCATAAATCTAGTGGAACCACAAAATTCTTGAATTTGCATATAAAATCCTATGGATCTGGAACCTATCTCAAACATCCTAAAACTATATTTAAAAATATTTAAAGATATCTAAACTTATACTTAAATATATTTTTAAATATACTTTCACCCCGACCAATTCAAAATTTGGTGCTAAAATGACCCCAACTGCACTTTGCACCAAAAACAACCTCTATCGACCTTAGCGCTAATAATTGAATCCACTGACTTTGTGCTAAAAATAGTCTCTACTGACTTTCGGTGCTAAAAACCTCACTCGCGGACTTCTGCGTGAAAATCATCGTCCTTCGACCTTAGCGCTAAATTCGCCTCCGACTGACTTCCTTCAAACTACTATTAAGTCAGTCGGGACCCAAATCCCTGCCGGTGGCATCTATCAAAGCTAGCGCTAAAATTATGGTCAACCGACTTGCACTAAAAATGACCTCCGACTAACTTTTAATCAGATGGAGCCAAAATCCATGTAAGGTCGAACAACCCCAAAATCCCCGCTAGGTCGGTAAACCCCAAAATCAACATTTTTTGGTATTTTGGCTCAAAAATTGAGTTTTTCAAGGTACAACTTGGATTTTCTTGATGGATTTGAATTGCATATCTATTTTTCACATCATGTTGAACATTTTATCATGTTTGTGTGGACTTTTCACATGTTTTACGATAATTAATGCTACTGCACATGAAACATTCGTGACCCCCAAAAATCCCACTTTTTACAGAAATGCTAGAAAAACATGAAATAAAAGCTTGTAAATGGATTCTATTGATCCCAAAAACTTCCCTAATCATCATATTGGCCAAATCGGTACTCAAAAATGATGAAAAATGCAAAAAATCATGCAAAAATCACTATATTTAAGAGGTTGTTTATAAGAAGGTGGCATTGACAATGAGCTGTTTTTGATTGATTCATGACTGCAAATGGACATGTTTTGATCCAAATTGATGAAAAATGACTTGTTAAGATGAAATTAATGCTTTGGATTGTGAATTGTAGGTCTTGGAGAGCATAGGAGCTTGTTGGAGCCATCATGGAATGATGTACACACATATATGCATTGTTGACTCAGAAATGCAGAAACTTTATTTTATCAACCAAATTGCTGCTGCACCTACAAGAGGATGTTAGTATGATGTCCAAAATGATGGAAATAAGTCCTTGAAGCTTGAAGACACTGAAGATCATGCCTACATCACTATTGTTCCTATAGATCCAGTCTAATGTCCTAGTGATCCAGTTCGGGGGTCATAACACTTAGCTATTTTATCACAATTTAAACTTCTTAGACTCATTGGAAAGATAAAGTGATGATCTAGTTTGAGCTACCTAGCAAATTTCAAGCCCCCATTCCACTCCGAAGGCCTCTAAAAATACAATTTACTACAATGTAGAAAATACCAAAAATTATATTTTTTATATTTTCCCAAAAATACCACTCAAATGACCTTGGATCGGATCACCAAGACATGCATATAGCTGTCCCAGCAGTCCAGTCATCAAGAAACAGTCCAACAAGCATCCAGTTGGATATATCTTCACTAATAGAGTGCCAAATACTCCTTTTTGATTCAGTCACTACTTGGAATCTCATGAATCCTCATAAGCTCAAGTTTTCAAGTGTCATGTGACTCTATTTTGGCTTTATTAGGCATTAAAAATTGAATTTTCATCATGTACAACCAAATGGGTATTCATTTTGTCTAGATTTAATGTATTTGTAAGCTGTATTTTATCTTTTTCCTATATGACAAAAGCAAATCCAAAAATGTAACAAACTAATCTATCTCATTAAATGTCATGTAATCTAGATCATTGGTGTTGAGTTAATCTCCACCGTCCATTGAAAAACTCGGTAGGGTGCCTTCCCTCTCAAAGGGCCATCCTTTGGTCTCATTTGTAAGAGAGATTTTGATGCCGAATTGTTGACTCTATGCCATTTGAAGTAATGCAAAGAAAGTTTCTGCAGTAATTCTGAGAATTTGTATCTTGTGTTGGATCAGTTTAGTTTTCATGGTTCACTTCTTGCTATCCCATAGTTAATTAGTTGTGCTTTTATAATATTCATGGTTTGCTGAAGTATCTGATGAATACTCTAAGTCCATATTTTTAGTTTATTTGTTAATGGTAAATAACTATGTAAAGTTAGCCTGGACTAATCGTTTGTCCTAAAGTTCAATCACATTTCATAAGTTAAGTTACGTCGTTTATTGGGTGTTTAGCAAATGAATGTGATCTGAAAATCTATTGACTTCCATTGAAGATAGCACCATTTTCTGCAGCACTGTAACACCCATTTCAGTTTGGTAACTCAGGTAATTGGTTAAAATCTTTTAGAGTATTTGTCTACTAAAGGTAACCTGTGCATTGTGAATGTCGCTTAGGATTCTTCTAAAACCCTAACCTTTTGCATTTTCTTTAAAGCCATTGTTAGTTGTTAGAATAGGAAGTTCAACAACACTTTATCTTGTTTCATCAGTTGAAAACCATAAAAGGGTTTATGTGTGTTTGCTGCCCCAAACTTAAAAATTTGTAGATTGCATTTGAGACCCCTCGTAGGTACATCTAGAACATACCAATTGAGAGATTCCAAGCAAGCTAAGACCTAACTATATTATCCTCTGAGTAGTCTTACCTAGGGTAGGATAATTTTCAAGGGAGGTGTGAAACCAACAATCACACCCACGTTGCTGTGTGCTAAAACCACCATCAACACATACTTCAAGTAGATAAAAATGGGGCCTCCATTATGAACGCTTTAAAAAGACAGTATTTTAGTAGTTGATGTAGTGCTTTGTAGCATCAACAAGCATTTTGCATTTGCCATTATTCTTGTTAAAAATTTATATATAGGAACCTTTCTTGTCATCAACTAACTACTGTTGATATGATTACCAATGCCATGTGATTTGTTGGCAAGGCAAGCTCAGTCAATCAAGCTCCTTATTTTATACGTTCCATTTTCATTGATCATTTACCATAAGAATATTATATTGCCCCTTACATCTTTAGTATAGTCAACAATTAGCTGTATTGTTTTTCTTGTGTTAGCTGTATTAGGGTAGAAATATAGTTTTTCATTTTACTTAGAATATTACATTCCAGGAAGTATGCTGAGATAGAAACCCTATTGGGTGTGAATACGATAATTAGAAGACAAACATTGTAGGTTTAAGGTAGAATTCATTTTACTTGAAAGATTCCTAATGAAACAGTGCTGATAGACATTATAAAGACTCTTCAGCTTTAGTGATAATGATATAATAGTAGGAATCATTTCATATCAAACAATTTACTTCATAACATTAATGTTTGGAAAACTCTATGCCTTGTTGACTTATAGGGTTATCAGTTGTCCTATGCATGCATATAATAGAGCACATCTATCATGTAAACTTTGTTTTGGTTTTCCCTGGTAATTTAAAATTGCAAATATATTCCCATATTTGTCATGCCTTTTGGCACTTTCACAGCTATTTGGGTTTAGTCTTGAACATCATCTGTAAGTAGTGAAGCTTGGGATGTGTGGGACTGTTGCTAGTTGTCGTTTAAATGCCTGCATTTTAGTGGGTGCCTTTGTACAACTAGTATGTTTGTAATATCATATATCATAGAGAATTATCATTCTTGTCATTGCTGGTGTAGACATTCAGTTTATGTGAGGCAATACATATGGAACAAACTAGTTGCATTTGCTTAGAAGTTTCTAAGGACTTCTCAACAAAACCCATATGATCATACCATGCAATCATGGCATTCCATGAGACTACATTTCTTTTAGGCATTTTGTGAAATAGTTCACGTGCCTTGTCTATGCATCTACATTTTGCATGCATATTTACCACAACACTTGCAATTACAACATCTGACAAGAATTCCCCTTCCATTATGCTTTTAGGGATGTTCCCTCATTATTTTTGGAAATCTAACATAGTGCGCATTATTATAGTGCATGCCTATTTTTTTATATTACTTCATTTAACATCACCAATAATCTCCACAAGAACATTATCCCTATTAAAACGATGTAAATGGTTCACATCTCACAACAATTTCTCTTGTGACAATCTTGGAGATAAATTTTGTTGTTGTGTGGCAGTTAGCACATAGTCGAAGGTTCTTAACAACTCTAAAAGTTGTTCCATGGGGCATGTTTAACAAATCAAATGCAATTGTTAATTTTCCCCATGGTGGTAGAGAAATAATTCCTTTTCCTATTTTTGCACAGCATTAAGTAGATATCTTGAATCTAGAAAATTTCTCCAACCTTGCATAGATCTCCTTTGTCTATGGATGTGATCTATCTTAGACACAAAAAGCATGTACCATTTTATGCCCTTAAACCCAACTGCATCCAGGGATCTTTTATATAGAGAATCTGAAGATTTAAATAACACAATGGAAACCAGAACACCCTCAACTGAATTGCATATTCATTCAAATGGAATGCGATGTTCATGGAGAGTGTCCCATTTTCATTGATGTGTCTCACCCCTTCAAAAACCATTATTTCATTTGTACAAACTTGAATCAAATTTGAAAAAAAGTCTGCAATGAAATGAGACATGCCAAGAAGCTTAGCTACACACAAGTTCATCTCCACTATAAATTCTTTGCATGCCACAACATTACAAACTACAGTGCCTGAGTATGATATTTCTCATGGAATATATTTTGGAAGGAAATTTGATATTATGGTGTAGCCTATGAACACTCTTGTGTACGCCATACAAATGCTTGTTCTAGACTAATTAGTACCTACACCTAGCTGCTCATGTCTGTTTATAATATTTCATAGCCATCACTTCCTATGCTAAGCTTGTAACTATTACATAG
This sequence comes from Cunninghamia lanceolata, assembly GCA_027924645.1. Classification (NCBI taxonomy): domain Eukaryota; kingdom Viridiplantae; phylum Streptophyta; class Pinopsida; order Cupressales; family Cupressaceae; genus Cunninghamia; species Cunninghamia lanceolata. The sequence goes on from BSBN01000754.1 coordinate 745,404, forward strand.
TTATACAAGATGCAATGCAAGCATGTTTTCCATGTGAGATTTCCTCAAATCTTACCTACTTTCTTAATGTGTTTAATATCTTCAGCATTGTTTTTTTATTTTGTACACCCTTGTCCAAATGGATAATTTCCAATGAAATCCTATGGATGAAGCATATTCTCTTCCATTAGTAGCTAACACAAGTAATGTTTGCATGGTAGCCAATCCAAATCTGTTTGAATGTTTAAAAATGCCACACCAAATTTATTGGTCATGTTGTTTGCAACCTCTACACAGGCTTGTAAATGCTATGCAAGCACTTACAACACAACAAGAAGCTTGGAATGAGACTTTGGAAATGGGCCTACTTCTATCCATTTAAAACACAATGAAATAAATTCATTTTTTATATCCCATCAATTAGAAAGAGTCCGTCATAGAGTCATTCCAGTGGGAAGAGAACTGCTCTATGATGTGCAATGGCCTTTTATTTAAATGTATAAATCCATTTCATTCAATATTTACCCTCTACACTTTAATATTTATGTGTCTGCAATAAAATTTAAATCCAAGCCAAAATTTCTCCCATAAAACATTAACTCTCTTTTTTTGCATTATGTTTGAGATGGCCCATAAATATTTCATTTTTAATTCTTTCCTTTTGAACATTATTTATTCCATTCTCACTTTTGATGATAAATAGGGTTAGGATTCTATACGGCTCAGCACTACATGTACACAGTTGCAACCTGCTTAGACATATGGGGATTATATATGCCTCTCCTGAGTAGCGAAACTTTTCTCATACCTCTCCACTTAACTTTGGTTTACATGGTATCTTGTAGTTCCATGGATGCCTACAAACCTCTCATTTCTTCTTACATCTATTCTACCTCACAATATATCTGTGATAGCATACATTTCCTTACTCTAAACTGTAACTTTACGTGCTCTGCCTATGTGTTGAGTCTGCATTTATAGAAATGAACATGTAGTTCTTAACATTTTTTGTTTTTATACTCCCTATTCTTGTGCACAATATTTCATTTTGTTTCTAATGTGGTAGAATTGTATCAATTATTTGTTCCAAAGCATGTTCTTCCACTAGACAGCTTCACATCTCCTATCAAAGGTAAGCAAGCAATCAACCTCAAATAATATAGATACCACCAGTTCATTTTTAAGTTTATATTTTTTTCTTTGACTTGTGTGTTTCAGCCATTATATTAATCACAAATTTTTCTCAAATATTTATAAATCAGGTGTGTCTTACCATACAAGAGAAATTGGCAGTATTAAATATTTATTAATAGAATAAAGAATGATAAATCTTTTGGATTCCCATCTTTTATATTCCTTTTCTTTGTGAAAGATAACCTTAATCAACTTTTGGATCTGGTGAAATGATTGCAATAGATAAACAACTAACATGAGATTCGTTTCAAGGATTTAGACTTCTCACCCTTCAGATTCTTTCACCTAGTCAAAGATTATACAACACTTGATTTGTTAATATAGTGGAATCATGTTAATAAAGTTGAATAATGAAAGTAGTTTATGATTTAGGCACTACTGTAAGATTGTTATCTACTTAATTTTTTTTCATTGCCAACCATTTTGAAATAAATTATGTTCAAAACTTTCACCCTTTGAACTCTTTTTACTTAATTTTTTTTAACATATTTACCTCTTGAAATTTTTTTAACATATAATGTCAAGTAAGATTGAAATTGGAATGTGCATACTATTTAGGCTCTTAGTAATCTGTTTAAATTCTTATTAGGCTCTTACTATAATCTATAATAAGTTGTCCTATCTCACAATTCTTACTAAATAGTGTGTGTTATGAATGATGAAAGTTTATAACAAAGGATTGCAACCCCCCTTGTATTGCAGATACCTTTTTGCTTCTAGTTGAGTAGGGAAAAACATACATGTTGAGAATAGTCAATGCTGCCCTGAATGAGGAACTCTTCTTCGATGTGGCAAGTCACCACCTCAAAGCGGTAGAGGTGGATGCAGTGTACACCAAGCCCTTTGAGACCAAACCTGTGGTAATTTCTCGAGGTCAAAATCCCACCAAAAAAACCTGTGATTGTTAACTTCTTGTGGTCTAATCAGAGAAGTGACGATGGAGAGGAATTTCAAGATTTGATACTCTGAATGGGGAGCTAATTTGTAACTGTGATGAGCCTTAGTCCAAACGATGTAACTATCCAACACCATACAAAAATGAATTCCAATATCATTTACATTATATAGGGGCCAAAGAAAATGCTTTTTGCAACACTTGTACAATTTGAAAAAGTGTTGCACAGACACCACTTTCCATGGGGTACACAATGTTGTGCTTCACTGTTGCTAAATCCAAAATTAGAGATAGATTTACTATCTTGATAAAGTTTTACGAGATAGATATTACCTACCCTCTCAAACTGGGATTGGTTATTACTGTGTAACACTATACCTACTGATGGATACAATTTCTTGCAATAAGCATATGCTACATTTAATAAGAATTGTTGTTAATATATTTATAATGGTAAGGGTTAGTCTGTTAAAACTGACATCATGATATTACTAATCATTATGCAATGTTGTTTCTTCAATCCATATTTCATCAATTTTGTTTGAAGACAATTATAGTTCATTTCTCAATTAGTCTATTCCTTTAAATAAGAGCCAATGATTCTTGCACCATAGAAAGTGACATCATGGTATTACTAATCCGTTATTCTTGATCTCTCAAAAATCAAAATTAAAAATTTACATAAATGCAAATTGTGTTCAGAAATCTATCTTTATTCTTGATTTGCCCTTTAGTACTGCTAAACCTCCTCTACACATTTTCCTTAAATCTCATATAACCCACTTAGAGTGAAGAATACAAATTAAGAACAAATGATAAGGTCAGTGTCATTAATCAAATGTGCATAATCTCAACAAGAACTGCAAACAACTATAATTTAACACTGCAGTTGCATGTATGGCTATGTAACTAACCATGGGATGTTATCGTAGAACATTGTTCACTTCAATACACACTTTAGTTGTTAGAGCATTACCCTTTTGTGTTGTGAAATAGGATTGAACAACTACTTCTTCAATGAACGCTGATGCTATCAAAAAAACTCCTTCTGGGTCTCCTTTTAAGTAGTTATTGTTATATTCCAAGCATTATAAGGTTGATTTCGGTATTGGAAAACTATTTGCATCTGTTTCTCTTGTCTAGTATTTCTTTCTACAACTAAAATCACCCATCCCCAAGGAGTGCTCATCAAAAGTGCATGTATATAAACTTGGTGCAAAGCCTACCATTGAAGTATTTCTGCACTCTAATTTGCAAGAATCATGATGTCTACTCTCTCTTCTAGTTGATCTTAAACGTGCAATTCTCTCCAAACACTGCTTTTCACACAATTCCTTGGATTTTTCAAATCTGATTAATTTGTACACATGTTTTTCCCCCTGTTCTTCTCTTGCTTTATGCTGGTAGTATTTGGTAGGGGCTCCTGCTGCTGCGCAGCTCTTGTTTCTATTTACAATTTTTTTCTTGATTTTGTGTAGGAAGCATTCATTAGTTTATTTGGCTCAAATTCTATTTTTTATTGTGTAAGAGTTGTTGATGGTCTAGAGGGGAAGTTTTCTAGTTTGAATAGTGAGGGTTTGAAGATCTACTATAATTTTATATAGTTGTTTGCATTTCATTGTTTGAAATAATTTTTAATATGTTAAAAATTGGGGTTTCAAGGTTTAATGTCATTTTATACTATTATTTTTTTGATGTCATTACTACAAATAATTTTTTTGGGGTTGAGAATTAGGGTTTGAAGATTTAATATCATTTTATAGAGTTGTGTGTTATAAACTATTTTTCCCAGGTGTGTGTTGAGCACTCTTTATGCTAGAGGTTTTGTTGTTTGTATTTGTTTTTTTTAGATTTTGTGCAGAAAGTGTTGGTTACTTTGGTGTTGATATTCTCTTTTTTTCTAGTGCAAGAGTGGTGAGTGGTCATGAGGGTAAGTTTACAGTTTGCACCGTATGGTTTTGAGGTCTACTATCATTTTATATAGTTGTTTGCATTTCATTATCTGAAATATTTTTTCTAGGTTAACCATTAATGTTTGAAGGTTTAGTGTCACTTTATAATGTTATTTTTTCATGTAATTACTACAAGAATATGTATTTTGGTTTGAGCATTATGGTTTGAAGGTTTAGTATCATTTTATATAGTTTTTCTTTTCATCTCATGTTTGAAAGATATTTGTCATTTAATATAGTTGTTCTTTCTATGTCATTCTAAAAATATTTCTTGTCATTTCATAGATATAGCTTTTGTGCAAAATAGGTATAGTGTAGCTTAAGATTAAAAATAATATTCCATAATGGTATTGTAATAGAAAAATTGTCAAATAAATTTTCTTCCACATGCAAAACTATTGCTAATTAATTGTAGGTGATAATGTTGTATTGCTCTTTCAAACATGTCAAATTTTATTGCCAATGGTCTTGTTTGTATAGTTGTAAATGAACTTATATGTCCAATACTTATAGCTATACATGTTAAAACTGGAAAATTGTAGTTCCAACCACTAGCATAGTGGAGCTTTGGAACATGTGGACATGTTTGAAATCATAAAAGATCGAGGGATTTTTTTAGGTTCTATGCTTCATAATGTACTTGTAGCATATTAATCTTTTAAAGATTATAAAACCATTTCAACAAATTTCTATGTTTTCCAATGAAGAATTATATTTCAATGTCATCCAAGCATGATAATTCATAGATTATATATTTAAAGTGAATAGAACAATCTTGGATGTGATTAAAAAGCACTAATGATTAAGCCTTACAACAATGAAGTGTAAGAATGAAATGACTATAATCATTTACAAAATAAAGGAACACATATATTTGTCAATGCTATTTCATTTTGTTCCATAGAAGTGTATACTTTAAATCCCTAGATTAAGCATGGTATACTTTAAAGAAGAAGGTATCAAGGTGTAGGAAGCTCTAGAATCTTTCCCAAGAATAACTTGCACAATTTAACATAGAATTTCTCCATTTTTAAATGTAGGACTACACCGAGGTCACCTAAGACTTCAACATCACAAATTTGAATCATCAATGCAGATTTTTGGTTTGACCAACTTTGAGCATACCTCTTAAGGGATGAAATTCAAACATTAAAGGTAAAGTAATTTGGAAAAAAAAGTAGGGCACAAACATTAAATATAAAATACCTATAAGAAGCAATAAAATTTATTGAATCAGATATTAATGGGGAACCCATAAGAAATAATGCTAAATGTGTAGTACCTAGAAGTAGAAAAAAATGTCATAATGTTAAGACTATTATACAAAGTTTAAGAATCAAGACAACAAAAACTAAAGGGCTTAAAAATTAATCCTCTTGAGTGATTTTTAAGTCTATAAAAAGATTTGTAGGATCAAATGGTGTTTCTTAAATATTAATATAGTCATTAGTTTGTTGATTTCTTTAAATATTTGAGTGAACTCTCAAAATTTGGCTAGGGAGAGTTAGAAGGGTATGTGCATGGGAACAATGGACCAAAATGGGGTAAAAAGTGCCCACTTTTTTTTTGAAATCATTAACTTGGATGAAAATTGTAGTTAGCCATGCTCAAAATTAGAAGATGTGATAAGAAGAAGATTTGTGGTGCTCATAATTTAGTTTCTAAACTACTACTTTTTCTAAAGATGGTGGATATTAAGAGGTTCAAATAGGGGAGCACACAAAGTTCTTATGTTTTTGTTAGAAAATATAACATAGTGTCTGGTATGCTCCCTCTAAAATATTGACTTATTTTAATGTATGTCATGTCCCAATATTTAGACATTATTTATATTAAAGATTTAAACATCATATATGATTGTTTCTTCAAATTGGGTCAATCCAAATAGTAATTATATACAAATATTTTACATTTATAAATAATAAATAAAATACAAATATTATTATAGTCATAATATAATACAATTTATAAATAATGATATGAATCCTTATTACCATAATTATAATGATTATTAAATATGATAAACTATAAAATATATTATAATGATTATAAAGATCATAAAATATAATATATCAAATATTATTGCTAATAAATAGAATTATTAATGGAAAGACCGACACTATAAAGGCTGTCAATAAAAAGTCATCAGGCAATATTTATTAATCATGATATATTAATATATGATAAATTCAGATATGATATATATGAAAATGGTTAATAGTAAGCAGCGCTGTATTAAAAGAGGACAGATTAGTTATGAATAGCCACCTACATTGGAAGGGATATATCCCTTACCAATTGGTGGAATATGGAATATTAGAGGGATATAAAAGGTCAGCGGAAGGGAAGAAAGGACAGCAGAAAATAATGATCTGATATAGAAATTCATAGCATCAGTAAACACAACAGCATAACATTAAAGAAGAAAGAAAAGGAAGAATAGTCCCCAGTAGCCAAACAGTGTATGTCTATTTTATGTTTGGTTTATGTTTATGATAAGCAGGTATGTATATTTTGAAATTCGTGTTTATTATTTTAATAGTATGTTACTATGGTGTACAATCATGTATATATGTATATCATTAAATGTATTTCTGAGTATCATAAATCTAAGTTATCATATATTTGCATAAATCTGAGTTATAAATTATTGCTGATATGACATAATGGGTATGTTATTGATCTTTGTGTAAGAATAGAATATGTGATTACAATATGGAATAATATTTGTATTATTTGATTGTGATAAACCACCATGATTGAGGAGATGGAGGGCCTACAACGAGGGGAAACAACGTTGGGGTCATCCTCTAAGTACGCCACCCCATGGTGGATGGCTGAGGCCTACCACATGTGGGCCAAGGGGGCATGAGAGGCTACCCTTGGGCTTAGAAGTAATGATTTCTGGGACACCCTACTGTAGTTGCACCCCTAATCTTCCATCATGGAAATTAATTGAATCATAACAGGAAGCATAATGGTTCTGATAAGGAGAGTGGTGATAGGACGCCTCACTAGGCACACCACCCCATATGGATGGCAAGAGGCCACATGGGGCCAAGAGGGGTGAAGCACCCACTCTTGGGCCTAGAGTAGAGGGTTTCTTGGGCACCTTATCAAACCATTTTGTTCTAGGAATTAGAAACCCTAACCCTAAACTTGTGGGATTTGAATTTTTAGGGTAAATTTTAGTATTGTTCTAATAGGGGACATTACAATGTATTTCACAAATCATTTCAATGGAAAATTAGCTAAAATCATGTAGTTTATGCCTAATGTTTTTGTTAGTTTTTAATGAAAATTCATTTTTTTATGAATTTTGAAAGTGGACGCATCTTCAAAATGAAAATTTTAAGCATGTTCCCCCCTGATTTTTTTGAAAACTAATCAAAAATCATTTTTTCCATGCATATAGAATTGAGTCTAGAATCTCAAAATGTAATTTGTTTCAAATTTTGATAAATGCATAAGTAAAGACACCATAAATACTAGACATAGGTTTTCTATAGAAAAAACACATTAGTAAAAGAAATTCAGGATAGAAACCTTAATGTTATCAGATTTTTGAAACAAATACATGGTTAGAAAGTTAATAAAAATTAAAGTCATCCTGACATTTCTTCATATTAACATTGAAAAAGGTGGAAACCTGATGGAGAGCATGCTCAAGATTTGGTTGATTTTCTAAGTTTTGTTGAAAACACATCCTTGGCATCCAAAAGGTAGGTCCAAACCTTTGGGTTAGATTCCCAAGGCAAATACAACCCTAAGGGTTAGAATTTCCTAAGGAAAAAAATTATGCTCATTTTATAACATGAGCACATTATAATGTGAATGCACTATAATGCGAGAGTTTTATAACATGTTCACATTTTAGATCAATTAAAATCCTTTGGATGATTAGTTAAAGTCCTATAGAAAACTGATGTCATCCCTCCATCTTCTTTAACTCTAGAGTAGCCTCATGTCTAGGAAGAGATAATTTTTATATTATTAGGTGATGATAATGAGGAAGATTCAAGGTGTCCATAATTTCAAATAGAAGAGGTAATGTTGGAAACAATAGCATCATATGCACATTGTTAGATGAGGAGATAGAGTTAGATAGATGGATAGAGGAGAGAGAGATATAGATGGAGAGAGATAGAGAGGGGAGAGAGATAGTGAGGGAGAGAGATAGAAAGATAGAGTTAGAGAAGGGGTAGATAAATAGAGCAAGATAGAGAGAGGTAGAGAGATATAGAGATTAATAGGTAGATAGATAAATAGAGAGGGAGGATAGAGCAATAAAGAGATAAAGGGAGAGATAGAAAGAAAGGGAGAGAAAGATGAAGAGGTGTAGTTAGAGATAGAGAGGGAGACAGATGAGACAGAGAGAGGGATGATAGAGAGATAAATAGATAGAGGGAGAAATAGATAGAAATATAGAGACAAAGGGAGAGATATGGGGGATAGATATAGAAAGGGATAAAGAAAGAGAGATAAAGATATAGCATTAGAGAGAGAGAGAGTTAAATAAGCCTTTACATAATGTTCTTCAAACCTTGAAAATCTATTATAATCCTTTTCTAGCATGTCAATTTAATGGTTCATGGAGGAATTATTGTTTAATCAGATCATATTGAACAATAAAATTATGCATATTCTAAAGTATCATAAAAAATGACAACTCAATAGTTCTACCACTCTATCACATTTATTAAAGGTTCTATGATATGTAGCGATTACAAATTCATTCTACATGATTTAGAGAGACAGAAGTAGAGATAGATAGATAGGGAGATAGAGTGAGGGAGAGATAAAGATCGAGAGAGGGAGAGATAGAGAGATAGAGAGAGGGAAGGGGAGAGAGAGGGGGTTGAGATAGAGAAAGGGATAGATACAGGGAGAAAGATAGATAAGAAGGGAGATCTAGTGATAGAGATAAAAATAGAGAGAGGGGAGAGACAAGGAGATAGAGAGTGATGGAGAGATAGAAAAGGAATTTATACATGGAGATAGAGAGAGATAGAGGTAGAGAGGGATAAATTAAGAGATAGGGATATAAGGAGAGATAGAGAAAGGGAAAGAGATGAAGATATGGAGACAGACGGGGAGAGATATACATGTGCAAAGATGGAGAGAGAGAGAGAGGCAGAGGGAGAGAGAGAGATTGTTTAGGTGGAAAATTGGATTTGTTAATGTTTTAATCTTTATGTGTTTAAATTTTCCTCTCCACTAAACATTGAAGGATCTAGAGTCAATTGACAAGCACTATCATACTATAGGTCACTTACAAATGTAGGGAAATTTGGATTAGGGAATTTAATTATTAATTTTCCTTCTCGTATGCCCAATTAACCATTAAAACCCTAATTATGCAAATACGACAACAAATTGATGAATGACGGAAAAAGCTCTTACACATAGAAGTAAACTACCAAATCCAAGAGTACCTATTTTTGGGGTTCTGAAGGGGAATAGTTGCGGACACTAGAGCAGGCACCCTAGTACAAGGTACCAATTTCTTCGTGGGATCTGGACCTCCTTCTAACACTGATCAACCCTGTCACTTCTATTTTCTGAAACTCAGAGGTGGAGGACACTAGAGCGAGCACCCAAGTCCTAGAAGTGCTCTTGTGTCCTTTTCTTTAGATCCTGAATCCTTGATGCATGCTAGTCCTTCCTGCAACTCCACTTTTCCCAAATGTGACACTTGTAACCTATAATCACAAGACTTGGTTTAGGGGTTGTGGTGTTTAGAGGCTTGCCTCAGTCAAGCCCTGGAGGACACTTAATTCTCTGAACACCGTTGTCAAACAAAGAGTGTGTGCCCTTGTGAGGCAGAGGCAAACACCAAAGGAATCAATGATGAAAATGTAATATTATGTCACCTTGTATTGAAGCTCTCATGGAGCAAGAGGCTATTCATGCCATGAGGAGATTGATGCTCAAATCTGCAAATATCAGCACACAAAACATACAAGTCTGCTCTTGCAACACAATAGAAAGCCTTCAATCACCTTAAGAATGCCTAAAGTTCACAATGATCATCTAATTGAATCTAGTTTACAAATGAATGCCTAAGCATGTTTATATATGCATCTATAAACACTCCCGCCAAGGTTTTCAAAATTCAAACTTACCGTGTCGGCAAAGGGACCTAATAACGGTCACTAACTGACACCTAGAAATTAGGGCTACCCCAAAATAGGGCAGGACTAGGTCATGGGCGCCCAAGTCCTCCCCCCTATTTTGGATAGGGTACAATTCAAGGGGTCCGCCTAGGTCAAATTTTCCATGGAACCTAGGTCTCATTCCATCGGGGTGTCAAAATATGAACTAAAATGTCCTAAATGCATGCTAAAGACCCAGGAGCTAAACCTTATGAGGGAAAAGCTCCTAAGGGGACATTTTACGATGTTACATTTAGCCCCCACTTTGATGTATGTATAAACACGAGGCCAATACATGCATTAATGTAAGGTCACAAACACAACAAACACATCAAACATAGAGAAGACATGCCAATCGCATGGAAAACAATAACAGGCACACAAAACACAGAGAAGACAATCATAGTCATGTAGAACACGGAGAATGTAAACAAACCTCCCATAATATAGGATGCACTACCCTAGGGCGCAGGTCTCTATATATATGGGGTAACACACACGCAAGACACGCAAAACCTCCCAAAATGTAGGAAGCACTACTTGAGGGTGCTGGTCTCTACATATGGGGCAACAAACATGCCACACAAAATAAGAACGCCAAAACACACACACTTGAAGACACGGAGAAAACATGGCAGACAAACGATGGTGTGTTCCCTATTTCTAGGCTCATCACCATCTCAGGCACATTACAGGCACACACCGATGATTGGGCTTCACCACAACAATCACCGAAAACATGCTTAAGGGTTGAGTTAGTCACAGAACTGCTCCCCACCTCCGTAGAGGACTTTTGAAAATGAAAGGATGATACAATCTGCTCCAAGAAATACACCATCCCTGCCTCTGTAGAGGGCTTAAGAAAAAGGATATGCTTAATATCCCACCTTCGTAGAGGGCTTAAGAAAAAGGATATCATCGATATCCCGCCTCTATAGATGGCTTACATGATTGATTGATTGATTAGAAACAAACTCAAGATGCATGATGCACTACCCTAGGGCGCAAGTCTTTGCATCTGAGGTCAAACACATTGCTAACATCTATAACAGATAGCTTACCTTATATATATGCCCCCACCTTAAGGTAGTTGATATCAGTTATCAATATCAAGCACATTAATGTAGGAAGAAAACACACAAGGGAACACTGACTTTCACAAAGCCTATGCCCCCTAGGGGTGACATGTACTTTTACGATCGCCAAATGTTCCCACAAACACATCCCTGCAAGAAACATGTTAGTGCCTACAACATCATGATAAATAAGAACATCAATGCATATGATTAACCACACAAAGAGTCAAGGTTATAGAATGAATTCATAGTTCAAGGATAACCGTGGGGCTATGTCACGAAGCTCTCCGAATCGAGTACCACCAAGGATAGATTCAAAGGCAAACAAAGGCACATAGAGTAGAAGTATTGTTAAGGTTTGTAAATATGACAAAAACATCATTAAATTCACTATGTGAAAAGCACGAGTGCTTCCACTAGCCAAGCGTCAGATAAGATATGCAACCCCATCGTCATACTAGGAACCAAGTCCATTTTTTTTATTTCTCTTGAAAGGGACACTAGGTCCACATCAGTATAAATGTTTGTCATCATCCGCCCACTAGGTGGAAACACTAGAGGAAGGGAAACAATAAATAAGACAGTAGAAACAAGTTTGTTAGGGACAGTCACATAGGAGGGTGCCCCCAAGTCACCAACCACAATGCTGTGTCTACAAGACACAACACACAACAATGAAATTAGAGAGAGGCAATTTAGAAGAATGATGATACAAATAGAAGGTCACAATAGAGGTGGTTTCCTAGTATCCTGAACCTTACGGGAGAATCTGAGGTCATCCCAAGAGGCCTAAACAACATATAACACATCACGGGGGAAGCACATCACGAGAGGGATAAAGGGTTAGAGATACTTACCTGTAGGGCCACCGCCAGGCTAAAGATTTTCTATAAGAAAATCATCGTCGTCATCTTCCCACTCCCTAATGTTGGAGGATAGTGGGACATATGGTACCATAGCCAAATTCATATCTTGTTCATCATGTTGTTCATCGTTAGGATCGTCTTTCTTTGGTTGAATGTTAGGATCGATGTTTTCTTGTTGAGAGGCAAGGTTTATAACATATTCTTGTCTTATTTTTCTTCTTTTTCTTGCTTTTCTATTTCTCTTTCTTCGACCACTTATCTCTTGTAAGACAAGGCCTTGCTCTTTCATAGGTTTTTACAAATTAGAAGATGAAGCACCGAGATCAAACCTCATTTGTTGCAGTGCGATATTTTGTTGTTGACAATGATCTCCCGATCCTTGTAAGGATTTCAAGGGAGAAACCTCATCATAGGGACCTTGTCCTTTCGGTCTAAAGTTCTCTTCACATGTGGGTTGTTTCTTTTTTGGCATTTCTTGCGAAGGAGGATTAGGTGTTGGATGTAATAGTTTCACTTTGTAATTTCTATAGCTCAAAAATGTGAAGTCTATTCATAGATCTAATTTGTCATTATTTTTGTTGCAAAAGTAATCCAATGTGAAGTGTTGTTGTGTAGTTGGAGGTTTGTATGTATTTCAATGAATGACATGCATTTGTCCATTCAAAGGAAATTTAACACATTTATAAATAGTTGAAGGGACTGCTTTCATAATCTTTAATCGAGGGATTCCAAGTTTTATGTCAAAGGTATTAGAATCAGGCATAATATCAAACCATTGTTCAACATGTTTCTCAAATACAGCTACTAATAATGAAATCTTACCCAATGGTTTCTTTAAGGTTCCCGTATGTGTCTTAATCATCAAGTTCGAAGGGTTATAAGGACATTGTATTAATTGATTTGAAAAGAGGAATTTTTTAGTGAAAACATTAGTCATGAAATTAGGATTGATAAGAGTTCCATATACATTGTTTCCAATTATTTTCATAGTGATGTAAAGAGGTCCTTCAAAATCACTAATTGTTCTATCGTGAGGTGTAAAGATAATTTCAAGTTCAGGTGCTTTTCTTTTCATGTAAGGTCTAGGAGGGAACCTATTATTGATATTGTGATTAGAGGCCATGTTTTTGTGCTCAAATCAGATTTGAAATCTTTTTCAAAAGTATAGCAAAGATTAGTGCAAAGCGATATACCCTGAAATAGCCTCAAATGCTTGACTTTTTGATAAGTTTTCAATGCTAATGAATGAAACAAAGGGTGTTGTAAGGATTTAAGTCAAGGGAAGCAAGTTATATGTCTGATATCAGTCCAAAACAGCAATATGATCACTCTCAACACACTCTTGATGCAAATTCAAGATAATGCCAAGTCAAAATATAGTGAAAATATGTCAAAATAGGCACTTTTTTGACCAAAATTCAATGCAAAAGAGCATAACAAAGGGCATTGTGAGGAAAATGATGATGGAAAAAAAATAATCAGTAATAAAAGCCACTTGGTGTAAAAATACCCAACACAACATGCTTTTAGTGCCACTTAAAGTCAAACCCTAGTGAAAATATAGCAAAAATAGGCTATTTTTCATAGTTTTTCAACTCCAAGACCTAGCCAAAAGGGGTGTTGCAAGGAATTTTAGGAGGGATAGAAAATAATATCAATGATAATAGTCACCTCAATCCATAAAATTGATCACAACACACTTGGAGTGCAAACTAGGTCAAACCCTAGGGCAAAAATAGTCAAAAAGTGTAGTTTTTCGCCAAATTTTCACTACAAGAGCCTGTTAAAAGGGTGTTGTGAAGCTTTTTATGAGGGGAAGCAAGTGATTACCCTGATAGAAGAAAAATAATGCAAAAATACCTTTAATAACAAACTATTGTGTGGTTACACAACATGCCCCAATTTGACTTGACAAAACAAGGACCCAACTCTTTTTTTGTTGCTTTGGCTTGTTGTTCTTTCTACTTTTGGCAGTCTGGTAAAAGTAGGTCATGCAAATAACCCTGTAAGGGGGTAGATAGGTCACCATGATGAGGTCAGTTGTCAAAGTCAGTATTTCATATCATCAACCTCATATTTGGAAAGTGCATAAAATTCTAAGCAGGTTTACCTTTTGGATCACCCTGAAATTCACTAAGGGGAGAAAGTTATGATAAGTCCAAGTTCTAGTCAAACCTGATATTCCGAGGGGGGATCATATTTCAAACATCAGTCACATTATGTAAGATCACCCCGATGTAAGTAAATCACCCGCTAATCACTTAATCTACAAAATCTGGATGTCAATTTTACGTGATAGCTATTATTGGCCCGTCAAACGACTCCATATATTTTGCGGGGCTCATATTTTAAATATCACCCTATCGCAAAACATCACCCAATGCCAATATGATGATGACATCATCTAAACTCGATGAACAAAAAAATCACCCTCATGGTGACGTCATCATTCTTTTTTACCTCACGGAGACATGTATCCAATGCCCACCATGTTCAATAATATGATGGTGACATCATTACATCACAATGCCTACTAATTATGGTCGTGGACATGCTGAAGTCATCTAGATCTTGTTTTCGGGGGTCATTTTAGTTGCGGGGTCACATTTTAAACATCCCCTGATCTTAAAATCATGACCCGATATACACATGGTCAACCTTTGACCACATCACCTAATTCTTTTGCATTAGTTTTGCCACTCGAAGGTGGAGGGTCATTTTACCTAGAGGGGGTCATATTTTCAATATCACCTGATCTTTCAAAGATCACCCCCTCCCCTGTTTCCTAACATTAAATGAGCTTAAATGCGGTAGGTGGATTCCCACCGACTGCGAATACAAATCAAACACTTGGCATCATCCATGGATTCTCTATAGAGAACCAACAGATTTGATCAATTTAACCCAGTTTTACCCTAATCTACCCTATGGATGAGTTTAAAGGTAAGTTTCCAAGGTTATTTTCATTTACCTTGCAAAAAAACAAGAATTTACAGAGCGCAGAAGTCAAACCCTCATACGAGCTACCTGTGAACAGATGAGATCTTTCAGTGCAATAGATCAGGTGATTATCATCATTTGTGGCCCTTTTCCGTAATCATCCATCTAATCTAGGAGAAAAGCGTTATCAAGTAAGTAATTAAAAACCCTCATGTTGTCATTTTCTGCATATCCAGGTAGTATGTTCTTATGCTTTGGATCTGTAAAAATGCATATCATAATGAAGTAAAGATTAATAAATATAGTATGCATGATGCCGTGGATATATAGTGTTATATGAATGCATATGGATATCATATGGTAAGACCAGGCATGTTTGTTGTAGGAGTCCATGGCGGACCTCTGGTAAAATAGGTCTAATGCAGATTTTCTTAAGCCCATGTATGTTCAACCCAAAGGGATGCAATTCAAGTATGGCATCATTGGGGACAGTCACCAAGGATATATAGATTTGGTAGCTTGGTCTACTAGAATAGATCATGACAAAGATAATACCCTTCTGGATGCAGTATATGTATCAGGAATGTGGCATGCCGTCGGATTCCCATATGCCATGGAGACCCTAGAACTGGTGGTAGAATGTGTCAGAAACTATAATCCTCATACAAGACAACTGGAGAAGCATGGAAGAGTTTATGCTGACTTTTCAGTTAGGGGCATCACATCTACTTTCAATTTACCAGTTGGAAAGAAGGTAGTCAGTGTGGATCTATAGAAACTAGAGATTGAGTATGAAAACAATAAAAAGAATGCAAGGAAGAGGATGTACCAGTGGAGGTCTAAGAGCAGCACCTACACTGCCTCTGCTAAGTTGCCAGTGCACCTATACAAATTTGATTTTGATGATGAATATCAATACATGACTACCCTGCTCAGCAGGATGACAGGCCAGCCTCATGTTGGAAACTTCAAGAATTAGATGTTTGGAATCATCCAGATGATCCTTTACACAGATAATAAGCCATTATGGGCCAAGGTCATCAGTGATGCATTAGATGAACAGATGAAGACCCTGGGAGGTCAAGAATGCTCATTCCATATGACCTCATATGCTGTCTATTCATGTGCCTACAAGGGAAAATTTAATGCACTAACTACAATAGGTAAGATTGGTGGTGGTGTAGATGATGCCCACATATGGGATCATTATCCTCAATTACAGAGAAGGAACTACCTCTTTGATTACAAATTGGTGAATGATGCATTCTCTATGCATCTGGTTAGAACTATGGAAGAGGACAGAACCAAGAGATTAAGCATGGAAGCTCAAGAAGTTGTATACATACATGGTGCCTGGTTCATCCAGTATGCCACTTTTTCATATATCAGGATAGAGGGTTTTGAAGAACAACCCCTCCTACTACCCAGGTACCCTACTGATGGGGTGGTCCTGATAGAATTTTTGAGAAAAATATCTACCATACTAGAGGCATACAAAGCACATAAGAAGATACCCCCAGTACTATTTCTAGTATCTATGGGTTGTTATATATGCTCAGATTCACAGAGCATAAAGCATGCAATAGGTGGTCTGAAACTGATGTGTTTGCAGCCATTTCCATTGGCTAGATCATATGACCCCTATGCCAGGATGCATAAAATAATGGGGAAGCCTATACATCGGAGGCACCTGGAAGATTTCTGGACTGATTGTGAGGATGAAGCAGAGGTAAGAAGAAGAAAATATCAAAAGCTCACCTTAAATCAGATAAGGACATTTGACTGCATCCCAGTGCTAGTGCAGCTGAAGAAGGATGATGTTAGGACCATGTCAAATGAATATGAAGATAAGAAGGTGTATAATGACACCATCTCAGCCCCTGATCTAACACAACCTGAAGACATTTCCTTGGATCAGTTTACAGGTGGGGTGCTGCAGTTAACCCAAGCATGGGTAGATGAACAAATAAATAGGCCGAAGAAGAGGGGTGTAGCCATCACAGTAGATGCCAAGAAGAAAAGGTAGGAGATCCTTGATGAAGAGTATGATGACTTTCTTGGTGAGAAAAGAAAATCTAATGGAGAAATGTTACCAACCCAGAAATAGAGGAAGATAACCCCCAGAGGAAAGAAAATTGATGATGAACCTAAGGGGGTGATAATCGAGAAAATTGCCATACTAGCTATAGGTGCATTAGCATTAGGACAGGCATCCGCCTCATCTACACCACCTCTAATGGATAAACTAAAGACCAAGAGAATCTTGAGGCCGGCTATAGAGACTACAGAAGTACAAGATGAGGGCCAAACCTCACAACAACAGAATAGGGAAGAAGATATTCCTCTTGAGGAAGAGATAGTAAGTGAAGAGCCTACAGGTGATGACCTAATGATGGTCAGTAGGAAGAGGAGGGTGCCATCATTGACATCACCACCTAAGAAACAAAGAACATCTATGAGGGGTGATATCAGGGCTGATCCCATAGTATTAAGAGGAGTAGGTGGTGAAGTGTTTAGAAAAGAAATGCAGCACGATGTGCCACTTCCCACCATTATCAAGTTCAAAATTGAGAAAGTAGAGGAACAAGTAAAAGAGACCTCCAAAGTAGGTTAGGGTGGTCCTTTCTCCTTGGAAGACACCATAGACCTATCAAATGATGAGGTGGTGTAGAGTGTAGCCTCTGAGAGGATGGAGACCCTTGCTTCCAGTACCCGTATGACTCCACATGGGACCCCATCAGCACATATGGCAGTATTAGAAGAGTTGAAGCAAACAACTCAAGAAGAGAAAGAAAGTAGCCCAGAAAGGGTAGCCCAACAAATCAGGCTTGACAAGTTAGTAGATCAGGTAACTAGCCCTGTAGTAATAGATTTAACATACAGGAAGGATATGACCCCTAAAGACAAAGCAGGTACACCTGATATAACAGAGAAAGTTGAAGAAGCCAAGCAGGCAGAAAGAGAGAGTAATGCTTTGGATATGGGCCAGCAACAGCAGGATATACCAACTGAGCCAAAAATAGTTAAAGTCCAAGAAAAGGGCGAGGGTGATAAGGACACGTTAGGTGATGATGCCACCCAAACTCAAGAGACTACAAGAGAAAAAGATACATCAGGTCATGAAGACCTTAAGACACCAGAGGTCAGTACATCAGGTGCAGAACAAAAGGTGACCTAAGATCAAGGTGATGCACCAGGACCAAACATACAAATAGCCACGGATACCAATATGCCTCAAGGTGAGGAACATAATAAGGTGGATGAAACACATAAGGAGGGAGTGCAAGATCAAGCACAGGATCATCATGTGGACATTCCACAAGATCCTCCCCCATAGAAGGATACCCCTCAAGAAGAAGAGATGCAACAAGATCACCCTCATGAAGAGCATCGTGAGGAAGAAATCAGGAAGTCACCTTCTCCACCCAGAGTAGAGACAAATATTGGAGATCAAGGTGAACATGAGGATGATAAAAGACAACAAGGATCTAGAGATGAAATGCCTTAGTGGCTTGGAAAGGAAATAGGTACGGAACAAGGCTTTGAAATTCAAGAATTTGGCGTTTCTACCTTGTTTGCAGAGACAATCATGAAACCAAAGAGGAAAGCCAGGTTGACCTCAGCTATTAGAAGAGATCCTGCTACAGGCAAAAGGACTGCCCAAGTAGCACTTCCCAATGTAGAAAAGGAAAAGGGTAAGATCACCCTGGAGGAATTCTAGATCACCACTGTTGATTTGGGCTTTGCCAATGAAGACCAAGAGGGTCAAGAAGGGAAGGATATCATTGATTCTTTAACCCAAAGGGTAAAGAAAGAGAAGGAGAAAAATAAATAGTACAAAGAGCACATTGCTCAGTTGTATGCATATATAAAGGGGTTGATTAACCTTGATAATACACCAATTGATCATGCAGTCCCATTGACTATCATCTCTCAGGAGGAGGTTAACAAGTTGGACCTCATGAAGCATCAAGCTATGATCATGGATAAGTGGATGTTATTAGCACTCACAGGAGTTGAGGAAGTATTGAGAACCTCTTTATAGAGGTGGAATTCTTTGAGCACTTTGAAGAGGAAAGTGGATAAAATGTAGAATGAAATGGGAAGGAGGTCATTCCAACTAGAAAAAGCCTTAAATGCTCTAAGTGAAATAAAGAGGATTGATCATTAGGTCTTGATAAATAGTCAAGTATTAAATAATAACATGGCCCTGCTAGTAGATGTATGGTATGAAGACATCAGTTTCGAACGCGATATCCTAAAGAAATGCAGTGGCAACCTAAGGGATATTAGTATAAAGTTGCATAGTATGATGGCCTATGAGGTGGAAATCCTTGAAGCTCTAGAAGGAAAAGCAGAGGGGAAGATTGAAAACCAAGACACAAACTTTGCTATCAAGGCTCTGCATGACAATTTCCAGCCAGTAGTTGATGATCCTCTCACCCACCTAACAGAAGAGGCAATGAATAAGATCATGAGGATCAAGGTTAGGATAGAAAATTATAATGAAACTTTAAAAAATAGAAAAGGCAAGATGGAGGCACTCAAAGATAAATTTCAGGCTCACAAGCATGCTATCACTAAAGCCAAAACCCAAGATGGTGGGGAGGTAGATAAAATTGTACAAGCCTATGAAAATATCAGGATGACAATGAAGGTCCATATATAGGATGATGTTCATCAGGGTGATAGTGATACAAAAATTGATGAAGAGCATGATCATGATGAAGATGAAGAAGATAAAGAGGAGGAACCTAAGGAATGAAAGAAGATGCAGTGCAAAGAAGAGATATGTATCATGTACTCATAGGATAATGAGTCACCCAGATGGTTGCCAGCTGGCAACCTGTGCCATGAGAAAGGTGTTGACTAAGTCAAAGAATGATTATCTATCATTGATCTTAATGGACAAATCCTAACCTTAGGTCATTTGTAACCTTTCCCTCACCTTAGTCTATAAAAGGTGCAGGGGTGCCATATTTTGAATATTCAGAAACTTAATTGAAATTTGATTGTTGAAATATCAGGAATTATTTCAAAGTTGTAAACATACATGTTTTGCATACTAAATGAAAGAGAAGACAATTTGATTACAAATCATCATAAATCTTGAGTAATCTGTGTTTGAGATCTTGATACATTCTTTGATCAGCTGTGTCCATTAGAGTGCTTGTCAGTCTACATGTGTTATTTTCATTCCTTATCCTTTGAAGTTAGCATCATCCATATCTAGCTGTGGAACATCCTAGTGAAAATATGGTTTGATTTCTTCTCCTCATGACTGTATCTTGTATGTATGTGGTTCAATGGTTAAAGATTCACCAAAATTAGAAATATTCTTTTTAAATTTCTTTCAATTTCATAACAATTCATCATCATAATTGCAAATAACAGAAGATCAAAAGCAAATAACATGAAATATGCTGACATCTCGTAGATAATTGGAAATACATAGTATATTTAGAGTTAAAGCATGTTAAATTGACAAATATCATCCAAATCCACACATAAATCCATGAAATTCATGCATATATCTACTTACAGACACATCATTTGAGTAAATATACTATGTAGAAGAAAGAATAGGTTCATGATGACTAGTAATCAGAAGAATCGATCAAACTTGCAAATACATCAGCTATCTTTGAAATAGGGTAGGAATAACCTCTCTGTGCAACAAATTTATAGGAAACAAATTCTACTGATCATTTAAACAAATGTAAGGCCCCTTGAAATGGAAAACAGCATGTCACATCAACCTCTGAGTAACATCAGATGATCATGACCTGATGAATGGAGACTTGGAGTCATTAACTTATCCTAAGTTGATCGTACTTTACAAGATAATAAATGTTGTGCAAATTTTTATGCATGTTGTTATGACTCATCATCATCATCAACACACACCTATGGTGCAAGTTTATAAAGTCGATAAGGCGAAATTTAGTGAAAATTGTTGTTTTTGAAGCCCTAGGGTTGAGATCTTGGGACAAAATGCTAGGTGAATGCTTTGAAGTCTGATTTTTGATGGAAATTACATATTCTTAGATATGAAAATGATTTTCAAGCTTAAACATGCAAAATGCCCATGCTAATTTAATGAAAATGCATCAAAATTACTAGTTTTTGTTGAAATTTTCAACGCAAAAATGCAAATATTTTAAATCTAAATGCAAATTCACACTAAAATGCAAGACTAAAGACAAATGTCAATTTTAATGAGTCTCTAAAATTAGTAGAAAAATATGATAATTTTTTTTGCCTACTAACCCTAGATTTTTGAATTCCTATGTTATATAAAATTGTCAAAATTTCCACAAAACCCTAGCAATTAAATGATGAAAATGCAATCTAAAATTTTGAATTTTTGTATTTTTCTATAGTTTATATCAGATCTGAAGCAAGAATCAAGAATTAGGAAAATTTAGGAAGAATTGATGCAATTTAGTAAGCCCAACAATGCAATTTTTTTTATTTTCCAAATTTTTCATTTTTTTTTGAATTTTGCTCAATGAAATAAAATGAATGACTAAATTAATGAATGAAATCAATCCAAATCTAAAGACAAACACTCGAAAAGTTGCAATTTAAGTCCAAAAACATGGGTTCACCAAAATGTTTAGGTGGAAAATTAGATTTGTTAATGTTTTAATCTTTATGTGTTTAAATCCGCCTCTCCACTAAACATTGAAGGATCTAGGGTTGAGTGACAAGCACTATCATACCCTAGGTCACTTACAAATGTAGGGAAACTTGGATTAGGGAATTTAATTATTGTTTTTCCTTCCCTTGTGCCCAATTAACCATTAAAACCCTAATTATGCAAATACGACAACAAATTGACGAATGACGGAAAAAGCTCTTGCAGATAGGAGTAAAATACC
Source organism: Cunninghamia lanceolata (assembly GCA_027924645.1). Lineage (NCBI taxonomy): Eukaryota > Viridiplantae > Streptophyta > Pinopsida > Cupressales > Cupressaceae > Cunninghamia > Cunninghamia lanceolata. The sequence goes on from BSBN01000754.1 coordinate 767,345, forward strand.
AAATCACAGAGTACCTATTTTTGGGGTTCCAAAGTGGAATAGTCAAGGACACTAGAGCAGACACCCTAGTCCAGCGTACCAGTTTCTTTGTAGAATCCATACATCCTTCTAACACTGATCAACCCTATAACTTTTGTTTTCCCAAACACAGAGGTGGAGGACACTAGAGTGAGTGCCCAAGTCCTAGAAGTACTCCTATGTCCTTCTTTTCTTTAGATCCCAAATCCTTGATGCCTGCCTATCCTTCCTACAACTCCACTTTTCTCGAATGTGACACCTATCACCTAAAATCACAAGACTTGGTTTGGGGGTTATGGTATTTAAAGGCTTGCCTCAGTCAAGCCCTAGAGGACACTTAAGTCTCTGAACACCATTGTCAGAAAAAGAGTGCGTGCCCTTGAGAGACAGAGGCAAAAACCAAAGGAATCAATGATGAAAATATAATATTATCTCACTTTGTAGTGAAGCTCTCATGGAGGAAGCGACTTTTCATGCCATGAGGAGATTGATGCTCAAATCTACAAATACTACTAGAGCAAATGTCTCTTCAAAATCTATCCCTTCAATTTTAGAATATCCTTTTGACACAAGCCTTTCTTTATTCCTTACAACTTCTCCACTTTCATTCAACTTATTCCTAAAGACCCATTTGGTTCCAATAACATTTTTGTCAGTATTTCTAGGAATGAATTCCCAAGTTTCATTCTTCTCTATCTGTATTAGCTCTTCTTCCATTGCCTTAACTCAGTTTTCATCATTACAGGATTCCTTCCCAGTTTTTGGTTCAACTGTAGAGAGCAAATAGTAATTCAATTGTTCTTCTCTAGCTATTTTCCTTGTGAGTACTCCTTTCTCTTTGTCTCCAATAATTTGATCTTTAGAGTGATTGATTCTTACATACTTGGGAGTCTTAGTAATTTCTGGAACTTTTTCTTTTTCACTTTGATTGTCTTCTTTTTCAACTTTTTCTTCATAAGTTATATCAATAGGTTCATCTGACTCATAGGCACTCTAATTTGATGTTTTTCCTTTGCCTTCATCCACCTTCACATTTGCACTCTCCACAATATTTTTAACGTTTTGTTGTAGCACCGATAGGCCTTACTCTTAGTAGAGTATCCAAGGAAGATTCCTTCATCACATCTTGCATCAAATTTCCCTAGGTCTTCATCTCTTCTGATATAGCACTTGCTTCCAAAGACTTTGAAGTATCTTACTATTGGAATTCTTCCATACCACAATTCATAGGGGGTTTCAGTGCCATTACCTTTCACTTGAACTCTATTTTGAATGTAGACATCAGTATGTATAGCTTCTTTCCAGAAGACTTTTGGCAGGCTTCCTTCCTTCATCATTGTTTAGACAGCTTCTTGAACTGTCTTGTTCTCCCTTTCCACAACTCCATTTTCCTGAGGACTTCTAGTTGATGACAACTGTCTTTTTATTCCTTTCTTTTCATATAAAATATTAAATTTATTTGATGTGAACTCGCCTCCTCTATCAGACCTCAAGAATTTGATTTTCAACTCTATTTCATTTTCAACCATTTTTGAACTTCTCCAATGCTTTAGATTTGTCTCTTAGAAAAGTAACCCAAGTCATTCTAAAATAATCATAAATAAGCATCATGAAGTACCTGTCACCTTGTAGGACCACATAGATCTGTATGAACTAGATCCAACAAACCGGTAAAAAAAATTCTTTACTCTTGAAACTTGTTCTTGTCTACTTCCCCAACTAACGTTCCTTGCAAATAGTATTGGTGGGTTTCACAAGTTTTGGTAAATCTCTTACAATCTGACCTGAACTTATACTTACCAGATTATAAAAATTTATATGACACAACCTTCTATGCCACAACCAACTTTCATCTGCTTGGGCTAATAAACAGTAATCATTAGTTCGTCTTAATTGACAAATGTTACCTCTAGTCTTCTTACCAGTAGCAATCACAGTTCCAGAGCTTTCCATTATGTTGCATCCATTGTCTTTGAATCTCATATCATAATCTTTGTCACATATTTGACCAACACTCAAAAGATTGTGCTTCAAGCCTTTCACATATTGGATATTGTTAGTATTTTGTTTTCCATCAAATGAAATAGATCTTTTTCCACAAATCTTATGAGTTGCATTGTCTCCAAACCTAACCAGTCCTCCATCATATTTTTCCAAACTTACAAACATACTTTTGTCACCAGTCATGTGATGTGAACATCCACTATCCATAATCCCTTCATCCTTGTCTTTCCCAACCTGAACAACAAAAACACTTTCTTCTACTAGTTTTTCTTCCTTCACATAGCTCACAGTATTAGTAGACATAGGTTCTTCTTTAATAGCAATAAACATCCATTTATTTGCACTAGTACTAGCATCATCAAATTCATCATCAGTCACACCTTCATCATCAAAATCTCTAACATAGTAGCATTTCTTTGGAGCTCTAGGCCTGTTCTCAAATCTTTTCTTATTCCTTTCAATTCTTTCAGGACATCTGGAAGCATAATGACCTACTTTATCATATGATAAACATTTGAAAGGTAATTTTCCTTTGAACTTACCAGAACCTCTTTGCAATCTATCAACAAAGTTGGCTTCAATTTCATCAACCTCATCATCAGGTTCTACATTGTACTTTTATGCTCTGGAGATCTTTTTTATGAAGTACTAGCTTTGAAAGCAGTTTCTACTTTTGGCAGAGCATCACCAAACTCTCTCATTTTAAAAGCAGTAATCTTACCAAGCAATTGATCCTTATTAATATTTGTCATAGTAACTATTTCTTCAATTGTAGCTACCTTGTGAGCATAGGATTTAGGTAATGACCTAAGAATTTTCATCACAAATTTAGTTTCATCAATAGTTCCTCCCATACCTTTGATTCCAGTAACAAGTTCATCAACCTTTTGCATGAAGGATGTTATGTTTTCATCTTCTCCCATTTTAAGACATTCATATTTGGCTTTCAGTCCCTACAATTTGGCACTCTTTACATAATCATGTCATTCATAAAGATTACTCAGCTTATCCCAGACTTCTTTAGCATATTCATAATCCATGACCTTTATAAAATCAGAATTAGTCAATGCACTCAATAGAGCATCTCTAGATTTTATATTTATCTCATATTCTTTGACTTCATCTGCAGTTGTCAAGCCATTCTCCAGCATGGTATATTTAGTCTATGTCACTTGCCATACTTTATAACCAATACAAAGAAGATGGCTTTTCATGTGAATCTTCCAAGTTGCATAATTTGTCACATCAAACTATGGAGCCTCCTTGTAAGCCATCTTGGATCTACCTCAAGATGTTAATCTTACCACTAAGAAACCTTGCTATGATACCAATTGTTGAAATACACCAGAAAACTTAGATGGGGGGGTGAATCAGTTGTCACAAAAACTTAGAATATCAAACCATTAACAACACAATTACTAATAATTAGATTTATCCATGAAAACAAGAAACCAAAGACTTAATCACAATCACACATCCAACATAATAGAAACCATATTTTACATGGAAAACCCTAAAAGGGAAAAAACACAGTGGGTGCTAGCCGACAAAAATATATGAGTTATAACAATACTAAAAAATAGAGGCTCACTGCCCAAATTGCTCACTACAAAGAATGGCTCACCGCCAATGGGTGGCTCACTACCAAAGTGGTGAACTAATTAAGTAGCATCTACTCCATGCCAGGATTTAGCTCCATTGAAATACAATATAACTTCTCTGCTATGCTCTTTCACACCTCCGCACTTATCTCTTCATATTCTCTCACTACACACTTTTTAGCAACTCTATTACATGCTTTTATACAATTTATCAACCTTGGAATGTACATCAAGGTCGGCATTACATTCATCAACCACTGGAACATTCTCAAAGGTTAGCATTACAATAATACAAAGAAATAGGTCTAGACGAATCAAATGTAATCCTCCATACCACAAAATGCTTCTACAATCTTTAATGCATCTCTACAAATAGTGAATACAACCAAGTCAGCCAAAACTAGAGTTAACACTAGGTCTTCTAAGAACATTCTTCTTTAATAGTACAAAATTCTCCTTGAAGACCAATCCAGAAGTAGGAACATGATCAGGAGACATCCACAAGCACATTGTAATCATCAGGAACAATAGCACGTTCTCTAATCACTCTATCAAGAAGATTCTTCAAACCAAAGCACAAGAAAAATACTGTCAGCTACTGTTATAAGAAAAAGATCACTTGTGGACCACCAAATCATGAACCATTTGAGTTGAAGGCACATAACATCATCTCAGACTTAACTCTAGAACTGCAGATCAAAATACTTCAATGCAGAGGAATGTTGAGCATAGTAATTTCTCCCTGTCACTACTAAACATACAAAAAAAGATGTTTTCAGTTTGGTGATCACAACTCACTCAAATCTTCATACCGGAGGCTCAAACTTGGAACATAGAATCATCAGACAGACTTCTAAATAACTTCCCATCCACAGACAAAAATATTCATTCTACAAAAAATGTAGAGTATTCTTTTGGATTGTTCTTCTGTATGCAATACACTGTTTCCACTGCAACTTACTGTTTCTACTAAAGAAGCTAATTTTATCAATATACTCAACATCAAGATCACTTACATAAATAAATACAAAGCATATTACTTATTACAAGAAAGAAACAAGATAGGATCATAGTTGACATCAATGACAACATAGATATGTTGACATCAATGACAACACTGATTAGGCACATACTTGTAATAGGATGTTCATGGTATCTCAACCACAAGTGCAACCTACTACTTGTGCTTCAGTGCAGTCAAATGAACTCAATGAATGGGAAGCACCCTTAATACAAATTGAAACGGTTGGGAGCCTTCCAAATGAAGATGAAGAAAGTGAAGGAACATTTCATAAAGAATGGAAAATATGAGTGTTAGTCAGAACTAATGATCCTATCATATTTGAGTTTCCAAGAAGCTACATTGGATATTTTATAGATTTGAGACCTGGACCCAATGGAAGGATGAATATCAACTTTGTTCATCCTAACAAGTAAAGGGAGCCTCAATCTCCCTTTTAATTATTCTAATTTATACAAAACATTCAAGATAGGAAAGATGTAAAGAATTACATGAAAGATCAATTCGACATGCTAATGGAATTGCTAAGGTGTGATGGAGTCTTCTATTAGACCCCCGTCTATCAACAATATTTCTAGGATTTGCTCTGTCACATTACCAAGGGAAACCATAGAGTTAGAAAGGATAGAACCAAATGATGTCACAAAGCCCTACAATATAGGAGAGCTCATCCTAAGAAGAGGTAGCACAAAAAAAAGAAAAGAAGAAGAAAGAGAACATTCACAGAGGACTGGAAAGGCCCCTACATGGTCAAAGAAGATGTAAAAAATAGTGTGTATCTCTTATGCACAATGGAGGGAGAGGAATTTGGAGATACAGTTAATGCCTTTCACCTCAAAAAATATTGTTTAAAAAATCATTAAAATACAAAAAAATCAAATATTCCAAAAATACAAAAAAAATAAAGAAATAAAAAATGTCAAAAAGAAGTTTTGTTTCTTGCATTTCAGTATCATTTTGTTCATCTCGCATTATAGTGAATCACTCTCTCTTATGTTATTTTCTTTTCAATAAGGAGTCTGAGGTTGCCTAGGTATATGTGATCCTTTTAGGTCCTAAGATTCCCCATTTTCACAATCACCATCCTCCCCCTTCATTCCCAGTGATTCTAATCAAAGCCTTGCTCTTAGCTTTACACTGATCCTAGTCTTAATGAGCCAAGATGTTAGGTCTAAGAAAAGTCAGTATTCAAACCTATAATGCTCAAAGGAAGCTTGTAAGTAGACCTTCCCAATTCTTCCCTAGTATAAAATAAGTCAAGCTAGATTATGAAAACTTTTGGTGGTGCTCAGCCCCTTATCTTCCCTAGACAAAAACATTAGGAGGATCAAAACTTTGAAGGAGTCAATCTAAAATACGAGTGAATAAAAAAATGAGTAATAAAACCCATAATAGAGAGACTAAAGTTGTTGCATATCCAAAGTAATCAGAAAGCTCAAAAGCATTCATTTTCATAAAAGTTAAAAATTCAAAAAAATGAGAAAATCAAGTGAGGCATTCTAGAAAATACAAAAAAAGAGAGAAAAAGAAAAAAAAGAGTTACAAAAGAGTGAAAGAGAGAATATTGTTGAATTTCCATACTCTTGGGTGGAGATCAGTCTGAGCTCGAAGCCTCAACGGTGACATTCTACCAAAGAAAAAAAAAGAGAAAGGTACAAAGTGCGCACACACACACACTAGATGAGAAAATCCAAGAGTCCATTATTCTTTAGGATCATTTTCTATCTAGGGACCCTTGTTCTTTCCCATTTATCCTTTACCCTTAGTCTATCTTGCTTTCCATTTATGATCTAAGTCTATCAAGCATCATTAAAATTTGTTACTTGTCAAAGTCGAAAGCATGTCAAATTGTCTTATCTAAATAAGGATCAATGTTTAGCCTTTAGCAAAGCCCAAATATAGAAGCACTCCATTTATTTCCCACTCCCCACTTGTGTTCCAAATTCCTAATCTCATGGAATTGAATAGGTCTCTTATACCAGAATAACCTTCAATCTTCTAGATTGAAAATCATATGTTCCATAATGCATATATACCAAAATCAGAAAAAGGGTTCCAAAGCAATAAATTCAATGTCATAACTCATGGCATTCCATAGAAGTAAAAGTTTCATTTTCAACATCACTTGTGTTCTTGCATCTGCATATCATCACCTGCATTTCATATATACTCCAAAAAAGTTACAAAAACATGTCATCGTTATCATACTTGCATTCTTAAGTTGAAGGTCTAAAAATAATCAAAGAGTTCTTGGACTTCGAAAGTGCAAAAGAGATGAGTATTTATATGATAGGAAAACAACAATAAAATGACAACTTTTCATTAATATATTAGAAGTTTACATTTACAAGAGTAGAAGAGCCAAGACAAAATGCTCTCGAAGGAAAGTAAGCCTCCCTATGCACGAGGGCATAGTTTCAAAAGGGACCAAAGGAAAACAAGCTCAAGCAAAGTTCCCTCCAATAGAATCCTTAGGACTCCTAGTCCTTTGTCTATATGTAAGACTTGTCTCTCCATGAGACCTGTGTGAGTAGGGTGCCCTATTATGAGTGTGAGAATGTGAAGGTCCCGTAGTACTAGACTCTTGCTGCCAAATCCCAAGGTGATCCATCTCATGAAGAACCTGATTCTCACCCCTAAGGATGAGACTCTCAACCTTCAACATAGTGCTCTCCTGACATCCATGATAGGTGATGGAACCATATAAAATTTTTCATGTCTCTGATGGTTTTGTTCCCAACTGTATGTCACTTGATCATTAGATTTCAAAAATTAGGGTCTCTCTGCTAGAGAAAATGCTCTGAGTAAGCTAAATTTGCTAACAACCCTCATAGTATGAAGTCTTGCAAACAACCACATATGATATAATTCTTCAGTGACTGCTTATTTCCTATCACCATCCTTTAAAGTCTTCCCTCATGCCTTCCAACAACATTGTTTACCACCCCCTCACCAAGCAGTTACCATCTATAGCCCGCATCTAGAACAACTTTATTCTTAAGAAAAGAGTCAACCCAATTGGTCATCCTTATCCTAAAGCAATAGAAGTATTACACGTGTCAAGGTCTAGTCCTACTAACCAATTTTGGAAAGTGGCACTAACAGATTTGTTTCTGACAATCCACCCAGGGAGAGACAAAAGAAGCTAGCCTCAGCAGAAATGCAGAAAGGGTGACAACTGGTAAAGGACCATCCAGGATGGCATGGAGATGGGTCTTGGGAATTACAAAGTAGTTTCTCCTTGATTCCAACATTCTGCCATACTCCACCAAAGGAACTTCTGAGCGACTGGGGAATGATGGAATTTGGACACATGGCTTTCTAAGTGATGGGATTGTTACATTAATGGCAAGGATCTGACTTGGCATGAAATGTGATTGCTTTTTTTGGGAAATGCTCTGATCAAGTACAAGAGATCAAGATCCGATGGTTATCCGCCATTTCACCAAGATCATATCTTTGACCATATCCTTCATATACAGAATGGTGGATGTCATCTTAACTACATTGCAAGAAGGACTTCTCCTTGGGATCACAACTGGAAAAGGTTGTCTAGATGGCAAGATAGTATTGAAAAAAGCAAGCAGTAAGGTCTAACCTAGAATGGGATCAAATCAGCACCGTCAAGTTACACTAGCTGAGATTGGGATCAACAGCCTAATTTTAAAGTTATAAACAAAAGGATTTGTTGGTACTAAATCTGACTAGGCTTCATTACAAAGCATTAATTACTTAGGTGTGTGTGAGGTCTCCATCACCACCGCTCCTGAGGAATTTAATAACTAAATAATTTGGCTTATGCAAGCTCAACCTTTGAAAATCTGTGCCTCTACCATGATTGACCTTTCACCTACTATGTGATGAAATTCGATGTGATGACAATGCTTAATTGAGAGAACCAAGTCACCTGATCTAGCAAAATTCAATGCAAGAAGTTATATTTGCAGTTATGCGGAATTATGAAATCCAATCTTTCTATCCATTTATGGTAATCTTTAAGAGATTTCTATTTATGGCTGTAATGTTTTGAAGTGACTGGAAAATTAATACACCATAGATGTGTGGATGTATGCTTACATCCTGAAATTTCCATAAAAGGCAAGTGTTGATGTTACCATTCATACTATTTAAAACACTCTGATAGTATGGCTTTCCCCTGTTCTTTAGGATTTTCTTTCTTGTTCTCATGGTTCTTGATATGTCCTTACATAATTAGAAAGACCTGGAATTATTTCCTTTGGAATCAGTGGTACAAGAAAGATTAGGGGGCAATAGCAACACTGTACAAAGTTCTACAGGCATTTCTTCTTCCTTTTTCTTCATCCATTTTAATCTCCATACTCTGGCCATCCCTTATGACTATGATTTGGCAGATTAGTATCAAGTGTGGAGGAAACTCATTTTTCCTTCTAGCTTCATCCTTCTTCTACTTTTCCTGACAAAGCATCATCTCTAGTTGTAGGGATGTTTCATCTTTGGATGTAGCATATAAGGATAGAATGCTCCTATTTTGTCATTGCTATTGTTGCTCTCACTGGATGGATGGTATGCTCATATCCAGTCTAATGTGATTTCATCTGGTCTCTATCTAGTTGAGCTGGTTGGTGACCACTCAATTATGAAGAAGGAATCACATCCCTGCAAGTGACAACAGGCATAAAGCGAAGAACTCCAGTTAATGGGGTTTTCTTCTGATATTGACAATTGCAGTCATTCTTAATTGAGGAAGCTAAACTTGATAATGAATTCCCTTATTTAACAAATAAGTGGCATAGGATGGGTATAAGAGCTTCCACAACATCAAACAAATGACCTCCCATTGACATCACTGCCTATTTCTCAATTAAATTCAGAAGACATGTTTGTGGAAAGCGCATACTTTAGCATGTACCAAAGGAAACAAAACACACAATTGTGAAGTGGTTACACTAGCCTCTTCTTGTAGCTAAATCTTATGGTTGCATAATAGTTGTAACTTATTTTTTCATAAGCATGAAGCTTGTTGCTCCCTTACCTCTATAAAAGGGAATTCAGGGCTTATGAAAAAGCATTGGTTCGAGGTCATATTTCCATCCTTAGTCTGAAATAGGGATCAATCTAGTCAGGGAGGAGTTGTAAATAAGTTTGTTTTCTACTAATAGAATTAGTTGTCTATTTTTTAGGTTTCCAATTTGAGTCTCTTCTGGTTTCTTGATAGTATTATTCAAAAGATATGATGAAAGTTACTAAACAATTTACTTTACAAATTTTATTGAGTTTTGAAGTATACTGTCTCCTACTTCATTTACATAGTTTCACATTATGAATATATATTTGGTTAATGATCATCTTTATTCATCGACATACTCTTTCCTGTGCTGGCATATTTCTCTTATGGCCTTTACTCAAGGACTAATGTAAAAATTGCTATTGGAAAATATAAAATGTGATTCGGGTGTATAGGGATAACTAAGTATGGTTGATTCCAAAACTAGTAGAGTATTTTCAATGTAAGGCATTGTTATACCTTTATAGTAAACTAAGGTTTGTTACATAACTGCTTATTTAGTTTTTATCATTTTAATCTTTTTTGACTCTTTGGCCCTTGGATAGGCATTGATCTATTCGTAGATACTACACTGAACTTATGCCCCTCTGATTATCCTCACAACATTTTAAAAAGTCAATCGAAATATTTTCCTTTCTAGCAATAGGCTTTTAGGATATTATTTTTGATTAAGTTAAGTTTTACATGTTGCTTTGCAAAGAATAAGATAAGAGCTTAAAGAATCTAGCCAATCCCTTTACTTTAACATGCATTCTTTCAAGCAATTTACAAGGAACATATCTATGATAGGAACAGTATTGACAAGCTAAAATCTCTAGAAGACCCCATCCATTTGAGTAGAACACTGTTATCCTCAAGAAAAGAAGATATCAATTGAAGAAAGATATGCAGGGAATTAGAAATAAATCCATCTACATAGGAACACCCTCCTTGGTTTCACAGAGCCTAAAGTGCATAGGAAGAAAAGGGGGATTGAGAAAGCCTTCTCTCCCTAATCTCCTATTCATTGGCCAATCCCTCAAGGTAGATTAATCATTAATAATTGGCTACTTTATAGATTTGATACGAGAATCAGGTTAGGAATTTAAAACAACCAACAAATTGGTGACTCTATTGGGCAACATTTGTATAAAGTTCTAAATACTAAGCGCAGTAGATTGTCATGGGTTTTTTAGAGTTTGCATAAAATATGTGTTTATTATTTTTCCCCAAAAGGGTGGAGACTCTACCATATTTTGAGATAGATGTAGTATTGTTACATGAAGTTTTATACATCAAAATGTTTCATATAACCCTACTATGAAACAAGATTCAAAAGGGTTGATTTTGAAGAAAAAATAATACATTCCTCTATGAAGCAGAGGTGGCGACTCTATTGGAAGGGATCTGGTAATGTAGTCTAGTATTATTGATTTTGCTTGAAAATCAAAGCATAATTTGTACTAGAAACAAGAAATTATTTTCAAGTATATTACCAAGCTTCAAAAAATCTCCTAAAAAGTTTAGAGATGAATAAGCAGCAACCTCACTTCTTTTATCAAAGTGAATTTGTCATGGAAAGATATAGGTCTATTAACTTCAATAGTATTTATGGGTTTCCAAATCATATACTCAATTAAGTTAGAGGTCAGATAACCAAGTTCACTAATGATAAATCCAAAATAGCTAGCAGCCATTTACAAGAATTTTGTGACTTAATGGGAGATTATGAGATAGATCATTAAGATGTAGTCATAAAATTGTTTGTTCAAACTTTTAGGGGGGAAGTTAGAGATTGGTTTATATATCTACCCAATCAGTCCATCTTTTCTTGGCAAGATTTAAGGTCTGCTTTCAAGAAACAATTTGGGGAAAGAATAGATGTAGGTTCTTTAATTAAAGAACTCATGAAGATTGAAAAGGAAGATAAGGATTCAGTCTGAGCTTTCAATTTAAGATTTGCCAAAATAGTGAGGGAAATTATTGAAAATATCTGACCCAATGAGGCTATGTGTTTGATCATATATTTAGGTACATTCAATAAAAAAGATAGTTATCGACTAAGAGATAAGAACCCTACTACTATGAGTCAAGCATATTCCTTAGCCATAAATACAGAAAATAGTTTGAAGCATGCAAAGATAAAAGGTTGTGAGTTTATAGAAAATGGGAATAGAAGGAATAATGGATCCGTTTGTTCCCCCATCTACCAAAGGGAAGATAGGATGGGCTATTCTGACAAACCCTTGTCAAACCAACCAATATATAGCACTCAGTATACTGAAGGGGATAGGGATTATGATCAAAATAGAGGAATTCTAAGTTTCTGTAATCCTATTGCTCATTTTTCCCCTTAGTATTAGAATAAAAAGAAATCCCCAGAGCCTTACAAAGTAGCTTATGAGATAATGGAAACCACAATACATAAAGATATATTAGTTAAGGAAGTTCCTTTAACTTGTGAAAGAATGACAAGTTGTGAAGATATCTCCCCTATTTGTGAGGAAGTCTGTTCTACATCAGAAACTCCTAGGGAAGTAGCTTGCTTTGAGTTTGAATATCAGGAAGGATTGATCGTTGTTAATCATATAGAAAATAGTGAGCAATTATTAGAATACTCACGTCAAAATAGTGGGGGTTCTAAATCAGATGATGATATATGCTATCAGAGTAGTGATATTGGAGATTATGTAGATGAAATGCATATAAGAGACAACCCACTATTTGAGGAACCTATGGATTTATCAAAAAGAGAAGATATGGAGCCCTATAAATGCATTAAAAATCCACTATTTGAAAAGGATCATAAGGGAACTAATGAAGCAATATTGGTTCAACATACAGAGGAATGTAGGGGGATAAGTACTGAGTTAATAGATCAAGACCTAAATTTTCAGCCCGGTAATATCTCCCATTCCTATATTCATCATCAAGATGACAAGCCAGTTCAGAAGGTAGAAAACAAAAGCAGAGTGTCAAATTTCCATAGCAAAGCAAAATATGAGTGTTTCAGATTTGACATTGATCTAGGAGAATTTAAGAACTCCCCTACTACCAATTATAAAGTGGATTATGATTGCTTTTATTTTTTAGATTTATGGAAAGGGCAAAAATTAGGAGATGATAATATTTTCACATGGTTGGAAACAATTGAACCAAGTGTTGAATCTCTTTTTCATGAAAATATATATCATTTATCCTTGGTTTAGTACAATGGCATAAATCATGGAGAAAATGAAAGTAATTGTCCAACCAGCTATCCAAATTTCTTTGTCAAGAATAGGTTGGATTTCAATGAAAATTTTCAAAGCAGTTTAATAGAATCATTGAAGAATAAAATATTTGATAGAGGTAGGCTGGATTTTTCTCTACATAATGGCTTAAGGTCATTATGTGTGTGTGTGTGGTCTGCTCCTCCAAAGATCTTCTATGATCTCTCTATTCATGATAGAACAAGCATCCCCAACTAGAGCCATTGATGGAACCATATAAATTTTTTCATGTCTCTGATAGTTTTGTTCCCAGCTCTATGTCACTTGATCATTAGATTTCCAAAATTAGGGTCTCTCTGCTAGAGAAAATGCTCTGAGTAAGCTAAATTTGCTAAAAACCTTCATAGTATGAAGTCTTGCAAACAACCACATATGATATAATTTTTCAGTGATTGCTTATTTCTTGTCACCATCCTTTAAAGTTTTCACTCATGCCTTCCCACAATGTTGTTTACCAGCCCCTCGCCAAGCAGTTACCATCTATAGCATGCATCTAGAACAACTTTATTCTTAAGAAAAGAGTCAATGCAATTGGCCATCCTTTTCCTAAAGTGGTAGAAGTATTACACGTGTCAAGGTCTAGTCCTACTAACCAATTTTGGCAAGTGGCACTAGCAAATTCATTTCTACCAATCCGCCCAGGGAGAGAGACAAAAGAAGTTGGCCTCAACAAAAATCTAGAAACGGTGACAACTGGTCAAGGACCATCTAGGATGGCATGAAGGTGGGTCCCGGGCATTACAAAGTGGTTTCTCCTTAATTATAACATTTCACCATACTCCACCAAAGGATCTTCTGAGCAACCACGAAATGATGGAATTTGGACATGTGGCTTTCTAAGCAATGGCATTGTTACATTAATGGCAAGGATCTGACGTGGCATGAAATGTGGCTACGTTTTTTGAGAAATGCTCCAATCGAGTATAGGAGATCAAGATCTGATGGTTATCTTCTATTCCACCAAGATCATATCTCTGACCATATCCTTCATACGTGGAATGGTCGATGCCATCTTAAATGCACTGCAAGAAGGACTTCTCCTCGGGATCACAGATTAAAAAGGCTGTCAAGACAACATAATACTATTGAAAGAGGCAAGCAGTAAGGTCTGACCTAGAATAGGATCAAATCAGCATTGTCAAGTTGAGCCAGCTGAGATCAGGATCAATAGCCTAAATTCAAAGTTATAAATGGAAGGATTTGTTTCTGCCAAATCTCACTAGGCTTCATTACAAATCATTAACTGCTCAAGCATGTTCAGGGTCTCCATCGCTGATGCTCCTGAGGAATTTGATAACAGAATAATTTGGCTTATGCAAGCTTGACCTTTAGAAATCTGTGCCTCTACCATGATTGACATTTCACTTGTTGTGTGATGAAATTTGACATGATGACAGTGCTTAATTGAGACAACCAAGACACCTAATCTGGCAAATGCAAGAAGTGATATTTGCAGTTATACGGAATTATGAAATCCAATCTTTCTATCCACTTATGGTAATCTTTAAGAGATTTCCATTTATGGGTAGAATGTTTCAAAGTGACTGGAAAATTAATACACCACAGATGTCTGGATGTATGCTTACATCCTAAAATTTCTATAAAAAGGCAAGTGTTGATGTTACCATTCATATTGTTTAAAACACTCTGAAAGTATGGCTTTCCCCTATTCCTATGTGTTCTGTTTGCTCCCTGGTTCTTTAGGATTTTCTTCCTTGTTCTCATGGCTCTCGATCTATCCTTACAAAATTAGAAAGACCTGGAATTATTTCCTCTGGAATTGGTGGTACAAGAAATATTAGGGGCAATAGCAACACTCTGCAAAGTTCTACGGGCATTTCTTCTTCCTTTTTTTTCATCCAAATTGGGATCATAGATTTTAATCTCCACACTCTAGCCATCCCTTATGACTGTGATTTGGCAGATCAGTATCAGATGTAGAGGAAACTCATTTTTCCTTCCACCTTCATCCCTCTTCTACTTTTCCTAACAAAGCATCATATCTAGTTGTAGGGATGTTTCCTCTCTAGATGTAGCATCTAAGGATAGAGTGCTCCTATTTTGTCATTGTTGTTGCTACTCTCACTGGGTGGATGGTATGTCCATATCTAGTCTGATGTGATTTTGTCTAGTCTCTGTTTGATTCAACTGGTTGGTGACCACTCAATTATGAAGGAGGAATCACATCCCTACAAGTGACAATGGGCATAAAGCAAAGAACTCTAGTTAATGGGGTTTTCTTCTAATATTGACACTTGCAGTCGTTCTCAATTGAGGAGGTTAAACTGGACAATGAATGCCCTTATTAACGCTTGCATAGGATGGGTATAAGAGCTTCCACAACATCAAACAAATGAATTCCCATCGACATCACTGCCTGTTTCCCACTTAAATTGAGAAGACATGTTTGTGGAAAGTGCATACTTTAGTATGTACCAAAGGAAACAAAGCACACAATTGTGAAGTGGTTACATTGGCCTCTTCTTGCAGCTCCATCTGTTGGTTACAAGATAGTTGTAACTTCTTTTGTCATAAGCCTGAAGTTTGTTGATCCCTTAACTCTATAAAAGGGAATTCATGGCTTATGAAAAAGCATTGGTTTGAGGTCATATTTGCAGCCTTAGTCTGAAATAGGGATCAATCTAGTCAGGGAGGAGTTGTAAATAAGTTTGTTTTCTACTAATAGAATTAGTTGTCTGTTTTCAGGTTTCCAATTTGAGTTTCTTCTAGTTTCTTGCTAGAATTATTTGAAAGCTATGATGCAAGCTACCAAACAATTTATTTTACAAATTTTGTTGAGTTTTGGAGTAAACTGTCTCCTACTTCATGTATACAGTTTCACATTATTAATATATATTTGGTTAACGATCATCTTTATTCATCAACACAGTCTTTCCTGTGCTCGCGTATTTCTCTTATGGCCTTTACTCAAGGAGTAATGTAAAAATTGCTATTGGAAAATATCAAATGTGATTCGAGTGTACAGTGATAACTAAGTATGGTCGATTCCAAAACTAGTAGAGTATTTTCAATGTGAGGCATTGTTATACCTTTACAGTAAACTAAGGTTTGTTACATCACTGCTTGTTTAGTTTTTATCATTTTAATCTTTTTGACTCTTTGGCCCTTGGATAGGCACTGATCTGTTCATGGATACTATATTGAACGTATGCCCCTCTGATTATCCTCACAACATTTCAAAAAGTTAATCCAAATATTTTTGTTTCCAGCAATAGGATTTTAGGATATTTATTTTGATTAAGTTATGTTTTGCATGTTCCTTTGCAAAGAATAAGATAAGAGCTTAAAGAATCTAGCCAATCCCTTTACTTTATCATACATTCTTTCAAGCAATTTAGAAGGAACATATCTATGATAGGAACAGTATTGACAAGCTAATATCTTTGGAAGACCCCATCCATTTGAGTAGAACACTGTTATCCTTAAGAAAAGAAGACATTAGTTGAAGAAAGATAGCCAAAGAATTAAAAATAAATCTATCTACATAGGAACACCCTCCATTTTATAGAGCCTAAAATGCAGAGGAAGAAAAGGGGGATTGAGAAAGCCTTCTCTCCCTAATCATTAATAAGTGGCTATTTTATAGATTTACTGCGAGAATTACGTTGGGAATTTAAAACAACCAACAATAGGCAGGAGTGAAGACATCAGTGTGTTGTACAACTCTAGGAGGCACACAAGGATCAACCAAAAGCATCTATTAGGTTAGCCTAGTGAAGAGACTAGCCAAACGAATGTTGACCTAGAAAAGGAAGTCCCTCCACTCCTTAGCACTACCTATGGAGCAAAGCAAGGATAAAAGGTGTGATGGTCCTTGACATAGAGTAAAGAAAGGAAATGATAGTGTGAAACCAATAAAATAAGAGTAGACTTATGTGGGTCCCTAGGAAGCCAGGTAGGGTGAAGTTGCCACATAGCCTTATTAGAATGAGGAGGTCTAGGTACTGTGGAGGAATCCTCAGGTGTATTATCCTCATCAAAATATATCTCATGTGTACCCTCTATTGGTCCCTTATCAGATAAGTAGAATCAAAGTCATCCACAATAATGAGTCCATTGGAAGGAGCTCCTCTCCCTCCCCTCTATCCCCCTCTCAGAGTCCTAGAATATCTAGTAATCAAAACCCCAAGAGTCAAAGGAGTCCAAATGATGGTCCTTCACCCAATCTCTTGGACAGATCTGTAGCAATTTGAAAGTGGGCGCAACCCCTCTAGAAAGTCCTCACCAAACTGCTATGAGATGTGTTCAACATGATGAGCCTCAACAAGACCATTACGATCCAAAAGCTTTGATATGCTAAGACAATGCTCCTTGATCTATATGTCATGAGACCATCAACCCTCCATATTTGTGTAAGGGTCAAAAATCATATCTGCGTCTGTATGATTAGCCAAAACATGTAACAAAGTATCAAACTGGCCCACATGAGCCCATCTAGAATCTCTCAGTAGTCACCAGGTAGGAAGATGAATCTCCTTCTAAAACAACTTGATATGCTCAAAAAGCCAATTCATGATCAGAGAGGAGTGGCTAAAAGCAAGAGCCCTATTGAAATACACCAGACAAATGAGAGGGGGGTGAATCAGTTGTCCCAAAACTTAAACACTTTTCACTTAAACATTAATCACTTATCCACAATTATTATGATTTATCAATGAATGCATGAAATCAGAAGCTTAAACACAGATGCAACATTAAACACAAGAGACACTAGACTTTTATGTAGAAAACCCGAAGGTTGGGAAAAACTAGGGAGAGGATTAGCTCTTAAAATATATTGTAATCTTTGAAAAATGATGTTCAAGTTGTTGATAATTGAGAGGGGGGGTGAATCAGTTATCTTAATTATTTCAGCTTTCTGAATTTCCTTATCAATTAGTGTAGTATTAAGTTAAGTAAGCAAACATAACCATGAAATGGAAATAACATCAATACACATGACACAATGATGTTGATGTGGAAAACCTTGTTAAGGGAAAAAAACATGGGGTGAATAACCCAAGATTGTATTCTCTATTAGAAGAATAAGATAGTACAAAATGACACTTGCCAATTAGGGCTTACTACCCGAGCACACTGCTCACAAGAGGCTCACTACCTATAATAGTTTATACAAGGAAACTAGATACTTGAATTGATGAGAAGCATCCACATATGCTAAGGTTCAGTTCTAGTTAAGTCCAATATACTGATCTGCTGCACTTCATTCTTACTCTCTTAGGTGCTACTGTCTTGTTACATTCTAGACCTGTCTTACTACCTTCACACTGCTCTTCTACTTTTCTTCACACACACAATACACCACACACACCTTCACATCCAAATCTATTTGGTATATATATCTACACAAAGGATTTCATCCTCTTTCTAGTCGGCATCTGAAATAGTCAATATTTTCCCAAACTCTAGTCTGTCGGCTGAATCCTTGCTTACCAAGTGATGTGAATCAAGGAGATACTTATAAAATTCATCTAACATGTCAGTCAATCATGGATGATACCTTAAGAACCTTGATCACAATCAATATCTCATCCGGAGTAATTCTGATCCTCTCTCGGTTAGTTCTTCCTCTATCTACTCTACCAAATCGGACCCCAATACTTAGATGATGATATCTCTTCACTCTTTCATCACTGGAGACTCAATCCCTGGAATCTATTAGTCGAGGTATTCTTCTTGACTTCCCCAAGTCTGCACTTTACAATGATACTTCCTATAAGAGATCTGGACCTGACTGTCGAACCTTGCTACATGCTCTGTTCTTGCTTACCGGACCAAAGTATTCTTCAATCTAACTTCCGGTAAAGATACACCATGTCCTGCGGATGTGTGGAGTGGTCTTTGTTGCCATCAATGACAATACCAATGAAGCCACACAGTGTCTCTTGCCAATAGAAGCTTGGTCACTCCATGAGCCTAGAACATACTGGCTCACTGCCATGAAGTACAGCTAGGTCTAGCAGGCTCACTGCCTCAACCCTAAACCTAGAAAGATTACAATAAGGGTTGTTAAACTGTACTAGCGACTCATTGCTAGGCTCACTGCCAAAATCAACATCTTCTTCATGTCTGAGATTATTACATTGAAGTACAATAGTTCCTCTACTCTGTTTTGCCTTATCTCCTCGCCCTTTTCCTTATCTTCCCATTTTCTCTCTAGGACACTTTTTTCATGACTCAATTACAAGTATTTATACACTTCATCAACCTTGGAATGATCATCAAGGTTGGCATTACAATCATCAACATTGGAACAATCTCCAAGGTCGGCATTACAAATATTTACAAAATAGGTCCTAACCTATTACAACATTATGCCAAGGAAATGAAGTAAAGATGTATGCGGATCATGCCACACCTTAGATAGGACTCAAACACAATCTTCCATGCCATAAGACACTTCCATAATCTTCAAGGAATCTCTACAATTACTGGAATTAACCAAGTCGGCTAAGACTTGTTACACGCTACATTATTTGGGAACAATCTTCAAACATGATCTCTATTCCTTAACGTAGACCAATGTCAAGATAGGAACATGATTAGGAGACATCCACAAGCATGTTATAATCATCAGGAGCAACCACACGAACCTTAACTAGTTTAGCTATAGGAATCTTCTCACTAGAACACATCAACTTCATTGTCTTCAACTGACATAAAAGAAAGATAGCTTGTGGACCACCAAAACATGAACCACTACAATTGTAGGAACTTATCATCATCAGAAACTTCACCCTAGAACTGCAGAGTAAAGTACTTTATTATGGAGGAATGCCAAGCAAAATAGTTTCTCCCTGTCACTAGAGAATAATTAGAGAAAGCAAGTTTTACTCTGGTGAATGCAACTCTCTTAATTCTTCACACCGGAGGCTCGAACTTAGGATTTAGTATCTCCAGACATCCCTTTAAATAACTTCCAATTCATAGACCAAGATATTCAACTAGTGAGAAATGCAAAGTAATCTACTGGACTGTTCTTTAGTATACAACTCACTGTCTATATTGCACTTCACTGTAACTCACTTGGTTCTTTCGGAGGAGCCAATTTTCTCAATATCCTCAACATAGAAAGCTTCTAAACAAGTAATAGGATAGGACATAGTTGAAACCAATGACAACAAATATTTATTGACATCAATGACAACACCGATTAGGCACATACTTGCAACAATCTCCCCCTTTGTCATTGATGGCAACATATGATGTGAAAAATTGCAATAGCCATCAAGAGAGGATTCTCCCCTATCTCTTTAATCATCTACACTCTTTTTCTTTCTAATTTTTTAACATGACTTCTCTCCCCCTTTAACATTCATGGCAAAGGGCACATACTTACAATTTGCTGCTTCTGAACCAAACTTTCTTCTGAACTCTTTCCATCTGACTACTGCCCCTTACTTGATGCTTTCTCTATTTGCAACTTTGGTCTTTCTCATGAACTTATTTCCTTCTTTAGTTATTTAGATCTTTCTGCTATTGCACTATTTCCTTTGTCAGTAACACTGCAACATTTATTTCTCTTTATTAGAAACTCATATTGGCATTATCTATCTGCTTCCCCTGGGAGATAACCTCATAATCCTCTTGTCTTCAGTAACCATCTTTGATTTTTTCTTGCACTACTATAGCTTTTTCTTTTTACTGGTCTGAATTCTCCCATTTAGTGGTAGACATCAAACTATATTTAATTCACATTAGGACCTTCACGTGCATATCTTGTCTTCTCAAGGCCTTAGAATTGATGGCATCCAACTATGATATTCCATCTTTTATCAACTTTCATGACAACTTATGAGAATAATGCATTTCCATATATCAACACTTGTCTATAGCTTTTCTCCTACATCCTTCCCTGAACATCAATTACAGCTATCAGTTTCCCATTAGTAGCTAAAACAATGCCTTCTTCACCTTGCCAAAATTCATGACCTGTTAGCCAATCCCTTAAGTGCATGTGTGACCAATTCATCTATCACATCATAACTCCCAATGCAGACCATATGAGACTCTAGAATTCATATCCAACATTCATCATTGACCTCTTAACATACCTTTAGAACTGTAGAACAAAATATGCAACCGTAGAGAAATGCAAACCCTTGTACTCTGGTGCTATACACTGTCCTTGACTTAACTTTATTCATCAAGACTTAGACAATTCACAATGTGACTTCCTGGAGAATATATTCACCAAGTGTTTATGAACAACATGCATGAACCACATATAATGATTTTCAACTACAAAGACATACTGACCCAGTCTCTGTCACTTACTTTGCATACTGCTCATACTTAGTCTTTTTAGGCTTCCAAACCAAAATCCTTTCAAGCGATCTACCATATCATATCATTGTGCCGAATCTCAGTACTAACTATCTAGCTGGGGGATTTAGAATTTTCAATATGGCTCCCCCTAAGTCGTAGTCCATAATTTACTTCCCAGAGGAAGTATCTATTCTAGAGTCTGGTCCAGACTCATCTCTTGCTTCATTTACTCCCTTCCTAACCCAAACCTTGTTCATCTCTTTTTCCACCGGTTTCCCCAATTCTGATTGATTATCCTTCTTCATGTTCTTACTTCTGCAAAATTTTGCAAAATGTCTAGGCTTGTTGTAATTGAAGCACATAGTATATTTCTAACCATTATTTCTTCCATTCATCCTTGACCTGCATAGGTTGGACTTATACCCAAAATCATTGCATGTATAACAGTAGCCACTAAAAGATTCAATTGTCTTATTTGTGCCATAGCCTTTTCTCACTTGACTTCTACACTTATTAGCCCTTTGTCCCATTTTATGGCATACATAGAAACTAATAGAATTCTAACTTACTTTACTTTTGCATTCAACAGCTTTATGATCTATTTTATTGCATGTGAAACACTGACTACAGAATGATGGAACATTATGATTCATCTTGATTCTACACCAAGTAGCCTTGTGACCAAACTTGTTACATGAATTACAATAACCTTTGAAGGACGGGTACCTTTGGGCATTTGGTTGCCTAGCTGATGATCTACTAGGTCGGTTTCTTTGATCCTAAATCTATTTGCTTTTGTCCTTTTCCTCAGCATTCTCTTATTGACCTACTCTAGCACCTTTATCTTTTTCAAGTCTCATGCTTTCTTAATCATCAATATTTTTCTGACTTGCCATTAGTCTATCATATCTGACAACACTCACACCAAATTGATCTCATTAAGCCCATGCATGTTTTAGATCAACTTTCAGATCCACAACTTCCTCTTTAAGTTTTATGCAATCTTAAGTTTTGTCTTTTAGATATTCCTCATTTTTTTCTTTTTCTTCATTGTCCTCTTTTAGTTTTTGCTGAAGCTACTTGATTTGCTTTCTCAACTCTTTGATGTAATCATTTGCTTCTATTATATTTCCCTTTAAATCCATATTTTCTTCTTCTAATTTCTCAAGATTTTCAAGTGCAGTTTTGGAATTGTTACTATCAATACTGGAAATCAAGCATAGATTCATTTGATTCACAGCAACTTTGTGTCCTTCCACATCACACTTTGTTTTGTCACTGATGGTCTGTGATCCTTCTTGTGCTTCATTTTGCAGATCCTCATTGATTGAGTGAGAGTAGTTTTGAATATTCTCATTAACTTTGACATTTGTACTTTCAAAAATCCTTCCCAATCTATTGTTTTAATAGAGTTAAGCTTGGTCCAAGATGAATATCCAAGAAAAATGCCTTCCTTGTAATTAGCATTGTCCTTTTGTATTTTAATGAGGCATTTTCTTCCAAAGATCTTGAAAAATTTCACAGTGGGTATTGATCCATACCACAACTCAAAGGAATTCTTTACTTCTTTAGTTTTTGTACTTGAACTCTATTTAATGTATAGATAGTGGTTTGAATTGCCTCCTTCCAAAACGTATCTGGCAAATTTGCTTCTTCCATTGTTAATTTTGTAGTTTCTTGAATAGGTCTAATTGCTTCTTCCATTATCTTATTTTTTGTAGAGAGTTGTTTTTCTATCCCATAGGTTTCACAAAACATATTGAAATCATTAGAGGTGAGCTCTTCTTCTTTGCTAGTTTTCTCTAAAAACTTTGAGTGCATCTAGAATCTCTGATTTATCCTTTTAAAAACTAACCCAAGTCATTCTAGAAAAATCATCAATAAAAACATAAAGTACCTATCATCATGGAGGCTTGGTATTCTTGTAGGACCACAAAAGCTTGTATGAATCAATTCCAATCATCCAGTGGAAGATATTTCTTTATCCTACAATATTTTTCTTGATATTCTTTGACATTTCCTGCAAGTGATGTTGTTCAAGTAATCAATTTCTGGTAGGTCCTTCACAATTTTGAGATGAACTTGTTTTTATTAAATCATCAAAATTTGTATGACAAAGTCTTCTATGCTAGACCCAACTTTCATTGGTCTGAGATGTGAAACCAAGAAAGTCAATTTTTCTGAGATGATAGAGATTCTCTTCTGTTCTTTTTCCAATTGCTATTGTAGCTCCAGACTTGTCTTTGATTTCAAGGGAATCATTCTCAAACACAAACATAAAACCCTTTTTGCATAACTGTCCAACGCTTGAGAGGTTTTGTTTCAAATTTTTTACATAAAGAACATCTTTAGAAATTTGTCTTTTGCTGAAATTGATTGATCCTATTCTACAAATTTTAGGAGTGCAGTCATCTCCAAATGTTACTAGCCCTTCATCGCATCCTTCCAGACTTACAAACTTACTCTTGTCACCAGTCATGTGGTTTGAGCAGCTACTATCAATAACCCAACAATTTTCACTTTGAAACATGACTTCATCACTAGTGCATACTTCAGAACATCTTTGATGATTGACATTCTTTTCTCCATGAATTGCTTCCTTGTACAATCTTTCATTGATAATTGTTGATGAGTATTCGGGTGCAATGATGAGTACCTATTGTCCTTTTGACTCCATTTAGGATCTCCTTTGAGTTGTTAGATTCTTTCCAAAGGAACTTGGATCTGATACCAATTATTGATATGTGCTAGACAACTGAGAAGGGGGTGGGTTAATCAGTTATCCAAAAACTCAAACACTTCTTCACTTAAACATTAATCACTTATCCACAATTATTATGATTTATCAATGAATGCATGAAATCAGAACCTTAAACACAGATGCAACATTAAACACAAGAGACACCAAATTTTTATGTGCAAAACCCCAAGGTGAGGAAAAACCATGGAGACGATTAGCTCTCAAAATATATTACAATATTTGAAAAATGATGTTTAGGCTTGGTCACTTGACAGGCCCAGAACATACTGGCTCATTGCCTTGAAGTACAACTAGGTCTAGTAGGCTCACTGCCTCAACCCTAAACCTAGAAAGATTACAATAAGGGTTGTTAAACCCTGGGAGATGTTAAACCCTACTAGCAGCTCACTGCCAAAATCACCATCTTCCTCATGTCTGAGATTATTACATTTAAGTACAATAGTCCCTCTACTCTGCTCTACCCTATTCTACCTTATCTTCTCGCCCTTTTCCTTATCTTCCCATTTCTGCTCCATGACACCTTTTCCATGACTCAATTACAAGTATTTATACACTTCATCAACCTTGGAATGATCATCAAGGTCAGCATTACAATCATCAACCATTGGAACAATCTCTAAGGTTGACATTACAAACATTTACAAAATAGGTCCTGACCTATTACAACATTATGCGAAGGAAATGAAGTAAAGATGTATACAAATCATGCCACACCTTAGCTAGGACTCAAACATGATCTTCTATGCCACAACATACTTCCACAATCTTTAAGGAATCTCCACAATTACTGGAATTAATGAAGTCAGCTGAGACTGGTTACACGCTACATTATCTGTGAACAATCTTCAAACATGATCTCAATTCCTTAATCTAGAGCAACGTCAAGATACAAACATGATTAGGATACATCCACAAGAACATTATAATCATTAGGAGCAACCAGACAAAACTTAACCACTTTAGCCATAGGAATCTTCTCACAGGAACACATGAACTTCACTTTCTTCAACTGACATAAAAGAAAGATAGTGTTCGGTCCACCAAAACATGAACCACTGCAATTGTAGGCACTTATCATCATCCCAGACTTCCCCCTAGAACTACAGAGTGAGGTATTTTATTGCAAAGGAATGCAGAGCAAAATAGTTTCTCCCTGTCACCAGAGAATAATCATAGAAAGAGGGTTTTACTCTGGTGAATGCAACTCTCTTAATTCTTCACACTAGAGGCTCAAACTCAGGATTTAGCATCTTCATACATCCCTTTAAATAACTTCCAATCTGCAGAGCAAGATAGTTAACTAGCGAGAAATGAGGAGCAATCTACTAGACTGTTCTTTAGCATACAACTAACTGTCTATACTGTACTTCACTATAACTCACTTGTTTCTTTTGGAGGGATCAATTTTATCAATATCCTCAACATACAAAGCTTCTAAACAAGTAATAGAATAGGACATAGTTGACACCAATGACAAGAAAGATATGTTGACATCAATGACAATACTGTTTAGGCACATACTTGCCACAACCCCAAGCTGTGCAATGTGATTAAAGTCTCGGTAGACCATAGCGAAGATGTCTGTCCCCAAGTGTAAACCCTACCCTGCTCAATGCCCTTTATGATTGGTTTCAAGCACCATCTCAAGCAAGTTAAGGCCTTGACTCTAGACAACCTCAATGGGATCAAGCCAATCAAGAATTTCCTCAAGCAAGAAATGTGGAGTCGTGATACTGAAGTAAGTTGAACTCCAATCTGACCCTTAGGGAGACTCACCCCCATAATCTGTGCCTAAGATGTCTTGTCCTTTAGGGACTCGCTAGCTGGTAGAAGAAGTGGGTGTCCTCTCACATAACCCCTAGAATGTGATACACATCATAGAGAGTGATGGTCCACTCTCCTGAAACCTATAGAAACCTGAATGTGTTCTTGTCTGCATCCTAGTACGTCAAAATGTCACAAAAAATGCATGCCATAAGATGTACAACTAGCACATGGCAGATCCTAACCAAGCCTGCTCTCCTCAAGATATCATGATCATCAGTAGATAATGAAGCATACATCTCTAAGAGCCACAACTACTCATGATTGGCATTCCAATGAATGTGCATATCCTCCCAATCAAAAAAGAACTTTACATAAGATCTCTTCAACTAAGAAAATCCTTAAAAATCATAAAACTTGTGAAAATTTCACAAAAAAACATATAAACCTTCAAGATTGCAATAAGCACACAAATTTAGTGCTCAAATTAGATCAAAATAGAGTGAATTAAATGTCAAAAAGCATCAAATTTTAGTTAGAATTGATCTATCAGGGTCACCCCATTCATCACAATGGATCTCCCCTGGGCGACCCAGATGCTCAGCAAGATCTCCCCCGGGTGATCCTGTGGCATAGACATATCTCCAAAGAGTGACCCTATTGCTTAGCCAAATCTCCCCTAGGCAATGTGACTAGAAAAAGGGGTGGCCTTGTGTGGCTATCCCTCGAACTAAAAATTCTCTAAAAACCTCATTTCTTAGTCAAATTTGACAAATGAAAAGACAATCTTACTGTAAACGATGAGACAAAGACAATGCAATAGAAAGAATCGACAAAAATAGACAATTTCAAGAGATTTTTCACAAAATGTAACCTAAGGTTTAGAGAATGGTTTTTCACTATTTGTATACCTGATTCTCAATAGCAAAAGAAGATGTGGCCATCTTGGTGATCTCCTCAGTGGTATGTTCCCTATGACTATCCACATGATCGATTTCATCCTCAATTCACTTGAATTTCACTAATTTGGTCACTCTTTCTCTCTCTTATCTTAGTTTACCTTATGTATTTTTAGATTAGTTGTTTTATGCATATCTCATGCATTCATTTTGTGTGCATTCATTCCTACAAGTCTCACCGAAGAAGGAAAACAACTAGTCAAACTCACATGATCTATGGAATGTTTGTCATTTCAATTTTCATTACTTGTTTTGATATATTTAGTTTCCAGACTAATACTTGTTATTATAGGTACAATTATGGGAAAATTGACAATAGGTAAGGCATAGTTTGTGAATGGTACCTACCCTTCATGTAGAGTATCGTCCCTAAGGTGTCAAATTATTAAGCACCAAAATCACGCATAGCCTCCACGAGGATCCCTTTGATAACTCACAATCCTTGTCATGTACATGTAAGCATGAAGTAATGTCCTCTAAGAAACAATTCTCTGGTGACATGTGTTTTCTTCCTTCTTGTGTTGTTTCCCCTTTGTCATTTTCTCTCTCCTTTAACTTTTTTGACACTTTACGACACTTGTCGATTTGCATTTCTGGTGCTTATGTAATCATTCATAAGCCTTGTGTACATCTTGTAGGTGTGTTTTCATCATTACCAAGTAGTTTTCATCCTTTCCTACCCCTAGAGGTCTTCTAGAGGTCCTCCTTAGCCATCTCCAACTTTTGATTTTCAGTTTCACTCAACCAATCATAATCTCCCCCTATTATTTCTAGATCTCCCCTGGGACGTCCTACTTTTGCATGTTGAGATTTGGTTCTTGACACATGATTGACCTGTTTCTAGAGGCAGACCTCATTCTTTTCACCTCCTCTCCCATCTCCCACCATGGAATTTCACCCAGGTGCGACCCTCCTCTAAGGGTCACCCCTGGGTAACATTGACTTGTGAAAGGGACAACCCATGGGTGACTATATTGTGTTTTCTAGCTATGAGTTCACTTGAGTTTCTAGTTCAAAATATCTCTATTTTCACCCATTTTTCTTCCTATTTGCATGGAATTTTGTGCTAAAGATAGAGTTAACTATTTCATACACCCACACATGTATATTTAGCTCTTTTTCATCTTTATTTGTAAACCCATGCACTCTCATGCACTCCTCTTTCTTCACTTCTTCTTGAGTGATAAGATTTTACTGGGTAGATCACTCCAATTTTAGCACAGATCACTCTTGTGTCTTCTAAGTTAACTCTTCAATCAAATTAAGTTAAATCTTCTTCTTATTCACCTCTCATCCCTTCTTCTAACCTATAAATACCCCCTCCCTCAAGCACAAATGGAGGTAATTTCATTTGTGCACAGACTTCTTGCAGGTTATTACTCTCCAAATCAATCATCCATATGCTAATAGAAGACATTAGAGCCTTTTGCTTTCATTTGTTATCTCATTTAGCTTTCATAAAATCTTGCTTTGTGTCCATACGTTACTCACTTCACAAGCCATAGTGCTCATCAAGCTCTCATTCAACTCATTTGAAAGCTTCAAATATTCTTTTACACTTCTTTTCTTATTGTCACCCAGAGGATCACCTAGCTACTGCAAGAGGATTAAAGGTTACCAATACAAGGATATCTAAGGGTAGTCGAGGCTCACGCGTCTCTAGGTTTCTTCATGCTTTTTTCATTTCATAGTAATTAGATATTCAAAACTTTGCTCTTGCGATAAGCAAATACACGTTGCTTTTTCTTTGTTAGGCTAAGTAGATTTGCATTGTTAAATTAGTTTCCCTTTCCAAAGTTTGTAGATTAAAAGAAATTAAATCCTTTCTTAAATTAAATTGATCCATCTATTTCAAAAACGCCAAAAACATAGATTACATTGCATTAGGTAATCTCATACTAGTTTGCATTCATTTTCTAATTCTTAGATTGAGAAAACGCACTTTGATTTCCAAAAACATATTAAGAAAGCACAAAAAAATGTTTTGCACTCATATAGGCTTGCATGCATAAGAAAATAAAAAAGAACAAAAACATTAGCAACGTAGAAGGTTTACAAACCCTTGGTTCATCACAAGGTCAAGTTTAGTTAACATTAGTCAAAATCGTTGTTTTCCTCACAAGGTCAAACAAAGTCAACAAAGTAAAACCTTAGGTCATATAAACCCTAAGTCAAAACCCTTGGTCAAGTCAAGATTAGCTTAAATCATCTCTCTTGTTTAGGCTCACAAATCATCCCTAGACTCAGAGGTGAGTGAGTGAAGGCAATCCTCGACGAGATATAGGAGATCCATGCTAGACAATAGCAAGATCAATAAGTCGTTCAAAAACAACAAGAAAGATTTAGGCAACTTCAAATACAACAAGCAATCATCCAACAATACGAATGACAAAGCTAACTTGAACAAAATATCAATGAGAGTAACAGTAAACCCACACAACGTTGCAACATTAGAAACCCAAACAGAAGAATGTCAACTAGTGACCCTTCGGGTCATATGGTTATCTTTACAACAATGGTCATAGAACTCCACATTCAAACAAACACACAACAACACAAGCCCCAAGACTGGCTCACCCCTCTCTGTGAAGTCTAGCTCTCCAACAATCCAAACTACCCCTATGTCTCACCTTGTCTCTACTGGCTACTTCCATGAGACCGAGAGTGATGTGGAACTTTGCCTTGTGGAAAGGAGAGATGGTCCATGTCCATACCAAAGCTGACTCTACAACCTGAGGACACCGAGTTATTTTTTTGAGCATATAGAAGCATGGGACCAAAATTTCAAAATCGAAGTCACGTCATAAAAGACAAAGCAAACAATGTTGGGGGATTTAAAACTCCTCAAGGTATGGGAGGACACTATAGCTTGGTTGCTAAAGTCCTAGCTAAATCATTTTGACAAGTTAGCATTTCTTTAGGACATTACCTAGATCTTAACACTTCCCTATGTTCTGGTATTTGACCAATGGTAACAATTTAGTAAAGTTTAGGAAGATTTAGGAAGGTTGAGGAAATTTTAGGAAGTTGAAGCACTTCTCTCGAGTCAAGAGCAAATATAATGTTATAAATTTGGACTTAAAATGGACTAGGGGAGTGGACACTAAAGAGAGTGCCAAATATGATGTGAAATTGTGCTTGCACCAACATGGAGCATAGTTTATGATGGTACATTTAGCCCCCACTTTAACAGTCATATGACACTACATGTATATGCAAGATAAAGTACAAAAAAGAAAATAAGTATGTAAAAGGACACCCAAAAGGATATTGTAGAGGATGCAAAACATTACAAAGCAAGAGAATGGAGCCCCCAATCAGGAACTTGTAAAGCCACAATGTTAGGGACCACATCCTATGCAAAACCTATTTTTTAGGGAAAACGAAAACCATACTATAGAGAAAAAAGATTCCAAAGTCCTTTGTCATCGATTCCAAAGTCTCCTCCTACTTTGAAACTCCTAGAAGCTACTACTTCATCTTCTTCTTCGATCCCTACAAATTATCCTATTGTATTTTACATTTGCTCAACTGAGACTGAATAGAAACAATATCAAAAATAGTCTTTTTCATAACCTCATTAGTGAACTTTTCTAACTCATTCATACCCTTCTCAACTCTAATCAATATATGCTAATACATTTTCATAGTATCATTCATATTTTCCCAATTGTCCTACCAAGTAGTAGAGTCCATCATTTTGGTATAAATTTCCTCGAAGTAGTTAATTCTCTTAACCAGATCCCTAAAAGCATGAACAAACCCCATGTTTTAATTTTTTCCTTCAACATTAGCCATGTTTTATTTCTTACCTTGCACTTTTCTTAGTTCATAATAAAAAAACACCCACATCAGAAACCACATGATCAAAGTCATCCTCACTAGGATAAATAAAACCATCCTCCACACCGTCA
This sequence comes from Cunninghamia lanceolata, assembly GCA_027924645.1. Lineage (NCBI taxonomy): Eukaryota > Viridiplantae > Streptophyta > Pinopsida > Cupressales > Cupressaceae > Cunninghamia > Cunninghamia lanceolata. The sequence goes on from BSBN01000754.1 coordinate 797,974, forward strand.
TCATAAGCTTGGTAGTTACCACCATCCATCTCTAAATCCCCTTGTAAATTATCATCATGGGGCTCCTTCATATCCTACAAATTATTCATATCTCCCCCATCTTCCTCAGCAATAAACTCTTCCTTAACCTCCACCATCTTATCCTCCTTCTCTTCCTATTCATTATCCATTTCAACAATAGTCTCAAAGTTTTTAGATAAAGAGTCAGAGGTAATGTCTTCCACAATGACATATTTATTTTTGTTACCAATTTTCTTCCTCTTATTTGCCTTCTAACCTTCTCAAGGTGAAATGACCTCCTCCCAATATTAATGATATGTGAATAAACATCATCCATAGTTTCTTTACGATTAAACTCATCAAAAGTTGTCTCCAGGTTAACCCTAGTAGAAGTAGACTTACTCCTAGCATTGTTTTTACCCTTCTTGGTAGAGGAGACACTACCCACATATTTATCTTTTGAAGATAGAAGGATATTCTCTAGGGAATCCATGTCCACTCTAAGAGACTCCATAACTTTAACATTTGAAGTAGAAGGAAGTGGGCTCTTATCAACAGGCCAAGCATCTCTCTCTACACAGGCATTGACATCAACAAAACCTAAAACTTTTTTCAACATCAACTCTCACATCCTTGCCTTCATTGCTAATACATAATCAAAATAAGATTCTTGTGTACCCTAACTAACTTTTTTTGTTAATGCATTATTATATTTTATGTTTGTGTATTTTATAGAACTCTCTCTCTCTCTCTCTCTCTCTCTCTCTCTCTCTCTCTCTCTCTCTCTCTCTCTCTCTCTCTCTCTCTCTCTCTCTCTCTCTCTCTCTCTCTCGCCATTACTATAAATTGTAAACACTAAACAATGAATATTAAACCTTCACATTTGAAACTTAAATTATTAACCCTAAACAATGAACCTAATCATTCAACCCTTTAGATAAACAACTAAATTTCAAAGTGAACTTTTTCTCTTCCTCACTTCATTTTTTCCTCTCCCTACCTCTCTCCCTCTATATGTGTGTGTGTCTTTCTCTCTTCCTTAGTTAATCTTTCTCTGACCCTTCCTCTCTCTCCCTTTATTGGTGGTGGGATTAGTGAATGTTGATATAAATAGGGCTATGATTGTTCCTGATGTCTTCACTTTTATTTCCTCTATAGCTTTGAGCTGTCTTTTGGGTCAAGATACATCTCTAGTGGGCAATCTAGATTGAATTCTATGGTAAGGGTGACCATTTCACTTTCAATGTTGTTTATGAAATGACAATTTAGACAGTTCTCTACTTATGGTGCACAATGTATATGAGTTAGTAAGCATGATGGCATAATGATGGATAATGTTGAGGTATAATGTTTTTCTATTCTAATACTATCTCAAAACTATGATAATTGTCTTTTTAGTGGCATGTTTTAGATGATGTTCTATAAAGTTTGAGCTAGCGGGGTTTTAATGATTATATTTTTTGGGTTCTATGACAGGATTCCCTCTAAGTAATTCAAAGAGCTTGTAATAGGATGAATTATGATGGAAAAATGGTCATGCATATAATATTTTTATATGGAGCTTTGTATATTGCATCTCTAGTTTTTGTAATTTCTCTATTTGAATATAACAAGAGTGGTCCCTACCCACTATTCATCAGTCAAGAAATATTTAATTTAGTTATGAACTATTTACTGGTATCTATAGACTAAAATTGTTTAAGAGTAAGATAATTCCATTGAACTATGATCCTAAATAGTATTACATATAACTTAGAAGAAAAAGAACCATTTGTTAGAAATCAATATTTACGCCGAGAGGCATTCCTACATTCACAGCACGGATGGGAGCTAAAAGATTCTAGAATTTCTATGTAAACTTATAAGATTCCTAGAATCTTTATTAATTTAAAATTCCTACAATATTTTTATTTTTTATTTTGTCCAATTTCTTTTTTGGTTCATGATTTTCTTATTTTCAATTTCTTTTCTGGTTTTTATTTTTTACTTTTTTCCAATTTCTTTTTTAATTTTTAATTTTTATTTTTTCCAATTTCTTTTTTGGTTTTTATTTTTGTGATTTTCTTATTTTCATTTTTATTTTTTTGTTTTTATTTTTTACTTTTTCCAATTTCTGTTTTTAGTTTTTAGTTTTTAGTTTTTTTTTTTTGGTTCCATAGCTTTTATTATTTTCTTATTATCAATTTCTTTATAAATCACCAAATATTAAAAAAAATTTTTGAAAAATTAAAAAATAAAAACGATGGAAAAAATGGAAAAAAATATCCTCGACATACTTTAGTTATATTTTTTAAAATATAAATATACTAGTTTTAAATTAGTATTAATTGACTATTATTACTTGTCTTTTTAGTATAAGATAATGAGTATTTATATATATTTTTGTGTATCAATGCCATATGTCAAATTAAAATCAAAATGACTAACTAAATTTAAATAGGGAATACCAATTTGTTGTAAATTTATTAATTTTTTAATATGTATACATTATTGAAAATATGTTTTATTAATAAATTATACTATACCAAATATTTTTACAAGAATTAAAATACTCTCAATTATTATATCCTTTTCCCCACCTTATCTTACATAAATCTATATTAATACACGTTTATCAACTAATAAAATAGTGATTTTACTAAATCTGGATTCTCTCGTAACAAAATGGAAATGGAAAAGGTAAAGAAACACATAACCTTAGCTAAAATATTTTATTAAAAATCAAAATAATTTAAATTATTATATCCTCTTCACTACCTTATCTTACATAAATCTATATTACTAAATATTTATCCCACTAATTAATTAATAATTTTATTAGATCTACATTCTCTCATTACAGAAGAAACACGTAAAGTCACTAAAGGATTGTTATTTAACAGTATTTATAACAGATACAAGCCATTCCCCTTGAACTGAACTCGCATAATCCCAGAAGTAGATTATCGCCATGTTGCTTTCGGCAGATAGTGTCGCAGTTTTTAGCGGAGAAGCATGCCCCCTCAAAATCACCACTAAAACTTCCGCATAAGCCGTCACCATCTTTAATTACGAACAAATTACATATCAAAAACCATATTACAAATCAGAGAGTATTTCACAAATTTTCTTAAAAGTCATTGGATAAAATTGAAGAGGAGGACAGTAAATATTACCATACTTAAAGGCACAAACAAAAGGCACTGAGGCCGTGAGCAATAAAATCACCAGAAACACAAATATGCCCTTCGCCATGTAAGAAACTACAGATGTCCAAAGTATTCTGTGTGAAAAAGATTTAGTGATGGTCCTATTTAAAGCGGAAAAGATTCCAGTGCCGGCATGCTTTGTATTATGTTAAATTGTATTTTGTGTTAAATTGCACGGAATTCAGATTCCATCATTGGCAGATAGCATTATTTTTATATGGCTTTGTATTATGTTGTATCGTTACATGGACGAATGGTAGCATAGTGTTGTTTACATTGACGAATGGTAGCTTTGTATTGTATTATTCTATTGGCAGTTAGCGTGCAGTCTGATTCCCAGTGTAGAATCATACCGGCCGGTCATTGTTTACCTGCAAACAAAAACGGTGAATTCTATAGGAAGTGCTATGAATCATTAACAGAGGAAAATAGAAGACTCTAGAAAGAGTTAGCATAACTGAGATCTATAAAACGTGCAGCTGCAGTTGCCATTGAATTTGCTTGGAAGATTTTGTATCTTTCAATTGCATTGTCAGCAATTTCAAACTTTATATTGGATATTACTTGAAGATGAATAGACATAGTGAGGTCTCCATTGTTGATTATGTGAATTACATTTTCAGTCAATATAAGTTATATTTATAAATGCCATGAAGATAATGATATGGAATCACCTATTCTCCGCTTCAGTTCGTCTTGCTAATAAGCAGTTTATCATGAATCTTTTCACCCCGATATAGATTCTGGTTTAATGAATCTATATTATATTTATTTATGCAAATTAAATGAAGACAATGATAACAAAATCATCTATCCCACTAAGATGTTCTAACAAAAGTTGATGAAAGAATACATGATAAGTAGCAAGTCATTAAATTATTATAATATGACATAGATTTTATGTAAAAAGTATGCATAGTGTATTTTTAAAATATTTCACTTATTACGTTAAGTAGAAAATAAGTCTATTAGTATAATATCATATAATTTTTTTGTATCAGTATGCATACTCTATTATTTGAAAAGTTCAATCATTATTTTTTTCTAAATATACTAAGTTGTAGATTGTAATATATTATTGAACAGATAAAAAATTGCATACCTAGCTTTACTATTAAGGATAAGAAAAGTCAATCTTTATAAAGTAACATCTATTGTGCTGACATAACAAGTGTCCAAGACCAAAACTAGAAATGAATGAAGAAAAAAATTTATGGAGAGTATAATTGGTAAGATGACCAAACACTATTGAACTGTGTTACTTGAAATGTGACCCCATGGGTAAGTCATCCTCAATTTTCACATGAACCCTCTCCTTTCCACGGGTGACCTTTAGGTCACTCCCTCTCTCATGGCATGATCGAGTCGAGTAGAGGCAAGACACAGGGGTGGTTCTATTCTCGTGGGAGCAAAATGTTGAGGACAACGGTTAGCCTATTCTCAGGCCTTGTGTTGTTTGTTAGTTGTTGAACCCTATCTATAGTTATGGTTGTTGAGACAATAGTATGACCCAAAGGACCACTTTTGATATGTCTCATGTTTAGGTTTCTTAGATTCCAACCTGTAGTAGGCAAGCTATTATGTTTGTTGATGTACCTAATGCATTGTAGTCTTTCTTCATGAGGTTGAGCTTGTTGTATTTGATTATTCTGTTTAATTATCCTAGGGATGTATTATTATTCTATGTTGAGTTGTGGTCTAGGGTTGATTTCTTCTCATTTCTCAAGAATCTCTCTAAACCACTCACCTCTAACTCCTAGGCACATTGGTATGCTTAGGGCAGAAGTAGAATGTTTGATCAGAGTTTGCCTAGAGTATGACCTACAATTTACCTTGTGATGCAACCAAAGGTTTACTTTTGCATGTAAATGTTCAACAATAACTTGTGATGAAACCAAGGGTTTAATTGTTCTAATTTTTCCTAATCTTTTTGGTGTTTTTTAATGTATGCAACTATATGAATGCAAGCAATATTTTTTGTCTTCTTTTCTTAATAAATAAAGATCATCTAATTCCTACAAAATGGAAATATGTATGCAAGTCTATATGGATTTTCTTGATGCAAGTTTATATATTATTTTTTGGATTTTTGAAATCATTTATGAATTCTAACCTATTAAAAGCAACTTAATCTACCTAAAGCAATTAATCAATAATCTAATGCAAATAAATGAAGTTGTTGATGGGTGTTTTAGCACGCAACAACTTAGATGAAATATAAAGTGTCCCATCTCTCTTTAAAGGAATCTAGTCTCAAAAAAACTCAAAAAAAGTCTACCCCAAAGTTTATACTATCAGGTCTTGACTTGTGAGATAACTCAGTTTGACATGTATTTTTCTATTCCAATCGAGGGGCCATACATGAAATCTAGACAAACTTTGGTGCATTAGGGTTTGATTACACATGAACTTAATCAGTTTTCTAATTTACCAATGCATAACCAAACTTATGTATACTTAGATTGCTACATAACATATTATTTAAGCCTACAAAAAGCAATTTTCTAACTTGCATTCATTAGATATGAATTATGTGACAACAATGTGCAATTTTATGAAACCTACTCTAATAGGATCTGATAAATAAAATGCAAAAGAAAAGAGGAGAGAGAAGGGAAAGAGATGCTATAGATAGATTCTCAAAGTAAATGAATCTCTGCTTAGCAAAGCATCCCACAATGCCAGAGAGACTGTGTAATCCTCTAAGGAAATAATGTATTTTTAAACTATGAAGGGTCCATTCAAAACCAATTCTGGTGTAGTTCAACGAACTCACATAATCAAACTTGGCTCATGTCAACATGTCGAGAATAACTATGCAAAGTAACTCACAATCAATAAGATACAAATGGTATGGATAGGAAATTCATCAAATATCTGAATGATCAACCATAAGTACAACTGAATAACTACTCAAAAGTTGAAAAGGAACCATGACCACCAAATCCAATGAATAAACTGAACACATATGGTAGCAACAAATAAAATTATATTGGTATCAATTCAGAAATATGGTAGAGTTTTAACCATTCTTTTATCTTCAGTCATTCCTTCACCTTTATAATGAGAGAGGTTGCCTTTATATAGAGAGGAAAGCATAGTGAATTTTACGATGAACTGTGACGATCGAACCAACACCATTGGCTTAGATTAAACAACATCTAATTTGAGTGGTTGGGTAGTTACAAACTTGGTTTTATTTTTGTCCTTCAGGAAAAAGACAAAAATACAGCTTTGAATTGTGTTCAGATGAGACAAAAGAAGACTCTTTTGATATGTTTAATGAGACAAATCTTAGTTTTGCTAAGTTGAAAAGTCAAAAGGAACATGTGGCATAAATTTATGAAGAGATACTCCAACAAGATTTAGCATTTGATGACTGGATGAATGGAATAGGTGTGAATAGGTCTAAGACAATAAACTAGCTTTGCTTGAACAACAATGGTGTATATTTAATTTTCTTTGTTTTCTAGCTCCTAGGGTTCATCTCCATTGCCTTTGACATCATATTAGACCTTTCTTGCAAGTACAACAATGGTTTGGTGGAGAAAACTAAGTTTTTCAAGGCTAGGATAGTAGGATGTCCACAAATATCTATGTTCCTATGATGTAGGAGCATCCAAGCTTGCAAAGCAATCTTGTATCAACAAAAAATGTTTGCATTCTTTCCTTTTCTTTCATTTTTAGTTCAGTTTAGTCACTTGTAATTTCAACATTTTTGTACTAAATTTCACTACATCTTCATATTAGAGCTCGCAAAGCAGGACTTAGCATCTACATATCATCATCTACATCATATCTAGATTTCAAGTGATTTGGAACTATTTCCAAAAAGTTATCGCTATCAGAAGATCATCAATTTTCTCAAAACATAGCTTTCAGACAGTCAGTTAAAGAAGGTTTGTGAAGCACTTCCATTACTTGTAGAGCCATTTGAGACATCGTACATGACACATAAGGATCAAATAGACCTTCCTTGAGGTCTGTACCAAGTTTCATCCATTTGTGGAGCAATACCACTAGTTGTAGGCCGACCTACTTGTTTCTACACGTTTCATCATTTCATTGGAGTTTGTAACATCTTGTGGCCGACACAAAGGATTATATGAGCTTGAAGATGATATATATAGATATCTAAGATGCGTTAAGAAGTTAGTTAGTTGGTTAGTAGTTTTAGAATGTGATTTAGAATTCAAAATTTCTTTCCATAAGGCACTTCAATGCCATATCTTTCATATCTGTTGTAACTCAGAAATCAAGCCTGTGAGCCCTTCGATTGTAGCCAACATGTTTCTGGCATATGAACATTGTAATTATTTGATCTTCCAAGTACTATGAATCTTCCATTACATTCTATGTTTCATTTGTTTCCGTTGTGTTTACTCTAGCTGCATGGTTTGGATAGTTCATTATGTGAACACTCCAGCCATGACTACACCAAGTGGTATCATAGTGAAGTTTTGAATCCTTTGGGAAGTGAAAGCATTATGGAAGATCTTGTGGTGAACAGAACATCAACCTAAGGTAGTCTACTTGTGTTTGTCAATAGAGTGCCTATTGTGAGGCAGTCGCTCCCCTGTAGTTAGATCGCCAAATTGAGGTAGTTGCAAGATACATAAATGGATTGAGGATGAATATTCAAGAAGAACTAAGTTTGGTAAGGATGTCAACAATAGAAGAAGCCTACCAGTTTGCCCTAAATGTTGAAGATAAGTTGAATAAGAGGCATGAGCAAAGGTAGAGAGGTGGAGGAGGTAAATTTCAAAGAGGCAGAACATATCCTGGAGGAGAAAGATCATATGCGGAGTAGAAAAAGCAAAGTAGTCCATACAAGAAGGAAGATATAGATAGCAATTCATACTAGAGAGATGACAAACATTTCTACCACTGAGGGAATCAAAATTCTTACTGCAATGAAGGATACTAGAGAGATGAAAGAGGGTTTGATAAGAAATCATTCAAAGGAAATTGTTTTAAGTGTTGAGGTGAAGGACATAGAGCATTTGAATGTCATGAAGGAAGTACAAGCAAGAGGATAGGGAATAGTGCAAGAGCAACCTATGCGGAGGAAGAACTTGTTGGATCACCTAATTTAGTTGGAAAGCCAAAGAAAGGAGAATCATTAGTAATGAGGAGATCACTATTTCAAGTAGAGACAACTATGGAACCACCACTGAGGAAAAGTTTGTTCTGGACAAGATGTAAATCAAGAGGTAAATGAATTGTAAGGTTATAATTGATAGTGGTAGTACTAAAAATTTGGTTTTAGAGGATATGGTGACTAAGCTGAACATGGAGAGATTGAAACACCTGAAGTCCTACAAGATAGGATGGATTCAAGATGAACATAAGGTACTAGTGAGTGAACAATGTTTGGTGAAATTTCATATATGATCTTATAATGATGAAGTATTGTGTGATATTATGCTGATGGATGCATGTCATATATTGTTGGGGGGACCAATGTAGTATGATAGAAAAGCTATACATGATGGGAGAAAGAATACATATACTATAACATCAAATGGGAAGAAACATATCTTGATACCTTGGGAAGATGAGCCTAAAAGTGAAGTATGTGGGAATGCTAGAATCTGTTTGGTTGATGGAAGGAAATTTCTAGATGGATTGAGACATGAGAATATTTTCTTTGCTTTGATTCCTGAGAAGTATGGAGACCTAAGTACAAAGACTATTACCAGAATAGAAGAAGAACCACTGCCAGAGGATATAACTAAATTGTTGACAGAGTATGAAGATATCATATTAGATAATGTACCTGAAGGATTTCCACCAATGTAGAGTATCAGTCATCATATGGACCTTATACCTAGAGCTATCTTGCCTAACAAAGAAACACACTAGATGACACTAGCAGAGAATGCAGAGATGAATAGAGAAATACATGAACTGTTGAGAAAAGTATTGATTAGAGAAAGTTTGAGCCCATATGTGGTACCTGCAATACTAGCACCGAAGAAATATGTAGAATCGAGGATGTGTACAAACTGTAGAGGAATCAACAAGATCACTATTAAGTATAGATTTCCATTGCCAAGGATGGATGACATCATGGACTGTTTGAGTGGAGCAACATATGTCACAAACATAGACTTGAAGAGTGGATACCATCAGATCAGGATCAGAGAAGGAGATGAGTGGAAGACTACATTCAAGACAAATGAAGGATTATATGAGTGGTAAGTGATGCCTTTTGGATTGACTAATGCACTAAGTACTTTCATTAGATTGATGAATGAGGTTTTGAACAAATTCTTTGGTAAGTTTGTTATTGTATACTTGGATGATATTTTGATTTTTAGTAAGGGAAGAGAAGAAGATTTGTGGCATATTAGACAAGTATTGCAGAGGTTGAGAGAAGAGAAATTGTTGATAAACATCAAGAAATGTAGTTTCATGATGGAAGAATTGGTATATTTGGGATTTGTGATTTCTGCAGAAGGATTGAAGATGGACCCTAAGAAATTTAGAGCAATTATTGAGCGGCCAACACCTGTGAACATTATAGAGGTAAGATCATTTGATGGATTAGCAAGTTTCTACCAAAATTTCATTAAAAATTTCAGTTCAATATGCACACCAATGACAAAGACAATGAGAGGTGACAGAAAGGATTTAAAATGAACATCGGGAGCAAATAAGAGTTTTGAATTGTTGAAGTAGAATGTGACAGAGCAACCAATGTTAGCATTACTGGAATTTGACAAAGTATTTCAAGTTGATTGTGATGCCAATGGAAATGTAATAGGAGCAGTGTTAAGTCAAGAAGGGAGACTGGTAGCATATTTTAGTTACGAGTTGAATGATGTAAGGAGAAGATATTTAGTTTATGATCAAGAGTTCTATGCCATAATTCAAGCTTTGAAGAAGTGGAGACATTACTTGTTGCCTAAGGAATTTGTGTTGTACATTAATCATCAAGCTTTACAATACTTGAACAGTCAAACAAAGTTGAATTAGAGACATATGAGATGGGTAGAGTTCAGGCAGAGTTACACATTTGTATTGAAGCATAAGAGTGGGAATTCAAACAAAGTTGCAAATGCATTGAGTAGAAGGAATTTGTTGATAGAGATGAGGATAGAAGTATTAGGATTTGAAGAGATGAAGTACATTTATGAAGAAGATCTTGATTTTGCAAAAGCATGGAAAGCATGTAAGGAACCTATTGTGATAGATAGAAGTAACTGGCTAGATTATTTCATTTAGAAGGACATGTTGTTCAAAGCAAATCAGTTGTGTATACCTAGGAGATCAATGAGAGACAATTTGATAAAGGAGAAGCATAATGGTGGATTAGCAGGACATTTTGGTATTGACAAGACATTATCTTTGGTAAGTGAACATTACTTTTGGCCTCAGATACATAAGGATGTAAGGAAATTTGTTCAGAGTTGCAGAGTATATCAAGTTGCAAAAGGGGGTAGTCAGAATATTGGTTTGTATAAATCTTTGACAGTACTGGAGAGACCTTGGGAAGATTTAAGCATGGATTTCATATTAGGATTGCCAAGAATATACAGGGGACATGATTCTATATTTACATAGTGGTGGACATATTTTCAAAGATGTAACATTTCATACCTTGTAAGAAGACAAATGATGTAGTACATGTTGCTAACTTTTTTTTCAAGGAGATTGTGAGATTGCATGGATTACCTAAGAGTATAGTTTTAGATAGGGATACAAGATTCATTGGATATTTTTAAAGGACATTACAGAAGAAGATGAATACAGACCTATATTTAAGTTCAATATTTCATCCACAGGCAGATGAACAAATAGAAGTGGTCAATAGGAGTTTGGGAAACTTGTTGAGATGTTTAGTAGGAGATAAGGCAGGGAATTGGGATCTAATTCTACCACAATCATAGTTTGCATACAATAATTCAGTTAACAAGAGTAAAGGGAAGACACCATTTGAAGTTGTGATAGGAGTAAAACCTAGAGGAGTTGGAGAATTGAGAGACATCAGTATGGAGAATAACAAAAGTGCAAAGGTAGAAGAATTTTTCAAATACATGGACATACTACATAATCAGGTCAAGAAGCATTTGGAGGATATGAATAGCACATATAAGGAGCAAGGAGATGAGAAGAGAAGACATAAAGAATTTTTAGTTGGTGATGAAGTAATGGTATATCTAAGAAAAGAGAGATTTCTTGTAGGGACATACAACAAGCTAAAGATGAAGAAGTTTGGGCCATATAAGATACTTAAGAAGTTTGTTTCAGGAAATGCATATGAAGTGGAGCTACCAAAGACACTTGGTATATCACCTATATTCGACATTGCAAAACTATATTAGTATCATGAAGGAGAAGTGACAACATTGAAGAAGGATTTAAGAATTAGTTACTATAGCAACAACTGGAGTAGATACAGGGCATCTTGGATAGCTGAGTGAGATGCTCTACCAGAGTCAAGCAATACAAAGAATATTTGGTCAAATGGAAAGGAAGACCAGAAGAAGACTCAACATGGATTTCCTAGGCTATGGTAGACCTCCTTGGTTTTCCTCTAGCCCCAGCAAAGTGAGAGACTCACTTTTTCAACAACCCTGGGTGTCTGATGTAGGAGCATCCTAGGTTGTAGAGCAATCTTGTATCAACCAAAAATATTTGCATTCTCTCTTTTTCTTCCATTTTTAATTCAGCTCAGTCATTTGCAATTTCAACATTTTTATACAACATTTCACCGCATCTTCATATCAGAGCTCGTGGAGCATGACTTAACATCTACATCACATCTAGATTTCAAGTGATTTGGATCTGTTTCTAGAAAGTTATCGCTATGAGAAGATCGTCAATTTTCTCAGAATAGAGCTTTTAGACAGTTAGTTGAAGGACAATATTTGCAGAACACTTCTGTGACTTCTGAAGCTAAGTGAGACATCATACACAACACATAACGATCAGATAGACCTTCCTTGAGGTCTGCACCAAGTTTTATCCATTTGTGGAGCAATACAACCTTTTTAGGTTGACCTACTTTTTTTTTACACATTTCATCATTTCATTAGAGTTTGTAATGTCTTGTGGCCAATGTGGAGGATTCTATGAGCTTGAAGATGATATATATATATATATATATATATATATATATATATATATATATATATATATATATATATATATATATATATATATATATATATATATATATATATATATATATATATATATATATATATATATATATATATATATATATATATATATATATATATATATATATATATATATATATCAGATGCATTAGGAAGTTAGTTAGTTGGTTTTTAGTTTTAGAATGTGATTTAGAATTCAAATTTTCCTTCCGGAAGGCACTTCAATGTCATATCTTTCATATTTGTTCTAACTTGAAAAGCAGGCCTGTGAACCCTTTATTTGTAGCCCACATGTTGCTGATATATAAACATTGTAATTCTTTGATATTATGAATAAATAAATCTTCCATTACATTCTATGTTTGAGTTTATTCTATTATGTTTACTCTAGCTGCATGATTTGGATAGTTCATTTTGTGAACCCTCTGGCCATCACTGCACCATTCTATGACATACTCGGCTAACCTCCACACATTTTTGAGCCCTCAAAATTGCAAAAAATAAACATAAGGTTCATTATAAATAAATCAATTTTCATTCTTGTCAAAATATATCCACTTACCCCATGTGTTAGTCAAAGTTTAGTTTCAAACTTGTTCAGGAACTACGAGGGTAGTTTGAATGTTAAAATCAATCGTCTTCTTCATGATTTCATCATTCTATCATGTTACCCATCTTCAAACACCAAGATGTGACAATCCAGCAAGGTTGTTTTGTCCATATGATCAGACTTTTCAACATTATAATCTCTAACTTCCCCTCATGATTGTTAAGAATGCGAACAATATGATGGTTACAACCTTCAATAATAACAATTACATAACAAATAACAATCCTTAGTGATAATGTAGTTCTATACATGTGATTCAGCTTGTAAATCCTTAAGACAAAATTCTATCCCTATTCCAATGCAAGGCCTTTCATTCAAATATCAAATATTCTTTTTCTCCTCCTTGATTATACCTAACTACATCAATCATTGTTATCTTCATTAAAAACCTTACAAGGGTGATGCTATAGTTTTCTGAGATATAACAATCTGCAAAACTTTGTAATGTCGCATTTGCCTTCGGCTTATTCTCCTATAAGATTCAATCAAATATGCATCTTGCACCTCTATGGTTTATTTCAATAGTATTGTGATAACATTTGGAATTCATGCCAATAGGGATTGATCCTATGATGCATGGATAACCTTCATCTTCTAAAATATTCTTTGGCAGCCATAACAACCTATATTTCCTCATGAAAGTAGTCAAAATAACAAGGGTAGATTCATGAAAACCTGATACCATAATCCATGCTCACTAAATATTTTAACAGTCCCATTTAACTCCTTTGGATAGTCCCTTCTTAGTAACCGTTTAACAAGATTGTTAATTAATTGGCAATAGTATTTAAGAGCACTGTGACTGCCTAGTTAAACCCTGCATCATTATTATTGTGAAACACCTAATTTTTATCACAACACCCCATCCAACACAACCACAACTACCATCATGATTGAGTGAACCTGCGAAGTTTAATGTCTTTTCATGATTCTTATAAAAACTTGTAAATATTGATATGACTGTGAAAATTGGATGTGGCGATCTTGAGCTTATGAAAAGGCCTTTCTTTGAGTAAGGGTGATATTGAAACTTCTTTAACTAGTATAACCTATAATGCCATGAACACCTTTGGATCTTATCTCTATGATGACCTCATGATAAATAGATTTCACAAATGATAGTCATAGTCATAATTTAAGGTCCTACACTATTGAATTGTGACAATCCCTTATGGATAATCACATACTAGACAAACCTGAATATGGAAGAACAACTCTGACTAAAAGGTAACATACATCATGATATTAGCTACTCTCACATGATTTGCAAATGCTCCATTTTATGACTATCTTTTAGTGGAGTGTGTATGATTGTATAAACAGTATATGATAGCCCTTTTTGTTCCTTCTCCTTGATCTCCAGACTTAATAGTCTTCAACATGGACCATTTGAAATCTTAACCATGGTGGTGACAAAACTCATATGATAGTGAGAGGGTATGTGACAATCTAAAAATATATCCAAATTAACATCTATTATGAGAGGAAGTTGACTTCTGACAACTAATAGAGGGTTTTCGAATGCAAATGAGGTTTTGGGAACGTGAATGGGTGAGTCATCCATCATCAATCAAATAGTCCTTCCAAGGTGTAATGTCAAAAAATGTCCCCTTGCGAGCTTTTCCCTCATAAGGTTTAGCTCCTAGGTCTTTAGTATGCATTTAGGACATCTTAGTTCATATTTTGGCATCCCGATGGAATGAGACCTAGGTTTCATGGCAAATTGGACCTAGGTGGACCCTTTGAGCTGTACCCTATCCAAAATAGGAGGGAGGACTTGGACGCCCAGCCTTACCTCTAGTACTGAGCCAAATTCATGATGTGCTCCATGTATCCCTGTTAAAAAAGTATATACCTGACCCTAAGCATATTCTTAATTGGAATGCCTTGCAGGTGGAAGAACCCGGTACAATAAGCATAGAGCAATGTATAATCACCGAGAGGCACCAGGTCCAGCTCCGCAATAGGATAGTGGACCAATCTAAGGTCCAGTGGGACCAGTACTCACCTGAGAACACTACATGGGAAGACACAATGGAAATGCAACAGCTCTATCTGCACTTATTTTGAATAAACTCTAGTTATTTATAAACTTGACAAACTTCAAATTTTGCTTAAAGACAATGATGTTGAAATGATACAAACAACTATGCTTAGATAATACTCTTTGTTATCTTTATCTATGATAAACTACTTAAGCTGCTTGGTTGAAGGATGGAATTTAAAGGTTCACAAGTATACTTATGGTAAACAATGCTAATTTTTATATGTATATGTTCTGATCTCATTTATAACATGCATCAGGGCAATGCATAAATTAAGGGGAGAAGGATGTCACAAACCATCTTTACAATTGATTAGAATGTAATGACACAAATAAAAACTAAATTAGATAAACATAAATGTACACTCATTTAAAAATACAAATAATAAACAATTTTCAACAATGGACTACACTTTTAGAAAAAAAGGCATAAATGAGGTCCAATCACCCCTCATTTTCTAGTCAAGACTCAAGGTCATATCCAATAAATAATGAGAAAATTTCCACATGAATAAATGACAAAGGAGAGAATTGGAGAAAAACATTTAAGATCAATAGGTCATTTTTCTCCTAAAAATTTATGGCAAAATAGAAAATAGATCAACCTCATTTATGGGAGAGACTTGACTCAAAGACTTGAGTCTACCCCCATAAGGATTAGAAATTTCTATAAATTGTAGGGGTTTTTGAAGGAGGACATGGAAATATGATTGGGGAGAGCAGGAGAAATTTGAAAGAGTTCTCTCCATCTTTTGTCTCTTTTCTATTGAAAGTTTAGTTCTTGAAATTTTGTTAGTAAATTTCTTTTCCTATTTGAGTGCCTTCTCCAAGACTTGATTCATGTTTTCAGGGGCAAACATATCCACTTTTGCCCCAATATCAGTATTCAACCCCAAAAGAAACTTCCTTGCCTGAGATCTTTCATCCTTTTGATAGATAGGAACATATTTTAGTAGCTTCGCAAATCTATTCCAATACTGTTGGACTGTGAGATTTCCTTGTCTAAGATTCAAAAACTCAGTCATCTTCTCATCATACATTAGTTGTGGAAGCCATCTCTCACAGAAGTGGCTAACAAACTACCTCCAAGTTAGGTTTTCCTTTGAATAGCAATATTGTTCCTTTATATTTATCCACCAACTAGTAGCTTCTCGCTCTAATTGATAGGCTCCCCAGGTTGCCTTGATATTCTCTGAGTAGTTTCTTAGTTCAAAATATTTTTCCATTTCGGTGAGCCATCCTTCTATAGCATCCCCCACATGTTTACCATCAAATTTCAAAGGAGTTATCTTCTTAAGATCTTATGAGATATCTAGGATGGTGGTTTTCTGTCGAGACCTAGGAACCTCTAGCTCATTAGTTGTTTGAGCTATGGGTACTTCCTCACATTGATGTTCATTTTTAGGTTCCAGAATGTTTTCTATGGTCCCCTATCTAGTCTTCAAGTCTTGTACAGTTTTCTCAAGGTTTTTCAAATTTTCTCTCTATTCTATCAACAAGTGAATAATTGCTTCTATACCAACATTTGGATTCTCAAGTGGGTTTTCTGCTAGTTCTTGGTTGACCGATTCCTCTCCATGCAGATCTCGCAAATTTTAGGTTCTCTCCATTTAAGTACCCCGCCAAGGTTTAAGTGTGAGATCTAACATGATACCTAATCTTAACCAATTAGAATATTAAGGTGGACCAATAAGCTTAGGTTGAGTATTAATAGTAACATAATAATCCACCACCATCATTAAGGTAACAACTCCTCAATATAAATCCCTATCTCTATATCATATATAAGTATAATCTTATGTTAATAGATCTATTCTTTATGGCTTTGTCTTGTATAGTTGTTTCTCAAAATTCTTTGTATATAAGCTACCCTTGTATCTCTTATTTGGCATCATAACTCTCTATTGTTGTATTATTGCACATTAGTTGAGTTTACCTATAACAACTCATTCCAAGTAGCTATAGGTATGGTGCCCTTTGAAGCTCTCTACGGGAGACCTTGTCGAACACCCTTGAGTTGGGATAAATTGGAAGATAAGATCCTAGTTGGCCCTAAGATGTTGAAGGATATGGATAACCAAGTGCAACTTATTTGATAGAAGTTGAAGGAAGCCTCAGATCGCCAAAAAAGTTATGCAGATAAGAATAGGACACCCAAAAGATTTCAAGTTGATGAAAAGGTGTTCCTAAGAGTCTGACCTCATAAAAGTTCCATCTCTTTCGGAAGGAAGTCAAAGCTAGCTCTTGCTATGTCGGGCCTTTTGAAGTACTTGAGGAAATCAATCATGTAGCTTACCACTTAGCCTTACCTCCAGCACTGAGCCAAATTCATGATGTGTTCCATGTATCCTTGTTAAAAAAGCATATACCTGACCGTAAGTATATTCTTAATTGGAATGCCCTACAGGTGGAAGAACTTGGTACAATAACCATAGAGCCATGCAGAATCACTGAGAGTCACCAATTCCAGCTCCGCAACAGGATAGTGGACCAATCTAAGGTCCAGTGGGACCAGTACTCACTTGAGAATGCTACATGGGAAGACACAATGGAAATACAATAGCTCTATCTGCACTTATTTTGAATAAACTCTAGTTATTTATAAACTCGACAAACTTCAAATTTTGCTTAAAGACAATGATGTTGAAATGATATAGACAATTATGCCTAGATAATACTCTTTGTTATCTTTATCTATGATAAACTACTTAAGCTACTTGGTTGAAGGATGGAATTTATAGGTGCGCAAGTATACTAATGGTAAACAATGCTTATTTCTATATGTATATGTTCTGATCTCATTTCTAACATGCATCGGGATGATGCATAAATTAAGGGGAGAAGGATGTCACAACCCATCTTTACAATTGATTAGAATGTAATGAGACAAATAAAAACTAAATTAGATAAACATAAATGTACATTCATTTAAAAATGCAAATAATAAACAATTTTCAACAATGGACTACACTTCCAGAAAAAAGGCATAAATGAGGTCCAATCACCCCTCATTTTCTAGTCAAGTTCACTTATGCATAGATGTTGTAGAGAAAAATATGAGTTGTCCCTGTAAATACTCCTAAGCCTATATTCATATGTGATCTGCAGACACTTGGAAAACACATCTGCACAATCAACTATAGTTGTAATGCAATAAGGGTTACTCAAATGATTGAAGTATATACAGCTCTTATCCACTAAACCTGTATGGCTGCATAGAGTTCTAAGTGTTCCAAGATCATTAAAGGAAGATGGTTAAATATGAAGTTCATCTAAGGAGATTAAAATAACATCAATTAGGTGTACAAATACTATGATAGAAGATAATTCACCTAATTTTGCCAAGTTCTGTCAGGCTGAGTTTAAAACAAATAATTTATTAAATTTATCTCAATTTTGTTTCTAATCATTGCAATCCCTGAGACCATCTTTCTTTGATGGATTTAGTCAAACAGTTTGCATGCTGTGTCTGGATCCCCCTTCCATTATGCTTTAACGGATGTCTGTGCCCTGTTCCAAAGCTCCCATTTTCACACAAGTTGGAGTCTGCTAGCAAAGGTTGTAGGATTTCAGTTATAGCTGACAATTAATTTTCTTGGAAGTTTTTAAAAGCCTTTTTAACAAATCTGTGATTTGCAGACCCTTCAATCATTGCATTCCATGAGTGACATTTCTTTGAGGCATTTTGTCAAACATATCATGTGCATTGTATCTGCTTCTACTTTTTTTTTTGTAGACATGAGTGCCATAGCACTTCCAACCTTAATATTTGATCAAAAATTGCCCTTCCATTCAACTATGATGGATGTCCTTAACTGATGCAGAGCATCTAGGACAGCAGAAGCATATTTCAAAACTTCAATGCAATGACCCTCTAGGTTCACTATTTTTTGAGTGAGATCAGACTTCTTACAGGAAGGACCTTAACACAATCACTAACTTGTTCATGACACAAGTGTGAGTGGCTTCAAGACTCATATCATATGATACCTAACTCCATCTAACATTCCATCTAACCCACTATGTAGGACCTACAGGACAACAGTCTCCTAGACTGTCACAACACCACTGCTCCACTAGAATGACAATCACAATATCCTTCTTAGGATGATCCCTATTGAGACAAACCTAATCTCATACAACCAGCCAAACCAATAACATGCCAAACATCTAATGACATTCCTTGACAAATCAATTACATGCCAAACATACCTAGTTTCTTCCTTATGGTGACTGTCTTCAGAGATGACTGTCAGAGATAGCATAAGGTAAAATGAACTAGTTTCTTAGAGAGATCTCTTCCTACCTCTTGTCACAGGATCATTGCTAGATCCAAAACATCTTGTACCATTCCTAAAGACTGGTATTTCAATAGGATTCCACTCCCACAGTCACTGGTTATCATCTAGCTGCTGTTGTCCATCTCCAAGTCACAAACATGGTTCTATAGGGTCATCTACATGACTAACTCAGTCCAAACCATCCTCCTGCCTCCACAACCTTTACAAGCCCTTGCATTAGCTATCATACAACCCATTCCAATGATCAGAAACAAAGAAGATTAGTGGAATGAGGATAAATCCATCGGGTTACTCAGAAAAGCCCTAAGTTAGGTTTTCAAACCCACTTGCAGATAAAAGAGAAATACAGAGATATAAAAGAATTTCAAGAGCCCAAACTACTTACAAATGATAGGTAACTCTCCACTCTAACCATCACAGGCACCAATCACCACTCAGCTATACAGGTACGGGTCATACAAGAGAATAACAAATTTCTGACTGTAATAGCAGGTTTAGAGAGAAGTTCGGTATTCTACAATCATATCCTATCTTCCTTCAATCTCAAGGGCTCAAACTCACATCAATGGATAGTCAATCCATCAAACTTCACTTACAAGCATTCAACATTCAACAATAGGGTTGTACTGTACAGTAGTATAGGCTCAAATACACATAAACTCTGAAAAATGCAGAAAAGGCAAGAAAACAGAGATCTTTTTTTGTTATTTCTTGTAAACCACCAGTTGTATCTCCACAAAAGAACCTTGGAAGGATTAAAATAATCCTCAACATTTGCATGAAGTCGAGTGGGAGTGGTTGGGGTTGATGAAACTACCCCAACCATCGATCTTTTTCTTGATTTCAACTGCAACACTAAATGACTGTTTTAGTAACTGTCCTCTTTAGGACTACATCAATGGTTTTATGTTTAACAATGCTTTTTAACACTTGGTTAACCTTTGGACAAGGTTTTAACACACCTCCAAACCTTTGACATGTCAACAACCAATAAGATTTCCCCCTACACACATTAGGAGGGCTACAAACTTAAGGAGACTACCTTTTACAATATGATTGTCCTCCTTTACAATATGAGAGTAGATTTTAGGTATTTGGACATAGTCCTATTACTAGCATGGCTTCAATCCTTATTACAACAAGGAGATGGTCTAAAGGACCTTATTAAATAAAACAACTACTTGAAGATCAAACCAAACCTAGATGTCTTGGTGCTCCTGCACCATACTCCCCGGCATGATGAAAACTCTTATCCCAAGAGTTATGGCTTCTTCTCCAAACGTTCTTCAATCTTGTTGGAATGTTCCTATGACTAGGAAACATGAACTCTCCAAGAGTTATCTTCCTCCTTCTCCAACTTGCATGGCTCCTATAAGCAGTGTTAGGACCATAAAACCTATTTTGATGTCCTTGTCTAGGACCTTGCTATTACAATGCTTCTATTCTTTCCAACTTGAGGTTCTGATTTATTCCTCTCTGTACTATCTGCTATTTGCCTTCCTTCTTCTGCCTCCTTATAGGGCAATCAATGTCCCCAACCTTGACATAACTCAAGTCCCAAACCTGTTGTTCTTTAGGACTGTCTTCCACCTTCTGCTACAACTGTTCCTGTTGTTTGCAATCATCCTTAACCTACACATTCAACTTCAATTTCTCTCCAAAATAGATAGTAACATGTTCCTTCTTGTCTTCACAAGGTAAAGGCACTAGTTTGAACTTTCTACCATCTTTGTGCACCAAATAGTTATTAGTATAACCATCATGAATTGTCCTTCTCAAATGTTGCCATGGTCTATCCAAAATGATATGCCCACATGTCATTGAAATGACATCACACAAAACATAATCCTGATATGGACCAATGAAAAAATCAACATATGCCTTCTTAGTAACCCTTACTTGTTGTTCTTGACTTACCCAAGTGACATTGTCAGGAATAGGATGATCAAATGTTTTCAATCCCAACTTGTGATAAATTTCCCAAGAAACTAGATTATCATGTGAACCTGAATCTATAATCAACTTGCATATTTTTCCATGGCTTAAACAATTAGTTTTAAAAATGGATACCTGTGGTGGTTGCTGCATTTTACCTTTTTCCACCATGAGCATTTCTCCAACCATTACTAGAGAGGCTGACAACATTTCCTGGTCTTCTTGCTTCTCCTCCTCTTGTGCCAAGTGAACTCTCTTGCTCTTATCAGTATCATCCTTCTTAGGACATTTGAAAGACGTGTGTCCCACTTCATTGCAATGATAACATCTACTTGTGAATACTCCTCTACCTAATCCAAATCTACCTCCACCTCTATATCCACCTCTCTGATCTATAGAAAACTCTTTGCCTTTCTCATTGCTGTTATGTACTTCATTAGTAGGTCTGCCCCTACCTCTATATCCTCTTCCACTACCTCCTTGTCTTTCTTGCTTCCTCTTCACCCTTTCTTCAACCCTGATGGCTAACTGAAAACATTCTCCAAGTGATTTTGGTACTTTCAAACCAATCTCATCCTGCAAGTTATACCTAAGGCCATTAAGGTATCTTGCCACTTTCTCTTCTTCATCTTCCAATCCTCGTCTAATACTAAGCTTATGAAATTGCTCAGTATAGGACATAACATCCATGTCCTTCTACTTCAAATTCTGCCTCATCCTCTTTGTTTGAATGGAGTAATCAAATGGAAGAAATTGATCCTTCATCATATCCTTCATCCTACCCCAAGAAGTGATTCTTGTGCCACCTGTAGCCACTCTTTCTGTTTGCACACTACTCCACCATGTAAGTGTTGTTCCTCTTAGTTTTGTTTTTGCAAATTTGATCTTCTTCTCATCACTCATTTCCTCATACTCAAAGAAATTTTCAAGGGCATCTATCCACCCTAATACCTCTTCACTATCCATCTTCCCCTGATAGATAGGTAACTCTATGTTTGCCTTTGTTCCACTACCTTGAACTACCTTTAGCAATCTCACAAATTTCTTTTCTTCAGGATCCAATTCATCCTCAGGAGGATTCTCATCTGTCTCCTCATCTCCTTCTTGATCATCTTGCTCATCCCTTCTAGGATTCTTCTCCAATGCTTCCAATCTTGCTAAGATTGATACATTCTCCCTTCTCACTTGCCTCAACTCTCTTTCCCTTGTAGCACCCTGTTCTCTTCTGTCCCTCAACTCTTTTTCTCTAGCCTCTAAGGCTTCTCTCAACTCATTATTCTCCCTAGCCATCTGATTCTTTGGAGGCATCCTTACAACTCTCACAAACCCTTACTATTTCACAAGACCCTACTACACCCTCAAGGATCTACTTTCTTTCTCTGATACCAATATGATGCAGAGCATCTAGGACAGTAGAAGCATATTTCAAAACTTCAATGCAATGACCCTCTAGGTTCACTATTTTTTTACTGAGATCATACTTCTTATAGGAAGGACCTTAACACAATCACTAACTTGTTCATGACACAAGCGTGAGTGGCTTCAAGACTCATATCATATGATACCTAACTCCATCTAACATTCCATCTAACCCACTATGCAGGACCTATAAGACAGCAGTCTCCTAGACTGTCACAACACCACTGCTCCACTAGAATGACAGTCACAATATCCTTCTTTGGATGATCCCTATTGAGACAAGCCTAATCTCATACAACCAGCCAAACCAATAACATGCCAAACATCTAATGATGTTCCTTGACAAATCAATTACATGCTAAACATACCTAGTTTCTTCCTTATGGTGACTGTCTTTAGAGATGACTGTTACAGATAGCATAAGGTAAAATGAACTAGTTTCTCAGAGGGGTCTCTTCCTACCTCTTGCCATAGGATCATTGCTAGATCCAAAACATCTTGTACCATTGCTAAAGACTGGTATTTCACCAGGATTCCACTCCCATAGTCACTAGTTATCATCTAGTTGTTGATGTCCATCTCTAAGTCACAAACATGGTTCTGCAGGGTCATCTACATGACCAACTCGGTCCAAAACATCCTCCTGCCTCCACAACCTTTACAAGCCCTTGCATTATCTATCATACAACCCATTCCACTGATCAGAAATAGAGAAGATCAGTGGAATGAGGATAAATCCATCAGGTTACTCAGAAAAGCCCTAAGTTAGGTTTTCAAACCCACTTGCAAATAAAAGAGAAATACAGAGATATAAAAGAATGTCAAGAGCCCAAACAACTTGCAAATGATAGGTAACTCTCCACTCTAACCAACCATCACAGGCACCAATCACAACTCAGTAATACAGGTACGGGTCATGCAAGAGAACAGCAAATTTCTGACTGTAATAGTAGGTTTAGAGAGCAGTTCGGTATTCTACAATCATAGCCTATCTTCCTTCAATCTCAAGGGCTCAAACTCACATCAATGGATAGTCAATCCATCAACCTTCACTTACAAGCATTCAACATTCCACAACAGGGCCATACTGTACAGTAGTACGGGCTCAAATACACATAAACTCTGAAAAATGTAGAAAAGGCAGGAAAATAGAGATCTTTTTTTGTTATTTCTTGCAAACCACCAGTTGTCTCTCCACAAAAGAACCTTGGAAGGCTTAAAATAAGCCTCAAAATTTGCATGAAGTTGAGTGGGAGTGGTTTGGGTCGATGAAACTGGCCCAACCATCAAGCTTTTTCTTGATTTCAACTGCAACACTAAATGACTGTTTTAGTAACTGTCCTCTTTAGGACTACATCAATGGTTTTATGTTTAACAATGCTTTTTAACACTTGGTTAACCTTTGGACAAGGTTTTAACACACCTCCAAACCTTTGACATGCCAACAACCAATAAGATTGCCCCCTACGCACATTAGGAGGGCTACAAACTTAAGGAGACTGCCTTTTACAATATGACTGTCCTCCTCTACAATATGAGAGTAGATTTTAGGTATTTGGACATAGTCCTATTACTAGCATGGCTTCAAGCCTTATTACAACAAGGAGATGGTCTCAAGGACCTTATTAAACAAAACAACTACTTGAAGATCAAACCAAACCCAGATGTCTTGGTGCTCCTGCACCATTAACCTACTCCAAAGCTCCCACATTGGCACTGGCTGAGAGGTTGCTGGAAAAGGTTAGGGAATTTGAATTTACATCTGTTGACTTCAATTGCTAGAGGTTTCCAATGCCTTTTTAATCCAAATTCATTCTATACAAATCTTGCAAACATTGCATTCCATGAGGCCACACTACTCTAAGGTATTTTGTTAAATAGTTTATATACCTTGTCTAAAATCCACATTTTACATACACGTTTACTAGACCATTTCCAACTATAATATCTGGTAAAAGTTCCCCACCATTATGTTGTCTTTACCCCATTCCAAAGCTTCAATTTGTACACATGCGAGAGCCTCTAGGGATGGCATTACTCTAGAAAAAACTTCTCAAATTTAATTTTCTCCTTGACTTGGCATAATTTCATAGTAATCATAATCCTCTTCCTCGTCTCTTAAGTGTGTTCTATCATCAAACTACAATGCCAGAGATTCCTTTGTAAGCCAACCATTCCTTTGTGGATCTCTTAATATCCTTAAGAGATAGTTTATCATCTAGCTCATTATTAAATTTTTCAATGTCAATGGTATTTGTGGAATTGATTTACTTCTCCATCACAAGCAATCCATACATCCTCAACAAATAGACCCCATCTATTGTACTTGTCATCTATGGGCTTCTCATCATGTCTATATATGAGATTTTATTTAACTTTTTTTTTTAAATGAGGAATTATTACCTTATCCTCCCTTTAGTATCATAACATCTATGAGGTGTAAACAAAATGACTTAATCATGTTACCAATTGTAGGAATTGACATGAAATTGTAATTTTCACCCATGAGCTTTAATTGGTTAGATAGAATTCTCCCTATATTTTACTTAATATTGATGTGAATGATTTAAAAGATGAAATTAATAACATAATAAAATAAAGGAATTAATGGCATAAGGTAAACTAGTGTGTAACAAAGTATAAGAAAAATAAATTGCAAAGGGTAAGATTATACATGGCAAATATATGAATAAATATATGCAATAATACAATAACAGAGAGTTATGATGCCAAATAAGAGATACAAGGGTAGCTTATATACAAATAATTTTGAGAAACAACTATACAAGACAAATCCATAAAGAATAGATCTATTAACATAAGATGTAGTTCTATCTTGCACTATGTTTAATGTAACTGTGAGTTGGTACACATCTCTTCGCTGATTGCCACCCACTCAAGTGATACAATGGACGGAATATCTAAGGAACTATTTTGCAAACACACCTCCTGGGAGTGTTTGAGGTTTAGGTTTTCAAGTGTGAATAGTTTACCTAACACACATATTTCCCTGACGAGGTCTTTCCATTGATCATCCTACAACTATTTTTGATAGCCTCACCTTTTCTTTTTAGTTTATCTTTTTAGTGAGGTATCCGAGGAGATTTTCCCTTCTTGCGGATTTAACTTCGACATGTCCCTTATTACTCTCTGGTGATTTAGAGGGATGGTGCCCAGACGTCATTGTTGCAGCTATGTTAGGTGCGAGGTACTTGGTTCAACATGATGGCATTACTCGTAAACGTGACACAGAGGTACCATAAATACCGAACACTATGAATGTTTGAGTTTGGATGTTTATTTACAAGCTTTATCTATCTAGTAGAAGAGAAAAACTTGCATATTCACTAATAAAGAAATTGATAATGCAAGTAAGATATAATAAATATGCATGATCATTTTGCTTAAAAAATAATAATAGTAATAATAAAATATATTTAATCAATTTGATCAATTCGTAACATAAAAAGATTCAGTTTGGAAAAACAAGGAATATTGATAATCTATTTTTGTCATACATCAATAGACTTTATTCCAAGAGTGAAGAATTGAAACATTTTCTTGAATGACCATTATAAGCTCACTTTCAAATTGAAACTAGTAAGGATTAATAAAAATTTGTAAAATAAGATAGATGTCTTCACAAGAGGTTCACTTGAAATTCCCTAATTAGATTTATACTTCAACAAAATTGATTAGTTTTCATTATTAATAAACTTTTATATATACCCGATCAAGGATAACTATGTTTCCTAATACATAAGAAATGATAATTAGTTGTTCTAAGGTTTTATGCCTTTCCAAATTAACGACTATTTCAAAGAACTTCTGGATTCCATTCATGATTCAACCATGATCATAATTTATATTACCAATTAAGGACTTAATAAAAGTTGTAGAATATAACAAATATCTCAACAAGAGGTTTCTTTAGCTCTCTAAATAGATTTATGAAATGGTTTCCTTTGTTAATACATTTGTGAATATAACTTGATTAACAACAATTCTAGTTATCCTAAACCTACCCTATTTTGGGGCAGCCCTAATTTTTGGGTGTTAGTTTATGACTATTATTTGGTTCTTTTGCCGACACCGTAAAGTTTGATTTTGAAAATCTTGGCAGGAATGCTTGTAGTTGCATATATAAGCATGATTAGGAATTCATTTGTAGACTAGATGATTACTCGCAAGCTATTATGTTCACAAGGTGATTCAAGGCTTCTATTGTCTTGCAAGAGCAGACTTGTGTGTTTTGTGTGTTGATATTTTTAGATTTGAGCATCAATCTCCTCATGGCATGAAGAGCATCTTCCTCCATGAGAGCTTCACTACAAGGTGACATAATATTGTGTTTTCATCATTGATTCCTTTGGTTTTTGCCTCTACCTCACAAGGGCACACACTCTTTTATCTGATAACGGTGTTCGGAGACTTAAGTGTCCTCCAAGGCTTGACTAAGGCAAGCCTTTAACACCACAACCTCCAAACCAAGTTTTATGATTGCATGTTACATGTGTTGTAATTGGGAGAAGTGGAGTTACAAGAAGGATTGGCAGGCATCAAGGATTTAGGATCTAAAGAAAAGTAGGACAAAGGAGCACTTATAGGACTTGGGTGCTCGCTCTAGTGTCCTTCGCAGATAGATCTCTAAAAATAGAAGTTACAGGGCTGATCAGTGTTGGAAGGAGGTCTAGATCCTATAGAGAAACTGGCACCTTGGACTTGGGTGCCTGCTTGAGTGTCCTTGACTATTTCGCTTTGAAACCCCAAAAATAGGTATTTTATGATTTAGTATTTTACTCCTGTCTGCAAGAGCTTTTTCCGTCTTTCATCAATCTGTTGCCATATTTGAATAATTAGGGTTTTAATGGTTAATTGGACATAAGAGAAGGAAAATTAATAATTAAATTCCCTAATCCAAGTTTCTTTACATCTACAAGTGACCTAGGGTATGATAGTGCTCATCACTCAACTCTAGATCCTTGAATGTAAGGTGGAAAGGAGCATTTAAACATCTAAAATCTAGAACATTAACAAATCCATTTTTCCCCTAAGCATTTTGGTGACCCCGTGCTTTTGGACTTAAATTGTTACTTTCTGATATTTTTTCTTCAGATTTGGATTGATTTCATTCATTCATTTGTTCATTCATTTTATTGTATTGAGAAAAATTCAAAAAAATTGAAACAATGAAAAAATACAGAAAAATTGCATTGTTTGGCTTACTAAATTGCATTAATTCTTCTTAAATTTTCCTAATTCATGATTTTTGCATCATATCTTATATAAAATACAAAAAAATCCAAAAATTCAAAATTTTGCATTACATTTTCATCATTTAATTGCTAGGGTTTTGTGGAAATTTTAACAATTTTATATACCCTAGTAATTCCAAAATCTAGGGTTAGTAGGGAAAATCTTTTATCAAATTTTTCTACTAATTTTATAGGCTCATTCAAATTTTCATATGGCTATAGTCTTGCATTTTAGTGTGAATTTGCATTTAGATTTAAAATATTTGCATTTTTACATAGAAAATTTCAACAAAAACTAGCAATTTTTATGCATTTTGCATGTTAAGGCTTGAAAATTATTTTCAGATTTGAGAGTATTCAATTCCATCATAAATCAAACCTCAAAGCATTCACATAGAATTTTATCCCAAAATCTCAAACCTAGGGCTTAAAAAACAACAATTTTCACTAAAATTGGCCTTATCAACTTTATAAACATGCACCATAAGTCTATTGTGGAAGTTATTTTGGAATTATTTTGCTGTTATTAGGATAGTCATTTTTTGCCCCTCATAAAAAGCTTCACAAAACCCTTTTATCAAGCTCTTGTAGTGAAAATTTTGCAAAAAACCACACATTTTGACTATTTTGGCCCTAGGGTTTGACCTAGTTTGCACTCCAAGTGTGTTGTGATCAATTTTATGGATTGAGGTGAGTGATATTATTGATATTATTTTTTGTACCTCCTAAAATTCCTTACAACACCCCTTTTGCTAGGTCTTGGAATTGAAAAACCGTGAAAAGTTGCATATTTTGCTATATTTTCACTAGGGTTTTACCTTAAGTGGCACTAAAAGCATGTTGTGTTGGATATTTTGGCACCAAGTGGCTATTATTACTGATATTATTTTCTTTCCATCATCATTTTCCTCATAACACCCTTTGTTATGCTCTTTTGCATTGAATTTTGGTGAAAAAAGAATTGCCTATTTTGACATATTTTCACTATATGTTGACTTGGTATTATCTTGGATTTGCATTAAGAGTGTGTTGAGAGTGATTATATTGTTGTTTTGGACTGATATCAGACATATAACTTTCTGACCTCAATCAAAATCCTTACAACGTGTTGTGTTGGATATTTTGGCACCAAGTGGCTGTTATTACTGATATTATTTTCTATCCATCATCATTTCCTCACAACACCCTTTGTTATGCTCTTTTGCATTGAATTTTGGTGAAAAAAAGTGCCTATTTTGACATATTTTTACTATATGTTGACTTGGCATTATCTTGGATTTGCATCAAGAGTGTGTTGAGAGTGATTATATTGCTATTTTGGACTAATATCAGACATATAACTTGCTAACCTCGACCAAAATCCTTACAACATCCTTTGTTTCATTCATTTGCATTGAAAAGAGTACAAAAAATGAAGCATTTTAGCCGTCAATCATATCCTTCTCCTAGGATTTGTTCTCCTAGTTTGTGTGTTGTGTGTTGTATGATTTTGTATAAGCTTTATGACACACTATTCTAAAAACAATATCCCTCTGAGAAGAAGTAAAAGATTAATGGGATCTAGTGCTCTTCAAGAAGTTGGTACTTTGCACACTTTCTTTACGAAGGGAGAAACTCAAATTATGCAAGATATTATACATCCTCCAACCTCAATGGAAGAACAAACTTTTCATGATGTTGATAACACTGTTAAGGCAACAAGATATGTATCTGATGAGCAAATAGAAAAATTGGATAAGGAGCTAGTTGAATATCAATCATTTATGGAAAATGAGAGAATAACTGAAGAAGTTGTCCCTACAATTCACAACATAAGAGAATTGATAAAAGAAGGACAAGATGGTGTTAATGCAATTCGTGGTCTAGCACATATTGTACAAAGAAATATCATGCCATTGACTGAATGTACGCAAATGATAAATAATACTTTATCACTATCTCATACTCAAGTTTCCATACCTATACCAAATACAGGAATATCCACTTTTACATCAATGATCTTAACAACTAATGTGAATGCTTGTAGTAATGCTACCACTAGTATTGGAGTACCTAATGGCACTAATTACAAAGTTGTGGGATTTAATTATCAGAATTTGATTCCTAAAAGGACCTCTTCTATGAATAATTGTTCTCAACCTCTTATCTATTCCACTCATTTCTAGCTACCTATTACATATTCACAACCATCTTCCACCTATCATTATGGCCAACCACCATTAACATATTCTTAGCCTCCACCTATTGTATCTCAAGCTCAATCACCCCCTCACCTTGGTTCTAATTCCTTACAACAAACCACATCTCCCAATGATGCCATCTTAAACCAACTTTTACAGGGCATGACTGCTTTGCAACAAAAGATAACAAATTTGACAAATTCTTCGCAGCCTAGTCTACCAACATATCATGCTTGTAATCCATTATCCTAAGCAATCCTAAGAACCCCTATGCCTGAGAGGTTTTATACTCCTCCCTTGGAAAAATATGGTGGAAAAGGTGATCCTAATAATCATGTGGCAGCATTTACAGCTATGTGTAGTGATTTTTATTTTGAAGAGGATTTGTTAGCAAAACTTTTCTCATGATCTCTCAAAGATACTTCTTTAGAATGGTTTTGTTCATTGCCTCTAAATTCCATACACTACTTTTCACATTTGATTGATCAATTTTTACAACATTTTCAAGCAAACATCGGACCCCAAGTCACTCTTATTGACTTGGTTCAATGCAAACAAGGTTCCAAAGAAAAGTTGACTGAATTCATTAGTCGGTATCAAGGGATTTGTGCACAGATTCAATATCAAATGAAAGATGAGGATGTTCAAAAGATATTCATTATAAATCTACAACCTAATAATCGTGATAAGATTCTCTTGATGAAATATAACTCCTTTCAACATTTATGCACCGCCCTTCGTGATTATCAACTTTCGTCTAGTCAGTATGAAAACCAAAACTCATCGGCTCAAGTTGGTCAATCCATGGGTGGATCATCACAAATAATTTTAAAAGGAACAATAATAGGGGTTTCATCAAGATCAATGGACCAAATATGAATGTTTCTAGTATAAATAATCCAAAGAAAACATCATATCAACCAAGAAAGTTTACTCTAATATCTGAGTCCTATCATTCCATAATGAATCATGCTATAAGTAAAAACATTCTAAAGCTTCCTCCGATCAAGCTTGTTGATCCTAGTAAACAAGGACCTTACTTTGATGCTAATGCCTTTTGTCATTATCATCAGATGCAAGGACATGACACTGAACGATGTATGCATCTTAAACATGAGATACAGGACCTTATTGATTCAAATGTCACCCAGGTATCAGGTGTGGATGATAATGGAAATAAGTTAGTTTCTCCGCCAAATCAGAATTTACAAATCTTCACTAATCATTTTCCTAATCACACCTAAAATAATATGGTGGAACAAGACTTTGTTGAGGTAGAGAAGGATGATTACTTGGACTATGATAGTATCATGCATATGGTTGAAGTCGACAAGAAACAAATGGATAATCCACCTCGTCGACAAAGAAATGGAATTTATGCTAAGGTTCCTCCTCCGTTATCCTTATATGGATCGGGAGATATTCAAAATGCATCTGAAAAGCAAAAACAATGATTGATATAGATGAGTAAGATGGTACAGGATGATTCCCATTACTGTTCTAGAAAGATTCAACAACAAAAACTTGCTAAAAATCAGAAAAGAGCAAGATGACAATCAATAGTCAGAAATAATAGTGGTTCTCCCCCTCACACGCAACAAAGTCTCATTTAAATAATTTAATGAACAAACATCATATGATAACAAACAAGACTTCCATAAGAACCACTCAAATTTTACATTAAATATGATCGAATACCTCTCCAAGAGGTTCACGAGCTCCAAGATATAATACGAAGGCCCT
Source organism: Cunninghamia lanceolata (assembly GCA_027924645.1). Lineage (NCBI taxonomy): Eukaryota > Viridiplantae > Streptophyta > Pinopsida > Cupressales > Cupressaceae > Cunninghamia > Cunninghamia lanceolata. Next base: position 829,780 of record BSBN01000754.1, read on the forward strand.
ACAGGTAAGTATCTTTAACCCTTTATCTCTCTCATGATGTGCTTCCCCCGTGATGTGTTGTGTTGTTTAGGCCTCCTAGGATGACCTTGGATTCTCCCATAAGGTTTGAGATACTAGGAGACCACCTATGTTGCAACTTTCTTCTATTTGTATCACCATTCTTCTATATTGCCTCTCTCTGATTTCATTGTTGTGTGTTGTGTCTTGCAGACATAGCATTGCAGTTGGTGACTTGGGGGCACCCTCCTACATGATTTTCCCTAAGACACTTGTTTCTCCTCTGTTATTTATTGTTTCCCTTCCTCTAGTATTTCCATCTAGTGGGTGGATGACGACAAACATTTATACTAATGCGGACCTAGTGTCCCTTTTGAGAGCAATCAAGAAAATGGACTTAGTTCCTAATATGATGATGGGGTTGTATATTTTATCTGATGCTTACCTAGTGGAAGCACTCATGCTTTCTGCGTAGTGAATTTAATGATGTTTCTATCGCATTTAGAAACCTTAACAATACTGTTACTCCGTGCACCTTTGTCTGCCTTTGAATTTGGCCTTGGTGGTGTATACACCTAAAAATGACAAGGTTTGGTCTAAATAAATATTCTTAATATTTATTCCATCTTTATTCCTCTAGCAATAAATAAATAAACAAATTTATTTATTTGATTCATATTCTTCCAACAATTAAATAAAATCCTTTATTTAATTAAATTCTTCTAAACAATTAAATAATTCTTAATTATTTAATTAAATCAAATCATTCTTCCAAATTTGAATAAATCAAATCAAATTTATTTAAATCCTCTCAATCTCCAAGAATAAAATACAATCAAATATTTTATCTATTCTTCCAAAATCATGCACAACAATTAAATAATTTTTTTATTTAATTAGCTTTCTTATCTTCTAAATTAAATAATTCCAATTATTTAATTGTTTCTTCCAATAAATATCTTCTCTAAATTTAAATAAATCAAATATTTATTTAAGTTCTCTTTTTCTTCTAAATTAAGTTATCTCTAAATATAATTCAATCTTTTTGCACATGGAATTAAATATTCCTAATATTTAATAAAGCAAAATATCTTCTTATCCTCATGCAAATCCCTTCTTGTTTTAAATCACTTAATTGATTATTATATTCTTTTAATTGCTTTAACTCATTCTTCTATTCTTAGCAAATCCTTTCATGCAAAAGAAAGCAAGACACGTGTCTTCTTCTTATTCGTTGCACATTCCTCAACTATTTTTATACTGTTGATCTTATTATTCTTTCTATACCGTTGATCTTCATTCTTCCAAGTCTATAAGTACAACCTCATTCTTCCATTTCAATCATCCAAGCTTTAAGTATCGTTACTCTACATGAATTACAGTGTGCCTTTGGCACCAATTCCTTCATTACTTGTGATCACACTCGTTACTATGTACTATTCATCATTGTGACACTCATCTTCAATGCAATATTATCATAGCCATTCCCAATTGACATTCTTGAATCATAGCAAGGAAGTGCACTCTCTGAGGGCCCTATTTCATAAATGCAAGATCAATTATGATAGGTGATCAATGGAAGCTATGAATTAAAGGAGGTTTGCTTTGTATTGTTCATTGTTTATTGAATCTCTTTTGTTCAACATTTCATTGAGTTTTGGGTATTTTGATATTTGATATTATTGATTATTTATTTAGATCCAATTTTCCCTTAACATTTTTGGTGCCCACCGTGGGGCCTAGCCCCAAATTTAACCCAAAAACTAAGTTTTTGTGTTTTAGAAAGCCGTACGCAGGAGGAAATAGTGCATCTAATACATCCTAACATGCATCTGTTACTTGTCAGGGCGCATACGTTTTCGCAGTGCATACAGTCTCTGTTCTGACGCATCTGTTACCTATCATGGTGCATATGTTCCTACAGCGCATACAGACACTATTCTAGTGCATTTACCATCTAAAATGGTGCATACATTAGATCAGTGCAAATATTCTATTTTGCAGAGCATATACTCTGTTTTGCAGCACATATGTATTGCGGTGCTTCTATCCACTATTTCTACGCATTCAGACTCTGAAGCGGTGCATTTGTTTTAGGAAGTGATTTTTAGGGTTCCTTGAAGTTTTTGCTAACACTGATGTCTTTTGTAGGAACTCTCTTGATCTGTTTTGTAGGCTAGGTACTGGTTTAGATTCATATAGTTGCACTTGTTAACTCACACTTCAATTTCTAACGGGAAAGTAAAATGGATGCTCATGCAAATCTCACATAGTTTTAACTAGGAAAGTGGTAATTGAATCATTGCTATTGCTATCTTTTCAAAGTTATTTCTATCTGGATAAAATTGAACTCATCATTGCTATCTAGGTAAAACTGAAACATTGCTATCTCGATCGACCATCACTTCAAAGTTAACAATTCGTTTTACGTGGATAAAATTAAACTCATCATTGCTATTTGGGTAAAACAGAACCATTACATCTCGATCAACCATCACTTCAAAGTTAACAATTCATGCTACGTCGATGAAACTAAACTCATCATTGCTATCTTGGTTAAAATTGGACCTTTGTTATCTTGCTATCACTTCAAAGTTCTGTGCTTGCCCAAGTAGATAGCTCATCTAGTTTTTCTCATTTTAACTAGGGGAAAAGAACCACTGTATTTTGTATTTTGGGAATGATACCAGGCCTATGCTCTCCCCTATCTTGGGTGACCAAAATGCTAGACATATCATTTTCGGATGTGTTTTTCCTTTAGAGGGGCCTGCTCTTGGATATTGTTCATCCAAGTAGGAATGACCCTAAGTGGTAACAGGCTAGATGCCAAGCCCTTCCAAGCCACTATAAATAAATTGTGTTTGGACTGAAAGATTCAAACAATGAGTGAAGTTGTGTTATACCGACAGCCAACATCCCCCAAAACCCTCCAAGGTACAACCCTTGCAGGTTGGGAGACTCCATAACGGAGAGTAGTGTTGCTGCATGCATAACCACTCGAACGGTTGCCTTCATTAAACACCTTTGTTCTAGTGGAAAAAAACCTTATAATCCATTTGAAGCCTAGGATTTGTACTTGTTTTTCCTTTTAGTCCAAAAAGAGTCAAAAAATCACAAAAAGAAATTAAAAAACCATAAAAATATTCTTTGTGTTTGCTATGTCTTCTTGCCATAATTTCAGAAAATCAGATCAAAAAGACCTTTTTTGCAACCAGAGTACCAAAAAAATTAGAAAATTTCCAAAAAAATTGCAAAAATACTGAGAAAGACTAGAGCGGCACATCCATCCTCTATTGCTGAGCATTTGTGCCGACCTACGGCACATCTGCTGAGACTTATAGCGCTTTTACTATCTGTTACAGTGCATTTACTTTTTACCAGAGTGGTGCATATATCCTGACTTACAGCACATTTACCAGATTCTGCAACACATCTATTCCAGTGCATGCATGATAGTGAGCAATTTCCCAATCTTTGAGAAAAAAATTTTACCAATTCTGGGTACCCATTTCAGTTTAGTTCCAAAATCCGAGTTCAGGTCTTACCTTGCAGTAATTTTTTCCATCCATTTCGCATCAAAGTCCCTCTTTCGTTGGTCATCCCATTCACCTTCTATCAGATCCTCCTAGTCCAAAAGTCAAAAGTATCCCATATCAAGTCAGCATAGCCCCCTTTTTCATATCACTTTGGATTCAAGTAACCCTACTAGGTCACAAAACTTTGCTAGTGGTCTTGGTGCATGACTAGTCCCTACACAATAAGATAGGTATCGAGTACCCTTACTGGTGGCTACCGTCTTGTATCATCCATCTTACTTGGAACCATTGATTGAGAAAGAACCTTGTCCAAGTCTTGTCATAAGTATCCTATTCTTAGTAGTCTCCATCGGCATCTTGCCAAAATCTCTAGTTTCATTCCACCTCATCCCTCGTCACCTTGCATTGTTCTTACTAGATCTCAATACCAAAAGCAACTTGAAATGGCCAAATCATCCAACCACATCATCACACCTCATGATAGTGATGAGTAAATCTCTAACGAAGATTATCAAGGAAGCCTCCAAGATTGGAAATTCCAACGCTTGTTAGAGAAAGTGCTCCATGATGACCCTCACAAGTATTTTTATTATCTTACAAATATGGGAATTACACTCCCCATGGATTTTGATATAAGCACAATCCAAGAAAATGTGGAGAATAATCATGAAAAAAGGGGAAAGAAAGCCATAGACCCAAATGCAAAGAATAATCATAATGAAAAAAGAAAGAAGTCCATAAACCAAAGCACTCCTATGGAAGAAATGAGAAAACAACTTGAGGGTCTAAAGCAACAAATGTTAGATCTCAAGATGGGTACAAACACTAAAACCTACTCCTTGGAAGATATTGCACCATACCCCTTTGATAAAAGTTTGAACATGACACTATTTCCCTTTTGATTTGAAGTTCCTAAGTTTGATAAATACAAAGGGAAAGGGAACCCTAGAGATCACATTAGGGAATTCAACACGGCATGCATGGAAGTAGCTCACAATGAGACTTACTTAATGAGACTATTCCCTAGATCACTAGGTAGTCAAGCCTTCGAGTGGTTCTCACGACTCCCACCGGGTATCAAATCTTTTGATGAGCTAGTCAACAAATTCATCATGCACTTCTCTTACAATATTGAACATGAAGTCTCCGTGCTAGACCTATGCAACACCAAGCAAAAGAGTGGCGAATCATTTGCCTCCTTCTTACAAAGATGGAGACAACTAGCAAGCAAGTGCGCATATGATGTACTAGAGAAGCAATTAATGGAGATGTTTGTCCATAACCTCAACTCTGATCTTAGCTATCAAATACAAATCCAATGCCCTACTTCATTTTCAAAGGTGATTGAGATGGGATTATTCATTGAGAAAGCTATGATCGCCAAGGGGCAAATCAAGTTATACAAGAACACACCTACCTCCAATTATACGACTGACAAATCAAAGTTTTGGACTAAAAACAAAAATGTCATCAACGATGGAGTAGTTGATGCCAAGGTGGTGGCTAGCAAACAACAACCTATATTCACTCTCAAAGGAGAGGCAAGCAATGTCACACCTAACAAAACATTCTCTCGAGAGCCAAGACCATGGTTCAACTCAAATCCAAGGTGAAAGTTCACACTGTTGGGTGAGTCTCAAGAATCCGCATTAAGGAAGCTACTGGCTAACAATGAAATCTCTCTACCGCCAACAAGTGACTATGAGCCTCAAATAAAACCTCACTATTGGAAAGACACTGACTATTGTGAGTATCATAGAGGAAGGGGACACACAACCAACAATTGTATCCATCTCAAACATGTTATTCAAGAGGTGCTTGATCAAAATCAAGGAGGAACCCAACAACATACCTCCAATGAGACACATGTGGCTTACAGGCATCCACTTCTCAATCATGATAGGCCATACAACAACAATAACAACAATAGAAATAATAACAATGGCAACAACAACAATGGCAACAACAATAATGGTAACAACAACAACAACCGCAACAGGCAAAATTAAAATAGTGGGAATAGTAACACCAACTACACAAGTGTACCATTCGATTATACCATCAATTGCATATCAGAGTATGTCCCACAGATCAATGTGGTCATGCCCAACCAATAATTGGAGCCTAACAACAATGATTACAGTATCATTATCCGTAGTGGTAAAGTCACGTTGAATACCGTCCCTCCAAGGTCGTCACCTTCTCAGTCCAACTTCCATCAGTATAGTGTCATAGACCAACTTTGGAAAACTCTGGCCGACATTTCTATCTTAGAGTTGTTGTGTCTATCTCCTTCCCACAAGGAGATTCTCATTAAAGCCTTAGTGGAAACCACCGTCCCCACTAACTTGGTCCAAGAGAAGTTTTAGGCCATGGTAGGTAATCTGACCTCCTCAAGTACCATATCATTTACCGAACAAGATGACCTCTCAGTGTCTCAAACCCATAACACCCCTCTACATATCATCACCTTCATCCACAAGCACCGCATCAAGAGGGTTCTCATTGATGGAGGAGCTGGTTTAAATTTTTCTGCACGTTAAAGCTAGTCCTTACATTGGTGTTCTCTGAAAATGCGGTTGATCCAAGGAAGAAAATTCCTATCAAAGCCTATGATGAAGAGGAGAGAACTACAAAAGGAACAGTGGTGTTACCTATACAAGTGGGACCAATAATAAAAGATGTTGTGTGCCAAGTCCTAGATAGGGAGCTTGCCTATAATATTTTGCTAGGTAGACCATGGATTCATGCCATGAAAGTTGATCCTTCTACCTATCATCAATGCATAAAATTCCCTCATAATCGCAAGCAAGTCACCATACAAGGCAACCCTGACCCCTTTTAGCATTGCAACTCTGTGCTCTCAAAACCTGATTGCATCATACCAAACAATAGAGCATCTACATCCCCTACCCCACAGCATGATTCTACCTCTGAAGCTTCCTTATCAAGGACCAAAGAGTAGAAAATTACCATCAAAGAAAAAAGAGTAGGGGAATACTCCATAGAGCACAGCCTCAATCTAGCCAAGATGCCTTTATCTCCTAGATCCTTTGGTCGACCCAAGCATTTTCCAAAGCCATCTGCTCCTCCTATACCTCCCACAGCTCCCTTTGTAAAATGGGGGACCTTATCTGATGAAACAAAGGAAAGAGATGCCCTACAATGGCTTTACACAGAAGAAGAAGAGAACATACAATAAGAACCACCTCGGCTCCCAATAGAAATCTATGGGTGAGGTGAATCTATCCTACACAGAATGGGTTACGAAGGACAAGACTCCATCGGCCTAAGAAGAGAAGGAATCATAGAACCCATTCAACCTTCTTCATCCTCATTGGCTAGAAATACAAAGGGTCTAGGATATAAGGATAAGGGCAAAGCTAAATAAAATGCTTGCCTAGTAGAAATGATCCATACACTTCAAGTGGACAGTGACACAGATTCCAATGAATATGAGTGGGATGAGATGACAGAGCATTCCTACAACTACAAAGAAGATGATACCATTCAAACTTATAGACCCTAATGTGAGGGACAAATGCTACTGCATAGGCCATTAGAGTCTGATTTGCCTATCTCTAAGAATACGACTTCGAGGAAGGTTTGAGTTCTATCACAATAAACAACTTTGAGGAAAGTACCATCCCAGACACTCTTCCTCCCATTACTCCTAGTATTTCCATTCAAACTATCAATGAATCAGATCTATCCTCTGACTCCCTCCCCCTTGTGCATCCTGAGCTTACTGACTAGGATCTACGAGGAACCCCTCAACTAGATATGTTCCAAAATGATGATGCCTATATTGACTATATGGAACTTAGGGACCACCTACCCAAAAGGGATCATAAAGCTGGTTTTCCTATTGAACTTAATACTGTGGCTTATTTCAGAGAGGGTGCCAAGCCTTCCAGTCACAAAAATATCAAAATAAAAACAAGATCTGACGGTGAAAACTGCTATGCGGCAGTGTCAAATCCCAAAATAGTAAAAAGAAAGGATGCATCTGAAGGTGAAAACCCAACTATGGCACCTGACGATGGAAGGCTTGACACTCTCCCCAATGACATACACCAGGAGAAATCTTAGATTGTTGTAGAACCCATAGAGCCAGTTAACATTGGAACAGAGGAATAGCCTAAGATCATTCACTTTGCTAAGTCTCTAACCCCACCAGAGAAGACTAAGTTTGTACCATTCTTCAAGAAAAAGTAAGTCAATTTTGCTTGGTCATACGAAGATATGCCAGGGTTAGATCTAGATTTGATTCTACATCATCTTCCATTAGATCCAAGAGTAAAACTAGTGAAATAGAAGATTAGAAAGATGCATCCACACATAGCACTGCTTGTAAAAGAAGAACTCAAGAAATTACTGGATGTAGGGTTCATCAGAGCTATAGACTATCTGGAATGGGTCTCCAACATAGTACCAGTGTCCAAACCTGATGGCCAAGTCAAACTATGCAATGATTTTAGAGATCTAAACAAAGCTTTCCGCAAGGATGATTTTCTGTTGCCAAATATAGATATCATAGTCGACTTAACAACAGGGCATATCATGTTATCTCTCATGGATGGCTTCTCAGGATATAATTAGATCAAGATATCACCAGAAGACCAGCACAAGATAGCTTTTACTTGTCCATGGGGCACTTTTTGTTGGAATGTCATGTCATTTGAGCTAAAGAATGCAGGAGCCACATATCAATGTGCTATGACCACTATATTTCATGATATGATGCATGTCACCATGGCTGATTATGTAGATGATATCCTAGCAAAATCACTTACAAGAGAATCACACCTGGATGTGTTAGAGAAAGTCTTTCAGAGATTAGAACAATTCAAAGTCAGGTTAAACCCAAAGAAGTGTGTGTTTGGAGTCACCTCAAGAAAACTCCTAGGTTTTATTGTTTCAGCAAATGGAATAGAGGTGGACCCTGCCAAAGTCAAGGCTATTATGGACATTGCACCACCCAAGACTCTTACTCAACTAAGATCTCTACAAGGGAACCTACAAGCAATCCATAGATTCATATCACAACTGGTAGACAAGTGTCAACCATTCAGTCATCTCCTGCATAAGAACATTCCATTCAGATGGGATGGGAAATGTGAAGAGGCATTCAACAATCTGAAAGAGTATCTTATGAATCCACCTATTCTCATGCCTCCTATCTAAGGGAAACCATTGATACTCTACATATCTGCTACACCTACAGCTCTTGGGGCTCTTCTAGCACAACAAGATTATGGGAATAAGGAAAGAGTTGTCTACTATATCAGTCGCACATTGGTGGGCTATGAGTTGCAATACTCTCAAATAGAAAGATCATATCTTGTGGTAGTTTTTTCTTCCCAAAAACTCTGACATTATATGCTTGCACATCCAGTCAAACTTATTCCAAAAATAGATCCATTAAAGTACCCACTAGGTAAAGCAGCTCTAACAGGTCACCTAGCCAAATGGGTAATGCTCCTAAGTGAATATGACATTGAGTATGTAGACAGAAAATCTATCAAGGGACAAGTCATTGCTGACCAACTAGCGGATGCACCACTACAAGACACCACACCAATGCAATTTGAGTTTCTGGATGAATCCTGATTCAATATATCAACATATTCCTGGAAACTTTACTTTGATGGGTCCTACACAAACCATGGATCAGGTGTAGGAATCTTGTTTGTAACTCCTCATGGCAACACCATACCAAAGTCTTACCGTCTATTATTTCCATGTACCAATAACATAGCAGAATATGAAGCCTTAGTCATTGGTCTCAAGATGGCAACAGATTGGAAAATCAAAGAGCTACATGTCTACGGTGATTCTCAACTAGTAATAAATCAAGTCAATGATGATTACCAAACTAAAGATGAGAAGCTTTTCCCATACAAAAGGATGGTGGATGACTTTAAGGGATACTTTGTGATCATTTCTTTTAGGCAACTACCTCGCATTGAGAACAAAGCAGTAGATGCCATGGCGACCATTGCCTCTCTTCTCGAGATACCAGAGAATGAGTCACAGTACGAGTTCTTAGTGGAAACCATTCGACAACCAGCTTATGATCTTACTGAAACCCATTCCATATGCCTTTTAGTTCGATTTGATTCACCTTGGTATAGTAAAGTTTACACTTACCTCAAGGACAACACCCTCCCGCCTGACTTATCTTCAAACCAATGATGAACCTTTATACACCAAACCTCTCGCTATACCATTATTGCCGACACCTATACCAACATGGTCTAGATGGTACTTTACTCCATTGTTTAGAATGAGAAGAATCCCTAACTGCCTTACAAGACGTACACAAAGGGATTTGTGGAACACACTCTAGTGGCCCTTCCTTAGCTAAGAAACTCATGCATTTGGGTTATTACTAGACGAACATGGAAACAAATTCATATTAGTTTATGAAGAAGTGCAAGTAGTGCCAAATACATTGGAACCTAATACATGCACCAGCTCAAGAGTTGAGACCTCTAACGACACCTTGGCTATTTTACCAATGGGGACTTGACCTTGTGGGAAAGATCCATCCACCCTCAACCAATGGCCATAAATTCATCATAACCACCACTGAGTACTTTACCAAGTGGATTGAAGCCATCCCCCTCACCACCATCACAGGTAAACAAATCTCCTCATTCATACTGAATTATGTCATCTGCAGATACGGAATTCCCTCATCCATTATCATGGATAATGGAAGACCCTTCAAAAACTAGGATGTCTAAGAACTCTATGACCGATTCAAAATCCAACACCATTTCTCCAAACCCTATTACCCCCAAGGCAATGACCAAGCTGAAGTATCCAACAAAACCATCTTGAAACTTCTCAAGAAGACAGTCAACAATGCTAGCCGTGATTGGCATATCCAACTCAATCCCACTCTTTAGGCCTACAAAACCAGTATACACACTCCCATAGGTACTACCCATTACACCCTTGTCTATGGCTCAGAAGCTATCCTCCCCATAGAGGTTGAATTACCATCTCTCAGGGTGTCGTTAAAAGGTCTCATATCAGATGAAGAATACAGAGTCTCTAGATTGCAAGAACTGGAATTGCTAGAGGAAAGGAGATAGAAAGCCTTTGATCATCTCAAAGCATATCAACAAATGATGTCACGAAGCTAAACCATAGAGTTCACCCAAGAATATTTAAGGTTGGAGATCTAGTACTTAAGGAGAATCCCTGCAATCAACAAGATAGGGAAAAGAAAGGCAAGTTTGAACCCAATTAGCTTGGGCCTTATGTAATCGTAGCTACTTATGGATCAGGGGCATATTAGTTAGCAACATCAAAGGGTGAGCTGTTAGATGACCCAATCAACATCATGCATCTTCGCCGGTTCTATACCTAGAAGAACCCCAATGTAAGGGAGGCATAAAATACAAAAAAATAAAAAAATAAAAAAAATAAAAAATAAAAAAAAATCAAAAAAATACAAAAAAAGCATCCTTTGGTAAAAACCTGGCAAACAGGCACCTTGGATAGGTATCATGATGAAAATCTGGCAAATAGGTGTCATGTTTACTTTCTAGCTTTCGTACAAATAAAAGCAAGTGGTGAAAACCTGGTAAATAGGCATTACTTGTGATAAACCGCTTCCTCCATCTTTGGGAAACCAATCACCTTGTGTCCATTCTTCCTTGTGTCCCATTCGACCCATATCTGTTCCATAATAAAAACCTAACGGTAACCTATCATGGCTTGATACTCTATCTCTTTGTTGCCTTGTCAACCAAGGTTTTATCTTGTATCCTATCCATAGTGTCAGCCTAGTATAGTGTCTCTCATTGGTTTCCATGGTTCAAGTCCATGAACTACGTTGTCACATAGACAAGGCCATTTCTCAAATGCGCCCTCGAGGCTCCCACGGTCCCATCTGTCCCATTTCTTGTTGTCTTTCTTCTAGTCCATCCATGGTCCATTAGGGTTTACTCTGAACTACGTTGCCTCTACGTTGTCACATAGGCAAGGCCATTTAGCAATGATCCCCCGAGGCACTAGGTTAGTCCCTTAGGGTCCGTCTCACCAATAAAGATTGTGGAATCTTCTCACCAAGAAAGCAAGCGTAAGCAAAACCCGCTTTCAAGAAGAAATCTTGACGCAAGACATTAACCTATCCAAAGAAAAAACAAACAAACTCCTAAGGCCTTCTAAATGATTTTACCCAAATTATGGCAAGAAACAAACACATCTAAAATGCAAAAATGTTTTGTGGATTGGAAACATGGTTAAAGTACAGAGTCTTGATTTTTGCTATCATGCCTTTCTATGCTACTCAAGGATGCCAAAAGCTAGAGATGCTATGATGGGGGCATGATTATTTTCTTTGTTTGTTATTTGTGGATTAAACTTTAGTAATGTGAAGCCTTGTCTAATGACATGATCGGCAAAAGATCATCAAGGACATCTAAGGTCTAACATGAACGGGAACAATCCTTGTTTGTTGATACGCAAGAAATACTCAGGTCATCTCAGTTCAATTATACCTCGATGCTTGTATTAAATTGCTAAATCAAAATCCATGTAAGCAATACTTAGGTTATCTTAGTTCAATTATACCTAGATGGTTTTATTAAACTTACAACATTAAAAAAAAGTACCAAAAAAAATTAAAAAAATCGCCCAATGATGAAATAAGCACTTCAAAATACTTGCACCGTCAAGATGTCAAAATCAAAGAATCCATTATACATCCATTTATACATCCATACATCCGTATCCTATGCAATAAAAGATCCAAAACAATGTAGAGTAACAATACAAGTCAAAGATTGTGAGTCTTTCTATCGGGTCATTCTTCTGTCAATCAATCTTCTATCATCTTGTCATTTCTGTGTTGATAGAGTACATTTGGACATCACAAAAACATAGCATATAGATGCATATCATATCACATGAGATAGTCATTTACATGATTAAATCAGTTGCATACATAATAAAGTGCATTTGGTCATCCATATACATTCTTTGTAAATCATCGCATAGTGTCAAAACAGAAAAAAATCAAAAACATAGATAAGTGCATCACATAAAGTGCATAATCATATAGATACCATTTGCACTCACACACATTAGAGACATATCAAGTTAACAACATCTAAGTCTGCATTAGGTCATATAGCATCACATAGCATCATATGAAAAATATGCATTAGATAACATCACATAGCATCAAGTAAACATCTAAAGTTTGCATTAGATAAACACATGCATCACATCATACAATAGAAATGCATCATAACTCATACATATATAGAGCATCAAAATAGCTGCATCATCATATAAATATCATAAAAACATGTCCAAATGTACAAAATCAAGTGGTCCATCTCTGATTCAGTGTCATATACAATAAATACATCCCAAGGATGGTGATACATGTCTCAAAATACAAAAATGGTACATGAGTGTATCCAGCTATCTAAGCCATCAAAAAGGTACATAGGATCCAAAATCTGCCAAGTCTCTGCTATCCCTGCTACTATGGACCACTGCTACCAGCAGTGTCTCCTCCTCCTCCTCCACTAGCCTCAGACTGCTGTGGGCCCGTCATGGAGGCTCCCAACCTTGATCCACCTACTCTCTGGGGAGCCATAGACTGGCTCCTATAGCTCAAAGTGCTCTGGCTAGCTGGCATGACACCATGGTATAAACCCCGATAATACTGTGCCTGAGTCTACGCTCTGGCAAGCTCACCCTACACCTGCGCTGGTTATGTCTGTGCCTGGGCTAGCTGTGCCTGTGCCTGGTGCACCTGCCCAACCAAGAAACTGCTCGTCGCATCTATCCCCAGGGCTGCCACTGTGTTATCCCGCTCTACTTAGATAACTCGTATCTATTCCTCTGCCATGTCTCTCTTTGGTAAGCCCGCAATGACCTCTGTGTTTGTCTCTCACCGGGCATCAGCAATCTTGAGCCGTGCCCGCAGCTGTCTAACATGTCCTCTCAACGTGGCTATAGTCCTGTCCTGGACATCTACCTATACTGGACCCTACTATGCCTGTGCCTTGTTAGATCTAGGGCACACAACTGAGAGGGGGGGTGAATCAGTTGTGCAAAAACTTGCTTCTACTTCAAACACTTGATTCTTCTTTGTTAGTTAATAGCATATCAATTAACCATCCATAAAAGCACAATGCATAAACACGAGCAGATAAACATCAACACATTGGACACCAAGATTTTGATGTGAAAAACCCAGTTAAGGGAAAAACCACGGGGTGATTAACCCAAGGATTATTCTCTGTTAGACGAATAAGAAAAATGAATGGCACATGCCAATTAGGGCTCACTACCCGAGCACACTTCTCACAAAGAGGCACACTGTCTACAAAGTGATAAGAATCACAAACTTGAACTAGAGATTGACATCTTTACCATGTCTGGATCAGTTCCATTTAAGCCTGAGATACTTCTGCTCTGCCCTTCACTCTTTCGCTATACCACTCTCTTCCGCTCCATGACACACTTTGAAATGAACTCACAAACATTCATTTATATCGACTTAGGAGCAATCATCTAAGTCAGCAATCAACCATAAGGACATTCACAAGATGATTAATACATCCGGTTGGCCACCACAAGAACATTCGCAAGATGAACAACTCATCCAGTCAGCTAGTCTGAACAAGAACTTCATCCGGAAGAATATCTTCAATTCTGGGCTCTACCACCAATGCAGACCAACAACATAACCTCAACATGATCCAAGAACCTTCACAAGCTTGCCTGATTGACCAGGTACATCCGCACTTCCTCTACTCACAGGAATCTCTTCTCCTCTTCATCCAGAACTTCAAGAACATAGTCTGTCATGACTGTCAAACTAAAAAAGGTTCTTCCAGACCTCCAAACTTTGTACAAACCAAGATGACAAATCACAAGGACATCCCAAACACTCCTTCCAATCCGCAGAGTCTGACAATGCTCCTCCGGATCTCACCGGACCTTTTTATAACACTTTGTCACTCCGGAACAACTCCCGGAACTGGTTCTACTTGACCGATCACAACTTTTTCATATCTTCATGCAAACCTCTGAAATGTTAACTAGATCATCTCAAGACTCATATCTACAAACCCTTTAATCTGCATCCTCTGATTCTTAATCTATTGAGTACATTTGCCTTCTTCTTATCATTGTTCTTCACTGTTCCTGATTGAGACTACTTTTCTCAATATCCTCAACACATAGCTCATCCAAACCTTCTTACCAATGCAATATGAGTATGTTGACATCAATGACAACACTAGTTAACCTCATACTTGCAACAATCTCCCCCTTTGTCATTGATGGCAACATATGATGTGAAAAACCATCAAGACAAGAACTTCTCTTTTCTGTCACAGCTCCCCCTATCAGCAACAACTCTTCACATGTCTTCTCTTCCTTTAATGCTCCTCCTTTGATCATCAACCACTTGTTTTTCACATGTCTTCTCTCCCCCTTTGACATCAATGGCAAAGGGCTCATACTTGCAATTGTAACATATCAGAATCATACTAGCTGCTCCCCCCTTAGTAGTTGCTCCCCATTATCAATCCAGATCACAAGATATGACTGTGATATCCACCAGACTGATGCACATCAGTGCATCCTAGTTCATCACCGGAGGGGCCATGACCCCTAACTTCTCTCGGAGATACTCAAAAGAGTCCTTGGGAAGAGGTTTAGTAAAAATATTTGCAATCTGATCCTTGGAGGGTACATACTCCAATCTGACTTCATCCTTGTTCACTTGTTCTCTTAGAAAGTGAAACTTGATAGATATATGCTTAGTCTTAGAATGCAATACTGGATTCTTAGAAATGTTAATTGCACTTGAATTATCACAGAAAATTGTAATAGGCTCCTCATATTCAACTTTAATGTCTCTTAGCATCTACTTCATCCATAAAATTTGAGTGCAACTACTTGCTGCTGCAATGTATTCTACTTCACTTGTAGATAGAGATATTGCATCTTGTTTCTTGCTTAGCCAAGAAACCAATCTCTTTCACAAAAAGAATGCTCCACCACTGGAGCTCTTCTGGTCATCCACATCTCCTACCCAATCTGCATCTGTATATGCATGAAGAGAGAAATCTGGATCTCTAGGGTACCATAGACCATACTCAACTGTTCCTTTCAAGTACGTAAAAATTCTTTTCATTGCCATAGCATGAGATTCTCTAGGATCAGACTGGAATCTTGCCACAAGACCAACAGCCTACATTATATCTGGTCTAGTCTGAGTGAGATACAACAATCCACCAATCATTGATCTATACTTTGTCTGATCTGCCTTTGGAGAGTCATCATCTTTGCTCAACTTACATCCGGTTGCCATAGGAGTGTTCATTGGCTTTGAATCTTCCATACTGAATTTCCTCAATAATTCTTTCACATATTTGGTCTGAGAAATGAAGATCCCTTTCTTTGTTTGAGTAATTTGTAGACCCAAGAAGAAATTTATTTCACCAAGCATAGACATTTCAAACTCACTTTTCATCTAATTTGCAAAAGTTTTGCACATACTATCTCTTCCTCCAAAAATGATATCATCCACAAACACTTCAACAATCAAAATGTTTTCATGATCAATTTTGAAA
The DNA here is from genome assembly GCA_027924645.1 of Cunninghamia lanceolata. Classification (NCBI taxonomy): domain Eukaryota; kingdom Viridiplantae; phylum Streptophyta; class Pinopsida; order Cupressales; family Cupressaceae; genus Cunninghamia; species Cunninghamia lanceolata. The sequence goes on from BSBN01000754.1 coordinate 845,936, forward strand.
TATAAGTTACTGATGAGTGTCAAATTGCACTCATAAAATACACCCTTTTTGCCTCTCTTTTTCCCTATTCAGTTCATCTTCCTTGTGTCTGCACTCAAATTAGTTAAGCAAGATTGTTCTATTTTGTGATTAATTAGGATGGATTACTTGAGATTAGAATTTCTGATTTGGTGACTAATGTGCATGGGATTAATGAAAAAAATGCATAATTTCTCTTCCTTTTTGAGTCCGCAGATATAAATACCAGAAATAGTAGTTTTGTGCATCTCTGGAGATCGTCTTCCATGATCTCTGGAGACCATGACAAAGAACAGTGACACCTGGAGTTTGAAGATTTGGGGAATATCTCTGGAGCTCTGCAAGTGTCTGGAATAATCTCCGGAGCTCTGCGAGTGTCTGGAATAATCTCCGGAGCTCTGCGAGTGTCTGGAATAATCTCTGAAGCTCTACGAGTGTCTGGAATATCTCCGGAGCTGCAGACAGGAACAGCGATCTCCGGAGCCTCCCAAGAGCAGAGCATGTTCCAGTCAGAGCCACCAATCAGACACTTTAGCAGCAATCCTAATACCCCCGCACTTCACTCAAATCATCACCTGAGTGGTGAAGGGTCGACTATCAGTTAAACTACTGAAGTTTTATCTTTCCAAAGATTTTGCATGAGTTATGAATTAAACTAATTTTCAGGGCTTTGATGCCCAAGTGTATTAAGACCTAAACTTAGACCTCTGAGTGGACTTCTGTTCCACTCAAGTCTACCTTTCTTGCATGATGATCTTTCATGAGTTTGATAGTTAAGTACAAATAAGAGATGGTGTCATCTCCTAGAAAGACTGATAGATAAGTTCAGTGATATATCATCACTCTTTTTATATATACTCTCAGAAACAGTAATAGGACAACAATGATAAGATTATTCTGATTTTCAGAGATTTCAGTTCTGTTATAGCCATACATTTCTCATGAACATAAAAATGAATGAATTGAATTGAATTTGGTTAGATCATCTTTAGTGCTGATTTCCTGCAATAGCCTTCAGCCTCAAAGGTGCGGAGCAAGGGCCCACTCTCACCAATTAGGCAGGAGGCTAGTATCTCTGTTTTACTGTTTCAAGTTTCTTTTATAAAAGTATTTCCTGTTTTAGTAGATAGATGCATGTTATCATTCTTTGCTTTGAGTACATTTCCTGTTTTATTCTATTTTACAGCATTCATTACATTTATTCAACAAGCAGGTAGATTAGTCATTCTTTTAAGCTTTAGGATTAGCTATAAACTGGTCACTTAGAATCCCTCATTGCAGACAGCCATGGACACAGCCCTGGTTCTTTGACATCTGAAAACAGATTAAATGATGAGGTACAATGACAGCTTGTCATTTTTGGCACCGTTGCCAGGGACTAATTTGTGTTAATTAGGGACACTGAGTTAAAAATAGTTTTTAGAATAGATCTGTATGGTTAGAGCTAGAGATCTTAAAGGAAGATATATTAAACAGACACCCCAACAACACACCATAGGGGAAAGCAATGAGGTGGTACAAAATCTTGTTGAAGAAGGAAACCTAGATCCTAATTTGGAACCTACATTTCAAAACAACAATCCCTTAGATCCTACAGATATTCCACTTGCCAATTATATCTAGGAATTACAACAAAAAGTTGAGGTAGATCCTTTGGTAGAACCTACTTCCTCAGAACCTCAGGAAGAAGAGCTATTATTAAACATGAAAAACGATAATCATGAGGAAGAGGAAAATCAGGCCCCAAGAACCTTCTCTTATCCTATTATTTTAGCTGCTGGAGACAATGCTCCCATGAAGAATATCTCACCAGCACATCTGCCAAATTTTAGAGGACTTTCCTCTAAGGATTCAGATCAGTTCTTGTTTCAATTCAAAGTAGTCTGCCAACCCTATGATTATGGATCAGATAACCAGAAACTTAAACTGTTCCCTTCAACCCTGAAAGATTCTGCGATGAGATGGTTTATGGGTTTACCCCAGGGTTCTATCCGTTCTTGGGATCAAATGGAAATAGAGTTTTTGGAAAAATACCAAGATTATTGCAGATCCAGTAATAAAAATGAAGAACTGTTTAAAATTAGGCAGGGGGAAGAAGAATCCTTAGAAGACTATGTGGATAGGTTTAATTTTGCCTTGAGAAGGTATGGCAATCTGGTAAACCACTCCTTGGCCAGAACCCTGTTTATAAAAGGATTGGATAAAGAATCAAAATAGGCACTGGACCTAATGGGAAAAGGGAACATTAACAAAATAGAAATACCTGACATAGAGGAACTCTGCAGGAATTATTCCAGAACTCAAGATGGAGTAAGGTCATCCAAAACTTTTAAGGGGAAGAATGAGATAGGACAGTTGATGGAGGAAATTGCAAATCTAAAAACAGATATTCTGGTCCCACTAAATACCACTTTGGATGGGATTCAAGCAAAAACCAGGACAACTGATCAAAGTAGAGCAACTGAACTGCTTTCCATTTATTGTCCTAGGTGTAGAAACAGACACCTATTGAGAGAATGCCCCTTGGACAAATCAGAGATCTATCAAATCTATGACATGGAACATCCTACCAGTCAGTGTAGTCAACCTCCAGCCTTGAAAAGATTGAGTAAAAAGAATGCTGTGATGGAGGAGGAGTTGAACTATGTGGGACAAAAACAAGGTGGAAATTTCCCTTATAATCAGTACCCAAGCCAGTCTTCTTACAGGGGTCCTACTAATTGGGGAAACAATCAGTGGAATCCAGCTTGGTATGGCCCTCAAAATAATCCTCCTTGGGGACAGCAGGATTGGCAAAACCAAAATTGGCAAAACCAGAACTGGCAAAACCAGCCTTAGGGAAATCAACAATGGCCACCACAGTTTGGGTCACAAGGCATGCAACCTCAATGGGGTCCTCAACAGGGATACCATCAACAATACCAGGGACAACCTAGACGTTTCCAACCTCAACAGCAGGCTTTACTAATTGGACCCTCCAACACACAAGGTCAAATGCAAAATGAACCAGTTAGTCAACCACCTTTACCAGCTCAACCTATACCAAACCCATGGAATAAACAGGGAGCAGCTGTCTATATGACAGATCAGGAAAATCTGGCTGGAGTTAATGCCATATATTCAAATAATCTCCAGTTGCATTCTGGGAAAGCATTCCCAAGACCTTCTCCTCCAACTATAGTTGAAATAACCAATGATGAGGAACCTGAAAATCCATCCAATCAACCCCCAGAGGAGATTACTAACAAAAAAGTGCTAGAAAAATCAACCACAGACAACTCTGGAGTTCCTCCTAAAAAGTCAGCTCTGGAGAACAGTCTAGAACGCAATTCTAATAAGAGCTCCGGAGATGCTCTGGAGATGGAAAAACTAGCACCCTACCCAGAATGACTTAAACAAAATGCTCCCCAGAAAAAGGTTTTACAAAAACAAATCCAACCCAATTAGGAATCAGAACTTTTACAAGAGCTCAAGCAGCTAAACATTGAAATTCCTTTCCTCCAGGATATCATAGATGTACCAGAACTAAATCAATTCATCAAACAGTATTGCATCAGAACTCAGGGTAGAAAGAAAAGTTTTCCCTCCACAATACAAGTGGAAGGAAAAGTAATGGATCTATTGATGGGAGAAATTCTCCTCCCAAAATATGGCGACCCTGGGAACCCTGTCATAACTATTTTCATCTCAGGGGTAGAAATTTCAAATGTTCTGGTTGACTTAGGAGCAGCAATTAATGTGATGACAGTTCATACAATGGACAAGTTAGCTCTGTCAGGTATCCAATCCACGACTACAATTCTTCAACTTGCTGATCAGTCAGTAGCTGTTCTAAAGGGAGTGATCATTGATGTACCTGTTGTGATAGATTCATGGGAATTCCCAATGGATTTCTTAATACTGGAACCTAGAAACTAGAGAAATGCTTATCCTCTGATCTTAGGAAGGCCATGGCTGGCTACTGTAGCAGCATCTATTGACTGTCGAACTGGAGATATAGTCATTTCTAATGGGATAGATTTAAAGAAAATATCTCTGTATTCTCCAGCTAAACCATCGGTGCATTACACAGGAAGACTATGGGTGGATGAACCAGATAACATGAACAACAGTGCCTCATTGGCTATGGTAACCATTAAGGAACATTTGGGAGAATTAGAAGAAGAGGTATACTATGATACAATGGAAGACTTCACTAACATCCTAATCAACAAAGATGTGATGGAACTCACCCAAGATCCTCAAAGAGAACTTCTTGTTTCTTCTCATTGTACCCTTGCCAACATTATTCCTTATGGGGAAACCTTTTACAGGGACTTAGCCACCTTCCACATGTTACTCCCACATTCTTGTCCTCTCAATGCCATGACACCAATGTATGGACCCACCACATCTATGGATCAAATTACAAAACAGGTCATGATTCTACCAGGGAAAACACTTAATATAAATACTTGGTTGACAGCAGATCAGGAAGAAAAACTCATTCAACTTTTAGTTTCCCACTCAGCATCTTTTGCCTGGGAATACCAAGATATGAAAGGAATACCTCCTGAAATCTGTACCCATCACATCTACACTGAGGATACTAAACCTGTCAGACAACCACAAAGAAGATTGAATCCTGCTTTAAAGGACATTGTCAAAACTGAAATAGAAAAATTACTCCAGGTAGGGTTCATATATCCAATCTCAGACAGTCAATGGGTCTCACCCCTTGTCATTGTGCCTAAAAAGAATGGGAAATGGAGGGTGTGTATTGATTATAGAGAACTCAATAAGGCCACAAAAAAGGACTACTTTCCCTTGCCATTTATTGACCAAGTTCTAGACAACCTTGCTGGGAGAAAGTATTTTTCTTTTTTAGATGGATTCAGTGGGTATAATCAAATTCAAGTAGCACCTGAAGACCAAGACAAAACCACCTTCACATGCTCTTGGGGAGCCTTCGCTTACAAAGTTCTTCCTTTTGGGCTGTGCAACGCCCCAGCTACATTTCAGAGACTGGTTCTAGCTATTTTTACTGAATTGGCTAATGAATGCATGGAAGTCTACATGGATGACTTTACTGTGTATGGGAATAACTTCGAGGAAGCTCTCACAAACCTTGGAAAAGTACTAAAATGTTGTGATAAAAATCGACTGTCCCTTAGCCATGAGAAATATTTTATGATGGTGGAAGAAGGAATTGTTTTGGGACACCATATTTCAGAAAAAGGGACCAGAGTGGATCAGAACAAGATAGAAGTAATCACATAGTTGCCTTCACCCAAAAATCAGACTGATGTCAGGAGTTTTCTAGGTCATGCAGGCTACTATAGGAGGTTCATAGAAAATTTTAGCAGAATAGCTGCTCCCCTATTTACCCTGCTTAACAAGGAAACATAATTTCTCTGGACAGCAGACTGTCAATCAGCATTTGAAACTTTGAAGGAGAAGCTTACTGTGACACCAATTTTAAGGGGACCTAATTGGACTTTACCATTCCACATACAAACTGATGCTTCAAATGAATCCATTAGGGCTGTTTTAGGACAAAAAGAGGAAGGAGAGAGTATGTATGCCATTTATTACATCAACAAGAATCTTACCTCTGCAGAAAGAAATTATACAACAACTGAGAAGGAATTCTTGGCAGTTATCTATGCTATAAACAAATTTAGACATTATATTACCAGATATAAAATATTTGTGCACACTGATCATGCAGCCATCAAGTACCTAATGAATAAACCAGTAGTAGGTGCAAGGATCATCATGTGGTTATTGCTCTTGCAAGAATTTGATATTACCATAGTTGATAATCCAGGAAAGTTTAATTTGGTTGCTGATTTTCTGTCAAGATTGCATACAGGAGGAGAAGATCAACCAGTGGAGGATAGATTTCCAGATGAACATCTTCTTGCCATATCCACTACTGCACCTTGGTTTGCTGACATAGCTAATTTGTTAGCTACAGGCTTGTATCCATCCCATTTTACTTCAAAACAGAGAAAACATTTGCTTAAAGAAATTTTATCCTACAAATGGTTGAATGGTTTACTATTTAAATGTGGTCCTGATTTCATTCTACGCAGGTGTTTGAAGGCTGAGGAGACTTTTGATGTGTTGAGAGCATGCCATGATGAACCATCTGGTGGCCACTGCTCTTTCCACAGGATAGTCCACAAGATCCTTGGAGCTGGTTACTACTAGCCTTCTCTTCATAAAGACACAAAGAGGTATGTGCAGCACTGTGACCAGTGCCAAAGGATGGGGCAGCTCACCTTTACCCAGGAAATGCTGCTGCATCCTCAAGTCATGATGGAACCATTTGAGCAATGGGGTCTAGACTTTGTGGGACCAATTTCACCACCATCATCAGGGAAGGAGTATATCCTAGTATGCACAGACTATGTTACTAAGTGGGTTGAGGTTCAAGCATTACAGTTTGCAAGAGAAGAAAAAGTTGCTGATTTCCTTTACAATAAGATTTTCTTGAGATTTGGAGCCCCAAAATCAATAGTTTTAGACAGACGACCTCAATTTACTTCACAGGTAATCAAGGCATTCACGGATTTGTACCAAGTCAAGCACAGAAAAACTTCACCTTACCATCCTCAAGCAAATGGGCAGGTAGAAGTAACTAACAGAGAACTTGAGAATATCCTAACCAGGACAGTGGCAATGAATAGAAAGGATTGGGCTAATAGACTACCTGAAGCAGTTTGGGCTTACAACACCACTTGGAAGTCCACAACAAAGTTTTCACCATATGAATTAGTTTATGGGAAAAAGCCTGTACTATCTATTGAATTTGAACTCCAAACACTTAAAACTATATTGGATGTTGGGCTGCCGCTGTCTACAATTCAGCAGAACAGGATTCTTCAGCTCAATGAGTTGGATGAGATTCAGACAGAGGCCATTCAGTAAACAGAACTGGTTCAGTACCAAAGGAAACAATGGCATGACCAACATATCAAGAGGAGGACATTTCAACAAGGAGATTGGGTTCTTCTTTATGATTCTAAATTCAAAGAATTCAAAGGAAAATTACAGACTCACTGGCTGGGACCTTATCAAATAAAGGAAATGTTTGAAAATAGAACTATATCATTGCAACCAATTGATGGAAGTACAAACACATTTTTAGTAAATGGTCACCGGATAAAGCTCTACAAAAGACCATCTACTAAAGAAGAGTTTCTTGATGATCTGTGTTTTGATACAGGGGATACCTCCTCTATCACGGTGTTGGAATAAAAAAATTAAAAAAAAAAAGAGAAAAGGTTGAAAACCAACAATGGCAGCCTTCCAACAAAAAAAAAAAAAAGAGAAGGTTGAAAACCAGCAATGGCGGCCTTCCAACAAAAAAAAAATTAGAGAAAGATGGAAAACTAGCAAATGGCTGTCTTCTCGACCAAGGGAGTTGAAAACCAGTAAAATGACGGTTCCCTTCTCCAGGACAGTTGTAATAATCAAGCTCCGGACATGATCGGTTGCCAGAAATTGGCCAATGCATCTCCAGCGCTTTCTAATAAGGAGCATCTCCGGCGCTTTCCAATTAGGAGCACCTCCGGCGCTTCCCAATTAGGAGCACCTCCAGTGCTCTGTTAATAACGCTGACAGTTTCCATAATAAGGGCGGGACCTACCTCACCAGGTGGTAAAGTAGACAACTCCTATGATGAGGTCATCATGACTCATCTTCTACTTAATCGCACAACATAATTACAAATTAGAAAACTAATAATTGCAGGAGTGTCCACAAGCCGGCGCTAACATCACCCATGGGCATGGATTTTAGTGCCACTCAGTGCAATGATTGCAGGTCGCGTACAAGTAGGAAGCGGATGTCATATTGGCCGCTGTGTGCAGTTTTCAAGGCGGTGCAGCATTTCTCCCGCGTACGATTGCCTCATCATTAAAACTGATCCAGGTAAATCTATTTTTAATTAGTCATTAATTAGTAACTGTCCTGTCTTTCTAATTTGAGTGTTGTTGTGATGACACATCCCTCCGCCGTCATTTCCTTTCTCACCTCCACGCATGCCGCCATTTGTACATTAATGCCACCTTATCTCTGGAGCGCCCTGTCAGTCCGTTACAATTATGGCTGCTTTGGTCCCTTAACCCATCTGCATAAACCTAGCCTGAAAACAATTGCATCCCTCATTCAAACCTTCGGAATCAACTGAAGCATAAGATAAACAACTCTCTGGAGCCTACAGAGTAATTTGAATAGCACTCCAGAGCCCATAGAGATCAGAGGGACAGATAAACTGCAGATCGCAGAAGAAAAGAATAAAACACAGAAACTGCCATCAATTCAGGTATGGGGGTCAAGAAAAAGTCTGAGCCAGAAAGTACTGCGGGTCTTCTAAAGGATGCAGCTGTAGCAAATATTTTAAGGACTGCTGGATGGCTTGATTTCCTAGACAAGTTCGAGGGGTTTCAGGAGGACATTGTGGATGAATTCCTTAGGAATTTGAGAGATGACCAGACCACTGTGAGAGGGAACCAAATCAGTCTCTCCTCCACAATTATCAGCCACATCTCCGGACTCCCCGAACAAGGTGAGAGGTTCCACCACCTGAAAACCTTGTATACAGAGTTAATTAAAAAAAATTTTGTTAGTGGTGAGCCTGCCATCCAATTGCATATGAATAAGAATGAGGTCAAAGGAATTTTGAGGTCCACTCTCCCAAACCCTTGGGCAACTGTTGCTACCTAGCTAATGAAATACTTTACCTGTGATGGCCAATTCTCCATAGTCTTAGGGCCCATAATGAAAATGCTCATCTTTCTTAGACATGGAAATAGGCACCCTGAATATAAAATAAATATCCCAAATTTCTTCTATTCTACCATCAGAGCAACTGCAGAAAAATACCAGCAGGGTAAGGGACCCATGAAACATCATGGCCTCATCTTCTTGATAGTCAAGCATCATTTCTTATCTCAGGCCAATGGGGATGAACTATTATAGAATTTTCTTGAGCATAACCCTCAGGTCAGAGCACCAGAGATACCACAAACAGAGGATGAGAGTTCTCCCTCTCACCATGATGAAGAAACTGAGCCTACAGCCTCCTCCACAGCTTCTCACAAAAGGATATCACCCTCACAGGAAGCTACATCATCTGCAGCCCATGTTCCTAACAAGAAAAGAAAAGGCAAACAAATTGCAAAGCCTACTCCTACACGGCCTTTATATATGACTCGCTTAGTCAGGTGACAAATGACTTCACCTGAGGGATCTAGGCCTAGGGAATTAACAGAGGAAGAAGCAGGGCAGGGAATGGAAGGAAAATGGTGGGTTGAAGAGCCATCCCATGACTCCGATGAGGTACCTCTGGTCCAAAAGAGGAAACAGAAGGAACATTCTCCTGCACCATCTGTTCATATGGAATCGAGTGCAGTCTCAACACCACCATGTGCTCCAGAGACAGGAAGCTTACCAACTATTACTACCTCCTCAGACTCTAAGGAAGGAAGACCTGCTCCGGAGGCACCAGTTCCACCTGTGCTCCGGAGAAGCAAAAGAAAGAGGCAGCTCTCACAGGCTGAGAAGGATACTTCCCTGCTCGCTGAGGCACTCCTTGAATTAAGCAGATATGAGGATAAGGCAGGACCTTCAGTTGTGCCAGCAGCAGCAGAGGACCCTCTAGACAAGGGCATTACAGAAGGAGAAACAGGGTACACAGATACAGAAGAAGAAATAGGGCACGCAGATACATTGGGAGAAGCAGGGCAGGTGGCCATGGATAATCTTGATAATCAGCCACCAGCCACAGAAAAAGAGGTAGAAACTCTATCACATCCCTCTGACCAAGAAGACATAGAGGTCTCAACAGAGCAATAATTAATGGAAGAAATTGAGAATTTGAAAAGGCTGCTCTGGGGAAAGAATTTAATTATTACTGACCTCAAGAAGGTCAAGGTGGAAATGGAGATGGAACTAAAGCAAACTATTGCAGAAATCCAAATAGACCTCCAAAACAAGGACATAATCATCCAGGAGAAGGAGGCAGAGTTGGAAACACAGAAAGGTGAGGCAACAAAAGTGGTGGAAGAAAAAGACAAAGAAGCAGCACAAAAGGTTTCTGAGCTCACCATGGCCAGAGACAATGGCCTCACAGTAATAGCAGCACTAATTGAAAAGGTACAAAGCCAGGACAAACAATTAATTTGGGTCAATAACAGACTAGATGACCAAGAAGAGTATATCTAAGAACTGTCTGGCCCGAGGGCAACCAATGAACAGGAAGTGCAAACAGATGCCTATGTCGGTCCAATCCCCATAGACTTTCCTAAAGCCCTATTTCATTGGGAGGAAAGGTGCAGAGAATATGAAGCCTCCAAACCAATGTTGCAATTGCAAAGGGCAGTTATTGCCAGAACAGAAAGGATAGCAACTTTAGAGAGCAAAATCATTCAAATGGCCTCCCTCTCCTCAGAAATTCTATCTTGCAGACCTCCAAGTGCCAGCTATGCAATGTTCCTACAAGAAAGGATACTGCAAAGGAAACTTTCCTTAGTCTTATCTGACATAAATGAGGATACAGAAACATCAGAAGGTTTCATGACTGCTTACACCAGAAGCAATGATGAAGACAAAAACTTCCTATGTGAGATGTACTTACATGGGTTCTGCATTAATGATATAGCCTTCATGATCAATCACTTTGTGGGAGAATGCCAGCTTGGGGCATTCATGTCCCTCATGAGGAACTACCAGATTTGGGATGAAAGGATGGAAGCTCATCTTCAAAAGGATTCAAAAACAGAGCTCCTCCTCATAAAAGAATGTCCCAATCCTTTTGCTTTCCAGACCCAATTCAGATCCATCATCTATCATCCTGCCAGTGCAACCAGCATATTAACATTATATTTGAAGAATTTGCAAGAATGCTCCATTGACTTTAGACTTTTTATGATTAACTCACCAAATCTTGTCCTTGCTATAGCAAAGAAAAGATGGAGTATTTTAACACCGGAGCAAAAACTTAGAGAGGTGGTCACCCCTGCAAACCTGAGACTATTCATGAGGAAGGCAAAGATGATATCCAAACTGATGGATAAGCATAAACAGGAATGGCTAGGTGGGCAGTTCAGACCTCCTCCGATAATTGAACCACTCCCCATGTGGACAGAACAGCTGGAAGATGAAAAACTGCAAGATTGGATGAAGCAAGTTGACAAGTACAGGGGGAATGGTAACACTAATAGAACTACTTGGACAACCTATCTCCTGGAGTATAGTCTGACTGACAGATTGCTTCATCTAAACAAATCCAGAATGTGAAAGGCAGGAGGACCTGCCAAACCTTAGGTATGGGGGGGATGATGAGTGTCAAATTGCACTCATAAAATACACCCTTTTTTCCTCTCTTTTTCCCTATTCAGTTCATCTTCCTTGTGTCTGCACTCAAATTAGTTAAGCAAGATTGTTCTATTTTGTGATTAATTAGGATAGATTACTTGAGATTAGAATTTCTGATTTGGTGACTAATGTGTGTGGGATTAATGAAAAAAATGCAGAATTTCTCTTCCTTTTTGAGTCCGCAGGTGTAAATACCAGAAACAACAGTTTTGTGCATCTCCGGAGATCGTCTTCCATGATCTCCGGAGACCATGACAAAGAACAGTGACACCTAGAGTTTGAAGATTTGGGGAATATCTCTGGAGCTCTGCGAGTGTCTGGAATAATCTCCGGAGCTCTGCGAGTGTCTGGAATATCTCCAGAGCTGCAGACAGGAACAGCGATCTCCGGAGCCTCCCGAGAGCAGAGCATGTTCCAGTTAGAGTCGCCAATCAGACACTTCAGCAGCAATCCTAATACCCCCACACTTCACTCAAATCATCACCTGAGTGGTGAAGGGTCGACTATCAGTTAAATTGCTGAAGTTTTATCTTTCCAAAGATTTTGCATGAGTTATGAATTAAACTAATTTTTAGGGCTTTGATGCCCAAGTGTATTAAGACCTAAACTTAGACCTCTGAGTGGACTTCTGTTCCACTCAAGTCTACCTTTCTTGCATGATGATCTTTCATGAGTTTGATAGTTAAGTACAAATTAGAGATGGTGTCATCTCCTAGAAAGACTGATAGATAAATTCAGTGATATATCATCACTCTTTTTATATATACTCTCAGAAACAGTAATAGGACAACAATGATAAGATTATTCTAATTTTTAGAGATTTCAGTTCTGTTATAGCCATACATTTCTCATGAACATAAAAATGAATGAATTGGATTGAATTTGGTTAGATCATCTTTAGTGCTGATTTCCTACAATAGCCTTTAGCCTCAAAGGTGCAGAGCAAGGGCCCACTCTCACCAATTAGGCAGGAGGCTAGTATCTCTATTTTACTGTTTCAAGTTTCTTTTATAAAAGTATTTCCTATTTTAGTAGATAGATGCATGTTATCATTCTTTGCTTTGAGTACATTTCCTATTTTATTCTATTTTACAGCATTCATTACATTTATTCAACAAGCAGGTAGATTAGTCATTCTTTGAAGCTTTAGGATTAGCTATAAATTGGTCACTTAGAATCCCTCGTTGCAGACAGCCATGGACACAGCCCTAGTTCTTTGACATCTAAAAACAGATTAAATGATGAGGTACAGTGACAGCTCGTCAGTTACTATCAGCAGTACCTTTGTTGAATCCAATCTACACAAGATGCTTATCCAACCTTTCATACCATGCTCTTGGGGTTTGCTTTAATCCATACAATGCTTTCTTCAACTTGCAGACCATACCATCATTATCAGACAATTGAAATCCATCCGGTTGTTCACTATATACTTCTTCTTCCAAATCACCATTTAGGAAGGCAGACTTGACATCCGTCTGATATACCTTGAAGTCTTTGAAGGCAGCATATGCAAGAAATAATCTGACTGCTTCAATTCTTGCTACCGGAGCAAAGGTTTCTTCAAAGTCAATTCCTTCTATTTGAGAGTAGCCTTTGCAAACCAATCTGGCTTTGTTTCTGATTACTTCACCAACTTTATTTAGTTTGTTCCGGAAGACCCATTTGGTTCCAATCACATTCTTGTTTCTAGGTCTGGGAACAAGATCCCAAGTGTGATTTTTCTCAATTTGCATCAACTCTTCCTCCATTGCTTTTGTCCAATTTTCATCATTGCATGCTTCATTTATTGTCTTAGGTTCAATCTTTGAAATTAGACAACATTCATCTGAATTTTGAGCAATTTTCCTCCTTGTTTGTACTCCTTTGCTTCTGTCACCTATGATCTGATCTTTAGAGTGATTTAGAGTTACATACCTTGGAACTTTGGGAGTTTCTTGCACTACCAATTCTTGATCAGGCTCACTCAAACAAACTTCTTCTTCCTGATTTACCGGATCAGTCTGGATCTAAATTTCAGAGGAGGATGGAGCTCCTTGCACCAGAGGATCATTCTGATCATCTTCATCAAATTCATAGAATCTTGAGGGCTTCTCAATTCCTATATTAACCTTCACATTTGTACTTTCTATCATCTTTCTCAATCTCTTATTGTAACACCGGTATGCTTTGCTTTGAGTGGAGTAACCCAAGAAAATTTCTTCATCACTTCTAGCATCAAACTTTCCTAAGTCTTCATCTCTTTTGAAGTAACACCTGCTACCATACTCTGAAATATATCACAGTGGGAGTTATACCAAACCAAAGTTCATAAGGAGTCTTACCGGTATTGCTTCTGATTTGAACTTGATTGAGGGCGTAGACTGCAGTGCTGATAGCTTCTCGCCAAAACACCTGAGGAACATTTGCTTCCAACATCATTGTCTTGGCAGCTTCCTGGATGGTCCAGTTCTTTCTTTCAACTACTCCATTCTGCTGTGGAGTCCTAGGAGTAGAAAACTGTCTCTTTATACCATGCTTCTCACAGAAGTCTATGAATTCACCAGATGTGAATTCACCACCTCTATCAGACCTTAGACACTTCAGTTTTAATCTGGTCTGATTCTCTACCATAGCCTTGAAGATTTTGAACTTTTCAAAGGCTTCTGATTTCTCTTTCAGAAAGGTAACCCACATCATCCAGGAATGATCATCAATCAGTAACATGAAATATCTATCACCTTGCATACTTTTGATTCTTGTCGGACCACATAGATCAATATGAACTAATTCCAATAATCCAGTAGAGGACTGATCTTTGCTTTTGAAAGAGACTCTGCTCTATTTACCTAGCTGACATTCTTTGCACAAACTATTTGTAGGTTTCACCAATTTTGGAAGATCTCTTACAGCTTGAATATTGCTTATCTTGATGATGTTATCAAAATTTACATGACACATCCTTCTATGCCATAGCCAACTCTGATCAACTTGAACAAACATACAACTTTTATTTGAACCAACCAGATGGAAGATATTACCTTTAGTTTGAGTACTGGATGCAATCTCAGTTCCGGAGCTTGTAAAGATTCTGCATCTTCCATTCTTGAACCAGAGATCATAGCCTTTATCCACTAACTGACCAACACTGAGAAGATTGTGCTTCAATCCTTCAACATATAGTACATTACCAGTTTTGCTCTTTCCATCAAAAGAAATAGTTTCCCTACCTCTGATTCTGCCAGCAGAATTGTCACCAAACTTTACCATTCCTCCTTCATACTTTTCCAAATCTAAGAACTTGTTCTTGTCACCAGTCATATGGTGAGAGCATCCACTATCAATAACCCAATCATCCTTTTCTTTAATTTGGGCAGCCAAAGCTCTTTCTACAACCTTATGATTGATAGATTCAGAGGATATTGAATCTTCTTCCTTGATGGCAATAAACACCCATTCATTTCTGGATTTGCTTCCTATTTTTGATTCATCATCTGTTACTCCTTCATTGTCATCTTCTTCATGAACATAATAGCAGTTCTTTTTAAACCTTTGTCTGTTAGTATTAGACCTTGCAGATCTTTCCGGACATCTTGAAGCAAAATGACCAATCTTATTACAGTTGAAGCACTTAAAGGGTAGTTTTCCTTCATACTTACCAGACCCTCTTGGCAGTCTCTTTGCAATGAGGGCTTCAAGTTGAGCTGTTTCTGCTTCTTCCTCTTCCATGTCTTTCCTTGCTTGATCATACCATGGCAGCTTCCTTGAAGAGTTCTCTCCTGGATCAAATCTTTGTTTGCCTTTAACATAAGCACTGGCTTTGAATGTAGATTCAGTCTTGGGGGGACCATCTCCAAACTCAGTCATTTCAAATGCAGCCAGTTTGCCAGCCAGTTGCTCTCTTGTGACAGTTGTATGGGCTCTGAATTCATCAATGGCAGCAACCTTGATTTTGTAGGCAGCAAGAAGGGATCTGAGAATTTTGTAAACAATTTCATTTTCATCCAGAACTCCACCAGCATTCCTGATTCCACACACTAGCTCATTCACTCTTGGCATAAAGGTAGTGATATTTTCATCATCTCTCATCTTTAATCTTTCAAATTTCCATTTCAAACTTTGCAACCTTGCACTCTTGACAAACTCATCTCCTTGATACAGAAGTTCCAATTTAGTCTAGATCTCATATACAGTTGGTAGGTCAATAACATCTGAGAGATCTGAGTCATTCAATGCACTTAGAAGAGCTTCCTTGATCCGCAGATTATTTTCAGTATCTGTGATTTCATTTAGAGTTGTCGGACCACCCTGTGGAGGAACATATGGTTTTGAGACCATGGTCAAGTATGCTTTTCCCATACACTCTAAATGACATTTCATGCGACCTTTCCAGAGAGCGAAGTTGGTTCCATCAAACTTCAGACTATCCTTCTTGTATGATGACATCCTGGATCTCCTCAAGCGGTTAAGCTCCTTTCAGAGGAACCTGGCTCTGATACCAATTGTTAGATCTAGGGCACACAACTGAGAGGGGGGTGAATCAGTTATGCAAAAACTTGCTTCTACTTCAAACACTTGATTCTTCTTTGTTAGTTAATAGCATATCAATTAACCATCCATGAAAGCATAATGCATAAACACAAGAGCAGATAAACATCAACACATTGGACACCAAGATTTTGACGTGGGAAACCCAGTTAAGGGAAAAACCGCGGGGTGATTAACCCAAGGATTATTCTCTGTTAGAAGAATAAGAAAAATGAATGGCACATGCCAATTAGGGCTCACTGCCTGAGCACACTGCTCACAAAGAGGCACACTATTACCTACAAGAGACAGACTGTCTACAAAGTGATAAGAGTCACAAAATTGAACTGGAGATTGACATCTTTACCATGTCTGGATTAGTTCCATTTAAGCTTGAGATACTTCTGCTCTGCCCTTCGCTCTTTCGCTATACCACTCTCATCCGCTCCACGACACACTTTGAAATAAACTCACAAACCTTCATTTATATCGACTTAGGAGCAATCATCTAAGTCGGCAATCAACCATAAGGACATTCGCAAGATGATTAATACATCCAGTCGTCCACCACAAGAACATTCACAAGATGAACAACTCATCTGATCGGCTAGTCTGAACAAGAACTTCATCCGGAAGAATATCTTCAATTCTAGGCTCTACCACCAATGCGAACTGACAACATAACCTCAACATGATCCAAGAACCTTCACAAGCTTGCCTGATTGACCAGGTACATCCGTACTTCCTCTACTCACAGGAATCTCTTCTCCTCTTCATCCAGAACTTTAAGAACACAGTCTGTCGTGACTGTCAAACTGAAAAAGGTTCTTCCGGAGCTCCAAACTTTGTACAAACCAAGATGACACATCACAAGGACATCCTAAACACTCCTTCTAATCCGTAGAGTCTGACAATGCTCCTCCAGATCTCACCGGACCTTTTTGTAACACTCTGTCACTCCGGAATAGCTCCCGGAACCAGTTCTACTTGACCGATCACAACTTTTTCATATCTTCATGCAGACCTCTGAAATCTTAACTGGATCATCTCAAGACTCATATCTACAAACCCTTTAATCCACATCCTCTGATTCTCAACCTATTGAGTACGTTTGCCTTCTTCTTATCACTGTTCTTCATTATTCCTGATTGAGACTACTTTTCTCAATATCCTCAACACATAGCTCATCCAAACCTTCTTACCAATGCAATATGAGTATGTTGACATCAATGACAACACTAGTTAACCTCATACTTGCAACATGCCTCTCCCTGTTCCTGTGGCTAGGGTCCCTACTGCTGTGCCACCTGCTGAGGTGGCGACATCTGTACCTGCAGTGTCTGTTGTGGTGCCTGCTGTGCGACCTATGGTGGCACTGCCTGTTGGGCATGGGAAGGTCCCTCCCCAACTCTCTGCCTCTGTCTAGGCCTACCTCCATCATCTCCATCTCCCCCTCCTCCATCATCTCCTCCATCTCTGCCACCCCCCCATCCTCCTCTCCCCCTCCTCCTCCTCCTCCAACCAAACTGGCCCTCATCGTCTGAATCTACCTCATCTATCTAAGGGACCAGTACCCCAGGCCCTGAGTATCTCAGAAATGGGTGGGCAATGAACCAATCCTCATAATCTTGGGTAATCCCAGCATCTTCTATCTCCCTCCTCATATCCTAGGTGACATAAGGCGTCTACCAATACTCTATTAGTGCCTCCTTATAAGATGCCATCGGTCCCCATCTCAGCTTCTCAGCAAGAGTCCTAGCAAATCGAGCCTGCCCCCGTGGCATGCCCTACCTCCTCCCAAATTGTCTCTATACTCGGCCAATAATCTATCTCTCTAGTATAAACCGTGTCTGCCCTATCAGCCACTGCATCTGATAGTAGAAGGGTAGCTCATCTGCCTCGTCCTCTCATGGCTTGCAATCTAAGTATGGCCACCAAATGATAATGTCTACTCCATCCAAGGCATGCCACCAATACTCAAGCTTCCCTAGCCTATGCTTGGAAATCACTCCTGCATAGCCATAGCTATATTGCTCTCGTCTCTGTCTGTCAAACAAACAAATTGGTCTCGTGATTGCTATGTGCTCCCATAGCCAAAACTGTAACAACGATACACCTGCAGATAGGCTCACACCTCTGTGGTATACCACCTAATGCATGTCATGGTATAGGTGTGCAAGAACGTAGACACCCCAAGCATACTGGGTGCCCTCTATAATCATACTCTCCATGATCTGACCCCATCCAATGGGGAACCCATGTGATCTCCTATCGGGGCATACAACGCCTCTGATCAATCCTGCTACAATCCTTAGGAAGTAGTCGTAATAGTCATAGATATCCTACCAAGAGATGACCTGCTTGACCAGCTCGGGGTCATCTAACACTCGCCTGCACTCAACAAGTCTTGCGTCCCTCTGTGGATCATACTCCACAAGCTCACCCTGAATAGGCAAATGGAGAATCTTGTACACGTCCTCCAAAGTAATAGTCATCTCTCCAGTAGGGAGGTGGAAGGTCCCGTCCTCACTATGGAACCTCTCCACTGCAGCAGTCAGCAACCCGCGGTTCACCCGAACCTCAGGCATGAAGTAAACGTAGTCAAGTCCCATGGCACTGAGTGTTGCATAGGGAACTTCTCCCTTGACTGAAGTGTCTCTTGTATATCCTCCTGCAAGCATGCAAAGCAAGGCGTCAACTTAAAGCTGCAAGTACCATACTCAACATATCTATAGAAACATATCAACTAACTTAGCATTTCAAATTTGTCAAACTAAGCACACTACATCTCTTGACTAGATTCCTGCAATCTTGGAGATAGCTTATCGATTGACACATCAAACAGGATGCCAATCGAATCAATTTTGCTAAGTAATCTGCTTATCTATATCATATGCGCCATAATAGGTGGTATATACACCATTTCCTAGTA
Organism: Cunninghamia lanceolata; assembly: GCA_027924645.1. Lineage (NCBI taxonomy): Eukaryota > Viridiplantae > Streptophyta > Pinopsida > Cupressales > Cupressaceae > Cunninghamia > Cunninghamia lanceolata. The sequence continues at coordinate 864,759 of BSBN01000754.1, forward strand.
AATGCGCCATTTCCTAGAAAATGTGTCATTTCTTAACACATGCACCACTTCTGGTACCACAAGAATCCATGCATGTGCCATCCTATACCGTAAATGCATTGTTCTAGCAAAAGTGCCACTACATAACGTAAATGCGCTGCCAAATTATGCATGCACCACCTAAACCTATGCATGCGCTACTTTCATGTATGCACCGTTTCTTTTCCTAAATGTGTTGTAGAACTACCTATGCACAATTTTGCGTGGCATATGTGCCACACAGTGTTTTCAGCGCATTTGTCTATCCTAATTTTCTCCTAGCATTTATTGCTATCAAAATCAACCCTAGGGGAAATTTTTCAAGATACATACCAGGGGTCCAACCTCTTCTAACCAGTTGAATCGATGGACATGCTCGAATCGATGCTCCTCATGTGGAATGTCCATCCTTGTGCTGGCTGCTCTATGTTCTATGCTCTCCTAAGCTCTCCAAAGCAAATCAAACTAAGACAAGTGTGCAAATGAATTGTCTTATGGACCCAGCTCCTATATATAGCATGCAAACCCTAATCTAGCTATGTGGTGACTACAACTACTTCATGCGCCTATTTCTTCCATTTTTCTTCCCATTTCTCTGAAACACGTCTTGTTTCCTTCAAACCCAACCTAGTTTCCCTTCGTCTTCATGATATTGTTTGTCTCACGCCTTCTGCCTTCTTCCTATCCAATCTCCCGAGGGGGCATCCTATCGTCATAACCTGTACTAGGGGCAAACTGGGGCATGTATCATTATCAGACTGTCTATTCTTTGAAGCAACACCATAAACTGTAATGCATCAAAGAGGGGCAAAATGTATATGCCTAAAAATGACATGATTAACTCTAAATATTTATTCCATCTTTATTCCTCTATCAATAAATAAATAAACAAATTTATTTATTTGATTCATATTCTTCCAACAATTAAATAAAATCATTTATTTAATTAAATCCTTCCAAACAATTAAATAATTCTTAATTATTTAATTAAATCAAATCATTATTCCAAATTTGAATAAATCAAATCAAATTTATTTAAATCCTCTCAATCTCCAAGAATAAAATACAATCAAATATTTTATCTATTCTTCCAAAATCATGCACAACAATTAAATAAATTTATTTATTTAATTAGCTTTCTTATCTTCTAAATTAAATAATTCCAATTATTTAATTGTTTCTTCCAATAAATATCTTCTCTAAATTTAAATAAATCAAATATTTATTTAAGTTCTCTTTTTCTTCTAAATTAAGTTATCTCTAAATATAATTCAATCTTTTTGCATATGCAATTAAATATTCCTATTATTTAATAAAGCAAAATATCTTCTTATCCTCATGCAAATCCCTTCTTGTTCTAAATCACTTAACTGATTATTATATTCTTTTAATTGCTTTAACTCATTCTTCTATTCTTAGCAAATCCTCTCATGCAAAAGAAAGTAAGACACATGTCTTCTTCTTATTCGTTGCACGTTCCTCAACCATTTTTATACCGTTGATCTTCATTCTTCCAAGTCTATAAGTACAACCTCATTCTTCCATTTCAATCATCCAAGCTTTAAGTATCATTACTCTACAGGAATTATAGTGCGCCTTTGGCACCAATTCCTTCATTGCTTGTGATCACACTCGTTACTATGCACTATTCATCATTGTGAAGCTCATCTTCATGGCGATATTATCATAGCCATTCCCAATTGACATTCTTGAAGCATAGCAAGGAAGTGCACTCTCTAAGGGCCCTATTTCATACATGCAAGATCGATTGTGATAGGCAATCAATGGAAGCTATGAATCAAAGGAGGTTTGCTTTGTATTGTTCATTGTTTATTGAATCTCTTTTGTTCAACATTTCGTTGAGTTTTGGGTATCTTGATATTTGATATTATTGATTATTCATTTAGATCTAATTTTCCCTTAATAGGCAGTACTCAATTCAGAGAGCTTCATGATATAGCCCCACGATTATCCTCAAACTTTGAATTCATTGTATAACCTTGGCTCTTTGTGTGGTTAATCAAATGCATTGATGTTGTTTATCATGATTTCGTAGAAACTAACATGTTTCTTGTATGGATGTGTTTGTGGGAACATTTGGCAATCGTAAAGTACATGTCACCTCTAGGGGGCATGGGCTTTGTGAAAGTCAGTGTTCCCTTGTGTGTTTTATTCCTACCTTAACGTGCTTGATATCGATAACTGATATCAACCACCTTAAGGTGGGGGCATATATAAGGTAAGATGTTTGTTATAGATGTTAGCAATGTGTTTGACCTCAAATGCAGAGACTTGCACCCTAGAGTAGTGCATCGTGCATCCTAACCTTGTTTGCAATCAATCATGTAAGCCCTTTGCAGAGGCAGTATATCATGTTTTTCATTTTTCTTAAGCCTTCTGTGGAGGTAGGAATGGTGTATTTCTCAGTAGATTGCATCATCCTATCATTTTCAAAAGTCCTCTATGGAGGCAGGGAGTGGTTTTGTGACTAACTCAACCCTTAAGCGTGTCTTCGGTGATTGTTGTGGTGAAGCTCAATCGTCGTTGTGTGCCTGTAATGTGCCTGAGATGGTGTTGAGCCTAGAAATAGAGAACAAACTATTGCTTGTTTGCCATGTTTTCTCCATGTCTTCAAGTGTGTGTGTTTTGGCATGCTTGTTTTGTATGGTGTGTTTGTTGCCCCATATGTAGAGACCAGCGCCCTTGGGTAGTGCTTCTTGCATTTTTGGGAGGTTTTGTGTGTCTTGCATGTGTGTTGCCCCATATATACAGAGACCTGCGCATTAGGGTAATGCATCTTATATTATGGGAGGTTTGTTTACTTTCCAGTACTTGCATTTGTATTTCATATATATGAGAAAAAGAAAAGAAAAGATATCATTTTTGTCTTCCATGCATTAATGTATCTTCTATGCATTGACAGTATTCTCCATGTTCTATGTGACTGTAACTATCTTCTCCATGTTTTGCATGCCTGTTACTGTCTTCTATGTGATTGGCATGTCTTCTCTATGCTTTGTGTGTTTGCTATGTTTGTGACCTTACTTAAATGCATGTATTGGCCTCATGTTTATATATACATTAATGTGGAGGCTAAATATAACATCAGAAAATGTCCCCTTGGAGGCTTTTCCCTCATAAGGTTTAGCTCTTGGGTCTTTAGTATGCATTTAGGACATCTTAGTTCATATTTTGGCATCCTAATGGAATGAGACATAGGTTTCATGGCAAATTGGACCTAGGTGGACCCCTTGAGTTGTACCCTACCCAAATAGGGGGGAGGACTTGGGCGCCCGCACCCTAGTATTGCCCTATTTTAGGGCAGCCCTAATTTCTGGGTGTCAGTTTATGACCGTTATTTGGTTCTTTTTCTGACACGATAAAGTTTGATTTTTAAAATCTTGGTAGGAATGCTTGTAGTTGCATATATAAGCATGATTAGGCATTCATTTGTAGACTAGATGATTACGAGCAAGCTATTGTGTTCTAAAGGTGATTTAAGGCTTCTATTGTGTTACAAGAGTAGACTTGTGTGTTTTGTGTGTTGATATTTGTAGATTTGAGCATCAATCTCCTCATGGCATGAAGAGCATCTTCCTCCATGAGATCTTCACTATAAGGTGACATAATATTGTGTTTTCATCATTGATTACTTCAATTTTTGTCTCTACCTCACAAGGGTACATACTCTTTTATCTGATAACAGTGTTCAAAGACTTAAGTGTCCTCCAGGGCTTGACTAAGGAAAGCCTTTAAACACCACAACCCCTAAACCAAGTCTTGTGATTGCAAGTTATAGGTATCACATTTGGGATAAGTGGAATTGCAGGAAGGATTGGTAGGCATTAGGGATTTGGGATCTGAAGAAAAGGGGGACAAAGGAGCACTTCCAGGAGTTGGGTGCTCTCTCTAATATCCTCTGCAAATAGATCTCTAAAAGTAGAAGTTACAGGGCTGATCACTATCAGAAAGAGGTCCAGATCCCGCAAAGAAATTGGCACCTTGGACTTGGGTGCCTACTCTAGTGTCCACGACTATTCCACTTCGAAACCCCAAAAATAGGTATTCTGTGATTTGGTATTTTACTCTTGTCTACAAGAGATTTTTCCATCTTTCATCAATTTGTTGCCATATTTGCATAATTACGGTTTTAATGGTTAATTGGACATAAGAGAAGGAAAATTAATAATTAAATTCCCTAATCCAAGTTTCCCTACATCTGCAAGTGACCTAGGGTATGATAGTGCTCGTCACTTGACTCTAGATCCTTGAATGTAAGGCAGAAAGGAGGATTTAAACATCTAAAATCTAGAACATTAACAAATCCAATTTTCCCCTAAACACAAGGTGATTGTCATGCAATCCCAGACCTGAACCCTATGACAAAATGTTCAAAATTTCCATGATTAGTGGGACATGCTTGAGTAGCTTATAGGGTGACAGTGTAATTCAAGGCAATTCACAATGATGTGACATTCATCACATGGCCAAACTCTTATCACTAAACTCCTCCATTTGTCTTGGTTGATTACCCCCTCATACACGTCGAGTTGGGATAGGTCATTCTTATTTCAAAGGATTTCTTGAATGGTGAACTAAATAATAGTCTTATTTTTCATGGATGTGACAATGGACCAGATAGTGATAATCATGAATTTGGTTCTAAGAGGGAAGGATTGTCATTGGATTGCCTTAATTATCATCTCAGATAGCATGTGCTAGTATAACATCTCTCTTCATTCCATCTTATGACTGCACTTCAAACAACATGACTTTCATTTCCTTCACATATCCTAAAATCGTGGCATCTCATGAGATTAGACTCCTTTGAGACACTTTGTCTTACAATTCATGTGCCTTGTGATGCTTTTGTAGTTACAAAATATAACAAATTTCCCCTATCATCTATATTTTAATGGATGTTTAGTTTACACATAGGTTTGTGTTATTTATAAGTGCTATGGGAGATTGTGCAGATTTCAGATACTATGGGATCTTGTGGAAGTTTCATGTTCATCTAGATATATCCACATGGGGGCCAAATCCCAACCTTTTCCATTTGTATACAAAAACCCCGTACTGTGTTATTTATTTTCGATGGTGCTTTCTTCTAGTATCTATTTGCATTGTATTTCAACTCACCTTGAATCTTGCAATTTGATATGCTCAGTCAAGTAATTTGCTTGAAACCATTTCCTCTTCATGGGAACTTGCGATCAGATGTAGAGATTTCACGTGCCTAGTCTATGCTACAACATTTTGCATATATGGATAACAGGGTTGTAACTACAACATCCACCCAAAGTCCTTTATCCTTTATGGTTTTTGGATGTTGGTGACATGTTCCAAATTTCCCATTTTAGTGAAACAAGTGCAAAACGTTCAAGCATGAAGCACATTGACAGGTCCTACAGGATTTTAATGTTTGAAATAGATATGCGTGGGTTTTATTGTCATCTAGATAAGTGGTAAAATGAGATTCAAGTGGATAATATCCATTATCCATTGAAATATTCACAGTATCCTAACCATAGTCAAGGTTCTTCTTTTGGTTAGTGGGGACTTTATATGCAAGGTGATATATCCTATTGACATGAGTTTCCCCAAAATATCTTCTAGACCTTAGAACTTCCACCTTTAGAAATGTCAACCTATATTTAGCAGGGCTTAGAGTAATGTGGGAGTTTCTCATACATTTATATGTATCTAGAAAACCTAATAACTTCTGCAATATGCACTTGAACAAGGAACTTCCACAAAGGCATGAAACTAACAATTCAAACATGCAAATGAACATCAAAATTTCATGAATTCATTAATCAAGTCAAGGAAAATATTTTCAAAGAAAAGTTCCTAAATTATAAACATAAAGACAAAACCATCAATTCATTCAGCTTATGTGAAATGTGAAGTCATCAAGATACATGGGTGAAAGATGGTCAAGTGGATATATCCACTATCAAGTTATTTCTCCACAATATCAGGAGGTACTCAGTACTCCACCTTTTTCCAAGTGTGTGAGTGACTCTAGCAAGAGGGAAATATGGGGTCATCGGGGCATATCCATCACCCACCTAATTCCTAAAAAATCCACTAGAATTAAAAAACTCTACTTGGTCAAGCTCAGAAATGATGCGGGACATTTTAGCTCATCAAGATAAATCTAGATGAACAATAAACCTCTGTAATGTGTAGTAAGAGTGAAAACACCTGCAGAGATTAGAAGTAGCATTAAAACTCCGTGTGCAGACAAGATTAAAATTCCTATAATTTACCAAGTTCTCCAAGAAATAAAAGATTTCAACTGGCAAAATAATTCAAACTTCCAAATAATCATTGAACCTCTAAACACCTAGATATCAAATGCTAGAAAACTCTACCAAACCAAATCAAGTTTCTACAAATGAGATAAATCAAGTTTAGTCAAAACAAATCAAACCAACACCTCTTGAAATCAAAATCACTTAAATGATTCATGATAAATTCCAACAACAATTGAGTGCACTTCGTAATCATGTTGAGCAAATAGGACTCCCAAATCATCAAGATATGCCAAATCAATGAAAATAGATGAAGACCAAAATCTCCCAAAAGAGGCTACAAAACTAAAAGAAACAAATAAATCAATGAAAATCATGCTGAAAAGAGAAGGTCCTCATTTTTTGGAAGCAAACATAGGGTGTATGTGTAGGACACAACAAATGGTAACTCTGCTAGGAAATGCTCTTGGGAATTTCAAGTATAAACAACAATCAAGAACCTAGAATCTCTAGTTTCACACCTAAACATTAGGCCCAAATAAACATAATGACCCAAATCAAAGAATTACCATCAGAAACTTAATACAACCACCCATATTCCATAGACCTAAGTGTGTGCAAATGCATTTGTTCCCATCCTTTGGCTATCAAGATCATTTAAGTTCCTTTGCATTAAGCAAGGTAAATGATTCTCACCTTATGAACTACCTGGACATTGCCTCGCTACTAGTCAAGTGTCTATATCCCTGATGAGGTTGTCTCATGATTCGACTCAAAACATGGCTCTACTACTAGCTAGGTGTTTATAGCCTCGATAGAGATACCTATATCCTCAAACAAGTCGAGTGTATTATATAGGAGTACTAAAAAATACCTCCTTGTGCAATGTAGTGTAATTTATTGAAATCATCTGATATGTCTTTTAAATTCTTCATTGATAAGAGTGCTTAAAAGCACTAGGTTGTCCCACAATATTGTGTCCCACTTATGAGACATCCTGATTTTTGTTTGAAATCACATATTTTTTAGAAAATTTAATGATTTAAGCCTTGAGAGGTTCCATCTAAAGGGGTTTAATTGAAAGGAGTTAGATAGAAACCCCTTAGATCAAACCCCCTTAGATAGAGCCCTTCTAGTCTTAAATTAAACCCTCGACGGAGCCTCCTCTGTACCTATCAAAATGTTGATAAAAACCAACTTTACTTCACCTTTGGGGGTTCAAATGAAGTCATTTATAAATTTAATTTTTTAATTATGTATCCTTTTGTTTACACTTCCCAAAAAGTATAAATTTGAATAATTTAATTTGATTATTATATTTATTTTCTATTTTCTAGTGAACATAAGTTTTTCACCAAACAACAAGGTCTATTCCACACAAGAAAAAAATTTAAAAATAGAGAAAAGTGTTCTAAAAAGTATCAATGCCCTAGGTATTGATTTCCTTATTTCAACAAAAAAAAGAAAATTAAATTTTGATACATACAAAATAAGTTATGCACTATGACATAAACCTGCGTCCAAATTATAATTAATCTCACTTCAAAAATTAACTAAAAGAAAATGTGCAACAAAAAATTATGAAAAAAATCCATGCCCTAGATATTGGTGTTACTAATCTATATTTTAGAAATTAGAATTTTATCCTTTCTATAAAATATTTATGCGTTACAACATAAACATCACTTTTAAAAATGTTTTTTACTATTAAAAAACAAGTTCTTAAAAATTATGTAAAAAAATTCACAATTTATTTCTCTATTTTTTAAAATATATATATATTTAGAATCTACACACAAAATATCACAAATCACTAGTTCGTATCATCTTTGAATTCTTATTGGTTTAGCTGCTATATGTGACACAAACTGAAGATTTGATTAAAAATATTGATTTCAATGTCCCACTTTGGCTGAAAAGTGGGACAGTATTGTGGGCTGACCCCACCGCTTACCCTTATAATATGTGATTTTTTCTACGTGGGTTACGAAATTTCTTCAACTTTGTTGGGTTGGGAATCACAATGGCGGCAAAAAGGAGATGTTTAGGATTTTTCACTTAATCTAAGATCACATAGGCTCACTCAAAAACTTCAGTATCATTAAAGTGTCAAAAGAATAAGATCTCATAATACTTCTAGTTAAGCCAAAAAACAAATGGGTGTGTGCAAGAAGTTGAGTCCACTTTTTGGCAAAAAAATGGAAGTGTTTTCCCTGATTTTCAGAATTTGTCACATTGACCTACAAATTTGAAGCACTTAAATTTTGACCCTTTGAAAAGTCAGTAATATGAAATGTAGTACTTGGATTCTAGTTTCCAAATATGTAATTTATTTTAATACCCAGATGATACAAATTGACTTTCAATAGGCATGTCTAAAAACCATTGTTTAAAATTCATTTTTTTTAACCATACCTTGCACATGTACATCAACCATATTTTTGTCTAAATAATTGTATTTCTCTAAATCCATTTGTGAAAAGATCTGTAAGACACTGAAGATTGCTCACGATATTTTTTATTTAATTTTTTTATTATTTTTTTATCGGCAGTAATTGTTGTTTTAAAAATCCCTCGTGTATGTCACACATAAGATGACCTAAACTTATCTTTTTTTTTTTTTCAAATTGAAAAGAATTGTCTGAAGATTGCTCACATACAATTTTTTTTCAAAAAATTATTTTAATAAAAAAGTTATTAAAATAATAAGAAAACATGATATTTCAAGTTTATGGACCTATTTCATCAAAAAATATTTGAAAAAGAGAAAAAATAATCAAATTGTAAAAAACATTACATATTTAGAATCTACACAATCTCATCTATAATAAGTTTTCATTTTATAAAAAAAATTCTACAAAAAACATCTTCAGATATATGTCCAAAGTTACTTTTTTTTAGTGGCCTGACATGACCTTCAAGTTGTAGGTCAAAGTAGGTCCAAAGTTTAGGGGCGGGTCCCCAAGATTTTTCTTGAACAAAAACCCACAGTAGAAACCATGCCTAGATTTCAATTTCAAGCAACATGATCTCACTTTGAAAACGGGATCTTGTTTCATAAACATGATCTTGTTTTGTTTTTTTATTATTTCAGTGGTATGAAAACAAAATGGGATCCTATTTAGGATATAGGATCCTATTAAATATATGGGATCCCATTGCAAATGGGATCCTATATCCTAAATGAGATCTTGTTTTATAAACGGGATCCCATTTTGGTTTTGACGATTTCTTTTAACTAATAAAAAATGCAGGACTATGTATGACCGATAGTGACTAATTCTATAATTTTTTATCAATTCTTGTCTTCTACATGCTCTTGAACTTGTAATTTCATTTGAATTTTTGAAGGAGGTAACATTGGGCCAATTTTCAAGAGAGATTGTATTCATTTTCTATGCATTTGAAGGAGGAATAAAAATGAAAGACTTTTATTATTGAAATTCATTTGTACTTCATAATTTTGTAATCATCGGATCACAATAACATCAAAAGAGGAAATATAGGAAGGTATTGACCCATGAAGAAATTCAAAGAAAGTGAGCGAAGGAGGCAAAATGACAAAGAGATAGAAGAACGAGGATTCGAGAAACGAATAATGCTGAAGCATCCAGTTCCATGAGTATTGAAGATAAAAACATTGAAGAAACCATGAATGTAGATGATAAAAATTTGCAAGAGGTGAATGTGGAAGATAATTTGATTATAGAAACTAATCCTGGTATGTCTTCAAATCCACCTTTCAATGCTAAGGAGAATGTGACCATAGGCACCAATCCACGCATGTCTTCAAATCCACCTTTGAATGATATGGAAAATGTGATTCTAGATGATATTCGTATTGATTATTTGGAAGAAGTTGGATATAACAATGTTGAGATCGATTTTATTCATAGGCAAGATATAGAAACGAATATTGAAAATGAAATCCCTTTTGCTGGTCAAAATGAAAATCCTTTTGTTGTTGAAAATGAAATTCCTTATGTTGGTGAAAATGAAAATCCTTCTGTTGTTGAAAATGAAAATCCTTGTGTTGGTGAAAATGAAAATCCTTTTGTTGTTGAAAATGAAAATCCTTGTGTGGGTGAAAATGAAAATCCTTGTATTGTTGAAAACGAATTTTTTTTTTTAAAAATAAAAATTACTATTTTGGATAATCTTCCTAGTAAGATTTCTTGGAGACAAATAAGAATGCATACCAATAGATTATACAAATATATTTTTATCAAAGAAAACTATCATTTCAATGTCAAATCATGATGCAATTGATGAGAATGTGGAAAATGAGAAAAGTAATGAAAAAGTTAGTCATTTTTGTGAAACCAAAAAGAAAATGTGAATCACTTAAACATGCTATATGTACTATTGCTAGTGCCATTGGGTCTATTGGAAAGAAGAGTCAATCTAAAGATAAGAATGTGGCACGATGAGCTATAATTACTATAGTTAATAAAACAACTTTGGATAAAAGAATGTTAAGAAACATTAGTGGTATTTTAAACATACATCCTAAAACAATGGTAAGAGCGGCAAAGAGAAAGAGAAAGTATAGAAAATGATCCAATCAACCAATGTTGGAGTTATAGTGGTTGAGTCCCAAGGTATGACATGAAATTGAATATTGAAATCAAATTATTGGTTGAAAAATATTCCCATGATAATACTAGGGTATCATCTAATGCTAGAGATGTTTCGAAATTAAGAGTGGGGTCCATAATTCATGATCCTCATCCAAAACACCTATTAGACACAACTCAAACTAAATTTTATAGAAAATTTTTAGATGACTCAGTGTCACCTAGAAATATTAGCATAAGTCAAAGATCATTTCAAAAATGTAAACCTTGGTATGTCAAAATTAATAAGAAACAAATCTATTGTTGTTGTAGAACACTTGTGCAATTTCATTATTATTATGAAGTTTTTCGATATATACATTGTACTTTACCTACTAACATGATTATGCAAAAATGTGGTATTAATATGCCACCTGAAACAATCAAGGAGTTTACAGCCGGTTTGTTTTGTGAAAGATCTAATGGGCATTTATTTTATTTAAGTTCATGTATTTCTAGACAATGCACTAGTTGTGGCAATATTTCATTCTTAGGAGTTTGTATGCATGAAAATGTTGAAAACAATTTTGGACAACAATTAGTGGATGTTAAAAGATTTAAGAATGTTGAGTATTCTTTAAAGGATGGAAAATTTGGAAAGCGTTGCAATTTAATCATATAAAAAAATTAGTGTACATGCATTCATATCAGAATTTAAGAGTAAGATTGTTCCAAAATATGTCAAACACTCTCAACATGCTAGATGTCTTCAAGGACAACTTTTCACATCTAGAAACACATTTCCTATTGGAACTATACTATCAATGGTTCATTTTGTAGAAAACTATACTCTTGCTCCACAAGAGGAAATCTAATCACAATATTACAATTCAATGCAGGTGGCTATGTTTGTTCATATTGTATACAGGCATGGAGATGATAGTACAAAGGATGATAGAAAAAAATTGAGGAAATATCAATTCTACTTGAGTGACAATCAGTTATATTAGTCAAAGTTTGCTCGATATTGTTTCAATATATTTTATTCAAATTTAAGAGAAAGAGGAATCCAGATGACAAAACATCTCATATGGTTAGATAATTGTACAGGACAGTTCAAGAATGATCGAATGTTTTATTGATTAATTAGAATTCACAAGGAAAAGAATGTCCAACAAATGTGTAATTTTTTTAAGTTGGACATGGTAAAGGACAACATGATGGAGTTCTTGCATGTGTTAAATGAATTCTTGCTAGAGAGCAATTGAAATTTGAGGATGCAGTAAAATTTAAAGATACACATGAGACTGTGGCTTGGTGCAATACAAAATTATCTATAGGATCAAGTGAGTACTCTACAGGTTGACAATTCTTTTGGTTGGGTGAAGAAGAGAACATTCTACCTAGACTTGATTGTAAGACAATCAATGGATCTACTAAATGGCATTCATTTAAGAGTTGTAATGCAAGCATATGGACTATATGGACAAGGGAGCTTGAATATTTTTTTTAGTTTAGTATTTCAGGAGATTGGGAAGCATGTGAGAATATAGAATGGGTTGAAGAGTAGAAACAAAGATCGTTGACACCTGCACAAACACGAGATCAATATGAAACAACAATTGAAGAAAATGATCAAGTGTGTGCATCTGATTACTATGACCATGTTTTAGACCTTGTACAAGAAGGTAATTTAATTCAATTTATTTCACTTTATTATTATTTTGTAATATATTTAATTATATATGGATGCATGTATGTAGAAATTGGTCAAATTATATGTCACACAAGTTATTGAATTAAATTTTGTTTGCAAGACATGTGTATGTTGTTGTTGCACCTGAGGAGAATGAAGAGGAAATAGAATATTGGTTGGCTTGATGTGTGGGGACTAAACATAAGTTAATAGCACCTCAAGAAGATGATGACGACTTTCATTATCCAATAGGTTCGATTGTGGTTGTTGGCACTTGGCTATGAAAATGCTTAATAAGGAAGAATGGTTTTCTTATATTCGAAGATTATGAAACACATTAGAAGATTATACACTACTCGCATTTTGTGGTGGCAACAAATATAAAACTAGAGAGGTATTGTGGAAGACCTGCTAATAAATAGCTATGGATAATTACTATGGAAGAACATGAGATAATCATAGATGTATTGCAAAAAAGAGACAATGCAGATGGTACAATGGATTAATTTCCATGTATGTATATATAGTTGTATATATTTAATCAATAGTTAATATAGTTGTATTAAGTCATCCCCTTAGCTCCCCTTAAGCCATACTCTTACATACCCTTAATCAATTTCCTATAAATATAGAACTAATTTTCTCACATGACACATAATTTTCTCCCATTAAACCCCCTCTCTTACATCTCCTTAATCCATCCTCTTACATCCCCTTAAGTCATTGTCTTAGCTCCCCTTAATCCATCCACTTACCTCCCCTTAAATTAATTATTTTTGCAGGTCCCCTACAAGTCTAGAGATCCTGCATGGTTGTATCGATGAATATTTGTATATTCAATCTTAAAATTTGTATCAACTCATGTATATATAGTTTATTTACTTACATCCATTATTGTACATTCATTATTTTGCATTTGTATATTTACTTACATTCATTATTTACTTAAGTCACTACATGTTTTGACCATATAAATTTGTTAGATCAAATTTCTAGTCTTCAACTTAAAGCAAATGCATTAGGTAATTGTATATATACTCATATCTTTCATATCACATATTATCTAGTTACATATTGCATCAATGTTTTTTTTGTTTTTGATATATTATTTCATTTTTATTCCACCTTCTATATTTTTATGTTGGAAAATGTCCCCTTGGGGGCTTTTCTATCTTAACGTTTAGCTCCTAGGTCCTTAGAATGCATTTAGAGCATCTTGCATGATAATTTTGAATCCTGATGAGAAAACACCAAATTCTTGTGGCAAATAGGACCTAGGGGGTGATATTTTGATGACCTCTAACAAAAATTGGGAGGGTGGACTTGGGCGCTAGTGCCCTTGCCCTACCTTATTTTAGGTCAGTCCTAAATTTAAATGTTAGTTTCATGACCGTTAATTAGGTGCCAGGCCAACACCAAAAGTTTGAATTATGAAATTCTTAGAGAGAATGTTTGTGGTGGCTTATATAAGAATGTTTAGGTTTTCATTTGTAAACTAGAAGATGATTGCAAACTTTAGGCATACTTGTGATTTTAGATCATCCATGATATTCATTGTTGCAGAGCAGATCATTGTTATTGTGTTTGTGATTGTAGATTTGACTTAATCTTCTCATGTGATTGAAGAGCCTTCATTTATGTGAAATCTACACTTCAAGGTGACATTTATTTGTGTTTGAATCATTTATCATTTGGATTTTACCTCTATCCAACAGGGATATGCACTCTTATCTGACAACGATGTTTAGAAGACTTGAATGTCTCTTCGAGGCTTGACCGAGGCAAGCCTCTAAATGCCAATACTCCCAACCCCTCTCCTTGTGATTGTAGGTTATAGGTACCAAGTTTCATAGAGTGGAGTTAGAGAGGAAGGTTACAGATGGTAGGGATTTAGGACTAAAAGAAAGAAGATAGAGGTGAACATTTCGGGACAAGGGCATTAGTGACAGTGTCCTCCACAATCTGAAACATAGAAACAAAAGATATAGTGAATATCAGTATCGGAAGGAGATCCAGATTCCATGTAAGAAACAACACCTTAGGCTAGGGTGCTAGTGGATGTGTCCTTGATTGATCTTCTTTCTGAACATTAAAAAATGGTCAGTTATTAATTTCTGTCCTTCACCTTGATCTGAAAGGATTTGTCGTAATTCATCAATTTGCTTACTGTTTGACTTAGGGTTTTAAGAGCATTTGAGAATTAGATAGAGATATTCATTGATAACATCTTTGTTTCCGCATCATTCCAAGTGGAAGCCCAACCTATTAGGTGAATGCTCTCACTTAGTGGATTCAACTCAGTTGATATGTCCTTCAATGTTTGTAGTGAAAGGAGGATCGAAACCCCATCCACCAAATCATTCATCCTCGTCCTTTTCCTTGAAAACATTTTGGTGAACCCATGTTTTTGAATTTTTTACACCTTACTGAGTGTTGTGTAATTGATTTTCATTTCATTCATCTTATTGCATTTAAAAAATTACAAAAAAAGTTGAAAAAATTAGCATCTTAGACTTGCATTTTAGCATAATTTGAATTAATTACCATTGAATTTCATTTAATTTCTGTTATTTTAATTGCATATCATTTAAATTACAGAAATTCATCATTTATTATTCACCTGCATTGCATTTTCATGCTTAATATGTCAAAAATTGCTTAAAATTGTGCATTTTTCATAAAATCCTAGTTTTGCATTAACTAGGGTTTGTAGTTAAAATCTTGTTTCAGATTTTACTAACCTTTTAAAATACTCAGTAGTAATGATTTCTAATTGTATTGGTGCATCATATTGTCTTTCTTGCATAAATTCATGTCTAGGGTTTGAAAACCTTGCATTTTCACTAGATTTGGCCTTATCCTCTCTCGAGAATTGCATCATAGGCATTTTGTAAAGGATTTTGATGCATTATTTGACTGATATTAGGTTTTATAATCTTCTTCCCCTCCTTAAATTCTGTACAATACCCTTTCTATTAGGCTTCTACATTAAAAATTGGTGAAAATTTACATATTTTAGGTGTATTTTCACTAGATTTTGACTTCTCATTACTCTAGATCTACACTAACGGTGTGTTGTGAAAAATATTGTTGCTTTAGTGGACTGATATTGACCTTATTATTCACTTCTCTTTATAAAATTCTTCACAAAACCTCCTCTCTTAGTCATTTGCATTGAAAAAAGGTGAAAATTGACACATTTTTAATTACACATTGTGTATTTCAACACTATGTATTTGCACACCTCTTCATAGATTTTGCTCAAATTATTTAAAATCATCAATTAGACCTTGTTGTGTTGAACTATTTTTCTCCTATTCATTGTGTTTGTTGTGAACTTTTTTTTGTCTTTTTAACCCTTTCCCTCAAACAAGTGCTTAGGAGTGAAATAGTCACGCATCTCGGGTGTACGTTAAGTATCCTATAACGTTGCATGTCTTGTCTTATTAAATCTCATTGGAAATTGATGTTACAAGACATTTCATATGGTGTCTTCATCTCATTTCTCTTTGGTATCTTTACATGCATATATGAAAAACTTTGAGAATTCTACAAATTCCTTAATATGAATCCCCATGTTCTCACTTATATACAAGCTATGTACCATAAGGATATATTTAAATGTTCTTGATTTGAAATCCTTGACTATGTATTTGATTTTGACAACTTCACATCTCTCATCAATGCATACCCTTTGGTAGTAGAAGATTTAACAAAACATATGATGATGATGATGATGATTTCATAAGTTATCCTACCTCTCCTATAGTTGATTGTCCAAGAACCTTTGATGAGAAGACTATGGATATCTCTATTAATGATACAACATAGAACCTTCCTAACAACACCTTACCTTTCTTTCATTTCAATGCTCTCCCTAGCCAAGATGTAGCATTAGTGGATGAGAAAAGGTCTCTCACATTAAATCCTTTAGGGATAGGTGTTGGGTATAATAAAGAGGGAAATAATGTTAATTAAATATTCACTAATAGACTTTGTAGCAATGTTCCTAAGATGATCGTGCCAGGGGCACCTAGTGCATCTTCTTGCTTAAAACCAGTGATTATAGTTCAAGGAGATTGAAGACCACCTAGACCTTCCAATTACATCTTCAACTATGCAAGAAAAATTACTCAAAGAAATCAAAGTGTTCAAAATACATTGCAACAACCACTTCACAACATGATTGCTCACACATACAACACCCATAATAAGAAACAAAATAAGCAAGCACCTCATGTGCCTATCTCCCTCCCAGGTTCTCAACCTATGCTTCCTCTATCACCTCGTCTTACTCATAAAAAGATTATGATCTTGTCAAACAACTTTGTGCTACTCCGACTAAGATCCCTCTTTGGGAATTAATACAAATATCACCTCCATACCATAGAATGCTCCAAGAGTCTTTATAAAAGATGATTGTACCACCTACTACTAAGCCTAATGATGTAGCAGCTCTGTTAGATTGTATGCATGCGGCAAAAAATGGATATTCTCTTTCAACCACATGAATTACCGTCACCCAAAGTTCAAAACCAATATGATCCTCTAATAATATTTGTCATGATAGATACAAAGTTGGTAAAGCGAGGTATGATTGACAATGGATCAGCTCTTAATGTTTGTGGCATGGACCTACTACACAAAATAAAGGCCGACACATCAAAAATCAAACTGGATAGGCTTAGTATCCATGGCTTTGATAATGTTGGTAGACAATCTGTGGGTACTATAACTTTACCTATAAAAGATAGACCCGCAACATTAGATACTCTTTTTCGTGTCATGCCTTGTTCTTTATCTTACAACATGATTCTCGGTAGATCGTGGATTCATGCCATGGGGGTAAATCTATCTACCCTTCATAGATCAATAAAATTTATCTACCAAAACAAGCTCCACACCATACAAGATGATCTTGAACTAGATAATTGTTTACATATTGAAATGCAAAAACAAGTAAAAAATTAGCAAAGTCTAAATAACTTACGAGTGGATTCATCAACACCTCTTGCCGCGGATAATATTGTGCAAGACTCCAAACCATTGAATGCACTTTTTGGTGATGATTGGGGATCATTAGATTTTAATCCTTAGAGTGCAGGGGAATATAAAATCAATTACTCTGACACATCAAAAGTCACAACAATATTGTCCAAGCAATCTTTTGAAACACCTAAGAAAACCAAAGCTTCCTTGATAGAAAACAAAGATAATACTCTTACTTATACTACAAATTATGTGACCTATTAGGCTTCAGAAACTTCTAAATAAATGACATCCCTCTATGGTTGAGGATTCAAAATCCTTTATAACAATTGCAACTATGTAGGTAATCGATGTGGTGTAAATCAACAAGGGATTCAAGTACCTATAGAATCTGCTTCAAAACATTACTCAAGTGGCATTGGATATGATCCTTTTAAAGAAAAGAAAGCCTCTCGTCATCCTAAACTCAATGTTAATACAATTTCAACAAGACCAAAATGACATGTGAAATATCCTTGACTGATAGACAAGACTTGTCCATCGGGAAGCATCCCTTTGAATCAGGTAAATATTTTTCCATCTTTAAGCCACACTTGTTGTAGTGAATATTATAATTTCTTTCAAGAGTGAACTCTTCCTAGATATGTATGTTCTTAACATTGGGATGAATAAGCTAAGTATTTATAACCCTTTACCTCTGTATTGTGTTTCCCCTCATGATGTGTTATGTGTTGTTTAGGCCTCCTAGGATGACCCTTGATACTCTTGTAAGGTCAAGGATACTGGGAGACCACCTTTTGTTGTGACCCTTCTTTTATTTGTATAATCATTACTCTATATTTCCTCTCCTCTATTTTCATTGTTGTGTATTGTGTCCTAGGGGCGTAGCATTGTGGTTGGTGACTTGGGGTACCTTCCTACGTGACAACCCTAAGGCACTTGTTTCCCTCTCTTGATTTATTGTTTACATTCTTCTAGTGGTTCTATCTAGCTAATGGATGATGAAAAACATATAATACTAATATGGACCTAGTGTCCCTTCAGCAAGAAATAAAAAATGGACCTAGTCCATACATGATGACGAGGTTGGCATATATATATTATCTGATGCTTGGCTAGTACAATCACTCTATGTGATATTTTGATGTTGCTTTATCACACTAACAAACCATAACAATACTTATGCTCCGTGTACATTGTCTATCTAGATGTGTTTGTTTGCATACATTGTGTAACTTATCATGATTATTATGGTTTCTAACCCCTTTAATTGTAGGGAATTATGTGTTTGTGGGAACATTCAGTGTTCATAAAGTACATGTCACCTCTGGGGGCATGGGCTTTATGAGGGATTGTGTTCCCTTGTGTGTTTTCTCTCTACCTTAACGTACTTGATATTGGTACATGATATCAACCACATTAAGGTGGAGGCATATATAAGGTAATTTGACTGATGGTTTCAGTAGTAACGAAGTGTGCTTGAAGCCCTCTATGGAGGGGAGATGTATCTTCGAGCAAGTGCACATCTTTATTTCTATGTTACAATCATTAAGCCCTTTGCGGAGGTGGGATATCCTACATATCCTTTTTATTTCAAGCCCTCTGCAGAGGTGGGGATGGTGTATTTTTCAGTGAGATTGCACATCCTTTCATTTTCTAAAAGTCCTCCAAGCAGGTGGGGTGGATCTAAGACTATCATCCCTTAAGCGTGTCTTTGGCAGTTGTCGTGGCAAAGCCCAATCATCAGGTGTGCCTATAATATGCTTGAGATGGCTATAAACCTAGAAGTAAGTTTCTTCCATTGCTTGTTTATCATGTTTTCTCCATGTTTTCTATGTGTGTGTGTATGGTGTGTTTGTTCGCAAGCATAGTTTCAAGACCAGTGGCGATGAGCTCCTCCTATGCTTTGGGATTTGTATGGTGTGTTTGTTCTCAAATATACTTTCAAGGCCAGTGGCGATGAGGTCCTCCTACACTTTGAGATTTCTATTGTGTCTCTATTGACCCATATCCATTTTCAAGACTAGTGGCAATGAGCTCCTCCTACATTTGGGTTGTGTGTTTACTTTCCATTTACTTGCATTTGCCTTCATATATGAGAAAATGAAAAAGAAATAATCATTGCATTCACTCTATTCATTGTGTTTTTCGTGTCTTCAATGTTGTCTTCTCCATGTTTTGCATGACTATAACTGTCTTCTCTATGTTTTGCATGCTCGTTACTATCTTCAAGCTATTTCACGTGTCTTCACCATGCTTGGTGTGTTTGATGTATTTGTTGATCTTACTTTAATGCATGTATTGACCTTGTGTTTATACATACTTTAAAGTGGGGGCTAAATGTTATGTCAAAAAATGTCCCCTTGGGGGCTTTTCCCTCTTAGGGTTTACCTCCCAGGTCCTTAGAATGCATTTGGAGAATCTTGCATGATAATTTTGAATCTTGATGAGAAAACTCTGAATTCTTGTGGAAAATAGGACCTAGGGGGTGCTATTTTAATGACCCTTGACAAACATTGGGAGGGTGGACTTGGGCGCTAGTGCCCTAGTCCTACCCTATTTTGGGTTAGCCCTAAATTTAAATGTCAGTTTCATGACCGTTAATTAGGTCTTAGGCTGACACCAAAAGTTTGAATTACAGAATCCTTAGTAGGAATGTTTGTAGTGGCATATATAACCATGTTTAGGTTTTCACTTGTAAACTAGAAGATGATTGTGAACTTTAGGCATACTTGTGATTTAAGAGCATCCATGATATTCATTGTTATAGAGCAGAGCATTGTTATTGTGTTTGTGATTGTAGATTTGACTCCATCTTCTCATGTGATTGAAGAGCCTTCATTTATATGATATCTACACTTTAAGGTGACATTTATTTGTGTTTGAATCATTTATCACTTGGAATTTGCCTCTATCCTGCAGGGATACACACTCTTTTCTTACAATGGTGTTTAGAAGACTTGAATGTCTCTCCGGCACTTGACTGAGGCAAGCCTCTAAACACCACAACCCCCAACCCCTCTCCTTGTGATTGTAGGTTACAGGTAATGAGTTTTACGGAGTGGAGTTGCAAAGGAAGGTTGTAGGTGGCAAGGATTTAGGATTTGAAAGAAAGAAGATAGAGGTGAACATTTTGGGACAATGGCTTTAGTGGCAGTGTCCTCTAGATTTTGAAACACAGAAATAGAAGATACAGTGAATATCAGTGTTGGAAGGAGATTCGTATTCTATTCATAAAATAGTACCTTGGACTAGGGCACTAGTGGAGGTGCCCCCGACTGATCCACTTTCCAAACGTCAAAAAATGGTCAGTTATTAATCTTTGTCCTTCACCTTGATCTAAAAGGATTTGTTGTAATTCATCAATTTGCTTACTATTTTGCTTACTTAGAGTTTTAAGAGCATTTGAGTATTAGATAGAGATATTGATTGATAACATCTGAGTTTTTGAATTGTTCCAAGTGGCAACCCAACCTATTAGGTGAATGCTCTCACTTAGTGGAGATTCAACTTGGTTGATATGCCCTTGAATGTTTGTAGTGAAAGAAGGATCAAAACCCCATCGAACAAATCATTGATCCTCCTTCAAAACATATATTATTCCCTTAATCTTAAAATTTGTATCGCCTCATGTATTTAATGGTTATATACAATGTTAAAATTTATTTATTGACATTTTTTATCCTTAAGCCATCATCACATTCATGACATACTTTGAGATAAAAAGGAGAGGATGCAGATTCAACTTACAACATGGAATACTTGTATATACAGGTAAGTATATATATATAGTGGTTGTATGTCATGTTATCAATTGTATCGATGAACATTTGTATAATCTTTCATTCGCATTTCACCTTCTATATTATTCTCTTTAACTTAAAATTTGTATTGACTCGTGTATATATAGTTAATTTACTTACATTCATTGGGTGCTACCACAATAATGGGTTAAACTTTCTGGGACATCCTGGTTTTTGCTAAAATCACATATTTTTAGAAAATATAATGATTTAAGCCTTGAAAGGTTCCATTTAAAGGATTTTAATTGAAGAGGGTTGGATCAAACCCCCTTAGATTCAAACCCCCTTGGATAGAACCCCGCAAGTTTTAAACCATACCTATGATTAAGTCTCCTCTACACCTATCAAAATGCTAATAAAAAACCACTTTTGATTTACCTTTTGGAGTTTCAAATGAATTCATTTAAAATTTATGTTGTGTATGTAGTCCTTATTATAAGCTTCCCAAAAAGTATATTTTTAAATATATTTAATTTGATTATTATATTTATTTTTTATTTCTTGTGAAGGTATGTTTTCCAATGAACATCAAGGTCTTTGTTTCACACATACGGAAAAAATAGGAAAATAGAGAAAAAAAATATAAAAAATACATGTCCTCTAGGTATTGATGTCCTTATTCCAACAAAAGAAAAATTGAATTCTGATACATACAAAAAAAGTTATGTTGGATAGAATATGCCTATGTCTAAATTATAATTGGTTTGACTTCAAAACTTAATTAAAAAAATATTCAACAAAACATTATGAAACCAAATGCATCCTCTAGATATTGGTCATACCAATCTAAATTCAAAAGAATCAAGAATTTTTTTTTTTGAAAAAGTGGCAAAGCCACTGAAATTATATTAATTATAATAAAAATTACAAAATGCCTGATTCAATAAGGCATACCGGTAGGAAAGAATCAGGGGAAGAAAAACTCTGGTTGTAGCCTTTTAAGCATTGTTAATATAAATGTGATTCAAAAAGATGAATCAGCCCAAGAAAAGTCTAACTGTATACCTTAAAAGTTTGTCTTCTTTGACAAAACAACAATATTAAAAACTATACAACTGATACAGTCAAAATATAATAGAAACAAAAACTTTCTACAAAGCACAAAAACTATTAGCTACCCTCCTGCAAATCTTCCACAACAAAACCCTACAGATGACGTTCCTCCTCTTCTGCTAGCTCAGGGAGAGGAGGTGGAAGAGGAGGAATGTAATGTAGAAGAAAAGTCAAAGCATTAAACACCTATGTCGTATCATCTGCCAATTATCTCCCTAACTCTTGCCTATTAGATGACAGTGGATAGAATTGAAAGGATAAAACACAATGATTTTGAAGGCCATGTAACATTGCATTGAAGAGGCAGTGAAGCATAGGATGGTAGAATAGATCCCTGCGATCAAACAAACCACCCACAAGAGAAGTACCTAAAAACAAATCGTATTCCTCTATAATTTCATTAAAAGTATCCATAGGAAAATGAGCATCTTGAACAAACTGAAGACCTAAATTCCTTACCAAATCATAGCTTTGCAAAAAATCCATAGCATTAGAAAGGAAATGTGACACTGCTTGGGACAGATAGAAAGTTCTAGGAAAATGTAAAACTTGCAGACCACAAACCTGAGTAATTGCTCTTTCGACAACATCCTCGTATATCTTAAAAACTTCCTGCATAGAATTCAGATTAAGAAGACCAAGAGAGGGGCATTCCCAATTTTAGATTGGGAAGAGAATCCTTCTATTTCACTGAACATAGCCCATGGTGGAACACAATACTTTGAAACTTGAAAATAAACCAGTTTAGGAGAATGAAGCAGATCAAATGAAAACTTACAAATAATGCAAATATTGTCCCAAAAAACAAGGATATAGAGGAGAGTTACTTCAAATTCAATGAATAAAATCATTCCTGATAGATATACCATTAAGCGAACACTGCCACCCTATGTGCAAAAATAAAACCAAAGTACTACACATTGGGTGGAACTACCTTCAGACAACGAGACAACGTTAGTTGTCAGAACGGAGCCGTAAAATAAAGGTGATTCTAGCTTTAGCACAGAACACTTTAAATAATGGATCTTTTCCACTAAATATATGCAAGCCAAGTTAGTTAGGTCTTTCCTTATCCAAAATACTATTAACTCTAGGAATCAACAAAAAAGAATTAGAATCCCACTCGTTAGAAGACTCATCACTACAAAAAGCATAATTAGCTAAAAAATCTGCTAGTAAATCACCTTCCCTGTACATATGAACTATTTTAAAGGATTGAAAGTGATCAAGAAAATTCCTTCCAAATTTTAAAATATAATCAATTTTCCAGCTAGGTGAAGATTTACTGGAAAAAGCTCTTATAATATTCAATGAATCCCCTTCCACAATAATATTTCTAATGCCACATTTTAAAGCTAGATTTAGGCCAGCTATTAATGCCAAAGCCTCTGCCTCATTATTTGAACACAAACCAAGCTTAACTGACAAAGCTCTTAGAACTAAACCATTATAATCTCTCAAAACACAACTAACACTAGAAATACCAGGATTACCTCTACTCGCACCATCAAAGTTCATTTTTACAAAAGACACAGGCGGAGGGATCCATTTAATGGAGGACCTATCCATTTTGTTATGAACACTAAAGTACTTTGAGTTAGGCAGACTTAAAAGTTTCCAACATTTTAACATTAAATTGTCCCAAGAAGTAAAAACTAAAGAACCTGCCTTTCTGGAAAGTAGCAAAGCTGAGACAACTTCCGAAATCATTTTCTCTATTTTTCCAATAATTGTAATAAAAGAATTGTTATTTTTAAAAAAAATTCTACTATTTCTTTCTAACCATAGAATCCAGATCACAATACTCGGCAAGACCAACCATAATGCAAAAAAGGTAGAATTTGTGTATAAGAAAGGCCAACTTTGGAAGACTTGAAGGAGAGAATGAGGAAGGGGGCCTTGCCAAAACAATTTTGAGAGAAGCCAATACCAAACTTTTGAAGAGAGATGACAATTTAACAGTAAATGATCCACTATTTCCTCAACTTCAGAACAAAAAGGGCAAAAGAAAGAATTAGTAACTCTAAGCCTGACTAACCTATCACTAGTAAGGATTCTATAATTCAAGGCCAGCCAAGAAAAAGCCCCTCCTTTAGGCAAGCAAGGACCACTCCAACAAAGCTCATAAGGCCAATCAATAGCTGAATAAGAATCCTTACTAATGATACTTAGATATCCTTGCTTGATTGTATAATGACCAGACTTTGAGGGGACCCAAATGAGTTTATCCCTTCCTCCTAAGATAAAAATTCTTCTCCTTCAAAATATTCTGAAGCAAGACCTTCTGTTCTTGGGGAATCAGAAAGTCATCTAAATTTCTCCACATAACTTTATTAATAACTAAATTATAATCAACTAAAATATAATCTTTAACTTTTGTTCCCTAGGCTAGGCACAAGAAAAGCTTAATTTCTTGAAGGCCTTATATTTTGACAAAGGCTGATGACTATTCCAAGAATCATCCCAAAAAAGGGCTGAATTTCCATCATGAATAACCTAAGATAGGAAAGGGGAAATCACCTCTCTACATTTTAACAAAAAAATCCAAATCTAAGAACCCGCCTTTGGATTAAGAATAGTAAAGATTCTTTCAGGTGAAGATGAATCAAGATATTTAGCAAACATAATTTTTCCCCATTTAGAGTTTGGCTTTTCATATAAATTCCAAACCAATTTGGCTCCAAGAGCCTTGTTGTGTGCTTCAATGTTATGGATCCTAGTTCCTCCTTTTTGCTTTGGAATACAAATTTTATCCTAGGAGATTAGAGGGATCTTTCTCCCATTCAGATTAGAGCCATTCCACAAGAACTTTCTCAAAATATTAACGATGCAAGAAAGAATGGACCTGGGCACCATAAGCACTAAAAGCATACACACGGGTACTGCCAATAAAACTATTTTAATCATAAGAAATTTTCCTACCAACATTAACCATTTACCTTTCCAAGAAGAAATTTTGGACTTGATACTTTTAATAAGTTTATCCCAAAACATGTTTTTAACTGACCCCGAGAATAAAGGAATTCCCAAATATCTACAAGGGAGGACATCCACTTTAAAACCCAGTAATTTTGCAACCCTTTCTTGAACTAATGAAGACATAAAAAAGAAAAAGATTTTAGATTTCTCATAATTGACTTTCTGACCCAATACTAAAAAGTACTTAGAAATTACATTCTTCATAAATTTAGCTTCTGCCATCATAGGTTGACCAAACAACAAAGTATCATCTACAAATAACGCATGAGTAATAGCAAAAGAAACTCTAAGAATTTTAATCCCCTTCCAGTTTCCCAAGGAATTTTGCCTCAAAATCAATCTACTCAAACCTTCTGCCATTAAAATGAAAAGAAAAGGAGACAGAGGATCACCTTGTCTTATCCCTTGAGAAGATTTGAAGAATTTAGATTGAGAACCATTAATTAGAACTGAGAAGCTTGAGCCAAAAATGGAACAAGAAATCCACTTACACCACTTAGATGAAAATCCAAACTTAAGGAGGACATGAAACAAAAAGTCCTAAGACACTCTATCATAGGCTTTTAGCATATCCAATTTAACCAACATAGCAGAAAGTTTATGATCATGAATTGAATGTAGAATCTCATGAGTCATCAGTGCACCTTTAGATGTTTCCTTACCTGGCACAAATCTACCTTGCTCATCTAAAACAATTTTTGGGATAAAAATAGAAAGTCTTAATTTAATTGATTTAGAAATGATTTTATATAATGTATTACAAAGTGAAATGGGTCTGAAATCAGCAAAAGATAGTGAAGCAACAACTTTGGGGATCAAAGCAATGTAGGTAGAGTTAATCTCTTTCAAAATAGTTCGATTTCTTTGAGCTTATTCTACTGCCAACCAAACATCTTTACCTACAAAGTCCCAACATTTTTGGAAGAAAAGAGGGGTAAAACCATTTGGACCAGGAGATTTATCTGGATCTAAGGAAAAAACCACTGCCTTAATTTCTTCTAAAGAAAAATGTTTCATCAATTCTAAATTATCTTCTTGTGAAATCAAAGTAGGGATATGATTTATAACTTCTAGCATAGTCGAATGTGGGACCTTAATATTTTGTTTAGAAAGGAGCTTCTGAAAAAAATTAACTCCTTGTTGAATTAGAATATCATCTTGCAAAATATTCCCCATAGAATCATTAATTGCATGAATAGAATTCTTATGTCTCCTTACCATAGCTAAAACATAAAAAAAAATTGTATTTCGGTCACCTTCTCTAAGCCACATCTCCCTCGATTTCTGTCTCCAAAAAATTTCTTCTCTAGCTAAAACTTCCTCCAAGTTAGATTGAAGAGATTTTACACATTCAAAGGAAGCAAGATCCATGCCATTCCTAATAATGGCTTCATTCGTCTATTCTAACTGAGATTACAGTGCAGCTTTTTGAGAAAAAATATTACCAAAAAAAAGTTTATTCCATTCCTTTATTTTGTTTCTTATAAATTTCAACTTCTCATTGAGCCAAAACATGCGAGAACCTTTCACAAAAGGAGCATTCTTCCACCAAGATTCCAATAGGGGTAAGAAGCTACTATCTCTAAACCTCATAGCTTGGAACTTAAAAGAAGTTCTATGTTTCTTTTTAGTCATTGCATGTCCAAGTGAAAAGAAATGGGAAAGTGATCTGAAGTAGAAAAGGGAAGAACAGAGGTACTAGATATTTTAGTATCAAGACACCAATCAGGAGAGAACAAAAATCTATCCAATCTTTCTGCAATATTTAAAAAATCTTTTCTCCTATTAGACCAAGTGAAATTCCCATTTAATCAAATTTTTATCCTTTGTAGAAAAAAAGTTATGTGCGACAAAATACATATCACTTTTAAAAAATGGTGTTTACTATTAAAAACTAGTTATCAAAGGAGATGCAAAAAAATTTACAATTTAACTCCAAATTTTTTAAAATATATATTTAGAATCTACAGACAAAATCTCACAAATCACTAGTTCACATCATCTTCAAATTCCTAATGGTTTGGTGGTTATAGGTGTCAGAAAGTGAAGATTTAGTTCAAAATGTTGATTTCAATGTCAAGTTTGGCCAAAAGTGTAACCCATTATTGTGGGATGACCCCATTTTATTTGTAGGTCTACTCTACAAGTAGATTTTTACATTATTGTCACTGCAAGTTTTCACCATACAAATTTTTTAGATCAATTTTGTAGTCTTCAACTAAAAATGAATGCATTAGGTAATTGTGTATATACCCATATCTTTCATATCACATGTTATCTAGTTACATATTGCATCAATGTTTTTTTGCTTTTGATATATTCTTTCATTCTCATTTCACCTTCTATATTATTCCCTTTATCTTAAAATTTGTATTGACTCAGTAGTTTATGCTTACATACACAGTTCAAATTTATTTATTGTGATTTTGTATCCTTAAGCCATCATCACATACTTTGAGACAAAAAAAAGAGGATACAAATTCAACCTACAACATGGAATACTTGTAAATATAGGTAAGTATACATATAGTTTTATATAAATTTAAATACATGTTTTGATGATATATCGATATTGCCTATATACTTAGTAAAAATTGATTTATTGTAATTTTGATATTAGGTGGCATGAAGAGGCTACATTTTGATGATCCACCACGAGTTTTGGATTTCCTTGAGATGGCATAGCCACATTTTGTAAATATTGTTTTAAGTTGGCATATATGCCAAATTTGTATATGTACATACACAATTACTCTACACTTTTATATATAAAAATTAATATTTGATATATTTTGTTCATTATGTGCATATTTTCCTACTTTGAATGTATAATCAATTTGTCTTGTATATTATTGATAAATTTTGTTTCCTTGGGCAACTTCACCAAAGTTATATATATTCTAATTAATTATATCAATTGTGATTGAACATGATACATACTTTGAATTCTTTGATCCCCTTAAGACACAATATTACGACCCCTTATGCCATCATTTCTCATAATCACTTTGTCATGTATATTACTATTAAATTTGGTTGCCTTGAGTAGCTTCACCAAATTTATATATATTATAATTAATTATATCAATTGTGATTGAACATGGGACATCCTTTGAATTCTTTGATCCCCTTAAGATATCCTATTAGGACCCTTTAGCCATTATTTCTCATAATCACTTTATCATATATATTACTGTTAAATTTGGTTTCCTTGGGCAAATTCATTCAATTTATATATATTCTAATTAATTATATCAATTGTGATTGAACATGAGACATGCTTTGAATTCTTTAATCTCCTTAAGACATCCTATTAGGACCTCTTAAGACATAATACTAGGACCCCTTGAGCCATCCTATGAGAACCCCTTAAGCCATCATTTCTCCTAGGACCCCTTATCCATATACATCCTAATTAATTATATCAATTGTGATTGAACATGAGACATACTTTGAATTATTTGATCCCCTTAAGAAAATTTTGAATTCTTGTACATATTGTTTATTTTCACAATCTTGAATAGAATCAAAAGTAATGATATATAACATGTGCTTCACATTTGTATAATTTTGTATTCCTATTCTAATACTATTGAATGTTTTGACTACATGAATCAAATTTGTAAAGAAAAAATATTTTAAATGCTTGTGTTTTTGCTAACTTGTGAATATTTTGTTATTGTTATCACTACTATAAGTAATTAAATTTCATAAATCTAACTATAGGAATCTTACATAACATTAGTGTAAATAAAATATGGTCTCATAAGGATAACTATTTTTCACCTCTCCTCATCATTATTCCCATCCAATTAACTTTCTTTTTATCTTGTTTCCATTTTATCCTCCCAATTTATATTCTCATCCCTCTCTGCGTGTCCTAGTTTTTTTGTTTCCATGTTCTTTGTCAATAAGGGAGAGGGACAGGGAGGAAGAGGGAGAGAGGGTGTAGAGAGAGAGAGGGTTTCTCAGGTTTATGAGTTTAGGGTTGCTTAAGTTTAGGGTTTAGGGGTTTAGGGTTGCTTGGGTTTATGGTTTATGGTTTACGGGCATTATTTAGGGTTTTGGGGTTTTGGGAGAGAGAGAGAGAGGTTTAGGGTTGCTCAGGTTAGGGGTTAGGGTTTAGGGTTTAGAGAGAGATAGAGAAAGGGGACCGATAGATATTGTGAGAGATAACAGAGACAGAGGGGAGAGATAGTGAGATAGAGAGTGAGGGACATGTCTAGAGACATAGGGAGAGAGATTGAGAGGTAGAGGGAAGATAGATATAGGGATATAGGAGAAAGATAGGGAGATGGATGTTTAGAGTTGCTTGGGTTTTTGGTTTAGGGGTTAGGGGTTAAGGTTTAGATGTTCAGGTTAGGGTTTAGAGAGAGGCCTGCTAGGGAGATATAGAGGAGACCGAGGGGAGAGATAGTGAGATAGAGAGGAGACTAAGGGGAGAGATAGGGAGATAGAGAGGAGACCGAGGGGAGAGATAGGGAGATAGAAAGTGAGGGACATGGCCAGAGACATAGGCAGAGAGATTGAGAGGTAGAGGGATGATAGAGATAGGGAGATAGAGGTTTGGAGTTGATAGGGTTTAGGGTTTAGGGGTTAGGATTTAAGGTTTAGGGGCATTATTTAGGATTTAGGATTTAGGGGTTAGCGGTTAAGGTATAGAGGTTTAGTGTTTAGGGTTTAAAGATAGAGAGAGTTAGATTGAGGTCTAGGGTTTAGCGGTTAGTGGAATTATTTAGAGTTTAGGCATTTAGAGAGATAGATGGAGATAGAGAGATAGGGAGATAGATAAATATGGAGATAAAGAGTTGAGAACATGGCCAGAGACACAGGGAGAGAGATAGAAGTAGAGGGATGATCGAGATAGAGAGATATAGGTTTAGGGGTTAGTGCATTGTTTAGGGTTTAGATGTTTAGGGTTGCTCGAGTTTAGGGTTTAGGTGCATTATTTAGGGTTTAAGGGTTTAGGGTTGCTTAATTTTAGGGGTTTAGGATTGTTTGGATTTAGGGGTTTAGGGTTTCTCAGTTGTAGGGGTTTAGGTTTTCTTGGGTTTAGGTCTTTAGGGTTGCTTGGGTTTATGGGTTTATGGTTGCTTGGGTTGAGGGGTTTAGGGTTGGACAGGTTTAGAGTTACATGTCAAAAGTAGTCTCTCTATCTTTATCTCTCTCCCTCCCCTCTTTACCTTTTCTCCTATCTCTCTCTCCCCTCTTTACCTCATCTATGTCCCCTCTATACCTCCTACCATCTCTCTCTCACCTCTGTACCTCCCTCTCCACTTTCCATGCACTTAACACACTTATAATTTTAAAGGCATGACAACACTTAATATTTTTGATGCATGAAATTTCTTAAATATTTAATGCTTGACAAAACACGCTCACATTATAATGCGAGCGCATTTTTGTGAACCAAAAAAATAGACAAAAAGAGCATGTGGGATCCGTGTTTCAGTCCCACATGCTTTTTTATTCTCTATTTTTCATGTACAATCAAACAACAAAATGCTTTTTTAACTAGTTGACATTTTGACAATCATTTTTTTCCTAATCAAGCACCTTTTTTTGGTTTTTCAATGTAGAAGAACTAAATTGCATGTTTTTGGACAGAATTTGATTGTTTAAACTAATAGTTTCATGTTTCATATTGTTTCAATGTTAATTTTAATGTTTCTAGATTGAATTTGATGATATATATTTGTTTTTTCTTAATTTTCACTAATCCTATTTGAGTTATATAGAATTCAAAGTTGAATACGAAGGATCTTTCCAAAAAGATCAATTTTTTGAGGATATTAAAGCTAAATTTTTGAGGATTAGGCAACTTGAATTTTAAAATCTAAGCCATGTCCTTTAAATGTATTCATTTACTTCATTTTATGATTATGTTAAAGTATGAAATATCATGAACTATAAGATAGTCATGAGGGAAGTGAGATGATTATCATTTTGAGAAGTTAAATTATCATGAGAAAGTGAAGATTATCACATGTTGCTATTATCCTGATTCAAACACTAACCTAAACAATTCGAAGGATACTTTAAAGGAAAAAATTAGGACTAAATGATAACTCAATTAATCTCAAATCCATGCAAAAAGATATCCATGATACTACATAAACATCTCTAGGTGACCTCTTGAATGGATATTCATATATAGTAGGGAAGATTGTAGTGGACTAAAAGATAGCCATACATGTCATTGGCATAGTTATTAGGACAATTATAATCACAATGAGGTTGTCTCGAATATATAGTGGCTTGTTAAGGAGTTATTAGATAGTTAAGGTTCATAGAGTATTGATATTGGTGAGTGCATGTACTATAGTATAGTCAAAGACAGTCTTGAGTAGATGCTCCTTGCATGATAATATAACTAGTCCTATGTGATGTACCTACATGTCTATGAGGGTGGTTATGTTTTAGGGTGGAGAAAGGATAGTATAAGTGTCTTAAGTTGCCCAAGACTATGATAGTCCAGAAATATACATATGATCTACACATGTTTTTTTATACATTGCATGTTAAATCCATGGTAGTGGACAACAAGTTCATGGTTTTCACAAAGCTAAGAATCCTTGCATAGTTAGTATAATATTCCCTTTAAGTCATTGTCATGATCAAAGCCTAGACTATCATAGTTTCATTAAGTTGTCACTAGCCTCTTTTTAAACATTTTAGGGTTGACTAGATGATTTATAAAGCATCAAAGACACCATTAGCAAAATCACAATAAAATGCGTGAAACTCTCATAAGAATACTCACAATCACTAAAAGTGGAACTATCCAAGTTAATAAAGTAATCATTATGTGTATTAATAGAATTAAAATTGAATTGATATATGATATACATGAATTTGTTGTACCTTGATTAGTTAACCCTAAATAATTTTAAACATTGTCAAAATTGTAAGTACACATCCCTAATTCTTGTTCTTGTCAATGTGGGAGTGAACCATGACCTTTAGAAATAATATCATGACATTCAAGACTCTTTTGAACTCTCTCAATTTGAACTATGTCATTGATACCTCCCTATAAAAAAGTATTATCATCATTCTCTCTAATGTAACTAGTTGTATCAACATAAAATTTTACAATCTGATTGATGCTATGAGTCTGATATAATTGGTCATCATTTAGTAATGAGTTGTCCCTATCATCCTTTTGGCCATTTATCTCTAAAAAATTAGTTTGAGTTTCATTTATTGGACCTATACTAGATAAGTTCTTTGTTGTTCAAGAGTACCCTCTAAATTTTTTGGACTTCCATCTGTAGGTTTCTCCAAGAAATCAGACTGGTTAAGCTGTAATAAACTCTATATTTTAGTCTTTTTGTCATCATAAAACTCAGTCAAAAGATCACAAACAACTCTATCATCATAATTAGCCTTAAAAATACTACTTTCTTGATGCTTTCACCCCTTGTCTATCTTGAATGGATAATTCAAACTATAATTGATGCTCTTTGTGTTCACCATAATTATCTTCAAGTCTTGTATCATGATGTGCTTGTCATAACTCTCCTTAGTGCTAGTGACTTCCTCTATCTTCTCTTGAGTAGGTATATCCATGGGAGGTTAAGAAAGCATGTTTGAGAAGATATGTTAAGAAAATGTGAAACTAACCTAGAGATTGTGCCTACCACCATTTGTAAATTAACATCAACAATCAACATGATCTCATCTATGTCATCAAGAACATCTAGGCCTAAACTATCATTATGCATTTCACTTCTAGAACCTAATAATGTCAAAATCAACATGTTTGGAGTCATGATGTAGACACCCTAAAATGACCAAGTCGTCGCACTACTTGCATTTCGTCTAATCTGTCAAATCACCTGCATTTCAATATTAATTAAATAATCTAATTATTTAATTAATTTCATCAAATTCTTCCAAAACTCCTAAAATTCAACATTAATTGAATAAATTCTCTTTATTTAATCAATTAAATTAAATTCCTCTATTATTCGTCCGCAATTAAATAATTTTAATTATTTAATTAGATAATTATCTTCTTTCCAAATCTCAAGTTTCCATTAATTAAATAAATCCCATTATTTAATTAATTCATCACAAATTCCCTCTTATCCAAACAATAAAATAATTCCCAATTATTTAATTAAATCAAATATTTTATTCATTTTTCCAAATCATGCACAACAATTAAATAAATCTATTTATTTAATTTGCTTTCTTATCTTCAAATTCTTCAAATATCTTTCAAATCTTCTAAAAATAAAGTCTTCTTCTCCATGCACACAAAATTAAATAATTTATTATTTAATTTCTCTCAAATCATGCAAAAGCAAATCTTAAGTTGAGTTATCTATTCACTCAACCTTGTTTTTCTCAATTTCTCTTAAATTAGAAAAAAGCTTTCCAATTTATGAAAAGCATGTCTTATCTTTAGAAAAGAAAGTGATTAACTCAAATAAAATAGCTTTTGTGTGACACTTGTCCTCTTCTTATTCGTGTGCACGTTCATCATGGTCATTTGATTTATCTCCTCCGTTGATTCTTCTGAATTATCTGGACCGTTGATCGATCTTTGTTGAAATCTATATAAACCCCCCTCATCTCCTTCACAATTCCTCTTCGATCACTTATTCTCAGGTATACTTAACAGCGCTTTGAGCATACATCGCATCGATTGAGCAACTTCACGATCTTTTGACATTGATCTTTAAGCACTTTGAGCACTACACTTGCTTGTTGCAACCATGGTTTTGCAGCACTATTGAGCAATCCACATTCATCCAAAGGGAACAATACAAATCTCGGTAAAAGATTTCATGTTTAATTGATTTATTAGTAATGGCTTTTATTTAGATCAGTTCTCTTTATGTTAGTGGGCTTTTGATTTAATTAGTTTAATTTAGTCAATTTTCCTCATACACACATCAAGAAGATGGGCAAGATCTTGATGAATTCATGCAAGATCCTAGGGCCATAGCCGCCATTGACAAAATCCTTAGCGAGAACCAAGATCATTTCTTTCACTTGCTAGCAGAGCAAGGAGCTAAATTACCCAAAGATTTTGATCTATCCAATCTTAGCGAGCCTAACAACACCCAAGACACCCTAACGGTAGTCCAAACCATGTCAACAGTGACCACGCCTTTACCTGAACAAAGCTTACAAGGGAGAACAATTGAGAATCCCCTTTTTCAAAAACCAATGGGAAAGAGGGCCGTATCACCGCTTCTGACTCCCATGGAAATCTACAAACACCAATAGGAGACTCTACACCATCAAGCAGAGTTAGCAAGAAAAGCCGCTCTAGCTAAATCAAACATGCAAAACCCTTCTAAAGTGTCCACACCAATCGCAAGTGGAATATTGGTTACCCCCTCACGAATAGGTTTCCCACCAAATTACAATCCAGGGAACAACTATGTAGCCATGCAACAAGGGTCTCAACACATACCACCTCCTATATCATCAAACCTTCATGTCTCTCAACCAACTAGAGTCATGCAATCACACCCTCAATATTCTTCTGCGCTCATCCCCAATCAACCATCGCAAATCACTTCTACCTATGTCCCTCCTCCACTATGATCATCAGCG
Organism: Cunninghamia lanceolata; assembly: GCA_027924645.1. Taxonomy (NCBI): domain Eukaryota; kingdom Viridiplantae; phylum Streptophyta; class Pinopsida; order Cupressales; family Cupressaceae; genus Cunninghamia; species Cunninghamia lanceolata. Next base: position 899,689 of record BSBN01000754.1, read on the forward strand.
CTAATCTTCAACACGTTGCCTATCCACCCTCAACATTCCCAACATCAAGTTTCCCAAAGCTATGCGCCGCCATCACAACCGAATCCAACACACTTTAGCTTTCCTCCACCCAATTCTTTTCTTCAACCATCACAAAGCCAACATTCTTACCTAGCACCACCTCCACCTCTTCCAAATCAAAACATCCAATTCCAACCCAATCTGAACCCAACATACAATGCATATGACTCCAACCAATCTTACGACCCTTATAACACCAATGTTCATGGCTTACACTACAATCTTCCATATGGGCAACAACAACCACTTCTAGGACAACAGGAGATGTTTCCAACCCCTCCCACAATGATGGAGCTCAAAATCGCGAAAGTTCAACAACAACTATCTGATCTTATGTTTGGTCACACCAAGAAGACCTTCTCTTTAGAAGAAGTGTGTCCTTATCCTTTTGATCGGTCATTACCCATGATCCCTTTTCCTCAAAATTTCATTATTCCTAAGTTTGATAAATACAAAGGAAAAGGCAACCCAAAAGACCATCTTAGGGAATTCCATCTTGCTTGCTTCGAGGTCTCACATAATGACACATATCTGATGCATCTCTTTCCTTGCAGTCGATATGCATCTCTTTCCTTGCAGTCTTGGAGGTCAAGCTATAGAATGGTTCTCACATCTCCCCACGGGTATTAAGTCTTTTAACGAGCTAGCGGAGAAATTTGCCACCCATTTTTCCTACAACACAGAGCATGAGATTTCCATGACTAATCTATGCAACAATAAATAGAAAAATGGTGAAACCTTCATTTCTTTCCTTCAACGATGGAGACAAATGGCTAGCAAATTCCCTTTCAAGATTCTAGAGAAACAGCTTGTTAGCATATTTGTATAGAACCTCAACCAAGAGTTAGGTTTTCATTTACAAATTCTTAGTGCTACCACCTTTGATGAAATCACATACAAGGGAATCAACATTGAAAAGGCCCTTATTGCTAAAGGTGTACTCAAAATCTTCAAAGAAATGAAATACAATGCTCCTCATCAACAGACGAACGATAAACCCAAATATTGGAACAAAAACAAAAATGTGGTCAGCAATGGTGTGGTTGATTCTAAGCATGTCCAAACCTTGCAAATGCCACTGCAGCTTTCCAAACCAAGTCAAGCTCCACCTCAACAGTAGCAACAACAAAGGCAACCTTATCAAAACCAATAGCAACGACAACAAGGACGGCCTCTACAAGATTACCCTCCACGGCATCAATTCACTCCCTTAGGAGAACCCATAGAGATAGTCTTACAAAAGATTTTACAGAAAGGCTTCATCACCCTACCTGATGCTCCCCCATATGGCAAACCTATTTACAAAACTATGCGGTACAAAGAAAATGAATACTGTGAATTCCATAGGAGCAAGGGGCACCGAACCGTGTCATGCATGAAGCTCAAGCACCTAATCCAAAATCTCATTGAAGGCAATAAAATATCTCTACAAGATGATCCACCAGCTCAGCACATGAACAAAGACCTCAATATGTACAAGGAACCATTCCCTCATCATGGTCCACCTCCTCCTCAGGATAGAGGTAAAGGTATCAATCATGCTTCCACTTCCCTTGATTCCATTGTAGGTCATTTTGAAGAGAGTCGAGTGTCTACCCTCACAATCAAAGGCAAATCTATGGATTGCACTATTACAACTCGTCATGGTCGTATCACCATTCGTGGTCCTACACCCAGTCTACTGGCTCAATCTGATTATAATCTTGTCAAACATCTAGGGAAAACTCCAGCACAGATCTCTATCTTGGACCTTCTACGGTCATCACCTGCACATAGAGTAGTGCTAAAAAAATTCCTCCAACAGTCTTCAGTTCCTAACAACATAGTAGTCGCGGATTTCCAAGCTATAGTAGGTAACATTTCTTCACCCTATAATGTGATCTTCTCTGAGAAAGACCTTCCTTCCCATGATCCATGTCACAATGATGCCCTTCATATTGAAGTTCTCATCCATAAGCGCAAAATCAAATGTATACTCATAGATGGTGGCGCTGGTCTCAACATCTATTCTTTAAAGTTACTAAAGCAATTAGGATACTCTGAGGATCATGTCAACACTAATCAAAGTATTACAATCAAGGGATATGATGATGATGAACACCATTCAGAAGGTGTTATCCACTTACCTATACAACTCGGTCCTGTCATGCTTGAAACCAGGTATCAAGTCCTTGATATTGAGCTGCCTTACAACATTATCCTTGGCTGCCCATGGACCCATGCAATGAAAGTTGTTCCCTCCATGTACCATCAGTCTCTAAAGTTCCCATTTAATGGTATAGAGATAACTATCCAAGGAGACCCCAATCCTTTTGAATTCTGTCGTGTCGTGCAAGGCAGTTATAAGAATTACAACCAAGTGCCTAAAAATGACAAAGCCCTTGAATCCCCACTATATGTTAATCTAGAAACTCTGACACAAGCCTCTACAAGTAGCCCCAATCCTCTACCTGAGATCAAAGCTTGCATCCCTGATATAGGCTTTGGATCTTATGATATCTCAAAATCTTGTTGTGCAGGGTGGATGTCTTTATCCCCTAAATCTTACGGCCAACCGCCCATTGCTAAAGTAACTAAAAAAGTAGCTATCCCTCCCCCAGCATTTCTAACTCAATTCCAACAGGGAAAGTTATTCAAGGAGGAAACTATTGAGGACATATCTTCTTGGCTCTATAAAGAGAAAGAACCAGTCAAAATACCAGTCAAGCAATATGGTAATGGCTTAAGGATAATCAAACACATGGGCTATAAAGGAAAAGGTGGCCTTGGGAAACAAAATCAAGGCACTATGGAACCTATTATTGTGATGAAGAAACTAGACAAGAAGGGTTTAGGATTTGGTAAGAAGGTACCGCTCGCCTTGGACATCGAGTATATCCTCGATGAGGTAGTTGAAACTTTTCCTACCGATTCAACGTCTACTGAGGATATCATCGATGACTCTTCCCTCCATATGACCAACCTATTTGCAGAATCCTCCATTTTTATGCTATCCTCTGTATCCTTAACCTCCACCACTAACACCCAGAATGTAACACTTGTCTACCCTAAACTTATCGATTGGGACCAACAAGGGTCCCCCGTTATAGATGTATTTTAGAATGACGAAGCTCTAGCTGAGTTCATGGGACTTCGGGAAGGTATCCCTCTTGGTGATCATAAAGCAGGTTTTGTAATGGAACTCGAGCCAATAGTTTATTTTGGTGAGAATGCCAAATCCTCCAGTCGCAAAAGTAAAAATAAAGAAAGATCTCTAGGTGAAAACCACAATGTGGCACCTCCTAATCACAAAATAGTAAAAACAAAGGATGTATCCAAAGGTGAAAACCCAACTGTGGCACTTGAGGATGGAGGATTTGACCTTCCCCTACCATCTAAGTATCAAGAGAAGTCAGCTCTCCTAGTGGAAGATTCTACAGAGATAAACCTTGGCACAGAGAAAAATCCAAAGACCACATTCCTAGCAGCATCATTATTAGAAATAGAGCACAGGAATCTTAATACATTCTTCTTACAATGAACCATCAACTTTGCATGGACTTATGCTGATATGCTAGGGTTAGACCCTAGGCTAGTTGTTCACTATCTCACTATTGATCCAAAAGTTAAACTAGTCAAGCAAAAGTTGAGGAAGATGCACCCATAGATAGCTCTCTTAGTGAAAGTGGAAATACAGAAGTTGTTACATGCAAAGTTCATACAACCTATTGACTATTTGGATTGGGTCTCAAACATTGTACCTGTATCTAAACCCAATGGGCGCATCCGCATGTGTAATGACTTTAGAGATCTTAGTAAAGCATGTCCCAAAGATGACTTTCCATTACCAAACATTGATATTATAGTAGACTTGACAGCAGGTCACGAAATGCTTTCCCTCATGGACAAATTCTTTGGCTACAATCAGATAAGGATAGCAGAAGAAGATCAACATAAAACAACTTTTACTTGTCCTTAGGGCAATTATTGTTGGTGTGTCATGCCGTTTGGTCTAAAGAATGCAAGAGCAACCTATCAGAGAGCAATGACAGTAATATTCCACGACCTCTTTCATCATATCATGGAGGATTATGTTGATGACATACTAGCTAAATCTTCTAGGGTAGATCACATATAGGTTTTAGGATAGATCTTTGACAGGCTCGAGAAATACCAAGTACGCCTCAATCCAAAGAAATGTGTCTTTGGTGTAACATCAGGGAAGCTATTAGGATACATTGTATCTCATAGAGGCATCAAAGTAGATCCCACAAAAGTAAAGGCTATAGTGGAGATGCCTCCACCAAAGAACATCAAAGCATTAAGGAGCCTTCAGGGAAGGTTGCAATCCATTAGGCATTTTATCTCACAGCTAGTAGATAAATGTCAACCATTTCATCACTTACTCTGAAAGGATGTCTCATTTCTATGGGATTATAAGTGTCAAGCAACATTTGATCAGCTCAAAGAGTATCTAGCTATACTTCCTGTATTGGTTCCACCAGTTGCTAATAAACCTTTGATATTATACATCTCAACTACAACTTCGGCCCTAGGGGCCGTTCTAGCACAAAAATGATGAATCAGGAAAAGAGCATGCAATTTATTATATCAGTAGAACCTTGGTGGGATATGAACTCAATTATTCACCGATGGAAAGAGCTTGTTTGGTAGTAGTGTTTGCGTCCCAAAAGTTTCAACATTACATGTTGAACCAACACACAAGTCTTATAGCCAAAATTGATCCCTTAAAGTATCTACTAGCAAAAGTAGCTCTTACAGGTAGACTAGCTAAATGGGTCATGACCCTTAGTGAGTTCAACATTGAGCATGTAGATTGTAAAGCAATCAAAGGACAAGCTCTAGCAGATCAACTAGGAGAAGCACCCATGACAGATACACACCCTATGGTAGTAGACTTTCTGGACGAGAATCTCTTGACTCTTGCCAACCCCTTAATGTGGAAGTTGTACTTTGATGGTTCCTACACACAACATGGATCAGGGGCCGGCATCTTGTTTGTTACACCTCAAAATGACTATATTCCAAAGTCACATCAGCTTGTATTCCCTTGCACCAACAACATTACTGAGTATGAAGCACTCCTCATAGGTCTCAATACAGTAGGTCAATGGGACATCACAGAATTGCAAGTATATGGAGACTCACAGCTGGTCATTCGCCAAGTCACAGATGAGTACCAAACAAAAGATGAAAAGTTGGTCCCCTACAAACAACTAGTGGATGCCTATAAACCACATTTCTCTAGTATCATATTTGAGCAAATTCCAAGAGAGCATAACAAGGTTGCGGATTCTATGGCTTCTGTAGGGTCACTGATTGACATGTTGGCTAATACATAGAAATGCAAATTCTTGATCAAGCAATTATTGATACTAGCCGTCAATGTTCCCATTACTGAAATCATCTGCGAACTTGTTGGTCCCCATTCCCCATGGTACAAAAACTTCTATGAATACCTTAAACACAGTACCTTTCCCCCTGACCTATCATCCACCCAATGCAAAACCTTTATCTGTCGATCCTCCTGTTACATCATTCTGGGTGATACACTATATCGCTGGAGTCTCGATGGTATCCTCAGTAGACGTTGAATCAACAGGAAAAGTTCAGCTAACTCGTCGAGGATATACTCGATGTCCAAGGCGCACAGTACCTTCGTACCAAATCCTAAACCCTTCTTGTCTAGTTTCTTCGTCACAATAATGGGCTCCATAGTGCCTTGATTCTATTTCCCAAGGCCACCTTTGCCTTTATAGCCCATGTGTTTGACTATCCTTAAGCCATTACCATATTGCTTGACTAGTATTGTGACTGGTTCTTTCTCTTTATAGAGCCAAGAAGATATGTCCTCAATAGTTTCCTCCTCCAATAACTTTCCTTGTTGGAATTGAGTTAGAAATGTTGGGGGAGGGATAGCTACTTTTTTAGTTACGTTAGCAATAGGCGGTTGGCCGTAAGATTTAGGGGATAAAGGCATCCGCCCTACACAACAAGATTTTGAGATATCATAAGATCCAAAGCCTATATCACAGATGCGAGCTTTGATCTCGGGCAGAGGAGTGGGACTACTTGTAGAGGCTTGTGTCAGAGTTTCTGGATCAACATATAGTGGGGATTCAAGGGCTTTGTCATTTTTAGGCACTTGGTTGTAATTCTTATAACTGCCTTGCACGACACAACAAAATTCAAAAGGATTGGGGTCTCCTTGGATAGTTATCTCTATACCATTGAATGGGAACTTTAGAGACTGATGGTATGTGGAGGGAATAGCTTTCATTGCATGGATCCATGGGCGGCCAAGGATAATGTTGTAAGGTAGCTCAATATCAAGGACTTGACACCTGGTTTCAAGCATGACAGGACCGAGTTGTATAGGTAAGTGGATAACACCTTCTAAACGGCATTCAGCATCATCATATCCCTTGATTGTAATACTTTGATCAGTGTTGACATGATCCTCGAAGTATCCTAATTGCTTTAGTAACTTTAAAGAACATATGTTGAGACTAGCACCACCATCTATGAGTATACGTTTGATTTTGCGCTTATGGATGAGAACTTCAATATGAAGGGAATCATTGTGACATGGATCATGGGAAGGGAGGTCTTTCTCAGAGAAGACCACATTATAGGGCAAAGCAATGTTGCCTACTATAGATTGGAAATCCGTGACCGCTATGTTGTTAGGAACCGAAGACTCTTGGAGGGATTTTTCTAGCACTACTCTATGTGCAGGTGATGACCGTAGAAGGTCCAAGATAGAGATCTGTGCTAGTGTTTTCCCTAGATGTTCAACAAGATTATAATCAGATTGAGCCGGTAGACTGGGTGTAGGACCATGAATGGTGATACGACCACAATGAGTTGTAATAGTGCAATCCATAGATTTGCCTTTGATTGTGAGGGTAGACACTCGACTCTCTTCAAAATGACCTACAATGGAATCAAAGGAAGTGGAAGCATGATTGATACCTTTACCTCTATCCTAAGGAGGAGGTGGACCATGATGAGGGAATGGTTCCTTGTACATATTGAGTTCTTTGTTCGTGTGCTGAGCTGGTGGATCATCTTGTCGAGATATTTGATTGCCTTTAATGAGATTTTTGATTAGGTGCTTGAGCTTCATACATGACGTGGTTTGGTGCCCCTTGCTCCTATGGAATTCACAGTATTCATTTTCTTTGTACCGCGTAATTTTGTAAATAGGTTTGCCATATGGGGAGCATCAGGTAGGGTGATGAGGCCTTTCTATAAAATATTTTGTAAGACTATCTCTATGGGCTCTCCTAAGGGAGTGAATTGACGCCGCGGAGGGTAATCTTGTTGAGACCGCTCTTGTTGTCATTGCTGATAAACCTTTGATATTATACATCTCAACTACAACTTTGGCCCTAGGTGCCCTTCTAGCACAAAATGATGAATCAGGAAAAGAGCATGCAATTTATTATATCAGTAGAACCTTGGTGGGATATGAACTCAATTATTCACCAATGGAAAGAGCTTGTTTGGAAGAAGTGTTCGCATCCCTAAATTTGTGACATTACATGTTGAACAAACACACAAATCTTATAGCCAAAATTGATCCCTTGAAGTATCTACTAGCAAAAGCAGCTCTTACAGGTAGACTAGCTAAATGGGTCATGATCCTTAGTGAGTTTGAAATTGAGTATGTGGATCGTAAAGCAATCAAAGGACAAGCTCTAGCAGATCAACTAGTAGAAGCACCCATGACAGATACACACCCTATGGTAGTAGACTTTCTAGATGAGAATCTCTTCACTCTTGCCAACTCCATAATGTGGAAGTTGTACTTTGATGGTTCCTACACACAACATGGATCAGGGGCTGGCATCTTGTTTGTTACACCTCAAAATGACTATATTCCAAATTCATATCAGCTTGCATTCCCTTGCACCAACAACATTGCCGAGTATGAAGCACTCCTCATAGGTCTCAATATAGCAGTTCAATGGGACATCACAGAATTACAGGTATATGGAGACTGACAGCTAGTCATTCGCCAAGTCACAGATGAGTACCAAACAAAAGATGAAAAGTTGATCCCCTACAAACAACTAGTGGATGCCTACAAACCACATTTCTCTAGTATCACATTTGAGCAAATTCCAAGAGAGCATAACAAGGCTACGGATTCTATGGCTTCTGTAGGGTCACTGATTGACATGCCGGCTAATACACAGAAATGTAAATTCTTGATCAAGCAATTATTGATACCAGCCGTAGATGTTCCTGTTACTGAAATCATCTGCGAACTTGTTGGTCCCAATTCCCCATGGTACGAAGACATCTATGAATACCTTAAACACAATACCTTTCCCCCTGACCTATCATCCACCCAATGCAAAACCTTTATTTGTCGATCCTCCCGTTACATTATTCTGGGTGATACACTTTATCGCCAAAGTCTCGATGGTATCTTCTTACGATGTCTTAACATGGAAGAAACTGAAGCTACCTTATGAGACATACACGAAGTTGTCTCTGGTGCACATTCTACCGGTCCTAATCTCACTAAGAAGATACCTAGAACAGGTTACTACTGGCCTACAATAGAACAAGATGTTGCACAATTTGCTAAGAAGTGTCTACATTGCCAGCAGCATGGAGATCTGATTCACGCACTAGCTCATGAACTACGGCCTATGACTACTCCATGGCCTTTTTCTCAATGGGGTCTTGACCTCGTAGGACAAATCCACCCATCCTCCTCCAATGGCCATAAGTTCATCATTACTGCCACTGAGTATTTCACGAAGTGGGTTGAAGCCATTCCCATGACCTATATCACCGGTAAGCAAATAGCCAAGTTCATCCTTAATTACCTCATTTGCTGGTATGGTATCCCCCAAGCCATTGTCACTAATAATGGGAGATCATTCAAGAATCAATATGTCCGTGCCTTGTGCACACAATACAATATCTGACATCACTTTTTAACTCCCTACTATCCGCAGAGTAATGACCAAGCTAAGGCTTCCAATAAAACCATTCTCAAGATCCTTAAGAAAACAGTCAATGAAGCTGGTCATGATTGGCACTTGCAACTCAATCCCACCCTATGGGTACTGTACTAGTATCAGAACACCAACTGGTGCCACACCCTATGCCTTGGTCTATGGCTTTGAAGCCATCCTACCTATAGAGGTTGAGATCCCATCCCTCAGAGTATCCACGCAGGACCTGATTGGCGGAGAAGAGTATCGCACTTCTAGATTAGCTGAGCTTAAACTACTAGATGGGAGGCATCTTGCTGCATTTAATCATCTCCATGTCTATCAAAACCACCTCCGACATAATTACAACAAAAATATCAAAGAAAGATGGTTTCAAGTTGGTGATCTTGTACTTAAAGAGAATCAGAGAAATCAAGCAGATCGAGAAAAGAAAGGCAAGTTTGAGCCTAACTGGTTAGGTCCCTTTATTGTGACAGTAGCATATGGATTAGGAGCTTATACTTTAGCTACACCTGACAATATTCCTCTAGATGAGCCACTTAATAGTGTCCATCTCAAGAAGTTCTATGCCTGATCCTCAGAGTATTCCAAAAAAAACAAAATGAAACAAAACAAAAAATCCAAAAAAAATCCATCCTCTGGTGAAAACCTGGCAAATAGGCGCTATGTGTAGAGTCAGCACCCATCATCTATCAAGTCTTGTTCCATGTCCATTTCACACACACTTTCTCCATCAATCCATAATAAAACCATTGACCTTGTTTGCATTTCCATCTCCCTATCTAGTATAGCTTGGAAATTTGTCATTGTCCACCATCATCATCCCACATCTTGATCGGTGTCAATAATTAACACTGTCATGTCCTAGGTCAAGCTTTCTATGTCTTCGTCGTTAGTCATCCATACAAATTCCTCTACTGGAATGGGGGCAACTCTTTCCTTAACCAAGGTCTAAGAATGGATCCTTGTTCGTGGTTCACAACACGCTCTTCAATCCTTTCTCCTTTCCATAGATAACACCCTTTAATGGACACTTCGCTCCTACGATAAAGCTGTTATCTTGTCAACACTTTTCCTACATCATCATGCCACCAGAACTACATATTATCTCATTTCAATCTTAAGGTACCTTGATCCCATGGATATGGGTATGTAGGCAGTCTGGAATATGAAGGATGTATCCAGTACTCAAGTACATAAGATGTCCCTCCTTTCACCTTGACCCACCTCAGCACTCTATCCAGAACTACATATTTATCACTTTCATCTTTCATTGTAATGTGCCTTGATCCTATGGATACAGGGTATGTAGGTAGTCTAGAATACGAAGGATGTATCCAGTACTCAGGCACATACGATTCATCATTCTCCACCCACTCCAATCCATTAGCACTATCATCCTTCTAGTCTTTCACTTATCAAAGTCCATTCACCTCGACTTGACTAACTCAAGCAGCAAGGTAGCGCATCCTTTCCAAGCAAAAGTCCTTAACAAGCCTGAAGCAAAGTAGCTTTTTTTCCAGAGTCATCTACTGTCCTACTATACTGATTGCCAACATCAGCTAAGTACCGCTTAACCAAAGCACCAAATCCACAAGCTTGTCTTCTGCAAAGTGTTCTATTGTTGAGACCAACACACGTGTCTCCTGCGACATGTGGCATTTCAGGCAGCAAGATATTATCTTTTTAGGTAGATAGCCCCCTTTAACGGACATAGATTTCCTACGATAAGGCTATTATCTTTCCTATCTAATCTATCCTGAGCAACCTCTTTGGCAAGAGAATATGTTGGTTGTATGTTTACTTTGCAAGTCAGTCAATTTGTTTTATGGTTTATCTTTTGTTCCTTTATCCATTACCTACTCAAGGCTACCTTGATTCATCTATAATCTTGGTATGTTGCGATGCAGTACGGATTGGGGGCATAGTCATTGCTTTTTGTGTGCCGTGTTTTGAGGGATGATCTTTAGCATCTTTCTTAGCATTATATTTATCTTGTGTGTGTTATGACCTAGCGTCTTACATATCTAATACACTTCTTGCATTTACGTGTATTGAAGTTTATTTTATGTTCAAGACTATGGCTCATTCACATGTTCCAACAAGTTTATATTATGTCTAAGCGATCTAAGTTCAAACCGCTTGCTTGCAGAGTCAACGTCCATGCACTTGGATATCACAGCACCTTGGTCTTTTATACCTTGGTGGCGAACTATCCACATTCTATATCAAAAATAAGGATTGCTCTTTATATACAATTGCAAAACCAATGCAACAAGCTCATCATTCATCCATTCGCACAACCCTTATATCGTTTTCATTGCAATGATCGATCAGTGGCTCTGTCTTCCATCTCCTCTTTTATTCCCTTTGGTGTATATCTACAAAACCCACATGTTAGATATCACAATTCTTTCTCTTCCTTCTCCACTTTTCTTCTCTCTGGTGCATATTTGTAAAACCCACATGTTAGATATCACTAGTCATATCATCATACATCTCTATCATCATACATCTAAAAGCATCATATAAGCAATATACGTCATCATATAAATCCATAATCATACATACATATCATCACATCCATGTCATAAAGAAGTGCATACACAAAAGCATGAACAACAGTAAGCAAAATAGATCATCATATATCTCATGTAAAGGTCATCATAATACAAAATGTATGTGTCTATATCAATCATCCATGTATACATCAATATAGTACATCACGGCTATCAAGAGCCCGCAAATTATACATCAAGATGCACGCAGGCATCTATCCAAAATGATACAATATACAAAGTGTACATGCTCTAGTGAGTAGAGCTACCCTCTTGCTATGGCCCCTGTCCTCCACCTGTACTCGGTGCAGGTCCCCCTGTTGGTCCTCCTCCCCCTGGTGTCACCCCTGGTCCTCTAACTGAGGACAGTGACTGCCCTGTCCTATGAGACCCTGATGCTCCAGACCTACTCCTATCTCTGTAACTGGGTGCCTGGTGAGCTGCTGGCACCGCACCCGCGTAGAGCCCCCTATAGTACTCTGCCTCTCTACCTACTGATACTAGCTCTCCCTGCACTCAGACAAGCTCATTGTATAGGGTCCTTTGATTGGCACCCAGTGCACGGCGTGCCTCATCTCTCTCTCGCCTCACTCTATGGAGTGTGGCCTCTGTTATCAGCCATAGATGTACCTCTGCGTCTCTCTCCCTCGTCACCTGGGCTAGCTACCCATCATCTGCTACTGGTGCAACTGGCACCTATACTTGTGCCTGTATCTGTGCCTATGCCTGGATCTATAGTTGTGCCTGTGCGTATGCTAGGGTTGTCTATACTACTGCTACTACCTGTGTCTGCACCTGGGCTAAGGCCTCAGCCTGTCTCACCTCAACCCTCGTGGCATCCCTGTCCCTCCTCAACCGTACCATTCAGAGCTCTAGTCGAGTCCTCCGAGCTATCTCCTCCTATAACAACTGCTCAGTCCTCTACAAATCAGTCTCTACGACTGGATCCCCCTCCTCTGCCATCTCCACATCTACTTACTGGATGCTAGCCTCTCCAACTACCTGTTGTCTAGCCGCTCTAGCCTGTCGTCTGATCCTGGCCTCTGCACCTGGGACTAGTACCTCCCCCACTGCCCCTACCACACCTGGTGTCATCAACCACACCAGCCTGTGTGTCTGCCAGTATTTGTCATACTCTGGCAGTGTGATTGGATCTGCCAGTCTTGTATCTCAATCCCATCTCACGGGGACAAGTCCCCGTACCTCTGCTAATGCTGTCGCTACTAGAATCTCTGCATCCTAGTCCCCAACCTCCCGCTGTGTCTTGGCATGTGTCACCTCCCCCACTGGTAACCCCTATGGTAACCCAAACTATCTCAGTACACGCTCTGGCAGGTATCTCTCAATAGTGTATGTCCGTCTCCCAAAGAGGTAGCAAGCCTGGCGGTAGTACATAAGCTGCTCGTGCTCATCCTCCCACTCCTTGTAAAGTAACCATGGTCTCCAAACAAATAGGTCCATCTCATCGATCTGATGCCTCTAGTGGCTAACAGATCCCAGCCTCCGATGTGTAATCACTCCCTCATATAAGAATGCGTATGGCTTTCCCCTATCCCGATGGCGCTATGTCATGGGTCTAATCACTGGGATATGCTCCCACGCCCACACCTGTAGAAGAGTCACCCCTGCTAAGAGACTCCTGCCTCTCCTATACATGCAATGGTGCATATTGTGGTACAACTGTCCCAGCACACATGGGCCCCATGCATACTGAATGCCATGTACGAACATCCCAGATAGTACAATGCCCTAGCCAACCGATAATCCTCTAGATCTCCTGTCTGGGCAGAGGAAGCCACCAATCAATGAAGACACTATCCACCTGATCCTATCAGAGTCTCGGGACGTCTGCCCACTGAATCTCTTCGTCGTCTATCTACAAATCATCTATGCAAAATACCTCTGCCATGCCCGCCTCTCCCTACGCCGGGTCAAAGTTCACTCTCTCCTCATCAATCTAAATTCTCAGGATGTGATACACATCCTCCAAAGTCACTGTCGCCTCCCGTGTCGAAAAGTGAAACATGCCTATCTCACTGTGAAACCTCTCTACCACTGCTGTCACTAGGGCGAGGTTCACCCTAATGTGAGTCAAGTGTGCAACCTACCATAATTCCTCATGCTCTAGGAATGCATCCTCCTCCCACGTCAGTTGTATTACCTCATGCGCTATAGGGTGGTGTCACTCTCGCGACATCAGCGGTGGCATATCCTCTGCATCCAAGCAACCCCTTGTCAGTTCTTCTACACCATATCCCCCTAGTCCTACCAACTTCTACCCTATGATGCAAAACCCTAGGACCAGATCTTCCCTTGCTCTGACCTAAGTAGTCAACCCTTCGGTCACCCTTAACTAGACTTCTCTTTTCATGTAACCAAAAGCGCCTTGTTTCACACAATAGTGCTGCCCTATTTTACCAAAAGCGCCTGCCTACTTATGCATTAGCGCTGAACTGTCTGACCCAACTGCACTTTGTTTTGTACAAATGCGCTGCCCTATGCCTACAACCGCGCCACTCTGTGTTACCAAGGGCGACCCGATTCCTTCTCTCCCCTCCCAACTGCGCTAACCTATTCTGCCAGATGCGCTACATTGCATAACCATTTGTGTTGCGGGATCCTACCAATCGTGCTGCGGCGCTAACCCTAAAAGCCAAAAGCACTCTATTTTTACCAAGCGCGCTATACTTTCCTACCAATAGCGCTATGGCACACCAAAAGTGCCTAACCCGACTACCAATAGCGCCGCTCTACCCTACAGTGCTTTTGGCAAAACTGAAAACCCTACCTAGACCTAGCCCTAAACTACCCTCAAACATCAAATCAAAGTGGGGTTTTCAGACTCTTACTACTGCCGGAGCTCCTGCTGGCCTCTGGTATGTCTGCACTAACTCCGCCCGATGCCTGTGCACTGGAATCGGCATCTCTCCTTGCTGTAAGCTCCTTCCACTCTACTCTCTCACCCTAAGTTTGGAGGCTCTACACTCTCTAAATTTAGAAACTCTTAGTGTGCAAATCAGGAATGTGGTCCCCATGGGACCTATTTATAGTATCCCTCCCTCATTTTTTCTTCCCACCCCATTTTTCTTTTTGCTACCTAGTCGAGCATCAACACAGTTCTTCTGTCGCTTCCCTGTCTTTCCTCTCGAGGGGGCATATGTTGGGGCAACTAGCTACACTGGGGCATCAAAAATTGTATCAGATCTTCAACAATCGATTTCTTTGACACAACGCTGTAAACCGTATTGCATCAAAGAGGGGCAAAATGTAGACACACAAAAATGACCAAGTCGTCGCACTACTTACATTCGTCTAATCTGTCAAATCACCCGCATTTCAATATTAATTAAATAATCTAATTATTTAATTAATTTCATCAAATTCTTCCAAAACTCCTAAAATTTGACATTAATTGAATAAATTCTCTTTATTTAATTAATTAAATTAAATTCCTCTATTATTCGCCCGCAATTAAATAATTTTAATTATTTAATTAGATAATTATCTTCTTTCCAAATCTCAAGTCTCCATTAATTAAATAAATCCCATTATTTAATTAATTCATCACAAATTCCCTCTTATCCAAAAATTAAATAATTCCCAATTATTTAATTAAATCAAATATTTTATTCATTCTTCCAAATCATGCACAACAATTAAATAAATCTATTTATTTAATTTGCTTTCTTATCTTCAAATTCTTCAAATATCTTTCAAATCTTCTAAAAATAAGTCTTCTTCTCCATGCACACAAAATTAAATAATTTATTATTTAATTTCTCTCAAATCATGCAAAAGCAAATCTTAAGTTGAGTTATCTATTCACTCAACCTTGTTTTTATCAATTTCTCTTAAATTAGAAAAAAGCTTTCTAATTTATGAAAAGCATGTCTTATCTTTAGAAAAGAAAGTGATTAACTCAAATAAAATAGCTTTTGTGTGACACTTGTCCTCTTCTTATTCGTGTGCACGTTCATCATGGTTATTTGATTTATCTCCTTTGTTGATTCTTCTAAATTATCTTGACTGTTGATCAATCTTTGTTGAAATCTATATAAACCCCCCTCATCTCCTTCACAATTCCTCTTCGATCACTTATTCTCAGGTATACTTAACAGCGCTTTGAGCATACATCACATCGATTGAGCAACTTCACGATCTTTTGACATTAATCTTTGAGCACTTTGAGCACTATACTTGCTTGTTGCAACCATGGTTTTGCAGCACTATTGAGCAATCCACATTCATCCAAAGGGAACAATACAAATCTCGGTAAAAGCTTTCATGTTTAATTGATTTATTAGTAATGGCGTTTATTAGATCGGTTCTCTTTATGTTATTGGGCTTTTAATTTAATTAGTTTAATTTAGTCAATTTTCCTCATACACACATGATATATGTTGATTATTCATATGCTGATGTCCATATGTTGATTATTCATTAGTCATTAGATGTTGATTTCTATATGTTGATTATTGATTATGCTTCTAACATAATCATTGTCTTATTCATGATGGATATAGAAATCATCATCATGACAAGGAAACAAGAAAAGACTCTAACTCTAGAAGAGCGTGAAGATGGGAATGAGAGGAAAAGAGAAAGAATGAGGCAAATTTGTGAAAGTAGGAAATTGTCAACCATACAAGAAGACATTCCACCATTGCGAATTGAAGAGGAACATGACACATCTAATAATGCTAATAGAGAGATGGAATTGGCAACACAAAGGGAATGAATGCAAAACCTCTATTCAATGAGGAAATTGAATCTCAAAGTTGGAGGCACTCCATCGTCCACAGGTCAAGTTGAAGAAGCACCATCATTATCTTCTCAAATTGGAAGCACTCCATCTATCACAAGTGAAGCTAAAGGTAGATCTTCATTCTCTTCTCAAGTTGGTGGCACGCCATCCTTCACAAGTCAAGTTGAAGGCACACCATATTCTCCATCTCAACTTCAAGCCTTTTCATCATTTTCATCTCCAATTGAAGGTACATCATCTATCCCATCTGAAGTAAATATTGAAGACATTCCTAATGTTGAGTCAACTTTACTAATGAAAGCATATCCTAGAATTTTACATAGAAAGCCTAAGTTTCTAATTGATATTGATGAGAATATTTTGAACCCCATGCAGGATAAGATTCCCAAGCATACTTGCCAGGGATATGCCAATAAGATACATGGAAATTATTCTTTGACAACTTAAATGAAACTAGAAGATGTCAACTATTTGTTGAATTGATGATAAATCTAAAATTCAAGCCCATTATAAAGGTTCTTGGCCTAAGAACATTGGATGCTTCAAGTGAAAAATCAATTGTAAATAATCTAATGAGTGCATATGATAGTGTGGGTTCTAGCTCATGCACCAAGGATAGTAATGCCACATGATGTGTCATTACATCGACAATAATAAGCCAACAAATAAAGAAAGCTCACCTCATTAGAAAGACAAGTCAAGCATTAAAAATAAGTAGAAAAACTCTAATGAGAGCTGTTGGAAGACGTGAAAGAGTTGAGGACCCAAATACCAATGAATTATAAGCATTCTTAGGTAGACTTCCATGGAAATTTAAAGTTGTTATTGAAGCCTTGAGATCCCTCATTGAAGAATTTTTGAAAAATAACACAAGGGCATCTCCCAATGCAAGAGATGTTGTGTTGTGATGTTCACAACACACCCCATTTTACTCCTTAGCAAAATGAGGACCCCTGTTGTGGCTTTGCTTTTGTTTGTGTGTGTGGGTCTGCTTGGTGGTAGAAGGGAAAAGGGAGTGAAAAGTACAAACCTTGTTGAAAATAAAGAAAAAATAACATTAAGTACTAGGGCAAAATACAGGTGAATTCCATGTCAAAAATGAATAAGGGTTGCTTTTTGAATCATTTTAAAATTCCCAATATTTTGCAAGATATGTGTGTTTTTTGGTAAATACACTATAGGAAGGTTTGTATGCTGCATATACAAAGTCATTTGTATGTTGTGTCATTGTATGATAAATATACAAGGTTGTTTGTATATCGGGTTGTTGGTTTTACTTGTATGCATTTGCTAATGCTTTATTCCTTACATACAAGTCGCAGACCTGACGGAGTTTACAATTAAAATGAATGCTCAGTTAAGTCTACCGGAGGTATATTGGTGTTTGTATGTTAAGCAAAATGAAACATGCAAAGGTGAGATACAACAGTATATACATGCCACGGAACTGAAAAGTTATGAAAGGAAGTTTTATTGTTGTATGTTCCGCGCTTTGTATGTATGTTTCAGTGACATACATTTCAAGGACATACAAGGCGGAATTCAGAGAAAATTAAAATCTGATATAAAGGATGCATCACACCTGAATGTATATCAGAAGATGCATTGCACTTTATACTTCGTGGAACCGAAAGTAAGTAAAATGTGGTTTACGTAAGGGTTGAAGTCCAACAAGAAGTTACTTAAATGTTGTATGTATCCGGACTTGTATCTAAAAGTTTGATACAAGTGTTATATGCATCGCAGAGATACAAGTAAAAAGGTAAGGTGGACCCCACCATTTTCATATTGGCTTGTATAATTATAATGTATATCTTTGATATACAAGCCGGTATACAGAGAGCGGATGCAAATGGAATATACAAGCCAGATGTCAAAAGGAAGTTCAATATAGAAAACTCTTTGTATATTTGAATCCTTGTATGTTTATGACAAAAGTTAGGTTCAAGACTGAAAGGTGACTTTAAACCATCTTATAAGCTTATGTTTGTTGGCAGGTATGCAGGTATTTGGAAAGAGACAAAGTGGTGATGGCATCTCAAAAGGTGAAGTCTACACGAGAAAAGGCAAAATTTACAAAAGATACAGGGGGTGAGGTGAAAAAGAGAAGAAGACGAAGAAAAAGAGCAGTCAGAGGGAGAAAGTCCTAAAGAAGAGGAAGATAAAGAGGAAGAACACAAAGAATGAAATGAAGATGCATCCTCAAAGAAGACATATGCATCAGGTACTCATGCGATAATGAGTCATTTAGATGGTTGCCAGCTGGCAACCTGTGCCATGAAGGAAATTGTTGACTAAGTCAAAGAAGGATTGTGCACCATTGATCCTAATTGACAAATCTTGACCGTAGGTCATTTGTAACTGCTCCCTCACCTTAGTCTATAAAAGGTGTAGGGGTGCCATATTTTAGATATTCAGAAGCTTAATTGAAATTTGATTGTTGAACTATCAGGACTTATTTCAAAGTTGTTGTAAACATACATGTTTTGCATATTGAATGAAAGAGAAGACAATTTGATTACAAATCATCATAAATTTTGAGTAATCTATATTTGAGATCTTGATACATGCTTTGATCAGCTGCGCCCCTTGGAGTGCTTGTCAGTCTGCATGTGTTGTTTTCATTCCTTGTCCTAAGAAGTTAGAATCATCTGTATCTAGTTGTGTAACATCCTAGTGAAAATATGGTTTGATTTCTTCTCCTAATGAAAGTATCTGGTATGTATGTGGTTCAATAACTAAAGATTCACCAAAATTAGAAGCATTCTTTTAAATTTCTTTCAATTTCATAACAATTCACCATCATAATTGCAAATAATAGATAATCAGAAGCAAATAACATGAAATATGCTGACATCTCATAGATAATTGGAAATACATAGCATATTTAGAGTTAAATCATGTTAAATTGACAGATATCATGCAAATTCACACATAAATGCATGAAATTCACACTATGTAGAAGAAAGAACAAGTTCATGATGATCAATAATTAGAAGAATTGATCAAACTTGCAAATACATCAGCTATCTTGGAAATAACCTCTTTGTGGAGTATATTTACAGGAAACAAAATCTACTAATCATTCAAACAAACGTAAGGCCCCTTGAAATGGAAAATAGCATGTCACATCAACCACTGAGTAATGTCAGATGATCATGACCTGATCAATGGAGACTTGGAGTCATGAACTTATCTTAAGTTGATCGTACTTTACAAGATAATAAAGGTTTGATGTACAAATTTTTATGCATGTTGTTATGACTAACAATCATCATCAACATAAAATGGCGCTAGAAGGAGGGCATCCAATTCATCAGTAGGTTTTTTTTAATTTGATGATAAAGACAAAAAGGTAACACTCAAACACCTCTGTATTTCAAGTCATGTGCAAAAATTTGTTGTTTTAAGTTTGTGCATGCTAATCCTTTGTGAAGATTTCAAAATTGAGCTTAAATATTGCAAGCTTTTGAGGTAATCTACTCAAGAAACCTGATATCTAGTTGTTTATGTCACCAAGCTTCAATATCACCTCATATTTGCAACATTTATGCAAATATTGCCTAAATATTCAGTCAGTCTCAAGTTTTGACCATAAATACAGCCTTTGCTAGGGAGTTTCAGCCGATCTTTATACTAAACTAGCCAATTTTCCATAAACTTAAGAAATCCTAGCTCTCAGGCCAAATACTAGGTCCAGATCCAGTGAACTCTTTGAAGAATTACCTATCAAGGGATTTAGACCTAGAACTGTAGACATTCATCACTCTCCTGGCTGTAGTGCTTCAGGAGCTTCACCAGAATGTGCTCCTGTAACTCCTATCGGGTTACAAATACCTACAGGACCACCTGTCACACCTCAAGTCCAACCTCCACCTATTACAATGTCATTCTTTGTTGCAGAGTCACCTCTGACTTTCAATGCATATCATGCTTAGCCTAAGAATCCTGATAAAATTTGTCCTAAGTATCATCCATATCAGGATGCTGACGATCACATCAGAACTTTCAAGGAAGCTTGTTGTAGGGCTAGAATTGAGCATTAGGATGTAGTATGTAGGTTATTTCCATTTTCCTTAGGGGAAGAGGCATATAACTAGTATATCAGTCTTGGTCAGGGTTTAGCTGGTTCATGGGCTACCTAGGAGAAAGCTTTTAAGGATAGGTTCAAAATACCTATAGATCCTTCAATGAATTACCATTTGTTTGCCACAATTAAGAGATTTGAAGGAGAACCTATTGCCAATTTCAATGCAAGATTCCAAAAGATACTCTCAAAGCTAGTAGCACCTTATGTTGTAGCAGATGAAGCTGCTAGGAGCATATATTACTCAGCTCTAGATCCTTTGACTTCCATGTTTATCAGGAGAGCACATCCTAGTGTCACAACTTTGACATGAGCTTTTGAAGAAGCTGTCAAAGTTAGTCAGCAATTGATCCCTGCTCCAACACGAAATATTGTATTTCCAACACTCCCTGCATATCCTACATATCCTGCCCAACAACAGACCAATGGAGCCATGATGCCTCCAAATGTAATGCCAGGTCCTTTGCAGATACCTCCACTCAATATCATGCCACCTCCAAATGGAAATGGCCAAATGTTACAATATCCAGGACAAACACGAATACCTCAGGGTGTAGAATAGTCCAACAACAATAACAATGGATCTTCTTTTTTCAAGCCTCAGATAGAAAATGTAGTAGCCAAGGTTCAAGAAGAGAAGGAAGAGATTAAAGAGATATCAGCATAGTTGAGGAAACTCACTACTGAGATTACTCACTTGAGAAGTCAGAATTTCTATTCCCAACCAAATCAGAATAGAGGTTATGCCAATGACAAACCTAATTAACCTAAGAGGGGATACAACAATAATTACAATAACAATAATGGCAACAATAATACTCCTAGACAGCCTAGAGTGTGGAACACTAGGCCAAATAATGGTTCTTTGCCATCACCTCTAGGTAATTAGCCTCCTAGTGAACCTAAACAGACCACTAGACTCAACCTTGCAGAGGCAGCCCTTACAAATTGGTGCAGGATGCATAACACCAATGCTCATGCAGAGCTAGATTGTCCTCAATTTTGGATGGCTGCCAGTATTTTCCAAACTGAAGTGTCCAATACTTCAGGAAATCCACCTTATGTAGAAGGAAATAAAATTGTCCCCTGTAGATATGATTCTGCCTTGGTGCTAGAGAGTTTTACCAACTATCCTCATTAGGATTATACCTCAGCATGTGAAGAATTAGCCATGGCTTTTGAATCTAACTTTGTTTTTCCATTTGAGGATGAAAATGAGCCCTCAACTGAACATGAGGAGATACATGCTTATCAACAGCAATATCAGGGGAGACATAACTATAACCTGAGAAATAACTCAAACAGACATGCTAGTCCTTTGACCACATCCTTGCCTCCAAACAATTTCAACACTCCACTTGATCCCAAGACAAGCAATAATCCTAGATTTCCCAAAGTCAATGCTCAGTACTTAGCACCATAGAATACAGCACCAAAAGCTGGTAATCTGCCTCCTGAATCTAGTAAGTTGGTCACATACTTGGCAGATGAAATGAAAAAGATCAAAATCAGGCTGTCATTATCAGAATTGCTGAAAACCCCAGCTATCAAGAAAACTTTCATGAAATCATTAGATGATCCTGCTCCAAGAGAGATTAGTCATACCTCAAGTCAGTCCGGAAATAAAGATCATGCTACTAGAGATGTTAATGTTAAACACAAAGTGCTAGCTATTGTTCAAGCTGCAGAGACTTCACACATGACCCTATATAGAGACAAGAGTGAGTCACCTCCTTTTCTCCTTACTGTAAGGATGTTTAGTAAAAATTTGCACAACTATTTAGTAGATTCAGGAGTATCTACCAATGTAATGCCCTTGTCCATTAGCAATGTTTTAGGGTTGCATCCTGCTAAATCATTGAAGAAAGTAACACAGTTAGACAAAATAGAGGTGAGTGTAGTAAGACAACTAACTCACATTCACATGCAGTTAGCATCAGATCCCAGAAATTAGTATTACATTGATATTTAGGTAGTTGATATACCTAATACATATGGGATGTTACTCAGCAGAGACTGGTCAAAAACCCTTAATGGATACATTTCAACTGATTTCAGTCATATGTGGTTGCCCTGGAAAGGGATACCAAATCAAATAAGGATAGATGTTGAGCCTCGCATGAAACACATGATCACTGAATGTAACAAAACCAATGAAATCATGTATGTGGATGTTGAACCTGGAATTTACTCCATTAGACCCCACACCGTCAGCATAGAGGAGATCATGATGTATGATGTTCATAATCACGATGATAACCCTTAGGATGATAAAATAATTTTAGAATATGATTGTAACCCTGAAAATGAAGTAGAGGTAGATCATTTCAAGAATTTTGAGATGCACTTGTTTAAGGAGGTGCAACGATGTCAATTGTTAAAAATGCCTATTCATGATATTCTAATTGACGGATGGTGCAGGTTACATGATGAGGCGCATTCTGAAAAGGCTTGTGATGCCTACTTAGACATGATGGAATTGGAACAAACATGTAGTGAGGCATCATCATCATCATCATCATCATCATCATCATCATCCATGGTAAGTTCTGCAGATAGTGATAGTGACACTAATTTTTGTTTGTCATTTGCAGGAGCAGGAGAATGCACACATTATGATGAGAGTTCTATTCAAATCATAGAGGAGGTACTGGTATGTAACAAGAGTAATGTTAAAAGAAATAAGAAGATCACCCCAGGGAGCGATTGTTTAGTAGAATCAGATTATGAGTTATCTGATGAAGATAGGGGCAGTAATCAATCCAAGTTTGAAGAGTTTTTATCAAAAGAGATTCTAAAGATGACATAGCAGCAAAAATCTCCACATGATGTCTTGATTGAGGGATGGTGTAGGTTACATGAAGCACCACATTCAGAAACTGCTTGTTCATTGTGTCTGCATATTTTGAAAAGGAAGACATTGCCTAGTCCAGAAGATTCTTCTTCTAATGATAAAAGGAAAGAAGAAATATCAGCTTCACATAAGCCAGATAAGGTGAAGTCTGAGAAAATTGAAACATCAAAGTTAAAATTGATATCCAACAGTGCAGTTGCCAGAGCTAAAAAGAAAAGAGAAGGCCCAGACAAGCCTTTAGCTAAAGATAATCCATGGATCCTCAAGTTTGATGGATCCAAGTCAAAACAAGGGGCTGGAGTAGGAATAGACCTCATTGATCCATCTAGTAAATCCTACTTAGCTGCATATAGATTGCAATTTCCATGCACGAATAATGTGACAGAGTATAAAGTATTGATTCATGGGATATTGTTTGCAATTAGAAAGAAAGTGAAGGTTCTGCATGTCTATGGAGACTCAGAATTGGTTGTGAGACAGGTAAGAGGTATATACTCTTCCAATTACAAGAAGCTGTCCAATTACAGATATAGGGTATGGGACCTGATTAAGGATTTTGATGCATTCAACATCAACCATAAACCTAGAGAGAAAAATCACAGGGCAGATGCCTTAGCCCAAGCAACCAGTACTCTGGAACCACTGTCCATATCTGGCTTGGAAAGATTCTTAGTTGAATTAGTATCAGTACCTTATGTACCAGATAATGTAACTAACCTTCAAGTATTTGATGATGATCAACATATTTTAGACTTCATATCCAACAGGGATATCTTTGATGCACAGATCATAGATGAAAGAAATGTGGAAGACCATATCTGGGAAGAAGAAGAAATCCCAGAGCTACCTTTTAACAAGATTCCTAAGAGAATGATAGAGCTAGAAAGAGCATTTGATTTAGACAACATGCTGAAATAGAAAGATCTCCCAAAAGCAGATGGAGGAGAATATTCACAGGTTAATATTGGACAGGATGATGAAAAAAGAAATGTCTTGATTGGAAAAGTTTGTATAGAAGAAGAGTTAGAAGGAATAACTCAAGCACTCAAAGATTACATCCATAATGGCCTAGACATATGATGAGTTGAAAAATTATCATACATCAATCATCACTCACACAATACCTTTAAAGATAGATGTCAAGCCTTTTAGACAAAAACAGAGACATGTCAATGCTTTACTGGAACCCATCATTCTTGAAGAAGTTAAGAAACTGCTTAACGCTAGGATCATATTTCTTGTGAGACATTCCACATGGGTGGAAAACCTGGTCCCAGTAAGGAAGAAAAATGGTGACATCCGATTGTGTGTAGACTTTAGGAATTTGAATAGAGCTTCTGAAAAGGATAACTATCCTTTAGCTTCTCTAGATGAGGTTTTATAGATTGTGAATGGTGCAAAGATGATGTCATTTCTGGATGGTTTCACAGGTTATAACTAGGTGATGGTAGACAAAATAGACAGATTGAAAACTACATTCACCACAAAGTGGGGAATATTCACTTATAGGCGCATGCCTTTTGGGTTAATAAATGTTGGAGCCACATTTCAGTGAGCAATGGATATATCCTTCAGAGGCTTAATTGGTAAATGCATAGTCATATACATGGATGACTTGATAGTTTTCTCTAAAGATAGAGGAAATCATGTAGAAGACCTCAGGAAGGTGCTAAAGAAATGTGAACAATATGGAATATCCCTAAACCCTAAGAAATGCATATTTCGGGTAACCACAGGGAAGTTATTAGGCCACCTGATAATAGAAAATGGGATCATCATTGACGCTGACAGGGTAGAATCAATCATGAAGATACAACTTCCTGGAAGTAAGAAGGAGCTCAAATCTTACTTTGGTAAGATTAATTTTGTTAGGAAGCTTATTATTGGCTTTGCAAAAATTGTCAGACCCTTGAATGCCATGCTCAGGAGGGATGCCAAAATTGAGTGGACACCTGAAGCTAGAGTAGCTTTTGAAGATATTAAGAAAGCTATATCTAATGCTCTAGTTCTGATCAGTCCATATTATACAAAAGATTTTTACATTTATTCATTTGCTTCAGAGCATACATCTGCAATAGTATTAACACAGAGAAATGAGGCTAAAGAAGAAAATCCTATAGCCTTCATGAGTTGTCCTTTCAGAGATGTAGAACTCAGATACATGGACGTTGAAACACAGGTACTTGCTCTAGTTCGAGCAGTCAAGAAATTTAGGCACTACATCCTGAGAAGTAAAGTGATTGTTGTGGTACCTGATGCAACATTAAAGATGCTTTTAATGTAAAGTGAACCAGGTGAGAAGAGACCTAATTGGATCACTATCCTCCAAGAGTATGATATGGACATAACACCCATGAAGTTAGTAAGATGACAAGCATTGAGCCAGATGATATCAGAAATTGATCCTAATATCATGAGCCAACAATATGTTATAAATGCAAAGGATGATGGAGAATGGTATTCAGACATCAGGCACATCTTAATTACTGGAATATATCCTTCAAGATTGTAGGCCTTATAGAGGAGAGCCTTAAAGATAAGGTCACAGAAATACATGATAAAAGGAGTCCTTTTCAAGAAGAACTATGACATGATATAGCTTAGATGCTTAGAGAGGCAAGAAGCAGATAAGGTGCTATTAGAATTACATGACAAGTTTGGAACTGCACATGGATCATCCTTAGCTACCACTCATGCTATCCTCAGGGCAGGGTATTACTGGCCCACTATTTTTAAAGATACTACTGAACACATCAAATGTTGTCATATGTGTCAGGTTGCTACAAATAGAGAAAGATATGTTGCTCAACCTTTACAGCCAGTGATGGAGATGTGCCCCTTTGCTCAATGGGGCATGGACTTGATAGGACCTATCAATCCTCCATCATCTTTAGGCAACAGGTATGTTTTGACTATTACTGATTACTGTACCAGGTGGACTAAAGCTGTCAGCAGTAAGACATCTAATGCTGATGATGTCATCAAGTTTTTGGAAAGCAATATAGTAACCAGGTATGGAGTTCCTTATGCTTTGGTATGTGATAATGGATCTGCCTTTGCTTCAATTAAACTATCAAGTTGGGCTTTTGACTATGAGATCATCTTGAAATTTTCCTCAAATTACTATCCCCAAGGGAATGGATTGGCAGAATCCACAAATAAGAATTTACTGAACATCATAAAGAAATTGATAGAAAAGAACCCAAGGGAGTGGAATACCCTATTGAAGTATGCCTTGTGGGTAGATAGAATCAGAATGAAGGTTGCATTAGGAAATTCTCCTTTTCACCTAGTATATGGGGTGGATCCCATATTTGTTGTTAACTTAAAGATTCCTACATTGCTTAGATAATAAACAAGAAGTTAGGTTGCTTCAATTGATGCACCTAGAAGAAAAAAGAAGTAAAGCAATTGACCAATTTGCTAAACATCAAGTTGTTGTCAATTGCTGGTTTGACAAAAGAACCAGAGTTAAGGCATTTAGAATCTCGGATAAAGTCCTGATGTGGGACAAAGCACATGAAAGGAAAGGAGATCATGGTAAGTTTGATAAACTCTGGATAGGTCCCTTTCAAATTTCTAAAATTTTAGGAGACAACACCTACAGGCTTAAGACCTTAACCGATGAGGATGTTCCATTACCAGTTAATGGATAGTTTCTCAAACACCATTTTCAAGCCTGAAATAGTGCCATGAAAGTCATGTGTATCATAGTGTGCATATTTGTGTGGTTGTTTGTACAGTCCATTTGTTTTGTTTGCTTTGTTGTTTCCCTATGTGCTGGGGTCTTTATTTCGATTTAGAGTATGCAGGAGTAGGCTAACAACCACTAAAAACAATAGAAAATTCAAAACATTCAGGTTAATTATTTGAAATTTATGCATAACTTGTTGTGACTATCATGAATGTAGAAAGTTGTTTGACTTGTGAAATTTTGTATTCAATAACTGTGGGTTGAGTATTCAAGGGAAGTTTCTCACAATGACACACCAAAAATCCTTGCATTTTTTGAACCTACTAGTGTAGATATTAGGTGAAAAATCAGAGGTCACCCTTGCTATTATTACAATTCTCAGCTTAATTTCAGCAAGTGATCATTCCTTGCATTAAGAAGCTACAACTGTAATATCTTATGAAATCTTTATCAAATACAAAATATAAAATAAATAAATTAATAAAATGGATTTTACTAAAAATCTAGATTAAGTCATCTAAGTAACTCTACCGGGGCTATAGACGCTTGCTGGCAGTGGGGTTCTACTTAGGAGAATGTAACGATAACCTTGTCAGGGCTATGGATGCCTGCTGGCAGCAAGGCTCTATCTAGTTGGCTATGAGGGAATGACATCAACTAGGTAGGTTAATATCATTCACTGGTTTGTTCAACTAATTTTCAAGATGAGGATTATTAATCATGTGCACCCACTTAAACTGAAGGGAAAATTCATGCACCTTATTGAATACATTAGATCTCAAGTTAAATAATGATTTGCAGAAAAGATAGTTGGAAGTTATGAATTTATTTCATAGAGTTTTCTTTAATGGTTTTAATTTAATTATTTTCTTTGGTTGCTAGTTATTCTGATGCTCACAACACGCCCCATTTTACTCCTTAACAAAATGAGGACCCCTGTTGTGGCTTTGCTTTTGTTTGTGTGTGTGGATCTGCTTGGTGGTAAAAGGGAAAAGGGAGTGAAAAGTACAAACCTTGTTGAAAATAAAGGAAAAATAACATTAAGTACTAGGGCATAATATAGGTGAATTCCTTGTCAAAAATGAATCAGGGTTACTTTTTGAATCATTTTAAAATTCCCAATATTTTGCAAGATATGTGTGTTTTTTGGTAAATGCACTGTAGGAAGGTTTGTATGTTGCATTTACAAAGTCATTTGTATGTTGTGTCATTGTATGATACATATACAAGGTTGTTTGTATATCGGGTCGTTGGTTTTACTTGTATGCATTTGCTAACGCTTTATTCCTTACATACAAGTCGCAGACCCGACGGAGTTCACAATTAAAATGAATGCTCAGTTAAGTCCACCAGATGTATATTGGTGTTTGTATGTTAAGCAAAATGAAACATGAAAAGGTGAGATACAATAGTATATACATGCCACGAAACTAAAAAGTTATGAAAGGAAGTTGTATTGTTGTATGTTCTACGTTTTGTATGTATGTTTCGGTGACATGCATTTCAAGGTACATACAAGGCATAATTCAGAGAAAATTAAAATCTGATATAAAGGATGCATCACACCTGAATGTATATCGGAAGATGCATTGTGCTTTATACATCGCGGAACTGAAAGTAATTAAAATGTGGTTTACGGAAGGGTTGAAGTCTGACAAGAAGATACTTAAATGTTGTATGTATCCGGACTTGTATCTAAAAGTTTGATACAAGTGTTATATGCATCACAGAGATACAAGTAAAAAGGTAAGGTGGACCCCACCATTTACATATTGGCTTGTATAATTACAATGTATATCTTCAATATACAAGCTAGTATATAGAGAGCAGATGCAAATGGAATGTACAAGCCAGATGTCAAAAGGAAGTTCAATATAGAAAACTCTTTGTATATTTGAATGCTTGTATGTTTATGACAAAAGTTAGGTTCAAGACTGAAAGGTGAATTTAATCCATCTTATAAGCTTATGTTTGTTGGTAGGTATGCAGGTATTTGGAAAGTGACAAAGTGGCGATGGCATCTCAGAAGGTGAAGTCTACGCGGGAAAAGGCAAAATTTACAAAAGATACAGAGGGCGAGGTGAAAAAGAGAAGAAGACCAAGAAAAAGACCCGTCAGAGGGAGAAAGTCCTAAAGAAGAGGAAAATAAAGAGGAAGAACACGAAGAATGAAATGAAGATGCATCCTCAAAGAAGACATGTATCAGGGACTCATGAGATAATGAGTCATTCAGATGGTTTCCAGCTGGCAATCTGTGCCACGAAGGAAATTGTTGACTAAGTCAAAGAAGGATTGTGCACCATTGATCCTAATTGACAAATCCTGACCGTAGGTCATTTGTAACTGCTCCCTTACCTTAGTCTATAAAAGGTGCAGGGGTGCCATATTTTGGATATTCAGAAGCTTAATTGAAATTTGATTACTGAACTATCAGGACTTATTTCAAAGTTGTTGTAAACATACATTTTTTGCATACTAAATGAAAGAGAAGACAATTTGATTACAAATCATCATAAATTTTGAGTAATCTGTGTTTGAATCTTGATACATGCTTTGATCAGCTGCATCCCTTGGAGTGCTTGTCAGTCTACATGTGTTGTTTTCATTCCTTATCCTTTGAAGTTAGCATCATCTGTATCTAGCTGTGGAACATCCTGGTGAAAATATGGTTTGATTTCTTCTCCTAATGAAAGTATCTGGTATGTATGTGGTTCAATAACTAAAGATTCACCAAAATTAGAAGCATTCTTTTAAATTTCTTTCAATTTCATAACAATTCGCCATCATAATTGCAAATAATAGATAATCAGAAGCAAATAACATGAAATATGCTGACATCTCATAGATAATTGGAAATACATAGAATATTTAGAGTTAAAGCATGTTAAATTGGTAGATATCATGCAAATTCACACATAAATGCATGAAATTCACACTGTGTAGAAGAAAGAACAAGTTCATGATGATCAATAATCAGAAGAATTGATCAAACTTCCAAATACATCAGCTATCTTGGAAATAACCTCTCTGTGGAGTATATTTACAGGAAACAGAATCTACTGATCATTCAAGCAAATGTAAGTCCCCTTGAAATGGAAAACAGCATGTCACATCAACCACTGAGTAACATCAGATGATCATGACCTGATCAATGGAGTCTTGGAGTCATCAACTTATCTTAAGTTGATCGTACTTTACAAGATAATAAAGGTTTGATGTACAAATTTTTATGCATGTTGTTATGACTAACAATAATCATCAACATGTTGTAAGAAGGAGAATTGGTTTTTGAAATTGTGAGCCACATCTAAAGCATTTTTGGATGTTCAACTCAAACACAAATTTTAAAGAAATTTCAAGAGATATATCCTTAATTCAAAATTAGTCAAAGGTATTTTGAAATTGTAAAGCCTTTTCATGTCAAAATAAGTCACACACACAACTTGTTGTTGTAGAGTACATATTGAGTTTTCTAATCATTATGATGTTTATAGATATATATGCATAGATTTGCATACTAATGATGTTTTTCAGGAGTGTGATATAAAGTGTGCACCTAGATCTTCAAGAGATTTGATATTGGGAATCTTATGTGAAAGAGTGGATGATCAATTATTCCACAATAGCTTATGCTTGGATGGCATGTGTGATCATTGTGGTGGGTTGCAACATTTGCCAATTTGTAAATATATGGAGAACACACATGCAATTGGAAATGAGCTAGTATGTTTTGACAAATATAAGATAGTGGCATACAATCTAAAAGATGGAAAAGAAGAAAAAAGGTGTGAATTGGTCATTCAGAAGATTCCAGTGTATCAGTTTATCTCTATTTTCTGAGATAATATAGTTTACAAGTATGCAAGGCATACCCATAAAGGTCATGGTTGGACTTACAATTCAAGTAATGCAAGGACACATTTCCACTCGGTACAATCATTTTAGTGGTTGACTTTGTAGAGAACTACACACTACAACCATAGAACGATGTGCAATCGTAGTATTGATTAGCATTGTTTCATTATAGAGTTCATTGGTGTACTCATTTTATTGCATTTGCATGTAGGATTTGAGTAAGGTGGAGGTAGGCGTAATCCTTTTGAAGTTGCCTTTGGAAGGAAATTAAGGCAGGTTTTCATGATTATGACATGGTGATATGTCATTTAGTTACTATTTCATAATGAGTTTTAATGAGTTTTAAATATGTTACTATGAGTTTTAATTTGTTTTAACAATGTTTATTCACATTTGGTGCTAAAAATTGATAGCAATGGTAATTGTAGCCTTAATTGATGCCCTACAAGAAATTGGATCAAGTGAGAACATCTTTATAATACTGAATTTTGATCTACTAGAAAGGTATTAGTACTGAATTTTTACATTCGATGTCTCCTAGGGAAAAAAAGGATGGTGCCAATCTATTTGAGTGGGTAGGTAAATGCTAGGGGAGATGTCTTTTCGGTGGCAAAGACTCATGCTCATTCTTAGCTACATCAAATGTAGACAATCTCTCAAGAGCCCTAAGACAAAAAAAGGTGTAAAACTTTGGACTAACTGTTCCATCAAACCATGACACCTAGAAACATCTTCTTTGCCTATATAGGTGGATGTCAGGTCCACCTACAACCATCTACCTTATTTATTTTAAATCAATTTCATTTGCCTATGGTGGCAAGAAACACATTGTTCTAAAATGCTTCAGTTTCATGCAATTGAAAGTTTCTAGGAGTGACATTTTACATTCCATAGCTTTTGGGGCTGATCCAAATGCACCAACAAGTTGGGTTGGGAGGTTAAATGCTAAGGGAGGTCTTGTTTTCTAATCCAAGTGTCCCATATGATTGAGGCATCAGGCTACCGGCAATGTCACTTAAGATCCCTAAGAGCAGAAAACTACCAAACATTGACAGAGCAGTTCTTGGGATTCGTGGCAGATTGGAATGTTTTGTTTTGACCTATAGGTGTAGGTGGGGTGCATCCACCATAACCTCTCTTGGTTTTTGTCAACTCAAATCTATTGGACCATGTCGAAACCAAATGTATTCTTGCAAAGTGCTTCAGTTTCATGCAATGGAAAGATGCTAGGAGTGACATTTTGCATTCAATAGCTCATGGGGCTAAACCAATTGTCCCAATGGATTGGGGTGGGTAGGTAAATTGTAGGGGAGGTCTCATTTTATGTGCTAAGTTTCCTAGTCATTGAAGGTGGCAGCCTACCGACAAAGTCACTTAAGGTCCTAAGAGTAAAAACTAGCAAACTTTGATGGAGTAGTTCTTAGAATTTATGACATTTGGGAAAGTTCTATTTTGAACTAAAAGTGTAGGTTGGGTCTATCCACAATAACCTCTCTTGGTTTTGGTTAACTCCAATCCATTTGACCATGCCAAAATCAAATGCAATCTTGCAAAATGCTTCAGTTTCATGCAGCACAACCTTGACAGGTGCCATTATTTTTGTTCTGCTCATTGTGCAGCTAAATTGACTATGCTAATGCATTGGATTGAGTGGGTAAATGCTAGGAGAGGTCTATTTTCATGCACCAAGTGTCCTATTCATCTCAGGCATTAGGCTAATGACAAAGTCACTTAAGATCCCTAAGAGTAAAAAACTGCCAAAGTTTGACGAAGCAGTTCTCAGAATTTGTGGTAGCTAAAAATGTTCTATTTGAACCTACAGGTGCACATGGGGTCTATCCACAATAACCTCTCTCAGTTCTGGTCAAATCCAATCCATTTGATCGTGTTGAAACCAAATGCATTCTTGCAAAATGCTTCAATTTCATGTAGTTGAAATGTACTAGGAGTGATATTTTGCATTCCACATCTTGTGGGGTCAAATCAACTGTACCAATGCATCAGGATGGACAAGTAAATGCTAGGGGAGGTCTCATTTCATGAGCCAAGTTTTCTAGTTGCTCTAGGCAGTAGGATACCAACAAAGTCACTTAAGATCCTAAGAGCAAAAACTACCAAACATTGACAGAGTGGTTCTTAGAATTCATGGTAGCTAGGAATGTTTTGTTTCAACCTAAAGGTGTAGGTGGCGTCCATCCACAATAACCTCTCTCAGATTTGGTTAATTCACATTTTTTTGACCATGCCAAAATTAAATGCATTCTTGCAAAATGCTTTAGTTTCATGTAGCACAACCTTGCCAAGTGCCATATTTTTTGTTCTACTCCTCATGGGGCCAAATTGACTACACCAACATGTTAGGGTGAGTGAGTAAATGCTAGGGGAAGTCTCATCTCATGTGCCAATTGTCCTAGTCATTTGGGGCATCGAGCTACCAGAAAAGTCACTTAAGATCCCTATTGGTTCCCAAAATTGTAGCTCGCTAATCCTAAGGGTATGCCAGATCCTATGGTCAGACTAACAAGGTTTTGGCCAAAGAAATGGAGTGACCCTATAAGGTTTATTACTCCCTGCTCTTTAGGTTCTGCAAGACCTAGGTGGATGTACCTTAATAATTAAGTAGATTATGAACTTTAAAAGTTGTGTGTACTTTTGACTATGGCAATCTATTTATTTATGGCATGCAAATGTGAAATAGATGCAAAGATAACAATTAATCCTATTTCTAATGTTTGAAATTTGAATATGTGAATAAGGTTTCTACGAAATATTGTTTTATGATGAATATGACTAGTGCTTTATATCAAATTTGGGCAACGAAGTCAAGATGTGTATGATAAATGTGTCCTCCCCCTGGCTTAACTCAAATTATTTGGCACTTTTCAAATGTTTATACTTTGCATAAATGTGCAAGGTTGTCATTTATCAGGCTCTTCTTACAAATCCCAGTGATATCTCCCCAGGTTACTGTGACTATTTGAAAGGATTTTAATTCTTGCTAGAAGGAAGCCAATTAATATGATTTATTTAAAAGGATTTTAATTCTGGGCATAAACTAGTTAAAATGAATCCCTTAAAAGGAATTTAATTCACTTCTTGCAGAAATCAATCAACATGAATCACATAAAGGAAGCAAATGTGTCTTGACAAATTAAATATATGCTTGATACACTCAATTTGAATAACAAAGAAAGACCACTCTAGAGACAATAAGATAACATATATGAATTAATATCAACAAATAATTGAACACCAAAATGTCAACCACCAGATTATAACATTCTTCTCCATTAAATTGCTTCAAAAAAATTTACAATATGCATTAGAAGTCTTCATTTTTTTGTATATTCTTCCTGCTGTTCTATCCTACTAATTTCTCCTACTACCGATGATTATTATTCCTCCTCTTTGATTTTTATCTTTCATATATACATTATATTTTCAAGGGTTATGACCCTTCACATATCATCCTGTGTGTCTCTTCATTATCTTGATTATCTTCGGCGAAAATAAAATATTTAATTTTTACCTTCATCTTTCCACTTCCGTGAAAATTAATTTTAATGATAGCTTTTATCCCTCCTTAGTGAAATGCTTCACTTCCAATTATATTAATTTTCATATAAAAATTATTCTTTAGGTAAAATAATTACCTTCTTAGTTAATTCTTCCGTAAAAAGTATTCCACTTCTAAGTGAAAATAATCTAAACTATGAATAATAATATCTTCACTTGGTATATTCATTATGTTCCTCAGGTAAAATAATTACCCACTTTATAACCCCTTTGGTGAAAATATGAAATTTGCATTTTCATATTACTATAGTCATACTTTATTTAATATTTTATTTGTACTTTGGCGATGTGCATTTGATGTATTATTTGTACTGAAACTTTACTTACTCCGAACTAGAGGAGTCTCTTCGATAATTTCTTTCTTTGTAATATTCCTCATATCTTGCTGCATACTCCACCATATTACTACACCATTTCTAGGGTTTCTTTCTTTGTTTTCTGCTTCTGTTACCGATATACTGGAAAAAAACTTTTAATTTCAAACGGCTTTGCTTATGTAATGCTAGGGTTATAATTTAACATCGGCAAATCAGAGGGACTTATATAAGCCTCCATTTGATATAAGAAAGTCATTTTGATATTCATTTCATGTCATTTGATCTCAGTAATGTTTATCAGTTATATTTTTTGGGGCCCACCTCATTGGTAGATCAAGGAGACTATTATGGTCTTTAATGATGTATTATATGCTCTTATAATCAATCCATCAAAGGGACTCATCAATTGGTCTTTCTGATAGGGTAAAGTCTCCTTGATGTCAAGTAGTCCTTCTATCCTCTATGCTTTGATGGATGTCCATACCTTATTCCAAAGCCCCTGTATATAAGCTTATTATGAAAAGCCATGTGTTTAGTAGATACAAATCACCTATAAGCCATGAAAAAATGGACCCTTTTCCTTTTGAAAGCACATTCTTTGAGAATGCAGGTTTGCATGTATAACAAGCAGAATGTGCAGTGCCTCTCTATATTGCCATGAGATTGAGATAGGTAGTTGATGGAAATGATATTTTATGATTGTGGTTGGAGCCTAGAAAATATGTAGTGATACGATGATGAATTTTAGATTTAGCGATGTCCAAACCCAACTGAGAAATTTCAAGTCCTTCATCCTCCATGATAGCCAAATATTAGCTAGCATGGAAATTCTCAACTCCAGGATCTTCATCCCAAAGGAAAATGTAACTGTACTCAGCAACTATGTCTATATGTAGAAAACACTTTGCAAACCACCACTTAATTTGATTGACTGCAGCCACATGAATGGCTCTAGCATTCCATTTCAAGTCACTCTATTTATCTATGACCCTATCATAATGGAATAGAATCATAGTGAAATTGTTTGAAGGAAACTTTTCAACAATCTTATTTACCTTTTCTTTTTGTTTTATTCCAACTACAATGGCAAGCAAATTCTATGGGCTCTTTATTTCTGGCTGAACTTTTGAAACTCCCCATAATTGTTGCATCTCCAAGTTTGATGTTTCTTGTACAATATCTCTTGGTAGTGGCTCACTACCATAAGGGAGATTCCTTTGAGTTTGGTCATTGTATCTCTTATCCACAGTACTGTGTAAGAATAGAAGACTCCCCATCTTGATGTTGTCTCTGCATAATTCTTGCTAATAACTATATTGCAAAGGAACAGAGCTAGCAGCGTTAGAACTACCACTAAGATGGTTTTGTTCCAATATATTTTCCTCTTTGTCTCCTCACTTAGCAGTGAAGCATCACACTGGTTATTAGTGACTACCAATGCCCTTTAAATAGACAAATGCCATCTATATCTTTATTCTTCCCCTCAGGTCTTCATGGGGTGAAGCTTTACTGAAAGCAAGGTTAGGCTGCACCACTTTGATGAATGTAGAGTAGCAAATACAAACACTTTTAACCCACTTCCAACAGAAAATTTGTTCTCTTTTATGGGACTCCTCGAAATGAAGAAATTACCTTGGGATAGTTAGAAGTATAGCATTTAGTTTTGAATAATCTTGGCTCCACTTAACAGAAATAGCCACACGATTGAGTTTGAGAATCACAAGTGTTGGCAACCATTCGACACCCTCTAAACTCCAAACATACAAATTTTTATCATGTGAAATAGTAAAAATCTTATTTGATCTTTATACCCCCTTTCTATCCCTGACACAAGTTGATCATGCTTCTGAAGAATGTGTATTCTATTCCATATAGAATTATCATCTGATGATGCTTTGTAAATATGCACTTCACTAGAGTGTTTGTCAAAATCTCGATCCTCCTTTTATAGGCTTGAAGTGCCTCTTCCCTTATAATTGAAACTGGAGGTGGCATAAGATTTATGCCTATTCCATATTGAAACTTTTCTTCTAATGAGAGGATATCATCATCTTCCTTAACAATGATGCTAGGAATAAAAGAATACATTTTGCCTTTGCTTCCCATGATTCCACTCTCACTTCAACCCATCTACCTACACCCTATTTGCCAAACTAGGTTGTGTAGAATCCCCACCTAGACCAAAACTTGAACCCACAATAGCTGATATTGTTTTCATATCCAATGTAAAACTCACTCTTAACACCTTGTGCCTTCACCAACAATAATTATGTGATATATGATAGGTCCCCTTGTGGGCTTGGCTAAAAAAAATTGTTTTGAAATAGTTTTTTATGCTGAATTGATCTGACACTAGAATTTGCTTTCTAACATATTTATACAATGACCAAAAGAAGCGAAGTAGCCTCCAGAATCACCTTGGAAAATCGATCAAACAATCACCTTGAGCCACGAAAATGCACAGGCATGTAGACATTTGATCCAAGAATTCATTGCAATAGACAGCTTGGCAAAAATCATCCTGAGGTGTAAGATATTCAATGCCAAAGTAGCTCAAATATCCTTTTCTAAAAATGCATCTTGTCAAAAACCAACTAGGGCTCACCAAGTCACCATCCTGAAAAAATACCAAACCACCTCTTGGGAAGCTGCCACTTGGGGAAATAGTTCACTAAGGCTCCATGAGCATGTGTATAGAAGGGTTTTTCACCAATCCACTTGATTCACAATATATTAAGGGTCAAAGTTGACCTTTCTGTAACTTTCTGGAAATGCAGTTATCAAAACTATGTAAAATCCATTTGCTTTTGATTTTGGAAAAATACTAAACGAGATGCTGGGGCCTAGAAAATGGACATGGAAGTAGATTATTATAGGGCAAATCTGAGACACCGATTAGTTTACCATGAAAATCATCCAACTCACAAATATTAGCCTTCAAAGTTGACCTCCCTGGTAGATTTAACACTGTGTAGATATCAAACCTTTCCAAAACCCTCCAACTTGATGCTTCAAAACTTTGTCAAATCTTACCATGTGATGCTGAAATCAGACGTGCACACTTACATATGATAGATAAGTATGCCTACCAAGTGGTTTGGCATGAAAGTGAACATGTTTCAAGTTATAGTCCTCTAAAGTAGGCTCTTGGGACAGATCTTACAACTATATTTCTAAGTGCTGAAATTAAATTTTCATCATGGGACCTTCAAATTTTGCCAAAATTTGAAGGTTCCAACAATCCCTAAGTGCAGAAAAATGCCAAAATTTGACAGAGTTGTTCTTGGAATTCATAGAAACTAGGAATGTTGTCTTTCAACCTATAGGTGTATGTAGGTTCTATCCACAATAACCTCTCTCAGGTTTGGTCAACTCCAATCCATTTGAGCATGCCAAAAACAAATGCATTCTTACAAAATGCTTCAGTTTCATCAAATAGAAAGGTGCTACGAGTGACATTTTGCATTCCACAGCTCATACGGTTGAACTAACTATGACAATGTGTTAGTGTGGGTGAGTAAATGCTAGGGGAGGTCTCATTTCATGCGTCAAGTGTGCCAGTCGTATGGGGTAGCAGGCTACCAACAAGGTCACTTAAGATCATAAGAGCGAAAATTGCCAAACTTTGACAGAGTAGTTCTTGAAATTAGTGGCAGATGGGAATGTTCCATTTTGACCTATAGGTGTAGGAGGGGTCCATCCACAATAACCTCTCTTAGTTCTAGTAAATTCTAATCCATTTGACCCTGCCAAAATAAAATGCATTCTTGGAAAATGCTTTAGTTTCATGCAGCACAACCTTCCCAAGTGCCATATTATTTGATCTACTCCTCATGGGGCTGAATTGACTACACCAAAGCATCGGGGTGGGTGAGTAAATGCTAGGGGAGGTCTTGTTTTGTGTGCCAAGTGTCCCATTCATTAGGGACATTAGGCTATCGACAAAGTCACCTAAGATCCTTAAGAGCAAAAAACTACTAGACTTTGATCGAGCGGTTCTCAAAATTTGTGGCATTTGGGAATGTTCCATTTTCTCCTACAGGTGCAAGTGGCATCCATCCACAATAACTTCTCTTATTTTTGGTCAGCTCCAATCCATTTGACCGTGCCAAAACCAAATGCATTCTTGCAAAATGCTTTAGTTTCATGCAGTGAAAAGGTGCTAGGAGTGACATTTTGCAGTCCATAGCTTGTGGGGCAAAACTAACTACACCAATGCATCAGAGTGGGTGGGTAAATACTAGGGGATTTCTTGTTTCATGTGTAAAGTAGCCTAGTCATTCAGTGTGCAGCATGCTACCGACAAAATCACTTAAGATCCTAAGAGCAAAAAATGCCAATATTTGATGGAGCGGTTCTTAGAATTCATGGAAACTGGGAATGTTTTATTTCAACCTACAAGTGTAGGTGGGGTCCATCCACAATAACCACTATTGCTTTTGGTCAACTCCAATCTATTTGATCATGTCAAAATCAAATGCATTCTTGCAAAATGCTTCAGTTTCATGCAACACAACCTTGCCAAGTACCATATTTTTTGTTCTGCTCCTCATGGAGCTGAACTGACTATGCTAAGCCATTGGGGTGGGTTGGTAAATGCTAGGGGAGGTCTTGTTTCATGTGCCAAGTATCCCAGTCATTTGGGGCATCAAGCTACTAGCAAAGTCACTTAAGATCACTAAGAGCAAAAATCTACGAAACTTTGACAGAGCGGTTCTCAGAATTCATGGTAGTTGGGAATGTTCTATTTCAACCTATAGGTGCAAGTGGGGTCTATCCACAATAACCTCTCTCAGTTTTGGTCAACTCCAATAGGTTTGACCGTGCCAAAACCAAATTCATTCTTGCAAAATGCTTCAGTTTCATGCAGTAGAAAGGTGCTAGGAGTGATATTTTGCATTTCATAGGTCATGGGGATGAACTAACAGTCAGAATACATTGGGGTGGGTGGATTAATGCTAGGGGAGTTCTATTTTCATGTGCCAATTGTCCCAATCATTCCAAGTTGCAACCTATTGGCAAAGTTGAAAGGTTCTAGGAGTAAAATTTTGCATTCCACAGGTCCTGGGTCGAATTGACTACGTGAACACATAAGGGTGGGTGGGCAAATTCTAGGGGAGGTCTCATTTCGTGCTTCAAGTGGATCAGTCATTTTGGGATGTAAGCTACCAACAAAGTCAAAAGGTGTTAGGAGTGAAATTTTGCATTCCATATGTCATGGGGCTGAACCGACTGTGCCAACATGTTAGCATGACTAGAAAAATACTTTGGGAGGTCTCATTTCATGCACCAACTATCTCAGTTGTTCCAGGTTGCAAGCTACCGACAAAGTCAAAATGTGTTAGGATTGAAATTTTTCACCCCACAGGTCGTGAGGCTGAACTGACTACACCAACACATCAGGGTGGGTGGGTAAATAGAAGGGGAGGTCTCATTTTGTGTGCCTAGCATCTGAATCATTCTAAGCTGTAAGCTACAAACAAAGGCACTTTTCCAGTAGCTTACATACCATAATTACTTGGATGCTTGTCACATGAAATGAGACCTCCCCTAGCATTTACCTACCCACCTCAATACGTTGACATAGTAAATTTGGCCCCATAGTTATCAAAACAAAAAATATGGCACCTGGCAAGGTTGTACTGCATGAAACTGAAGCATTTTACAAGAATGCATTTGATATCGGCATGATCGAATGGTTTGGAGTTGAGAAAAACTAAGAGAGGTTATTATGGATAGACCGAGGTACACCTATAGGTCAAAATAGAACATTACCATCTACCATGAATTCTGAGAACTACTTTGTCAAAGTTTGGCAGTTTTCGCTATTAGGATCTTAAGTGACATTGCCAGTAGCCTACTGCCCCAGATGACGGGGACACTTGGTGTACAAATCGACACCTCCCCTAACATTTACCCATCCACCCCAATGTGTTACCATAGCTGGTTCAGCTCCATGAGCTATGGAATGCAAAATGTCACTCATAGTACCTTTCCACTACATGAACCTGAAGCATTTTGTAAGAATGCATTTGGTTTCGACATGCTCAAATGGATTCGAGTTGACCAAAACTAAGAGAGGTTATTGTGGACTGACACCACTTGCACATGTAGGTTGAAATGAAACATTCCCAGCTACCATGAATTTTGAGAACTATTATGTGAAAGTTTGGTAGTTTTTTGCTCTGAGGAATCTTAAGTGACTTTGCTGGTAGCCTGATGTCCTGAATGACTGGGACAGTTGATGCATGAAAGGGACCTCCCCTAACATTTAATCACCCACACCGATGTGTTGGTGTAGTCAATTCATCCCCACGATGAGTAGAACAAATAATATGGTAACTGGCAAGGTTGTGCTGCATGAAACTAAAGCATTTTGCGAGAATACATTTGATTTAAGCATGGTCAAACAGATTGGATTTGACCAAAACTGAGAAAGGATTTTAAGGAAGGACCCCATGTGCACCTATAGGTTGAAATAGAACATTCCTAGCTACCACAAATTCTAAGAACTGCTCCATCAAAGTTTGGCAATTTTTGCTCTTAGGATCTTAAGTGACTTTGTTGGTAGCATGTTGCTTCGAATGACTGACACTTGGCACATGAAACGAGACCTCCCCTAGTATCTACCTACCCACATTGATGTGTTAGTGAAATCATTTTAGCCCCA
This sequence comes from Cunninghamia lanceolata, assembly GCA_027924645.1. Taxonomy (NCBI): domain Eukaryota; kingdom Viridiplantae; phylum Streptophyta; class Pinopsida; order Cupressales; family Cupressaceae; genus Cunninghamia; species Cunninghamia lanceolata. Next base: position 941,103 of record BSBN01000754.1, read on the forward strand.
ATATGAGTAGAATAACAAATATGGCACCTGAAAAGTTTGTGTTGCATGAAACTGAAGCATTTTGTAAGAATGCATTTGATTTCGGCACGATCAAATGGATTGGAATTGGCCAAAACCAAGAGAGGTTATTGTGGATGGATCTGACCTATACTTGTACATCAAAATGGAACATTCCCAACTACCATGAATTATGAGAACCTCTCCGTCAAATTTTTGTATCTTTTTTCTCTTAGGGAGCTTATGTGACTTTGTTGGTAGCCTGATGCCCTGAATGACTGGAACACTTGGTGCACAAAATGAGACCTCCCATAGCATTTACCCATCCACCCTAAAATCTTAGCATAGTTGGTTTAGCCTCATGAGCTATGGAATGTAAAATATCAGTCCTAGCAACTTTCCACTACATGAAATTAAAGTATTTTGTGAGAATGTATTTGGTTTTGGCATTGTCAAATGGATTGGAGTTGACCAAAACTAAGAGAGGTTATTTTGGACATACCCCACGTTCACCTATAGGTCTGAATGGAACATTCCCAACATACCCCACATTCACTTATAGGTCTGAATGGAACATTCCCAATTGTCACAAATTCTAAGAACTGCTCCATCAAACTCTCACAATTTTTTACTCTTATGGATCTTAAGTGACTTTGTCGGTAGCATGCTACCTCAAATGACTGAGACACTTGACACATGAAATGAGACCTCCCCTACAATTTACCTATCCACCCTAATCTATTGGTGCTATCTGTTTGTCCCCATGAGCTGTGGAATGCAAAATCTCACTCCTAACAAGACCTACAAGACCTACAAGACCTTGAATGAAAATGGGAAACCCTTATCTAAATGACGTAAATGGATGTCTTGACTTGCAAGACTACTTGGAAACATGAAAATGTCCTTCTTACCATTTCATAAAGTCACTTGATTGGTTTTGAGCCTATGCTCCTACATTAACAAGGTAGGTCAACTATTTGACATGATGCCTCAAAGAAATGTTGTCTCATAGAATGCAATTGGCGGATGTAAATCCAAATTCCACGACTTTATCCACCATCCTCCTTGCCTATGCCAAAATGGGATCTTGGGGATAGGGTATAGACAACCATCAAAGCATAAAGGATATAGGAATTTTGTCACATGTTGTATTTGTAGTTGCTCTTTTAGACATGTATGCAAAGTGTGAAAGCATGGACAAGACATGTGAATAGTTTGGAATGATACCTCAAAGAAATGGCGTCTCATGGAATGCAATTATTGCAAGATATATGTGCAAAATGGATTTGTTGATGAGTCATTAGAAACTTTCAAGAAAATGCAATGGGCTGGTGTAAAGCCAAATTCCAAAACCTTAGAAATGGTATATTTGGAACATGGTATAGGCATCCATCAAAACATAAAATATATAGGAATTTTGTCACATGTTGTAGTTGCAACTACCCTGTGAGACATGTATGCAAAGTGTGGAAGCATAGACAAGGCACATGAACTAATGGCATGATGCCTCAAATAAATGTCATCTAATGGAATCTAATGATTGCAAGATATGAACAAAATATATTTTTTTATGATGCCTCAAAGATATGTTGTCTCATTCTTCTCTTTCTATAATCCATATAGATAGTGAAATGAGAGTATGCTAGACCTATAGAAGGTGAAATGAGGATATAATGTCAAACATATCATCTCCCTCTTAGTCTCTCTCTAAGTCTCCCCCTAACTAAAAATATAATGTCAAACATATATCTAAGGTAAGATGAAGGCAAGAAAATGATGTCAAGCATATAGAATGTGAAATGAGGATGTGTAACATGTAAGATGAGAAATTATCTATGATAATCATATACAATATAGTAGCTTCAATATCATGATTGTTATGAGATGTATACAAAAAGAAGAGTACAACAAATATGTTAACTAACGTTGGCATCAATCTAATAATTTAGCATAAACAAATTATATTTCCTTATATTGATTCAAACTATGAATTGTTAGATTCATCTAAAAAAAATTATAAATGCCTAAATGATAAATCCTATGATTGGATGCACCTTTCCTTGTACCCATCAATCTCTTAACAAAGATGCTTTATTGTATGTTTCATGGTCCATATTTTTTGTAACATAAAAGTGTAAAATTTAACTAATAATTTATATACAACCCCTAATTATATGAAAACAATATCATAAGTTGTTGTAAATAGGTTCACAATATATTTATTTTTTAGCCAAATAAAAGTTAGCTTCAATATTCATAATTTAAAGTGTTGAAGCCTAGACAAGGCATGTGAATTATTTGACAAAACACCTCAAAGAGATGCCATCTCATGGAATGCAATAATTTCAAGATATGCACAAAATGGATTTGTTGATAACGATTTAGAAACTTTCAAGCAAATGCAATTGGCAGGTTTAAATCCAAATGCAAAGTGAATTGTTTGACATAACACCTCAAAGAGATGCCATATCATGTCTAATGGAAAGCATGGAAGCATATGCAAGGAATGTGAACTATTTGATAGAACACCTCAAAGAGATGACATCTCATGTACATGCAATAATTGCAAGATATGCATAAAATGGATTTGTTCATAAGGCTTTGGAAACTTTCAAGAAAATACAAGTGGTGAGTGTAAAGTTAAATTGCACAACCTTAGCCAACATCCTCCCTGTGAATGCCAAAATAAGAAGTTTGGAACAGGGTATGTGCATCCATGAAAGTATAAAGGATATGTGAATTTTGTTAGATCTATTGTAGTTGAAACTACCCTAGCAGACATGTATGCAAAGTGTGGAAGCATAGACAAGACACATGAATTGTTTGGCAGAACACCTGAAAGAGATGACATCTCATGGAATCTAATAATTTCAAGATAGCACAAAATGGATTTGTTAATAAGGCTTTAGAAACTTTCAAGAAAATACAATTGAGAGGTGTAAATCCAAATTCCACAACCTTAACCAACATCCTCCCTTCATATGCCAAAATGGAATCTTTGGAACATGGTATGGACATCCATCAAAGCATAAAGGATATGGGAATTTTTTCAGATCTTGTAGTTGCAACTACCCTAGTAGACATTTATGCAAAGTGTGGAAGCATAGACAAGGAATGTGTACTATTCGACATGATGCCTAAATGAATTGGCATCTCATGGAATGCAATGATTGCAAGATATGCAAAAAATGGATTTTTTTTATAAGTCTTTATAAGATTTCAAGAAAATACAATTGGTGGGTGTAAAGCCAAATTCCACAACCTTAGCGAATATCCTCCTTGCGTATGCCAAAATGGGACCTTTGGAACACGGTATGGACATCCATCAATGGATAAAAGATATGGCAATTTCGATAGATGTTGTAGTTTCAACTCTCCTAAGAGACATGTATGCAAAGTGTGGAATCATAGACAAGCCACGTGAACCATTTGGCATGATGCCTCTAAGAAATGTCATCTCATGGAATGAAATGATTGCAAGATATGAACAAAATGGATTTTTCGATTAGGATTTAGAAACTTTGAAGCAAATGCAATTGGCAAGTGTAAAGCCAAATTGCACAACCTTAGCCAACATCCTCCCTTCATATGCCAAAATGGGACCTTTAGAACATGGTATGGACACCCATCACAACATAAAGGATATGGGAATTTTGTCAGATCTTATAGTTGCAACTACCCTAGTAGACATGTATGCAAAGTGTTGAAGCATAAACAAGGTACATGAACTTTTTTGACATGATGCCTCAGTGAAATGTCATTTCATGGAAAGCAATGCATGCAATATATGAAAAAAATGGATTTTTTGATAGCGCTTTATAAACTTTTTAGAAAATACAATTGGCAAGTGTAAAGACAAATTCCACAACCTTAGCCAATATCCTCCTTTCCTATGCCAAAATGGGATCTTTGGAGCAGGGTATGGACATCCATCAAAGCATAAAAGATATGGGAATTTTTTTAGATGTTGTAGTTGCAACTACCCTCAAAGACATTTATGCAAAGTGTGGAAGCATATACAAGGAACATGAACTGTTTGATACGATGCCTCAATGAAATGTTGTCTCATGGAATACAATGACTACAAGATATGAATGAAATGGGATTTTCATAAGGCTTTAGATACTTTTAAGAAAATTCACAAAAGAAACTTTGAACCAAATGCAATTGGCACATCTAGAACCAAATCGTGCAACCTTATCCAACGTCCTCCTTGCCTATGCTAAAATGGGATCTGGGGAACATGGTGTGGACAATGATGAAAGAATAAAGGATATAGGAATTTTGTCACATGTTGTATTTGTAGCTACCCTTGTATACATGTATGGAAAGTGTGGAAGCATAGACATGGCACATGAACTGTTTGACATGATGCCTCAAAGAAATGCACAGTCTCATGGAATGCAATGATTGCAAGATATGCACAAAATGGATTATTTGAAAGAAATTTATAAACTTTCAAGCAAATGTAATTGGCACATGTAAAACCAAATTCCTATAATGATAATTGTTCATCATATTAAATATTTAATATAAATTGTCATGACCATAACATATAGTCTATATATAAAGCCTTATAGGCATGTCCAAACAAATCCATACAAGAACATACAAAAATATACATTAGTAGCATACAAAAGTATATATTAAAAGTCATCTAGGCATACAAAAATGTCCCAAAATCTAGTATCCTATGAACTTCTATCAAATAATCTACGGCCCTTGCTAGGCCGTGAAGATGAAGAGCCAATCAGTGACTCATCCTCTCTCTCTTGTCGAGTATACCTCCTTAATAGAGATTTTTGCACCTCCACCTATTAAGACAATCAAATAATGTACACATTAATATATAACATCACATATGTAATCAATCACTTACTTCTAGCTAATGATCCCTCTCGATCATATTTTCTCTCTCTTTGTCCATAGATGGATGGGTTGGAATTGTGACCTCCCATGAGAAGCATCAAGAATAAAAAATGACTAAACATAAATATCATTTATGTACATCAAATGACATCTAATAAAACAAGAAATACAAAATGACATTTACATGTTACTGGCTCATACCTCAGTCAAAGGATTTGAAGACAACATGGCTACATCAATGTCTCCCTGCACTGACTCACGGAGATGAGGAGTATCAATATTTAACATCTAAAAATAAATTTCAAGGTTATTCAACTAAAATAGATACATAACATTATTTAAATGCATAATTATTATAAATTGTTAAATTTACCTCCATAAAAGTGGTTCTACATGCAGGGGACCAAGGAAACCATGGAGGTGCTGGTGAAGCTCCCTATTAAAATCATTAAATTATCACTAAATAATATTACCATTGATATATGTACTATATTTATTATCATGTGATAAATTACATACCTACTGACTCAACCTCCTCTCATAACCCACCGATGGATAGCTAACAGAGGCAGGATGAAGACTCTGACCCTGGAATTTCATTCTGCACACAATTGCATACATTAATTTTGACTTATAATATAAATAGTCATATAAAATAAATTTCAAATTTCAAATGAGAATATATTAAATTAAGATGAAAAGTTTGTAAAATATTACCTTGGAGTCAATACCAACTGTATGTTGTAGGACAACATATGTGAAAACAAGATCATCAAATATGGATGTGTCCATCACTAGATGCTACCCTTGCATCACAGCATCCTGCTGAGAGTCTTGCCATGAGTCATGTGTCCCATAATCACACATGTTCCCACATGAACTACACAAATGTGGGGACAAATGATGCCTACTACTCTCACCCTCATCAGCCTAGGTGAGATCATCGTCGTATTGTGCTAGAGACTACATGAGAGCACTCAATGAATGTAGTGTCTCAACCTCAACACTCTCCTTCAAAGTTGAAGGGAGTGACACATGTGTTGGCCTCATCAAGGGTCTAGGTACATGGTTTTGGTTTCAATGTGACCCCTCTCTATCTTGCATAGAGCCACCACCTTTTCCCTAGAACTCTTGAATGTCAAAATAATTATGAATCTTCTTGAGGACAAACTCACAATAGAGTTTCCTCAAAAAATATTATGGCACCTCATTGTTGTTGCATGGATGCTCACTCAACACCATGTACCATCTATCCCAAAAGTTTTGAGATATATCTTTGTTCCTACACCAATTAATACAGAAGTGTTTGCAAGTCTCTTCTAAACTTTGGGCAGTTTTAGGATTGATAAAATGTGAACATAATGCAGATTTTATAATTTTTAGGTGCTTCACTTGTTCATAAGACAATTTCTCGGTAGTATTACTGATACCTCTCCCTATAGTCATGAAATTTGGTGATTTGATTTGTCACTGATTTAGTGTCAAACAATCATCTCTAATGACTTTGCAAGCACTCTCCTACAATTAATGCTTGTAGTTGGATTATTTAACATTTCAATTAGGGTTTGAAGATGTTTTTTTATTTTCTTCTATTTTCCCTAAATACTTTTCCTGTGTATCTCTTCATGGTGAGGATGTGAAGGTGTGGGGTTTTGAGGGTTTTCAGGATTGTTTTGACCCTCCTCTATTGGATTTGTGTTTTGTGCTACCTCATTGACTGTAAATGCAATATAAAAACTCAATCAAACATTGCAAAAGTGAAAAATTCTTTTCAAACTCACAAAAATTAAACAAGCCCTACCTTCTTCGGCTGTTGCACCCTCTACATTTCCTTCACGATGTCTTCAAAAGCGGGATTAGTGAGGTGGCATGGTGAAAACATCGATTACCCTTACCACTTGGTTTCTTGCTCCTTATTGGAACATGCTCGCAATCTTTCACTACTTTTTTCCTCCTTGGACTGCAGAAATGGCTGCGGACTTTCACTTTTGTGTTTTTTTTCTTTTTACAACTTATAACGTGAGCACGTTATACCAAGTATGGGACCAAAAAGCCAAAGTGGCAACTTTTTGGTCCCACAACTTGGTGCATTCACCCTAAATGCAAATCTAACCTTCAGAGGAAGGCCAAACAATTGATTTCACCATGTCATGTTCCAAGATGTACACGGGAGACCTAAGATGAACCAAAGTCAAACACCATCAATGGAGGATACTTTTCCTTTATTGGCTTGTCTAGCAACTCTTTGAAAAATGGGATGTCCACTTTGAAATTTTCTTCTTAATATGAGTTGAGGAAATCCCCTCAAAAATGATGAGATCCAATGACCAGAAACCTCATGCAAATACGTAGGAACTGAATCTCTTGAATATTTAATTCATTTCAAAATGTGTGATAAACTTATGAAGTTAAAAATCTTGTACCAAATTCTTGTTCATGGTCCTTATTCTAGTGCCAATTTTTTGATGAGCATTAGAAGGAGAAGGGCATGATATGAATTGAGCAATGTCTTTGTCCTACCCCTTATTCTAGCACCAATATGTTGATGTGTGTTTTAGTACACAACTTACATTAAACATAGAGTCTCCCACCTCTCTTGAAAGGAATCTAATCCTAGAGAAACCCATAAAAAGACTACCTCAAGGTTTATATGGTTAGGTCTTGACTTGTGAGATAGTTCAATTAGATATGCATACTACTATTCTAATTTACCAATGCATAAGCAAACTAATGTATACTTTGATTGCTACATAACATGTTATTTCAGCTTACAACAAGCAATCTGGTAACTTGCATTCATCAGATATGAATTCTATGATAGAAATGTGCAAGTTTATGAAACCTACTCTAACAGGATCTGATAAATAAAATATAAAAGAAAAGGGGAGATAGAAGAGAAATGCATGCTATAGAAAACTACATGAACAACCAATACATAGATAGATTCCCAAACTAAATGAGTATTTTCTTAGCTAGGCAACCCACAATGCCACAAAGAATGTGCAATCTTCTAAGGAAACAAACTATTTTCAAACTATGATGGGTCCATTCAACACCCAATTTCTAGTCCAATTCAATGAACTCACACAATCAAACTTGGCTCATGTAAATATGTCAAGACTAACCATGCAAAGTAACTCACAATCAACACGATACAAATGGTATAGATGGGAAATTGATCAAATATATGAATGATCAACCATAAATGCAATTGAATAACTACTCAGAAGGTTAAAGGGAACTATGACCACAAAATCCAATCAATAAACGGAACTCATATGGCAACAAAAAATGAAATTCTATTTGTATTGATTCCAAAAATGGTAGAGTTTCAATAATTTGTTTCTCTTCAGTCCTTTCTTCACCTTTAAATTGAGAGAGGTTTCCTTTATATAAAGAGACAAGCATAGTGAATTTTACAATGAATGGTGAGGATTGAACCAACACCAATGGCTTAAATTCAACAACATTTAATTCAAGTGGTTGGGCAGTTAAAAACTTGGTTTTGTTTTTGTCCTTTTGGAAAATAATAAAAATACAACACTAAACCATGTTTAGATGAGATGAAATAACACCATTTTGATATGTCTAATGAGACAAATCTCAAATTTTGGGAGGTGACAAGTTAAAAGGAACATGTGGCACATTTTTATGAAGATATACTCTAGCTAGATTTGGCATTTGATGACTGGACGACTCAAGTAGGTGTGAACAATTTTTGAGGCAATAAACTGGCTCTACCCAAACACCAATGGTGTAGACTTAATTTCATTTATTTTTTGGCTCCTATGGTTCATCTCCATTGCCTTTGACATCATATTGACCCTTTTTTGCAAGCACAACTGTGGTTTAGTTGAGAAAAATGGGTTTGTTTTGGGCTAAGATAGCAGGGTGTCCTCAAATTGTCGTGCTCCTATGACATCCTCGACTCACCTCCACACATTTATAGGCCCTCGGACCTACAAAAAATAAACATTACGTTCATTATAAATAAATCAATTTCCATACCAGTAAAAATATATCCACTTGGCCAGTGGGTTAGTCAAAATTTAGTTTCAAACTTGTTCAGGCACTTCTAGGGCAGTTTGAAGATTAAAAATAGTCATCTTCTTCATGATTTCATCATTCTATCATGTTACCCATCTTCAAACACCAAGATTTGACAATCCAACAATGTTGTTTTATCCATATGATTAGGATTTTCAACATTGTAATGTGTAACTGCCCCCTCATGATTTTTAAGATTACAAACAATATGATGGTTACAACCTTCAATAATAGTTCTATAACAAATAATAGTCCTTAGTGATAATATAGTGCTCTACATGTGATTAAACTCACAAATAATTAAGACAAAATTCTATCCCTATGCCAATCCAACACCTTCTTTCATTCATATATTAATTCTTATTTTGCACCCCCCTTGACTATACCTGACTGCATAAGTCATTGTTATCTTCATTACAAACCTTACAAGGGTAATGCTATATTTTTATAATACATAACAATCCTTAGAACATTGTAATCTCTCATTTGGCTTGCACTTATCCTCCTATAAGATTTAGTCAAATATGCATTTTGCACCTCCATAGATTATTTCAATAGGATTGTGACAACATTTAGAATTCATGCCACAAGGGACTTATCCTATGATGCATGGAGAACCTTCATCTTCCAAAATGTTCTTCGATACCCCTAACAACTCTTATTTCCTCATGACAATAATCATAATACCAAGGGTAGATCCATGAAACTCTGATACCATAATCCATGATTACTAAAGATTTTAATAGTCCCATTTAACTCCTTTGGATAGTCCCTTCTTAGTAACTATTTCACAAGATTGTTAATGGATTTACAATAGTATTTAATAGCACTGTGACTTCCCAGTTAAACCCTCAATCTTTATGATTGTGAAACACCTAATTTTGATCAAAAAATCCCCTCCAACACAACCACAACTACCATCATGATTGAGTGATCCTACAAAGTTTAGTGTCTTTTCATGACTATCATAAAATATTGTAAATACTGATATGATTGTGAAAACTAGGTGTGGTAGTCTTGAGCTTATGAAAATGCCTTACTCTGAGTAAAGGTGATGTTGAAACTTCTTTAGTATGACCTCTAATTCCTTGAACACCTTTGGCTCTCATCTATATGATGACTTGATGATAAATAGACTTCACAAAGGATGGTCATAGTCATATTAAGACTGCACTATTAAATTGTGACAGTCCTATTGGTACCTACAAAATTTTATTCCAATTGTCTGTATTTTTCCCACAAATCCATAAAATCATTTGAAAATTGCTTATCCAATGTCACCGTTGGATAGAGAATCCAATTCTGAGCAACTTTTCCTTTTGAACCATGTCGAAATTCATTAGTATGAAAAAGTTATCCTTGGTCAAAGTTTGGTCTATGTATATTTTGCCTTGGTCAAATGGTTATGTCTTGCTCCCTTAGAAAATTTTCAATTTTTGCCTTATTATTGGTAAATCAGCTAGGTTTCTAACTTTTGAACTTGGTCTCAAGTTCACTTTTTTGCTGGTTCACCGACAATGATAATCACTAACAATGCAGAAGTTGAGGAGGCTATCAAGGTGTAAAATTGGCTAAGGCATGGAGGTGACAAAGGATAGATTTTTAGGCAAAGCTTCTAACTTTTGAACTTGTTCTCAAGTTTAGTTTTTTCTCAGTTCACTGACAGTGATAATCACCAACAATGTTGAAGTTGAGGAGGCTATTGAGGCATAAAATTGGCTAAGGCATTGAGATGACAAAGGATAGCTTTGTCAGAGAAGTTGGAGGTTCATGAACCTCCAAATTCACTGACGGATGGTTTCCTTGATGGTATGTTCACTAATAGAAGACACGAGGAAGGGAAAATCCACAGTGGAAAATCATAGAGAAACTGTTAAGTGTTGTTAATGAACCGTCTTGTTCGAGAACTACCAAACAAGGTTCTTAAGTTTAGCATTTCACCAATTTGTCGATAAGGGCAACAAAGAGGCTTTGGTGAGAGGAATAGAGCAAAGAAAAGATAGTTCAGAAAAATTCATTTTTACCAATAATGGTAAAATGGCTAAGGCATGAGAGAAGATGGTGCTTTTTCGGGGAATCGGCTAAAGGATGAAACGATGGAACAATTTAATTTTTGGATAGTTCACAGATGGACTCTTTCACCAAAAATAAAGAAGAAGATGGAAGGGTTCAGCAAAGGGCAATTGGGCCAATAAGTGGCTAAGAAAAAGTAGGTTCAGCTTAGTGACATTTTGGTGATAGGGAACAAGGGGCAAGTGGCAAGGTTTGAGATTCTTTATATTTGACAATAAGGCAAAGATTTGGCTAAGGCAAGAGAAAAAATGCCCTTCTCTAAGAAATCGGCAAAATCTCTAACCTAGCAAAAATTTCACCTTTTCATACTTTTGTTGATAAGTTAATATGAAGGGAAGAAGAAAAGGAAGGCTTTGTTGCAATTATGTGCTAACTAGTGTTGTCATTGATGTCAACATGTTTGTGTTGTTATTGGTGACAACTATGTCTTATGATATTGTTGTTTGTTAGGAGATTGAGTTGTCATGTTAAGGACACTGTCTGAGGTTTTGCTCCACATTTCCTCTATGTTGAAAACTAGATGATGAGATGTGCATATGATTTCAAGAAGTGTTTGAGGATTCTAAATCCAAAATTTGGTGGTCCAGATCATTGTGAAGCAAAAGTTCTATTCACCAATTTGAAGACTGTACCTGGCACAATTTGCAGCGTGACAGGGAGAAAGTATTTTGCTCTGCATTTCTCCGTAGTTTGGATTTTTATCTTGCAGTTCTATACTTAATTTTATAAGGTCCTTAGATATATTCCTTCCAAAGGATTTGTGATTTGGTGCTCTAGAAATAAATTTATTGATTAGCAGAGTTTGACAGTGTTTGTTGTGAAGCAGTCTGTGATATATCTTCAGGTGATATTTGTCATACTCAAGTGAGATCTGTTGTGGTTGGATTTGTTGGGTCCCAAGTGATTCTATTTTGTTCAAGGATGTCTCCATAATATACTAAAGGCATGTGTTTTATACGCAAGCTATAATGAAGTTCTTGGAAGCATGTATTCAAGTATTCCTGGTGTTTGCACAAGTTAGGCCGACTTGGTTGCTAAAACACCTTGTGGATGTGGTTTGTGGATTGAGGAAGCATGTTGAAGCATGTGGAGTTGTATTTGGGTCAGAGCTAAGTTGTGAAGTGTTCCTCCTTCATTCAATTACTTAGAAAATTTCTTTAGGTCTAGACCTAATCTGAATTATGTATGTATGTTAACCTTGGAGAAAGTTCCAATGTTTGTAGATTGTATTGCTGACCTTGATGAATGTTCCAAGGTTGATGATCTATATAAATTTATGTAATGAATCCGTCAGTGGTATGTGAAAGTGTGAAGATGAGAAGATAAAGTGTGTGCATTGTAAATGCAGAGGAGAAGAGATATATTGTGCTTCAATGGAACCAAAGTCTGGCATGTTGTAGATGCTACTATATCAATTTATGGCAGTGAGCCACCCATCCTAAAAGTAAGCCACCCCCTTGGTAATGAGCTACCCCCTTGGTAGTGAGCCACCCTCTTGGGAGTGAGCCACCTTTTGGATAGTGAGTCCTTCTGTGTAGTGATCCCTGAGCAGTGCGTCCTAAGGCAGTGAGCCTCTTGTTATTCAGTATTGTTACTACATTATATTGTGAGCTAACACTCACTGTGGTTTTTCCTTGTTTAGGGTTTTCCATGTAAAAATCTAGTGTTCATGTGTGTATGATGTTGATGTGTCTAAGTTATGTTTTAGCATCTCATATTTAATCTTCATAACAGATGAAGGAGTTAAAGTAAGTGAATATAGAAGTGATTTTTGTTGAAAGAGGTTAAGGTTTTTGATACAATTGATTCACCCCCCGCCCTCTCAGTTGTCTTGTGCCTTCAACAATTGGTATTAGAGAAAGGTTCCTTGGAAGAAAACTTAATAGCTTGAGGTAGATCTAGGATGGCACACAAGAAGATTGTTCCTCTCTTTTATGATTCTTTTGAAGATGAATACACTTTTGTCAGCAGTGAAGAACTCAAGGTTTCTCTTGAAGACCTAGAAAGAACTAAAAAAGAAAACTGGGATCTGAAGGAAAATATCAAGGAAGTAGATGTATGCATCAGGACGTTGAGGGAGCAAGTCAAGAGGTTTAAAGAAAAGCATAAGGTTATTAGTGAACAATTGAGATCAACAAATGAAATCTTGGATGATCTCAAAGTGGAAGTTAAAGAAAATGCAAAAGCTGAAGAATATCTAAATGAAATGGTAAAAGGCAAATTTGAAGAATGTGCAAAGCTTGAAGAAGAAATTGTGAACCTCAAGTGAAATTTTGAAAAAGCAAAGAGCTATGAAGAGAAATTCAAAATAAATTCTGCAAAACTTGATGAAATTCTTTCTAGCCAGAAGATCCCTAATGACAAAGAAGGCTTGGGATATGAAAAAGGTGAAAGTTGAAAATCAAGTCAAGAATTGAATGCTGAGAACAAGGACAAAGGGAAAGGGAAGGAGATCTAAAATCAAAGAAAGAGACCTAGAAGACCACCAGTCAGGAAACCAAATGCTCAAAGCTATCCAACTTTTAATGTTTTTTGTCATCTATGCAATGAGTATGGACATAAAGTAATAGAATGTAGAAGTAGAAGGAATCAAATTGTTCCATCCTTCTCTAGTGAATATTTCACATGCAATAAAGCTTGTCATAGAGCTGTTGAATGCAGAAGTGGAGTGAGTCAAAACTCTTTTAGGTGTTTTGTATAAAATAAGATGGGACATAAATCTAATGAGTGCAGAAGTCAAAGGGTGAATGGCTATAACAATAGTAGAATGATTCAATCCTTCAATGGATATTGTTTTACATGCAATAGATTTGGGCACAAAGCTAACCAATGAAGATCCAAGATGAATGGAAGGAATACTGGTTAGAGAAATGTTGTGTGCTATAGTTGCAATGGATCTGGACATACCTCTAAGTATTGTAGAAACAGAAGCATGAAGAAGGATAATCCAGTAGAGAAGAGAAAACTAATACAAAAGATTGATCTGACAGAGATCAAGAAGGAGATGAATGAGATTTGGCTGAGGAAGGATGTAATAGAGATTAAGGATGAGAATGTATCAGTATCTAGTGCAGATGTTCCCTCTGGGAACTGCGTTGAGAGCTTTAGCTCAGTAGGTGATTTAATGGAAATCTCTTCTCTCCTGCCAAAGAAATGATGCTGATGTCTCAGCATGTAGAGATAAGGTTAAGGATTAGCAACAAACGTTCAATTTAGAACATAGACTATGTTTGTAAAGGATAAAGGAATAGTTGTGCAAGTTTGCTATGCAAGAAGAATTTATCCAGAAAGAAGACATGTTACAAATTTTGGCTAAGTATCTATGTGGTAAAATCAAGTTATAGTGTTCTGGTAATTTGGTCTGCATTGGTCTACTATTGAAGACATTGGTCTATGGTTCTGGCATATGGTTATTGATCATTGGATACATGTACATCTAGAATTTTGTCTAATTTTGATGATTGGCTTAAAAGCAATGAGTAACCAAAGTTCAGATTGATAGAACATAGTTGTTTCCAATATAGAGTAGTTTTCATGATTGGAGGTATTTGAGAATCTATAAATGAATCCACATGTGAATGGATATGAATTAGATGAGTTTTTAAGTAGTGAAGAAGAAAAAGATAAAGGAAAGTGCAGGTTAAAAGATGCTTCAGAAAGGATTCTTAAGATCCCTAGGGTTTGTACAGAAGCATCACACTGAAGACTAGATCATTGGTGATAAGAGCAAAGGTGTATTGACAAGAAGGAGAGCTACTAGAGAATAGGTAAATAAATGCTTAATTTCTAAATTTGAACCTAAAAATAGTGGTGGAAGCATACAAGGATATGAATTGGATCAAGGCTATGAAGAATCAGACTTGGGAACTTGGTCCAAGTTCAGTGAACAAGATTGTGATTGGAGCTAAGTAGGTGTTCAGGAACAAATTAAATGAGAATGGAGAAGCAGTGAGGAACAAGGCAAGGCTTGTGAATAGAGGATACTCATAAGTGGAAAGAATAGACTATGAGGAAATTCTTTCTCCAGTGGAAAGAATGAAGGCTATTGGGTTATTCCTAACCTTCGTATTGTATCAAATGGATGCGAAGACTCGTTTCTTGACTGGTAGGTTGAAGAAGACATTGTTTTATCTAGACTAATGATGGCTATCCCTTAGCGAGAGCTGGTAGTAGTGACTGATGATAGGAGGATCCTGTAGGAGAAAAGTTATAGATATATGAGTGTTGATCTAAGAAAATTATTGGCTACGTGTGTTGTCATTGATCATAATATACTTTGTTTTCATAAGCTATCACGAATTTTGATAAAAGATATGATGGTATGGTTGGATGTCATACCCTTATTTGTGTATAGTCAAGTCTAATGTTTTGAGAAGTCAAGATATGTTACTCCAGAAGTGTTAGTTTGTGAAAGTCTTTAGGTCCTCTAAAATGTGAGTAAGAATCGATACAGTTTTGTCTGTACTGTTTGAAAGGAAGCTAGGTGTGTAAAAATTGCTTCCTACACTAATCTAATGAGGAGAGAGCTATACAAATTGAATTGAATCTTTACAATTACAAAAACATGAAACATATAACATAGATATTACAACAATACACATAGAACCAGAAAGAAGATAGAAGAAGAGAGACAATGATATAACGTGGGGAAAACCCTTATCGGGTGAAAAACCTCACACTCAGAAACCTGCATAATGTATTATCAAAACTAAATATGGTTTACAATACACTTGCAATGCAAGATTCAATAGTCTTCGACACTTGTGTCTAGAGTCAATCCGGTAGCACAACAGTACCTGTCAATCACATACTATATCTCCTCCTCCAAGCACCTGTATATATAGAATATACAAGGCAAAATTGGCTCTATCTTGGAATGGGCATCCAACTTGGCCTCATGGCCCAAAACCCACGCCTATGGACACTTGGTCAACATTGTAAGATGTATCTTACACTTGTCCATAGCTCCCATTCCAAATAGGTCTCCTACTTCCAAAATGGGCTGTGACAGATGCTCTTACGACTCTTAGGACTGTCATAGAATCTGTCATAGTAGTTACAACTTACAGCTGTAAGAGAATCTGTCATACACAAGCTATAAATAGCATATTATCTTACAACATATCATAGTCCACCTTGGGGTACCCAAAGATGCCTTTTTCAAACATGCTCTTCGACACATGTCTTCACCTGTCTTATAAGCTTCTATTTATGACTCTTACATGTCATACCTTCGTCATAGGAATCCATCATAACCGTTTCGGTCAACATTCCCTTACACAACATCCAAGATGCCGACACATGGAAAAATACTCCTACCACAAAGTGGGATGCATATCTCCTCATGTGAGGACAAAATTACAAGTTGTCATCTTCCATGTAGGATGACACATCACCGTGCCACATCCCACAAAATGACAATATGGAATTTACAATTAATGTACATCATAGGCAATGAATAAATAAATACAATCATAAATAATGCAAGGAATTTCCAAGGTTAAGACACCTTAATTTCCAACATTGTCTGTTTTGTCAAACACCTTGTAAGAGCCAATAGAATAATAGGATTTAACTACTATAGGCAGAGAGGCCCATAGACTCTGAACACCATCTGAACTTCTTTGTGCCCACTAGCTTTGTCAATGCATCTACAACATTCTTCAAAGTATCTACCTTCTCCAAATTTACCTTCCCATCCTCTACCATGTCTCGTACGAAGTGAAACTAAACATCAATATGCTTTGTTCTGGCATGGAAAGTTGGATTCTTCACAAGGCAAATCACACTCTGACTATCACAATTGATCGTAATCTGACCTGCATCAACACCAATATCTAAAACAATCTCTTAAGCTAAATGGTTTCCTTACAAGCATGAGTTGCTACCATATACTCAGATTTTGTCATAGACAAAGCAACCACAAGTTGTCGCTTACTCATCCAACTAATAGCTCCACCAAATAGTGTAAACACATAAGCACTGGTGGATCTCCTGCTATCAATGTCACCTGCCTATTCTGAATCCACAAATCCACGAATATCAATAGAATGTGGAGGTCCTATAACATTACCATAATAGCATATGGAATACTCAGAAGTACCCCTCAAATATTTAAACACTTGCTTAACTACATCCCAATGTACCCATCCAGGATTAGCCATAAATCGACTAAGGACTCCCACTTCTTGGGTAATGTTTGGTCTTGTGCAAACCATAGGATACATCAAACTGCCAAAAACACTAGCATAAGGTACTCTACTCATGTCCTCTACCTCATTAGGAGATTTTGGACAATCATTAACAGACAACTTTGTCCCCAAAGAATCAAGAACACACAATGGTCTACAATCTGCCATGCTAAACTTATCCAACATGGTCTTCACATACTTACTCTGGCTTAACCAAAGTTTTCTATTAGTTCTGTCTCTTCTGATTTCCATTCCTAGAATGTACCTGGCTGCCCCTAAATCTTTCATTTCAAACTGTGCTGACAACTAAGACTTGAAATCAGAAATCATATTCTTACCCTTCCCAATGAGCAACATATCATCAACATATAATGCAACAATGAGAATACAATCACCATCAAACTTAAAATACACACAGTGATCCCATTTTGATCTCACAAATCCAATAGACAACACAAAGGCATCAAAATTCAAGTACCACCTCTTAGGAGACTGCTTCAAACCATACAAAGACTTCTTTAACTTGCAAACCAAATTTTATTTACCTTTCACCATGTAATGCTCTGGCTGTGACATGTAGATTTCTTCCTCCAAACCACCATGAAGGAAAGTTGTCTTCACATCCATCTGTTCTACCTCTAAGTCATAATCTGCTACAAGAGATAATACAAATCCAATGGATGTTAGCTTTGCAATGGGAGAGAAGATCTCACCATAATCTATACCATCCACTTGTGAATACCCCTTTGCAACCAATTTGGCCTTGTACTTCTCAACACTACCATCTACACCAAATTTTTTCTTGAACATCCATTTGCATCCAAGGGGTTTCCATCCAGGAGGCAAAGGCACCAAGTCCCAAGTTTGATTCTTTTCCAAAGAAGCCATCTCATCCTCCATGGACTCCTTCCAGGAACTTGCATCTTTCATATCCATAGCCTCTAATATAGTTCTAGTTTCATCACTATTAGTAAGCAAAGTAAAAGAACAACTAGAATCGAGTAATATATAACCAAACCTCTCAGGTTGCTTTCTTATTCATGTAGACCTCCTCAAGAGCTAAGGCTAAGGTTCAGCTTCTTCATTTGAGCTTTCAGAGCTACAAGAGCTCTCCTCTTCATTAGGTCCAACATTGTCTTTCTGTTCAGTCTTCTCAGGGGTAGCAGGAAACTGAACAACATCTTCTTTCTTTTCGTTTTCTTCTGGCTATAAAATAGTGGAAGAAGGTGTTAGCTCTCTAAAGATGACACTTCTGCTATACAACACTTTTTCATCCACAGGGTCCCAAAGCTTGTATCCTTTCACACCGACACCATAGCCAATGAAAATACACACAATAGCCTTGTTCTCCAATTTTAACCACTTCTCCCTAGGCACATGTGCATATGCCTCACAACCAAAAACATGAAGATGCCTTATTGAAGGCTTTCTACCAAACCACACCTCCATGGGTGTCTTTCCAACAAGAGCTTATGTAGGAGATCTATTTACAAGATTGCAAGCAGTGGAAACAGCTTCAGTCCAAAACTTTTGTTCTAGGCCAGCTCCACTAAGCATAGTCCTAGCCTTATCCATCAGTGTCCTATTCATCCTCTCTACAACTTCATTTTGCTGCGGGGTGTATGGAGTTATCTTATGTCTTTCAATCCCATGTTCCCTGCAATATTTATCAAATTTTGTAGAACAAGACTCACCACCATTGTCAGTTCGCAAACACTTAATCTTTTTACCAGTTTGATTTTCAGCAAAGGCTTTAAACTCCTTAAACTTACTATAGACTTCAAATTTGCTTCTGAGAAAATAAATCCATGTCCTTCTACTATAGTCATCTATGAAAGATACAATATATATATTGATAACAAAGGAACATTAATAGGACCAAATACATCATAATGAACAAGGTCCAACACACCAAAAGACTTATGAGAACTCGAATAAAACTAAACATGGTTTGTTTTCCATATATACAATGTTCGCAAAAGTCAAACTCAAGATTACAATCATCTAACCCATCAATGAGGCTTTTATTTTTCAGGGTTCTAAGACCCTTCTCACCAATGTGGCCAAATCTCTTATGCCATAACATTGTCTTTTCAGCAGGAAGCTTAACTTCCAAGGCATGAATACAACCATCAAGACTAGATACAATTGATTTCTTCACTGCTCATTCAGATGGTGGGGATGAAGTGACTGTTGCCCTCTTCCTTGAGTCAGAAGAACTATTGCATTGTGAAATGCATGCCTCCATATGAAATAGAGTACCTCTCCTAGTACCCTTAGCAAGCACCATAGCTCCTCTAGTCATCTTGCATCCTTCTTTCAAAAAGACAACCTGCACACCTGCATCATTCAACATACTTACAGAAAGTAGGTTCGGTGCTAAACCTAGGATGTGCATAACCCCAGAGATCCCCTTCACTCGTTCATTAGGGAATCAGATAGAGACTTCCATGACCAACAATCTTTAGATGAGAGTCATCACCTAGGTACACCTTTCCACCATCGAACTGTTCATACTTAGTAAACCAGTCTCGATGCGAGGTCATGTGGAATGATGCACTAGAGTCAACCAACCACACATCATCAGATGCATGGGTTGCGAGGGCTACGATGAAGGCATCACCATCATCTTCTGACTTGTTGGAATCTAAATCTAGGTTCTTCTTCTTCTTTTTGTTTTCCTCTTTGCATTCATTTCAGAAATGCTCAAATTACGACAGTTCCAATAGAGAGCCTTGGACTTGCTAGGAGATTTGGATCTCCCATAGGATTTGGATCTACCCTTCTCAGCTTTCTTGTCCTTTTTCCCTTTCTCGTTGGGTCTTCCATGAACTGTAATAGCCTCTTTGGCTACCTTAGAAGACTTTCTCTGCATCTCTTTAGACAATAGTGAAGAAACTACTTCATCTATTTTGAATGTGGATGTGGTGCTTCCAATAGCCATGACAAGATGATCCCATGAGTCAGGCAAAGAACAAAGCAAAGTCATACAGAGATCCTCCTCCTCCATCTTCACACCAATGGATGTCAATTGTGCAACCATCATGTTGAAAGCATTCATATGTTCTGTAACAAATCCTCCATCCTCCATCTGAAGAGAATACAACTTCTTTCTCAGAAAAAGTTTGTTAACCAGGGATTTGGATTGATACACATCTCCCAATTTCTTCCAAAGCAAGTTTGTAGTAGCCTCCTCATGGACATTTAACATGATAGAATCAGCAAGACTAAGTCTTATGAGACTCTTAGCCTTCCGATCCTTGAGATCCCAATCAGCTTGTGACATTATAGTTGGTTTTGTTCTACTGATAGTTTCCCAAAGGTCTTGATCAACATGCATGTCTTCCATCTTGAGCTTCCACAGCTCAAAATTAGTGCCATTAAATTTCTCCACCTCTATCCTTCTATATGTGCTTACCATCTCCTTATTGCAATAAGATTCAGAATACTCTACATAGACTCCCACTCAACTTAAGATCAGCTCAGAAAACCCCTACCCAACAACTAGGACCAAAGGTGATCAAGCTTTGATACCAACTGAAAGGAAGCTAGGTGTGTAGAAATTTCTTCCTACACTAATCTAATGAGGGGAGAGCTATACAAATTACATTGAATCTTTACAATTATAGCAACATGAAACATATAATAGAGATATTGTAGCAATACACATAGAACTAGAAATAAGATAGAAGAAGAGAGACAAAGATATAATGTGGCGAAAACCCTTATCAGGTGAAAAACCCCACACTCATAAACCTGCACAATGTATTACCAAAACTAAATATGATTTACAATACACTTGAAATGCAAGCTTCAATGGTCTTTGACACTCGTGTCTAGAGTCAATTTGATAGCATAATAGAACTTGTCAATCACATATGACATCTCATCCTCCAACCACCTGTTTATATAGAATATACAAGGAACAATTGGCTATATCTTGGAATGGGCCTCCAACTTGGCCTCATGGCCCAAAATCCATGCCTATCAACACTTGGTCAACATTTTAAGATGTATCTGACACTTGTCCATAGCTCTCATCCCAAAGAGGTCTCCTATTTCAAAAATGGGCTATGATAGATGCTCTTACGACTCTTACGACTGTCATAGAATTTGTCATAGCAGTTACAACTTATAGATGTAAGAGAATCTATCATACACATACTATAAATATCATATTCTCTTATAACATGTCACAGTCCACCTTAGGGCACCCAAAGATTCCTTTTTCAAAGATGTTCTTTGACACATGTCTTCACTTGTCTTACACGCTTCTATTTCTGACTCTTACATGTCATAACTTCATCATAGGAATCAATCATAACTGTTTCGGTCAACATTCCCTTACACAACATCCAAGAAGTTGACACATGGAAAAATACTCCTACCACAAAGTGGGAGACCCTTCTCCTCATGTGAGGAAAAAATTACAAGTTGTCATCTTCCATGTAGGATGACACATCATAGTGCCACATCCCACAAAATGACAATATCGAATTTATAATTAACTTACATCATAGGCAATGAATAAATAAATACAATCATAAATAATGCAAGGAATTACTAACATTGAGACACCTTAATTCCCAACACTCTTAAGAAGAAAGTATTCAGAGAAGTTAATGATAGTGCAAGTATGTGCTATATCATAGTCAGGGGGTAAAGAATTATTCCAGATTGATCAAGTAGTAGAGTACAATTGTGTGCAGTGAAAGAGATGTGATGTCCTTTGCCATTGATGTCAAAGGGGGAGAGAGATCATGTGAAAAACTCAAGTGGAGAGAGAGTTCAGATGTGTAAAGAGAAAGGGGGAGAAAGTGATTAATGTAGAATCTTGTCTTGGTGGTTTTTCACATCAATGTTGCCATCAATGAAAAAGGGGGAGATTGTTGTAAGTATGTGCTAATTGGTGTTGTCATTGGTGCCAATTGTGTCTTCTAATATTGTTGTTTGTTGAGAGATTGAGTTGTCATGTTAAGGACACTATCTGAGGTTTTTCTCCACATTTCCTCTATGTTGAAGACCATAGGATGAGATTTTGATATGTTTTAGAGAAGTGTTTGAAGATGCTAAATCCATAGTTTGGTGGTCCGAATCACTGTGAAGCAAAAGTTCTATTCACCAGTTTGAAGACTATGCCTGGCATGGTTTGTAGCGTGATAGGGAGAAAGTATTTTTCTCTACATTTCTCCATAGTTTTGATTTTGGTCTTGCAGTTCTAGACTTAAGTTTATAAGGTCCTTAGCTATCTTCCTTCCAAAGAATTTATGATTTTGTGCTTCGGAAAGCAAGTTATTGATTAGCAAAGTTTGACAATGTTTGTTGTGAAGCAGTCTGTGATATATCTTCAAGTGATATTTGTTGTACTCAAGTGAGATCTATTGTGGTTGGATTTGTTGGCTCCCAAGAGATTCTATTTTTTTCATGGATGTCTCCATTATGTACTAAAGGCATGTGTTCGATCCGCAAGCTATAATGAAGTTCTTGGAAGTATGTATTCAAGCATTCTTGGTGTTTGCACAAGTTGGTCCGACTTGGTTGCTTACACTCCTTGCGGATATGGTTCATGGATTGAGGAAGTGTGTTAAAGCATGTGGAGATGTATTTGGGTTAGAGCTAATTTGTGAAATGTTCCTCCTACATTTGATTACTTAGCAAATTTGTTTAGGTCTAGACCTAATCTAAATTATGTATGTATGCCGACCTTGGAGAAAGTTTCGATGGTTGTAGATTGTATTGCCAACCTTGATGAATGTTCCAAGGTTGATGATCGGTATAAATATATGTAATGAATCTATGAGTGGTGTGTGAAAGTGTGAAGATGAGAAGATAAAGTGTGTGCATTGTAAAGGTAGAGCAGAAGAGATATATTGCGCTTCAATGGAACCAAACTCAGGTATGTTGTAGATGCTACTATATCAGTTCATGGCAATGAGCCACCCTCTTGGCAGTGAGCCACCTTTCGGATAGTGAGTCCTTCTCAGTAGTGAACCCTGGGAAGTGAGCCATAAGATAGTGAGTCTCTTATTATTTAGTATTATTAATGAATTATATTGTGAGGTAACACTCACTGTGGCTTCTCCTTGTTTATGGTTTTCCAAGTAAAAATCTGATGTTCATGTGTGTATGATGTTGATGTGTCTAATTTCTATTTCTACATCTCATATTTAATCTTCATAATAGATTAAGGAATTAAAGTAAGTGAATATGAAAGTGACTTTTGTTTAAAGAGGTTAAGGTTTTTGATACAACTGATTCACCCCCCTCTTAGTTGTCTTGTGCCTTCAACAATTGGTATCAGAGAAAGGTTCCTTAGAAAAAAACTTAATAGCTTGAGGTAGATCTAGGATGGCACATAAGAAGAATGTTACTTTGTCTTATGATTCTTTTGAAGATGAATACACTTCTGTTAGCAGTGAAGAAATCAAGGTTGCTCTTGAAGACCTACAAAGAATTGAAAAAGAAAACTAGGATCTAAAGGAAAATATCAAGGAAGTAGATGTATGCATTAGGAAGTTGAGGGAACAAGTCAATAGGTTTAAAGAAAAGCATAAGGTGATTAGAGAACAATTGAGATCAGGAAATGAAACCTTGGATGATCTAGAAGTGGAAGTTGAAGAAAAGGCAAAAACTGAAGAATATCTAAATGAAATGGTAAAAGGCAAATTTGAAGAATGTGCAAAGCTTGAAGAAGAAATTGTGAACCTGAAGTGAAATTTTGAAAAAGAAAAGAGATATGAAGAGAATTTCAAAATAAATTCTACAAAACTTGATGAAATTCTTGCTAGCCAGAAGATCCCTAATGACAAAGAAGGCTTGGGATTTGAAAAAGGTGAAAGTTCAAAATCAGCTCAAGAAGTGAATGCTAAGAACAAGAAGGACAAAGGGAAAGGGAAGTAGATCTAAAATCAAAGAAAGAGACCTAGAAGACAACCAATCAAGATACCAAATGCTCAAAGGTATCCAACTTTTAATGGTTTTTGTCATCTATGCAATAAGTATGGACATAAAGCAATAGAATGTAGAAGTAGAAGGAATCAAATTGTTTCAGCCTTCTTTAGTGAAAGTTTCACATGCAATAAAGTTTGTCATAGAGTTGTTGAATGTAGAAGTGGAGTGAGTCAAAACTGTATTAGGTTTTTTGTATGCAATAAGATGGGACATAAAGCTAATGAGTGCAGAAGTCAAAGGGTGAATGGCTATAACAATGGTAGAATGATTCAATCTTTCAATGGCTACTGTTTTACATGCAATAGATTTGGGTACAAAGCTAACCAATGCAGATCCAAGATGAATGGAAGGAATACTATTTAGAGAAATGTTGTGTGCTACAGTTGCAATGGATCTGGACATACCTCTAAGTATTGTAGAAGCAGAAGCATGAAGAAGGATAATCCAGCAGAGAAGAGAAAACCAATACAAAAAGTTGATCTGACAGAGACTAGGAAGGAGATGAATGAGATTTGGGTGAGGAAGGATGTAACATATATTAAGGATGAGCATGTGTCAGTATCTAGTGCAAATGTTCCCTCTAGGAACTGGGTTGAGAGCTTTGGCTCAGTGGGAACTTTAATGGAAATCTTTTCTCTCCTGCCAAAGAACTGATGCTGATGTCTCAGCATGAAGAGACAAGGTTAAGGATTAGCAACAAATGTTTAAGTTATGACAAATAGTATGTAAAGGATAAAGGAAGAGTTGTGCAAGTTTGTTATGTAAGGTGATTTGATCAGGAAAGAAGACAGGTTACAAGTTTTGGCTAAGTATCTATCTAGTAAAATCAAGTTACAGTGTTTTGGTAATTTGTTCCGCATTGGTCTACTATTGTCAACATCGGTCTGTGGTTTTGGCATATGGTTATTGATCATTGGATACATTTACATCTAGAATTTTGTCTAATTTTGATGATTGGCTTGAAAGTAATGAGTAACCGAAGTTTAGATTGACAGAACATAGTTGTTTCCATTATAGAGTAATTTTCATGATTGGAGGTATTTGAGACTCTACACATGAATTCATAGGTGAATGGATATGAATTAGATGAGTTTTTAAGTAGTGAAGAAGAAAAATATAAAGAAAAGTGCAGGTTAAAAGATGCTTCGTAAAGGATTCCTAAGATCCCTACAGTTTGTGCAAAAGCATCACACTGAAGACCAGATCATTGGTGATAAGAGCAGAGGTGTATTGACAAGAAGGAGAACTATTGGAGAATAGGTAAATCCATGCTTAATTTCTAAATTTGAGCCTAAAAATAGTGGTGGAAGCATACAAGGATATGAATTGGATCAAGGCTATGAAGAATCAAACTTGGGAACTTGTTCCAAGTTTAGTGAACAAGATTGTGATTGGAGCTAAGTAGGTGTTGTTGCAAGTATGAGATTAACCAGTGTTGTCATTGATGTCAACATACTCATATTGCATTGGTAAGAAGGTTTGGATGAGCTGTGTGTTGAGGATATTGAGAAAAGTAGTCTCAATCAGGAACATTGAAGAACAGTGATAAGAAGAAGGCAAATGTACTCAATAGGTTGAGAATCAGAGGATGTGGATTAAAGGGTTTGTAGATATGAGTCTTGAGATGATCTAGTTAAGATTTTAGAGGTCTACATGAAGATATGAAAAAGTTGTGATCGGTCAAGTAGAACCGGTTCTAGGAGTTGTTCTAGAGTAATAGAGTGTTACAAAAAGGTCCAGTGAGATCCAGAGGAGCATTGTCAGACTCTGTGGATTGGAAGGAGTGTTTGGGATGTTCTTGTGATGTGTCATCTTAGTTTGTACAAAGTTTGGAGGTCCAGAAGAACCTTTTTCAGTTTGACAGTCGCGACAGACTGTGTTCTTGAAGTTCTAGATGAAGAGGAGAAGAGATTCCTGTGAGTAGAGGAAGTGCAGATGTACCTGGTCAATCAGGCAAGCTTGTGAAGGTTCTTGGATCATGTTGAGGTTATGTTGTCAGTCCGCATTGGTGGTAGAGCCTGGAATGAAGATATTCTTCCAGATGAAGTTCTTGTTCAGACTAGCCAACCGGATGAGTTGTTCATCTTGCGAATGTTCTTGTGGTGGCCGACCGGATGTATTAATCATCTTGTGAATGTCCTTATGGTTGATTGCCGACTTAGATGATTGCTCCTAAGTCGATATAAATGAAGCTTTGTGAGTTCATTTCAAAGTGTGTCGTGGAGCAGATGAGAGTGGTATAGCGAAAGAGCAAAGGGCAGAGCAGAAGTATCTCAGGCTTAAATGGAATTGATCCAGACATGGTAAAGATGTCAATCTCTAGTTCAAGTTTGTGATTCTTATCACTTTGTAGATAGTGTGTCTCTTGTAGGCAGTGTGCCTCTTTGTGAGCAATGTGCTCGGGTAGTGAGCGCTAATTGGCATGTGCCATTCATTTTTCTTATTCTTCTAATAGAGAATAATCCTTGGGTTAATCACCCCGTGGTTTTTCCCTTAACCGGGTTTTCCACTTCAAAATCTTGGTGTCCAATGTGTTGATGTTTATCTACTTTTGTGTTTATGCATTATGCTTTCATGGATGGTTACTTGATATGCTATTAACTAACAAAGAAGAATTAAGTGTTTGAAGTAGAAGCAAGTTTTTGCACAACTGATTCACCCCCCCTCTCAGTTGTGTGCCCTAGATCTAACAATTGGTATCAGAGCCAAGTTCCTCTGAAAGGAGCTTAACCACTTGAGGAGATCCAGGATGTCGTCATACAAGAAGGATAGTCTGAAGTTTGATGGAACCAACTTCACTCTCTGGAAAGGTTGCATGAAATGTCATTTGGAGTGTATGGGAAAAGCATACTTGACCATGGTCTAAAAATCATATGTTCCTCCACAAGGTGGTCCAACAACTCTGAATGAAATCATAGATGTTGAAAACAATCTGTGGACTAAGGAAGCTCTTCTAAGCGCATTGAATGACTCAGATCTCTCAAATGTTATTGACCTACCAACTGCATATGAGATCTGGACTAAACTAGAACTTCTGTATGAAGTAGATGAGTTTGTCGAGTGCAAGGTTGCAAAGTCTGAAAGGGAAATTTGAAAGATTAAAGATGAGAGATGATGAAAATATCACTACCTTTATGCCAAGAGTGAATGAGCTAGTGTGTGGAATCAGGAATGCTGGTGGAGTTCTGGATGAAAATGAAATTGTTTGCAAAATTCTCAGATCCCTTCCTGCTACCTACAAAATCAAGGTCGCTGCCATTGATGAATTCAGAGCCCATACAACTATCACAAGAGAGCAATTGGCTGGCAAACTAGCTGCATTTGAAATGACTGAGTTTGGAGCTGATCCCCCCAAGACTGAATCTACATTCAAAGCTAGTGCCTATGTGAAAGGCAAACAAAGATTTGATTCAGGAGAGAACTCTTCAAGGAAGCTGCCATGGTATGATCAAGCAAGGAAAGACATGGAAGGGGAAGAAGCAGAAACAACTCAACTTGAAGCCCTCATTGCAAAGAGACTACCAAGAGGGTCCGGTAAGTATGAAGGAAAACTACCCTTTAAGTGCTTCAACTGCAATAAGATTGGTCATTTTGCTTCAAGATGTCTGGAAAGATCTACAAGGTCTAATACTAACAGACAAAGGTTTCAAAAGAACTGCTATTATGTTCATGAAGAAGATGACAATGAAGGAGTAACAGATGATGAATCAGAAATAGGAAGCAAATCCAGAAATGAATGGGTGTTTATTGCCATCAAGGAAGAAGATTCAATATCCTCTGAATCTGTCAATCATAAGGTTGTAGAAAGAGCTTTGGCTACCCAAATGGAAGAAAAGGATGATTGGGTTATTGACAGTGGATGCTCTCACCATATGACTAGTGACAAGAACAAGTTCTTAGATTAGGAAAAGTATGAAGGAGGAATGGTAAAGTTTGGTGACAATTCTGCTGGCAGAATCAGAGGTAGGGGAACTATTTCTTTTGATGGAAAGAGAAAAACTGGTAATGTACTATATGTTGAAGGATTGAAGCACAATCTTCTCAGTGTTGGTCAGTTAGTGGATAAAGACTATGATCTTCGGTTCAAGAATGGAAGATGCAGAATCTTTACAAGCTTCGGAACTGAGATTGCATCCAGTACTCAAACTAAAGGTAATATCTTCCATCTGGTTGGTTCAAATAAAAGTTGTCTATTTGTTCAAGTTGATTAAAGTTGGCTATGGCATAGAAGGATGTGTCATGTAAATTTTGATAACATCATCAAGATAAGCAATATTCAGGCCGTAAGAGATCTTCCAAAATTGGTGAAACCTACAAATAGTTTGTGCAAAGAATGTCAGCTAGGTAAATAGAGCAGAGTCTTTTTCAAAAGCAAAGATCAGTCCTCTACCAGATTATTGGAATTAGTTCATACTGATCTATGTGGTTCGACAAGAATCAAGAGTATGCAAGGTGATAAATATTTCATGTTACTGATTGATGATCATTCCCAGATGATGTGGGTTACCTTTCTGAAAGAGAAATTAGAAGCCTTTGAGAAGTTCAAAATCTTCAAGGCTATGGTAGAGAATAAGACTGGATTAAAACTGAAGTGTCTAAGGTCTGATAGAGGTGGTGAATTCACATCCAGTGAATTCATAGACTTCTATGAGAAGCATGGTATAAAGAGACAGTTGTCTGCTCCTAGGACTCCACAGCAGAATGGAGTAGTTGAAAGAAAGAACTGGACCATCCAGGAAGCTACCAGGACAATGATGTTGGAAGCAATTGTTCCTCAGGTGTTTTAGAGAGAAGCTATCAGCACTGCAGTCTACACCCTCAATCAAGTTCAAATCAGAAATCAAAAGCAATACCAGTAAGACTCCTTATGAACTTTGGTTTGGTATAACTCCCACTGTGAGATATTTTAGAGTATTTGGTAGCAAGTGTTACATCAAAAGAGATGAAGACTTAGGAAAGTTTGATGCTAGAAGTGATGAAGGAATTTTCTTGGGTTACTCCACTCAAAGCAAAGCATACCGGTGTTACAATAAGAGATTGAGAAATATGATAGAAAGTACAAATGTGAAGGTTGATGAAGGAATTGAGAAGCCTTCAAGATTCTATGAATATGATGAAGATGATCAGAATGATCCTCTAGTGCAAGGAGCTCCATCCTCCTATGAAATTCAGATCCAAACTGATCCGGTAAATCAGGAAGAAGAAGTTTGTCTGAATGAGCTTGATCAAGAATTGGTAGTGCAAGAAACTCCCAAAGTTCCAAGGTATGTAACTCTAAATCACTCTGAAGATTAGATCATAGGTGACAGAAGCAAAGGGGTACAAACAAGGAGGAAAATTGCTCAAAATTCAGATGAATGTTGTCTGATTTCAAAGATTGAACCTAAGACAATAAATGAAGCATGTAATGATGAAAATTGGACAAAAGCAATGGAGGAAGAGTTTATGCAAATTGAGAAAAATCACACTTGGGATCTTGTTCCCAGACCTAGAAACAAGAATGTGATTGGAACCAAATGGGTCTTCCGGAACAAACTAAATGAAATTGGTTAAGTAATCAGAAACAAAGCCAGATTGGTCTGCAAAGGCTACTCTCAAATAGAAGGAATTGACTTTGAAGAAACCTTTGCTCCGGTAGCAAGAATTGAAGCAGTCAGATTATTTCTTGCATATGCTACCTTCAAAGACTTCAAGGTATATCAGATGGATGTCAAGTCTGCCTTCCTAAATGGTGATTTGGAAGAAGAAGTATACATTGAACAACCAGATGGATTTCAATTGTCTGATAATGATGATATGGTCTGCAAGTTGAAGAAAGCATTGTATGGATTGAAGCAAGCCCCAAGAGCATAGTATGAAAGGTTGGATAAGCATCTTGTACAGATTGGATTCAACAAAGGTACTACTGATAGTAACTTATCTTTCAAAATTGATCATGAAAACATTTTGATTATTGAAGTGTTTGTGGATGATATCATTTTTGGAGGAAGAGATAGTATGTGCAAAACTTTTGCAAATCAGATGAAAAGTGAGTTTGAAATGTCTATGCTTGGTGAAACGAATTTCTTCTTAGGTCTGCAAATTACTCAAATAAAGAAAGGGATCTTCATTTCTCAGACCAAATATGTGAAAGAATTGTTGAGGAAATTCTGTATGGAAGATTCAAAGCCAATGAACACTCCTATGGCAACCAGATGTAAGTTGAGCAAAGATGATGACTCTCCAAAGGCAGATCAGACAAAGTATAGATCAATGATTGGTGGATTATTGTATCTCACTCAGACTAGACTGGTTATAATGCAGGCCGTTGGTCTTGTGGCAAGATTCCAGGCTGATCCTAGAGAATCTCATGTTATGGAAATCAAAAGAATTTTTAGGTACTTGAAAGGAACAGTTGAGTATTGTCTATGGTACCCTAGAGATCTGAATTTCTCTCTTCATGCATATACAGATGCAGATTGGGCAGGAGATGTGGATGATCGGAAGAGCACCAGTGGTGGAGCATTCTTTTTGGGAAAGAGATTGGTTTCTTGGCTAAGCAAGAAACAAGATGCAATATCTGTGTCTACAACTGAAGTAGAATACATTACAGGAGCAGGTAGTTGCACTCAAATCTTATGGATGAAGCAGATGCTAAGAGACATTAAAGTTGAATATGAGGAGCCTATCACAATTTTCTGTGATAATTCAAGTGCAATTAACATTTCTAAAAATCTAGTATTGCATTCTAAGACTAAGCACATATCTATCAAGTTTCACTTTCTGAGAGAACAAGTGAACAAGGATGAAGTCAGATTGGAGTATGTACCCTCCAAGGATCAGATTGCAGATATTTTTACTAAACCTCTTCCCAAGGACTCTTTTGAGTATCTTTGGGAGAAGTTAGGGGTCATGGCCCCTCCGGTGATGAACTAGGATTCACTGATGTGCATCAGTCTGGTGGATATCATAGTCATATCTTGTGATCCGGATTGATAATGGGGAGCTGCTACTAAGGGGGAGCAGCTGGTATGATTCTGATATGTTATAAGTGCAAGTATGAGCCCTTTGCCATTGATGTCAAAGGGGGAGAGAAGACATGTGAAAAACAAGTGGTTGATGATCAAAGGGGGAGCAGTAAAGGAAGAGAAGACATGTGAAGAGTTGTTGCTGATAGGGGGAGCTGTGACAGAAAAGAGAAGTTCTTGTCTTGATGGTTTTTTACATCATATGTTGCCATCAATGACAAAGGGGGAGATTGTTGCAAGTATGAGGTTAACCAGTGTTGTCATTGATGTCAACATACTCATATTGCATTGGTAAGAAGGTTTGGATGAGTTGTGTGTTGAGGATATTGAGAAAAGTAGTCTCAATCAGGAACAATGAAGAGCAGTGATAAGAAGAAGGCAAATGTACTCAATAGGTTGAGAATCAGAGGATGCGGATTAAAGGGTTTGTAGATATGAGTCTTGAGATGATCTAGTTAAGATTTTAGAGGTTCGCATGAAGATATGAAAAAGTTGTGATCAGTCAAGTAGTACCGGTTCTAGGAGTTGTTCCGGAGTGACAGATTGTTACAAAAAGGTCCGGTGAGATCCGGAGGAGCATTGTCAGACTTTGCAGATTGGAAGGAGTGTTTGGGATGTCCTTGTTATGTGTCATCTCGGTTTGTACAAAGTTTGGAGGTCCAGAAGAACCTTTTTCAGTTTGACAGTCGCGACAGACTATGTTCTTGAAGTTTCGGATGAAGAGGAGAAGAGATTCCTGTGAGTAGAGGAAGTGTGGATGTACCTGGTCAATCAGGCAAGCTTGTGAAGGTTCTTGGATCATGTTGAGGTTATGTTGTCAGTCCGCATTGGTGGTAGAGCCTGAAATTGAAGATATTCTTTCAGATGAAGTTCTTGTTTAGACTAGCCGACCGGATGAGTTGTTCATCTTGCAAATGTTCTTGTGGTGGCCGACCGGATGTATTAATCATCTTGCGAATGTCCTTATGGTTGATTGCTGACTTAGATGATTGCTCCTAAGTCAATATAAATGAATGTTTGTGAGTTCATTTCAAAGTGTGTCGTGGAGCAGATGAGAGTGGTATAGCAAAAGAGCGAAGGGCAGAGCAGAAGTATCTCAGGCTTAAATGGAACTGATCCAGACATGGTAAAGATGTCAATCTCTAGTTCAAGTTTGTGATTCTTATTACTTTGTAGACAGTGTGTCTCTTGTAGGCAGTGTGCCTCTTTGTGAGCAGTGTGCTTAGGTAGTGAGCCCTAATTGGCATGTACCATTCATATTTTTTATTCTTCTAACAGAGAATAATCCTTGGGTTAATCACCCCATGGTTTTTCCCTTAACTGGGTTTTCCACATCAAAATCCTGGTGTCCAATGTGTTGATGTTTATCTGCTCTTGTGTTTATGCATTATGCTTTCATGGATGGTTAATTGATATGCTATTAACTAACAAAGAAGAATCAAGTGTTTGAAGTAGAAGCAAGTTTTTGCACAACTGATTCACCCCCCCTCTCAATTGTGTGCCCTAGATCTAACAGGTGTTCAGGAAAAAATTAAATGAGAATGGAGAAATGGTGAGGAACAAGGCAAGGCTTGCGAATAAAGGATAATCATAAGTGGAAAGAATAGACTATGAGGAAAGTCTTGGTCTAGTAGCAAGAATGAAGGCTAATGGGTTGTTTCTAACCTTCGCAATGTATCAAATGGATGCGAAGACTCGACGGTTTCTTGAGTGGAAGGTTGAAGAAGACATTGTTTTATCCAGACTAATGATGGCTATCTCTTAGTGGGAGCTGGTAGTAGTGACTGATGATAGGAGGAGCTTGTAGGAGAAAAGTTATAGATATATGAGTGTTGATCTAAGAAAACTATTGGCTGCGTGTGTTGTCATTGATCATAATATACTTTGTAGACACCCAAAATTGACCTATTTATCAGTAGCATTCAAATATTGCATTATCTACCATCTACATTTGTCTAACACACTTGAGCAATGTCCCTATCACTTATTTCTTGTATTAATTAAATAGATTCATATTTATTTAATTAATTCATTAGCTATTTCTTCTATTTTCTCTAATCTATAATTAAACAATCTTTAATTATTTAATTATCTTCTTTTTATCTATTTTAATTAAATAAATCTTATTTATTTAATTAAAAATTCATTCACAAACCCACTTTCTAATTAATTAAATAAATTTTATTTATTTAATTAATTTCTTCTTATCATTTATCTTCATGAGCCGACATGTGTGCCTCTTTCATTTAAAAAAGATAAGTGGTACTACATATTTTATTTAATATCCCTCACATGTAGTACTATTTATGTACACGGTCACACATAAGCCTTATCTTTCCTCCACTTGTCATTTATACATTCACCTATGACTATCCTTTAATCTTAGCCATTCACATAGCCACCAAATCTACACCATTGATTGATTTTGGTTGAGGTCTATATAAACACCCTCTCATTCTATACTACATCTATCCAGCATTCATATAGCGTCTACATTATCATCTTGAGCATATTGAGCATTTTAGCATCCATCTAGCTTATTATCATTATCATCCATCCATTTTGGTAGCTTTTATCTTCATAATTGTTCATTGTTGAAGAAGAAATCCACATCATAAACAAGGAATCATACAATCTAGGTGATATTGTTCTTGAATTTCATGCTTTTGATTTCATTTGGATTAGATTCTTTGATGATGGTAGGGTTAGGTTTTCATGGCTATGCTTGATCTTATTGACCTGATTTTTACCTATCACATTTTGGCACGCCCGGTGGGACTCATGTCCTTGATTAACTTTGCTACTTGAAGTTGGTTTTGTGAAGATTAGATTTTCTAAGCGTTTATGGAAAGTTTCAGTCGCTTCTAAGTGAAAACTAGTCATTGTCTAATTATACGCATCATTTTTCAGTTGAAACCTGCTGCTTTTAGCATTTCTAGGATCACTTCTGAGTGAACAGTAGTCAGCTATTATCTTTTTTGCATCGCTTACAAGCTAACAGTGGTCACTTATGTTTTTATTTGCATCACTTTTAACCTAACAGTGATCACTTTTAGCCATCTGGATCGCTTAATGCAAAACTAGGGTTTTTTGTTTATATCTTGTTTTTCACAAATCTGAGTCGCTTATGACCTACAATTAGTCACCTATTACTTTTTCGCATCGCTTCTGAGCTTTATCAATTCACATCTAGGTTTACTAGCATCACCTCTAATTAGTAACATTTCACTTGCAGCAGAATACAGATCACTTCTGATCAACAATTGATCACCTATGGTAACTGTGTCGCTTTCAGTCTTTATAATTTGCAGTTTAGTTTTCTTGGCTACTTATTGGGTATTTTTGCAACATCTTATAGATTTTCCAAGAAAATGAGGTTATCAAACTACTAACATATCTATTGCAACTCCGATTGGTCCAAGACTTGTCATTTATCACTAATTTAGGAACATTTGAGCTTGGTGCTTGAAGAGAATCATTGTTTCCTTCGTGCTTGCTTTATCTTTCTTGATTGCTTGATTGTGCATGTTTGTAACCCAAATTTAATAGAAAAAGTATCCTCTCCCCTTGCCTATCAAATTTATCTTGGGTGTATGAGAACTTGATATTATCTTTAGATGACCCGCCTTCCCCGTGTGAGAAGGGGTACGACCCAAGTGGTAACGAGCTAAAGCCAAGTCCTCTCGAACCGCTATATAAGAAAAGTGTTTGTGTCAAAAGCCACAAAAAATAAGTGTTGTTGTGTTATACCAACAACTAACCTCCTCCAAAACCCTCCAAGGTGTGACCCTTGAAGGCTGGGAGACTCCACAATGGAGAGTACGCTACCGCACGTATAGCCACCCAAACGTATACTCATACTAGCAACCTTGTGTAGTAGCCAAAAACCTTCTATTTCTTGATGCAAAAGTTGGGACCTTTGAAGCCGCCCCGATTCACGTGGTTCTTAGTAGAGATAGTAGGGACAATCCTAAGTTTTGGTGGGGGGACAAGCCTTGGGAAACCCATATCTTGGTATGCGTGAGAAGTGAGTGCCATGGAGAGGAGCCGGTGCTAGAAAGATCCTAAAGCTATCCTCTTTGAATAAGCATAGCTAGGGGACTCAACAAATACAGTCCTTTCCTAGCCTAGGTTGTACAAGTTTGTGATTGTTGTGAGTGTGAGTAACTAAAATCACTATTTTCTTGTCAAAAACATAATTCAAAGATATTCACTAACAGACACAAACTACTTTTGAACTTTAACTGCCCACATACAAACATCCAGATTGCCTTTAAACAGTAGTTAGCCGCCTCTTTCTTAAACTAAATCACCTTTGAACAACAGTTGCTTGCCTTTGGTCCAAACTGAGTCACTTTTAACCAGCAGTAAATCAGCTTTGAACTAAAACTGATCGCTTTTAGAAAATTGGTTCGCCTCTGGTTAATACTGTAGCCTATCACCTGAACTAAAACCAGATCACTTCTGAGCTATTGTCAGTCACTTTTGGCCTTATTTGAGTCACATTTGAGCTATTATTTGTCACTTCTAGCTAAACATTAGTAATCCATATAAACTTAGCCAAATTAGCTACATTTCCAGACTGCTTAGCTTCAGCATTAGCTTTCAGACCTGCCTCTGATCATTTGCAGACACCTAAACTTTGTTTCCTATTTTGAGCATAACAAACAATTGGACTTTGTGGACTTTCCATCTTCTTGAAACCCCAAACCAGCAAACCAAGCATTAACCAACCAATCCAACAACAGCAAAACATCGTCTTTTGGATTTAGCCTTAGTAATATTAGCAAACAACAACATCAAATAGCTTTTCCCTTTGAGTGTATGATCTATCCTCTAGGGAAGTCAAATAACAAGATCAACGATTAAACTAGCAACCCAACAATATCAACCAAGCAACCCAACAACAACAAAGCAAACAACAAACTTCCAAAGCAATCAACAACCAAACAAACAACCAATCATCACCTTTTGGGTCTCAACCTTGAAAAGATAAAGTCCAATTTTTAACATCAACCATCATGCCTCAAACGAGGACCCAATATAGAGCTGAAATGGAAGCAAAACTATGAGCTGAGATGGAAGCCAAGATGCAAAAATCTTGATCAATGCCCATTAGAGGTGCAACTCAATTTACAATCGGCATGCCTTCTCACATGTTTGTGCCCGAGGGGTACACCATTGGAGAGTCATCCTCACAACAAGTGCAACCTCAAACATTTTCAGAGACTTATGAAGAGCAATCCCAAGAGGACTTATTGGAATTTAGAGACACACATGTATGGGATCAATTCAAGAGGCTTGTTTTATCTAATCCTAACCACTACCTCTTGCAATTAGCACATATGGGAGACAAATTACCAAGAGACTTTGACATATCTTCTATTCAAGAGCATGATCCAAGCACTCTCGCTGTTGTTGCAAAGGGGCCATCCATTATAGCCACACCATCTCATACCATGTCTATATTACAAAATCCACCTTCAACCCCATCTCTCTCATTACCTATTGTTACTTTGTTTGACCCACCATGCTCGGAGTACACTTTAGAACCTTTGATAACTCCAACTAATGTACTTCCTTTATTTTCACATAATCTGAGAAAAAATAGCTCGATATCTTTGTCAAAAATTTTCATCCCGAGATTTCATTCAAACTACAATTGCAAAGTGCTAGCACCTTTTATGAACTTGTTTCTAAAGGAACTATCATTGAACGCACTTTAATTGCTAAGGGCACTATCAAGATATTTTGAGATAACAAAGACAATCCTCAAAGCTCCAACGATAAATCTCTCTTTTGGAACAAGAACAAGAATGTTGTTAACGATGGTGTTGTAGATGCAAAGAACATACAAACAATGAAAGCTCCTATTAACATTCAAGCTACATCTACAACAACTCAACCTTTTCAACAAACTCGACAATGACAAACTTCAAATCCTCAATGACAATTCACACCATTAGTGGAACCTATGGAATTTGTCTTTCAAAAGCTTCTCCAAGCAGGAGATATCATATTGCCTGATGCACCACCCAATGGTGAACCGCTCTTCAAAGATCCTTGGTACAAAGAGAATGAGTATTGTGATTACCATAGAGTCAAAGGACACAAAACAAATGGTTGTATGTGCTTAAAGCAAATTATTCAAGATTGCATCAATCAAGTATTAATTAAAATCACACCTCCAACATTGCAACCTACATAGAAATCGACATCAAATTATGATCTAGATGCTTTCAAGAATCCACCTCCATCTCATGACAAAACAAGTAACCCTCATACTAGGAATGCCATTTACTACAATTATGAGTCATCCATGATTGGATGCATTGACCAAGCCCGCATTTCTACCATTACCATCCAAGGCAAAGCACCCGACTACGCTGTGACTACTCAAAGAGGTCGTGTTACCATTCAAGGGGCACCTGTCCATCCTCCTTGACTGTCTTCTAGCTATAATATCCTTGATCACCTTGGCAAAACACCTGCACATATTTCCATTCTTGAATTGCTTCGCATATCAACTACCCACAAATCTATCCTCAACAAAGCCTTACAATAATCTTCAGTACCCAATGATATCGATACCCTATA
Organism: Cunninghamia lanceolata; assembly: GCA_027924645.1. NCBI lineage: Eukaryota > Viridiplantae > Streptophyta > Pinopsida > Cupressales > Cupressaceae > Cunninghamia > Cunninghamia lanceolata. The sequence continues at coordinate 978,835 of BSBN01000754.1, forward strand.
ATTCCAATCTATGGTAGCTAGCATTGTAGCCCCTTGCCATCTCACCTTTTTTGACAAAGATCTTCAGCCTTCCATCTACCCATCACATAACGAAGTCCTCCACATAGAAGTATTCATCAAGAAACACCATATCAAATGAATCTTAGTGGATGGTGGGGTTAGTCTTAACATATGTTTCTTAAAATTAATAAAACAATTGGGATATTTTGAGAAAGATGTTGACACTTCCAAGGTCATTACTATCAAAGCATATGACGATGTTGAGAGAGATACTGAAGGGATTATTTACTTGCCTATCCAAGTTGGTCCTGTCACTACTGACACCTGTTGTCAGGTTCTAGATATTGAGCTTCCTTATAATATCATCCTTTCTCGCCCATGGATCCATGCCCTCAAAGCAGTTCCTTCTACATACCATCAATGTCTTAAATTTCCACATAACAGCATTGAAATTACTATCCATGTTGATCTTAATCCATTTGAGTTTTGTCATGCTTTCAAGCTAAATACCATAGGCCTAACCGCATTCTTATGAACACCGAAGCATATCCATTTTCATCTTATGTAGATCCATCTGCCCTACTCAATCCATCATCTAGCAAAGCCACTCCCAATCTCCATATCAAGTATACTAAACATGGCCCAGGTGAGTACACATTGTAAGAATCTTGTTGTGTTGGAACTCTTCCTTTGTCTCCCAAATCTCATGGAAAACCTTCTACATCCAAAGCATCTTCATCTGTAGTTGTTATAAAAGCTCCACCCATAGTGTTCATTAAAGGTGGATTCCTAGATGATGAAGACATTGATGACATTAACTCTTGGATATTCTATGATGAGAATGACCAAGTCCAACTTGAAGTGGAGAGATATAACAATGGGTTCCACATCATTAAGAACATGGGATACAAAGGACATGGTGGATTGGGCTCATAGGAACAAGGACCTATTGAACCAATTGTTGTGTCTAAGAAGTTTAATAAGCAAGGCCTTGCCTATTAGTTGGAGGTACCGCCATCCAAGGACATTAGGTGTATTTTTGATATGGAAGCTAGACCTTCCTCGGTAGGAGAGACTTCTAATGCAGATACCATTGATGACTCCTCCCTTCATATTACCAACCTTTTTCAAGAAACCTCCATCTTCTTGATTTTCACAACCTCATCTAGCTAAAACCCTTCATCCGTTACCCTTTCACTCATATATCCTGACCTTGTCGATTGGGACCAACAGGGAGCACCAATATTGGACACATTTGAAAATGACGAAGCTATTACCGAATTCATGGGCTTACAACAAGGCATTCCATTGGGTGATCATAAAGTAGGTTTCATGATGGACCTACCTAAACTAGCATATTTTGGCAGAAGTATCAAATCCTTCAGTCGCAAAAGTGAAATAAATAAAATAAAAAAAGATAGGTCACTAGGTGAAAACCAAAAGGCACCTCTTGACCATGGAAAAGTAAAAATAAAGGATGTATATGAGGGTGAAAACCTCTCTGAGGCACCCGAGGATGGGGGATTTGATCTTCCTATTGCCACTGACTATCATGAGAAATTAACAGTGCTAGTTGAAAAATAACAAGACATGAACTTGGGCACAGAATAGAATCCAAAGATCACATATTTGGCAGCATCACTGTCAGATCAAGAAAGAAGAGATTTCACAACATTTTTCATAAAAATAGCTATCAATTTTGCATGGACTTACGCTGACATGCCGGGTCTAGATCCATCACTTGTGGTACATCATTTAGCAGTATCTCCTAATGCAAAACCTGTCAAACAAAAATTGTGCAAAATGCATCCGCAAGTAGCTCTATTGGTTAAGGTAGAGATTCAGAAGCTATTAGAAGCAAAGTTCATAAGGCCTATTGATTATCTAGAAAGGGTTTCAAACTTGGTACCTATAGAAAAACCTGATGGATGAGTTTGTTGTTACACAGACTTTAGAGATCTTAATAAAGCATGCCCTAAAGATGACTTTCCACTACCAAGCATAGACAACATTGTAGATCTCACAGCTGGACATGAAATTCTATCTTTGATGGATGGATTTTTAGGATATAACCAAATCAGGATAGTAGAGGAAGATCAAGACAAGACATCATTCATTTGTCCATGGGGTACATACTGTTGGGTTGTAATGCCCTTTGGTCTTAAGAATGCAGGAGTTACTTATCAACAAGCCATGATAGTTATTTTCCATGACCTTTTTCACACTATCATGGAAGACTATGTCGATGATAGTCTAGAAAAATCCAAGGCAAGAGAAGGACATCTATAGGTACTAGCACAAATCTTTGATTGGCTAGAGAAATATCAAGTTAGGTTGAACCCAAAGAAATGTGTATTTGGCGTAACATCTGGAAAACTATTGAGATACATTGTGTCTTGATGAGGAATAGAAGTGGACCCTGACCAAGTAAAAGCTATCATGGAAATGCCTCTGCCAGAAAATCTCAAGAAGCTCTGTAGTCTACAAGGAAGGTTACAATCCATTCACAGATTTATCTCACAACTAGTAGACAAGTGTCATCCTTTTCAACATCTTCTTCGCAAGGGTGAACCTTTTAAGTGGGATGAAAAATGTCAATAGGCCTTCAATAAAATAAAGGAATATCTGGCAACACCTCCTATGTTAGTACCTCCTATACTTGATCGCCCATTATTGCTCTACATCTCTTCAACAACAACATTGGGTGCCCTTCTAGCTCAGCATGATGATTCAAGGAAAGAGAAAGCCATTTACTATATTAGTAGAACTCTTGTGGGATATGAACTTAATTATTCATCTATGGAAAAAGCATGTTTAGCATTGGTGTTTTCTTCCCAAAAGTCATGACATTATATGTTAAACCAAACAACAAAGCTCATATCTAACATTGATCCACTCAAATATCTTCTCTCTAAAGCAATCCTTACGAGAAGGCTAGAAAAATGGGTTATGATCTTAAGTGAATTTTGTTGGCAAGAGACACTGTATGGCTTCATGAGTGTTGTTATTGATGGCAACAAAGTCCATTCCACTCATCCGCAGCACATAGTATGTCTATATCGGAAGTCAGATTGAAGAGTGTTTTGGTCTAGTGAACAAGAACAGAGCATGCAGCAAGGTCTGACAGTCACGTCCGGATCTCTTAGATGAAGTATCTCAGCAAAGTGTGGACTTGGGGAAGTGAAGAGGAGTACCATGACTACTACACTCCAGAGATTGAGCCTCTGGTGATGAAAGAGTGAAAAGATATGAGCACCTAAGTGTTGGGTCCCTATTTGGTAGTGTAGACTGAGGAAGAACTGACCGGCAGAGCATCAAACCTTAATCTGGATAAGAAATTGATGGTGATCAAGTTTCTCAAGTGATCATTCATGGTTGGCTGACATGATTGATGACTTCTATAACTATCTTTTTTATACGCATCACTTAGTAAGCATGGATTCAGCGGACAGACCAGAGTTTGGGAAAATCTTGAGTATTCTGGATGCCGACTAGAAAGATGTTGAAATCCTTTGTGCGGATATATATACCTGATGGATTTCGATGTGAAGGTGTGTGTGGTGTAAGAATGTGTGAAAAGAAAAGAAGAGAGCAATGTGGTAGCAGTTATACAAATCCAGTATGTAATAGAACAGTAGCACTAAGTAGAGGAAGAATGAAGTGCAACAGATTAGTATATTGAGCCTAACTAGAACTGAACTCTAGCATATGTGGATGCCTCTGATCAGTTCAAACACTTGGTTACTTTCTATATACGTTGTAGATAGTGAGTCTCTTATAGGCAGTGAGCCTCTTGTGAGTAGTGTGCTCGGGCAGTGAGCCCTAATTGGCAAGTGCCATTTTGTACTTCTATTCTTTTAGGAGAGAATACAAATCTTGGGTTAGTCACCCCGTGGTTTTTCCCTTAACAGGGTTTTCCACGTAAAAATCCTTGTGTTATGTGTGTTGATTTCTTTTCTACTCTCATGTTCATGTATGCTTAAATGTTTTGATACTGCACTAATTGTTAAAGAAGAAGAGAAAGTTAAATTATTTAAGATAACTAGTTCACCCCCCCTCTCAGTTATCCACCTTGTTCCAACAATTGGTATCAGAGCTAAGTTCCTCCAAATAGAGCCTAACAACTTGAGGAAGATTTGGGAATCTCAATGGATATGTATGGTATGAGGGAACAACTTCAGTCTGCCCTAGATGATCTTGAGAAATCTCACTCTGAAGTCAATAACCTGAGGGAAAGACTCAAACAAGATGATGATTTCATAAATGAACTCAAAGAAAAATTGAGTATTTCTATGAAAAAGAGAAAGGAACTACTTCAACAATTAACAAATCAAAGTGAAGCCAATGATACTAATAAAGATCTAAATGAGAAAAACAAGTTATGTGAGAAGCTATCAAAAGAGGTCATTATGGTGAGACATGAAATGGAATCAGGGGTTATGAAATTCACCCAAGAAATTGAAGAGAAAAGAAAAATTGAAGATAATCTAAAACAATATCACAAGGAGAAGTCAGAAGACTGCCACAAAATGGATAGAATAATCAAGTATTTGGAATCTAATCTTGAAGATGCTAGAGATAATGAAGAACAACTTGAGAATCAGATAGACACTCTTAAAAAGGATCTTCAAACAACAAATGAATACAAAGAGAAATTCAAGATAAGCTCTTCTCAACTTGAAGTTCTTTTTGAAAGTGAAAAAAGGGTAGATGACAAGCATGGCTTGGGATATGAGAAAGGTGAAAGCTTTGGATCCGGTCAGAAGAACTTTGGATCAGGAAACTCAAGATACAGGCCTAGAAGACCTCTGGTAAGACAACCAAATGCTCAAAGATATCCATCCTTCAATGGATACTGCTACAACTGCAATAACTTTGGTCATAAAGCAAATAAGTGTAGAAGAAGAACGAATCAGACTAATTTATCCTTCTCCAGACAGTGCTTCAACTGCAAAAGGTATGGTCACAAATCCCATGAATGTAGGAATATGCAAATAAATAATTCATTCAATGGTAGATGCTTTGCATGCAATAGAATGGGACATATGCCCAATCAGTGCAAATCAAGAGCATATCAGTCAAAAATGCAAAGAAATGTTGTTTGCTACAATTACAATAGATCTGGTCATATTGCCAAATTCTACAGAAGTAAGAATCAGGATAAAAGGGGTCCAGTGCATCAAAATCAAAATCAAGACAAAGGAAAAGGAAAAGTGAATGCAGATGAAGTTCAAAGGGAGATGAACAAGATTTAGGTGAAGAGAAGTACAGAAAATGTTGGGGATGGATCCGCACTAGAATCTAGTGCTGATATTCCTTTTGAAAATTAAATAGATGAGCTCTAACTCAAGGGGAGACACAAAGAAAAAAATTTCCCCCAGCCAGTCAATTGGTGCCTAAATTTGGCACATGGAATCCTGTGGATTAAAGGGTTCTAAGAGATATATTTAAAGTAATCCTCAGTAAAATATGAAAGATCCGCAAGAAGCTTTGAAGAGTTTAATCATCCAAGATTAATCCAGTTTGACAGGCATCTAACAAAAGCAGGATTTTCATAGTTTGATCCGGTGTGATTCTAAATTGAAATATCTTGATCTATGGATAAATGGAATCATTCAAGGAAAGGAGATAAATTGTCAATAATCACTGAAAATAGCTCTAAGTACATCTCAGTGATCCGAAAAGATCTCTCTTAGGATAAGGAGAACAAGGCAACTAGAATGACTTAAGTTGTGCATTTATTACAATATGAAATTAGGGTTTGTGCAGAGATAAAAGGGTTCCTTTGCTCATCATTTGCACATTTACATTCAAGAAGAAGACAAAAAGAGCTCTACAAACAAGTTTTCTTCAACCCTCTCAAGGATGAACCACAGAATTTGATTCAACTGGCAATCTTTTTGGCTCATAACATGAACCCTAGAAGTATAATAAGGTATTTCCACTCTTGAGCATCTCTCTTTGAATCTTTTGATGATGGCTACTCCAAATGTTGTTAAGATCACTGATAGGCCGCACCCTAAGTTTAAGAAACATCCTTACAAATCCCTAGAAGTTGATCCTCTAGGTGCTTTCTCAAGCATTCCGCATGGGGTTCTACATGTAGAAGATGTTAGGGTATACATTCACACCAGTATTGAGGAATTTGGGGAATCCAAACTGATGGATATATACCATAAGGAATTAATAGATGAAACATTTGAACTTAAACCCCAATAGAAGGCCATCCGGGATAAGCATTTTGGACATTGCATCCATTTCCTGTGTTTTGTAGAAGATGAATGGGTCCGGTATGTTCTGAGAAGAATGCATGACAACTTCATGTGGTTGATGAGGCCATTTAAGATCACAAAAGATGCCATTAGGGTGGTAACCGGATTGCACTCATCTGGTGGGTTGCTTGCTCTGAAATTAGTCAAAAACCAAACTGTGAGTGAGGCTACCGGATCAAAGTTTGACAAAAGGGCAATGACAATAGAAGATATTATAGATCTAGACATCAAATTTGCCTCTGATTATTGGCTACAAAATATATCACTCCAGCAGGGAGAATTCTGTATCTGGAACAGCAATATACACTGCTTATCAGATGCTAAGGGAAAATGTTGATTATGATCTTTGTGAGCTTCTCCTGAACCAACTGTTAGAGAATTTATAGAAAATAAAGAAGGATAAGAAGAATTCTTTTAATTGCAGTGGCTTGATACTCTGTCTATTCTTTTACTACATGAATGAGCTACCTGGATCCAGTGGTTGGATATGGCAAAATGACAGACCGGTTGCCATACAAATCAAAGATTATATGGTGATGCCAAGGCTCAAAGCACAGCTCTCTGGGGATATTTCAAGAATTTCCAAGGTATGATGTACGCCAGAGAAAGAATTCCTCAGACATTAGTTGAAAAATATAAAGATATAGTGGGTTTTATGGTGGACACTGATCAATGCCTAATGGAGGTAGTAGAGCCCAGAATAGTCTAGATTATGCCAATGGGCTATGAGGTGGATGAGAAAATTTTGGAACTGCATGTCCAACATCTACTAAGTCAGCCTAAGGACCCTAAGGTAGAAAGGTTTGGCACCTTCCAAGAGTTGAGTGTAAAAATTCATGTTGAACTGAGACAGCTTGAAATCAAGAGAAAGGTGAGAAGGGAAGTAGAAGAAGTTGCCAAGAGATATGGGATATCAAAGGAGGCAGTTGATGCCAATAGAGAGAAGGTAGAAAGGGCAGAGAAAGAAAGGCAAGAAGCAGAAAAAGAAAGTGCTCCAGTAGAAGCCCCCTCCTAGACTAGATCCTCAAAGGGATCTACACCTGCCACTACTAAGAGCCCAAAAGCCTCAAAATCAGAAGCAAAGTCATCCAGAAAAGGAGAAAAGAGAACAAAGACAAAGGCCACAAGGTCATACATAAGCCAAAAGGATGATGAAGAAACATAATCTGATGAAGAAGTTAAGAAAATGAGGAAGAAGAAAACATCTGAGAAATCCTTTGCCGATAAACATATAGAAGAAAAGGTAGAAGAATTTGTTGAAAGGCCTACTCACTCCATTGAGGATATCATCAAGGCAGTCACTGTGGATGGAAATTTGCAACCAATGACAGAATTCTATGATGAATATAGTGAAGCTAACCAGAAGATCTTGCAAGATGCTACAGTCAGGTATCTAAAAATCTATAATAAAGCATTCGTTGAAATCATATCTCTAATTCCCAAAAGCCTAGAGAAGGAACTTGAAATGAGAAAGAACAATGCCAAGGAAAAGGATTTGGAGATCCAAGACAAATAGCTATTCATCTCTATCCTTCCATCACTCCAAAACAAATGAACATGATCTTCAAGGATTGCAAGGATGAGTTTTGGAGAAAAGCAAGAATAAATCAGCTTATGCTTGGAGAGACTGATAAAGTGGCAAAAGAAAATAAAGACATCCTCCAGAATGCCTTCATGAGATTCAATCTCCCTGTTATAGAGGACATAGATGATGAACCTACTAAGAAAAATGCAGAAGATCCAAAGGAGATAAGTGAGGAGAGGACTAAGGACTTGGATTCCTCTATTCTGGAAGAGGAAGTCCATGAAGAAGAAAATATCTCTCTTCCGGATCCCCCTGCTGACTCTAGAACTGAAGGAGAAGAAAGAAAAGAAGAGAAAATCAGTCAAGAAAAAGAGGTAGAGGGAAGAGAAGAAGATCAAATAGAGAAGACCCTGGGTGACAGCTTTGAGGCTGTAGAAGGAAAGAAGACTGTATCTCTAGCAAGAGACACTGTAGAAGAAGTTAAAGACTTCCTGACCAAAGAAATGATGGAATTAGATTAACCGGAGCTATTCCAATGACCACTTAATTTTGGCTCTCTTTCCAGTCCAGACAATGAAGGTAGCATCTTTTGCTCAAGCCAAAGCAAAAGAAAAGCTTCTAAAGTCTCACATGGAAGACTATGAGCTAATAGAGATTGCATCTAGTGTGTTGGAGAAGATCATGCCATCCTTCCAGAAGGATCCTTCGGCCTCTTCATTTGGTAACTTGAAATCTCTTGTTAATTCTATTAGCACAAATTTTGATTCTTTGGAGAAATCAGCAGAAGAGAAAGTCTTGAAAGAGTTTTTGGGTAAGAGATTCTCTGAAGTACAAGGACTTAGAAAATGATAGGAGAAATCTGGATATTGGGATAAAGAGCCTAGAAAATGCTCTTAAAGATGGTGGAGAAATATATAATTTTTGTCTATCCTGGTCTAAAGTGACAAAGGATATTGAGAAGAAGGTGAAAGAATAAGAAGATAAGCTGTCAAGTTTATCTTAGAATTTTGATCCTCTCACCTCATCCATCATGAATCAAGAATGCCAGGCTATTGCCACTATGAATGAGATAAAGAGGCTGGAGAAGTAGAAGAAGAATAGAATAAGCAGAATGAGTGAACTAAGAGGGATAATTATCCCTAAGTTAGAGGCAATACATGAGACTCTAATTGATGCTTAGACTACAACCCAGACCAGTGATCTAGTAGACTTAAAAAGGGCAGAAGCTTTTGCCTTTTTGTTGAGTGGCCACATTTCAATTTTGGACAGGATGAAGCAGAGTTGGATGATAGAAGTTATACAGTTGAAGACCACCTTTGCAGATATACTTAAGTATATGTAAGTATAACTTGTATATATACTTATGCAGCTATGTATAGGCTAATTTTTGGAAATTTTGGTGTACAGATTCTACCCTTTGCCATTGATGTCAAAGGGGGAGTGAGGAGTAGTGAAAAATGTGGAATCTAGGTAAGGGGGAGCTCCGATAAATGTGTACATAAGATAGAGCATCAATCAAGGGGGAGTGTGTTATAACACTTAGTCATTTTTCACTAAGTGTTGCCATCAATCCCAAAGGGGGAGATTGTTGGCAAGAGACACTATGTGGCTTCATGAGTGTTTTCATTGATGGAAACAAAGTCCATCCCACTCATCCACAACACATAGTATGTCTATACCGGAAGTCAGATTGAAGAGTGTTTTGGTCCGATGAACAAGAACAAAGCATTCAGCAAGGTCCGACAGTCAGGTCCGGATCTCTTAAAGGAAGTATCTCAACAAAGTGCAGACTTGGGGAAGTCAAGAGGAGTACCATGAATATTACACTCTAGAGATTGAGCCTCCAGTGATGAAAGAGTGAAAAGATATGAGTACCTAAGTGTTGGGTTCCTGTTTGGCAATGTAGACTAAGGAAGAACTAATCGGTAGAGCATCAGACCTTAATCCGGATAAGAAATTGATGGTGATTAAGTTTCTTGAGGGATCATTCATGGTTGGCCATCATGATTGATGACTTCTATAACTATCTTTTTGATACGCATCACTTAGTAAGCATGGATTCAGTCGAAAGACCAGAGTTTGGGAAAATCTTGAGTATTCCGGATGCTGACTAGAAAGATGTTGAAATCCTTTGTGCAGATATATATACCTAATGGATTTCAATGTGAAGGTGTGTGTGGTGTAAGAGTGTGTGCGAAGAAAAGCAAAGAGCAGTGTGGAAGCAGTTATACAAATCTGGTATGTAACAAAATAATAGCACTAAGCAGAGGAAGAATGAAGTGTAGCAAATCAGTATATTGAGCCTAACTGGAACTGAACTCCAACATATGTGGATGCCTCTGATCAGTTCAGACACCTGGTTACTTTCTATATACCTTGTAGATAGTGAGTCTGTTGTAGGCAGTGAGCCCTAATTGGCAAATGCCATTTTGTACTTCTATTCTTTTAACAAAGAATACAATCTTGGGCTAGTCACCCCATGGTTTTTCCCTTAACAGGGTTTTCCACGTAAAAATCCTTGTGTTATGTGTGTTGATTTCTTTTCTGCTCTCATATTTATGTATGCTTAAATGTTTTGATACTGTACTAATTGTTAAAGAAGAAGAGAAAGTTAAATTATTTAAGATAACTAATTCACCCCCTCTCAGTTATCCACCTTTTTCCAACAAATTTGACATACAATATGTGGATTGAAAGGCCATAAAAGGATAAGTTATTGTTGATCAGTTAGCCGCAACACCTATCACAGATATTCATCCAATACATCTAGAGTTCCCTGATCAAGAATTGTTCAATCTAACTTCACCAACATTGTGGCAACTATATTTGAATGGATCTTACACACAACATGGATCAGGAGTAGGGATATTGTTTATTACCCCTCAAGGAGATTGTATCATGAAGTCATACAGAATTACATTTCCATGTACCAATAACATAGTAGAATATGAAGCTTTAATCATAGGATTACGCATGGTAGTACAATGGGCTATCAAATAGTTACAGGTCTTTGGTGACTCTCAATTAGTTATCAAACAAGTCTTAGATCAATATCAAACAAAAGATGAGAAGCTTCTTCCATATCAAGAAGTTCTATCCATCTCATGAAGTTCTATCCATGAATCTCAGCTATCCCATTAAAACAAAAAAAAAAATCCATCTAATAGTGAAAACCACTTTGTGGCACTTTGGATAAAAAAAATATATATAGTACAAGATAAATAATTCATCCTCTAGTGAAAACCTAGTAAACAGGTGCCTTGGATAAGTACCATAGTGAAAACCTGGCAAACAGGCGCTATGTGTAGCGACCAGCTTCCATCTTTCACTTCCTTCATTTGATCACAGCTTTCCATAACATTCATAATCCACCATCCTATCCTACATAATCCATATCATAATCCACTATCTTTCCTATCTATACATTGTAAACCATTATCCCTTATCCACCCGTAATAAAAGCCTTTCCATCCTTGCCTCTACCATGCTAGCTTTTATAGTTTGGACTTCGTTGGGGTAAAGATATCATTTGGCACCCTAGCATCTTATTTACACAAACACATCCATTGCAGCTTCTCCATAAAAAAACCTCATCCCACATTGGGGGCACTTGTTGAGCCTCATTTGGAAGTGGATACTAATAGCTCTAGCTCATAACATAGCAAATGCCCAAGCTCATAACACAGCAAACATTCAACTTCAAACACAACACACATCCAAATTCAAACATGGCAAACATTTGGAACGAGGACCAACATCTTAGCAATCAATCCAAGCTCGAACATCATCAAAAACATCATCGAAAACATCAAACATATCAAAATTCAAAAAAAATCAAAACATCACAAAAATCCAAGCAATAAAGTTGATCCTTTGACATCAACCATCAGCATAATAAGTAAGAACTACAGAACAACTCTATCATTTAAAGCCTTGATCCCGTGGATACAAGGTATGTAGGCAATCTGAGATGCGAAGGAAGCAATCTGATTCAGGCAAAGATGATAGCCCCTCCTTTCATCATCCATCTTTCATCTTTCTTCTAATCATCCTCTAATCTTTCATCTCACTTTCTTTTATCTTTCATCACTTATATCATTAATAAACCCAGAACTACATATTCATCATGTGTCATCACCATCGTAATGTGCTTTGATTCCTTGGATACAGAGTATGTAGGCAGTTTGGAATACAAAGGAAGTATCTAGTACTCAAGCACAGACCATCCACCTCTTCCTCATCTTCTTTCATCTTCCCTCTTCTTATCTTTGACTAGCTCAAGCAGGAAGTAGACTATGTGTATCAGTGAAAGCTCAAGCACTTTAACCAATTAGGGATAAGCCAGAAGCTATTTGTCCACATGCCTTAAGCCAACAATTGCTATAGCTTTTTATCAACATCTTTAGCCTTCAACAGGATGCAACTTTCCTCTCAACAAGGCGCCATCTTAAATCCATCAAAGAGCACTTCAATTTGGCAAGAGAACATGATGACAATATCTTTTGTTTTATTTTTTGATTTATCTTTTGTCCCTTTCTTAAGCCTAATCAAGATTGCCTTGATCTATCATATCTTAGTATGTTGTGATGAAGTAGGAAATGGGGCATGGTCATATTGCTTTCATATGATGTGTCTGCAGGATGATCTTATTCTCTTCCTATGTGTATTGGTATCTTGTATGTGTTGGGATTAGCATCTTGCATATCAATATCTCTAGCATCTGAGAAGCTAAATAGTCTCTTATGCATTTGAGACTATTCTATGCTAGGACTAACTCCATACATATAACCATCAAGGTGTCACTATGTGTAGTGGAGATAAGCTCAAACCATTGCTTGTAGCATCAAAGTCCATCTCAGAACACTAGCTTCTATTCATATCTTGTGTATGTTGGCTCAACACCTTGACCTCATATGTTCTAACAAAATTGTAGTATGTTAGTTTTACATTGGATATCTCGACACCTTGGTCTTCTATAATCTAGTGTATAACATCCATATGCTATGTCAAACATAAGGATTGCATTTCTTTTAATTCTTGATCAATTACTTTCAAAAGCTACCATACCATCTGTCCATTCCATTATATGCCTATGTAGTCCTCAACCAAGATCAATCTTTCCTCCATCGTTCTTTTCTACATCCCTATCCTGCAAAACAAGTGTGTTAGACATATCATTATTATTACCATATATATATATATATATAAGTCCATATCATATCATTACCATCTACATATTTGCATTATCATCAGCATAAGACATTTCTATTATTTCCATGTGAGCATTCATATCATTTGCATCCATATAAAACATAAACAAAAAATACAAAACTGCATAAGCATCATAACATCACAACACAAATGCATCCATAATAATTACACCATCATAGCACCAATGCTATCATATATATATATATATATATATATATATATATATATATATATATATATATATATATATATATATATATATATATATATATATATATATATATATATATATATATATATATATATATATATATATGTCAATGTACAAGTCTCTACAAATACAACATGGGCTATCCATGAGCCATCAAAATAATATATGTACAATCAACCCATAGGCCTCATCATGATACAATAATGTACAACACTAGCAAGGTAGTCCTAGTGACTACTAGCAGCCCCCTCTCCCTATCCACTGCTAGGTCCTGCACCTAGTCAACCATCTCTAGGAGGTCCCATAACTGAAGCCACAAATCGTGATCCACCTGTCCTTCGAGAAGCTTATAGCCTCTGTCCAACCCCTAATTCTTCTATACCATCCCCATTTATCCCACCCAACCCTCATTTTCTTCGTGTTAGCCTTGTTTCTAGCCTTTCATCTTATCGCGAGACAACCCAACCTTTCTTAGTTAGCCTGGTTTACCTCTTGAGGGGGCATCACCTACCAGTTACACTAGGGAATAACCTTGTTTATCAGGAAAATTATTGTATCTTCTTTGACACAACGCTCTAACGAACATTGTATCAAAGAGGGGCAAAATGTAGACACCCAAAATTGACCTAATTATCATTAGCATTCAAATATTGTATTATTTACCATCTACATTTGTCTAACACACTTGACCAATGTCCCTATCACTTATTTCTTCTATTAATTAAATAAATTTATATTTATTTAATTAATTCATTAGCTATTTCTTCTATTTTCTCTAATATATAATTAAACAATCTTTAATTATTTAATTATATTCTTTCTATCTATTTTAATTAAATAAATCTTATTTATTTAATTAAAAATCCATTCACAAACCCACTTTCTAATTAATTAAATAAATTTTATTTATTTAATTAATTTCTTCTTATCATTTATCTTCATCAGTCAGCATGTGTGCCTCTTTCATTTAAAAAAGATAAGTGGTACTACATCTTTTATTTAATATCTTTCACATGTAGTACTTTTTATGTACACAGTCACATATGAGCCTTATCTTCCCTCCACTTGTCATGTACACATTCACCTATGACTATCCTTTAATCTTATCCATTCACATAGCCACCAAATCTACACCATTGATTGATTTTGGTTGAGGTCTATATAAACACCCTCTCATTCCATACTACATCTATCCAGCATTCATATAGCATCTACATTATCATCTTGAGCATTTTAGCATCCATCTAGCTTATTATCACTATCATCCATCCATTATGGCAACATTTATCTTCATAATTGTTCATTGTTGAAGAAGCAATCTACATCATAAACAAGGAATCATACAATCTAGGTGATATTGTTCTTGAATTTCATGCTTTTGATTTCATTTGGATTAGATTCTTTGATGATGGTAGGGTTAGGTTTTCATGGATATGCTTGATCTTATTGACCTAATTTTTACCTATCACATACTTTGTTTTCATAAGCTATCATGAAGTTTGATAAAAAATGTGATGGTATGGTTGGATGCCATACCCTTATTTGTGCATAGTCAAGTCTAAAGTTTTGAGAAGACAACATATGTTACTCCAGAAGTGTCAGTTTGTGAATGTCTTGAGGTCCTCTGAAATGTGAGTAAGAATTGATACATTTTTGTGTGTACTCCTAAGAAGAAAGTATTTAGACAAGTTAATGACAGTGCAAGTATGTGCTATATCATAGTTAGGGGGGGTAAAGAATTGTTCCAGATTGATCAAAGTAGTAGTGTGCAATTGTGTGTAGTGAAAGAGATGTGATGACCTTTGCCATTGATGTCAAAGGGGGAGAGAGATCATGTAAAAAACTCAGGGGGAGAAAGAGTTCATATGTGTAAAGAGAAAGGGGGAGAAAGTGATTAATGTAGAATCTTGTCTTGGTGGTTTTTCACATCATTGTTGCCATCAATGAAAAAGGGGGAGATTGTTGCAAGTATGTACTAATTAGTGTTGTCATTGATGTCAACATGTTTGCGTTGTCATTGGTGCCAACTATGTCTTCTGATATTGTTGTTATTTGAGAGATTGAGTTGTCATGTTAACGACACCATCTGAGGTTTTTCTCCACATTTCCTCTATGTTGAAGACCAGAGGATGAGATTTTGATATGTTTTAGAGAAGTGTTTGAAGATGCTAAATCCATAATTTGGTGGTCTGGATCGCTGTGAAGAAAAAGTTATATTCACCAATTTGAAGACTGTGCCTGGCACGGTTTGCAGCGTGACAAGGAGAAAGTATTTTACTCTGTATTTCTCCGTAGTTTTGATTTTGGTCTTGCAGTTCTAGACTTAATTTTATAAGGTCCTTAGCTATCTTCCTGCCAAAGGATTTGTGATTTTGTGCTCTAGAAAGCAAGTTATTGATTAGCAGAGTTTGACAATGTTTGTTGTGAAGCAGTCTGTGATATATCTTCAAGTGATATTTGTTGTACTCAAGTGAGATCTATTGCGGTTGGATTTGTTGGCTCCCAAGTGATTCTATTTTCTTCATGGATGTCTCCATAATGTACTAAAGGCATGTGTTTGATCCGCAAGCTATAATGAAGTTCTTGGAAGTGTGTATTCAAGTATTCTTCGTGTTTGCACAAGTTGGGCCTACTTGGTTGCTTACACTCCTTGCAGATATGGTTCATGGATTGAGGAAGTGTATTGAAGCGTGTGGAGATGTATTTGGATCAGAGATAATTCATGAATTATTCCTCCTTCATTCGATTACTTAGCAAATTTGTTTAGGTCTAGACTTAATCTGAATTATGCATGTATGCCAACCTTGGAGAAACTTCCAATGGTTGTAGATTGTATTGCCAACCTTGATGAATGTTCCAAGGTTGATGATCGGTATAAATATATGTGATGAATTTGTGAGTGGTGTGTGAAAGTGTGAAGATGAGAAGATAAAGTGTGTGTATTGTAAAGACAGAGTAGAAGAGATATATTGCGCTTCAATGAAACCAAACTTAGACATGTTGTAGATGCTACTATATTAGTTCATGGTAGTGAGCCACCCATCTTGGGAGTGAGCCACTACCTTGGCAATGAGCCACCCCATTGTCAGTGAGCCACCATTTTGCAATGAGCCACCCTCTTGGCAGTGAGCCACCTTTTGGACATTGAGTCCTTCCCAGTAGTGAGCCCTAGGAAGTGAGCCCTAAGACAGTGAGCCTCTTCTTATTCAGTATTGTTACTAAATTATATTGTGACCTAACACTCACCATGGTTTCTCCATTTTTATGGTTTTCCACGTAAAAATCTGATGTTCATGTGTGTATGATTTTGATGTGTCTAAGTTCTATTTCTGCATCTCATATTTAATCTTCATAACAGATTAAGGAATTAAAGTAAGTGAATATGAAAGTGATTTTTGTTTAAAGAGGTTAAGGTTTTTGATACAACTGATTCACCCCCCTCTCAGTTGTCTTGTGCCTTGAATAGGTTCAGTAAAATGGGAATTTGCCAACAAGGTGGAAATAGGTGCAAAGGACGGTAGGTTCAAAGATGCCAACTTTTGTTGACTAAGCAGTGGAAAAAGTAGCGAAAGTTTGGAAAAATGGTATTTTTGCCAATAAAGGGTAGAAGGAAGCAAAAAACAACTCAAGTTTACAAAAGTTCACTTTTTCTAATAAGACAATTCAAAGAGGAGATAAAGATGAGTTCGGCAAAGTGGGTTTTTGCCGATAAGCATGAAAAGGCACCAAGTAAGTAAAGTTTGGAAAACTAAAGATTTTTTGATAAAAGGCAAATAGCTCCCAAGTTCTAAAAAGATAAAAAATTGCCGATAAGTTTGAAAATGAAGATAAAAGTGAAAGTGAAGATGGAACAAAAGTGAGAGTTTGGCAAGGTGGTTTTTTGTTGATAAGGTGAAAATGAAGACGACAAGCAATTGATGAAATTTGTTGATGGTACAAGTTCTTCCTCGATGAATTTGCCAATGAGGAAAAATTGGAATGTAATTTATCAAAGCCTCTTATTTGGAAATGTCTTTCTTCCGATTTTTCCACCATGAAAGCATTAGGTTGCAAAAATACAACATCAGGATAGTGGCTAGAATAGTGTTCACCATCAATGAGCAAGTATAAAATTTAATAGGGGGATGGTGTGTTTCAGCATCCATACTCTCTCTAGGTCCTCTCAAGGACATAGGTCAGTTCACATGGCATGGGTGCCCAAGAAATTTTTTGACCTTTCTAAAAAATGCATGGGCTTCCTTGTGTTTTGCTAATTCTTCTGACTATGGTCGTGGGCTTACATACAATGTAGCATGAGCTGCTTTTTGACCAATCTTTCCAATGCCCATGACTAGGTGGCTATATATACATGTTTGAATGATATTCTCAGGGTTGGTCTCTTAGCCAATTGTCTGGTCTAGGAGAGCCTAAGGAGTTTCTCTGTCATCAACACATGATTTGGTCTAGTTTGTTAGTGAAGGGATATATTTAGTATTGTGTAGGAAGGTTTTCTATTCCAGATTTGAATGTAGTGAATGTCTCCATGGGAGTTTGTAATGATTTTGGTATATATGTAATCGTAGTTATGTATTTTCCTTTGCCACATTTGTTGGTATGAGTGTAACAGGTGTTTGGAGATGTGTGACAATATCTAAATAAATACAAGGCTTTGTATTTGCCATCATTTTGTTATACAAGAATCACTACAGTCTTGTTTTGAGTTATTAAGTATGTTCATTGTATGAAAATCTATTAGAAAGTCATACGTAAATGTATGTCTAGTTCTGATGATCCATTACTCTGTATTTCTTTTCCTCCTTGCATTATGTGACTATGTTTCCTAATAGAATAGGCACCGGTCCATATTGGATAGAGATTAAACATTTTTTATAAATCGAACAAATCATTCACTTGTGGTTCAGGGTAAAAACCATCTTTTCTATGCATGCACATTCACATAGTTGAATTAGCTTAATGAGAGGCTTGTGCAGCCAGTTTGTCTTGATCTAGTGATAACTTTAGGGATCAAGTGTGCATTGGGTATTGCTGTGTATGTTTATTTTTATTTCATTTCATGCCTCTAGGAATATCCCTCCTAGGTCTAGCTGAGCTTGAAGAGCAAAGGAGTTTACCAACTCCTGTAGTTGGCCAAAATTCCCCTTTACTTGCTGATAAAACTTTTCCTTTTACCTTAACAACAATCCCTGGCCTGGGTGTTTTAGGAACATTATAGAGTTTTAGGTTGCAATTGTTTGGGAACCAAGAAGTCCCTTATGGAGAGTCACATGCTAGAAAACCCTGAATGTGGAAGAACAATTCGTAGTAAAAGGTAACATACACCATGATATTATGTGCCCTCACATGATTTGAAAAACCTCCATCTTATGACTATCTTTTATAGGACTATGTATAATTGTATAAATCGTACATGATAGTCTTTGTTGTTCCTTCTCCTTGATCACTAGACTTAACAATCTTGAGCATGGACCATTTCAAATCTCAACCACTGTGGCTACAAAACTCATATTACAATGAGAGGGTATGTGACAATATAAAAAGATCTCCAAATGAATAATTTTTTTGATAGGTGTAGATCAGGGAAAATCTGAGAAGAAGCATGAATCATCATTAGCAACCACAAAACTATCTAAGTTCAAGCTACAAAGCCCTAATCCAACAATGAAGCACAAGATGAACAAAGAAATCAAAAGATAAAAATAATAGTATCTAAATTCCTATGTCAAAGTTGATTCTCCTCCATTGCTCTTCTCAATTTTGCTCTAAATTGCTCTCATATTTGCAACATGCAAGAAATATGATAAACTCAATGTGAATGGTAGAAAAATCTTGAAGATTATGATTATGGTTAGCTCTGAAATGAAGGTGAAAGCTTTCTTTTATATAAGTATTGGATTTGAATGAATGGTAAGGATTGAAACGTAAATTAAGTGATGTTTACGACTAAGATTGAAGATAAGTCGTGGTATGACAAGTGTGCGGATAAGAATACAACTGACCTAATTTAAATAATAAAATGATTTAAATTAGTTGGTAGTGTGACAAAGCATTAAATGAAAGTTGTAGTATGGTTGTAGTATGATACATAATTCAAATAAAAATTACTAAAATTATGAAAGATGGACATGTGTGTGAGGCCTACCCTTTTCATTTCCGTTCATGTGACTATTTACCTCACTGTTACTGATACTTTTATACTTGTGGGACTGTTGATCCCGGATTCCCTAACTTTTAGACTTTATTATGTTAATGAAAAACTAATTGGGTGATGTTAGATAGATGTTTATTTTATAGGAAAACTAATTGGGTGATGTTAGATAGATGTTTATTTTATAGGAAAACTAATTGGGTGATGTTAGATAGATGTTTATATTATAGGAAAAACTAATTGGGTGATGTTAGAAAGATGCTTTTATTAAGAGAAAACAAATTAGGTGATGTTAGATAAATGCTTGTTATTAAGGGAAAACTAAATTGGGTGATGTTGGATAGAAAATTGTTTGAAATTCAATCTTGGGAATGGATGTTTGAAATGTGGAAATTAGAACCTAATTGCATTGTAACCTTCCATATGTTTATGTGAACTGTGAAATTGTATGGGGATACATGTTTTAAATTGCTTCGGCTAGGATATTTATATGTGGAATTAACTTTGCAATTGAGTGTGCAGGTATTTCTAACAAACTACAGATACTGGAGATCATCCCACACCTTATGTTACAATCCCTTGTGAAGCTGATCTGGTTCCACGAGGAACCAAGATCAACTCTGTGTTTGATGTAATGTTGTAATGTTGTTTTGCATGAGGTTGAATAGGTTAGGTCTACCCTCTTGTAAATTTGAATTATGATATGTGTTGTAAGAATTGTCTTTGGATTTCATTTTTTAAATTTTAAATTTTGAAGACCCTTTTCTTGTGTTTTAACTTGACCCTGGGTGTCCTAACTAGGTTAAAATTGACCCTGGGTTATACCCCATGTGTCTAGGGTCCCTTTTGACTTACGTAACCCTTGGTAAACCTCCGTATGGTCACCTTAACTTCACACTGAAGTTAAGTGACGAATTTGGAGGCATGGGAGGGATAGGATGAGTGGTACCAACACTCAAGCCCATCCCTTTTTAGTTCCCAAGGCTAGAGATGACTCCAAGATCCATCAATTGTGGAGGACTTGACTTCAAGTCTCTCTCACAATTGGTGAGAGTCCCCATGGAGTTGTGTGGTCCTTCATGAGAGGAAAGGAAGGGGAGACATGTGTCACCCTTTCCCTCTCTAACTCCCCTTTTCTCTCCCATGTGTTGGAGAGAGGACATGTGGTAAGGGGGTGAGGAAGACTTTGGGGATGGGTGAGTGACATGTGTCAACACCCATCCCTTGGGACACAATAGTAGTTGGGAGGAAGAGTGAGGAGGTGACAAGTGTCACCTCCCCATTCCTCTAAGCTCATGGAATGGGCTTATTTTAATCCCACATGGGATAAGGTGAGGGGTTGTTGAATTTTGGAAATTTTTATTATTGGAAATTGTTTTGGGAAAAAGGATAGAGGGAGTTTGGTGGCTTAGATGGAGGAGATTTTAGAGGATCTCTACATCAACTTCTTCCATTATAGGGCTTTTTAAGGTTGGTTTTCAAGGCTAAGGCCTTTCCCTTGTAATTCAATTTTGCTTGTATGATGGATGTGTGAAATGTATTTTGCTTGTGTGGTATTTTGTTATTATGGGAGTTTTTATTAGGGTGTTGAAAGAGCTTCTCCCACTTGGGAGAAATTATTGTCAAGTGTGGGGTAGGGGAGGAGAGATCCTCCTCGAGGTCATTGCCTTGTTTTAGGATGTTGAAAGCCTTGAGGGCATTTGTGTAATTTTGAGTAAATTTGTCACATGGCTTGAGAGCCAAAATATGAACTCCTTTGAAATTTTTGTTAACAAGTTTGGCTTGAGGCCATGAGAAAATTTGTCTTGAAATATTTTGAAGGGTGGCACTCTAGAGTTGAGTGTGTCCACTCTACTACCCCTTTTGAAAACTCACCTAGATTTAATTTGTGTGTGTGTAAATATCCATGGGTGTATTTTGTGTTTTAGGATGTTGTTTTGCCTTGTTGTGAAGTGGTTTTAGAATACCCTAGGTGTGTGGATGACCTCCCTAGCTCAGGGGTGACCCTCTTGCGGGTCTATGGTAGGGAGGAGAGCAAGATGTGTGGTGTTTTCTTCCCTTGTGTGATATGCAAGTTTCTTGGAGCATAATGTAAAGTTAGAGAAGTTTTCTTGTCTTGGGAAAATATTTTATTTTCCTTTACTCTTAAGGCTCTATAGAAGAGCTTGGTCTTATTAATGACTACATCCTTGTTGATTTTAAGAGGAGAACCTCTCTCTCTCTTGTTGTAAAATTTGGTCTTCTTGAGTTGGGAGAAAATCCTCTTTCAATGTATTGATAGTTTTAATTATAGTGTTTAATAAAATTTTACCATTTATGGAATTATGAAGAAAGGAAAATTGATTTTTAAAAAGGATATTAAATTTGTATATGTCCTAATGCTTCTAATAGTAAAGTTGTGGGTTTAAATTTTAGAGAACAAGAAAATTAGCAATTTAGTCCTATGAAAAGAAAGAATTTGTTGTTGCTATAAATTTGAAAGTGTTTGTCTATTTGCAATGTTCTTTCCTTAAGAGAAAAATTATAAGCAAATGAATTATAACATTCCATTGAAT
The DNA here is from genome assembly GCA_027924645.1 of Cunninghamia lanceolata. Classification (NCBI taxonomy): domain Eukaryota; kingdom Viridiplantae; phylum Streptophyta; class Pinopsida; order Cupressales; family Cupressaceae; genus Cunninghamia; species Cunninghamia lanceolata. Next base: position 1,000,754 of record BSBN01000754.1, read on the forward strand.
TTTTTTTTGTAAATGAGTTAATTGCCATATAGAAATTTGATAACAAATATATATATATATATATATATATATATATATATATATATATATATATATATATATATATATATATATATATATATATAATAATAATAATAATAATAAATGTGATTGCATAATTTACAAGTTTGTTAAAATAGAAAATCTATGAGTATAAAGTAGGAAAGTTAGAGTTAAAAATAGTTTAATTTGATTATGTGTTTTAAAGGTTATGTTTACAAGAATTAAAAAGAAAAAAAAAAAGGTAGACTGATTTGAGCATTTTGATATATTACATTGGAAAAATTCATATATATATATATACATATTTGTTAATTTTATTTATTAAACAAATTGTATTTTTTTATGCGACTGTGAAGATATTATGTATATATACATATATATATATATTAATAAATTTCATTTAAAATGTTTTTGTGTTTATAAAAGAACATGGCAGAGCGATTGCACTTCATATATTGCAGAGTAGTTTTAAATTTAAAAAAGATAAATAAATACAAATTGGTGGGGGTTCGAACCCCCACTGTCATTGCCATTTTAATGGGTGTGGGGAGGGGCCAGAGCCCCCACCCACACCCCATGTTGTGGGATGTGGGTGGGGGCTCCGTCCCCTCCCCACCCACTCGCCATCCGTTATACTCCGCGGGACCCCCCTGTTCAGATCTGCCCTATTCCACCGCCGTGACCACTCGCCTTACTGCTGCCCGTGGCCTCCGCGCCACCACCACTGTGGTCCCTCCGACCACCACCACCGATCGCTCTGCTCACCCTCCGCCTGATAAACTCAAACCCTGCAACCTCTGGTTTTCTGTCGCCGCGTGATCCCTCTACTCACCCTCCGCCCAACCCTATGGCCTCCACCATTGCCGCCACCACCGCCCTCTATTGCCCCTGCTCAAGCCCAACAAAAAATGAATATGTTAGGTTTTTTTTTGAGTTCAAAATAAAGTATGAAATGAAACAAATAGCTTAGGTTTTATAAAAGAAAACCTAATATTTTATAATATGATAAAATATTAATATATATATATATATATAAATTATTTGTTATAAACTTAAAAAGGGAGGCCATGTTTTTAAATAAAAGGGAAAATATAATAGGGGTTCATTATGGACAAAAGAAAAATATATCTAAAATTTAATAAGAATATATATATATTCTATTTAAAAGAAAATGTATTTCAGAATTTAAACAATTATCCCAAATGAAATACCAAGAAAACGAAAAGAAAAATATATACATTTATTTTAATAAAAGAAAACCTAGAGATATAAATGCAAATAAGCATATATATATATATATATGCTTATTTGCATTTATACAGATATTTATATCTTTATAAATGCAATTAAGCCATCATATGCATTTCATATGTGGCCATTGTAAACTCAACCTGAAGATTGAGTAAACGTCTAATTGAGAAAAATGAGAGAAAAAAGAGAAAGAAAGATAAAAGTGAAAACAAAGGAGAAAATGCGTGGCATTTCTGAAAATAAGGTAAGAGAACTAATTAAGATTTAACCTTCCGTTAATCCTGATTAGGGGCAAAATTAATTCAAACGTTGAATCAAACCTAGAGTGGAAACCTAGGGGACTGCATCAAGCAAAGTTAGTAAACCCTATTTAAGTGATCTGATCTACCAAGAAGTTAGGAATAATGTAAAGGATGCAATGATAACTCTGATTAATAGAGATCTGATCTACTAAAAAATTAGGAATAATGTAAAATATGCAGTGATAACTCTGATTAATAGAGCGTGAAAGAGAGCAAACTAAAATTAAATTTCAGAGAAACAGGGAGAACAAAAGTTCAAGCTTTGTTGAAAATGCTAAAATTAGAAGGAGAATGAAATAATATTAAATTTTAGAAAATGTGAAGGAGAACAGATGATTGAACTTTGTTGAAAAATGTCCCATTAACTTAATCAACGGTATTACCAATGTAATTAATGTGATTAACCTTAGTCAGGAAACCCTTTGATCAGAATAGAGTTAGTACAATAAATCCCACTCATGCCCGTGAGGCGTTATGCTGTCAGATTTTTCTAGAATTTAGGGTTTAGAAGTTTAGTAAGTTTAACCCTTGTAGCGACATTAATCGCATCGCAATGACCCCCTTGTTGGCCTTCTTGCATATGGGTATGCGCATGTGTGCGTATTACTCCGCTGACAACTGTATTGTTTACACCTTAAGCATTCGCCACCGAGCACGCTTACGCGTGCGAGGGGGTTTCTAGGATGACACGTGTGATGCATGTTGTGACTGCATGGGAAATGTCGGCATGACATTTGGTATTAGAGCCCAGTTTAAACACTGGGCATATTTGAGCACGTTATTTATTCTACAACTTTGATTAATTAGTACCTACCTTATTTTGTAGGATGCCTCCCTGACGTGTTCGGCGAGTGTGATCGCGCAACACAGCATCCATTAAGATGCACATTGATTCCTCTGCTGAGGGATAGGGACCCGCAGTCATAGCAGATCCACTAGTACCACAGGCACCACCAGAACCACAGGCACAACCAGTATTAGACATAGGTCCTTAGATATTACAGACATTGTAGGCCATGTTAGAGAGGTTACCGCCAGCTATTCCTGAGCCATGTGATGAGCCTTGCATTGATCCGTGAGAGGAGCCACGTGCTGAGTCGCGTGCTAAGCCACATGTTGAGCCCCACGTTGATCCGTGAGAGGTGCCACATATGGAGCCTTTCATAGAGATACCTGATACTATTGTGGAGGAGGTAGGGTCAGCTTACCGCACACGAAGTAGGAGTCCTCTGAGACTCTCGAGACGAGATGAGACCATGAGAGTAGAGCAGATATATCATGGACCGTATGAGTATGGGTTGGATGAGCCGATTATAGGACTTAGAGATAGAGGAGACCCCATCAAAGACCTGCTTAGGCTTAATCCACCTACCTTTGTAGGAGCTACAGAAGGCACTGTGGCCGAGGCTTAGATTATTAGTCTAGACAGGTGTTTCACCTTGTGACCTTATGGGAGCAACACAAAAGCACAAGTGGCAGTACACCTTCTGAGAGATGCAGCAGCTACTTAGTGGCGCACTGAGGAGTGCAAGCGTCATTTATCCTTAGATACACTCACGTGAGACACATTCATAGAGCGCTTTAATGCATGATATTTGTCAAATCATTACAGACAACGCTGGATAGATGAGTTCCATGACTTACAGCAGAGAGGTCTCATAGTTGCTCAATATGAGAGCTGGCTTATTGAGCTTTCTCGTTACATAGAGTATCTCCATGACGAGAAACTCCTAGTGCACAAATTCATCAGAGGACTGAATCACAGGATAGCAGGACCAGTACGTATGGCAGACCCCTAGACTATGAGTGAGGTTGTCAAAAAGGCTCTTATTGCAGAGGAAATTTAGGGACGAGGGCAGAATTCACGCCCACAGTATCAGGACCATAATCACCAATAGCAGCAAAACTTTCATAGGCCACAATCCACACCACAGAGAGGAGGATTTAATTCCTCATCATTACCTCCTAGGCCTCCACAGTAGCAGCAGTAGCATCTGCAGAGATTGAGACCCCAGCAAAGGGTTTAGGGAGGACATAACCGTGGTTGGCAGCAACAGGGCCCGCGTAGAGATCAAAGACAATAGGGATCATCTGTGGGACCTACGAGGTCTCAGCAGTCTTACAGAGGTTCACAAGGGTCCACTGGATGAATTGGACAATAGCAGTCAGGCAGGACTCAGTCAGGACATTTACAGGCTAGGGGCCCATGTTATGTATGTGGTAGGGCAGGGCATTTGGCCAAAGAGTGTCCACAAGGATTTACAACAGGGGGACAGCCCCTTGCAAGAGGATCTGAGCAGACTGTAGGTGATGTGGGCAGGTCTCATGACATGTTTGCAGACAACCGCCAGGCTGATTTCCAGGCTTCAGTCATTTAGATAGTAGGTATGATTGGGGATTTCCTCATCTCTATTCTTTTTTACTCTGGAGCTACCGACTCTTTTCTATCTTCATCATTAGTGGAACATTGCAGGCTGGTGGCTTCTAGGCAGGACATTAGGTGGGAGGTTGAGTTGGCCTCTGGGGCTAGGATGTCAGTTGATACCTTGGTTAGAGATTGTAAGATCTCCTTAGGTTCCTTCATTACATCATGTGACCTTAGGCTTATGCCATTAGGATCCTACGGTGTAGTTCTAGGTATGGAGTGGCTTGTGGCTCATAGAGCCAAGCTAGATTGTCTCCAGAGGATGATTAATTGCTTAGATGATCATGGCACACCGGTTGAGATAGTGGACATTCGGAAGCCCATGGCTGTTCGTATGATATCCACTCAGTAGCTTAAGCGCTGCATGCGGAAAGGTTATCAGTTGTTCGCTATCATGGTCAGTGATAGATCAGAGGATGAGCCTAAGGCTTCTTTAGATGATCACCCTATCCTGAGAGATTTTTCTGATGTGTTTCCACTGAAATTACCAAGTATGCCTCCACGCAGAGAGGTTGATTTCCACATTGACTTAGTGTTGGGTGCAGAGCCAGTGTCTCGTGCACCCTACTGGATGACTACACATGAGCTTACAGAGCTCAAACTACAGTTAGAGGAGTTACTTGAGAAGGGACACATCTGACCTAGTGTTTCACCTTGGGGCGCACTAGTTATCTTCATGAAGAAGAAGGATGGGTCTTTTCAACTATGCATGGATTACAGGCAGTTGAATAAGGTGACGGTGAATAACCATTATCTTCTACCTAGGATTGACAACCTCTTTGATCAGATGCAGGGAGCCAGAGTGTTCTAAAAAATTGATCTAAAATCTAGGTATCACCAATTACGCATCACAGAGGCAGACATTCATAAGACTATTTTTTGAACCAGATATTGCCATTACGAGTTCACAGTGGTACCCTTTGGTTTGACGAACGCCTCTGAAGTGTTCATGAGTCTCATGAACGGGGTGTTCCGCACTTACCTAGATCGGTTCGTGATCATATTTCTTGATGATATTTTGATCTATTCGCGGACCGAGGAGGAACATGTGGATCATCTATGTTAGGTGTTGCAGTGCTTATGAGAGCAACAACTTTATGGCAACCTAACGAAGTGTGCCTTCTTCAGGACAGAGGTACAGTATTTGGGGCACATCTTATCAGGTGATGGCATCTCCATAGATCCATCAAAGATCAGAGCGATCCAGGACTGGCCAGCACCCACCAGTGTGACCGAGGTCAAGAGCTTTATGGTATTAGCCGGTTATTACCATAGATTCATTGAGGGATTTTCTAGATTAGCACATCCCATCACATCCCTTCAACGGAAAGGGAAATCTTTCACTTAGATTGAGCAATGTGAGAGGGCCTTTGGGATCCTCAAGGAGCATCTTACCAGCACTCCCATATTAGCAGTTCTAGATCCTGTAGAGGATTTTGTTGTTTGCATAGATGCATCATTAGAGGGTTTGGGAGCTGTGCTTATGCAGGGTGGTAGAGCGATTGCATACGAATCACATAAGCTTAAGACACATGAGCTAAACTACCCTACTCACGATTTAGAGATCGCAACAGTTATTCATGTTCTTGTTCGTTGGAGACATTTCCTTTTAGGTCGACGCTTTGAGCTCCATTCAGATCACCATAGCTTATAGTACATTTTCACACAGCCAAATTTAAATGCTCGCCAGCGGCGTTGGATGGAGTTCTTATGCGAGTATGACTTTGATGTCCACTACATCAAAGGGAAGGAGAACGTGGTCATTGACACCTTGAGTTGAAGGCACCACGAGATTCTGACCTTGACATTGAGGGTTGACTTGAGAGAGCGTTTTCTACAGCATCTGCCTAAGGACGAGTGGTTTCTCTAGGTGCAACAGGAAATTTAGAAACATAGGGCCCTTAAGGGCAAATTCGCTAGATATACCCTTGAGTCTGATGGTTTGCTTAGACATTGGCAGCACATCTATGTACCCCGTGTGGTTGATCTACGTGCAGTGATTCTCTCAAAGGCTCATCGAGCACCTTATGCAACACACCTAGGAGTGAAGAAGATGCATGCTAATTTGCGACAGTTATATCATTGGGCTGGGATGAGACAAGACATTGCAGAATATGTTGCTCGTTGCCTTGAGTGTCAGAGGGTCAAGGCTAAGCATCAGCATCTAGCAGGACTGTTGTATCCTCAAAAGATACCTGAGTGGAAATAGGACACTATTTCCATGGACTTTATCATTGGTCTACCTATGTCATCATGTCGCCATGATGCCATCATGGTGACAGTTGATAAGTTGACCAAGGTGGCGCATTTGTCACCTGTACGCACGACATACAATGCACCATCTGTGCCGAGAGTGTTTTTAGATCAAATTGTCAGACTTCATGGAATACCTTGCCGCATCATTTCTGATAGAGACTCAATTTTCACTTCAACTTTTTGGAGAGCTTTACATCAGGCATTGGGCACACAGCTCAACTTTAGTTCAGCTTACCAACCGGAGACCAACAAACAGATAGAGAGAGTTAATCAGGTGTTGGAAGACATGCTTCGTATGTATGTTATGGATCATCAGTCTAGATGGGAGGAGTATCTGTATCTGGTTGAGTTTGCCTACAATAATGGGCATCATAGCTCGTTGGGTATGCCTCATTTTAAGGCTTTATACGACAGACCATGCAATACACCTTTGAGTTGGGATCGGATAGAGGATAGGGTTGCCATTGGTCCAAAGATAGTTTAGGATATGGAGCAGCAGGTTACACTGATTAGACAGAGACTTCAGGAGGCACAGGATAGACAGAAGAAGTATGCCGATGCGAAGAGAATCGATCGGAGCTTCTCACTGGGTGATAGGGTATTTTTGAGAGTGCGACCACACAAGAGTCCAATCCATTATGGATAGGGCTCTAAGCTCGCACCTCATTTTGTAGGACCTTTTGAGATCTTGGAGTGGATAAGACCTGTAGCCTATCATCTAGCCTTGCTACCTAGCCTGTCGCATATCCATGATGTCTTTCATAGTTTAGTTTTACGCCGTTACATCTCTAACTTATCTCATGTATTGGATTGGAGTGCTCTTCAGGTAGAGGCAGATGGACAAATGTCTTTGGAGCCAATTCACATATTGGCTCACTGGACATTGGGCCTTCGAGGTCGAGAGTTGGACCAGGTTAGGGTCCAGTGGGACATTTATGACGAGGTCACTACGACATGGGAGGATGCAGCGAGATTGAGGACTCTTTATCCTCACCTCTTTAACGACTTCCAGGAGGAAGTACAGTCTTAGGGGGAGGATGTGAGGCCTACCCTTTTCATTTCTATTCATGTGACTATTTACCTCATTGTTGATCCTGGATTCCCAAACTTTTAGACTTTATTATGTTAATGGAAAACTAATTGGGTGATGTTAGATAGATGTTTATTTTATAGGAAAACTAATTGGGTGATGTTAGATAGATGTTTATTTTATAGGAAAACTAATTGGGTGATGTTATATAGATGTTTATATTATAGGAAAAACTAATTGGGTGATGTTAGAAAGATGCTTTTATTAAAAGAAAACAAATTGGGTGATGTTAGATAAATGCTTGTTATTAAGGGAAAACTAAATTGGGTGATGTTGGATAGAAAATTGTTTGAATTTCAATCTTGGGAATGGATGTTTGAAATGCAGAAATTAGAACCTAATTGCATTATAACCTTCCATATGTTTATGTGAACTGTGAAATTGTATGAGGATACATGTTTTAAATTGCTTCGGCTATGATATTTATATGTGGAATTAACTTTGCAATTGAGTGTGCAGGTATTTCTAACAAACCACAGATACAGGAGATCATCCCACACCTTATGTTGTAATCCCTTGTGAAACCAATCTAGTTCCATGAGGAACCAAGATCAACTCTATGTTTGATGTAATGTTGTAATGTTGTTTTACATGAGGTTGAATGGGTTAGGTCTACCCTCTTGTAAATTTGAATTATGATATGTGTTGTAAGAATTGTCTTTGGATTTCATTTTTTAAATTTTAAATTTTGGAGACCCTTTTCTTGTGTTTTAACTTGACCCTGGGTGTCCTAACTAGGTTAAAATTGACCCTGGGTTATACCCCATGTGTCTAGGGTCCCTTTTGACTTACGTAACCCTTGGTAAACCTCCGTATGGTCACCTTAACTTCACACTGAAGTTAAGTGACGAATTTGGAGGCATGGGAGGGATAGGATGAGTGGTACCAACACTCAAGCCCATCCCTTTTCAGTTCCCAAGGCTAGAGATGACTCCAAGATCCACCAATTATGGAGGACTTGACTTCAAGTCTCTCTCACAATTGGTGAGAGTTCCCATGGAGTTGTGTGGTCCTTCATGAGATGAAAGGAAGGGGAGACATGTGTCACCCTTTCCCTCGCTAACTCCCCTTTTCTCTCCCATGTGTTGGAGAGAGGACATGTGGTAAGGGGGTGAGGAAGACTTTGGGGATAGGTGAGTGACATGTGTCAACACCCATCCCTTGGGACACAATAGTAGTTGGGAGGAAGAGTGAGGAGGTGACAAGTGTCACCTCCCCATTCCTCTAAGCTCATGGAATGGGCTTATTTTAATCCCACTTGGGATAAGGTGAGGGGTTGTTGAATTTTGGAAATTTTTATTATTGGAAATTGTTTTGGGAAAAAGGATAGAGGGAGTTTGATGGCTTATGTTGGAGGAGATTTTAGAGGAGTTCTACACCAACTTCTTCCATTATAGGGCTTTTTAAGGTTGGTTTTCAAGGCTAAGGCCTTTCCCTTATAATTCAATTTTACTTGCATGATGGATGTGTGAAATGTATTTTGCTTGTGTGGTATTTTGTTATTGTGGGAATTTTTATTAGGGTGCTAAAAGAGCTTCTCCTACTTGGGATAAATGCTCATCAAGTGTGGGGTAGGGGAGGAGAGATCCTCCTCGAGGTCATTGCCTAGTTTTGGGATGTTGAAAGCCTTGAGGGCATTTGTGTAATTTTGAGTAAATTTATCACATGGCTTAAGAGCCAAAATATGAACTTCTTGGAAATTTTTATTAACAAGTTTGGCTTGAGGCCATGAGAAAATTTGTCTTGAAATATTTTGAAGGGTGGCACTCTAGAGTTGAGTGTGTCCACTCTCCTACCTCTTTTGAAAACTCACCTGGATTGAGTTTGTGTGTGTGTAAATATCCATGGGTGTATTTTGTGTTTTGGGATGTTGTTTTGCCTTGTTGTGAAGTGGTTTTGGAATACCCTAGGTGTGTGGATGACCTCCCTAGCTCGGGGGTGACCATCTTGCGGGTCTATGGTAGGGAGGAGAGCAAGATGTGTGGTGTTTTCTTCCCTTGTGTGATATGCAGGTTTCTTGGAGCATAATATAAAGTTGGAGAAGTTTGCTTGTCTTGGGAAAATATTTTATTTTTCTTTACTCTTAAGGCTCTATAGAAGAGCTTGGTCTCATTAATGACTACATCCTTGTTGATTTTAAGAGGAGAACTTCTCTCTTTTATTGTAAAATTTGGTCTTCTTGAGTTGGGAGAAAATCCTCTTTCAATGTATTGATAGTTTTAATTATAGTGTTTAATAAAATTTTACCATTTATGTAATTATGAAGAAAGGAAAATTGATTTTTAAAAAGGATATTAAATTTGTATATGTCCTAATGCTTCTAATAGTAAAGTTGTTGGGTTTAAATTTTAGAGAACAAGAAAATTAGCAATTTAGTCCTATGAAAAGAAAGAATTTGTTGTTGCTATAAATTTGAAAGTGTGTCTATTTGCAATGTTCTTTCCTTAAGAGAAAAATTTTAAGCGAATGAATTATAACATTCCATTGAATTTTTTTTGTAAATGAGTTAATTGCCATTTTAATGGGTGTGGGGAGGGGACGGTGCCCCCACCCACACCCCCCCGCCATCGTTTATACTCCGTGGCACCCTGCTATTCAGATCTGCCCTATCCCACTGCCGCGACCATTCGCCTTACCGCCTCCCGTGGCCTCCACGCTACCACCACTGTGGTCCCTCTGACCACCGCCATTGATCCCTCTGCTCACCCTCCGCCCAAGCCCTCTGCGCAGCCACTCTCCCTATAAACTCAGACCCCGCAGCCTCTAGTTTTCTGCCACTGCGCGATCCCTCTACTCACCCTCCGCCCAACCCTGCGGCCTCCACCATTGCCACCGTTGTCGCCCTCCATTGCCCCTGCTCAAGCCCAACCAAAAAAGAATATGTAACTAGGTTTTTTTTTATGTGTTCAAAATAAAGTATGAAATGAATCAAATAGCTTAGGTTTTATAAAAGAAAACCTAATATTTTATAATATGATAAAATATTAATAGATATATATTAATTATTTGTTATAAATTTAAAAAGGGAGGCCATGTTTTTAAATAAAAAGGAAAATATAATAGGGTTTCATTATCGACAAAAGAAAAACATATCTAAAATTTAATAAGAATATATATATATATATATATTAATTCTATTTAAAAGAAAATGTATTTTGGAATTTGAACAATTATCCCAAATGAAATACCAAGAAAATGAAAAGAAAATATATACATTTATTTTAATAAAAGAAAACCTACAGATATAAATGCAAATAAGCATATATATATTTATATATATAAATATGCTTATTTGCATTTATACAGATATTTATATCTTTATAAATGCAATTAAGCCATCATATGCATTTCATATGTGGCCATTGTAAACTCAACCTTAAGATTGAGTAAATGTCCAATTCAGAAAAATGAGAGAAAAAGGAGAAAGAAAGATAAAAGTGAAAACAAAGAGGAGAAAATGCATGGGATTTTCAAAAATAAGCTAAGAGAATTAATTAAGATTTAACCTTCTATTAATCCTGATTAGGGGCAAAATTAATTATCAAAATTAATTCAAACGTTAAATCAAACCTAGAGCGGAAACCTAGGGGACTACATCAAGTGAAGTTAGTAAACCCTATTTAAGTGATCTGATCTACCAAGAAATTGGGAATAATGTAAAGGATGCAGTGATAACTCTGATTGATAGAGAACTGATCTACCAAGAAATTAGGAATAATGTAAAAGATGCAGTGATAACTCTGATTGATAGAGAACGTGAAAGAGAGAAAACTAAAATTAAATTTCAGAGAAACGGGAAGGAGAACAAAACTTCAAGCTTTGTTGAAAATGCTAAAATTAGAAGGAGAACAAGATAATATTAAATTTCAGAAAACGTGAAGGAGAACAGATGATTGGACTTTGTTGAAAAATATCCAATTAACTTAATCAATGGTATTACCAATGTAATTAATGTGATTTTAACCTTAGTCAGGAAACCCTTTGATCACAATAGAGTTAGTACAATAAATCCCACGCATGCTCGTGAGGCATTATGCTACCGAATTTTTCCAGAATTTAGGGTTTAGGAGTTTAGTAAGTTTAACCCTTATAGCGACATTAACCACGTCACGATGACCCCCTTGTTGGCCTTCTTGCATATGGGTATGTGCACGTGTGCGTATTACTCCGCTGACAATTGTATTGTTTACGCCTTAAGCATTCGCCACCGAGCACACTTATGAGTGCAAGGGGGTTTCTAGGGAAGCGTGGGGAAAAAAATTTATATTTCGTGTCATGACCACATGACAAATGTGGACATGACACGTGTGATGCATGTTGTGACCGCATGGGAAATGTGGGCATGACAATGTGTTGCAATGAAAATAAAGGTGAGGCCTAATTTAAATATTTTATTTATTCAATTTAGTTGGGTGGTGCTGGAAATAGTAATGACTAATTAAATAATAAAAAATAATTATTTAATTATAGAAGAAAATAGAGGAAATAGATATGAATAATTAAATAAATAAAAAATTATTAAATTATAGATTAGAAAAAATAAAAGGTGAATTAATTAAATAATTAAAGATTATTTAATTAATAGAGGAATGAGACATTAGGGAATAATTGGTGTGAAAATATTGCTCGCAGTCTTAGGACATTTTTAAGTGTCTACAACAGGAACTTCACTTCTGAATGCTGACAGAGGGTTTTGGCATGCAAATGACATTTTAGGTACTTGAATGAGTGAGACTTCCATCATCAATAAAATACTCCTTCCAAGGTGCTTTTCAAGAAATCCCATACCTGAACCATATGACAAAATATTCAAAAGTTTCATGATTAGTAAGACAATCTTGAGACAACTTATAGGATGGTCATCTAAATCAAGGCAGTTCTCAATAGTGTGATAGTCATCCATGGCCAAACATTTCTCACTAAACTCCACCATGTGTCTTGGTTGATAAGTTCCATATGTTGTCATTGATGTCAAAGGAGTGATGATCAAAAGAGTTATGATGATGAAAGACATGAACATGTTGTTGGATCAGTATCATTTGTACATAGTTGTTTCTTATATTCTAAAGTTCATGAACACATAATAGTTGTCAAAGTGTGTTTATTAATGTCTTGCCTTGATAATATGAAGTTGTTGTTACATGTATTGTCACTTGTTTAATAGCATTGCATGAGATATGGAGGAAATTGTCTAAGTCATCAAAAGGTCAAAGGCATAGGGAATTGTACTGTAGAAGCACAAAAGAATGTACCGTATTCTACCACAGAGGAAGATATGACCTTGCAATTTGAAGGATATATAAATATGTGCATAAGGTATGTGTGATCCAAGTTTCAAAGAATATGGATGACCACAAGGAAATCTAGAGTTAGTAGACTATAAATAGAGTTATCACCATGTAATGTGATTTCATTTGAAACTCAAAGCTATCACATTTCACCGCATATATAGATATAACTTGGTAGTTTGGAGAGTATGTAAATAAAAGTTACAAGAATGACATATTCATTTTTCAAAGGATATAAAGTACTGCAAGTGTGTTTTTCAATGTTCTAAGTTAGGACAATGTAACTAGACTGTGTAAGGGATACTGGTATTAGTGTTTGACTACTTGCGTCAGTAAGAAGAAGCATAAACCAAAAAGAGGAATGCATGAAAAGGCTTTGTAGGTCATATAGTGTTCATGGCATGAACCTCTTAATGATATCTCTCTTCTCTAGTACCGTATAGGGTCTGGAACTAATGTATGAAAGGATAATTGTTTGTAGAGCTAACATGGCATATTTGAATGATTATACCTTGTGTATGGAAGTGTGCGCTAGCAGGAAAGTTTGGGAGAAAGTAAATCGGGTCCAGTAGATTACTTGGTATGAACTACATAATGCTTTTTCTCTCCTACACTATCACAAACAAATTGGGAGCCGACAAGTAAGGTCGGTTGCACATTTCATGATACACGATACATTAAAACTGACAAAGGAGATGTTTAGAAGGCTTGTAGAGGATTTATATGAATAATTGAAGATTGTTACATGAGAGTGGAGTATGAATGACTAGCACAAGGAAAGAGAGATAATCTAGAAGATAGAAAAATAACTATGTAAGCTATAATGTATAACCTACAATAGAGTTAGTTTCGGTGGAAGTGTCTTGTGCCATTAGATTCAAGTGAAAGATCAGCTAATTTCGCATTGAGATTAGTTATTATGCATTGAGGAAGGAACTAGAACAAACATAAAAAGATTAAAAAAATATGGAAAAGGAAACAAGAGAAATATAATGAAAGAAAAACCTTTTCATGTGCCTCATGCAAAGGATTTCATATTAAATTAAGAAAAAACATGGGTTCAGGGGGAGCTAACTACTACATAATCTTCTAACCCCATGAACAAGAGTGTTGCCTCTATTTTGAAGTGAGTCATACAGGTGATTTGATAAGATCTAAAACAAGGATATGTTATTAGGGTAAGACATTGAGGAAGGAACTAGAAAATGCAAATGATTAGATAAATAGGAGTCTAAATCTTAAGAAAAGAACAAACGTCCTTGGTGAGATAATCAACAATCAAAGACCACTTAAGAATAAAGGCAGTATTGGATTTAAGAAAGGTCTAAATTAAAAAATAGATATACCTAAAGGTATGTATAAGATGAAGAATAAAGAACCCTACACTGAAGTCTTGAAGAATACTAAAGATGAGAAGCAGAAGTTGGATGATGGCTTCATAAAGGTTAGAAATCTGAAGAAGAGATTTTGGGGTTCTCCTCCTACAAGACAATGCACTACAACCAGGTACTCTAAATTATTTTATGGTTACTATTATTCATGGAATAAGTTTGGTCATAAGGTTGTTGATTGTAGAACTAGGACAAGAAGAAATTGTCATATGAGCAAAAACTCATTTTTAACTCTAGAGTATAATGTTATATGCTACAAGTACAATAACATTGGACATTTAGAAAAATCTTGTAAAAATGGTTTTATGAATCCACCTAACCAACACAAGAAAATGGAAAATACCTTGAACAAATAAAAGAAGATTACAAAAATATGGAAAAGGAAACAAGATAAAGATAATGAAAAAAAAACCTTTGTGTGTGCCTCATGCAAAGGATTTCATATTAGATTAAGAAAAAACATGGGGTCAGAGGGAGCTAACCACTACATAATCTTTCAACCCCCTGAATAAGAGTGTTGCCTCTATTTTGAACTGAGGCATACAAGTGATTTGATAAGATCTGAAACAAGGATATGTTATTAGAGTAATGTTAAGTCAATGTCTCAAAATTTTGGAATTAAAACATGAAAAGTGGAGGAATTCTAGTTGGAAATAGGTCCCTGTGAACCTACAAAACTCACTAGTGGTTGATAACCTAAAAGGAGAAAGGTGCAATAAATTTGAAAATCTAGGGTAAAATTAAAGTTAATTAAGGTCCATTATTTAAATCCAACCTCATTCATATTCAAAGCAATTAGCAATGTTCAGTAGAGAAGAGCAAAGGGAAAAACCCTAGCATTTAGAGTGATTGGCAAATTTGAGAGAAGTGTAAAAAGTGAAGCCCTAGCTACAGAGTGCAAATTTGAGAGAAGAAGAGGTAGTAAGTGAAACCCTAGCTACAAAGTGTAGAAGAGATAAAATGGTGACACCAAAATTGGTTGATGCCAAGAGCAAAGAATAGGAAATATTCATATAAATCTATTAATGTGGATAGGGATAGAGCATTCACTAATGTTCCCACTGATGTTTTCTATACTGAAGATGTAAGGGTACACATCCATGCATCTCTCATTGAGGTTGACCACATGAAATTCAAGGAACTAAGATATACCCTATTGGATGACACTGCATATAAGCCATAATACATGAACACTGCTGCCAAAAGATTGGATGTCTAAAAAGATTACCCAGATTTCTATGACACACATGACTGGGTAAGGATCATCCTAAGAAGAATTCATGATGAATTTATTAATCTTGACAACTCCTGTAGAATTACAAAATATGCAATTAGGGTGGTCACCGATTTAAGCTCAATAGGACCGGTATCGGTAATGAAGGTAGTCAAGAATGATAGGGTTATGGAGTTGACTCAGGAAAAATTCTATAAGAGAACTCTAAGTGTGAATGATATAACCAATCTTAGGTTCTGGTATGCCACAATGGGCATTGTATACAAAGTTTATTAGACAAATAGAGAATGATCGACCATTAGTACTGCAATTCATACCACATACCAGATGGTAAAGGAGGGAAAGGACTTCAACCTCTGCAAAGTCATGAGAGAGCAATTAATGAAAAACTTGAAGAGAACAAAATAATCAAACTACAATTTTAGGTATGGAAATCTCATTATTTGCCATGTATTTTATTTCTTGAATGAATTACCTAGTTTCAAAGGGAAGGTTTGGCAACAACATATCTCTGTTGTTGCTCAAATCAAAAATAACATGAGGGGTTTTGGTGATAAAAAGAATTGTAGCACTGTGTACTAGGGGTTCTGTTGATATGTGTTGAACAGCTAAGAGGGGGGGGGGTTTGATCAGTTGTCATAAAAACTTAAACACTTTTTGCAATTAAACATTCATCACTTATCCACAATTATTATGATTTAACAATGAGTGCATGAAATCAAAAACTTAATCATAGATACAACATCAAACACAAGAGACACTAGATTTACATGGAAAACCCCAAGGTGGGGGAAAACCATGGAGAGGATTTAATCTCAATATATATTGCAATCTTGAAATAATGATGTTCAAGCTTGGTCACTCCATGGGCCTAAACATACTGGCTTACTGCCATGAAGAACAACTAGGTCTAGCAAACTCACTGCCTCAAACCTAAACCTAGCAAGATTACAATAAGGGTTGTTAAACCTTGAGGGCTGTTAAACCCTATTTGTGGCTTACTTCCAGACTCACTGCCATGATCAACACCTTTCTATATTGTGAATAACAATTCCTCTACTCTACTCTTCCTCTACTCTGCTCTTTTTCTACTCTGCTCTTCCTCTACTCTACTCTTCCTCTTCTTTCCTCTACCTCTTCTCTGCTCTGCCTTTGGAGCTTTCTTAATATCTTCTCATTTTTTCTCAAGGACACCTTTTCCATGATTCAACTACAAGCATTTATACACTACATCAACCTTGGAATGATAATCAAGGTCGGCATCACAATCATCAACCATTGGAACAATCTCCAAGGTCGGTATTACAAACAATTACAAAATAGGTCCTGACCTATTGCAACATCATGCAAAGGGAATGAAATGTGGATCATGCCATGCCTTAGCTAGGACTCAAACATAATCTTCCATGCCACAACATGCTTCCACAATCTTCCAGAAATCTCTGCAATTACCAAGATCAACCAGGTCGGCCAAGACTGGTTACACGCTACATTATCTGGGAAGAATCTTCACACACCATCTCAATTTTTTAATGTGGACCAAAGTCTAGATAAGAACATGATTAGGAGACATCCACAAGCATGCTATAATCATCAAGAGCAATCGCATGAACCTTAACCACTTTATCCATAGGAATCTTCTCACCGGAACACATGAACTTCATTGTCTTCAACTGTCATAAAATAAAGATAGCTTGCAGACCACCAAACCATGAACCATTGCCATTGTAAGCACTTATCATCATCCCAAACTTCCCTCTAGAACCACAAAGCCAAATACTTTATTGCAGAGGAATGTTGAGTAGAATACTTTACTCTTGTCCCAACTAAACTTACAGAAAAAGTAGGTTTCACTCTGGTGAATACAACTCACTCAGATCTTCATGTAGATCAATTAAACCCAAAATGTAGCATCCTTAGACATACCTCTAACTTAATTCCAATCCACAGAGGATGATCTTCAAGCAAAAATAAATGTGAAGCAGTTTACCAGACTGTTCTTCAGCATACAACTCATAGTCTGTACTATACTTCTCTGTAACTCACTTATTTCTTCCAAAGATGCTAATTTTATGAATATTCTCAACATACAAGTCTTCTAAACAAGTAATAGAATAAGATATAGTTGACACAAATGACAACACCAATTAGGCACATACTTGCAACAATCTCCCCCTTTGTCATTGATGGCAACATATGATGTGAAAAGTTGCAACAACCATCAGGACAAGATTCTCCCCCTTTCTCTTTACACACCTGCACTCTTTCTTTCTCAAAAATTTCCCCCTTTCTCTTACACATCTGCACTCTAAGTTTTTCACATGACTTCTCTCCCTCTTTGACATCAATGGAAAAGGGCACATACTTGCACTCATCTGCTTTGATCTAATCTCTCTTCTGAATTCATTGACTACTCCCCTTGAGAAGTAGCCCTAAGCAGCATCAATCCAAACCTTTGAACACCTCTGGACTGATGCACTATTGTGCATCTTAGTTTAAAGTAGGAGGGGTGATGACCCCTAACTTTTCTCTAAGATACTCAAAGGTATCTTTAGGCAAAGGCTTCATAAAATGTCTGCAATCTGATCCTTGGTAGAAACATACTCCAACTTGACTTCATTCTCTGTCACTTTTTCTCTTAGAAAATGATACCTAATGGATATGTGCTTGGTCCTTGAATGCATCACTGGGTTCTTTGATATGTTTATGGCACTTGTGTTGTCACAAAGGATTGCAATAGGTTCTTCATACACAACTTTAATGTCCTTCAAAGTCTGCTTCATCCATAACACTTGAGTGCAACTACATGCTGCTGCAATGTATTCTACCTCTGTAGTAGACAAGGATATTGAATCCTATTTCTTGCTTAGCCAAGATGCTAATCTTTTTCTGAAGAAGAATGCACCTCCACTTGTACTTTTTCTTTCATCCACATCTCTGGCCCAATCTACATCAATATATGCACTGAGAGTAAAGTCATTATTCTTAGGGTACCACAAACCATAATCTATTGTGCCTTTTAAATATCTCAAAATTCTTTTGACTACCATCACATATGATTCCTTGGGTTCTACCTAAAATCTTGGCACAAGACACACTACATGCATTATGTTAGGTCTAGTTTGAGTCAGATAAAGTAATCCTCCAATCATAGATCTATACTTTTTCAAGTCTTCCATGGGTGAGTTATCATCTTTTCTCAACTTATAACCAATTATCATAGGTGTGCACACTAGTTTAGAGTCTTCCAGTTGTTTAATATAGACTTCCTCTTCCAACTCTCTATTTAAGAAGGCAAACTTCACATCTATTTGATAAACCTTGAAATCTTTGTATGCTACAAAAGCCAGAAACATCTTTATTGCTTCAATCCTTGCTACTGGAGCAAAAGTTTCTTCAAAGTCTATTCCTTTAACCTGAGCGTATCCTTTTCTCACCAACCTTGCTTTCTTTCTTACCACTTCACCATTCTCATTCATTTTATTTCTAAAGACCCACTTTGTACCAATTACATTCTTGTATGCTAGTCTGGGAACAAGATCCCAAGCCTGATTCTTCTCTATCTGCATCAATTCCTCTTCCATAGCCTTTATCCAATTCTCATCTTTGCAAGCCTCATCCACATTTTTAGGTTCAATCTTAGAAATTAGATAGAAATTAACTTGTTCTTTTGTAACTTTTCTTCTATTTAAGACCCACTTTGTACCAATTACATTCTTGTATGCTAGTCTGGGAACAAGATCCCAAGCCTGATTCTTCTCTATCTGCATCAATTCCTCTTCCATAGCCTTTATCCAATTCTCATCTTTGCAAGCCTCATCCATAGTTTTAGGTTCAATCTTAGAAATCATATAGAAATTTACTTGTTCTTCTGCAGCTTTTCTTCTAGTTAAGATCCCTTTGCTCTTATCTCCTATGATTTGATTTTTAGAATGACTAATTCTTACATATCTTGGAGTTTTGGTAGCACTTACTGGATCTTGTTCTTCTTCATCTGTGTTGCCTTCATGTTGCAGGACTTCTGAAACATCTGGATCATCTAACTCATATCCACTTGATTCTGAAGACCTTACCTTATGTTCATCAACTTTAACATTTTCACTTTCAATGATCTTATTCAGCCTCTTATTATAGCACCGGTAGGCCTTACTCTTGGTGGAGTAAGCAAGGAAGATTCCTTCATCACATCTAGCATCAAACTTGCCTAAATCTTCTTCTCTTTTGATATAACATTTGCTACCAAAAACTTTGAAATATTTCATAGTAGGAACTCTACCATGCCACAATTCATAGGGAGTTTTTGAACTGTTACCTTTTACTTGAACTCTGTTTAGGATATATACTACAGTGTGAATTTTTTCTCTCCAATATGCTTCCAAAAGATGAGCTTCCTTCATCATGGTTCTAGCAGCTTCTTGAATTGTTTTGATTTTCCTTTCAACAACTCCATTTTGTTGTGGAGTTCTGGGCGTAGATAGCTGTCTTTTTATTCCATGTTCTTCACAAAAGAAATTGAATTCATTTGATGTGAACTCTCCTCCTTTATCATACCTCAAGCATTTGATTTTCAAATCCATCTCATTTTCAACCATTTCCTTAAATACCTTGAATTAATCTAGAGCTTCAACTTTCTCTTTCGAAAAGGTGACCCAAGTCATTCTAGAATAATCATCAATGAGCAGCATGAAATACATGTCTCCTTGCAAACTTCTTACTCTGGTACATCCACACAAATATGTATGCACTAGCTCAAGTAGTCCTCCAACTAATTGGTCCTTGCTTTTGAAACTTGTTCTTGTCTATTTCCCAAATTAACACTCCTTGCAAACTAGATTAGCAGGCTTCACAAGCTTGGGCAAATCTCTAACAATCTGTGCAGTACTTATCTTCATGATATTATCAAAATTTATGTGACACAACCTTCTATTCCATAGCCAACTCTCATCAATCTGAGTCAATAAACAATAGTTCTTAGTTCCTTTCAAGTGATAGATATTACCTCTGGTCTTCTTACTAGTTGTAATGATTGTTCTAGAGCTTTGTATGATCTTGCATCCATTGTCCTTGAAGCTTAATTCATAGCCCTTGTCACACATCTGACCCACACTCAAAAGATTGTGCTTTAATCCTTTCACATACAAGACATCTTCAGTATTATGCTTGCCATCAAAAGAAATGGATCCTTTTCCACAAATCCTAATAGTTGTATCATCTCCAAACCTAACCAGTACACAATCATATCTTTCCAAAGTTACAAACTTACTTTTGTCACCAGTCATGTGGTGAGAGAAACCACTATCAATAACCCATTCATCCTTGTCCTTAATGACCTGAGCAGCTAAAGCACTTTCCACTAGTTTTTCATCCTTCACACAGCTAGTAGAATTAGTAGACATAGGATATTCCTTCATAGCAATCAACAAGCATTCATTTACAGGGGAACTCACATTATCTGGTTCATCATTATCTAATACTCCTTCATCATCATCAAAATCTTCAACATAATAACACTTCTTTTGGGTCCTAGTCCTATTCTCATATCTTCTTCTATTTCTTTCAATTCTTTCAAGACATCTAGAAGCAAAATGACCTACTTTACCACAGGAAAAACATTTGAAAGGAAGTTTGCTTTTATACTTACCGTATCCTCTTTGTAGTCTGTCCACAAAGTTAGCTTCAGCTTCATCTAATTCATCATCAGATTCTACCTTATATTTTTTCTGATTTGGAAGTACTTCCAAGAGTACTGGCTTTGAAGGTTTTCTCAACTTTTGGTAGAGCATCATCTAACTCCCTCATTTCAAAACAAGTGAGCTTACCAAGAAACTAATCCCTATTAACGGTTCTTACTTGCATGAATTCTTCAATCGCCGGTACCTTGTGATAGTAGGACTTGGGCAGAGATTTGAGAATTTACATAACAATTTCCTTTTCTTCGAGAGCCTATGGCTTTTATCCTTGTAACAAGTTCATCAACTCTTTGCATAAAAGCTTATATGTTTTCATCATTATTCATCTTCAAGCTTTCATATTTCACTTTCAGACTTTGTAACTTGGCTTCCTTTATAGAATCATCTCCTTCATATAGATTTTTCAACTTTTCCCATACCTTATTTACAGTTTCAAGATCCACCACTTTTGTCAATATTGAGTCGGTTAATGAGATTAGCAGAGAATCCTTTGCCTTGATGTCTATCTCATATTCTTTGATTTCATCTTCAATCATCAAACCATTTGGAGGTATGTTGTATTCTCTTTTTGTAGCTTTCCAAACTTTGAAACCAAGAGAAAGAAGATGGCTTTTCATCCGAGCCTTCCATAAAACATAATTTGTTTCATCAAAATGTAGCACTTCCTTCTTATAAGACATTTTGGATCTTCCTTAAGCTATTAAACTTTTTACAAAGGAACTTGGCTCTGATACTAATTGTTGATATGCGTCAGACAACTAAGAGGGGGGGTGAATCAGTTGTCACAAAAACATAAACACTTTCTACAAATAAACATTCATCACTTATCCATAATTATTATGATTTAACAATGAGTGCATGAAATCAGAAACTGAATCACAAATACAACATCAAACACAAGAGATAGCAGATTTATGTGGAAAACCCCAAGGTGGGGAAAAACCATAGAGAGGATTAACTCTCAATATATTGCAATCTTGAAATAATGATGTTTAGGCTTGGTCACTCCACGAGCCTAAACATACTAGCTTAATGCCATGAAGAACAACTAGGTCTAGCAGACTCACTGCCTCAACCCTAAACCTAGCAAGATTACAATAAGGGTTGTTAAACCCTAAGGGATGTTAAACCCTACTGGTGGCTTACTGCTAGACTCACTACCATGATCAACACCTTTCTATATTGTGAATAACAATTCCTCTACTCTGCTCTTCCTCTACTCTGCTCTTCCTCTACTCTGCTCTTTCTCTACTCTGCTCTTCCTCTTCTTTCCTCTGCCTCTTCTCTACTATGCCTTTGGACCTTTCTTAATATATTCTCATTTTCACTCAAGGACACCTTTTCCATGATTCAACTACAAGTATTTATACACTACATCAACATTGGAATGATTAACAAGGTCGGCATCACAATCATCAATCATTGGAATAATCTCCAAGGTCAATATTACAAATATTTACAAAATAGGTCATGACCTATTGCAACATTATGCAAAGGGAATGAAATGTAGATCATGCCATGCCTTAGCTAGGACTCAAACATGATTTTCCATGCCACAACATAATTCCACAATCTTCTAGAGATCTCCGCAATTATTGGGATCAACCAGGTTGGCAAAGACTGGTTACATGCTACATTATCTGGGAAAAATCTTCACACACCATCTCAATTTTTTAATGTAGACCAAAGTCCAGATAGGAACATGATTAGGAGACATCGACAAGCATGCTACAATCATCAGGAGCATCCACACAAACCTTAACCACTTTATCCATAGGAATCTTCTCACTAGAACACATGAACTTCACTGTCTTCAATTGTCATAAAAGAAAGATAGCTTGCAGACAACCAAACCTTGAACCATTGCTACTGTAAGAATTTATCATCATTCCAGACTTCCCTCTAGAACTACAGAGCCAAATACTTTATTACAGAGGAATGCAGAGCAAAATACTTTAGTCCTATCCCAACTGAACTTACAGAAAAAGTAGGTTTCACTCTGGTGAATACAACTCACTTAGATCTTAATGTGGATCACTCAAACCCAAAATATAGAATCCTTAGACATACCTCTAACTTACTGCCAATCTACAGACCATGATCTTCAAATGGAAATAAATGCAGAGCAGTTTATTAGACTATTCTTCAGTATACAACTCATTGTCTGTACTACACTTCTCTGTAACTCACTTGTTTCTTCTGGAGATGCTAATTTTCTCAATATCCTCAACATACACATCTTCTAAACAAGTATACAGTTGACACCAATGACAACAAGGATATGTTGACATCAATGACAACACTGATTAGGCACATACTTACAACAGGTTTTTCAAAACTTTGCAAACTAATATGCAAGCAAGAGAGACGGTACCATTAAGTATGGTAAGATAGTAGAAAGAACACATTACCTTCTTCATTGAAAAAGGATGCACCTACATTGAAGTGGTAGAACCAAGAACAACTTGGATACCCAGACTACCATATGAGGCCTCTAAGGAAGAGATGAAATCCTATGCTAATAATCTCCTCAGTAAACCTAAGGTTTCTACAAGAGAGAGGCTTGGAACTTACAAATAAGTAATAGACAAGTTGAGT
This sequence comes from Cunninghamia lanceolata, assembly GCA_027924645.1. Lineage (NCBI taxonomy): Eukaryota > Viridiplantae > Streptophyta > Pinopsida > Cupressales > Cupressaceae > Cunninghamia > Cunninghamia lanceolata. Next base: position 1,024,321 of record BSBN01000754.1, read on the forward strand.
AAAATGAATGCAAAGGAGTAGCTTTAGAAAAAATAGAGAACAATTACATGAGAAATAAGGTGTATTGCCAAAGCCTAAAACCTCATCACAAACCCCTATTGAGGATCCTTAACCTATCTCTGTTGATCTGCAAGCTACCACCTCATCCAAAATGCTAAGAAGGACTAGTAGATCCATTTCTTCTACTGTAAGTGCTCTACAACCCTCCTCCTCAACACAAACAACTTCCACTGGAAGGAAGGTTTCTTCAAAAACCCTGGCACAGATGAAAACTTAAGATAAGAAGCATCCAAGGCTAAATTAACAAGCCAAGAGGAAGAAATTCCAAATAGAGGAAGTCATTGAAGAAGAAGAAGGGGAAAAGGAACCTCTATGCTACCAAATTAAAATAATAAAATAAAGAAAACACCTCCAAAGGCTCCTCCACAAGATCTTCTTTAGTTAGAGGCCATTTTCAATGGAATTGTGCATCATGAACTGCTAATGGAGACTACTAAATTACATTAGGAAGTATCTCCTATAGATCAAAGTACCATAGAGAAGGTTGTGATCATGTATATGATCAAATACAATAAGCCTTTGAATGAAATAATTGAAAATTTTTGAGATAGCCTAGCTCAGGCCTTGAGACAAAGGAGAGAAAAAGATCTAGAAATGGATGGAGAGCTAAGACAACAAGCCTTAGATAGAGCTAGTACTATAATCTCTCAAGAGGAAAAGGATGAGTTCTCATAAACGCAGGCTCAATAGCTAAGAACCAAACATAGGGTAGATACCCTAATGAGCATGGAATAGGATGACAGAGCCAAAATTCAAAAGGAAACTGAGGAAGTAACAAAGAAGATATTGGAAGGGGTGAAAGAAGTTGATAAAAATATGGAACAAAAACAAACTTCTCCTCCACACAACATTGAGTCTCCTAATATAATATAGATCAACAAGATCAATATGACCAGCAAGAGGAGCATGTCAGACTAGACACATGGGAGAGTTCTCAGGTAAATCAAGAAGCATCCTCCTCTACCCTTCCCATTCACTCTACTAAAAGGATTCTAGCACAAAAAAAGAAAATTCAACCTTTGGTAACTCCTCAGCTACTACAATTACCTGTCTCTTATGGACAAGTCAATTTGTCCAGTATTTTTGCTCTTCACAAATTACAATTGGGAGACATATTTCATTCCTCTACAAGAGAGGAGGTTTTACAACAAGAAGTTGAAGGCATAGAGCTTCTAGTAGAAGCAATTAACATAATTCAAAATGAAATCATGGAAGCAAAAAGAGATTCAACTCTACCTCCATCACAACAATCGATGTAGCTAATGGAATCCTTTAAAGCACATTCCTCTTTCCTAGAGAAGAAAGCAGAGAATAAGATATTTGAACAAGTGTATAACAAGAGGATGGGTGATGTTTCACCTAAATGTGTGAAGGCACATATCAAAGTGCAAGAAAATATAGAAAAACATTCCAAACTGCGTTGAGGAAGCAAAAGTATTGAACCAATTTTGTCTACAATGGCCTGTGACTACCAAAAGTTTAAAGGATCAAATGGATGCAATTGAAGCCCAAATTACACAAGTGGCTAATACATTTGACCTGATACAAGTTAGTAATGGATCCATAATGTCACAAATAGATAAATTGCACTCCCAACTGTAGCAGTTACAAGACCAAAGGAAACGAATCAAAGGCCATATCAAACAGTTGCAATAGGTGGTTAGCTTAAGGTTAGCCTCATTGACTGGGATTTTGATAGAGACAAATAATGTACCTCATAAGACTTTGGTACCATCTTCTTTAGAAGAAGCAGAGGACTCCTATGTACAACGAAAAAGTTAAATCTAAAATTTGACAACAACAATGAAATAATGGGACACTTCTCTTGTCTAGTTGAAGGCTATATTAAAGAACATTCTTCCTTCAAATTAAATAAAACATGTCTTGAAGACAAGACAATTTTTTTGAAGCAGAGCAGTAAATAAATACTATCTTAAGCTACCGCAAGAAGTATGCAGAGGATATAATTGGGATAAGCATTGACATTTTGTACAGATAGGAACCTTTACCAATTTTGTATATACATAGCCTATATGTATTGTAAGAATGATGGAGGATAAAACTATTTTTCTATGTATTTTGGATTGACAACAGCTACCTCTCAAGGGGAGCAAGAAGAAAAAGAGATTGCCAAGGTATCCAAGGGCCAATATAGATAGGGGGATCTTTTATGTTTGGTCAATACAAAGGAAGAACAATGACCCTTTTCCCTTGATGTCAAAGGGGGATAAAAGTTGAATATTAGGTTAATGTTTCCATCAATGACAAAGCGGGAGATTGTTTCATATTTTGTCATTGATGTCAAAGGAGTGATCATTACAGGAGTTATGATGATGAAAGACATGAACATACTGTTGGATCAATATCATCTGTACACAGTTGTACCTTATCTTCTAAAGTTCATGAACAAATGAAGGTTGTCAAAGTGTGTTGATTGATGCCTTGCCTTGGTAATATGAACTCCCTATTACATGTATTATCACTTGTTGCAAAGCATACCATGAGATATGAAGGAAATTATCTAAGTCATCAAAAGGTCAAAGACATAGGGAATTGTATTGCAGAAGCATAGGAGAATGTACCACATTCTACCGTAGAGGATGATATGACCTCACGGTTTTGAGGATAGCTAAATATGGCCATAATGTATGTGTGATCAAAGTTTCAGAGCATATGGATGAATGCAAGGAAATTCAAAGTGAGAAGACTATAAATAGAGTTATCACAGTGTAAAGTGATATGGTATGAAACTCAAATCTATTGCATTTCATTGCATATACATAAATGACTTGGTGGTTTGGAGAGTATTTAAATAAAAGGTACAAGAATGGCATATTCTTCTTTCAAAGGATATAATGTACCGCAAGTGTGTTTTTCAATGTTCTAAACTAAGACAGTGTAACTAGACTGTGTAATGGATACCAACATCAAAGTTTGACTACTTGCATTAGCAAGAAGAAGCATAAACCAGAAAGAGGAATGCAAGCGGAGGATTTTTAGGTCATATGGTGTTCATGGTATGAATTGCTTGATGATATATCTCTTCTCTAGTACCTCATAGGGTCTGGAGCTAATGCATTAAAGGATAAGTGTTTGTGGAGCTGACATGGTATATTTGAATGATAGTGCCTTGTGTATGGAAGTGTACGCCAATAGGAAATTTTGTGAGAACATAAATTTGGTGCAGTAGATCACTTGGTATGAACCACATAATGGGGATTTACTCCAACACTACCATAGATGATTTGGGAGTTGACAAGTAAGGTCGGTTAAAATGTTTCATGATACACATTACATTAAGGCCAACAATGGAGATGTTAGAGGGATTGCAAAGGATATATATGAAGAATTGAAGATTGTTACATAAGAGTGGTGTATGAATGACCTGAACAAGGAAAGCAAGATAATTTGGAAGATAGAAAATAAACTTTGTCAGCTATAATGTATAACCTACAACAGAATTAGTTCTAGCGGAAGTGTCTTGTGCCATTAGATTTACTTGAAAGATCAAGATGATAGAAGAGATGACAGTGCAGAGATGTCAAGTCATTAGAATATGTCAGGGATGTCAAAGCGTTAATAATTTGATGTTGAGGAGGTGTCAGAATCAGTTGAAAGTTTTAAAGAAGTGGTTGGAGCCTCATCTTGTAAGTGTTGTAGCACTTTAGGGAGTTTTTTCTTCCTTTGGGTTGGAGCCCATAAAACTTTGTATTAGGGAGTTGAAGCTTCCTTTGAGTTGGAGCTCATAAAACATGGGATTTCTCTCTCCTTTGGGTTGGTGCCCATAAAACTTATTTTAAAAATCACTTTTTATTTTTGAGGCTAGATTGGATAGTAGATCCAAGCAGCTTCCTCACCGTGGTTTTCCCCACCTTGGGTTTCTATGTAAATCTGGTGTCATGTGTGTATTTGTTCTTTTGCTTCATATGGTTTAATTGTTTACATTGGATATAATGCATTTAAAAGGTAAGCATTTGAATATATATACTGATTCATCCCCCGTCTTAGTATATCTGTGTTTTCAACATGGTCATGGCCTCATACATGTAGATTTGTGATAGTTCATTTTTCTATCAAATGATTTCTTGAATTGTGAACTAAATAACAGTCCTATTTGTCATGGCTATGATAGTGGACTAGACAATGATAGACATCAATTTGGTTCTAGGAGAGTAGGATTATCATTGTATTTCCTTAATTATCATTTGAGATACCTTGCACTAGTATAACATCCCTCTTCATTCCATCTTATGATTTCACTTCAAACAACATGACTTGCATTTCCTTCACATATCCTACATGTTGATTGTTAGGAACACTAAGAAAGGGGGTGAATCAATGTTCTATAAATCTTTTCTTACACTTTTACTTTTAACTGTTAAGGTAAAATTAGCATAAATGAATAATCAATGTATATCAACAATACCTAATAACTCAATGAAATATAGAAACAAAGAAATCAATGAAACAAAGAACTTCAAACCTTTGCAAACCTCTTCACTTCATGGCTTCCATTGATTGCCTATCACAAATGATCTTGTCTATGAATATGGCCCTCAGAAGATGCACTTCCTTGCTATTCCAAGATGTCAAGTGGGAATGGCTATGATAGTATATTGCAATGAAGGTGAGCTTCACAACAATAGTAATGATATGGTAACAAGTTGATCACAAGCAAATATAATGACTTGGGTGCCAAAGGTGCACTGTAATTCTTGTAGAGTAACTATACTAAAAGCTTGGATGAATGAAATGGAAGAACAGGGTTCAATTTATAGACTCGTGAGAGAGAAGATCAACAGTATAGAAAGAATAAGAAGATCAACGATATAGAAAACTTGAGAGGATGTGCGCGAATTGAAAGAAGACAAGTGTCACACAAAAGCTATTTTGTTTGAGTTAACTGCTTTCTTTTATAAAGATAAGATTTGATTTCATAAATTAGAAAGTTTTTTTTCTAATTTAAGAGTTATTGATAAAAACAAGGTTGATTGAGTCAGTTAACTCAACTTGAGATTTGCTTTTTGCATGATTTGGAAGAATAAATAAAATATTTGATTATATTTTATTTTTAGAGAATTTAAATAAATTCAATTGATTTATTTAAATTTGGAAGAAGAATTGACTTAAATAAATAATTAAGAATTACTTAATTGTTTGGAAGAATTAAATTAAATAAAGGATTTTATTTAATTTTGACTTTAGAAAAAGGTCATTAAATATTTTGATATTTAATTAGTTTAGAAGAATATGAATCAAATAAATAAATTTGTGTTTTTATTTATTGATAGAAGAATTAGAATGAAATAAATATTAAGAATATTTATTTAGAATGAGTCATGTCATTTTTAGGTGTATACATTTTGCCCCTCTTTGATGCAATATTTTTTATCACGTTGCTTCAAAGAATAAGATTTTTTGATAATGATACATGCCCCAGTTTGCCCCTAGTATAGGATTAAGGATGGTAGGATGCCCCCTCGGTAGATTGGATGGGAAGGAAGGTTCGAGGGCATGAGACAGACAATCTCATGAAGAAGAAGGTGAAAAATAGGTTAGGATGAAGAAAAATAGACCACGATTCAGAGAAATGGGAAGAAACGAACTTGGGAAGTCGTCATGGTCGCCACATAGCCAGTTAGGGTACACTTGCTATATATAGGTGTTGGGTCCACAATCTTAGTCATTTGCACATTTGGCTTTTGTTGATAGGTCCTTGAGAGCTTAGGAGAGCACAGGAGCATAGAGCAGTTGAGACAGAGATAGATATTCCATGTGAGGAGCACCGCTTTGAGCGAGTCTGACGGTTCAATCGGCTAGCTAACGCAAGACCGCCGATATGTAGTTTAAAAACACTCACATAGGGTCATTTATTAGTGCAATAAATGCTAGGGAAAGTTTAGGTAAGACAGATGTGCCAATTTGTGTTTCGGTGCATATGTGCTCCGAAATCGTGCATATGATATGATTCAGCGCATTTACAGTATGAAACAACGCATATACAAGTTCTGCGTATGCATGATATGGGTCAGCGCATACATTAGTTTTTTGCACATTTGATATGGGAAACAACACATACATAGAAGTTGTGCATGGATGACATGTTGCGATGCATTGACTAAGAAGCTACGCTTTTGATACGGAACTGCACTTATACTCTATTTGGTTGTGCATTTTCCATAAGTGGCGCATTTACTGTGAAATGGTACATTTACCTTCTAGTTTAGTGCATATGTATTAGATAGTCAGTTTACTTAACAAAATTGACTCGATTGGCATCTTGCTCGACGCATCAATCGATAAGTGATCTTTGAGATTGCAGAAATCTAGTTAAGAGATGTTGTATGTTGTTTTAATCAATTTGATATTTTAAGTAAGTGATATGATGCTTTAGATAGTGTTGAGTAGTTATGTAGATTTGGTTGATGCATTGCTTTGCTTGATTGCAGGAGGACATTCGTGATGTACGTATGTTGAGGGAACAGTTTCCCTTACCGTTGTTGCAGCGGTACATGTTCACAGAGATTGATCGAGAGGCACTCGGTGTTATGGGACTAGATTATGTGTGCTTCATGCCCGAGGTTCATGCAAACCTCAGTTTGCTGACTGCTGTTGTAGAGCGATTCCACAATGAGGACAAGACCTTTCACTTGCCTATTGGTGAGATGGAAATTACACTTGAGGATGTCTACAAGATTGTGCACTTGCTGATACAGGGTGCGCTAGTAGAGTATGATCCTCAGGGGGATAAAGGATTGGCAGAGTGCAGACAAGTATTTGATGATGCAGAGCTTGAGGTTCAGGTGATATCTTGGTAGGATATTCATGATTACTATGACTACTTCCTAGGGATAGTGGCTGGATTGATCGTGGGTGTTGTCTACCCCAATAGGAGGTCACATGGATTCCCTATTGTTTGGGGTTGGGTCATGGAGCAGATGATCACAGAGGGTACCCATTTTACATGGGGTGTCTATGTTTTGGCTCACCTATACCATGATATGCATCAAGTGGTATACCACAGGGGTGCCAATTTGTCAGCAGGTGTCTCATTGTTACAGTTTTGGCTATGGGATCCTATTGCGATCACTCAACTAATATGTGTGTTTTCTAGGCAGAGGGGTGAGCCGTATAGCTATGGATACGTAGGTGTTATTTCCCAACACAAGCTAGGAAAGCTTAAGTATTGGAGACATGCACTAGAAAATGTAGATAGAGTCATCTGGCGTCCCTATCTAGAGTGTGAGCCTTGGGATGATGAGGATGACGAGCTGCCCTATTGATTTCAGACTCGGTGGCTCATTGGTAGGACTCGATTCATATTAGAGAGACAAATTGTTAGCAGGGTTTGGTGACAATTTTGCAGGATATAGGGCATGCCACAGGGGTAGGCCCAGTTTGTACATACACATAAAGCGCAGTTTAGAAGGGGCCCAGTTACTTCTTATGAGGAGGCCCTAGTAGAGTTTCAACAGACTCCTTATGTGGCCTGGCTGATGAGGAGGGAGGTCATAGATGCAAGGATGACTCCTAATTATGAGGAGTGGTTGGTTGCTCATCTGTTCCCGAGGTACTCAAGACCCAGAGAGTTGGTTCCTCACTTGGATGAGGAGGATTCAAAGGACGAGGATGGTGCAGGTAGGAGGAGGAGGAGATGGAGGACGGGGAGATGGAGATGATGGAGGTGATGGAGGAGATGGAGGAGGAGGGAAAGATGGAGGTAGAGGGCGATAGAGACAGAGGAGGAGAGCTAGGGAGGGATCCTCCCAGCAGTAATAGGTAGTGCAGCCATAGGCTACACAATAGGTACAAATGCTGACACCACAATAGGTGCCCCAGTAGGTAGGTTAGTAGTAGGTGTCTCAGTAGTAGGAACCACAGGTTCAGGTTCCTTGGGCTCCTGTCCAGATTGACATACAATAGTAGGCCATTACTACAAGGCAGGGACAGGTGAGATAGCTTAGGGCACATCTCCAAGCAGTAGAGTCCTAGAGAGAGTCAGATGCATAGGTTCTAGATGGGCCTACTGTAGAGCGGGATGCAGCACTGGAGAGGGTGCGGGCCATGAGACTAGAGAGAGACATGACCCTAGCAGCCTTGGGTACAGATGGGGCCACTGCATTTTTGGTTACACAGGTGCACTAGGGACAAACCCAGGTACATCAGTTGTAGACATAGATTGGGTAGTTATAGGGTGAGCTTGCTAGAGCATAGGCTCAGACATAGTATTACAGAGGACTGTATCATGGGGCGCTGTTGGTAGACCAGAGGGCACCGAGCTACAGGAGCCAGTCGGTGGCAGGCACATCACAGAGGGTAGGGGATTCACAGTCAGTAGCCTCTACTATGGGTCTACAGTAGTCGGGGGCTGGTAGAGGTGGAGGTGGAGAGGATAGTGCTCGGAGTAGTGCCCCACGGTAGCAAGGCTACCCGTCATACCTGTACCATTTTTGGCTTATGTATACACTTTTTGATGGCTCAGATAGCCTGATATGTATATACTTGTATCATTTTGTACCGAGACATGTATCATTATTTATGTGATGTATACAGTTTATATGACTTTGACTCAAAGATGGACTTTTATATTGTACATTTGGACATGTTTTATGTGATATTTATATGATGATGCAACTATTGATGATCTCTATATATGCAGTTGTTGATGTTATATATCATGGATGGATTCTATCTTATGATGTTTCACATGTGGTGTACACTTTTATTTTGTCTATATGATGCTATGTGATGTCATTATGGATACCCTATATGATTCTATACTATGATGCTTACTTATGATTCTAGGACTCTGATATGATGATGATCTAATGTAGACTTAGATGATTTCCTATGATCTAATATGCAAATATGGATATTATCTATAGGATTATGCAGTGTTATGTGATGATCTACATGTACTATTATGTATGCAAATGATTTAATCATGTTAATGACTATCTCATGGGATATGATATGTGTATACACCTAAAAATGACATAACTCTACTTAAATAAATATTTTTAATATTTATTTCATCTTCATATTTCTCTATCAATAAATAAATAAATTTATTTATTTATTTGATTCATTTCCTCCCACTTGATTAAATAAATTACATTTATTTAATTAATTCCATCTACATGAACTTTATTCTTCTAAAATAATTAAATAATTTTAATTATTTAATTAAATCTCCCATTCTTCCAAATTTAAATAAAATGCAAATTTATTTAAATTAAATCTCCAAAAATAAAATATAATTAAATATTTTATTTATTCTTCCAAAATCATGTGCAAGTAAATTAAATAAATTTATTTATTTAATTTGCTTTCTTATCTTCCAAATCTTCTAACAATAAATTAAATAAATTTATTTATTTAATTTGCTTTCTTATCTTCCAAATCTTCTAATAATAAATTAAATAAATTTATTTATTTAATTTGCTTTCTTATCTTCCAAATCTTCTAAAAATAAATTAAATAAATTTATTTATTTAATTTGCTTTCTAATCTTCAATATCTTCAAAACATAAATTCTTCTTGTCATGCAAAAGCAAAAGTTGAGTTAAAGCAACTTTAAAACAACTTTGTTTTTAAATTAGAAAGATTTACTCTAATTTAAGAAAAACAAAAACTCATCCTCATCAAGAGGGCAGTTAACTCAACAAAGCTTCTTTTTGAATGACACATGTCCTTCTATTTGTTGCATGTTCCTCAACCATCATCCTCCATTGATCTTCTCATGTCTTCTCAACCATTGACTTTCTTCTACACAACTCTATAAATACAACCCTCTCATTCTTCATAATGATTAGTCTATATTAGAGTAAACTTATGCTGCAGGAAATCTAGCACGCCTTTGGTACCCCTATCTCCATAGAACTTCATATCATCCATCACATTTGTGTTTGAAGCTCATCTTCAAATACAAGCAAGTATCATAGCCATTCTATTCTTGTCATCTTCAACAAGCAAGGGAGCATACGCTTCTGAGGGCTTCATCATTATCAAGATCAAGAACAGATAGGTGAGCAATGGAAGATGAAAGGTAAAGAGGTTGTAAGTATCATTTTGCTTTATCGTTAATCCTTTATCTTCATATTTCATTGGTGTTGGATTTATTATTGTTTTTGATTAATCCACATTTCATCCTTCACATTTTGGCACCCACTGTGGGGCCCTTGCCTCTTTTTCTAAATCAAAAACTGAGTTTTTCTAAGTGACAGGTCTGTACAGGTGCCTTACAAGGTTCTGACAGAGGCATCCAACGCATTTATCCTCCAAACCGGTGCATCTACCTCCTGCTCCAACGCATACAGAAGTTTGGTGCATTCAATCTCTGAACTGTTGCTTTTACCCTCTATTCTAGCACTTCTGCAGACATGGCATATACACACTCTGTTTCGGCGCTTTTAACCCCTGTTCTGACACTTTTGTATTTATAGCGCATATACTTTAGATTACGGTGCTTTTGTACTATGTGACAGTACATTTGTTAGTTTAACGCATTTGTCTCCTATTACAACACTTTTGACACCTATCTTAGTGCTTCTGTATAACGACACATGCAAGCTCTATTTCATCGCATTCAGATTGCATAGCGGCGCTTCTGTTCTGCACTATGATTTTAGAGGTTCATCTGATTTGTATGTTTGAGCTAACATTTGTTTTACAAGATTAGAGGCTAGATTAGCTACATTGATTAGTTCATTTAGACTAATTAAGGGAAAAAGTAACAAAAAAAATGCATGCATGCAAATTCCACATAGTCTTTAACTAGGAGGAAGAGTAACTGAACCATTTCTATCTTTACATTATTGATTTCTTTCTTAGATTAGATCATTGCTATCTCAAACAAATAGGAATGAACATTGCTATGTCTTAAACACTTCAAAGTTAACAAACGCGTGAGTGCACAAGTAGAATAGCCCATTTAGTTTTTCTACTTTTAACTAGGTTGGATTAATCACTGTTCTCTATGCTTGTTGAATGACAATAGGCTTATGCTCTCCCCTTAACTGGGTGATCAGAACAAGAGGGGCCTGCCCTTGGATGCACGCCTGTCCAAGTGGAAATGACCCTGAGTGGTAACAGGCTAAAGCCAAGCCCTACCAATCCACTTAAAATAAATTGTGCTTAAGGTGAAAACCTCCTGCAATGAGTGCTAATGTGTTACACTGACAACCAACCTCCCCCAAAAACCTCTAAGGCGTAACCCTTTGAGGCTGGGAGACTCCATAATGGAGAGTAGTGCCACCGCATGTGTAACCACTCGAACGGTTGCCTTGACTACGAACCAATTGTTTAGTATACCAAAAACCCCTATTTGTTGACACAAAGGGCAGAGCTCTTGAAGCAGCCTCGATTCATGTGACTCTTAGTAGAGGTAGCAGGGACAATCCTAAGGTTCGGTGGGGGTACGAGCCTAAGGAAACCTGGATCTGGTATGCATGAGAAGTGATTGCCGTGGAGGGGAGCGAGTGCTACCAGATCCTAGTGCTACATGCTTTGAGTATGCACAGCTAGAGGATTAACAAATATTGTCCTATCCATCCTAGGGTGTACTTATTTTTGAGTCAAAATATTCCAAAAAATACAAAAAAATAACAAAAGATAAAAATCATGATAACTTCTATGTGTTTGTTGTGTCTACCATAATTGAAAATCAATTCTCAAAAACACCAAGTTTTCAAACCAAAAATAGAAAAATCCTGAAAAATGTTCCAAAATTCTGCAAAACCAAGACAAAAACTAGAGTTGCGCATTTGCCACGACCTGAGGTGCATTTATTCTGACTTGAAGTGCATTTAAACTCTGTCACGACGCATTTGAAAATTACTAGACTAGTGCATTTGATCCGACTTGTGGCTCTTTTGCACTCTGTTACAGCGCATTTAAAACTACTACGCATCCAAACTAGTAAGTCTTTCCGGTCTTGTGTCAATGGCAAACCAATTAGAATATATTGCTCAAAAACTCCAATATCTGCAATTGCAAATAAACTTAGGTCCCTCACCCAAGATTGTGTAGCAATTTCTCAACAACTCCAAGTCTTACAACAAGAAATGGCAATCTTGCAAGCTGAACGTGCCAGTACCAGCTACGCCTTACCCCAAAATCATACATCCTTTTCCCATCTTAATGATGCTCATGACAAGGCAAGTACCACACCAAGTTGGAAATCATATACCACTCTGTCTACTAGTCCTTCTTCACCATATTCTGAAACACATATTCCAAAACATACCAGTCCTATGCAAACACTACCATCGAGTTCCCCAAGCTCTAAACTGACAACCAACGAATCCTTAGATGATTTGTGGAAAAGAGTTTTTCCAAATTTATACAACTAGAGAAAAGGTAGGGAGAAAGCTAAATCCCCTCATTCACCTATCCATACACCTACCAATGATGTGATCCAAGGGCTACGAGCAGAGAGTCAACCATGTCCCCAAATTCTGGTCCTTGACCTTGTCAAAGAACCTTCAAGCATGCCAAATCCTAAAACCTGGTCATGTAACCTGCAACCCTAGGAGCATATCAAAGAGCCTCCTACCATGAACTGAAGTCAAGGTCCATCGCACCTTCATGTTGTTAACCAAGAGCCTATCCAAGAGTCTTCTACCTCAACTTCAATTCAAGCACATCAAGAGTTATGTCAAGAGCACACTTTAGAGCATGTGGAAACATCCGCCCTTTGTCTAAATCAAGATCAAAGTACTCCCATCTAACTCCTACATAACCTCTATCTTTTTGATGATCCTATACCTATACATGAGCAAGAGATCCAATTTCCAACCATGCATAGCCTATATCTTTTCCATAATCAAGATACTACCTTTGAGGAAGAAGCTATCCATGAGCAACTTGATCCTATGCATGAGCTAGAGATCCAATTCTGGCCCCTCCATAACCTATGTCTTTTCTATGATCAAGATATTATCACTGATGAAGAACCTAGACAAGAGAACATTAATCCCATCATGCTAAATCCTATCTATGATCAAGATCCCATCTATGATGAAGAGCCTATCTATGATCAACCAGACCATGATGATCCTCTTAGGCAACTTTATGCATTCCATGGTCCTGAGCTTATAACCCCATCTAGTCTTATCCAAGATTCAACAACTTCCTCTTCCTTTGATGAGACACTTGCCTCCCAAGCAAGCATAGAAAATCAAACCAAAAATACTCCTCCACCATCCATTATCGACTATGCTGCAAATCCCCCACCATATATCCTTGGTCTTACCACCTTCATTCATGAGTGTTCCTCCTTAGAATGCCATCCACCATTATCCTCTATCCCACCTTCTTCATGCAATGAGGAACTTGTGTCTAGTGGTCCACCTACACATAATCATGTTGTCCACTGCATACTCCAATATATGAACTATCAAGGTAAAGGCTTAGGCCTTCATGAACAAGGTATTTTGGAGCCCATCCATGTCAATGTTCCTCCTCCTTCATATGGCCTTGGATACACACCCCAAGGTAAATAATCTTGAGATGTTGGCACTTCCTCCACTCCTCCTAAATCCCCCACTTTTCATCACAAACCCTATCATATCCCCAAAACATGTGTCGCCATTCCTCCTCCACCTTCCTACAATTGTCAAAAGCATGTGACTATACACCTTCCACCATCCAATCCACCTCCACTACTTCCAACTCCTAATATCCCTCCATACATTTTACCACCACTTGTTCCAACACCGTATCCATGCATCTATAAATCCTCTAAATATCCCAATCATGGCCAACAGATGCACATATTGTCTAAACAACGAGCTTCCACCAACCTCACTTCTGCCATCCCTAGGGGATTCAAAAACACAAATCTGGATGCCTCTACATATAAAGTCAAAAATCCTATGAGTCCTCATGACCTATGATACAAAAGCCAAGAATCAAAGAAACATCATTCTCAAGAGATGCATACACACACACACATATATGCCAAACTGAAAAAAGTGTGGGTCCACATCCAACAAATGATTACTCCAAAAGCTGCACAAACACCGCATATACCCAAGCCCATACCTTCATAGGTAAAATCTAAAATCAAAATGGTTTGGGTACCTAAGAAAAAAGCCCTCAAGTTACATGAGGCCTCTACCTCTCAAGAATCTCAGCCATCCACTTTCTCCCATTCCATCCAAAAGTCTCAAATTCTTCCATCCCATATGGCAAGCAAAAATCAGCAAAATACTCAGTCTATGTGGATCCCTACATGCCTAAGTCATTCATCCACAAGTAAAATTCTCTATTGCTTCCTACACTACTTTCCCATCACCATCTTCAATGTTTATCATGGTATGTGCAACCGTTGGTCATGATTCCCTTCCATTCCACAACATTTTCATATACCTCCATCTCCCCTTCCTTCTACTAGTATCCTACATATCTTCCTCATCCTACTTCCTATGGTCCATGCTTTTGCATAAGCCTTCCCTCTGTATTCTACATCATCATCCACTATCACACCATTTATAATCCTCTATCTACCTTCTCCATCTCACTGTCATGCAGTCTCCTACTAACATCTATGAGCACACTAGACATGGTCTGTGCGATAGCATCCATCTAGCGGGACTATCACCTTTCAAGGAACTAGATACTTGAGTCTCTCCTTATCCATATCCACCTTCTCCTATCTAAATATTCAAAAAAAAAATCATCAAAAAAGTAAAGAAAAATCCCTTCGTCTAATGGTGAAAATTTGGCAAATAGGCGCCTTGGATAAGTACCATGATGAAAACTTGGCAAACATGTGTCATGTGTAAGTTGATCTTCTATGTCACCTACACTTGGGGGCACCTTGTCTCATTAGCCTATCACTCTTCTCCTATCAATTTCCTTCTGTACCATTTCCTATCCTATTCCTCTATCCATTACATACCTATATTGTCATGTCCATCCATCCTAAATCTTCCTTTCCTCTATTTTTGATCTTGATAACAATTAGGGGCACAATGTTGACAAATGTTTTAGATGTCTCTTGACATACCTTATCCATTCAAACCACACAAATCCTTTATTATCCTCTCATCGTCCTTCGTCGTAAGCTTTGAGTTATTCCTATGCGACATAGTCCTTGGAGATCACATCCTTGATTCCTTCTATCCACTATTGCCCATCCTCATACATACCCATTCCATTCTTTATCACCCATACATCTACCTATCCGTGGTGTTTCCTTATCATCAGTATCATCCGATCCATATCTATTCCATATATGTTCCATACCTGATCCATATCTGTTCCCTATCGTGTCTCATCTGGTCCATATCTCAATATAACAGGGTTCACCCCGAACTACGTTGCCTCTACGTCGTCACGTAGGCAAGGCCATTATCAATGCACCCCTAAGGCTCCGCTACCCATCCATTCCCTACCTTATCACCTATCCTCTGATCTGTTCACGTCTGCACCTTTCACCAGATACAAGCGTATGCAGCAAAGCAAGCTTCCCAAAACAACAAAAATCTTGGCACAAAACATCAACCTATCCACAACAAAAATCAGAACACCATACCGAAACACCCAAACTAATTCTATATCAATTATGGCAAAAAGACATATCTAATGCAAGAATGTTCTGTGAATAGGTTAACTTACAAGGTCTTGGATTTTTGTCATTATGTCTTCCTATGCTACTCAAGGATGCCAAAAGATAGAGATGTTATGATGGGGGCATAATCTTTTTCTTTTTTTGCTGCTTGTGGATTAAAACTTTAGTAATGTGATGACTTTTGTCTAACGACATGATCAGCAAACGATCATCAAGGACTTCCGAGGTCTGAACATGAAAAAGGGCAAATCCTTGTCTGTTGAAATGCAAGAAGTACTCAGGTCATCTAGATTCAATTTTGACTAGATGCTTGTATCAACTTGCTATATCAAAATCCATGTAAGTGATATCAGGTCATCTCGGTTCAATTATACCTCGATGCTTGTATTTTCTTACAACATTTTACAAGCCCAATGATGAAATAAGCACTTCAAAATACTTGCAGTATCAAGATGGCATGTATCCATATCTATATCCATAATGTATCCAATTGCATTTCATATCCATATCTGTATCCATATCCATATCCATATCCCATGCAATAAAATTCTATGCAGTGTATCAATGTTTACAAATAAAAGCATGTGATTTCTTCTATCAGGTCATTCTTCTATCAATCAACTTTCTATCTATCATCATATCTTCTGAGCAATGATCCAAATGCAAGTCCGTCCTTAATCCATACCAATCGAGTCAAGTCAATCTTGTCAAATGATCCACTCACAATTAGTGGTCTTGATCCTAATCTTGTCGTAAACCATATCAATAAATCATAACTATCAGTGGGATATATCTTTCCCACACCTATCGTGTTGCGCTAGGGATATATTGTTCCCTATCATGACAACACTATCGTATATTGTTATCATATCCAATGTCTTAGACAGGATGTTGCATTGTCGAAACCAGACCCGAAGTCTTATACGACATGTTTCATTCCTGACACCAGACATCATCGATCTATATCATTGGTTTACCGCTTGACCGGGGCAATACCTTGCCTGTTCTTGTATCATTTGTGCATACTTGCTTACTTGCTTGTGTTGCATATCATTCACCTCTTTCTTCTGCATCCAACCATTTCTTTTTTTGTCATTCTATCTCATCGTGAGATTGTCCGTCTCACGCCTTCTACCTTCTCCCCTTCCAATCTCTCGAGGGGCATCCTATCATCATAACCTGTACCAGGGGCAAACTGGGGCATGTATCATTTTCATACAATCTTATTCTTTGAAACAACGTGATAAAACACATTGCATCAAGGAGGGGCAAAATGTATACACCTAAAAATGACATAACTCTACTTAAATAAATATTTTTAATATTTATTTCATCTTCATATTCCTCTATCAATAAATAAATAAATTTATTTATTTATTTGATTAATTTCCTCCCACTTGATTGAATAAATTACATTTATTTAATTAATTCCATCTACATCAACTTTATTCTTCTAAAATAATTAAATAATTTTAATTATTTAATTAAATCTCCCATTCTTCCAAATTTAAATAAAATACAAATTTATTTAAATTAAATCTCCAAAAATAAAATATAATTAAATATTTTATTTATTCTTCCAAAATCATGCACAAGTAAATTAAATAAATTTATTTATTTAATTTTCTTTCTTATCTTCCAAATCTTCTAACAATAAATTAAATAAATTTATTTATTTAATTTGCTTTCTTATCTTCCAAATCTTCTAAAAATAAATTAAATAAATTTATTTATTTAATTTGCTTTCTTATCTTCCAAATCTTCTAAAAATAAATTAAATAAATTTATTTATTTAATTTGCTTTCTAATCTTCAATATCTTCAAAACATAAATTCTTCTTGTCACGCAAAAGCAAAAGTTGAGTTAAAGCAACTTTAAAACAACTTTGTTTTTAAATTAGAAAGATTTACTCTAATTTAAGAAAAACAAAAACTCATCCTCATCAAGAGGGCAGTTAACTCAACAAAGCTTCTTTTTGAATGACACATGTCCTTCTTCTATTTGTTGCACATTCCTCAACCATTATCCTCCGTTGATCTTCTCATGTCTTCTCAACCATTGATCTTCTTCCACACAACTTTATAAATACAACCCTCTCATTCTTCATAATGAGAAGTCCATATTAGAGTAAAATTATGCTGCAGGAAATCTAGCGCGCCTTTGGTGCCCCTATCTCCATAGCACTTCATATCATCCATCACATTTGTGTTTGAAGCTCATCTTCAAATACAAGCAAGTATCATAGCCATTCTATTCTTGTCATCTTCAACAAGCAAGGGAGCATACGCTTCTGAGGGCTCCATCATTATCAAGATCAAGAACAGATAGGCGAGCAATGGAAGACGAAAGGTAAAGAGGTTGTAAGTATCATTTTGCTTTATCATTAATCCTTTATCTTCATATTTCATTGGTGTTGGGTTTATTATTGTTTTTGATTAATCCACATTTCACCCTTCACAAAAGTCTCAGTTGTTAGCACAGTTTGAGATAAAAAATCTAGGGGTAGCCAGGTACATTTTGGGAATGGAAATTAGAAGAGACAGAGATAACAGAAAACATTGTTTAAGCCAGAGTAAGTATGTGAAGACCATGTTGGATAGGTTCAGCATGGAAGATTGTAGACCATTGTGTGTTCCTGTTTCATTGGGGACAAAGTTGTCTATTAATGATTGTCCAAAATCTCCTTCTGAGGTGGAGGAAATGAGGAGAGTACTTTATGCTAGTGTTGTTGGCAGTTTGATGTATGCCATGGTCTGCACAAGACTAGACATTGCCCAAGTTGTGGGAGTCCTTAGTCAATTTATGGCTAATCCTGGACAGGTACATTGGGATGCAGTAAAGCGAGTGTTCAAATATTTGAGGGGTACTTCTGATTATTCCATATGCTATCATGATAATCCTATAGGACCTTTGCATTCTGTTTTTATTCATAGATTCATGGATTCTAATTGGGCGGGTGACATTGACAGCAGGAGATCCACTAGTGCTTACATGTTTACTATGTTCGATGGTGCAATTAGTTGGATGACTAAGCGGAAACCTATGGTCACTTTGTCCAAGAAAGAAGCTGAGTATATGGCAGCAACTCATGCTTACAAGGAAGCCATTTGGCTTAAGAGACTATGTTCATATATTGATGTTGATGCAGGACAAATTACAATTTGTTGTGACAGTTAGAGAGTGATTTGCCTAGCAAAGAATCCAACTTTCCATGCCAGAGCAAAGCATATTGATGTATAGTTTCTCTTCGTGCGAGACATTGTAGAGGATGGGAAGGTGAATTAGGAGAAGGTAGACATTTTGAAGAATGTTGTGGATGCATTGATGAAACCAGTGGGCACAGACAAGTTCAGATGGTGTTCGGAGTCTATGGGCCTCTCGACCTATAACAATTAAATGGTGTCATTTCCATTGGCTCTTACAAGATGTTCAATAAGTGGGAGAATGTTGGGAATTAAGGTGTCTCAACCTTGGTAATTCCTTGTATAAATTAATTGTATTTATTTATTTATTGCCTATTAATGTATTTTAGATGCAAGTCATGTTTCATCATCTTGTGGGAGTTGGCACAGTGATGTGTCATCCTATGTGGAATGTGACCACATGTAATTTTGTCCTCACATGAGGAGATAGGTGTCCCACTTAGTGGTAGAGGTATTTTTCCATGTGTCGGCACTTTGACTAGTGTGTAAGTGAATCTTGACCGAAATAGTTATGCTAGATTCCTATGACGAAATCTATGACACGTAAGAGTCGTAAATGGAATGTTCTATGATAGGTGAAGACATGTGTCACAAGGCATCTTGGAAGAAGACATATTTGGGTACCTCAAGGAGGGTTATGACATGTAAGAGAATATGATATTTTTAGTTAGTGTATGATAGATTCTCTTATAGCTGTAAGTACTGTCAATATGACAGATTCTATGATGGTTGTAAGATGCGTAAGAGCATCTATCATTACCCAACTTGGGAATAGGCAACCATTTTGGGATGGGGTAATATGACAAGTGTCATGACCATGCTGTAGTGTTGGACAAGTGTCCTTAGGCATGGGTTTTGGGCCATGAGGCCAAGTTGGACGCCCATCTCAAGGAAAGTTCATTTTTGCCTTGTAAACTTCTATTTAAGCAGGTGCTTTGAGAGATGTATTATGTGATTGATAGGTACTGTTATGCTACTAGTTTGTCTCCAGATACGAGTGTTGAAGACTCTTGTAAAGACTTGCATTACAAGTGTGTTGTAAACCTTGTTGTTTAGATAATACATTGTGCAGGTTTTGGAGTGTGGGGTTTTTCACCCATAAGGGTTTTCTCTGCGTTATATCTTGTCTCTCTCTCTTCTATCTTACTTTCTTGTGTTGTGTATTGCTGCGATATCTCCACTGTTGTGTTTAACACCCTATAACTATAAAGATTAAAACAAATTTGCACTCATCTCTCCTCATTATATTAGTGTAGGAAGCAATTTCTGCACACCTAGCTTCCTTTCATTGTACACTTTGGATGTGTAAGAACTCTTTGATTATGTTTTGACCTTCAACTCTAAAAATGCAGGCATGATAACGATGATATGTTTTTGTAATTTTTTTGAATATATATGAAATGCAGGTCACAATATGTAGATGCAAGAATACAAGGGATACTGAAATGTAACTTTTACTCTTACAGAATGTCATGAGTTATGACATTGACTTTATTACTTTGTAACTCTTTTTTCTTATTTTGATATGAATGCATTGTGAAACAAATAATATGACTACTCTTTAATATGATTTTCAATCTGAGGGATTACAGGTTATTCTAGTATAAGGGACCAATTCAAGTATGTGAAATTAGGAATTAGAACTCAAGCAAGGAACGGGAGTAAGATGGAGTGCTTCTAATTTTGGGCTTTGCTAAAGGCTAAACACTGATCCTTAACTAGATAAGACAATTTGACAAGCTTTCAACTTAGACAAGTAACAAATTTTATTGATGTTCACTAGACTTAGATTATAGATGGAAAGCAAGATAGACCCAGGCTAAAGGATGAGTGGGAAAGAACCAAGGTCCCTAGATATAAAATGATCCTAAAGACTACTAGACTCTTGCCTTTTCTCAACTAGCACATGTGTGTGCTTTGTACCTTCCTTTTTATTTCCTCTATTAGAATGTCACCCTTGAAGCTTCAAGGTTAGACTGATCTCCTCCCAAGAGTATGGACATTCAACAATCTTCTCTCTTTCAGTCCTTTTTTTTAACTCTTTTTTTTGCTTTTTCTCTTTTTTTTTGTATTTTCTAGAATGCCTCACTTCATTTTCTATTTTCTTTTGGATTTTGACTTTTATGAAAATGAATGCTTTTGGAACTTTGGATATGTAGTAATTTGATCTCTCAATTGTCACTTTTCTCAATGTTGTTTCTTTTGATCGCTCATTTTTTATTCACTCATATTTTAGATTTCTTCCTTCAGAGTTTTAATCCCCCTAACATTTTTGGCTAGGGAAGATAAGGAGTTGAGTGCCACCAAAAGTTTTCATAATCTAGTTGGACTTCTTTTCTACTAGGAAAAATCTGGGAAGGTCTACTTGCAAGCTTCCTTTGAATACTGTAGGATTGAATACTAAATTTTCTTAGGCCTAACATCTTGAATCATTAATACTAGGATCAGTGTAAAGCTAAGAGCTAGGCTTTGATTAGAATCACTAGGAATGTAGGGTAAAATAGTGATTATAGAAATGGTGAATCTCAGGACCTAAAAGAATCACATATACCCAGGCAACCTTAGAGTCCTTGTACTAAAATGAAAATAATATAAGAGCAAGTCATTCACTGTAATGCAAGATGAACAAAATGATACTAAAATGTAAGAAATAAATTATTTTTAACATTTTTTTTATTTTTATAAATTTTTTTGTATTTTTGGGATATTTGTTTTTTTATATTATTATGTTTTATGATTTTTATGATTTTTAGACATAGTATTTCTTGAGGTGAAAGGCATTGATAGTTTCTCCAAATTCCTCTCCCTCCATTGTGCACAAGAGATAGGCACTATTTTCAACATCTTCTTTAACCATATAAGGCCCTATCCAGTTGGGCCTGAACTTACTCCCTTCACTAGCTCTTTTATTGATTAGGTTGTCAATCCTGAGTACTAAGTCTCCCACTTGAAAAGGTCTTGGAATGAATTTCTTGTTATACTACTTTTTCATCCTTGCGAGGTAAGAGTCATGTCTTTGAACAACTCTTAATTATTTTTCATCCATTATTTCTAATTCAGCCAACCTTACCGCTCGATATTCCTCATTATCCAATAGGCCTTGTAACAATACCCTTAAGCTAGGCAATTCTACTTCCAATGGCAACACTGCCTCTAACCCAAAAGTGAGGGCGTAAGGGGTGGTCCAAATCAATGTTCTTACACTTGTTCTACAAGCCCAAAGAGTTGGATATAATTGTAAGTGCCAGTCTCTTTTGGAGTCCTTTACAATTTTGACCAATATTGACTTCAATGTTTTGTTTGTGGCTTCTACTTGCCCATTCACTTGAGGATAGTACATTGAAGCAAAATTATGATTGATGTAGAATCTCTCACATAACACTCTTACTTGTGGGTTCTTAAACGATGACACATTGTATGTCACTATCACTTGAGGAATCCTGAATCTGCATATGATCTGATTTAATATGAATTTTGTGATGATTCTTCCTAAAATTGTAGTTAGAGGTATGGCCTCTATCCATTTGGTAAAATACTATGTTGCGGTGTTGATGAACAAATGTCCATCCATTTATGTGGGACATATCTTCCCCACTAGGTCTAGGCCCCACATAGAGAAGGGCCAAGGAGTAACTATAGGTTGTAAATCTCTTGTCAGTGTGTGGTGAACATGTGTGTAGGCTTGACACATTGGGTAGGTTTTAACAAATTTGATTGCATCTCCTTGCAAACATGGCTAGAAATAAGCTAGCCAATGTATTTTTCTTGTTGTAGCATGACCTCCAAAATGTCTTCCGCAAATTCCACTATGGCATTCTTCCAGAATCTTATGTGCCTCTTCTTTGTCAACACATCAAAGAAACATCCCATCTAGGGCTCTTCGATATAGTACATCATTGATCAACACATATCTTGTCATGAGGACACGTAAGCATCTTTTCCCTAAGGGAGTCATGTTCTCTGGGTAAGTTATATTTGTGATATAGTTCACAATGTCTCTATATCAATATGAAGTGGCATATTTCTTAAGATTGATTGCACAAATTTCTTCATCGAGGAGGTCTTTGCTTATAGGCTCCTCTTGAGGAACTGGATTGTCTGCTAGCCAATCTGCTATCACTTGTCCTTTGACTAAATTTTGATTGATGTAAGTTAATTCAAACTTGCTTAGAAATGTTATAAAGCGGCCAACCCTTCTTGACAACATTAGTTGGTTTAAGAATGTCCTTAGCTATTCAGATCGTATCATAACTCCAATTTCTCAGTTCAGCATGTAATGTCTCAATCTTTGAGTTATGAAGACAATGGCCAAACACTCCTTTTTGGCCTGAGTGTAATTTTTCTCATATTCTAGCAAGGTTCGACATATGAAATATATGGCTCTTTCCCTTTAACCTTCATCTTCCTAAGACAACATACAAGCTATTGAGATATCAGTTACTTTAAAATATAAGATGAAATGTTTGTCATGTTTTGGTGGCATTAGTGTGGGTGGAGTCAACAAGAATTTCTTTACTTGCTCAAATGTGTTTTGACAATCCACAGTCCAAGTTATGCCAACTTGCTTCTTAAGAAATTGATTGATTGGGTAAATTTTCAAGGTCCTATCTAGTATGAAACATCTGATCATGCCTAGTTGACCCAAATAGGTTCTTACTGCCATGTCACTTGTTGGCGAGTGGAATTTAAGACTATTTTAACTTTTACTAGATCTACGTCAATTCCTCTTTGTGAAACGATGAAACCTAACAATTTGCCTATCGTGACTCTAAAAACACACTTCTCAAGATTTAGTCTTACTTTATATTCTCAAAGCTGATTGAAGATCTTGCAAAGATCCTCCACATGTGTTGATCTTTGCTTTGATTTAGCCAAAATAACATCATAATATGTTTCCACTATCTTGTGAATGTAGTCATGGAAGATGTGTGTCATTGCCCTTTGATAGGTAGCCCCCACATATTTCAACCCAAATGACATGACTACGTAACAAAATGTTCCCCAAGGGGTGGTGAATGTCATTTTGTTTTGATCTACTTCTGAGATTTTGATCTGATTGTATCCCAAGAACTCATCCATAAGAGAAAGTATTTCATATCCTGTTGTTGAATCAACAATTTGATCTATGGATGGTAAGGGAAAGTCATCTTTCGGACAAGCTTGATTGATATCCATAAAATCAAGGCATATTCAAATGTTTCCATTCTTTAAAATTGATATGATGTTTGACACCCAACTTGAATAATCCACTAGTTTGATAAAGCCAACATTCAATAATTTCTTCAATTCTTCCTTTACCATTTTAGCTACTTGAGGCTTTATGGGTCTCAATTTTTGTTTTATGGGTTTTGCATCAGGTTTTGTCACTAAGTTGTGCACTATGATTTTGGGTCTAACCCTAGCATGTCTAAATATGTCCAGGCAAAGACATCAGAATATTCAATAAGGAACTCGGTGTATTCCTCTAATTCCTCATCATTTAACTCTACTCCTAATTTTAACATCTTTGGTTTCTCGAGAGTTCCTACATTGATATTAGTGGTATCTCCAGTTAGTGATGGATGTCCCTTTTCAAATTTCTAAGGGGTAGGTGGTAAATCTAAATTCACTTCGATTTGGAGATTTCTTTTTTCTTCTGAAATAATCCTCCAGATGAGGAAGGAGAATATATCCTTTTTTGTTATATGCTTTTGGGAGGCAGTCATAGGCATATATAGATACTCTAAGATGGCTTCATCATTCTCAGCATAGTCTCAAGTTGGTTTCTCTATTTGATATGCAACATAGTTTAAAATGCTTGGTAACACTTCACTTTATAATAATGGCTCTCCATGAACTGACACAATGAATTCCAAATTTTGGAGTTGAGCATGTGGCAAAAAAGGGTAGCTGATGTGTCCATTGAATCTTCTATTTGGCTCTCTTTTTTGGGTATGGCTCTTATGGAAAGGAAACCAAAGAATTGAACCAATTTTCTAATAGTTTATTTGTATGGTTGTAATCATTCCAATTTTGTTTCATAATTTTCTATGACCTTGTTGATCACCAATTGGGAGTCCCCAATGGAAGAGATCCTCTTGATTCACATTCTAATGGCTAACATGACTCCTAGGGATAAGGCTTCGTACTCAGCAATGTTATTTGTAAAAAAAAAATCAAACCTAAATGCGAAAGGGAGGACTTTTCCTTTTGGGGAGTTAAGGATTATTCTCGTTCCTGCCCCCATTTTACAAGTAGCTCCATCAAAATGTAAAGTCCATAGGTCTTGATTTTTTGTGGTTGGGATGTTTCTTCGAATTTGTAAGTTGATTTTTGCTTTTCCTTTTCTTCTTCCCCTTCTTCGATGATTTCTATTGTTCCAATTGAGAGATTCTTGATGTCACATTGGTCCAAGCAAGGGATGGCTACTAAGCCAAATGGAGCATGAGGCTTGGTGTTATGGGGATCAAAGGGGAATTCATTGAGGTTATCCATGCTTTGATATGGTATGTTGTGAGTACTTGTGTTTGGGTGAAGATCCTGATTTTCTTCCTTCATTTTCTCTTGCATTTTTAACTTCTTATCCTTTTCTTCCTATTCCCTCTTGTAAATATTGAAAGGATCAGGATCTGCTTTGACGACATGGGTCATTCCCTAGGGATGGAAATGAATTTATTGAAATAATGTGGAGGCTACCACCTTCATAGTATGAATCCAAGGTCTTTCGAGAATCATATGGTAATTAGTTTCTTTGTTGTTGACATAGAAATTTGTAGGAACCATTTTACACATTAGAGTGAGTGGTAAGCTAATTTTACCAACTATTTGAATGTCATGATTGTCATATATTCTTAGAGTGGTAGCTTGTTGTTTTGTGTTTGTCTTGTTGTATCACATCCTTCGCAGGAAGGAAATGGGTAGGAGGTTAACTATCGATCCTTTATCTACTACCACTCTTTTTATGATTACCTCTTCAACTTGAACTTGTATGTATAATGAGGAATCTTTTTTCTTATTTACTTCATCCTTTGGGAGCTTCAAAATATCGAATGTGAGAGTGGTTGGTTCCACTTGTTTTGAGCATCCTACCTCTAATACTTCTAAGAATGTTTTCTAGTATAAAGGGGAGGCTTTTAACAAACTTATCACTTGTAAGAAGACATTTTCTGTTTGGTCTGTTTGTTCCTCCTCTAAAGGATGACAAACACTTCTTGGTTGAGTTCCACATGATTGGATTTTCTTTGATTGACATTCCCTTTTCTGTCTTGAGGTTCTTTCCCCTTTCTTTGGGATTGAAGGAGAGTGAGGAAGTTTTGTTGTTGTTTTGGGGTAAGCTTTGAGATGGCTTTATTGTACACATAGTAGGTTTATGTTTCATAACCTTTTGTTCCATGGAACCAATAATATGTATTAGGATCATACGAGAAACAACTTGCTCCTTGGTTTCCTTTTTGGCGCCATTTATCATTATTGGGAGTACTCTTCACAACATTGATATTTTTATCCAGGGAGAAACTTGAGGTGCTACTTTCAGCTTCTTTCAAGACTTTAAGTCTTGCATTGGTGTCATAGGTTCTTTGACCACTATCGATGGCTACTTGATCAATCCTTAAAGTGCTTTCCAAGGCCTCCTCATAGGACTTGTAGCGTAACTTCTAAACATCTTCTCTCATGTCCTTGTTTAAGGAATGCAATAAAAGGTCACATAACTCACAATGGTCCACATTCAAAGTACTAGTTGAATAATAGAGAATTTGTCTCCATCAAGTAACAAAGTGGGCTACTAATTCATTCTGTTCTTATTTCATGGCTAAAAATTCCCTGATTCCTATTTTTACGAGTTTGTTCATGTTGAAAGCCATGACAAACTTTTTGATTAATTGACTAAATGAGTGTATTGAAGCTTCTTGTAGGAGATAGTACCAATCTAGAGCTATTCTTTCTAGAGTCTTTGGGAAGAGATTGCACCAACCCCATCCCAAGGGAGGAGTTCTCTTATCATAATGGTATAAGCTTTCCTATGCCAGTTTTGATCAACCTCTACTTTGAACTTTGGGAGATCAGGTAATGGTCAAGGCAAGTGAATTTTTCTTATGTTTAAGTCTAGTAGTTCTTTCAAGAACTCTAGGTATGTCCCCAAAAAGGCACTTTTTGATTGAGGAGTTCATAGCATTAATCCTATAGGGGGTTTTGGTAACCCATTGTCTAATTTTCTTGGCCTCCTAGCATTGCTTGATTATTCTGAATAGGAGGGTTCCTATTCAAAAATGTGTTGTTACGCATAGTTCTTGAGTAGTAGTTGAGATAGGGGGATTCTAAGATGCCCCCTCATCTTGTTCTATTCTAATATTGTCATACGACGCCTATCTTCTTTTTGGAGTAGGTTGCTCTGCTTTAAGGGTTCTAATTCTTTGCACTAGAGTCATGATTAGGTCTACATGAGTGGGACCTCTAGGCACTTCCTCATTCCCTTTGAGTGTTGTCATGATGTTGTTCTTCTTTTTGCGCAACATTTTCTCTTTGTTCTTCCTATAGGGCAACTTTTAATGCTTCTTGAGCATCTCTTGAATTTTGCAAATATCTTTCTAACCTTTTACTTCCTCACTAAGATGAGTGCTTGAGGTACTTGTGGATAGTTGATTCAGACGATGGATTTCCAATATTAGTTGAATTCTCCTAGCTTTGTGAGGCACATTTGGTATAGCAGGGTTATGTTCCCAAGGAGGATTTCTAAAAGATAGAGAAGGCATGGGTTATCTTTGGTCTTGTTTGTAGTCAGATTCTTCATAATCATAGAAATTCATGATTGGTGCATCTGGGTGAGGTGGCAAATACTTGTCAAAAGAGGGAGTTTATGGTTCTCTAAAGGGAACATTCCCTATGTTTAGATCTGGTTCCGTCAGATTCGCGGGTGTTATAGACACTGTATAATAAATCCAGAATGAGTGAAGGTGAAGGCAACAAGAATGAAATCAAAGAAGAAAGTGGTAATATTTTGAAATCTAGAGATAATGAGGTCCAAATAATGGTAACACAAACAACATAACCAAAAGGCTCTGTAAAATAGGTATGCTCAAAATCGTGACTCAGTGGCCTTGGGGATGGTTGAGTCAGTTCTGATGCACACACAAAGCCTCTCTCCTTGGTACGAGGTGAACTTCCATGTCACTCTCGCTCTTATGGAAGTAGCCAGTCTAGAGGAGGCGAGACATGGGGGTGGTCTAGCTTGTTGGAGAGCTTGACTTCGTGGAGAGGGGTCAGCTAGTCTTAGGTCCTATGTTGTAGTGCACTTGTGTGTATGCAGTGTTCTGTGACCGTAGTTATAAAGATAACTATATGACCTAAAGGGTCACTAGTCACTGTTCTCCTGTTTGGAATCCTAATATTCCATCATTGTGTGGGTAGGCTATTATTCTCATTGATGTTCAACTATCATTCATGTTGTTGGATGAATGCTTGTTGTATCAAGAGTTGTCTAAATCTCTCTTGTTGTTGAATGACTAGTGGGTCTTGTTGCGGTCTTAGGTGGATCTCCTCTATCTTGTTGAGGATTGCCCTCACCCACTCACCTCTCAATCTAGGGTACATTCGTGAGCCGAGACAAATGATAGGTGGTTTAAGATAACCTTGACTTGTCTTAGGGTTTTGAATTAGGGTTTGTGTGACCTAAGGTTTGACTTTGTGTTGATTTTGTTTGACCTTGTGATGGAATCAAGAGGTTTGACCAATTTTTTACTATAGTTGACTTGTGTTGTTACCAAGAGTTTGCAAACTCTCTATGTTCCTAATGTTTTTGTTCTTTTTGGATTTTATGAATGCAAGCCTATATGAATGCAAAACTTCTTTTTGTGCTTTTTTATGTTTTTGGAAACCAAAAGTGCTTTTTCTTAATCTAAGAATTAGAAAATGTATGTAGGGTATGATGAAGTTATCTAATGCAATGTAACCTATGTTTTGTTTGTTTTCTGAATAGATGGATCAATTAATCTAAGAAAGGGAAATTACTTTTAATCTATGAAATTTGGAAAGGGAAACTAATTTAACAATGCAAATCTACTTAGCCTATCAAGGAAAAAGCAAACATGTATTTTACTATTTCCAAGAGCAAAGTTTTCATTATCTAATTACCATGAAATGAAAAAAGCATGAAGGAAGCTAGAGACGTGTGAGCCTCCACTGCCCTCAGAAATCCTTGTAATGGAAACCTCAAATCCTCTTGTAGTAGAAAGGCGATCCTCTTGGCGACAAAAAGGAAATGGAAGCAAAAGAAGCTTTGAATCTTTGAAAAGAGCTCAATGAGAGCTTGATGAGAAATGTGGTTTGTGATGTGAGTAGTGTATGGACACTAACAATCTTTTAGAAAAGATAAATGAGATAACAAATGAAAGCGAAAGGCTCCTATGTCCTGTATGAGCATGAGAATGCTTGATTTGAAGAGCAATAACCTGCAAGAGTTGTATGCACAAATGAAATTGCCTCCCTCTGTGATTGAGGGAGGTGGTATTTATAGGCTAGAAGAAGGGATGAGAGGTGAAGAAGAAGGAGAGTTAACTCGATTTGATTGGAGAGTTAACTTAGAATATTCAAGAGTGATCTAGGCTAAAATTGGCGTGATCTACCCAGTAAAATCTTATCACTCAAGAAGAAGTGAAGAAGGAATGTGTGGGAATGCATTAGTTTTTAATTAAATATGAAATAAAGATAATTATGTATGTGTAGGTGCATGAAATATTTAACTTTATATTTGACACGAAAATCCATGCAAACAAGAAGAAAAACAGGTGAAAATAGAGTTTTTTCAAGTTAAAAACTTGAGTTTTTCCATAGCTAAAAACATGATAGGGTCACCCATGGGTCACCCCTTTCACCTATTAGGATCATCCGAGGGAAACCCTGGGTCACCCAGGGGCAACCCTAGGTCACTCGAGGGTGACTTGTTAGTGACCCTTAGAGGAGGGCACCTAGGTGGAAGTGCATTATGGGAGATGGTAGAGGAGATGAAACGGAGGTGATTTGCCTCCGAAAATAGGTCAATCATGTGTAAAAATCCAAATCTCCACTTGCAAAAGTAGGATCTCTTGGGGGAGATTTTGAAATAATAGGGGGAGATTTGGATTAGTTGAGTGAAACTAAAAACCAAAAGTGGGAGATGGCTAGGGAGGACCTCTAGGGGTGGGAATGGATGAGAAACACTAGGGATAGGTGAAAACTCACCTACAAGATACATATAAGGCTTAGGAATAGGGTCGAAAGAATAGGAAACACATATTAATAAGTGTTAAAAAGTGGTCTAAAAGTGTCGAAAGTGAAGAGAGGGAGAAAAGGACAAAGGGGAAATAACACAAGTAGGAAGAAAAGACATGTCACTAAGAGAATTACTGCTAAGAACATGTTATTTTATGCTTACATGTACGTGACAAGGATTATGATTCATCATAGGGGTTCTCGTGAAGGTTGTGCGTGATTTTGGTGCTTACAGTTCCTTTCTACCATACAATAGCCCATGACATGTATAATACTTGGTGAAACAAATAGGATACTCTTGTCACTATTTCCGTTCCTCCACCAAATCCTATTCATCCACCAACTTCCTGTCTTTCTATGGAGAACACCAAAGAGTATGATCTTGTTAAACAACTCCAGGCTATAGAAGCTAAGATCTCTCTTTGGGACTTGATACAAGTTTCACCTTCTCATTATAGTGCCCTCCAACATGCCTTGCAAAAGATATCTATCCAATCTTCTATGAAGCTCACAGATGTGGCTACTATTCTTGAAGGTCTTCATTCTAATTCTTTTGATATAAATTTTCATTTTATTGAACTCCCTTCTGTTGAAATTCAAAAGAAAAACATGATGCTCTTATGATTATTGTATCTATAAACTTGACTGGCATCAAGTGAACCCTTATTGATAGCAGTTTCTCCCTTAATATCTATAGTTTAGAGCTCCTTAATCATCTTGAAATGGATGTTGCTTCTATTTCTCCTTCAAATCTATCCATCAGAGGTTTTGATAATATGGCTCACTCAACTTTAGGCACTATTACATTTCCTATTACATTGGGCCTGATTACATCACCAACTGAGTTTCATGTCATGCAAGAGAATCTTTCTTATAATCTTCTTCTTGGTAGACAATAGATTCATACCATGGGTGTGGTTCTATCTACCCTTCATCAATATCTTAAATTTCTTTATAATGGTAAAGTACATAAGTGTTGATTCTAACCCCTTTCAATATTGTCAACAGGTTGAATTGGGTTAGGAGAAGCTTGCTATTTATTCTCCTCATAATTTCATACCTTCTACAACAAATTCTCATAAACCATCATCACCCTTTATTGATGATGATGTGCCTTTCTCATCTAATGATGTCTTAGTGATGAATGGGGCTCCTTAGACTTCAACCCCCATGGGCCATGTGAATATAAGGTTGACTCTTCTCACTCTGATATTCACATGTTCACCAAGGATCTACATTCTAGTATTAGAATCGATCCCTTTTCTCATGTAAATTTTGTCCCCGCTTCTCATAAAATATGTGCATACACAACTCATTTCAAATAGGCTAGTGATGTTGATTCTCCTCTTTCAGATTTGGAGACACATTACAAACTTTGATACAAAATTCTTTCTAAGAGAAAATACAATTGAAATGGTCTATGGTGCATGAAACAAGGAGTTAACATCCCTATGGAACCTACAACACACTTACCTACTACAATGGGTCTAGGTTTATGCCCTTCTCCTCTATCTACATCCCCTCCACCATTGTCTGAGGTCTCTATGGTCTCTTATTTTCAATAATCAAACCTTTCTCCACAATAGAAAGGGTTGCTTCCTACTCCTACTTCTTTTATATCTAAACAATAGCATATTTTTCCAAGGCTTCTCAAATCCCACATGGCCACTCTTCCTCCTCCTACACGCAAGTAATTTCCCCAACATATTCAATCAACACTTCCTTTCTATTCATATCATCGAGTTCTTGTCCATTCCACCAGTGAATTCTAAGCCTTGTAGAACAAAATTCAACATCTTCTTAGCATGGGTGCTCTCACTCTTTTGTATAACGAAGCACCTGTCTCTCTTCTACATGACAAGTGACATTAAGGTTCACCTCTATCTA
Organism: Cunninghamia lanceolata; assembly: GCA_027924645.1. Lineage (NCBI taxonomy): Eukaryota > Viridiplantae > Streptophyta > Pinopsida > Cupressales > Cupressaceae > Cunninghamia > Cunninghamia lanceolata. The sequence continues at coordinate 1,056,271 of BSBN01000754.1, forward strand.
ATTCATTGTTCTATTTTCTCATGAGACTATTATGTTTCTATCCACTATGTGGCACCTGTAGCTTTCTTTGTTTGCCCATTGTCATTGATGGTGGTACAATTTCATGTGCAACCATACCTCATTTTTGGTAACAACACAATGTTATTTTTCATGGTTGTCCTCACTCATATTTTGGGGGACAGAGACAACTTGTTCTATAGGTATGCATTCTTCATAAGGGCATTGGTTTTTGATATGCTCTCTGAGGCATTTGTGTTTGATACACTCCCTAAGGTGTTGGTTTTTTAATGCTCCCTGAGGTGTTGGTATTTCATGATCACCTAGCATAATGTTGTTTTCTAGTATGTGATCCATGTAGTCTATGAGCCACTTAGCATAATGCAGCTTGCTAGTCTATGTGCTTCATGTAACCTAGCTTTATACACCCATGGTCACCTAGCATAATCTAACTTTCTAGTCTGTGATCCATGATGGTATTGTAATTTGCATGACCCCTAGTGATAGAGCAATCTTATGTCAGAGTCATGTACTATTCTTTCTTCATATTGATTGTTTTCTTGTCTATCTGTATGTCTTCTCTCCTTGAAGCAATCAATTAAATCATTACATTCTTCTATCTCTATTTAAGAATTACTCTATTTGTGATTTTATTTATTTTTTTACATTTTGGGGACAACGCATAGTATTGGGACAACCTTTCACATTGATGTCTTTTTTACTTTGTTGACCCAAAATTTGTCTTTGCTTATTGTGTGTTTTTCTCCTCTATGTATGTTTGGTTCATGTTTTTTTATATATATGTATGTGTTTTTGATGTTTTGACATAGTGGTTTTGCAGGTTTATGCTCTAACACTATTGTCTTGCAAATTTTTATTACCAACATATTTGTTTTGTAGGTTCTCAGCCTAGGGGCTTGATCCCTTTGCTTGTCTAGCTTTGCATCCTCTACAGTATCATTTTGGGTATCCTTTTCATACTTATTTACTTTTAGTACTTTATTTCTTGTACTTTAGCATGCATATGCACATAGTGTCATATGCCCACTAAAGTGGGGGCTAAATATAGTGTCATAAATTATGCTCACCCATAATTTAATGCTCTATTTGGAATTCACTTTATTGTCCCCTCCCTTAACCTTGCCTTCAGTTTGCATAGATGCCTCCCAATCTCTATGTTAACCCCTTTTTGCTTTTCCTAGCCAAAAACCATAAAAGTGCCTTAACCCTTCTCTTACAATTCTTCTTACGTGAGAACCAACCAACTGGAGACACCAATCCCCACTTGTAGAATCTTTAGGCACCAACCCTCACAACTGAGCACCAACTCAGTAAGAGGTACTGATCTCTTATTTGATAGGCACTAACCTCCAAATTCTTCAATGGATGATATTGTTCTCCCTTCCTCACAAATCTAATTACAACTTCTAATCACGAATGATGTATGTCTTTTCTTTACAAATTTGATCCAAACTTAAGTACTATCCTTTCTTCACAAATCTGATCACAACTCAAGCAATAACCTTCTTTCAAAATTCTAATTACAATCATGCACAACTTTCTTTCACAAGATTGGTTATAAATATGGCAATATCTTCCTTCAAAATTTCATCACAAATATCGCTATGTCTTCCTTCAAATTTATGCTTTCTAAGAATGTATCCTTTGTTCTTATTTTCACAACATTGACATTCTCTTCATGTATGCTGATATAAATCTGATTTGCTCTTGATATTCTCTTCATTAAATCTGCTTGAGTGCTTATTATATTACATTCTTACTCACCTACATACAATCAAAAAAGACAAATATATATCTTCATAGCTTTATGAAAGAATGAAATCTTTCATTTGAGAGACACCATACTTATGATAAACACATATTCTCAATACAAAATGTTGTCCCTTATTAAACAAAATCACTGCCTTTTTATTTCCTTAATCACACAACTCCCAAATCACATCTCCTTTTGTATAACTTTTGTATTATTCTAAATTGCTCTTAATACATCTAGTCGCACCTTTTTTTGTTTTCCATAAATATATGATTTGGTAAAGATAATTTTTGTCTTATTTGGAGCACACTATTTCCTTGCTTAATTAGGCCTCTTTCTTCATTTAAAACATGAGTCTTTTTCTTATATTAAAATCGCATCACTTGGTATTATATGTTGATTGCTCCTTATACACAATTGATCGCTCCACATCACTTGATCATTGCTCTATGAATGATATTCGCTCCTTATCTTCTTTTATCTTATTCATAAATCGTTTGTTTTCTACTTAACAACCACTCCATGTATCATATAAATATGATACTTTATCTTCATTTTGGAATACCTTTTGTGTGGTCAACCACCTTAAGGAAATTAATTTAAATTTTGACTTTTATTCTTGGCTCCAAGGTATATTGGTCGGCCCATATTTATTTATCTTGTTTTTTATTCTTCAACATCTTTCTTATAATATTTTATTATGTTTAAATCTTTAATTTAAACATGTACATATCTCTAAGTCAGCCTTCCAATTTCACTATCTCTTTAACGGGAAAGTATAATAGACTACTCTTATTTTTCTTTGACATCAATGATGTCATTTGACAATCTCTTCATTCTTCCTTCGACATCAACGACAATACTTACTTTGACATTCTCGTCCATACATCTTGGAAAACTAATCCAACAATCTCCATGACAAACTCTTTGACACCAACAATCTTGTTCATGCACCTTGACATTAATGACAACCATCTTGTCTATACTCCTTTGACATCAATGACACCCAACTTGTCTATGCACTTGACATCAATAACAACATTTCCAACAAGGAATGTTGATCTTAAAATAATAATTTAATGTTGAATAGGTGGATGTTGGACCATTGACATCTAGACACATTGGTGGTCACATTCATTTATCTATATTTACTGATGTAGGTTTTAGTATTTTTAATCATCGTGTTATGTATTGCATTTGCATAATTTTTATTATTTTGGTTAGATAACCTTGTTCTTGTATTAAATTAATGACTTAGTTAGAGACTTCTCCCCAACTTCATGAATTATTATAGATGGGTGTTGTTATAGCAGTATTATCTTCAATTCCTCTTACATAGCTATGAGATCTGGTAATTTAAATGTCATTATGAATTTCTTGTACTAACATTCATCTTTACTATAAATTATAAATTGCTTCTTCATTCTTTCTAGAGGACATGAGAACTCCAATTCCTACACTTCCCCATGAGGATAATGATAGGAAGCAACAAATTATTTAGAGGGATAATGAGATTGTGGTAAGAGATTATTTTCTTATGTCAATTTATATGTCATTTTTGTTATACTAATGTGTATATTACCTAATTATAATAGTGGTTCTTCATCTTCTAAGTAGGGAAAGAGTCACTGATTATTTGATAAAACACCTTACTTATGATGTATATGTTGGAAACAAGGTGGATAACTAAGAGGGGGGGGGGGGGTGAATCAGTTATCTTAATTATTTTAACTTTCTTTTCTTCTTTAACAATTAGTGCAGTATCAAAACATATGAGCATACATGAACATGAGAGCAGAAGAGAAATCAACACACACAACACAAGGATTTTTACGTGGAAAACCTTGTTAAGGGAAAAAGCACGGGGTGACTAACCCAAGATTGTATTCTCTGTTAAAAGAATAGATGTACACAATGGCACTTGCCAATTAGGGCTCACTACCTGAGTACACTGCTCACAAGAGGCTCACTGCCTACAAGAGACTCACTGTCTACAAGGAATAGAGAAAGTAACTAGGTGTTTGAACTGATCAGAGGCATCCACATATGCTGAGGTTCAGTTCCAGTCAGGCTCAATATACTAATCTGCTACACTTCATTCTTCCTCTACTTAGAGTTGTTGTTCTGTCACATACCAGATTTGAATATCTAGTTCCACACTATTCTCTGCTTTTATTCACACACCCTCTTTCACACCACACACCTTTATATCAAAAATCCATCTGGTATATATATCTGCACAAGGAATTTCAACATCTTTCTAGTCGGCATCTGGAATACTTAGGATTTTCCCAAACTCTAGTTTGTCGACTGAATCCATGCTTACTAAGTGATGTGTATCAAAAAGATAGTTATAGGAGTCATCAATCATGTCAGCCAACCATGAATGATCCCTCAAGAAACTTGATCGCCATTAATTTCTTATCCAAATTGAGGTCTGATGCTCTGCTGGTCAGTTCTTCCTCAGTCTACTCTACCAAACAGGAACCCAACACTTAGGTTCTCATATCTTTTCACTCTTTCATCACTGGAGGCTCAATCTCTGGACTGTAGCAGTCATGGTACTCCTCTTGAATTTCTCAAGTCCGCACTTTGCTGAGATACCTCCTCTGAGAGATCCAGACCTAACTGTCGGACCTTGTTGCATGCTCTATTCTTGTTCACTGGACCAAAACACTCTACAAACTGACTTCTGGTATAGACATACTATGTGTTGTGCATGAGTGGGATGGACTTTGTTGCCATCAATGACAACACTCATGAAGCCACACAGTGTCTCTTGCCAACAATCTCCCCCTTTGGCATTGATGGCAACACAAGTAGTGAAAAATGACTAAGTGTTATAACACACTCCCCCTTGGCTGATGTTCTATCTTATGTACACTTTTACCGAAGCTCCTCCTTAGCTGGATTCCACATTTTTCACTAGTCCTTACTCCCCCTTTGACATCAATGGCAAAGGGTGAAATCCGCACATCAAAACTTTCAAAAATCAATCTATACTTGGCCGCATGCTATATTTACATGTACTTAAGTATATCCACAAAAGTTGTCTTCAACTGGACAAATTATGTTGCCCAACTCTGCTTCATCTTGTCCAAAATTGAAATGTGGCAACTTAACAAAAATGCAAAAGCTTCTGCCCTTTTTAAATCTACCGGATCACTGGTTCGGGCTATAGTGTGAGCATCAGTTAGGGCCTCATGCATGGCTTCTAACTTAGGGATAATTATCCCTCTTAGTTCGCTCAATCTGCTTATTCTATTCTTCTTCTCCTTCTCAAGCCTCTTTATCTCATTCATAGTGGCAATAGCCTGGCATTCTTGATTCATTATGGATGATGTGAGAAGATCAAAATTTTGAGATAAACTTGATAGTTTGCTCTCTTGTTCTTCCACCTTTTAGGTAATGTCTGCTGTCATGGTGGACCAAGATAGACAAAATTTGTATAGATCTCTGCCATCCTTAAGAGCATTTTCTAAGCTCTTTATCCTAATATCCAAATTTATCCTATCATTTATTATAAGTCCCTATATCTCAGAGAATCTCTTTCCCAAAAATTCTTTCCAGACCTTTTCTTTAGCCGCCTTTTCTAAGGAATCAAACTGAGTATTGACATAGTTTATCAGAGATTTAAGGTTACCGGATGGAGAGGCCGAAGGATCCTTTTGAAAGGATGGCATGATCTTCTCCAACATTCCAGAAGCAATCTCTATCAGCTCACAATCTTCCATGTGAGACTTCATAAGTTTCTCTTTTGCCTTTGCTTGGGCAAAGGATGCTATCTTCATTGTCTGAACCGAGGAGAGGGTATCAAAATTGAATGGTACTTGGAACAGTTCTGGTTCATCAATCTCCATTAATTCCTTGGTCAAGAAACTCTTCATTTGTTCTACAGTGTCTCTTGCATGAGACTTCTTTCCTTTTGCGGCCTCAGAGCTGTCAACTGAGATCTTCTCTGTTTGTTCTTCTTCTCTTACCTTTTTCTCCTCTTCTTGACTTGCTTTCTCCTCATTTCTTGCTTCTCCTTCAGTTCTGGAGTCAGTTGGGGGATCCGGAAGAGAGATGTTTACTTCTTCATGGACTTCCTCTTCTGGAACAGAGGAATCCAAGTCCTTAGTCTTTTCCTCACCTATCTCCTTTGACTCTTCTGCAATTTTCTTAGTAGAATCTTCCTTGGATGCAGTTGATCCTTCAATATCTATGGCAGAAGGTTCATCACTTATGTCCTCTATAATGGGGAGATTGAATCTCATGAAGGCATTCTGGAGGATGCCTTCAGTTTCTTTTGCCACTTTATCAGTCTCTCCAAGCATAAGTTGATTCATTCTTGCTTTGCTCCGGAACTCATCCTTGCAATATTTGAAGATCATATTCATTTGTTTTGGAGTGATTGAAGGATAGAGCTGAACAGCTATCTATTCCTGGATCTCCAAATCCTTGTCCTTGGCATTGTTCTTTCTCATTTCAAGTTCCTTCTCTAGGCTTTTGGGAATTAAAGATATAATTTCAATGAATGCTTTATTATAGATATTTAGATACCTGACTGTAGCATCTTGCAAGATCTTCTGGTTAGCTTCACTATATTTATCATAGAATTATGTCATTGGTTGGAGATTTCCATCCAAAATGACTACCTTGATGATATCCTCAATGGAGAGAGTAGGCCTTTCAACAAATTCTTCTGCCTTTTCTTCTGTATGTTTATCGGCAGAGGATTTCCTGGATGTTTTCTTCTTCTTCCTCATTTTCTTGACTTCTTCATCAGATTCTATTTCTTCATCATCCTTTTGGCTTATGTATGACCTTGTGGCCTTTGTCTTTGTTCTCTTTTCTCCTTTTCCAAATGACTTTGCTTCCGGTTTTGAGGCTTTTGGGCTCTTAGTAGTGGAAGGTGCAGGGCCCTTTGAGGATCTAGTCTAGGAGGAGGCTTCCACTGGAGTATTTTCTTTTTCTGCTTCTTGCCCTTCTTTCTCTGCCCTTTCTACCTTCTCTCTATTGGCATCAACTGCCTCCTTTGATATCCCATATCTCTTGGCCACTTCTTCTACTTCCCTTCTCACTTTTCTCTTGATTTCAGGCTGTCTCAGTTCAACATGAATTTTTACACTCAACTCTTGGAAGGTGTCAAACCTTTCTACCTTAGGGTCCTTAGGTTGACTTAGTAGTTGTTGGACATGTAGTTCCAAAATTTTCTCATCCACCTCATAGCCCATTGGCATAATCCAGACTATTCTGGGCTCTACTGCCTCCATTAGACATTGATCAGTGTCCACCATGAAACACACTATATCTTTGTATTTTTCAACTAATGTCTAAGGAATTCTTTCTGTGGCCTACATCATACCTTGGAAATTCTTGAAATATCCCCAGAGAGTTGTGCTTTGAGCCTTGGCATCACCAAGCCCATACATATAAATATCTAATTTGTATGGCAACCGGTCAGTCATTTTGCCATATCCAACTACTGGATCCGGGTAGCTCATTCATGTAGTAAAAGAATAGACATGGTATCAAGCCACCATACTTAAAAGAATTCTTCTTATCCTTCTTTATTTTCTACAAATTCTCTAATAGTTGGTTTAGGAGAAGCTCACAAAGATCATAATCAACATTTTCCCTTAGCATCTGATAAGTAGTGTATATTGATGTTACGGATATAGAATTCTCCCTGCTGGAGTGATATATTTTGTAGCCAATAATCATAGAGGCAATTTGATGTCCAGATCTATAATATCTTCTATTGTCATTGCCCTTTTGTCAAACTTTGATCTAGTATCCTCACTCACAGTTTAGTTTTTGACTGATTTGAGAGCAGGCAACCCATCGGATGAGTGCAATCTGGTTACCGCCCTAATGGCATCTTTTGTGATCTTAAATGGCCTCATCAACCACATGAAGATGTCATGCATTCTTCTCAGAACATACCAGACCCATTCATCTTCTACAAAATAGGGGAAATGGATGCAATGTCCAAAGTGTTTGTCCCGGATAGCCTTGTATTGGGGTTTAAGTTCAAATGTTGCATCTATTAATTCCTTGTGGTAGATATCCATCAGTTTAGATTCCCCAAATTCCTCAATGCTGGTGTGAATGTATACCCTAACATCTTCTACATGCAGAACCCCATGCGGAATGCTTGAGAAAGCGCCTAGAGGATCGACTTCTAGGGATTTGTAAGGATGCTTCTTAAACTTAGGGCATGGCCTATCAGTGATCTTAACAACATTTGGAGTAGCCATCATCAAAAGATTCAGAGAGAGATGCTCAAGAGCGGAAATACCTTTTTATGCTTCTAGGGTTCACGATATGAGTTGAAAAGATCATCGATTGAATCAAATTCTATCGTTGATCCTTGAGAGGGTTGAAGCAAACTTGTTTGTAGAGCTCTTTCTATCTTCTTCTTGAATGCAAATGTGCAAATGATGAGCAAAGGAACCCTTTTATCTCTGTGCAAACCCTAATTTCGTATTGTAATAAATGCACAACTTTAAGTCATTCCGGTTGCCTTATTTTGAGAGAGATTTTTCTAGATCACTGAGATGCACTTAGAGCTATTTTTAGTGATGAATTACAATGTCTCTCCTTTCCTCGAATCATCCCATTTATCTGCAGATCAAGATATTTCAATTTAGAATCACACCGGATCAAACTGTGAAAGTCCTTTTACCGGAAGGCTGTCAAACCAGATCAATCTTGGAAGATTAGACTCTTCAAATCTTCTTGCGAATCTTTCACACTTTTACCGAGGATTATTTAGACATCTCTTTGAGAGCTCTTCAATCCGCAATACTCCATGTGCCAATTTTAGGCACCAATTAACTGGCTGGGGGAAATTGTTTTCCTTTGAGACTCCCCCTGAGCCAGAGCTCATCTATTTAGTTTCTAGAAGGAATATCAGCAGTAGATTCTGGTGTGGATCCATCCCCAACATTTTATGTACTTCTCTTTACCCAAATCTTGTTCATCTCCCTTTGAACTTCATCCACATTCACCTTTTCTTTTCCTTTGTCTTGATTTTGGTTATGATGCATCGAACTCTTTTTACCCTGATTCTTACTTCTATAAAATTTAACAATATGACCGGATCTATTGCAAATAGAGCAAACAACATTTCTCTGCATTTTTGACTGATATGCTCTTGATCTACACTGATTAGCCATATGTCCCATTCTATTGCATGCAAAGCATCTACCATTGAATGAATTATTTATTTGCATATTTCTACATTCATGAGATTTGTGACCATACCTTTTGCAGTTAAAACACTATCCAGAGAAGGATGAATTCATCTGATTCATTCTCTTTCTTCACTGATTTACTTTATGACTGAAGTTATTGCAGTTGTGGTAGTATCCATTAAAGGATGGATATCTTTGAGCATTTGGTTGCCTTACCAGAAGTCTTCTAGGCATGTTCCTTAGATTTCCTGATCCAAAGTTCTTCTGACCAGATCCAGAGCTTTCACCTTTCTCATATCCCAAGCCATGCTTGTCATCTACCCTCTTTTGGCTTTCAAGAAGAACTTCAAGTTGAGCAGAGCTTATCTTGAATTTATCTTTGTATTTATTTTTGTTTGAAGATCCCTTTTAAGAGTATCTATCTAATTCTCAAGTTGTTCTTCATTATCTCTGGCATCTTCAAGATCATATTCCAGATGCCTAATTATTCTATCCATTTTGTGGCATTCTTCTGACTTCTCTTTGAGAGATTGTTTTAGATTATCTTCAATTTTTCTTTTCTCTTCAATCTCTTGGGTGAATTTCATAACCCCTGATTCCATTTCATGTCTCACCATAATGACCTCTTTTGTTAGCTTCTCACATAACTTTTTTTTCTCATTTAGATCTTCATTAGTATCATTGGCTTCACTTTGACTTGCTAATTGTTGAAGTAGTTATTTTCTCTTTTTCATAGAGATACTCAATTTTTCTTTGAGTTCATTTATAAAATCATCATCTTGTTTGAGTCTTTCCCTCAGGTTATTGACTTTAGAGTGAGATTGCTCAAGATCATCTAGGGCAAACTGAAGTTGTTCCCTCATACCATACATATCCATTGAGATTCCCAGATCTTCCTCAAGCTGTTAGGCTCTATTTGGAGGAACTTAGCTCTGATACCAATTGTTGGAAACAAGGTGGATAACTGAGAGGGGGGTGAATCAGTTATCTTAATTATTTTAACTTTCTTTTCTTCTTTAACAATTAGTGCAGTATCAAAACATATGAGCATACATGAACATGAGAGCAAAAGAGAAATCAACACACACAACACAAGGATTTTTACATGGAAAACCCTGTTAAGGGAAAAACCACGAGGTGACTAACCCAAGATTGTATTCTCTGTTAAAAGAATAGATGTACAAAATGGTACTTGCCAATTAGGGCTCACTGCCTGAGCACACTGCTCACAAGAGGCTCACTGCCTACAAGAGACTCATTGTCTACAAGGAATAGAGAAAGTAACCAAGTGTTTGAACTGATCAGAGGCATCCACATATGCTAAGGTTCAGTTCCAGTTAGGCTCAATATACTGATCTGCTACATTTCATTCTTCCTCTGCTTAGGGCTACTGTTCTGTCACATACCAGATTTGAATATCTGCTTCCACACTGTTCTCTTCTTTTATTCGCACACCCTCTTTCACACCACACACCTTTATATCAAAAATCCACCTGGTATATATATCCGCACAAGGGATTTCAACATCTTTCTAGTCGGCATCTGAAATACTCAAGATTTTCCCAAACTCTGGTTTGTCGACTAAATCCATGCTCACTAAGTGATGCGTATCAAAAAGATAATTATAGGAGTCATCAATCATGTTTGCCAACCATGAATGATCCCTCAAGAAACTTGATCACCATTAATTTCTTATCTGGATTGAGGTCTGATGCTCTATCGGTCAGTTCTTCCTCAATCTACTCTGCCAAACAGGAACCCAACACTCAGGTGCTCATATCTTTTCACTCTTTCATCACCGGAGGCTCAATCTTTGGAGTGTAGTAGTCATGGTACTCCTCTTGACTTTCTCAAGTCCACACTTTGCTGGGATACCTCCTCTAAGAGATCCAGACCTGACTGTCGGACCTTGCTGCATGCTCTATTCTTCTTCACCGGACCAAAACACTCTACAAATTGACTTCCGGTATAGACATACTATGTGATGTGCATGAGTGGGATGGACTTTGTTGCCATCAATGACAACACTCATGAAGCCACACAGTGTCTCTTTCCAATAGTGTATAAGGATTTTTTTTATGCCTTCGTAACATGTAGGCATAAACTATAATCTTGCAAATAGAATATGATATTTTGATTACATTATGTATTCCTGCATGGTCTTGTTGACAACAATATGTGTGCGTGTGTGTGTTCATGACTTAAATGGTTTAACTTTAAATGGTTTGAATAATAAGGCTCAAAATTAGTCACTATTGAGAGTGATTTCAAATAGTTTAAATGGTTTAATGATCATGTCAAAGATAAGATTATCTTCATTCTCGATACATAACCAAAATAAGAATCTTGTGTACCTTAATTACCTTAGTTTATTAATGCGTTATTGTATTTTATGTTTGGGTGTTTTATACATCTCTCTCTCTCTCTCTCTCTCTCTCTCTCTCTCTCTCTCTCTCTCTCTCTCTCTCTCTCTCTCTCTCTCCCCCCCCCCCTTTGTTGGTGGTGGGATTAGTATAATGATTGTTCTTGATGTCTTCACTTCTTGTTCCTCTATGGCCTTGAGTTGTCTTGTGGGTCAAGTTACATCCCTAATGGCCAATGTAGATTGAATTCTATGGTAAGGGTGTTCATTTCACTTCCGATGTTGTCTATGATCGACATCTTAGATGGTTCTCTACTTATGGTGCATAATGTTTATGGGTTAGTAAGCATGATGGTATAATGGTGGATAATATTGAGGTATAATGTATGTCTATTGTAATACTATCTCTAACCTATGAGCATTATCTTTTTAGTGGCAAGTTTTAGACAATGTTGTGTAAGGTCTTGGGCTGTTGGGTTTTTGATGATTATATTTTATGGGTTCTATGTTAGGATTCCCTCTAAGTAATTTTCAGCTTGTAATAGCATGAATTATAATGGAAAAATGGTCATGAATGTAATAGTTTTATATAGAGCTTTATATATTGCATCTCTAGTTTTTTTGTAATTTCTCTATTTGAATATAACAAGAGTGTTCCCTACCCACTATTCTTCAACCAAGAGATATTTAATTTAGATACAAACTAATTTATTGGTATATGTAGACTAAAATTATTTAAGAGTAAGATAATTCCATTGAACTATGATTCTAAATAGTATTGCAAATTGATTAAAAAATTAAGAAAAACTAAGTACAATATAACATTAAAAAACATATTTTTAAATAAAGATATGCAATCATCCCACATTACAAACTAATATTATTTTTTTAGTGTTAATATTTAAATTTCATATTTTAAATTAGTATAAAGTGTAATCTATGCATCAAATTGTGAGCCTTAGATCTTATTTCTATTTTGCAAGGGAGGCCTCCAAAAGACTATTACTTGCACATAACTTACAAGAAAAGGAATCATTTGTTAGAAATCAACATTTTTAAATCAGTATTAATTATCTATTAATACTTGTCTTTTTAGTGTAAGATAATTAGTTATATATTTTTTTGTGTATCAATGACATATGTCAAGTTAAAATGAAAACAACTAATTAAATTTAAATAGTAAAGTATATTCATTGATTATTTTATATGTAAAATATAAGAATTTATATTCTATTAATAAATTACAATATACCAAATATTTTTACAAGAATTAAAATACTCTCAATTATTATATCATTTTTCTGACCTTATCTTATATAAATCTATATAATTTATCACACTAATAAAATAGTGATTTTATTAAATCTCCATTCTCTCATAAGATAAGATTGCTATTTAACATTTGTTATAACAGATGCAAGTGAAGAATCCCACTATATTGAGCTCGCATTGTCCCTTAAATGCATGATCTTTAGTTCCGCAGATAGTGTTGGACTTGTCATCGGAGAAGCATGCCCCCTTGAATGCACCGCTAAAACCTCCGCATAAACCGTCGCCGTCTTTAATTACGAACAAATAACAAGTCAAAAACCATATTACAAATCAGTGAGTATTTCACAAGTTTTGTTAAAAGTTTCAACAACAACAATATATTTCAATTGGATAAAAATGAAGAGAAGGACAATAAATATTACCAAGCTCAAAAGTAAAAACAAAAGGCACTGGCGCTGTGAACAATATAATCAGCAGAAACACATATATGCCCTTCGCCATGTAAGTAACTACGTAATGTACTCTGTGAAACATTTAGCAATGGTCTAGTACTTATAGCCCAAAAGTTGAAGTGCCGGCAACGTGCCGGCAGTTTACAGTGAGCGACGGCTAAGACACCACTTTTATCTTTTTATGCGGGCGTAGTTTTGTCTTTTTTTATTGTTATTATTAGTTTTATATTGCTGCTCCATAATTTTGTGTTAAATTACACGGAATTCAGATTCCATAATCGGCAGGCTTATATTATGTATTATGGTAGCTGCAGAAGCAAACAAAACAGTGAAGATTATATTGCCAGTTAGCGTGCATTCTGATTCGCAGTGTAGAATCATATGCCCGGTCATGTTTACTGTTTACATATGAAGATTTTATTGCTTCGAGTCATATGTCCGAGGATAGTCAGGGCTTAATTAATGAAACACGTATATTCATATGCTGTTCCGAGGAGTCAATTTTATAATGTTATTGCTCAGTTGTTAATCAAGTATTGATTGCCCTAGCCTAGTTATGTACTTCTATGTTTAGGTGAATCTTTACTTAGACTAGAATATTTATATTTAAAAAATATATCTAGAGTACATCAAGAGATATTTTCAATTTGTTTTTTGGTTTTTGGTTTTTGATTTTTAGTTTTGGCATTTATAAATTATCTAACTAATATTTTTTTAATGGAAAAGGTGGTAAATCAACTATAAGATTACTATTAAGAATGTTAAGATACATATGAAAGAGGTTCAGGGACATAGAGTTCGTAAAAAATTCCAGACCATGGCCTTATGCTAGCCAGATATTACGAAAATACAAACATAGGAGAAAAAACAGAAAAAACCAAAAAACCCTAACACTATACGTCAACCCCCCTACCCATAGAACTTGCGGACCACTAGCCAGGTTAGTCGTCTGCCCGGCGCCCATCCTCCTCTATCACCTTGTCCACAGTGTCAATGGCCGCTCCCACTCTTGGCAGCACCACCTAGATGAGTGGCTCACCATCATCAAAGTCCTCATCCTCCAAAGTGATATCATTGGTAAAGATTTCCCTGGGCAGATGAGGCACCCAGTCTGGTGCATGGACCCTAAGAAATCTGATTGAGACAAACACCTCACAGATACGCTGTAATTTCCTCTTGGTGAAGTAGAAACAATTAGTGTTCAACACTCTCTCCAGGCCCTCCAAACTGGCTGAGATGAGGCCCTTCTGCATTGCCTTATGTTAGTTTTATGATAAGATTTAAAGCAATCAGAAAATGCAACACAATAAACAATGAACACAACAAGATACCCTAGGAAAACCCTCCAACTTGAGGGGAAAAACCCAGCAACAATATATCTCTTATATATTGAATGATAAGAACATCAATCTGCTTTACAATGGCCAAATCCAAGGCCTACAGGTATGGCTTCACTTCTTGAAGCACAATGAATAAGTCCACACTTCATAAATCTGATTTGATCTTGAAATACCTTGATATGCTCCTTAGAAGTCTGTTCTACCTTGTGAATTTAGCTTGTATTTGAATGTGTTTGATTGAGAGGTGTAATGACCTTGTATATATATATATGAGGGACGCACCCTTTCACAAGAGGTCGGCCTCATTACAATATTAATTTGGTCGGCCTGTAGAAGTATCCGACTGAAGCTAAAACATCAACACTCCCTCTTAGCTAGGGAGGATACTTCCAGTTGCATGAGACATATCACCTCATCGTGATGTCAACCACAATGGATGACATCCACTATGGCTCTCCCAGAGGGTGGAATCAAGGGATTTCACCTCGAACTTCTCTCACAGAGAAGAACTCGTTATCAAGGGATTTCACCTCAAACTTCTCTCACAGAGAAGAACTCGTTATCAAGGGATTTCACCTCGAACTTCTCTCACAGAGAAGAACTCGTTTTCAAGGGATTTCACCTCGAACTTCTCTCACAAAGAAGAACTCGTTATCAAGGGATTTCACCTCGAACTTCTCTCACAGAGAAGAATTCATTATCAAGGGATTTCACCTTGAACTTCTCTCATAGAGAAGAACTCATTATCAAGGGATCACTGATACTGAGACTCTTTCTCAGTTAAGGCTGTATTCTCCACTATACCAAGCTTATCTCGAAAGTACACAAACTTTAACTTGGAGAGAGGCTTGGTGAGAATGTCTACTGTCTGCTCATCAGTGCTGATATACCTCAATTCTATAACTTTCCTCACTACCATATCTCTGATATAATGGTATTTGATCTCAACATGCTTGGTTCTATCATGAAACACTGGATTGACAGAAAGCTTCACATAGCTCTGGTTATCACAATGAATGATAGTAGGCTCCATTGATTGTCCAAACAATCCTACAAGGAGCTTACGAAGCCATACTGCTTCTCGAGCTGCCATACAAGCAGCAATATACTCTACCTCTGTTGTACTCAATGCTATAGATGACTGCTTCCTGCTGCACTAGGAAATCATAGCAGATCCCAAACTAAAGCAACATCCAGAGGTGCTCTTCTGATCAGTGACACACCCTGCCCAATCAGAATCAGTATATCCATGCAGCTTCAAGTCTACACCAAAAGAATATCTCAAGCCATACTCAACTGTGCCACGCAAGTATCTTAGGATATGCTTCACTGCAACTAGATGTATTTGCCTTGGTTCACACATGAATTGACTAAGTGCACTCACTGCATAGCAAATATCTGGTCTAGTATTAACTAGGTACATCAAGTTGGTTCCAAAGTCTCAACTGGATCATCATCTTCTTTTGAATCAAAAAACCTCCCTCTGAATCTCAGGAGTATGGACAACTTCCATATCCTGAGGAGACTCTTGGTCTTCATTATCTATCTCCATATGAATGCTCGTAGATCTTTTGAATGCAACATCCTCTTCAAATGTAACATCCCTGCTAATCTCAATCAAATTCTGACCTGGAATGTAAATTCTATAGGCTTTTGAAGTCTCACTGTAGCCTACAAATATTCCCTTCTTGCCAGATGGATCCAACTTTGTCCTTTTATCTTTTGGTATATGAACATACACTGGACAACCAAAGATCCTCAAATGACTTACTTCCGGCTTCACCCCTGTGAATGCTTCTTCAGGAGTCATGTTCTCTAAAATGCGGTGAGGGCTTCTATTCTAAACATAAATAGCTGTCCTAGAAGCTTCAGCCCAAAGCAAGGTTTGCAGATCTTGGTCATGAATCATAGCTTTGGTGGCTTCCACAATAGATCTGTTCCTCCTTTCTGCAACACCATTATGTTGAGGGTTGTAAGGGACACAGAACTCCCTCTTAATCCCTGCTTCAATGCAAAAGTTACGGAATCCTTCAGAGGTGTACTCCCCTCCATTGTCGGATCTCAAAACTTTGATCCTCTTCCTGGATAAGTTCTCTACCTGAGCTTTAAACTTTTTGAACCTCTCAAGTACTTCTTTAGATTCTTTAGATTTCAAGAAATAAATCCAAGTCTTTCTAGAGTGGTCATCAATAAAAATAATGTAATACAAGAAACCACTCAAAGAAGCAACAGACATTGGACCACATAAATTAGAATGAATGAGATCTAGAATACATTTAGATCTACTTTCTCTACTATGAAATGGAGTTTTAGTATTCTTACCCATGGGACAACCTTTGCAGGTACCTTCATGCTCCTAGTTGAATTTTGGAAGACCCGTGACCATCTTCTCCATGAAAGGTAGAGCCCAAAAGTGTAGGTGAGCCAATCTTTGATGCCAAAGATCACACAAGCTTGAAGAATCATGTACTAATGCTTGAAGTGAACGAGTGAGTAGCCTATAGAGGCTCTCATGTCTAACTCCAATTACTCGATCAATCTTGAAGTTGGAATTCTTTATCCACACAAGAACTTTGCCTTCAGAGAAGGCAACTTGGTATCCCTTGTCTTCCAAGGCAGAAATAGAAACCAGATTTCGTTTGATGTCTGGAACATAGAGAATGTCACTTAACTTTAGGGTAATGCCAAAATCCAAGTGGAGAGTAGAGATCCCAATCCCTTTCACCGAATAGCTAGCATCATCTCCAATGATGACTTGTTCACTAGAATTTCCCTGCACCAAGTTTGATAAATGCTCCTTAAAACCAGTGATGTGCCGAGATGCACCACTATCAATTAGCCAAGTGTTAGTGTCGGTAGGTACATTGCTTGACAATGCCGAATAGAACAAGTATTCACTTGAGTCCTTTTGAAGAGAGGCATCATGAACATCTGCAATGGTGGCCTGATGCTTAGGCCTGGATGGACAATACTTGGCAATGTGACCATACTTGTGACACCTAAAGCATTGGATTTTGGATAGGTCCCTCTTCTTCTTAAATGTGGGAGCACCATCAGTTCCATTATCTCTATTCCTTTTGAAGAATCCTTTCTTCCCATTGTTGCCTTTCTTCTTAGATGATTGAGAGGCAAGGACATGAATGTCTTCATTTGTAGAGCTTTGACCAATTCCTCTAGTGGCCAATCTAGACTCCTCTTGAATGCAATCTACCCTCAATCGATCAAACTCGGGAAGCTTTGATCTTGCACTGATTCCTTGAATGTAGGATTCCCATGATGAAGGAAGACCATTGAGAGCAAGCATGGTCAAGTCTTTGTCATCAACCACATGACCAATTGAAGAGAGCTAATTTCTCAATTCCAAAATCCTCATGAAGTAAGAAATAACCGTTTCTCCTTTCGACATTTTCACATGATGTAGTTGTTGCTTCAGTGCAAGAGCTCGGCTGGTGTTGATGATTTCATACATCTCCTCCAAGGTTTTGAACATGTCCCTTGCCATCTTCAACTTGGAGACAATCGGAACAATATGATATTTAATGGAGTCAACCAATATCTTCTTCGCCTTGATGTCTTTCTTTTTCCACTGCAACTTCTCTTCTTCCTCCGAAGGTTCAGGAACTTTGGTTTTCACAAACTCGGCCAAGTCATTTTCTTTCAAGGTGAGCATGATTCTAAACCTCCATGCTGTGAAGTTGGATGCTCCTTCGAGTCTATCCTCAATTTTAAGACCGTTCACCATCTTAACTAAAATGGGGATAATAGATAGTATTGTTGCAATCACAAATCTGATCACGATCTTCTTCAAACCCGCTCTAATACCATGTTAGTTTTTATGATCATATTTAAAGCAATCAAAAAATGCAACACAATGAACAATGAACACAACAAGATACCCTAGGAAAACCCTCCAACTTGAGGGGAAAAACCCAGCAACAATATATCTCTTATATATTGAATGATAAGAACAGCAATCTACTTTACAATGGCCAAATCCAAGGCCTACAGGTATGGCTTCACTTCTTGAAGCACAATGAATAAGTCCACACTTGATAAATCTGATTTGATCTTGAAATACATTGATCTGCTCCTTAGAAGTCTGCTCTGCCTTGTGAATTTAGCTTGTATTTGAATGTGTTTGATTGAGAGGTGTAATGACCTTGTATATATATATATATATATATATATATATATATATATGAGGGACACACCCTTTCACAAGAGGTCAGCCTCATTACAATATTAATTTGGTTGGCCTGTAGAAGTATCCGACTAAAGCTAAAACATCAACACCTTATACACCAACTGCACCATCGGGGAATCCCTTAATGTTTGAACATTGAAGAGACCCCCAAATAAAGCATCACCCTTCAACATATCGTAGTCTTTGAAGGCAGTGTTCCATCTATACACAGTGCAAATATGATTATAGAAAATGCCAGTAGCTATGGCATGTACATAATCCCCATTCTAGACTAAGTCCAGAATATTAGAGAGGATGCGAGATAGGATGTCCAAATAATTTAAAATCCTCCCTTCGTGGCCTTGCATCCACCTATGCCCAACCACATTACGCATTGCGAATTGTGTCATAGTGCAATCGCAATCCACCAAATTCATAATGTATGTTATCTTGATTTTCCTTTTCATTTTTGGCTCCCACTGCATCGGCAGGAAAAAATAACCTCTGGTTTAAACTAGGGTCAGCCATAAAAGAAACCTGTAACTAGGAAACGATAGACAAAAGGAGGAAAAGATTTAGGTTAGAGATAAACTATGGTTTAAGACTAATAAATAGTCTTTTCCTCCCCCACCATCCGCACTCTTGATAGGCCACTCCTTGGCATCCATTACATCATTATTTTGACATGATCCAGGCAAATCTTTCCTTAGAGACCGGCAGGAGTAAAGATAGTTGTCCTAATGTCAACTAACAGTCTAACCCATCTCCTACGCTTACCTCTTAATAAAATCTTCCGACCTTGCAGAAGTGATCACCCAATCCAAGAGCTCCAATCATAAATGTTACTTGAAACATAATCCCCCAACACCACCTCTCCCAGGCTTACCTCTTAATAAAACCTTTCGTTCTTGTAGAAGTGATCACCCAATCCAAGAGCTCCAATTGTAAATTTTACTTGAAATATAATCCCCCAATGCCACTTTCTTATAGATAGTACAAGATCTCCATCGTGGGAAGCTAAGAAACAATAAACAAAAATCAAGAAGCAAATATTCTTTGGTGAGCGAATGCAGCTGTTAGCATGAAGGGACAGAGTAAGATGCCTCCCCCATTAATGCATTAAATTTTGAAGGGCCACCTGGCACATATTGAGAGGTTCCCTCCCCTCAACCCCTAATATGTGTCATCCTTAGGATAGGAAACTTCTAGCTTCTCGAGCCACACAACAAATATCGACCACCTCCACACCTGCCATGAAATGATGTGAGAAAATGCAAATAAAATAAGGAATAAGTTGCCCCTTCGAGAATTGATATTGTCCCTGTCACCTTTTATCCAGGATATCAACTGACTAGGGGTGTTCTTTTTCCTTGGATAAAAGACCTCCATGTCATCCCTTTGGTCAATAGCCATATTGGCTAATCCATCCACAACCGAGTTCCCTTCCCTAAAGAAGCGGTAAATTATATAATTATCAAAGGCACTGAGCAATAAGACCCCCTGTTGTAGTATGTAATTGATTTTTCAGGTATCTAAGACTTTTGCTTTCAAGGCATTAACTATAATTAGTGAATACCCTTCGATCCACAAGTTCCTAATGCATAAATTGACCGCCAATTGGAACCCGTGCACCAATGCCCAAGCTTCTACTTCATTATTGGTTCCCTTCGAAATCTTAGAAGACTTAGCTGCCACCAACAATCCATCTTTGTTCCTAATAACACATCCTGACTTGAGTTCCCTCTACATGCACTATCAAAATTAAGCTTGAAGAAGTTTCAATTGGGGGGAGTCCATCTAATTTGATCTCTTCGTTTAGCTTTCCTATTTGTGAAGCCTAAAAACTTACTCCTGATTGATCTTAGACGTGGTCAATTTCTCATCATTTCATCATCCCACTTGGACCACGCTAAAGAGTTACTCACCGATTTGAAAACTTTAGTAATAACCACCTCAGAGATGGCTTCCTCTAATCTAAAACAAACCTTTGTGCAAGAAAGACCTTTCTAAAGATTCCGTAATTCCTTTCTCGCCACAAGTGCCACACTATTAAAGATGGCCCCACTTCCCATAAACAAGCAAACTTAGCTTGTGGGAACAAGCTTGGCCAACTCTTAAACATGTCCAGCAACGATTCTGATAGAGGAGTAGCCCAGTTGATATTTCTTAGGAACCATAACCAGCGTAATTCTCTACTGAAAGTGCAATGGAGGAGGATGTGATCAATGCTTTCTTCCACTTCTCCACATAGAACGCAATCAAAATTTTGGCCTAAACCTAGTCTCTTGATCCTATCACCAGTAAAAATTTTCTTATGGAGGACAAGCCAAGAAAAGGCTCCAGGCTTTAGGTAATATAGCTTCATTCCAGCAAAGATTAACAGGCCAGTCCACCTTCAAGCTAAGCATAGCACTTCTATAACCCTCCTTTACTATATAAGATCCCGACTTGGCTTGTGTCTAGATGATTTCATCTTCCATGTTTGCAAAGACACATGTCCTTTTGGCAAATAACATACTCAGCAATCTCTTCTGATTACTCTAGAAGTCACAGTCTTGAGTGCTTTTCCAAGTGATTTTCCAATGGCCTGGGCCCCCTTCAATGACCCAGTAGTCCTTCACCTTCAAACCCCAATGACTTTTCAAGTACTCTTTGGCTTCATAAAGATCCTCCCAACCTGAGAGTTTAGGCTCCCCATTCCAGGCATCCTCCTAGAAATCTGCTTTTTCGGGCCCATTGTGAATGACTCAAGAAAGCTGAGGCAAAAGGATCTCCTTGTTCTTCAAGATAAATTTCCAAATAGTTGAACCACGTGGTGGATTCTTGATAGTAAATATTCTCTCTTTTTCCATAGAGTCTAAATATTTGAGTCTTATAAAATGAGCCCACTTTGAGTTAGGTTTTTTACATAGACCCCACACCAATGCTTGGTTTTGTATGCTCAAGTCAAGGAACACCAGCTCCACCCGCCTCCTTTGGCTTGCATATCTTGTCCCACACCAATAGATGAAGCTTCTTCCTCCCTTCGAAGATCCCTGCCATAGGAATTGCTTACAAATTCTCTCCAGCTCAATATTAACACCTTTTGGGATTTAAAGTATCGACATCATGTAGACTGGGACGGCTGTTAGGACAACCTTGATCATGGTTAACCTGCCAGCCAAAGATAACCAGCACCCCTTCCATAGAGCTATTTTAGCCTATAAATTGTTAATAACACTCTTCCATAAGTTATTTTTATGTCTACCATTAAATAGAGGGATGCCAAGATATTTGTCGGGGAGGGATTCGATCTTATAGTTGAAGAACCTTGCAATTTGTGCTTGCTCGGCACAATACACATTGAAGAAAAAGACCATAGACTTACTGACATTCACTTCTTGACCTGACGCCTCACAGAAATCATCTATTACATTCTTGATAACCTTGGCTTATGTAACTGAGGCGTGACTAAAAAGGATTGTATCATATGTGAAGAGGGTGTGAGTGAAAGAATCCTACATACCATGGATCTTAATACCTTTCCATGCCACCCTCCTATTAGCCCCTTGAATGGCCCATGTTAGTGCTTCTGACATCAAGATGAACAAATAGGGAGAAATTGGATCACCTTGTCTTAACCCTCTTGAGAGTTCGAAGGAGTCTGTGTAAGGCATATCTAAAAAATTATTTATTAGTTATGATATTTAATTAGTTATATTGTTTTGCATTCTTTGCCACTATCAAGAAATGGTAGTTACAAAAGGGATATTTGGTGAGTAATATTTATTTTCAGTTTTAATTAATAGAGTGAATTTTAGAAAAGATGAGTTAATGGATGTATCCAGGGGGGCATATGAAAGGTCATGTTATTCAGTTTTAAAAGATTAAGAAAGAAGGGGGAGGCATGTTTTTTTTCTTTTGGGGGTTTTCTAGTGTGCTTTAGTTTTGGGGTGGTTTGGATGATATTTCCAATTACTAGATTTTGTCTTGCAGACGATTGTGGAGTTGAAAAGATTTTCTATACAAATCTGGTCACTCTTAATTATTCTTTGTTGATAAAGATGGATTGATGACGTGTAGAAGGAATCCATTCAGATGCAAATTTGAGACTTGGCTTGTGAGAACAGACGATTTATTAGTATTGAGGTATAGTACCAACTATTTGGTTTTAACTATTGGTTTCAATAATATTTGTGATTTCTTATGAATGAATTTAGTGGACAGAAATAAGTATTGAATGACAATATAGAGAAAATGGAAATCTTTTCTTTAGCATACTGTATTGGAAGTTTAGTATATTATAGTGCAAAACCTGTTAGTAAAGATAAAAGAGGCACCTCAGGAGTTGCAGCCTAATAAAGCCACCGGCATGTCTTCATTTTCGTAAACCTTTTTAACAAATCCATATTGTGGATATCCTGTGATCATTGTAGTTCCATAGATGACTTCTCTTTGAGCCATTCGGTCATATAGCTCACATGTCCATCTATGTTTCCAAAGTTTGATCGCAATTGTTTGAAAAGTTTTTTAAGTTCTTCAAAACCCATTTTGTGCAACCCAATACTCAATGCATTCCATGAGATGACATCTCTTTGAGGCATTTTGTCAAACAGTTTGCGTGCCTTATCTATGATCTCATCGTAAGTTTAGTACTATGTATTTATTTAAATTAAGTTTAGTACTTTCCATTCAATATATATATATCTTACAACTATTTCATACAAGATATTATTAAAACTATGGATTAGCAGAAGAAAAGGGTGTGTGCAAGAAGTTGTGTCCACTTATTGGCCAAAAAGTGGAAGTGTTTTCCCTGATTTTCAGAATTTGTCACATTTGACCTAAACATTTGAAGCACTTAAAGGTGGAATCTTGAAAAAAGTCACTAAATATGAAATGTAGTACTCGAAGTCTAGTTTCCAAATATGTATTTTTTTTCAATACTCAGATGATATAAATTGATTTTGAATAGGCGTTTCTAAAAACCACTGTTTAAAAGTCATTTTTTTTTACTATACCATGTACGTGTACGTGATCCATATTTTGACCTAAATAATCATATTTTTGAAAATCCTTTTGGGAAAAGATTTGTAACTCACTGAAGCACGTTTTCCATATTTTTTTGTAATTTTTTATTGGCCATTTTTTGTCTTTTAAAAAATCATCGTGTACGTCACGCATAAGATGACCTAAACTTAACATTTTTTGAATTTTTTTAAAAAATTGAAAAGAATTGTCTAAAGTACATTTTCCTACGATTTTTTTTACAAAAAAATATTTTAATAAAATGTTATTAAAATACTAAAAAACTCTGATAATTAAAATTTATGGACCTATTTCATCAGAAATTGATTAAAAAATAGAAAAAATAATCCAATTGTAAAAAATATTACATATTTGGAATCTACACTATCTGATCTATAATGGGTTTTAATTTCATTAAAATATTCTACAAAATAGACCTTTAGATGTATGCCCAAAGTCAATATTTTGTTGTGACATTGAGAGGGCCTTCAAGAACCTTCAAGTTGCAGGTCAAACTAGGTTCAAAGGTCAGGTTCGGGTCCCCAAAGAATTTTCTGAACCGGGTTACAAAGAAAAACTTGAGCTTAAAATTCAAATTTTAAATAACGCGATCCCGTTTTATAAACGGGATCCCGTTTCTTACTCCACCAGTGCAAAACAAAACGGGATCCCATTTATTATTTGTCTATTTTTTTTAATAAGACTGTACTATGACTATCAGCCCTGCAACTTGCTCTACAGTACGGCCGACAGCAACATTTGCAGCAATCTCTACCATCATTTTTTCTTTTGCAGGTCCATCAACTTGGAATATTGTTTGAATTTTGATAGAAGCCATCATTGAGACACTATTTGAGTGAAATTTTGTTGAATTGGTACTTGTTTGAAGGACTTGAACAAAGAAGAAAGGCTTTCAAGTTTTTTACATTCATTTGTACATGTTTCATAAATTTTTTAATCATGGGATCACAAAGTCGTAATAAGAGGAAAGATAGGAAGGTATTAACCCCTAAAGAAATTGAAGCAAAGAGAGATGAGGCAAAAAGACAGAGATAGAAGAATAAAGATTCAATCAATGAATAATGTTGAAGCATCCAATTCCACAACTATTGAAGATAAAAATATTGAGGAGACCATGGATGTAGATGATGCAAATTTGCAAGAGGTGAATGTGGAAACTAATACGACTATACAAACTACTTCTGGTATGTCTTCAAATCCCTCTATCAATGCTATGGAGAATGTTTCAATAGGCACAAATCTAGGTACTTCTTCAAATCCACCTTTGAATGAAATGAAAATAGTGTTTATAGGAGATTTAAAACAAGCTGGATATAACAATGTTGAGATTAATAATATTCGTAGAGATCAAAATTTGAAACAAATTGTTGTTGAAAATGAAAATGAAAATCCTTTTGTTGAAAATGAAAATGAAAACTAAAACCGTTTTGTTGTTGAAAACAAAAATGAAAACCGTTTTGTTGTTGAAAATGAAAATGAAAACCATTTTGTTGTTGAAAATAAAAATGAAAATCCTTTTGTTCAAAATGAAAATGAAAACCATTTTGTTGTTGAAAATGAAAATCGTTTTGAAGTTGAAAATGAAAATAAAAATCCAGGATGTGATGTTGAAAATGACAAATTTTTTTAAAAAATTGAAAGAGTTGTTTTGGATAATCTTCCTAGTAAAATTTCTTGGAGACAAATAAGAACACATGCCAATAGATTATACAAGGAATTTTTTTATCGTAAAAAACTATCGTTTCAATGTCAACTAATGATGCAATTAATGAGAATGTGGAAAATGAGAAAAGTAATGAAAATGTTAGGCATTTTTGTTAAACCAAGAAGAAAAAATCAATCACTAAAACATGCTATGTCTACTGTTGCTAGTGCCATTGAGTCTTTTGGAAGTAATAGTCGATCCAAAGATAAGAATGCAGCAAGACGAGCTATAACAACTGCTATAGTGAATAAAACAACTTTAAATAGAAGAATGGTAAGCAATATTAGTGGAATTCTAAAAATACATCATAAAACATTGGTAAGAGCGGCAAAAAGAAGAGAAAGTATAGAAAATGATCCAATTAACCAATGTTGGAATTTTAGTGGTTGACTCCCGAGATCTGACATAAAACTAAATGTTGAAATCAGATCTTTGATCGAAAAATATTGGCATGATAATATTAGGGTATCATCTAATGCTAGAGATGTTTTAAAGTTAAGAGTGGGGTCCAAAGTTCGCGATCCTCATCCAAAACACCAATTAGATACAATGCAAACTGAATTTTATAGAAAATTTTGTGATGAATTAGTGTTACCTAGTAATATTAAAATAATTCAAAGATCTTTTGAAAAATGCAAACCATGGTATGTAAAGATTAATAAGAAACGAATATTTTGTTGTTGTAAAACGCATGTTCAATTTCGTTATTATTATGATGTGTTTCAATATATACGTTGTACTTTACATAGTAACATGATTATACAGGAATGTGATATTAATATGCCAACTGAAGCAATAAAAGAGTTTATATAAAGTTTGTTCTGTGAAAGATCTAATTAAAAATCATTTTATTTAAGTTCATGTATTTCTAGACAATGCAATAGTTGTGGCAATCTTTCTTTGTTAAGAGTTTGTATGCATGAAAGTGCTGAAAATAATTTTGGACAACAAATTAGTAGATGTTAAAAGATTTAAGAATGTTGAATATTCTTTAAAAGATGGAAAATTTGGAAAGTGTTGTGATTTAATTACAGAAAAGGTTAGTGTGCATGCATTCATATCAGAATTTAAGAATAAAATTGTACCAAAATATGTCAGGCACTCTCAACAAGCTCGATGATTTGATGGACAATTTCGTGAATGTAGAAACATATTTCTAGTTGGTACTATATTATCACTGGTTGATTTTGCGGAAAACTATACTTTAGCTCTGCAAGAGGAAATTCAATCATAATATTACAATTCAGTGCAGGTTGCTATGTTTGTTCATATTGTTTATAGACATACAGATGATAGTACAGAGAATGATAGAAAAGTTTTGAGGGAGTATCATTTCTATTTGAGTGACAACCGGTTACACTCATCAGAGTTTGTTTAATTTTGTTTCAATATATTTTATACAAATTTAAGAGAAAGAGGAATCCAGATGACTGGACATCTTATATGGTCAGATAATTGTATGGGGCAATTCAAAAATGCTCGAATGTTATGTTGGTTAAGTAGGGTTCACAAGGAGAATAATGTCCAACATATGTGGAATTTTTTTGAAGCTGGACATGGTAAAGGAGAACATGATGGAGCTGGTGCATGTGTTAAAAGAATTCTTGCTAGACAACAATTGAAATTTGAGGATGTAGTAAAATTTAAAGATGCATGTGGGATTGTAGATTGGTGCAATACAAGATTATGTACACCTGGATCAAGCAAGTACTCTACAGTTTGTTGATTCTTTTGGTTGGTTGAAGAAGAAAACATTCTACCTAGACTTGATTGTCAAACAATCAGTGGATCTACTAAATGGCATTCATTTAGGAGTTCGAATGCAAGTACATGGACTATCTGGACAAGGGAGCTTGCATGTTTTTGTCAGTTTTATATTTTAGGAGATTGGGAAGCATGTGAGAATACAGAATGGGTTGAAGAGTGGAAGCAAAGACTATTGACACTTGCACAAGCACACGATCAAAATGAAACAACAATTGAAGACAATGATCAAATATTTGCATCAAACGATTATGACCGTGTTTCAGACCTTGTACAAGAAGGTAATTTAATTCAAATTATATTTCATTTTATTTCACTTCATTACTAATTTGTAGTGCTTTTATTTATATTTATATGTATACATATGAATGCATGTATGTTGGTTGGTCAAATTTTATGGACATGTGCAACTTATTGAATCAAAATTTATTTGCAGGACATGTGTATGCTGTTGTTGTTGCAAGTATGAGGTTAACCAGTGTTGTCATTGATGGAAACATACTCATATTGCATTGATAAGAAGGATTGGATGAGCTGTGTGCTGAGGATATTGAGAAAATTAGTCTCAATCAGGAACAGTGAAGAACAGTGATGAGAATAAGGCAAAAATACTCAATAGGTTGAGGATCAGAGGATGCCGATTAAAGGATTTGTAGATATGAGTCTTGAGATGTTCCAGTTAAGATTTTAGAGGTCTGCATGAAGATCTGAAGAAGTTATGATCAATCAAGTAGAACTGGTTTTGGGAGATGCTCCGGAGTGACAGAGTGTTACAAAAAGGTCTGGTGAGATCTAGAAGTGCATTGTCCTATTCTGCAGATTGGAAGGAGAGTTTGGGATGTCCTTGTGATGTGTTATCTCAATTTGTACATAGTTTGAAGGTCCGTAAGAATCTACTCCTTTGTGACAGTCATGACAAACTATGTTCTTGAGGCACCGGAGGTAGGAGAGAAGAGATTCTAGCAAGTAGAGGAAGTGCGGATGTACCTGGTCATTCAGGCGAGCCTGTGAAGGTTCTTGGATCATGTTGAGGTTGTGTTGTCGATCCGCATCAGTGTTAGAGCCCAGAATTGGAGATATACTTCTGGATGAAGCTGTTCTTGTTCAGGCTGGCCGACTGGATGAGTTATTTATCTTGTAAATGTTCTTGTGGATGATTGCTGACTTAGATGATTGTTCCTAAGTCGATGCCTTGTATAAATAAAGGTTTGTGAATTCATTTCAAAGTGTGTCTTGTGGTGATGAGAATGATATAGAAAAAGGAAGTACGAAAGACAAAGTAGAAGTTTGTGGGCTTAAATGGAACTGATCCAGACATGGTAAAGATGTCAATCTCCAGTTCAAGTTTGTAATACTTGTTATCTTGTAGACAATGTGTCTCTTGTAGGCAGTGTGCCTCCCTGTGAGTAGTGTACTCAGGCAGTGAGCCCTTAATTGGCATGTGCCATCCATTTTTCTTATTCTTCTAACAGAGAATAATTCTTGGGTTAATCATCCCGTGGTTTTTCCCTTAACCGAGTTTTCCACGTCAAAATCTCGGTGTTTCATGTGTTGATGTGTATCTGCTCTGGTGTTTATGTCTTATGCTTTCATGAATAATTAATTGCTATGCTATTGATTAACAAAGTGGATTTAAGTGTTTGAATTGCAAGCAAATTAAGGATAACTGATTCACCCCCCCTCTTAGTTATCAACAGTTGTTGCACCAAAGAAGAATGAAGAGGGAACAGAATATTGGTTGGCTCGTTGTGTGGAGACTAAACATAAGTTAACAGCACCTCGAGAAGATGATGATGGCTTTCCTTATCCAATAGGTTTGGTGATCCCCTGAAGACATCCCCTTAAGCAAATTTTGATAACAAGCCTTTGATCCCCTTAAGCAAATTTTAAGAACTTCTTTGATCCCCTTAAGCAAATTTTAAGAATTTTTTTGATGGTGGCTATCATTATCTAATAGGTTCAGTGGTGGTTGTTGGCACATGGCTATAGAAATACCTAATAAGGAAGAATGGTTAGCCTGCATTCGAAGATTATGAAACACATAAGAAGATTATACACTACTTACATTTGGTGTTGGCAACAAATATAAAACTGGAGAGGTATCATGGAAAACTTACAAATAAAGAGTTATGGAACATTTCTATGGAAGACCATGAGACAATCATTGATGCATTGGAAAAAAGAGAGGATGGAGATGGTACAATGGAATAATTAAATACAGGTAAATATAGTTAAATAGATTTATATTATTCTTTAAATACATTAAATACATGTTTTGATATTTCTTGTACGTTATTAGTTGAAAATTTGATTTAAATTATCCTTTTATATCCTTAGGTCATCATCACAAATTCATCACATACTTTGAAACAAAAACTTGAGAGGCACTTGTAAATACAGGTACAAATTGTGTATATCTTGATAGTTTTATATAAATTATTAAAATACATGTTTTGATGATATATTGATAAATTGCTTGTATTATTTTTATATCAGGTGGCGTGAAGACCTGCTACATTCCCCACAAGTTTTGTAAACATTATTTTGAGTTGGCGTGAAGACCTGCTACATTCCCCTACAAGTTTTGTAAAAATTATTATTCTATATATTTTATTTGTTAAATTATGAGCATGTTTTTCTACTTTGAATTTACTTTAAATTTGATTTTATTATATTGTTAAATTGAGTTGCTTTGGGCAACTTCACCAAATTTTGAGAACTTAAGACATCCCCTTTAGACATCATAAATTAGGACCCCTTAAGACATCCAAAAAGTTAGCATCTTTGTAGGTTAATTAACATGGCCAATTTGAAGTTGTTAATGGACCACAGTACATCCTACGTGCAGTTATGTTCTATGTTTCAATAACCATATATCTCTCAATCCAACTAGATTACACTAGATCATCTTTATTCTATCCTTAAAATTTCTTCTTTATATTTGACATGCTCAATAATGAAGATGAACTATTATATGTCCATGATGTGTTCATCATGCATGTATATGTCCTCTCTATGTTAGCAATGATATGAAATTAACATATGTCACTAAATGTATATGTCCTCTTCCCAATGTAAACAAAAAGTAATGAGAAAATCCATGATTGTCAAATAAATTCTAATCCAATAGCATAATCTAGATCTTGATTATCAAGCAAATTTTAGAAGAAATAATCTCTAGCATCAACCATATAAAATCTACAAAGAGAGATAAGCTATTCTAAGCCTCTTGTTTATATTTGCATTTATGAGTCTCAACTCATTTATTTTATTTTAACTAATTAATAAAATTTAAAAAGCATGCTGTTAGACCTAAATAACTATAGCCTATGTTTATTTTCCTACACAATCCTAGACTAGAAAAAAAAATAGATTTTTTTAAAATTAAACAAATATAACTTATAGATCACTATGACTAAAGTTATGAGCAAGTTCTATTTTGTGTATCAAATTCTTAAATGAGCCATGAACTTTTACTATTTAGATGATGTGATTTATTAATGTGGGCTTAGGTCGATACTATTTAGTTAGTTCCATAAAATAGTAAGATATTGTTAGGTCGATACTATTTATTTTTTTTATTGGAAAATTTTTAAATATTGATGTGTTAATTTGTTGATATTTTCTAGAGTGAAGAAAAGACCTGACAAATCTTAGAAGCCCTAGTGAAGGATATCAAGAATGGGGCACAAGGGTATCCAAAGCTTCACTAATATTTATCTTACCAAGATAAAGCAATTGAAGAGTGTAGCTTCTCCTTCTCACCTTTATTTTGCAATTTTCTTATAAAATCTATTAGATTGGGATTAAAAACTTAAAGTATTGTAGATTAGTATCTAGTCTAAGATGTTAAATTTTTACCATGTTTGAAATTGTTAAAATTCCTTGGGGGAAGAAGTTCCCTTTCAAAATATGCATCAACAAGTGTTGAATCAATTTTGCACATCATCAACATTATTCTTCTAATTAGTTTATCATGTTTGGATATCTTGTTAGGGTTTATATGTTTATATGTTTGGATAATTTGTATAGATAGAGAAGTTCATACCATTAAATTGTGGCATGTATAACACTATACAATTCTTCTAAATCATCGAATACAATTATATTACAAAAGTCTTATATGGTCATCTTGAATGTGTATTTGCATACTTTAAATCTAGAATTTTTTATGGATATGAACTACAAATTCTATAACATAACACACTTAGAAATTACAAGTTTGGACATCCTTTAATCCTCCTAGGATTCAAATCAAATAAGACAGGTTCAAAACATGTTTTTTCAAGTGGTTTTTTTTGTATATACAAGTTTTCGAAAGAACTACTCATAAATTTGTTAAAATGAAATACTTTTCAACCAAACAAAAGAGTACAAATATATATTTAGTCATTTACAACTTTCTTTATATAAAGTCATAAGGGGAAGATTAAACAAATATATAACCTTAAAAAAGATTTCCATAATTATAAACTATTTAAATAAAACAACAATATCCACATGAAGAAAACAATGCCTACTTATTGTCTATCCAAATAACCCACACAAGAAAAAATAGAGGAAGGTTAGGTTGTATAAACTCCAAGTCCATGAACTCAAAAAATATACAAAGTCCCATACATTCAAAATATAAAGTCCATGTTCAACAATATATATATAAAGTCTGGATGAAAAATAGTATATAACATAGTCCATGAAATAGTCAAATTATGTAGCCCATGTTCAATAACCTATCACATACTATCTCTATAACCAAGAGTCCTCTTCACACCATGTGAACTACTCAGATGACCTGAATGACTCTGTAGAAGAGAGAGATTTAGATGAAATCAGATGTAAGATGATTAAAAATGATTTAATGACAAATTTTAAATTTATAATTTTGATCATATTATAATTAAATTACCGTGTGAGGCTGAGAGGCATGCTCTGGTGCACCTGGACCTGTCTTTACATGCTCTGAATCAATCTATTTAATACAAGAGAAAGTTCAAGTTGAAATTAGATGTACAAGACGATTTTAAAAATGATTTAATTCAATTTCATTTATAATTTATATATCATATTTAAAATATTATACCGTAAGAGGAACTTGTTGTGCATCCTCTATTCTAGGACCTGTCTCTATAGGCTTAGCTACATGACATGTCTCAAGCTATAAAAGAAAAAGAATTTTGAACACATGTCAACATATATATCTATCAAGAAATTTAATTTAATTGAATTTAAATATAATCTAAATTTTAAATTATACCGTATCAGGCTGCCCATCTCCTCTGTCCTCCTGCTCTACATGTGTTGTGTGTTGATGAAACGTGTCACTAACAAGCTCCTGTACAAGGTCATTTCTAAGTTAGCACATGTGTGTACAAATTAGGTTTTAAAACATATATATAATTGACTTGTGTACATGTTATACGTTTTTGAACAACCTGAAATGCAGTCGACTCCTGATATAAACTTGGATTATCCAAGTGTGCTGCAATGCCCATCCTCATTGTTGTGTCAACCTGCATAGACATATTTTTAATATATAGTAAATAGTACATGCACATTTTTAGATACAGTGATATATCAAAATAGAAAAATCTTTAAAGTATATATAGTTTTTTAAAACAATATACATACTATAAAAGTGTCCTGTGAGATGCCCAATGATGGAGGAGTGCTCGAGACACCCTGAGATGGAGGATTCAATGTGGAAGAAGCCTGAACCAGTTCATAAATATTTAATGTACACACATTCAAGACTGAATTACAAATTAATATCAAGACAAATAAAATTAATATTTAAAATATAAATCATTCAAAATGTACCCCAAATAGGTGCCCGAGATGAACAGGTGTCGATGAAAATTTAATTCAATCAATGGTCGGACCTGTTGCCATCATCTACACCAAACAATTCGATTGTTAAAATATTAAACAATTTAATTGATCTATATGTTGATTAAAAACATGTGCTTAAAAAATTGTTATAAATTCAACATGTGTACATAACCTATATATACCTGTGTCGAATGATCAGTGGGATGATCCTTAGCAAATAGATAATCAACAAATGATTCACCCACATCATCAGATGATGCATGTGTAGCTGAAGTAGGTGCAGCTGGCTAATAAGGTCCATAACACAAATGATTGCAACTCGTGCATGTATGAGGCATCGACACATGTGGAGTGGTACTAGGACCACTTCCATCATTAACTCCTCCATGTTCTCTAACCCGAGCTACCATCATAGAAGTCTGCTCATGTAGGCTACCTGAGAGTGCACTCAATGTGCCTAGTGTGGATACCACTGCACGATGCTGGAAGGGTGAAGGAATGATAGCAACAAGAGGGTCAATAAGAGGTTGAATAGGCATGGGTCGTTAAGGATCAACCCGTGCCCCCAACCTCTGTTGTGGCATGCCACCACCAATACCCTGGAATGATCTAAAATCAAAGTAGTTGGGTTTTTTATTCAGAACAAACTCTGCATATAATTTTCTCAAAAAATATAAAGGAACCTCACAATTAGCATGAGGTGGATAATCAAACACCATCCACCATCTATCCCAAAAATTGGTAGACATTCCTTCATGCCTACACCACCTGATTGATATTCTTTTCTTATTTGCAGGAATAGGTTCATTTGTAATGGGATGTCTAAAATATTGTGCTAATTGAGCTTTTGTGATTTTCAGATCCAAAATAGTCTTATAGGAGAGGCCATCAGCATAAAATTGGTGCCTCTCCTCTCTGCATTTCTAGAATCCATCAAAGTCTGAGTCAATAGACCTCATAGAATCTACAATAAACATGCAAATGTACCACGTGAGGAGGCATGAATTGTTCATTACAAAT
Source organism: Cunninghamia lanceolata (assembly GCA_027924645.1). Classification (NCBI taxonomy): domain Eukaryota; kingdom Viridiplantae; phylum Streptophyta; class Pinopsida; order Cupressales; family Cupressaceae; genus Cunninghamia; species Cunninghamia lanceolata. Next base: position 1,090,178 of record BSBN01000754.1, read on the forward strand.
GGAATTCAATTTTTCTTGTATGGAATCCACATTTTCATTAATTATGGCTCGCAAGCGAGCCTGGTCAGTTCAAGGTGGGGGTGGAGGTGGGGTTGGAGGTGGGGCATCTGGAGGTGGGGCATCTAGTGCTAGGGCATCTAGAGGTGGGGCATCTGGCGCTGGGGGTGGGGGTGGGGCCAGATCATCTTGTGCATTGAGGAAGTCGTCAACATCAAAGTGAATATCATCCAGATTCATGATATATATAAAAACATATATGAACCTACATATATACATATAAACATACAAATTTAAAATTAAATCAAGAATGTATATATATAGATATATTATAAATATTTACATATAATGTACATGTTCAAAAATTATAAATTATATACATATGTTTCAAGAAATTAGACTTTCAGAAATAAATTTAAATTAAACATATAGATACATGCAATTTTAAAATTGAAATCAAGGGATTTTCATTTGAGAGCTAAATTTTGATTCTTATAGTGAGGGAGACAAGAAATATCAATTTAATAGTATATACAGATCAATTTAATAGTCTAGGGCTATTAGGACTACCATAATTCAAATTTGTTCTCAAGGTTTGTTATCATATGTTAGGTCCAAGGTTTCAATTTTGTAAATTTTTCTATGGAGTTAAGTCCAATTTTCCAATTTTGTTAAATTTTCTATAGGAAAGAGGAAATCATTGAATGTGAACTTTAGTAACTTGTATAATGTTGTCATGACCATTAAGGACTGAACATTAATTGTTATTAAATTCCTCTAGATTGTCATATGGACCTTTAAGATAGCCTTAAACCAATAACAGACTTGTCATGAGGGACAATGAACTACAAAGGGACAATGAAATTGTTGTTAAGATGTAAGACTCCTCTAGAGATTCAATTGCATTACCTAGATAATCAAAGAGACATATATATCAATGAAGGGTGAATATCTAGGATTAGGTGGTGGTGAGGGTAATGAAGGGATTGATGGATTAGAAGGTGGATGGACCAATGAATTAGGATTGGGATTACATGGTGGTGTTGGGATAGGACTAGTAGGCTCTTCGATAGGCATTCGATTGGATGATGATGAAGGATACCCATATAAGATGCATAATCTAGAGTGGTGTTCCCCTTGCCAAAGGTAACATAATGATTTAAGGACACTTTCAATCTTGGTGAAAAGGGTAACTTGGACTTGCACGTTCTTGTTGCGAAGGAACTTGATAGTCTTGTTCAAAATATATGCATCATGATCTACAAGGTTCTCATGATCATTGGGAGGAAATTAGGAACCTCTTAGGATTGTGACTTTGGGTTTGGCATGGTCAACTTGGAGAGGTTGTGTGGCCCATATCCCTATAAGAGGATGAAGGGTGATAGGAGGTTGTAGGATGGCTAAAAGCATTCACATGACGATAATGTTCAAGTTTAAATCAAGATATGCATCATGGTCTACAAGATTCTCTTGTTCAAAAGGTTCATCATATTCTACAAGGAACTCACAATCATTGGTACCAAATTCAAGACCTCCTATTATGACCGGGGGTTTCCTATTGATTATGAGTTCAATACTTGCTTCTTTTTTATTGTCACAACCATTTTGGACAAAAGAAATGAATTAGAACAGATGCATCTATGCTATTGAATGATGTCATAGAAACCAATGGACTATCATACCACCTAGGTAGAATCATAATGAACATCTACAAGACTATAACTAGACTTGGAGTCTAACTACCTTGAGGTGGATATCTTGTGCATGCCACATGATCTGAAAACCTAAATTTGGTGAAATTGCCTATGGCAACCAAATTTGATAATGGAGATAGGATTGAAGTTACTAGTTGCCTACTTGACTAATATAAGTATGAAGATGAATATATTTTGATGATTTGTGATTTAAATTTAATGAAGAATTTGATGAGCTTTGTTTTTAACTCGTGATTGTAGGGATTCAATCTAGCTAGAAAAAGATAAATTAGTCAAGATGGTTCTAGCTCGATTTTGTTTCCTATTTCCTATTTGCAAAATTATTGTTTTCTATTTAGTTGTTAGTCCCAACTCTTTCCTTTTAAGGAGTATATATCAAATCTAATGTAGTAGTAGATACTTCTACATATACAAGTTTATGTTAGGAGAAAATATTTTTTGCCAAATTTGTATAGAGTTGTCTATAGTGTGTTCCAGGGTAATCAAATGATGTTTAAGTCACAATTTAGAGGGTTGAGGGATAAGTTTGTGTTGAGTCTACAGGAGGTGTTTTCTTACATAGACCTCTCCAAAATCTAGGTGTCTCCATGTCTAACTCAAATGTTTCAAGGGATATTATATCTAGATTAATGATAACATTTTATATATGTGGCTATGAGATCCACGATCATATCAATGTTTGGTAGAGAAAAGTTATCTTTAGGGTATCCTTTTTTGATGTCTCAAAAGTTAGTGCAAACATGAATTCCCTTAGTTTTCTTGCTAACTAAGACCACATTAGAGACCCATTTAGGATAAGTAATAGTCTGAATGAACCCCACATCAAAGAGTTTATACAATTCTTCTTTGACCAAGAGGGCTACTTGGGGGTACAAGTTGCGTAGCTTTTATTGAATAGGTTTGGCATTGAGGTGAACCACAAGATGATGCATGACTTTAAAGATGGAGTCTCAAGGCATATCACCATAAGACCACATGAAGAAATCACCGTAATCTTTAAGGGTGATGGTTATGCCTTCTTTGATGTCAAGGTCCAGTGGAGCTACTATCTTAGAGAGTTTAGGGTCCTCTTATATTCACAGGTTGATGTCTATAGCATCCTCAACAAGGAGAGGGGAGTCATCTTGCATATGAGTGATATCTAATGGAAGGTGAAGTTTGTCATTGAGGAGCTCTTGGGAAGTGTCCATTTTTATTGTATCATTTTAATCGATCACAAGTTTCTTCTTATATCTTGTTGCTATTCTGCCTACTAGGGTGCCTTTAGACTAAAGGGTTCTTCTTTCTCTCCAAAATAAGCATAGGTGTTAAGTATGGTGGAAAAGTCTTTCTTATGATTACAATGGGGATGTGGTCTTGACACTCCATAAGTTTTATGATGGCTTCGTCATTTTGGAAAACATCAAATCATAAAGGGTCGTGTTGGTCCCAATCGATAAGCTCAAGGTATTATAGGTCTAAGGAGATGGTGTGGATAGTGACCTATCATGAAAGAGGTTAGTGGTGGCAAGATCTTCATAAGGATCATGAGTGGGGCCTACATCAATGTCATTAAGATTAGGGGAAGCGTTACCAATGAGGTTAGGCTCATATCACAATTAACATCACGATGTTCATCCTAGGGGCATAACCTAGCTAGTGAGGACAGCTACAAGTGTCTCTAAAGTTACATTTGTTGGCTTGATTTCATTCTTGATTAGTTGGCTATCACAAAAACTGTAAAATCTTCTCAATTCTTGATTAGTTGGTTGTCTCTAAAGGTTTGATTATGAAGGACGTGATAAAGGTTTTATTATGGTTTGTTGTAATTGTTTTACATGACAGTTACCTATTCAATAATGCCTTTAAAATACAATGATGTATACATTGATATATGTAAATTTTATAAAAACCAAATATATATATCATCCCAATGCTATATAATTTTTAATAGTTTGTTCAAAATCTCTCCTTTCATATGATACATTTGTTTCAAAATTTCAATTGTATTTTACAGCTAAAATGTCTAAATATAGCTATTCAACACTCAAATTCAAATCAAATTTTGATAGTTTGTTCAAAATCTCTCCTTTCATATGATACAGAATTTTCAAAATTTCATTTGTATTTTATAGCTAAAATGTCTAAATACAGCTATTTAATTCTTAAATTTAAACAAAATTTTGACAGTTTGTTCAAATTCTATCCTTCTATATGATATAGTCTTTCAAAATTTCAATTGTATTTTACAACTAAAATGTCAAAAAAATCTATTCATTTCATAAATAGAAACCCTAAATAATAGTTTACAATTTAAATTTTGATTGTATTTTACACCAAAAAAAATAAGTGAAACTTCAAAAGATTGATTGCTAAATCTTAGAAGTGGAAAAATCCACTTACCTACTATTTTGATGGTGACTCAACTTGGGATCCTATTCTGAGCTGTTGCCTCTCGCCTGTCGCCTGTCGCTGGGAAAAATGGGGTCTCTGCCCTTTTTAAAAAAAATTAATACTTTTTCAAAACGGGATCCCGTTTTGTGGTTCTAGGTTTGGGATCTCGCTAAGGAACAGGATCCCATTTTGCATTTTAGGCTCGGGATCGCGACCCAAAATGGGATCCCGTTTTATAGAAACAGGATCCCGTTTTTAGTTACCCGATTTCAGATTTTTTTCTAACTCCGAAACTTCCACCTTAAGTGGACACAACTTCTTGCATTTACCCAAAAAGAAAGAGAGAACAACGAACTATATGCAATCACACAAGATAAGTCAATTTACGTGGTTCACCATAAATTGGCTACATCCATGGGAGTAGGGGAAAATTATATTATCTCTGCATGAAGTTACAATACAATGTGTATCAGCAGCAATACACTTATTTATCAATACAGGTTATGGGATTATACAGTTTGTAGGCTTTTGACTCTTCACTATAGCCTATGAAGATACATTTTCACCTCTATCATCAAATTTTTACCTCTTCTCTTTAGGCACGAATGCATATGCCACACACCTAAAGATTCTTAAGTGTTCAACACTCCATTTGGTGTTTGTCCACGCCTTTTGTGGAATCCTATCATGAACAGCCTTTGTAGGACACCTATTCAATAGGTAAACCGATGTTGCTACAGCCTCACCCCAAAAATCATGAGATATTCCTTTTACTTTCAGCATGCTTGCTGCCATCTCTTGAATGGTTTTGTTTTTCCTTTCAGCCACTCCATTTTGTTGTGGAGTATACCTAGTTGTGAACTATTTTTGTATGCCTTCATTTTTGCAAAAAATTAGAAATTCCTTAGCGATATACTCTCCCCCTCTATCTATTCTTAGGGCTTTGATATAATGGCCACTTTGATTCTCAGTCGATGCCTTAAACCACTTGAATTTCTCGAAGCCTTCTGATTTGTTCTTCAAAAAATAAACCCAGATTTTTCTGCTGTAATCATCTATGAATGACATAAAATATGTATTTCCAGCCAAGGTGTGAGTTTTCATGGGACCACACAAATCTGAGTGCACCAACTCCAATGGTGCTTTTGCTCTCCTAGAATACCTTGATTGAAAGGGTTGTCTATGCTGCTTTCCTAAAATGCAGGCTTCACATTTTCCATTAGGTTGTACAATGTTTGGTAGCCCTCTAACCATGCCTTTCTTGGACAATAAACTCAAACCAGAAAAACTTAAGTGCCCATACCTCAAATGCCATAATTTGGATAGGTCTTTGATGACTGTCCTAAATGTTGATTGTTGTCCCACTACTATGAGTGTCAGAGATAGTGCTGGAAACTACGCCAGAGATAGTGCCAGAGATGGAGTCGAAGATTCTATGTGTATCCTAAGAGGAAACATTTTGTTTCATCATCTGCACTACTGCAATTACCTTCTTACTACCTCCTCTGTCAAATATTGTGCACTCTCCATTTTCCATCAGGATTTTATAACCATTTTGGACCATCTATCCGATGCTCAATAGGTTATGTTTTATGCTAGGGGCATAATATACATCCTGGATCTTCCTCCTTTCACCATTCTTGGACTGAATGTTGACCGTACCTTTTCCCATGATGGGAACTTGCTCATTGTTTCCCATTTTTATTTTAGTCTTGATACTACTATCTATGGAGGCAAAGAAGTTTTTATTTCCACTCATGTGGTTGCTACAATCGCTGTCTAGATACCATACTTCATCACCACTCCTCTCAACAAGGTTGCAAATAATAAAAACATTTGACTATTTTTCATTTTCAGCCTTTTTCTCATTTGCTACATTAGAATTTTGGCCTCCATGATCATGTTGTTTCTTTCTACGCTCACTAGCATAATGACCAAACTTATGACAGTAATAACATTGAACATTACTTTTGTCATACCTCTGATTAGAACTGTTGTTCTTCTTTTCTTGATAGCTTGGATGTGAGATACTTGCCTCTTCTTGGCTGTTTGAAACTCCTCTTCTGGAGTTGCTTCTTCCTCTATTTCTTTGACCTCTACCTCTGCTATTTCTTCTCTTCCCCTACCTCTTGCATTGGTTTGAGCCTTGAAGGCTTGCTCAAGGGAAGGAGCAGATCTATTCAACCGCTGCTCATGGCTTTATAGAGAGCCCATCAACTCATCCACTGTCATCTTGGATAGATCCTTTGTCTCTTTAATGGTTATGACAATAGGGTCAAATCTAGAAGGTAGACTCCTTAGGATTTTCTCAACAATCCTTTGTTCATTCATGGTTTCTCCATTTATCTTTAGCTGATTTAACATGGTAGAAACCCTAGTGTGAAAGTCTGAAATAGACTCACTCTCCTTCATCTATAGGGTCTCAAAATCTCTCCTAAACAACTGGAGTTTGACTAATCTCACTTTGTCAGCTCCCTTATAGCTATTCTGCAATATTTCCCATGCCTATTTTGAGTAGTTTGCTGCTGCAATGCGGGGGAAAATAGCCTCTATCAAGGCTACCTCAATTAGACTGAGGGCTTTTGCATCATTCATTCTTATTTCCTTCAACTGGTTTCTTTGAGCATTAGATAGGGCTGCAGAAGCTATTGGGTCTGTAATGTCTGTGAACCCATTGATGACCAAATCCCATAGGTCATTAGCAACTAGTATTGTCTTCATTTTCTTAGCCCAAATGTCATAGTTATGTCCATCAAATGTAGGTGGCTGCTGCCATCCTTTGTTGTCCCCACCTACCATGCTCCTCAAATCTGAGATGGCTGCTAATACCTAGACAAACTAGGGCTTATATAAAACACCCACAAAGAAGATTTCTAACTACCTAGAAAAATAGGGCTCTGATACCACTTGTTGGCAAGCGGGGGAGGTTAATGGTTGTCCAAAAAACTAATGCTACAACAATGTATGAACAGAAATAACAAACACAAATAGAGAGAATCAAAACACAAAGACAACAAATATATTTATATTTTCTTCTTCTAAATTACATTCAAAAAGCTTCTTACAAATTTCAATCAAGAGTTGCTGCTCTATTTTTCTGATTTGCCCCAATCACTGGAGCTACAAACAATTTCTATTCTAGAGCTGCCTATAGGAACTTCGTAGCTGTCTGTGCATACCCAGTGTTGCTACACATTCTCTACAATATTCTCTCTACTGTTCTCTCACTGAGTTGTTCTCTTCTGGAACATTCCCTTACACCTCTGCTGCTGCAGGTTAACTCTCATTCAGCTCTATAGTCAACTATCTTTCCCTCCTATTTGGCTCATGCCAAAACTGGCACTCAAATTCACTCTTCAAATTCAAAATCACCTACCAAATTCAATGCTGGCCAGCCAATGGTTGCTGGGGCTGATTTTTGAGATCCCCAAGTCTGACACAGGGGCAATCAAAAATAAATGCACTGACGAAAGATTAATTTCTTCCAACACTGGCTTGTTTGTTTAGATATTGATATCCTTAGACTTCATGAAAGTATTGATTTGATTAATTAATTGTAATTGATATATGCATGTGTGGTGAATATTGTATGTATGCATTGATGCATGGTTGTATGCTTCTAGTTGGATATCTTTAATGATTGTTTCTCATCCACTGATATTTGTAGAATGCAAATGGCCCTTTAAGTTTAGTATTGGAATTATTTGTGTGAGTATATTATGTGTGTGTGTGTTGGGTGATTATTGCATGTATCCATCAATAGCATCAATTAGGTTTCTTTAAGGATTGTTTCTCATTCCCTAATATTAATGTTTTGGCAACGTGAATTGTTAATTTGGGTACTGACATTCTAGTCTTAATGTATTTATTCATGTTGTATTCATTTTATTGCCAATCGTAACATACTTGTTGATATTTGAAAAACCCTAGCAAAGTCAACTGACTATTAGTTAGCTATTGGCATTTTTAGTCTTGATGTACTTATTACACTTGTGTTGGTTGTTATTAGTATAGAATAGGTAAAATTTGTGGGTTAAACCTAGAATAGAATATAGAATAGATATTCTTTAGTTATAAATATTTCATGACGATGAAAGAAGTAAATTCTTGTTATCTCAAGAGGATAAACATAAGTTATGATTCAGATTATAATCCCTTTTGTTACTTTGTGATTATGTAAATCTAAGTGAAAGTGTTTCAAGTGCATTTCAAATATACTATTAACTTATTTGAATTCTTGATATGCCAGACTCTATTGCATGGTTAGCAATAATGAAAGAATTGGGCTCCTTCTTAGTATCAATCTATCTTTGAGACTAATTAGTCATACTTGTATTATTAATGTACTTAATTAGGCAACTATTGAATAACTCAGGATTGTAGAGATAATTGTAAAGAAAGGAATACATTTTCCTAATCTTTTCTTACATGTGTGAGTAAGCTTAGACTATGTTTGAATACTATATAAAAGTATTGTTACATTGAAAAGAAGTCCTAATGTTATACTTGCAAGATTAGTAAGTATAGTAGTAACTTGTGAGAATATTGAGAGTATAGATTTAAAAGTGAATGTGTATTTATGAATAGGATGTTGCTATCTTGTGAATAACATCTTTGAGATTTTGATTTGTATGAAATAGGTATGTTTTTGAACTACGAAGTCTCTGTGCTACGCATACGTAGGCAAGGCCATCATGAGCCCCCGAGACATTAGGTCAACCCCTTAGGGCCTTAGGCTATTATAATGCTATTTGATATGTTTATTGATGAACTTTGTGAAACTAATGTTGCATTTAGTTGTGCAGTTACATGTCTGTTAACCATACAAGATAATGGAGCTATGGAAGCATCTTTTCATTTTGTGAATGGATGAATTATATGGGAAATGTGTATAACTATGAATTTACAATGTATACAACTATACTTTTGTAATTTGAAGCTTATTTTATTTTGAAAGAATGAATATTTTCCTATTCTCTTATTATTAATTTTCATTATTTCTCAAGTAATTAACTTATTTATTGAAATTTACTGACACTTTCTTGAGTGGGCATTACAGTCTGATTCTGCACCATTGATTAGAATGGAGATTTTAAAGCATATATAAAGGACAAAATCTATTTCTGGAAATCCTTTGAAAAAACTAGCTTTTCCAAGATTGTCATTAAAAACTCCCAGTCCACTCGGTCGTAAGCTTTAGCCAAATCTAGTTTGATGATCATGGTTGGGTCTCTACCTTTCTTGACTGAGTGCATAATTTCATGGATTAAAATTGCCCCTTCAACTGTTTCTTTTCTCAAAACAAAGCCACCTTGCTCTTTTGAAATAATTTCTGGCAAAAATGAGGATGAACAGCCTCAAGGCTAAAGCCTTGGATATGATTTTGTAAACATAATTACAAATAGAAATTGGTCTGAAATCCTCAAAACCAAGGGGTATCTTTACCTTTGGAATGAGAATGATACTAGTAGAATTCATTTCCTTGAGTACATTTTTATATTTTCTTGATTCTTCCACCGCCAGAAATATGTCTCTGCCGACCATGTCCCAGCAGTGCTGGAAAAAAAGACCAATCCATCCATCATGTCCCAAAGCTTTTGCACCCAGAATTGCAAACACAACAGCTCTAACCCCCTCTAGGGAAAATTTCTTCATGAGCTCCTTGTTGTGGCAGTTAGTTACCAAATTTGAGATATAGGATAAATCCATCAGCCCCTTGGCATCTCTTTTCATTTTTGAGAGCAGATTTTTGAAAAAAACAACAGACTTCTTTTTTAATATCCTTATGATCCATGAGGGGATTACCATCTAGATTTGCAATTGATGTAATTGAGTTCAAGAATTTTCTAACCTTGGAGGCTATATGAAAAAAGGAGGTGTTTCTATCACCATCCTTGAGCCAAGTCTCCCTCAATCTTTGCCTCCAAAAAACCTCCTCTCTCTTCAACACTTCTTCCAATTCCTGGATCTCAACTGCTTTTCAAGTAAAAAGGAGTCTGCATCCATCCCTAATCTAATAATCTTTTCTTGTAGCAGCCACAATTCTTATTGAAGCCTAAGCTTCTCACCAAAGATATTTTTCAAATGATTTTTATTCCAGTCCATTATTTTACTCCTAAGAAATTTGAGCTTAGGTACAAGATGAAACATTCATGAGCCCCTTACGAATGGAGCCTCTTTCCACCATTCATCCACCTTTTGTATGAATGATGGTTATCTAAACCACACTGAGTAGGATTTAAACTTCTTCTTGCCATACCTCTTGTCAAAGCCTAGTTTGAGCCTTATGGGGAAGTGATTTGAACTAGTTAAAGGTTTGATGTCCACTTCAAAATCCACCTCTTCTTGAAAGCACTCTATGGAGAGTAGAAATCGATCTAACCTTTCTACAATTTTTAATAAGTCCTTCCTCATATTCATCCATTTATATTTACCATTCTTTGAGATGTAATCAATTAAACTGTTGGAATCCACAAAATCTTTAAATTCCTATTGAGATTTGGATAGGTGTGAGATTCCACCTATTTTCTCAGACTCGTTAAGCATGGCATTGAAATCACCCCCTATAGAACCTTCTCATTCTTCAACAAACTTAACCAAGAGGTTAAATGGGACCAAACATGTTGTTTATGAACTATGCTTACTAGACCATACACACAAAACACCCATAGATCACATCCATTCAGAGTTGCCAGAAATCTACCTATCATCCAAGAGCTCCCCCTATCCATCACCTTCATCTTTAGAAGATTTGACCTCCAAAGGATCACCAGACCACCTAAAGCACCAATTGCTGCAATAGCTAAGAAATCCTTGCCCAACCATGACTTAAAAACATTTTCTCTTTTCTCTGAAGAAAGCTTAGTCTCTTGTAGCAAAATGATGTCACTTCTCTCCTCATCAATCTCATTTTTGATGAGGTGTCTTTTGTTAGGGTCATTAATGCCCCTAACATTCCTTGTAAGGATCCTGATGGCTCTTGAGGAGAGCAATCTACTCCCCTCTTACATAATTTGAGGTCAGAAGTTTTTTGAGACCCAGACTCAGCCTCATTTTCAATCCTAGACTTCCCCCACCTACCACTCTTTCTAACTAAGACTGGTGTTTCCTTACCATGTTTGGGGTTGAACTCTGTCTGTGAAATACCTAGAGGTCTTTTCACCTCTATATCATCTTCCTCTGCAAGAACCTCTGCTGTAATCTCATTACAAATGTTATATGCTGCCATGTTCAAAACTTCATCAAGCAACACTTTCAAGGTCTCATTATCTTTAGCTTGCTCATTAGGGTAGATAGAGGGGCCTCCATTTGTATAATTTTCACCCTTCCTAGCCTAATTTGGGAGCTGCCCCTCCATGTCTTTATCTTCGCTCCTGTCTTCCACCAAAACCTGGCATTCAGGTCCATTTTCTCATAAGATTTGCTTTTCTCCTCTAGCCTTCAATTCAGGTTGTTCCTCTCCATCAGGCATGGACCTTTCTATGGCCAAGGTCTACTCCATTGCTTTGTCAACAATACTAGAAGCCCCCGTTGGAATAGCAATCGCGTCCTTCTTCAATGGCTCAGTTGAGACATTTAAGACTTGGTTCTCCTCACTATCCAATGGATTGGGTCCTGGAGGTGGGGAGAAAACAACTTGGAGACTAATATGTTCCTCTTCATCTATTGAAACCTCTTGTTCTTGAGCAGAAAATCCCATCTTCGAAATAGATCTTGAAATCTAGTAAACCTCTTGAGTCATGTTGACTTCTAGTATCCAAGGGAAGGAGATAGCCTTAAGGGATACTTCTGACTTCCCAAGATTTAAAAAATCATTTAACCTTGAAAGGTCATCAAGTTGTAACCCCTCTTCAAATAGAATCTCTTGCACCCAAAATCCTTCTGAAGTTTCCAATCTTATTCATTTTTGTAACAATCCTTTTATCTCCAAAAGAATGCATATTTTGACAGAAGAGAAGCTAATGGAGTTAGGATTAAAATCCACCTCTTGACACACCCCCAGTGTATTACCAATACACAAGGTTTCGGGGTCTCTATACTCCATTGGCAGGTATGGGAGTTGAATCCAAAAAGGAAGCAAAGGGATGTGCTCTTTTCCAATATGAAAATTGGGTTTCCATTATTTACAAAATACCGTCATCTAATCAAATTTCCATAATCTCTTTTCTAGGACTTTATCCCTATTCTCATTATTAAAAAAGACAAAGAAGAAAAAGCCTTTCCCTAGTACCCCAAAATCCTTAACCTCCGGCCATGAATGAGAAAACCAAGATTTAAAATCATCAGCCAAGAAGTGGGGAGACATGACCTTACCTATCAAGGTTGTCTCACGTAGGATGGAGGCTCTTCTTGTCACTGGGCTGGTGTCCAGTGCAACTCTCACCTCTTGGTAGTCCTCCATCCAAGTAACCTTTTTAAAGATTGGTGTTTAGAACCCATGCTTTTGTTTGTGCTACCCTTGCAAGAGATCCTTGTTGGGCTTCTCTAGGTAGCCTATTTTGTCCCTGTTCATACTTCCTTGGTCTTCTAAACTTTTTGTGTTGCCTTAAATTAGGGAAGGATCTCCACTTGATTGACAGGAAGTTCGTTTGAGCTGCTGAAACATTGTATTCTCTTTTGAAATCAAGAAAAGCTTCCCTTTAAGGTTTCAGAGGTCTCTTAAAGTGTAAATGGGCATTTTGTTGTCCCCTGAAATCCCCAAGACATTAACTTCTTTAGAGAAATAGAGCCTCCTCGGTTGTCTTTGCCTACCCTCAGCAAAAGAATCTTCAATTTGTCTGAAGTGAGTCCTATTAATATTGGAAGCCAGTGTTGATCTGCTTGCTAGAGTTGTTATCACCATGTTTGAAAAAAAAATCTATATTCAATCCATTCTTGATAGAGATAAATACTAGGATTACACCCAGGTCAAAGCAATTGTTTTATCTAGCTAATATTTGTATTTTGGTTTAAAATAGCAAAAGCATCTTTGAGAGTGGTGTCAAGTTTAGTGGTGTATTTATTGTGGCGTTTCATTATGATCCAGTACAACCATGCTTGATCTTTTTTTCTAAGGTGAATTGCCCTTTGAAATAGTGGGGAGGGCACTGCTCTGTTTGGTGGCATTTGAAATATAAAGATAAACCCTTGGCATTGATCCAAGGTTGTTCAGGTCTGAAATGGCATAAACTGGGTTTGTCAGCCTTTTGAGATGTGTTTTCTCTCAATGGCATCAGAAGTTGGGACAGTCTAAAAGTAGAGTTTGGGTTAAAAGAAAGTCCAAAGAGGACCTACTCAGTTCTACTTGCAACTTTTTCAAGTAATCATGTTCAGCCCCAACTATTAAATGAGGAGGATTAGTTGGAAAAGTTGTATTGGAACAATGAAACTAAAGTGAAGTGTGTGAATCCAAAAGGATTTATAAGTTGCTTACAAACACAGTGGAGATATACAAGCATTGTGTCAAAGCATGGAATTTGAATGTTGTTGTCTAGGATCTAGCTGTTGTCTTTAGGACTTTTTGGGCTAAACCCTTGGAACCTAAAAAGGGGTGTTTTAGATGGTTACTACTTTTAAAAAAGCTGCTTGTTGGTCATAATAGCCATGTTTGTACTATTTGTAATGTTTTTGAAACTTGTGACCATATCTTCTTTGATTGTCCTTTTTCTTGTTATGTTTGGAAGCTATTCATGGGTAGTGTGTCTAATTGGTCATCGAATAATGTGAAATGCAAAGTGGAAATTTTATTTGGTTCTATTTCATGGTTTAATGCTAGTTCTAATGCTTTTTGGCTTTCTTTAACAACTGAAATTTTATTGATTTTGTGGAAGAAAAGAAACGAGGACCATTTTCAAGGCAAGAGAAGAAGTCTCATTGGATTTGATTTAAAACTCACACTTGTTGACTTATTTATACAGGTAATTCTTTCTTCAGACAGCTAGTTCAAGAACTATCTGAAGATTTCTAAATAAGGATCTATTGGGATTTGTAAAGAAGAGTTCAAATAGTCTAAGGTGAGACCACAGAGTCTAGAAAAGGCTTATCATAAATTTACAATAAAGATGGATGATCTTTAGAATAGGTACAGTGGCCTTTAATGCACCAAACCTAGTTTACATCAAGGTTCTGAAGGTGGCTCTCAAAGATTACTTAAATCCTCTGACATGTAGTTGGATAGCTCACATGTTGACTCTCCCAGAGAGGTGAATATCTTGAATAGCAGGGTTGAATCTGGGTGCACAATCGTGGACACCTACAAATTAGTTCCAATGTTGGTAGATATGTCAGAATCTTCATACGATATGCGGAGTTCTAAGCACTTTTTGGATTGATATTGGTAGACAGAGCAAGTTTTATTTTAGATTCAGTAATCATATGCTTTTGCAAATAGCTACTTATTGTATGGATTAGGATAAATATGGAGATTTTGTAAAGGTGGTTTCCTTGGCCATAATGATTGTACCTAAACCTCTTCATTTTTTATAATATGAATGGACTATCTTTAATACAAAAAAAAAGAATCTTCAATTTGTTTGAAGCGAGTCCTGTTAAGATTGGAAGCTGATGTTGATCTGCTTGCTAGAGTTTCTATCGCCATGTTTGAAAAAAAATATATATATTCAATCCGTTCTTGATAGAGATAAATACTAGGATTGCACCTAGGTTAAAGCAATTGTTTTATCCAGCGACTATTTAAATTTTGGTTTAAAATAGCAAAAGCATCTTTGAGAGTGGCGTCAAGTTTAGTGGTGTATTTATTGTGGCATTTCATTATGATCCACTACAGCCATGCATTGAATTTTATTTTATTTTATTTTATTTATTTGCTATTTTTCTTTTTCTTTTTTTTTTTAAGTTTTGTTTATTGGTTACAAGAATTTGAAGCTTTCATCCCTTGCTGTGAGTGTAGAGCACCTCTTGACCTAACAAGATTAATAATGTTATCGTAATATTTATTCCATTACCTTAGAAAATAGAAAATTACCAAATGAATATAGCTTTGTAGAATAAAATAAATAAATATATAAAAATTAATAAAAGAATTATAAGAAGAAAGTGTTTATAGTTTAATTGAAATCTATTTTATTCACATTTTTACCCATCGAATAAACTAGAGAAAGAAAATCATTTAGGAAAAAGGAAAAGAGAAGGAGGTTGTTATAAGGAGGGAACATAGAAATTAAATAGGGACACAGGAAATTTATGGAGATATAGGCAAGGGAATGGCCATACCATTAAGAAGGTATGGCATGTTGGAATACTTGACAACACTGAGTGGGGGGGTGAATCAATGTTGTAGACAAAACACTTTATTTTCTTTTATTTCAGACTTTTAAAAATAGAAAGTGATTGATGATTAAACCTTTATCAATGAAAGAGACTGTGCTTTAAAGAACTGATCATGCAAACATAATGAACAAATGAATCAAGCAACAAATGAAATAATAAAACAAAGATTTCAGGAGGGGAAAACCCTCATGGGTAGAAAAATCACTCAACAAATGCCTCACAGGCTTATTCAAAAACATACCTCAATAGCTACATAAAAAATGTATCTCACTGACATGAATATGCCTCACTAGTAGAATGAACTGGTTTTGAATGCCTCATTGGCAAAATGTACCTCACTAGTTTTGAATGAAAAGAAGAAATATACAGAGGGATGCTCTGTTTCACATCATAACAACACATCTTATACAAGTTAATATCTCTTCAAATGCATGTTCATGATCAACTCTTCCAACACAAAAAATACATGATAAGAATATCTTATTACATAGGCATATCACTCTTCTCAAACAACCTTACTAAATCAATGTAACCAAGAAGATGAGCAAGCTTCACCATACTTTACAATAATTCTTGTTGTAGGACCTTTGTGTCACTTCAAATCTCCTGCATACTCAAGTTTTTGATCTCTTCAAAAACATATTATACGCAAAGAGAAACATCAAACTAAAGATTAAAGACTTAGTGCTCATTAAGAACATGTTAGGGTTTTAACAAAGTTTTCTAGGGTTTGAAGGCTTTATACAAATGCCAAGGAGAAAACCTAGTAGAATCAGAGGAAATTTACATCAACAAGATATGAAGGCTTATGATGGTTTGGGGCTTCGGAGTCTTAGACCAAGATCTAGGGTTTACAAGCTAGGGGAAGCATTGTATCAACTATGAATAGAGAGCATCATGTCATGAACCATTGTCCTTGAAGTCCTTAAACAAAATCTACCTATAAGGATATAGATGAGTAACACCATACCAAAGAGATGGACCTTATCAACCATTGTGGTGACAAAACTTAGAAATCCCATCAATCAAAAACCTTTGAAGGAAACTGTGAACTCATGCAAGAGCATATATATTATTATCAAAACTATCCAATCACACCATTACCTCCTGAGTCATGCTTTAAAGGCATCAAGGAGAATGAAAAACAATTCTGTACCTGATGAGAAGTATATGCTCAATGACAATCAATCTGCACCTCATTCCTCCATTAAGAGAACAACAACATGAGTCCATTAATCTAATGATGGAAAACTAATAAGAAAACCCTTGATTCACAATGCATAAAGATATGAAGACCATGATCTCTAATCACATGTGAATAACCTTTAATCACCTATAAATATGTCAAATACAGCAAACTCCTCATTAATGAACTCAAGACAACATGAGTGCATGGTATACACCATTAACTCTGATCCTAAAACATGATTAGCATCATGGCATGCATATCATATTATCTCAACAAATAAAAAATTCTATGATGTCATACTGATGCATGATCAACACATACTGATACATAATCAACTCCAAACTTCATGCAAGAAGTATGAACACATGAACTTCTCCATATGACAACAAGAACAACCTGCAACAAGAACATCCATAATCTTGACATCAATGACAATCTTCTCCATTTGTTACATCATCTTGCCAAGACTTGTAACAACCTTTTGTCAATAATAATGAATCATCTGAAACAAACACCTGATAATGTACAACTTTACCAAATACGTCTCAAGCTACCACTAACCACTAAAGAGATTGCACTTAACTTTGCCATTACCTATGAACATTCATTGTCATTTGTCAACTACCATTTGTACTCTTACATTTATCATCCACTATGTTTTGCCATCAGGGACAACAAACAACAAACTCCCCTTTTGTCCATGGATGGCAAAACACAAACATCTCTCCCCCTTTTTGACAATATGGACAAAGGATCAACCTATTATGCCACTATCATGAACTTTTGAACAGTACCCTTTTTGATATACTCAGTTTTGATTAATTGTTTGAATCACTGAATTTTGTCAAGAAAAACATTGACATGATATAAACAGTGTTGGTCATCACAAAATATAGACAAGAGATCATAAGAACCTGTTATGAGAATCAACCCTGACACTGCCAACAATCCTATCATTGCCAACAACCTAGTCACTTTGCTATAAACTTTCACTGATACCTACCAATACTTGCATATCTTCCATGTTTTTCATCCAATCCACTGAACAGATACAACTAATACTACACAACATATTAACTCTTGTTCACTGTAAGTTACTATGAAGTATCACTAACCCTAAAAACACTGTCATTGATCTACATCCTACAAACATATCAACCTCCACTAAGACAACATCTAGCATCAAAACCAACACATACTATCTTCAAAAATTCACTATCAACTGTCTTTAGAGAAAACAAGATCAACTTTCATGTGAGATGAGATGATACAAGGAGATCATGCAACCTCTTGATGAAAAACATAAACATCACTTGAATGAAAATTTTCAACACCAACTAGATAAAACAAGAATATCAAACAACTCACTATTCTACAAAGAGTCTACTGATATAATAAGAAAACTGTAAGCAAGGTATACAACATCTTCAAAGATGATTCTTTGTCCAAAAACATGAATAAGCTTATGCTACTGTCAATCACAACAAACAAAATAACAAGAACACCAAGTGTTTGTAGCCCATAACAGTCCTGATTAGAATGTACATTGTTCTTAGAGATGTGTACCATTGATCCTTAATAATAACTCTATCAAGCATGATGAAGACATAACAAAGAAATGCTACCCCTACTATTACAAACTTTAATATACAGAGATATTGTCCTGCAACCTTTGAAAACTTTGAAAGATATGTCTTCAACCAAATCCATTGCAACACCATGATGTGGATTAGTAAATGTACCAACAAACACCATGCAAGATCTCATTGTGCAACAATGATAGGTCCTTCAATTTACACCATAAACTTCTTTGTACACTATGGACAAAGATGAGGATTTCCTAGCATGGTCTACAACAACACATAACTCATGACACTATGACTTCCCTTGGCTATCTGTCTTATGATCCAAATTGCCTTGATGCAATCACTGATAAAATCATGAATCCAAATATTGACCATTGACATTGAATATTATATATTCATTGCAAAAAGAAGTCAAGCATACCTTGTCACTATCACTAACAATAGAAATTGAAACATACTTATTTCACTGTCAACATCAAATCATTTAAAAAGCACAAAGTTGTGTCACACTTTTATAAAGGAAACAACTAATGCTGATCCAACTTTTAAAGTTGAATCACTAAAAAGTGACATATATGTTTTGAATTTTGAAATGCTGTAAACTAATAAAATATTTATTTTTTAGTATATTTTAAGTTTGTATTTTTTGAAAAAAATTAAAAAATTATTTGAATATAGTTTTTAATAAATTGATACTATAATTTAGTTGATGATAAAATGCTAAAAAATGAAGTTATATGAGACGTCAATATTTATATAGTAATTTTTTTTTCTTCATTTTTTTTTGTGTGTATTTATAACTTGAAACTTTAGTGTATGTATATATTTTTTTCCAATTTTGATAAATATATATTTTTAAATAAATAATAAATTGTGCATGTATTAAAACATAGTTGTTTCTATTCGACGTCAACTTTCATATTAACTATTTATCTAAAATAGAAAAAAATTATACCATCTTGATATAGATTATTTTATCTAGTGCATCATATTTTTTTTCAAATTTTTTTAATAAGTTTTACTATATTTCCTTGACATGGTAATCGACCTAATGTTTTGTGCTAATAACCTACTTTAGTAAAAATAGAAAGGAAAATAAAAATAATAATTAAACTATTAATATATATATATATATATATATATATTGAAAACTAAACTTATAGATTTACAAAAGGGTATTTTTATATTTCTTAAAAAATGTTATTTACATGAGTAGAAGTTGTTGAAATATCAAGTTTCTCAAATAATTTTATTTTTTTTGGTAATTGATTTTTAGTTAGAAATACTTAAATTCACTTGTGCTCATAAGTTGGCTAAAAGTGTGACACATCTTTGTTATAAGATTGTGTTATTCCTCTTTGCCAATCTCATCAAAGTATATTGATCACTCATTACTCATCACAAACCACTGCAACAAGAAAAGCTACATGCCTTGACAAAGTCTGAAAGAGCAGCTAGTCAACATTTACAAAGGTCTGAAGCCATCATAACTAAAAGTCTGATATGCTAGATTATGTTATTTTTTACTGTTATTACTTTAATATGATTTGAAGATACCCATGTAAGAATAGAAACTTCATTGTCCTTGACCATCAAGACAAACAAGAATATCTATAGTTGTCTCATATAGCAATGTCACTCTTCAATGATCCAAAAGCACTGCCACTTTATACATGTATTGCAAAAGAACATTGAGATCATCAAGCCTTCAAACCATTCATTAACAAGCATCATAAGGAGTCACTGTCATCAACCCAATAAATACATTTGGCAATATCATGCATGTCTCTTCCTTTTCACAATCATGATAGTCTTCTATTTCTTAAATGGACTTCTACATACAAGATTGAATTCCATAAGGTCCTAAATGATTAAACCGATCTATACTATCTTGGAAACAAGATCTCTGTCAGACATGTAAGAACACTTCATGAAAAAAAATAGGAGATAAGGTGATTTAACCACTGTCTTTGACAACTTAAAAATTGTCCTCCATACTTTCACAATGACTGTCCTGAACTAATTAATTAGCCTCTGTCCTGATCTTGATCCCAAACTCTATCCTTATACAACAAATATCATGATTATCTCAAAACAATGAGAAGACATAAAAGATAGGCATGTAAAACATTGTCTTGCAACAAGACACTTGTGATAACTTTTATCATCACTCTCTTAAGATCACCATCAAGAGTTATCATTAAAGTCACTATGAACTAATTCTTAGGTAAGAGTATCATAACACAATATAAAGCATCCATTGAATTTTGTCATGAACTATTATCAAGTGATATTGCCCATGTATTGAAAAGCAACACCTTCCTTGCTCTTTACTCAATGAACACCGCACTGTATCACTTGTACTTATATTATCTCATGCTCAAATGCACCTTTGCCAACAACATTGACTTCTACAATTTTAATTCCACTTAGATTGAAATTGAGACACCAAAAAAAAATTATCACTACTAAACTAGCCAAACATCACTGCACAAGTGTATGCACAATCATCTCAACAAAACAACTTGAATGAAAGAGATATAAGCAACAAACACTATCATGTTAAACTATCCATTTCTAACAAGATACTTTCAAGATATCATTATGTTTGTAGAAAATCAACTTTGTGTCTTGACATCATGACTTTCATCCTATTATGAGGATCATGATGAACATATCATGAAACAACTATATGCAGCTCCTTTACAACCTTCTTGGTTGATGTCTATGGGGTTAGAAAGATAACACCTTAAATACTCCCCCTAACCTCATGCTTTTCTTTAGGCACTTATAGATGTTTCTTGTGCTACATGCACAAGATTAGACTCATCTTTCTTCTGATTTTTCTTTCTTCTCCAAACCTCCTGAATGCTTGTCTCCTTGGGATATTTTCTTCTCCAAATCATCTTATGGTGATTGATTGATTTCATTTGATCACTTTTACAAAGCCTAGTAATATATCAAAACTTAGACATTTAAAGCACATGGTTTTGTTTATTCTATTTAACCATTCAAAGGAGTTCTTATTATATCCCATTTTATTTGCTTGCATCCAACAATCCTTTTCTATGTAATAGTTATAACAAGCATTATTGAAGTCCTGATTTGACCAGCTATATCCAAAAACATTTCTTTTACAATCTCTAGCCCTATGACCATAAACATGACATGCATAGAAATAACCATGGAATTGAGAGTAATTGTACCTCATTGTTTTCTTGGTGTATTGAGATCTTGTGGACTTGATTGACCTTCCTCCTTGATCTTTTAGAGCAGCAGCATGATAACTCAAGTCTATCTTCCTTTTAGGTGCATTTCTTGCTTTGGAACACTCCCCTTCTTCATATCCTAGACCATTTGTGTCCTTGTAGTGCTTTTGTTTTCTTAACATGTCATTCAACTTTTTTGTGCCTTCTTCAAACTCCTGATATTTCTTGGATAAAACCTTGAGACCTTCATAATCCTTTCTTAAACTGACTATTTCTGTCTCTAACTTCAAACATTCTATTCTTTTTATTTCGAGGTCAGATTTAGTCACATCTATTATTCTTTTGATGTCCTCAATCTTAGTTTTTAGACTTATAATCAATTTGTCAGATTCTTCAACATGACTCTTTAAGTCTGCAATCTAATTTCTAGCCTCTTCAAATTCTAAGGAAACTTTTACAAAATCTGCACATACCTTATTTTTGGAATATTCTTCTTGTTGAAGCTGATCTTTAATCGCTGATTCTCCTTCTTAAGTTGCTTGATCTGATCTAGGGCACACAAGAGCTCTCCTTCAACATCAACTTCACACTCATTTTCATCAAACTCCTATCCATCTTCTTCCATAAAGAAGTCTTCTTCTTTATCATCATTCAAGGGGGACTCATGCAACAACACATCACATGACATGACTTGAGTTTGTTGTTCAACCTTTTGCTCACCATCTTTCTTTATCTATTTGAGGCATTATTTCTATTCTTCTTATCCATTGTACTCCACTACCAAGAACCCTTAAGTTGGTTAAACTTCTTATAAGGGTCTAGTGCTGATACCACTTGTTGGAGTACTTGACAACACTCAGAGGGGGGTGAATCAGTGTTGTATGTAAAACATTTTATTTTCTTTTATTTCAAGATTTTAAAAATAGAAAGTGATTGTTGATTAAACCTTTATCAATACAAGAGACTATGCTTTAAAGAACTAATCATGCAAACATAATGGACAAATCAATCAAGCAACAAATGAAACCATAAGACAAATATTTCAGGAGTGAAAAACCCTCATGAGGTAGAAAAACCACTCAACAAATTCCTCACTGGCTTATTCAAAAACATTCCTCATTGGCTACATAAAAAATGTGTCTCACTGACATGAATATGCCTCACTAGTGGAATGTACCTCACTGGTTTTGAATGTCTCACTAGCAGAATGTACCTCACTGGTTTTGAATGAAAAGAAGAAATATACATTGGGATGCTTTGTTTCACTTCATAACAACACATATTATACAAGTTAATATCTCTTCAAATGCATGTTCATGATCAAATCTTCCAACACAAAAAATACATGATAAGAATATCTGATTACATAGGCATATCACTCTTCTCAAACAACCTTACTGAATCAATGTAACCAAGAAGATGAGCAAGCTTCACCATACTTTACAATCATTCTTTTTGTAGGACCTTTGTGCCACTTCAAATCTCCTGCATACTCAAGTTGTTGATCTCTTCAAAAACATATTATACACAAGGAGAAATATCAGACTAAAGAACCCCTCCTGCAATACACACATTAGACTTTTTCATCTCCTCCTTAATCCTCATATTCCTGCATACACATACTTCAAATTCATTCAGACATCTCACTGAACAAACTCTCCATATCTCATCCCATTATCCTAGACAACTCTCTAAATCAAATCTTAATATCTTATTCCACTCTATCACTGTTAAATTATTATAATAAAACACTCATTTATATTTATCGTGTAGGCATTTCACAATGTTTTCTAAATCACCAAACCTTTTTATATGAAACAACATACGTCAACCATAATAAATTTCCATGGCCTTCACTAATTGTTATCAAAGCCGTTGCAGGTGGTTGAACTTCCCATTCTTAATGAAGCCATCAAAGTTAAAAACCTTGAAACTCCATTATGATTTAAATTTTGTTTGAAATCTGATCATTGATCTTTGTTTCCCTCCTTAGAAATTAAGGGACATAAAGAAAACTAGCATTCATTTAAAACATGGCATGTTATAGTCGGTTAGGTAGGTTTGGGGCTGGTCATAAGGAATGTTTTAACAACCCTTTACTAGGTCACTTTAAGTGACTTGACTTGCTATAGTAAGTCAACTCTAAAATATAACAAAAAAACATGACTTTTAGTGATGGCTAGAGAAGATTAAAGACTTAGTGCTCATTAAGAACATGTTAGGGTTTTAACAAAGTTTTCTAGGGTTTAAAGGCTTTATACAAATGACAAGAAGAAACCCTAGTAGAATCAGAGGAAATTTACATCAACAAGATATGAAGGCTTATGATGGTTTGAGGCTTTGGAGTCTTTGTAGTGCCCCGCCACGAACATCTTGGAAGACAACACATCTAAGCAAGCAAAGCGGAATATTCTTTTTTTGAATAAGATAACAAGTAAGGTTTAGCAGTTCAATACACATCATAAACTATCATCTTGTCTCCCAAGGTGCCATGGTTGCACTACTTGACAAATAACCAACATAATATACATGCATAACTAACTAACATCGACAAATCATTCTAACTCTATTACAATATTGATTATACATATACATCTCCATTTCGTGACATCAAATAGATACTCAACTTTAATCAAGATTACATGCACATATTCCAAGTCTATACAAATGAGTACATCATTGTGTAATTTACATCATCACTATTCTGATTACATATGAATACATACAATCTGAATCAACTGATACACTGGCAAGAACATGAGCATAATAAGTGTCTTCATAAACAGGTACAAGATCTAATGTCTGATGCACGAGGAACCAATGGAATAAGCTCTTTCACCCGACCATGTGGAACCCTGAGGTCCACCCCTTGAGCTAGGAGTTAACATGAGGTTCCCACTACGACATACAGTCAGGTGGACAGTAGACTATAAGGTGACACACGACTCCAACATCACAAATCAATATCTCAACAAAACAACAGTACATCCAGAGGCAACACTTAACAACTGGGAAGAGAACAACTAGGGAATGCTAGGCTATAGCAAGGAGAGTGTCATTGCATGGTCCTAACATGGGTTACCCAGGCAGTCTCTCTCTCTAGACACTGGCCCCCATCTATGGTTACCCTGGCAGTCTCTCTCTACACACCGGCCCCATAGGATGACGCATGTGGAATCAACCTTCCTTTCATGATGACAAGGAAGTAGATCTACCAATCCTAGCCTTCTCCCCTCATCCTTAGTCTGAACTAGCACTACAGGCATGAGTGAGGAACCAAACATCTTATTATCTTGTTAGTGTGAAAACTACCCAACCCCTAGGTATTTTATTATGTTATCACTGAATTACCAACTCCCAGTGGGTTACCCTGGCTAGCCACTTGGCACCGGCCCCCATAATGGAAGCCACTCCCTTACCTACAACTAGGTAACCCTACACAACAAGCATAGCAAGACATCACAACAACGAGGGTACAGAACCATGCAAGGCATTGACCATCTTGCATAACAACTATCCTCATATCACAATACAAAGCATTAACCCTCCACAACATAAATATAAGGGCAGGACTCCTAGACCATTGCCCATGATAACACATATTCATTACAACTCTAAGATTTCCATGTCACCCTATTCCATATCTCACTACAGAACTGGATACAAGACCAGTACGACCAATTGGATAACAATACAATCACAAGAAGTGCATTTATCACTCAATTTTCATTTAGTCCATACATAGCTAGAGACAACAAGGCTTCTTATAACATCATGATCTCCAGACATCTAACAACACAACACATGAATTCAAGACATCCCAAGCTAAGCCTCTGGAACTCTAGCCACACGAGAAGATACACAATCAAAGACTATAAGAATGGTTTTATGACCCACAGATTGAATTTACATATTATGAGAATCTATTACACTTATGATCAAATTATACCTTCTTACAACTACTTCCACTATAGCAATTTGCACTTGACTAAGTTGTTACATTGGTATATCAATCATCAAGATAAAGCTTGTCGTTTGATCGTATTCTTACAAGGGATAAATCCATGACTTACATTAGAGTGAATTATGTTTAAATATGTATTAAAAATAATCATTTAGTTAATCTACATGATACACTTATCATTGACGTAACTAGAGTAAACTTCTATTGTCAGTATTATCATCTCAAATTGATTAAATGATTATAAGGAAAGTTTAAATTTATTTCATACGGATAAGTTTGAGTATTCCGATTTAATTTATAACCAAGAGAGGAACAATGTAAATCACTTCTACATAATTAACGATTACAACTACCTATAGATCACATACCATTGTCAATCTATCACAACATTCATGAGAATAACAAAGTATATTTACAACGAACGAAATCTAGTTCAACAAGTCATTAATAAAGAGAAGGTGATAGATTTAAATACTACGTTAGATACATTTATCCATTCTACGAATCAACATAATGAATATTCTTTTATCCCAAATCTAATATACATTTAAATTTATCATTTAATAATCCCGATAATAGATTATATCAATTTCATTGGCTTGATTTAAATAAATCACGTGATACAAATAATAATTATAATAATAATAGTAATAATAATAATAGTGATAACAATAATGATATTAAAATTCCACAGATCATTATATAATTAACGTTACACCTTATTTACAAATTTACTGTATATAAATAATCACCTCATTCTAAAATTATATAAACTGTATCATTGCATTATGACTATATCAACCATATTGACGTATCAAAAATCTCATAATTTAATCTCGTAATCTCCGAAATTAATCTAATTGTATCACGTGAATAATTATACTAGTCAACCTACATTTAATTTAAACTACTAATCAAATGCCGATTGAACTCAAATAAGAATGAATATAAGCATAAAGTTTGTATAGAGAAAAGAACATTGATTTAAATCTGGGGAAAATAATAGAACACACTACTCAAGACATGGCAATTTACTCATGAAAGGCAACCTAAAGGTAAGAACTCTCTCCTTGGTGAGTGAATCCTATGCGTGGGAAAAACCGTGGCAAACAAACCTAACTGTAAAGTGTCGTTGGCGTCCTCTAATCATCAGCATATTGTGTGGGGAGGTGCAAGCTACGCATAGCAATGGATTGGTGACGGCTCAAGAAACTCTTAAGTGAAAATGCAAATTACAGGTGTATAACCAGACGCTCAGCATCTGTAAGATATTATAGTGGAAATGCTCTGATAGACGTGTGCGTAAGGTGGAGAAGTAAAGATGTGGCATGATTGGTTGTCTATCTATAACTGTCGCTGCATTTGATAATTAAAAGACCAATAAGGATTTACTGCTATTGAACCAGCTATATATATAATGCAAATTTTATTGAGGAAACACAAATATTAGAGGATCATGTTCCCTCTTCAGCGCTTGTGCTAGAATACAACTGTTGTGTAATTGAAAATGGTGAATCAAACAGTTTTCTACCTTCGTTTGATGGATTCTTTGAAGTATACTCTTTGTAGGTAGCGGAAAGATGTGGATAGCTATATTGCTAGAACTGTACAATAAGTATTAAAGCTATTTTTCTGCAAGACTAATTTTAAAGACTTGTTTCAACCATCTCATTAGATTTTCAGTACGTGGGAATGTATAAGTTAGACTCCCAAAATAGTATTTTCTTGGGCTCGGGAGCAGTAAGGGCCAAATCCCATGAAGGTGTCTGCCACTCCTAATATTAGCTGCCCAGATAGCTACAGACAAGAATCATAAGCTTAAAAAAAAAATGTAATGGATAATTCAGTAGATTTTAGAGATGGAAGGTTGACCCCTTTTAAGCCCACTTAGTGCCTATTTAGCCAAGTTGTTATGACTGTGTTTGCAGCTTCTTGCTTTTGTAATTAGATGTAAATACCCCAAAATTCTCATAGCATCCGGAAAGGAGCCCCCTTGCATGGGCAAATAGATAAAACCCTCTCTTATCAAGAAAGGGGGGATGAGAATAGGGTAATAAAGCTGTGTGTATCAAGTCAAAGAAGTTGTGGCTATTGTGTTCCTGCTAAAAGCCTGAACAATATGGTGCAATTAACACGCCCGAACCACCTTTGTAAAGCTACACACACACACACACACAGATATATATATATATATATATATATTACTACAGAAAAATGAGATTTTAGTTTACCTTTAAGGAAAAGCAGAAATACTTCTCCGAGAACATTAAAAAGGAGATTACAATGTATCTCTAACCTTATGGACCACAACATGGCTCAAAAGTAACGCAATGCCCAAACAACCATCGAGTTCCATTTTGGTATTTTGGGGAGCAAGTGGGTCTATGCAACATTCTGTTTGCACAACGTAGAGTGGTGAAGATTTAAACCAAGTCAATCATAATATATCCATTATGTGTTGCGTGGTGAGTTATAACATAATAAATGGAGTGCTGGATAGGCAGCACAGTATTATCTGCAATGTAAGCCCTACCTTACTTCATAGATGCAGGTATAATCTGACTGGGGGCACGCACTAGTTTTAATGCCATGGAGGCCCTCTAATGGAAAATGTTTACTAAGAGGATCACCAGGCAAGACCCTCTGACAAGAGGACATGGCCATGTTATTAAGGGACACACTAATAAGCGTAGGTTAGTGATTGTGGGCTGAAGCTTAGTGGATTGAAATTATGGAGAATAGAGAAAAGATCTATGTGATTTAAGTGCAAAACGGTCAATTGGGTGGAACTGTGCAGAATGCACGGAGGTGGAGACTGGGGAACCACTAAAATGAATTTGAAGCAGAATGGAGATTTGTGACAAGTTTCAGACTGAAGATAGGTTGGCGGTCACGAGGATTTCAAGTCTGCCATTAACAAAAATCTAACACCAACCCTAAGTAAATCCCTTCAATGGAGAAAACACAATTAACCTAATTCTGTTAAAATTTCATAAGAAATAGGCATATATCATATATAGTGCATACCTAAAATTTGTTAAGCTTTTCCCAAAATCTCTTCTCCTCTGCAAGCCCCTCCTTCCTTCTCTTCCAGAAAACTCCTCCCAACCAGGACTCAGCTCCCCGGATAAATGCCAGGGACATCCTGACATCCCACTTTCTCAAAACCCAGAATGGACTCCTTGGGTAAATGCAGAGACACTCCTTCCTTTCCCCCACAACCCACTCTCTCGTGGGGTGCAAATTTAACTATATTCGAGACTCCCAATTCCTCAATTTTACAAATGACGGCACCTGAAATAAATTTGCATATCCCCAAATATGACAACCCTAATTTTTAAACCTTAAAAAAAATGTTATCGTTATTTATCGGAAACTAATTATGTTTAATAATGTACTGAATTAATCATAGTGATAATAATAGTAATAGTGATGGCAATAACAAACCCATAGGTCATTGGATAATAATTATTTTTATCCATAGAGAAGCAATTTTATTAATTCTTGACTAAATTTAATTTCTTTTTATATAATAAATATCTATTCAATAAAGAACTAAATAAACTCATCATGATCTGATATAAATTTGATAGATTTGGTCGGATCTCTCCCTCCAAGACATGGTCATTTTACCCTTATAAATTCCATTTTACCATTAAAATATCCGTAATCCAAATTTACCACACAATTATTTTAGCTTAGATTTATTTTATCAACGTTATAGATGTTTATTCATTTTCACATATGCATTTGTTTTCTATTTAATTTATTTATTTACCAATTATCAATAATTAAATTATTTATAATTAATAAACCACACACATAATCCCCTAGCAATGTTTATTTAATTTAAGCTTTAATTTAACCTTACTTAAATGAAATATTAATCATGCATGAATTGACACTCAAATTGGATATACCCTAATTTACAAGGTGATACCTAACCCAAGAGAAGCCACAGGACATAACAACAAATGATGACAACAGTCCCACTAACGGTGACGACAGGGTACAATACTAAAAGCTCATCCTCCTTGAGGATGTTGACTAATTAGGGGAACCTCATGTCAACTCCAATCCACAATTCCATTGGCTAGGGCACGCTCAGACCTGGTAATTCAAGTGGAGTTGATGCCCGGTACCTACATCCTGCAACGAACAACAAGGTTGTGCATATATACATATATAACCATGAAATCACAAGCATAATGAATGGAAGTCGTAGCATGGCAGGGTACTCAGACACGAGTAATGCAACACTATTCCAATCAAGTAACACATCATTAAATAACTAATACCAGTCATACATCATAATCATGATCGAACAACATATTAAACTAAAAGTAACATCGATCCATAATCATGTCCATCAACTGTGAAAGCACAAAGTACAAGTAATCAAGCATCATCCTAACATAGATCCATAATCAGCTAGCATAATATCAAAGAGTCCATCAACTCAAGGAGATCATAAACCATAATGTAAAAGTCCAAACATCCTGAAACTGTAAACATGCGCTACAAGACTCTCATCTAAACTAGAACTGTCATAGGAAATATAAAAATAACATCTGTCACAGGCAAAAAGCGAGGGGCATTACATCCTCCCCCCTAGAACTAGGCTTACTCCTTGAAGCCTGCAAATAAGTGAGGATATAACTCCCTCATTCTGGTAGCATCCTCCCAGGTAGCGGAGGTCTCATCATTAGGATCCCATTGGATCCTGACCTGCTCCACATCTCTGCCCCTGAGAGTGAGTCTCCTATGCTGAAGAATGCCTATAGGCTCCAAAGCCAGCTGCCCGTTCTCTACCTGTAAAGCAATCCAATCAAGAATATGAGCAATATCTAGATAGTAAGGTCTAAGTACCGAAACATGAAACACATCATGGATGCGTGAAAGGCTAGGCGACAAAGCAAGACGATAAGCAACTGGACTGATCCTCTCCAACACCTCAAAAGGTCCAACAAAGCATGGTGCTAGCTTAGAGCCCTTCCCATAGCAGATCAGACTCTTTCGTGGTCGCACATACAAGAACACTCGATCTCCAATGGAAAACTGATGATCAATCTTATGAGCATCTGCATACTTTTTCTGCCTATCCTAAGCTACCACCAAATGCTCTCTAATTCTCTCAACCGGCTGCTCCATATCTCTGAGCATATCTGGACCCAGAGGAACTCTATCCTCCAAATGATCCCAACTCAAGGGGGCCCTACAAGGACGACCATACAAGGCCTAGAAGGGAGACATGCCAATAGAACTATGATAACCATTATTATAGGCAAACTCCACTAGGTAAAGGTAGTCCTCCCAATGGCTCTACTGATCCATAACATATATCCTCAACATATCCTCAAGAACCTAATTAACCCTCTCAGTCTGACCATCAGTCTCAGGATGATAAGTTGAACTAAAGTTCAGCTGTGTTCCCAAGGCATGTTGCAAGGAAGTCCAAAGGGCGGAAGTGAACACTAGATCTCTGTCAAAGATGATCCTACGAGGAATCCCATGAAGTCTGACGATGTCCTCCATGAACACTCTAGCCACCGTAGAGGCATTGTAAGAAGCATGGATAGGAGAAAAGTGAGCTACCTTCATTAACCTATCCACAGTGACCATAATAGCATCATGTCGTCGAGAGGACATTGGCAAACCAACAATGAAGTCTATCGAAATGATATCCCACTTCCACTCTGGAATCAAAAGAGGTTGCAAAAGACCTGCAGGGTGCTGGTGCTTTGCCTTCACTCTTTGACACTCAAGACATCTCGACACAAAATCAGCAATATCCCACTTCATGCCACTCCAAAAGTATAGTTGACGCAGATCTGCATGCATCTTCTTGACACCCAGATGAGCGGAATAAGGTGCCCGATGTGCCTCCGACAGAACTAGGGTGCGAAGACCCTCAGAATTAGGAACATAGATGCGACCCAAATGTCGCAAAAGACCATCTGACTCAAAAGAGTAACCAGAGAATCTACCTTCTAAAGGTCTACTTGACTCAATCTCGGTCCTCACCTCCTGGCACCAACTGTCAGAAGGAAGAGCAGCAAGAATCTGTCCTCTCAAATCAACTGTAAGCGAGACTGCTGAGATCTCATGCCTTTGACAACTAAGAGCATCTACTACCACATTCTCCTTGCCCTGAATATATTTGACCTTGATGTCATACTTGCACAAGAACTCCATCCAACGTCTTTGCCTGGCATTCAAGTTTGGCTGCGTGAAAATATATTGCAAACTATGATGATCACTATGCAGCTCAAATAGATGCCCTAATAGAAAATGCCTCCATCTCACCAAGGCATGCACAACTGCTGCCAAGTCCAGGTCATGAGTGGGATAGTTCAACTCGTGATCCTTGAGCTTGCGAGACTCATAGGCAATCACGTGACCATCATGCATTAGAACTGCCCCCAAACCCTCCAAGGAGGCATCGGTACAAACAACAAAGTCCCTATCAGGATCGGGAACTGCAAGTATAGGTGCACTGGTCAGCTGCTCCTTAAGGGTTTGAAAGGCTTCCTGACACTTCTCTGACCAAACAAACTTTTTCCCTTTCCTCTAAAGAGAAGTAATGGGATGAGCAATTTTTGAAAACCCCATGACGAAGCGACGATAGTAACCTGCCAACCCCATAAAACTACGGACCTCGGATACATTGGTGGGTGCAGGCCAGTCCATAATAGCTTGGATCTTCGAGGGATCTACCGCAATACCCTCTCTAGAGATAACATGACCCAAGTACTTAACCTCTGTTTGGAAGAATGCACATTTTGACAAATTTGCATAAAGCTGATTTTCTCTCAGACACTGCAACACCTGACGCAAATGCTGCTCATGTTCCTCCATAGTCCTTGAATAGATCAATATATCATTGAGAAATACGAGAACAAATCGGTCAAGATAAGTGCAAAACACACCATTCATTAATCTCATGAAAACCAAAGGTGCATTAGTCAACCCGAATGGTACCACTGTGAACTCATAATGTCCATAACATGTGCGAAATGTTGTTTTGTGAATATCTGCCTCAGAAATCTGCAACTGGTGATATCCTGACTTAAGGTCAATTTTAGAGAATACCTTCGCTCCCTTAATCTAGTTAAACAAATCATCGATCCGCGGCAAGGGATACCTATTTCTCACTGTTACCTTATAGCTGCCTATAGTCGATACAAAGTCGTAGAGATCCATCCTTCTTTTTCACAAAGATCACAGGTGCTCCCCAAGGGGAAACACTAGGTCGTATGAACCCTTTGGCTAAAAGCTCCTCCAACTACAGCCAAAGCTCCTTGAGCTCCTGAGTGGTCATCCTGTATGGAGCTCTTGAGATAGGTTGTGCACCAGGAATTAAATCAATCCTGAAATCGATGTCACGCTTAGGTGGCATCCTTGGAATGTCAGAAGGAAAGACATCCGCATACTCCTTCAAGAGTGGCTGATCATCAAGAGATGCCTCTTGACTCCCTTCCATCTCCAAATCACTAACAGTCACTACAAAAAGCTGACATCCCTGATGCATACATCTCCTGAGTTGCATAGCAGAGACCATACATAGGGAAACAGGTCTCTGAACTCCTACGACCTCAACCTCAACACTAGAATCATCCACGCATCTAACTGTTTTATGCCGACAATCTATCACTGTCTGATGGGCCTCCAGTCAATCCATCCCCAAAACTATCATATGAACCTAGGGGTGGAATGTGAAGGTCCACAGAAG
The DNA here is from genome assembly GCA_027924645.1 of Cunninghamia lanceolata. Classification (NCBI taxonomy): domain Eukaryota; kingdom Viridiplantae; phylum Streptophyta; class Pinopsida; order Cupressales; family Cupressaceae; genus Cunninghamia; species Cunninghamia lanceolata. The sequence continues at coordinate 1,123,211 of BSBN01000754.1, forward strand.
TAGATAGAGAGCCAATCTTCAATTTACACTCTGAAACTAGAGACTCAACTGCTACCTTAGCCCCAAAAGCTAACTCAACCTGCCAGCTATCATCTTGCTTTGTTGCCACTAAGCCACAATGCTCCACAAGGGAAGGAGATACAAATGAATCAGATGCACCAGAGTCAAATAGAATAGAAAAATCAATACCTCGCATGTGACCAGAAGCCTCCACCACGGTGCCCTGATATTCTGCCTGCCGGTCATCTACTACTATAAAGACTTGATGTGACCTACCTGCATCACCAACCATTGGCTCAGATGCCACCAGTCGATGTCCAAATCCTGATGCACCCTTCTGCGGGCACTGTCTGGCAATATGGCCCTGTTGGCCACAAGAAAAGCACCCAGTGCCTCTATCAAATCCACTGTTACCCCGGAAGGAACTAGACTGCTGGAAACTACCCCTGCTTACTGTAGACTACGCACTCTGGGCTGACTGATCATAACGGTTGTGCTTGTTGCGCTACCAAGACCGATCTTTCTTATTTTGAAACCTATTTCCCTACTGATGTAGTTTGGACTACAAATACTGCTACTGCTAACCACTCTTTGAGTGTGCATGAGAACCTGATGCCTGGGTGTGACCACCTCGAGACCCATGTCCTAACGAAGGTGCACTGCCAATGCACACACTAGTATGCCCATCGAGGGCCATAGCCAAGTTCTCCTCCACTAGCCAGGCTTTCTCCACGGTAACCTCCATGTTCTTAGGTTCGAATACATGAACCCCTCCACTAATTTAGGCATTCAAGCCCCTGATAAAATGCTGCACCAACATGGGCTCGTCATCCCCGATACCTGCATACTATTTGAGCTCATAAAATCTACGCTCATACTGCTCAACTATCATGGCCATCTACCTCAGCTCATGAAACTCGTCTGCCGGACGCTACATCCAATGGTTGAAAAGGAAGCGAGCTCTGAATCTATCCTCAAACAACTCCCAAGACACCATGCCAATGTCCAAATGCAGCTTCTACTCCTCTAGCCTCCACCAAGTTGAAGCAAACCCTCGAAGGTGTAAAATAGCACATCTAGCTTTCGTATTGCTGCCATATGGATGCATGGCGAAACATCTACCTAGGTCCAACAACCAAATCTCTCCCTCAAGTCCTCTACTAGTTCCATCAAAGATGGGTGGACGTGGTCTTAATAGGTCCCTCATATGGTTGGCTTGCATGGCCTCCTACTCAGCTGTCAGTTCCCTACGCCTGGGAGACCTTTCTCTCTCTCTGGGACCTGACTGGTCTACCTCCTGACCACCTCTAGGTTGCTCACCCACCTGTCTGGGACCTAAGTAGGCAAGGGCTTCCTCGAGAATCTATCTCAACTGGGCTCCATCAGGCTGACCCTGACCTTCCATGTTCTGACCCCTACATTCATGACCACTCCCATGAGGAGAACTAGGAGGAGGAATACCACCACCACTCTCCCATGACCCCTTCCTCTACCCAGACCTCGGCCTCTGTGTCTAGGCATCTATCCTACACACAAAAGGCAAAAATTATTATATTAAGAAAAAGGGTCACAATAGGAGTTAAATCGTACTACAGATTTTAAGCACTAGGTTACATAATGGGCTCAAATATAACCAAGGTACCCAGTGTCTAAACTTGGCTCTGATACCAGATGTAGTGCCCCACCATGAACACCTTAGAAGACAACACATCTAAGCAAGCAAAGCGGAATAATTTTTTTTTGAATAAGATAACAACTAAGGTTTAGTAGTTCAATACACATCATTAACTATCATCTTGTCTCCCAAGGTGCCATGGTTGCACTACTTGACAAATAACCAACATAATATACATGCATAACTAACTAACATTGACAAATCATTCTAACTCTATTACAATATTGATTATACATATACATCTCCATTTTGTGACATCAAATAGATACTCAACTTTAAACAAGATTACATTCACATATTCCAAGTCTATACAAATGAGTACATCATTGTGTAATTTACATCATCACTATTTTGATTACATATGAATACATACAATCTGAATCAACTGATACACCGGCAAGAACATGAGCATAATAAGTGTCTTCATAAACAGGTACAAGATCTGATGTCTGATGCACGAGGAACCAATGGAATAAGCTCTTCCACCTGACCATGTGGAACCTTGAGGTTCACCCCCTGAGCTAGGAGTTAACATGAGGTTCCCACTACGACATACAGTCAGGTGGACAGTAGACTATAAGGTGACACACGACTCCGACATCACAAGTCAATATCTCAACAACACAACAGTACATCCAGAGGCAACACTTAATAACTAGGAAGAGAACAACTAGGGAATGCTAGGCTGTAGTATGGAGAGTGTCATCGCATGGTCCTAACATGGGTTACCCAGGCAGTCTCTCTCTAGACACTGGCCCCCATCTATGGTTACCCTGGTAGTCTCTCTCTAGACACCGGCCCCATAGGATTACGCATGCGGAATCAACCTTCCTTTTATGATGACAAGGAAGTAGATCTACCAATCTTGGCCTTCTCCCCTCATCCTTAGTCTGAACTAGCACTACAGGCATAAGTGAGGAATCAAACATCTTATTATCTTGTTAGTGTGAAAACTACCCAACCCTTAGGTATTTTATTATGTTATCACTGAATTACCAACTCCCAGTGGGTTACCCTAGCTAGCCACTTGGCACCGGCCCCCATAATAGAAGCCACTCCCTTACCTACAACTAGGAAACCCTACACAACAAGCATAGCAACACATCACAACAACGAGGCTATGGAACCATGCAAGGTATTGACCATCTTGCATAACAACTATCCTCATATCACAATACAAAGCATTAACCCTCCACAACATAAATATAAGGGCAGGACTCCTAGACCATTGCCCATGATAACACATATTCATTACAACTCTAAGATTTTCATGTCACCCTGTTCCATATCTCACCACAGAACTAGATACAAGACCAGTACGACCAGTTGGATAACAATACAATCACAAGAAGTGCATTTATCACTCAATTTTCATTTAGTCCATACATAGCTAGAGACGACAAGGCTTCTTATAACATCATGATCTCTAGACATCTAACAACACAACACATGAATTCAAGACATCCCAAGCTAAGCCTCTGGAACTCTAGCCACATGGGAAGATACACAATCAAAGACTATAAGAATGGTTTTATGACCCACAGATTGCATTTACATATTATGAGAATCTATTACACTTACGATCAAATTATGCCTTCTTACAACTACTTCCACTATAGTAATTTGCACTTGAGTAAGTTGTTACATTGGTATATCAATTAAGATAAAGCTTGCCGTTTGATCGTATTCTTACAAGGGATAAATCTATGACTTACATTAGAGTGAATTATGTTTAAATAGGTATTAAAAATAATCATTTAGTTAATCTACATGATACAATTATCATTGACGTAACTAGAGTAAACTTCTATTGTCAGTATTATCATCTCAAATTGATTAAATGATTATAAGGAAAGTTTAAATTTATTTCATACGGATAAGTTTGAGTATTCCAATTTAATTTATAACCAAGAGAGGAACAATGTAAATCACTTCTACATAATTAACGATTACAACTACCTATAGATCACATACCATTGTCAATCTATCACAACATTCATGAGAATAACAAAGTATATTTACAACGAACGAAATCTAGTTCAACAAGTCATTAATAAAGAGAAGGTGATAGATTTAAATACTACGTTAGATACATTTATCCATTCTACAAATCAACATAACGAATATTCTTTTATCCCAAAGTTGATATACATTTAAATTTATCATTTAATAATCCCGATAATAGATTATATCAATTTCATTGGCTTGATTTAAATAAATCACGTGATACAAATAATAATAATAATAATAATAATAGTAGTAATAATAATAATAATAGTGATAACAATAATGATATTAAAATTCCACAGATCGTTATATAATTAACGTTACACCTTATTTACAAATTTACTATATATAAATAATCACCTCATTCTAAAATTATATAAACTGTATCATTGCATTATGATTATATCAACCATATTGATGGATCAAAAATCTCATAATTTAATCCCGTAATCTCTGAAATTAATCTAATTGTATGATGCGAATAATTATACTATTCAACCTACATTTAATTTAAACTACTAATCAAATGCTGATTGAACTCAAATAAGAATGAATATAAGCATAAAGTTTGTATAGAGAAAAGAACATTGATTTAAATCTTGTGAAAATAATAGAACAAACTAATCAAGACACAGCAATTTACTCATGAAAGGCAACCTAAAGGTAAGAACTCTCTCCTTGGTGAGTGAATCCTATGCGTGGGAAAAACTGTGGCAAACAAACCTAACCGTAAAGTGTCGTTGGCGTCCTCTAATCATCAGCGTATTGTGTGGGGAGGTGCAAGCTACGCACAGCAATGGATTGGTGACAGCTCAAGAAACTCTTAAGCGAAAATTCAAATTGCAGGGGTATAACCAGACGCTCAGCATTTGTCAGATATTATAGTGGAAATGCTCTGATAGACGTGTGCGCAAGGTGGAGAAGTAAAGATGTGGCATGATTAGTTGTCTATCTATAACTGTCACTGCATTTGATAATTAAAAGACCAATAACGATTTACTGCTGTTGAACTAGTTATATATATAATGCGAATTTTATTGAGGAAACACAAATATTAGAGGATCATGTTCCCACTTCAGCTCTTGTTCTAGAATACGATTGTTGTGTAATTGAAAATGGTGAATCTAACTGTTTTCTACCTTCGTTTGATGGATTCTTTGAAGTATAGTCTTTCTAGGCAGTGGAAAGATGTGGATAGCTATATTGCTAGAACTGTGCAATAAGTATTAAAGCTATTTTTCTACAAGACTAATTTTAAAGACTTGTTTTAACCATCTCATTAGATTTTCAGTACGTGGGAATGCATAAGTTAGCCTCCCAAAATAGTATTTTCTTGGGCTCGGGAGCAGTAAGGGCCAGATCCCATGAAGGTGTCTGCCACTCCTAATATTGGTTGCCCAAATAGCTATAGACAAGAATCATAAGCTTAAAAAATAATGTAATGGACAATTCAGCAAATTTTAGAGATGGAAGGTTGACCCCTTTTAAGCCCGCTTAGTGCCTATTTAGCCAAGTTGTTATGACTGTGTTGCAGCTTCCTGGTTTTGTAATTAGATGTAAATACCCCAAAATTCTCATAGCATCCGGAAAGGAGCCCCCTTGCATGGGCAACTAGATAAAACCCTCTCTTATCAAGAAAGGGGGGATGAGAATAGGGTAATAAAGCTGTGTGTATCAAGTCAAAGAAGTTGTGGCTATGGTGTTCCTGCTAAAAGTCTGAACAATATGGTGCGATTAACACGCCCAAACCACCTTTGCAAAGCTAGACACACACACACACACACACACACACACACACACACATATATATATTACTATAGAAAAATGAGATTTTAGTTTACCTTTAAGGAAAAGCAGAAATACTTCTCCAAGAACATCAAAAAGGAGATTACAATGTATCTCTAACCCTACGAACCACAACATGGCTCAGAAGTAATGCAATGCCCAAATAGCCATCGAGTTCCATTTTAGTATTTTGGGGAGCAAGTGGGTCTATGCAACATTCTGTTTGCACAACGTAGAGTGGTGAAGATTTAAACCAAGTCAATCATAATATATCCATTATGTGTTGCGTGGTGAGTTATAACATAATAAATGGAGCGCTGGATAGGTAGCACAGTATTAGTTGCAATGTAAGCCCTACCTTACTTCATAGATGCAGGTATAATCTGACTAGGGGCATGCACCAGTTTTAATGCCATGGAAGCCCTCTGATGGAAAACATTTACTGAGAGGATCACCAAGTAAGACGCTCTGACAAGAGAACATGGCCATGTTATTAAGGGACACACTAATAAGCGTAGGTTAGTGATTGTGGGCCGAAGCTCAATGGATTGAAATTACGGAGAATAGAGAAAAGATCTATGTGATTTAAGTGCAAAATGGTCAATTGGGTGGAATTGTGCAGAATGCACAGAGGTGGAGACTGGGGAACCACTAAAATGAATCTGAAGCAGAATGGAGATTTGTGACAAGTTTCAGACTGAAGATAGGTTGGCGGTCATGAGGATTTCAAGTCTGCCATTAACAAAAATCTAACACCAACCCTAAGTAAATCCCTTCAATGGAGAAAACACAATTAACCTAATTCTGTTAAAATTTCATAAGAAATAGGCATATATCATATATAGTGCATACCTGAAATTTGTTAAGCTTTTCCCAAAATCTCTTCTCCTCTGCAAGCCCCTCCTTCCTTATATTCCAGAAAACTCCTCCCAACTAGGACTCAGCTCCCCGGATAAATGGCGGGGAAATCCTGACATCCCACTTTCTCAAAACCCGGAATGGACTGCTCGGGTAAATGTAGAGACATTCCTTCCTTTCCCCCACAACCCACTCTCTCGTGGGGTGCAAATTTAACTATATTCGAGACTCCCAATTCCTCAATTTTACAAATGACGGCACCTAAAATAAATTTGCATATCCCCAAATATGACAACCCTAATTTTTAAACTTAAAAATAATGTTATCGTTATTTATCAGAAACTGATTAAGTTTAATAATGTACCTAATTAATCATAGTGATAATAATAGTAATAGTGATGGCAATAACAAACCCATAGGTCATTGGATAATAATTATTTTTATCCATAGAGAAGCAATTTTATTAATTCTTGACTAAATTTAATTTCTTTTTATATAATAAATATCTATTCAATAAAGAACTAAATAAACTCATCATGATCCGCTATAAATTTGATAGATTTGGTCAGATCTCTGCCTCCAAGACATGGTCATTTTACCCTTATCAATTCCATTTTACCATTAAAATATCCGTAATCCAAATTTACCACACAATTATTTTAGCTTAGATTTATTTTATCCACGTTATAGATGTTTGTTCATTTTCACATATGCATTTGTTTTCTGTTTAATTTATTTGTTTACCAATTATCAATAATTAAATTATTTATAATTAATAAACCACACACATAATCCCCTAGCAATGTTTATTTAATTTAAGCTTTAATTTAACCTTGTTTAAATGAAATATTAATCATGCATGAATTGACACTCAAATTGGATATACCCTAATTTACAAGGTGATACCTGACCTAAGAGAAGCCACAGGACATAACGACAAATGGCGACAACAGTCCCATTGACGGTGACGACAAGGTACAACACTGAAAGCTCATCCTCCTTGAGGATGTTGACTAATTAGGGGAACCTCATGTCAACTCCAATCCACAATTCCATTGGCTAGGGCACGCTCAGACCTAGTAATTCAGGTGGAGTTGATGCCCGGTACCTGCATCCTGCAACGAACAACAAGGTTGTCCATATATACATATATAACCATGAAATCACAAGCATAATGAACGAAAGTTGTAGCGTGGCAGGGTACTTGGACACGAGTAATGCAACACTATTCCATTCAAGCAACACATCATTAAATAACTAATACGAGTCATACATCATAATCATGATCGAATAACATATTAAACTAAAAGTAACATCGATCCATAATCATGTCCATCAACTGTGAAAGCACAAAGTACAAGTAATCAAGCATCATCCTAACATAGATCCATAATCAGCTAGCATAATATCAAAGAGTCCATCAACTCAAGGAGATCATAAACCATAACGTAAAAGTCCAAACATCCTGAAACTGTAAACATGCGCTACAAGACTATCATCTAAACCAGAACTGTCATAGGAAACATGAAAATAACATCTGTCACAGGCAAAAAGTGAGGGGCATTACAGTCTTAGACAAAGATTTAGGGTTTACAAGCTAGGGGGAGCATTGTATCGACTATGACTAGAGAACATCATGTCATGAACCATTGTCCTTGAAGTCCTTAATGATATATCTGAGCAACACCATACCAAAGAGATGGACCTTATCAATCATTATGGTGACAAAACTTAGAAATCCCATCAATCAAAAACCTTTAAAGGAAATTGTGTACTCATGCAAGAGCATATATATTATCATCCAAACTATCCAATGACACTATTACCTCCTCAGTCATCCTTTAAAGGCATCAAGGAGATTAAAAAATAATTCTGCACCTGATGAGAAGTATATGCTCAATTATAATCAATTTCCACCTCATTCCTCCATTAAGAGAAAAACAACATGAGTCCATTAATCTAATGATGGAAACAACTAATAAGAAAACCCTTGATTCACAATGCATAAAGATATGAAGACCATGATCTCCAATCACCTATGAATAACCTTTAATCACCTATAAATATGTCAAAGATAGAAAACTCCTCGTTAATGAACTCAAGACAACATGAGTGCATGGTATACACCATTAACTCTGATCCTAAAACATGATTAGCATCATGGCATGCATATCATCTTAACTCAACAAATAAACAATTCTATCATGTTATATTTATGCATGATCAACACATACTGATGCATAATCAACTCCAAACTTCATGCAAGAAGTATGAACACATGAACTTCTCCATATGACAACAAGAATAGCCTGTAACAAGAACATCCATAATCTTGACATCAATGACAATCTTCTCCATTTGTGACATCATCTTGCCAAGACTTGTAACAACCTTTTGTCAATAGTAATGAATCATCTGTAACAAACTCATGATGTACAACTTTACCAAGTAGTTCTCAAGCTACCACTAACCACTGAACATATTGCACTTAACTTTGCCATTGCCTATGAACATTCACTATCCTTTGTCAACTACCATTTGTACCCTTACTTTTATCATCCACTATGTTTTGCCATCAGGGACAAAAAACACAACATGGCATCCCCATTTTTCCTACCTCAAATTACATCATAGAAAGAAGGATGAGAGGGTAGTTGAGAAGGAAGAACTTGGTTGAACCTAGATGGTGATCGATTTCTCAAGAAGAAAAAAATATGGAGAGGAGAAAAGGAAGGCATGAGGCTATTGGGATAGGTGGATAAAAAGGAAAACCAACAGATTATCTCAGTAAGAAAGACCTTAAAAGTAAATTCTTCCCTCTATAAATTAAAGGAGCTACATTTAAATATTTTTACTAGTTTAAATTAGCTTGCTATGGTAAAATATTGGTGTTACATGCCCTAATAAGATGTAGATATTTTAAGAACTAAAAACCCCTTCTATTTTGTGTAGCAAGGTAAATCTAATAGAGGATTATAGGGTTTAAGGTATGAAAATCCATCATTCCCTCTTCTCCATTCTCTTCTTATGTGATGGGAAGAGAATCTGTGAAAGAAAGTTAGTCTAGGTAATAGACTTGAGTGACAAAAGTCTACAACTCTTAGGGTGGCGTTAGTAGACACCCTGGTAATTGAAATTTTCCTTAAATTATGTGAAAGTAGGCTCAGAAATCTTTAGACAAATTCTACCACTCTCCTACCTACTTTGGCTTAACTTAGAACTAGGAATAATGTTCTCTTTTGGCTAGTATAAACCATTTAAACTTAATAATGGCTAATATAATAATTCCATTGCACCTTGCATTGGACTGCTTCCCTTTGCATAAAAATTTCTACTCTGCTCTATGATATGCAAGTTTCTACTTGAACCTTTCCATATTCTAAACCTATTAAAGGAATTTGAATTCTTATGCGGTTTCCTTATTAGGGACACCTTTTCCCTACTGCAGATATTAGAACTCTTGTTCTAGGACCTAAGAAAGCCATCTAGCTCAAACTTAAATATTTTGAGTTGATGTTTAGAGGCATAGATCTCTCTAACGTTGGCTTAGCCTTGTGATGAAGCTTATCTCTCTGTAGTTGCTCAAACACTTGCTTCCTAAAAGTGAAGCGAAAAGTCATCATGGTTGAAAAATGACTTCTTCAACTTCAGGTATTAGCTTCCTTGTTTTCTTTCCTGTGATATAATTTATATCAAGATCATATACACATAGAAATTCAAGCCATTGTCTTTGATGAACATTGGATTTAACTTGGGTGAATATTTGAGTCCCAAATGGTCAATTTTAGCTTGAAGGATTTACTAATTAGATAATGCCTCCACTTATGTAGTGTATGCACTATTTCAACTAACTCAAACATGAGGTTCATAATTTACCTCATAAGGATTTAGTTTTCAAAATTATATGCCACTACCTGCCCATTCTGTATAAGTACCCCTTCAAATCCATTTCATCATCTATCCACTCAACTTCTTCCCTTTTTGAAGGTGGTAAAGGATTTATTGTCTAGGAGAATCCCTTGACAAATCTCCTGAATATCTAGCTAAGTCAGTGAAATCTTGGACTTCCTAGACATTCAAAAAAGTTGGTGATGCCAAAATAGCTTAATTCTTCTACTGGTCAGCTGATATTCCCTCAACTAATAGAAATATGTTCCCAAAGGTGTACTCTTATCAAATAGAAAGAACACTAGATGGCTTCCCAACTGGTATTGTTTCTTCAATGTTGCCTTCGAGTCCTACCTCATTTAGAAAAAATGATGATGTCCTTAATTGAGCAAAAGATAAAATATTCTAAATAGTAAATGAACACATTGATCGTAAGGTTCAAGAACGTTGTAGGTACACCAATAGGCCTAATGGTAGTAATATAATCTTGCAATGCTCAATACAAGTTTCTAAAAGCATAATGGGTATGTCCTCTTCCTTGGTTCTCAACTAGGGATAATTAGACCTTAGCTCAAGTTTAGAGAACCATTTGCACTCTCATAAGATCAACTAACTTTATATTTTGAGGCAAGGTATCTATGTTGATAGTCTCCTCATTGATCATCCTATGATCATTACACATTCGAGGGGTACCATCCCTCTTTTATAGAGATTATGATGTAATACTTTTCCTAGCATCTAGCATCGAATCAATGCAAATGACCTTATGATGCACATCATGGCATAAAAAGCAACATTTTATTAGAATAAGAAGAAGAACTAGGTTTGGTCATGTACTCATGACTAGTTTTACACCGTCTCCTTTATGGTAATCCTATATTTTCTTACCCTCCAAGTGTTTCCAAGTTGATACCACTTTGGTTTATCCATAACACATACAATCACCAAAGCTATTTACCATTCAATTGAAGTGTTGCATACTTTATTTTTTTAAGGTAAAGATATCCTCATTTCCTCAAATGAGAGACAAATGTCTCATTAAGGTTCATGAGCAATTCCACGCGTTGACACACACACCAAAGGTAATAACCAATGAGTTCATTTCCCATTCATGCTCAATGCATATGACACTTATATGTATCTTGGTTGAGTGTTCCACTCATGGAACATTACTACACCGATATAAAGGCTACAACATGTCCATCTCTATGATTCATGCTCTCTGTATGTGTGACACAAGACATTTATGTCCATCTCTATCATACACATTTTGTGTGTGTGATACTAAATGTTTATGTCCATCTCTATCATACACATTTTCTATGTGTCTGATACTAAACATTTATGTCCATCTCTATCATACACATTACCCATGTGTATAACACTACACATATTTATGTGCACATCACTATCATACATGCTACCCATGTGTATAAAACTATACATATTTATGTGTCCATCACTATCATACACACTACCTGTGTGTGTGATACTAGACACATTTATTAGTCCATCACTATCATACACACTACCTATGTATGTGATATAAGACATGTTCAATTCTTCATGAATATTTGTTCATATCTAGGCCATGCTTCTCCCTGAATCACTGCCATCTCTGATTACTTACAAGCACTCCTTACTACTCCTAGTCATTACTAGAAAGTAATATTTATATGTTGTAACAGAAAACAACATTTGCTTACATATATCTAGCCCAACGATATTTCTTCATTTCTCTAGGCTAGGTCACCAAAATCATAATCTCAACCATGTATTATTCATTTATGGAATCAAAATATTTAGGCATGGTATATAACTTCTTTCATACCATCTTGAAATAATATCCAAATATTTGTAACCTTAGCTTCCATTATCATATATACTAAATTTCAATGATCACAATATAATTTTTCTGCTTGAGGTTTATTTCACTCATTTTTATTCAAGGATTGATGTTCAAATTTTTCCATGATATATGATTTATGATACTAACATTAGCTATTACTTTCATTCAAATATTTCCATGCAAAAATTATACAAGTCTTACCATTCTATATTCATCTAAGTTTTCCCTTTTACATAGGAGTATTGAAACAATCTATTTAGTACAAAATACCTACTTAAATGTGACTACATGTCGCTATCAGATAGAGGGATTTCTTTAGGTTCCTCTTCCTCATCAAAAGCTACTAACACAAACTAGGAGGGTGGATGTACACACATGTACTCTACCATCACCTCCCTTCCTATAGCCGCACCTCATGACCATACCCAAAGGGCATGTCACGATGAGCAGAGGGTTTACTAAGATTTATAATTGTGTGGGTGATCATCTTCTCCGATGCCCCCATCCACTTATGTCTCTCAAGATGGATGCGCTTAAGTGCATCATCCAAAGTCTCAGAGTCAGTAAGCCAAGCCCACCCAATAGAACTTACTAGACTAGTTTTTTCAGGAGGAAATTCCTTCTTCATAGTAGTTTTGGGCTAGCACTTACCTTTTGTTTTCTTAGCTTGTTTACACATTCTTTTCCCTGCCATTCTAGTACAAGAACAAATTTGAATTTAGCTCATCTGCTAATTAGTGATAACTTTCACAATGAGCTCCAAGGTCCAAGTGTTGAACTTGGTTTTCTCTGACACTAAATGTAGCAACACCCATTTAATTTACCCATAAAAGAGTAATACTATAATACTACATTTAGTATCACTCTAAGCATTTAAAGTTACAAATACACTGCATCTATCCATGATAAATAAGAATGCGATAATCATTTAGAATAATTCTAAGCTATGCTTAAAAAGATCATCACTTAAATATTTAATAGTTCATTTCCATTTAAATGAAGACAATGCAATGAAGTAACATTTCCAATTATTACATTCAGATTCAATAATCCATCAAAATTCCAACCTTCAATAAATTAAATTCATTGAGAGTTTAAAACATCCATAAGTCCATCATAATGGTGTACACACATAAATCATATATATACAATATTAAACTCTCCCAATACATACTTCCATCTGGAAGAATAAAATTCTTATTTAATCTTGTGGCGTGTGGTACATTCACTTGCCTTTTGCTCCTCCTTCATAACCTAAAGTAGAGAGAGCATCACAAAGGCGACTTCCACCCTACCATGAAGTTGAAGGCTTCTCTGTGCTACCTCCACAATAGCCTAACCTGGCCTGAAGAAGCTAGCTCTTTAAGGCCGTCATGATAGTGTGTTGGATTAACTATTGCAATTCTATCCCATGGCCCATGCAAACCTATAGAAAGCAATCATAAATCCATGCAATGGCATAACAAGTGATTCCAATCCCCGGAATAACTTTGTTTGGAACCGTGTCCGTAAAACACCATGATATGCATGGTTCAACATGATTGTTGATTAATGATAACATAATATCATTAAATGTGCATGATATAATAGTACTCAAATGTGTCAATATTATATAATAAATTAAATAAGATCATAGCTTTTATTAAGCTCTTTGAAGGGCAATTTATCTCATAAGGTAAATTCTCATTTACCAGATTTTTTAATTCCCTCTTTTAATCTTATACAAGGAGTTAATGTTATGTTATCTCTTTTAATATACATATAGTAATTTAAGATGTGAAAGCATTTACTAAGATCATAATTTACTTTCTTCCCAAAAATAATTAAAATATGCGAAAGGAAAAATTGTTTCCAAATCATATCTCTAGCTTAGCTCAAAGATTAACTATTACCTTATAATTTATTTATAAAACATGTATATTTCTGAATCTTCCTATAAGGAAAAAGGAAACTTCTATTTAACTTACCTCCCTTCCCATAAAGGAGTTAAGTATTTTCCTTTGTTTAATAGATAAATCAAATAAAAGATGAAGTAATTGGATGAGGATTTTGTTGAATTCCTTATTAAGTTGCACCAGCATTGTATTGTGCTTCAAATTGTAATTTGTTTTTAGCATAATAATATTTGTATAAACATCATAGTATTTTAATGTGGAATTCACTCATTTAAATATTTAGTCATAATATTGAAACACCGAGGGTTTAAACTATGGTAATCTATACATTCAATTATTGAGAAATATATGTCACTAATGTAATTTCCATATTTACCTCAAATGGTAAATCTATAGCTTAAACTTTGTTTAAATTTTGTTTAAAACATTTATTCCCTTTCCAAACTTTCCCATGAAGGAAAATGGAAGTCTACTAAAATAATTTATATGTAAAGTAGAGTAATAAAATTTAGGGTTTGGAAGCCTTTTTAATGTTGCACATAGGCATGACTAACATAGGCTCATGCCTTCATACTTCCATCAAATATCTCCTCTTTGTGCAGCACCTCTAGCAGGCAACATCAACAATTCCTTTGGCATCAACAATTCCTTTGGTTATTCTCTTGCATGTATCTATAGCTTTGGTGCCTTCCTCAAAGATAAAATCTCATTTCTTGGTAAAGGGAAAGTGTGCCATAGGTAGCGCCATGGCTATTCTTAGATGTGAGTTTATATGTAGTATAAATTCTTCCTTTAAATTCCCTAAGAGTACCATTATTGGCTCTCATTCATTTTGTAATTATAGTTTAAGTCATATTTAGGGTTGTAGAAGTGTGGAATGGTGGCCATCCTTGAGCGGTCAGACATGATGTTCAACTAGGCATGAGGCATGCCTCACTAGCTACGGCGTCTATTCCTACTTCAATCTCCTTATTTCTTATTGGAAAAAAAATATTTGGGAGAGCCATCCTAAGCACCTAGCTTGGCCTCCATTATATTTAACAAATTTATTTCTTTTATTTCAGTTTGGATGCAACAAAAGTTGTTGTAGTTGCAACTACAAAATAAAGTTTAACTCTCCAGAATGGAATTTTCCATTTCAAGAATGTTCTAATTTAGAAACTTCCTAGTTTGATCTATTTTATTTTGCCACAATAATAGTTGCAAGAAGGAAAGGAAATTGTTTTACGGGCATATTGGTCTCCAATATATTCTATAAAAAATTCTTTGCTACAGGTATCAAAATTTGGAAGTTTACCAGAATGATTTTAAAGAATAAAATTCATACTTACTCAATAATCCAAGGATATTTCATTTAGAGGAATGCAAGCAATTTATTGAAAAAATCTAGCATTTCACTTCTAATTTGTTCATACTTGTTCAAAAGCCCTTGTTGGTTTTATAAATTTTCCTACAATTGTCCTTGTCTTTTCCTATTCCTTCTTTTTGTCCCAGGTTCCTTCCAAAATTTTCCTTTCTTTAATTCCTTTTGTCCCTTTCCCCAAAGTGCTAGTTGTTTTTTATTTCATAGTTTAATAATAGGTGTTGAAGATTTGAATTCCATGTGGCCTTGGGCCCAATACCCCCATGCCACTTTCCTGAGCAACTCACAAGTGTTGCCTGTAGAAGTTACAACTGTGAGGAATACAAAAACAATTCATTCAATTCTCTTCCATCTATGAGAAAGAAATAATGGTGTTTATCTAATCATTTCCTTTCTCTGTCACCCACCAGATAAGAGGAAAAAATAATATTATTTATCTAATTATTTTATTTTTCCTTTAGTTGGAAAGAAAAAAATGTATTTCATTTGACAGAAGACAAAATGGATATTTATGCTTAGATTCCCAAATTTATTTCAGCAAATTGGACTGAGATTCCTATTGCAATTGATTCGCATATTCTTCCAATCTCTAGGTCTGACCACATTCCAATTTTGGCTGCGATAAGAGAAGATAAACTGCCGGCTAGAAGCCTGTTCAAATTTGAAAAGATGTGGATAAGAGATGGCTCTCTCAGGGATCTAATACAATAGTGGTGGTCAAATACAAAGGTTTAGAAAGGTTCGAAGATGTTCATTATTGCAAAAAAATTGAAAGCAATCAAAGAGCACCTGAAAGTTTGGAATGAAGGAACCTTTAAAAACATTTTTAGAGAAAAGGAACGGATAGAGGCCTAATTGGAACTGTTAAATCAGGAGGTTCTGAACAATGGCATGACCAACTTCGAATTCGAAAGGGAGCAAGAGCTTATGAAAATCCATCATGAACTCCTTGCTAGAGAGGAGATTTTTTGGAGATCCAAGTCAAGGGAAACCTAGCTGGCTGAAGGCGATCTAAATACCAAGTTCTTTCACAATTCAGTAAAACAAAGATGAAGCCACAATCAAATCTCTATGATACACTCTGAAGATGGCACAGAGGTTTCAAATGAAGGGCTCATCCAAAAGGAAGCAGCTACTTACTTTCACAATCTTTTGGCCACTAGGGAAGCCTCTTCCGTACAGAAACAACAATTCTTCTTGGACTTCATCCCATAATTGATCACTAGGGAACAAAATGATTATTTTCTGAGGCCCTTCACCAAGGAGGAGGTGAAGGCCGTGGTCTTCTAGATGGTGCCTAATAAATCCGCTGGGCCGGATGGATTCCCTACAAGGTTCTTCCAAGAATTCTGGGACCTTTTGGAAAATGACATTTGGAAGGCTATTGAAGATTTGAGGAAATCTAGGAAGATGATCAAGGATATCAACAACACTTTCATCGCCCTAATTCCTAAAAAAGTAGAGTCCACATCCCTAAAGGACTTTCATCCCATCTCCCTTTGCAACACCATCTATAAGTTGGTATCGAAAGCAATGGCTAACAGGCTCAAAGGTATTCTCCCATGCATCATCTCCGAGGAGCAAAGTAGTTTTACGCCAGGTAGGAATATAATTGATAGCATCATCTCGGCTCATGAGACTTTACATTACATTACTTCATCAAATCAAAGCTGCATGATCCTAAAATTAGACATAAGCAATGCTTATGATCATGTCAATTTTAGATTTCTAATGAAGATTATGGAGAAATTTGGGTTTGATAAAAGTTGAATCAAATGGACCTACCAGTGCATCTCTTTGGTTTGTTATTCCATTTTATTCAATGGCTCCCCATGTGGGTTATTTGAACCCACTCGGGGACTCAGGTAAGGTGACCCCCTATCACCTTTCCTCTTCGTCATTATGGCGAAAACCCTGGGCAGGAGCATTCAACATTTGGCAAACTCTGGAAGATGGAATGGTGTTAAGATTGCAGATGTCTTTCCCCTAGTCACTCACCAGCAGTCTGCGGATGACACACTTCTTTTCACCTCCTCCCAAACAAACTCGGCTGTAGAAATCTCCTCTCTTTTATAGCATTATGAGGAAGCCTTGGGACAGGAAATCAATCAAGAAAAATCAAGTATCTTTTTCTTTAACACTGGCATGAGAGTGCAAAGGCAGATTTTGTCCACCCTCAAGTTCAAGAAAGTGGAAATCCCAAGTAAGTACCTTGGAGTCCCTCTATTCAAAGGTGCAATCCGCACCTCTTTGTGGGATGACACCATCCAAAAATGTAGATCCAAGGCATCCTCTTGGCAAGGGAAATGGTTCACGCTCCCAGGCAAAATCTAGATGATTAAAGCAGTACTTTCAGTGATCCCTATCTTTTAGATGAGCTATAATCAGGTGACCAAGAAAGCTTGCGCCTTGCTGGAGGGAATCTTCAAAAAATTCCTCTGGGAAGGAGCCAATGATATCAAGACGATTCCTCTTATTGGATGGCAAGCGACCTACAAAAGTAAAGGGGATGGAGGTGCAAGGTTTCGAAGCATGGAAAAACAAAACACAACCTTGGCAGCTAAACTAATTTGGATGATGTTTAAAGACCCAACAGCGAGATGGCATTAGATTCTAAGGAAAAAATATCTTGACTCAGATGATCCTCTCTATATCTTAACAATGCCCAATCCCCCAAGAGGTTTGCATATTTGGAATTTTATGCAACAGTGTAGATGGTTCATAATGGACCATATCTCTTGGTCTATCCACAATGGTTCCCGTGCCAATTTCTGGGAAGACTCCTTGAAAGGTTTGCCTCTACTGGTAGAGCTCACAGGAATGAGGGATCACTGGAGAGATGTATCCTTAGCTCATGGTAGGAAAGCTTCTTGCTATATTAAAGACTTAGATTGGAACTGGGAGCTGATCACGTCTTTCCAATTGAGCACTAAGGCAATGCAAGAACTAAAAGAGGCTCTCAAAGTCAGAAGAATTATTCCCTTGAGCAAAGAAGATGAAATCTTTTGGATAGGTTCAAAGTTGGGACATTACAAAGTTAAGTTTTATTACGCCATGCAGAATCTGCAGATGAAGAGTGATTGGCCTTCCGCTCTTTGTTGGAGCAAATGGAGGCTTCCCAAAGCTAGGGCCTTTGCATGGACAGCTATTCACAAACGGATCCTGACAGGTGATAGACTCAAATCGTTGAGTATTAAAGGTCCTTCTAGGTGTGTTTTATGCGGTGGAGCTGAGAAACAATCGATCACCTTTTGCTTTCCTGCCCATTTGTGTCTAAATGTTGGGATTGGTTAAGGCAAAAATTAGGATGGAGTAGCGCCCTCCCAAATAGAATTGAGGACCTCTTCAAAGGATGGCCCAAAGGACAGAAATCAACTTGGCAAGGCTTGTGGTTGGCAAGCCCCTCACTTTTGATTTGGCATATCTGGCGTGAAAGGAATAGTAGGATTTTTTTAGACAAGGAGTCAAGTCTGGAATCTATCCCAAGGAAGCTCGAGGCAGGCATCAGTGAATTAATTAATGTAATTTTGGCTAGCTCTTCCCTGATACCATTTGTAGGTTGGGACAGGGAAATGATGAAAAGCTAGCCAGCCCTTATGCTTCCACCCCAAAGCTTCCACCCTAAAGTGGCAGATGAAAGAAAGAGAGCAAGGGCCCTCACAAAGTGGACTGTCCCACCAAAGGGGAGGCTGAAACTTAATTTTGATGGAGTGGCCAAGGGTAATCTGGGGCCCTCAGGTGTAGGAGTCATCATAAGAAATGAGGACGTTAATTTGGTTGTGGCATTGTCCAAAAGGCTCCCGAAGGGGACTAACAACGAAGCTAAATTTGAAGCCTTATTCCTTGGGCTCTGCCTTTGTAAGGACCTCAAACTCATGAACATTAACATCGAGGGGGACTCCCTCATCTGCACTAATGCCATAAAATCTAAGCAAATCTACAATTGGAAATTAAAATATATTGCAGATGCTATCTGGAAGATCTTGCCTGAGCTTGGGAATTTCACCCTCAGTCACATCTACCAGGAAGGCAATACGGCAGTGGACTATCTGGAGAACTTGGCAAGTGAATAGGAAGAGGATGCCATCATTGCAGAGTCATGTGAACCTTGGCTGAATCTCCCTCTGTATTAGCTGTAGGTCATGATGGGTCGTCGGACTGCTTCAGACGATTATTTGGCCACTCTTGGAACTCGCAGATTTAGTAAATCTCATTGTGATAGTGAAGCGGTACCTCTTTTCACCTTAACGCAACCTCTTAAGACTTTAGTTGTTACTCCTTTCTCTACTATATGATGGAGATGAACTGTGTGTGCATATGCCAGTGCGAGCAAGAAGAGTCCTCTAAGGAGTCTACTAAAGAAGGGGAAGGTGAAGGGGAGGCCCAAGAGGATGGAGTTCCCCAAGAGGAGCCGCCGTAAGAGACAAAGCTTGAGCAAATCAAGCATTTGTTTGTGGCTGACTCTGATCATATTGCGGAAGCCATCCTCAAGGTAATTGGAGCTACCAACATCCTAAAGGAACATGTCCATGACAACTACCTTTATGAAGAGTTCCTAGCCACCTGCATCCTTGTTTCAGGAAGTAAAGCCCATGGGAAAATGCTAGCCAACGCTTATGTGAAGGAAGCTGTGAGAGACACTGCTATGGCCGTGATCATGGCCTTTGACAAACATCCTTCCAGTGGCCTCATTGGGGGAGTCTTCAACGTAGTTGCAGTCAATATTAAAGCCGATACACCGACAGTCTCCACGGAAGCTTTAGCACTCTTCTGGCAAGGTATCAACTGCAACAACATGGAAACCTTCGCCTTCTACTTGCGCAGCTATGGTGACCTCTTATCCCCTACCCAAGTTTAGAGGGCCTCAGATTTGGCAGAGGGTCTTAAAGTGCTTTGGCATAATTAGAAATATGGCTTAGCCATCTAGCTTGTTTGTAATCTTGTCTCCAAGTGTTATGGCACAAGTAACAGTCTGGCTTAGCTTTCCAGCTTGTATGTAATCCACGGTGCTTAGTACAAGTAGGTTTTTGTTCTCTGGATATAATATAATGGGAGCTACCCCCTATGGTAGTACTTATTCAGAATATATATATATATATACATATATATATGTATGTATGTATATATATATGTATATGTATATGTATATATATATACATATATATATATATATACATACATACATATATACATACATACATATATACATACATACATACATACATACATACATACATACATACATACATACATACATACATACATATATATATATATATATATATATATATATATATATATATATATATATATATATATATATCAGATGATGAACAACTATAGACAAAGGTGTTATTGTGCATTTGGCAAGTAGTTATACTAAATACAAATATGTGGGTTGTAGCTAGACTTGTCAATGATGTGCTTGGTGATTGTGTACAAAAATGAAAGCAGGCCACCAAATCTACCTCTATTTGTTGTTGTTAACTTTTAGCTTTACATTGGACCTACATGGAAAAAAAGAAAGAAAAAAAGGTTCCAATTGCTCCAGTCACACGCAGTGGCCGTCGATAAATCCCACTATTTAAATGTCTTGGACACAATCCATAAAGCACAAGGTCTAAGTATAAATAGAGCAACAATAGACATTGGAAACACTGACCATATATATATATATATACTTTTAGCTTTACATTGGACCTACATGGAAAAAAAGAAAAAAAAAAGGTTCCAATTGCTCCAGTCACACGTGGTGGCCATCGACAAATCCCACTATTTAAATGTCTTGGACACAATCCATAAAGCACAAGGTCTAAGTATAAATAGAGCAACAATAGACATTGGAAACACCGACCATATATATATATATATATATATATATATATATATATATATATATATATATATATATATATATATATATATATATATATATATATATATATATATATATATATGCGTGTGTATTATTTAAGTAATATTACACACAAAAATATATGTATACAGTGTCTAATATGTATACCTTATATATTTACGCATGTGATATTTAAATAATATTACACGTGGAAATATATATAGGGTAATTATATTCACATTATATATTTACGTGTATTATATTCACCTAATATTACACAGAAATATACAGTGTAAAATAAATCGATCTATATATATGTTACCTCTTAGTTTCGAATTATAGCTATGGATTAATTAACCAAAATAAAGCCAAGAGGATTTTAATCAATACTTTTAAAAGGCTAACTATTTTACACGTAACCTGGTCTATATGCAATTCACTAATGTAATTGTGCGTGTGTGATTATATGCATGACAACTTTAGAAGAGCTCTCTCCTCTATGATACCAACCCTTATGAAATGAGGTCATGGCGGATCCTGTCATACTCAGACAATCCAATTAATACTTAGCCCATAATCATAACACCAATATATATAATCATGCTATAATCCATAATCAACTTATGCCACTATAACATAAAACATGTCAAATACTTCCTGATTGTGAGATAGAACAATTCTTACATAAAATGTTGCATGTTTCAACAATATAACATCAAATATATCCATGTTATATATATATAAGTCAATGCTAAGTATAAATAGAAAAAGGGTTGTGACACATATAGGCTCATACAAAAGAACATCGCACCATACAATGTCTTCAATAGCATACCATATCTTTGACATTGAGTTTGGAGGAGAGAGAGAATCATCAAGGCAATTTATCACCCAGGCGCGAGGCTCACACCTCCCTAGTCTTCCTCCTAAATGGAGAAGCATGACCCTTCACGATGGGTCTAGCAAACTGAAGCCTACATGTGTGAAGGAATCTAACGCAACATATTCACAAAATGGATTTGTTGAAAAGGATTAAAGATTATTTTTCAAAATCAAATGATAGGTAGATCAACATGTCATGACCTTAGCCAAAAGCATAGATAAGGCACGAAATCCTCCCGATTTATTAAAATAAATACATGATATGCATAGAACAAATTTGTTGGTTAAGATTTAGAAACGTTTTGAAATAACATAGCAGTTATAAATGTAGTGGTAGACATGCATTAATAGACATAGCATGACCAGATTATCTAAATCTTAGAATGAAAACTTGGTCTCATAGACTGGAATAATATGCACATTTATATGAACCACCAGATAGAATGTCTCAAAGAGACTCTAACTCAAGATACAATGCTAAGAAGTATGCACTAAATGATTTATTAAAAAGGTTATGAGCTCTTCACAAAAAAGACTTAAGTTTCTTGTTTATGAAAAGATACTTCCTTAAATAAAATCGCTCTAAAGTATTATTTATGTAACCATGTGAGGGTAAAACAAGATGCAACTTGCCTCTATTTCGCACAAAGAATTACTTAGTTACTAAAACATGCATGTTAATTACCGCAATATACAAAAGACATCAAAATATTGACAAAATGGTTTAGGGGTATAACATTTCAAATTAATGCAAAAAAAGGAAGGATAAACATAGCTATAGTCATGGGTGTCATTACTATTGGTGTCAAGCACCTCCCAGGAGCACAACCTGCAAAAAAATCTTCACAGACGAGAGAAGAAACACAAGGCTATTTCACTAAAGATGAAAATATTGAGATGAGATAATTTACATAATATACAATAGTGCCTTATAAAGGCAATAAATATGTGATGGGTGAGAAAACTACCTAATACAGGAAAAAAACACCCTAAGGCAAAAACTAATTATCCCTATGTTAAAATGTAACACACTAACACCCCCCTTTAAGTGCAAACTTAGGGAGAATTATTATGCAAAATTAATATGCAATATGGGTCCCAGCTACACAACGATGTTGGTAACCATTTACAATGCAAAAATGATATCTCTCACAAATGGAGAAAACGAGAAAAACTCCTCTCCAAAAGAGTGAAAAGAAAAACATATATATACATATATATATATATATATATATATATATATATATATATATATATATATATATATATATATATATATATATATATATATATATAAGTCAATGCTAAGTATAAATAGAAAAAAGGGTTGTGACACATATAGGCTCATACAAAAGAACATCGCACCATACAATGTCTTCAATAGCATACCATATCTTTGACATTGAGTTTGGAGGAGAGAGAGAATCATCAAGGCAATTTATCACCCAGGCACGAGGCTCACACCTCCCCAGTCTTCCTCCTAAATGGAGAAGCATGACCCTTCACGATGGGTCTAGCAAACTGAAGCCTGCATGTGTGAAGGAATCTAACGCAACATATTCACAAAATGGATTTGTTGAAAAGGATTAAAGATTATTTTTCAAAATCAAATGATAGGTAGATCAACATGTCATGACCTTAGCCAAAAGCATAGATAAGGCACGAAATCCTCCCGATTTATTAAAATAAATACATGATATGCATAGAACAAATTTATTGGTTAAGATTTAGAAACATTTTGAAATAAAATAGCAGTTATAAATGTAGTGGTAGACATACATGAATAGACATAGCATGACCAAATTATCTAAATCTCATAATGAAAACTTAGTCTCATAGACAAGAATAATATGCACATTTATATGAACCACCAGACATAAGTATTATTTATGTAACCATGTGAGGGTAAAACAAGATGTATCTTGCCTCTATTTCACACAAAGAATTACTTAGTTACTAAAACATGCATGTCAATTACCGCAACATAAACAAGACATCAAAATATTGACAAAATGGTTTAGGCATATAACATTTCAAATTCATGCAAAAAAAGGAAGGATAAACATAGCTATAGTCATGGGTATCATTACTATTGGTGTCAACCACCTCCCAAGAGCACAACCTGGGAAAAAATCTTCACAGACGAGAGAAGAAACACAAGGCTATTTCACTAAAGATGAAAATATTGAGATGAGATAATTTACATAATATACAATAGTGCCTTATAAAGGCAATAAATATGTGACGGGTGAGAAAACTACCTAATACAAGAAAAAAACACCCTAAGGCAAAAACTAATTATCCCTATGTTAAAACGTAACACACTAACACCCCCCTTTAAGTGCAAACTTAGGGAGAATTATTATGCAAAATCAAGATGCAATATGGGTCCCATCTACACAACGATGTTGGTAACCATTTACAATGCAAAAAAGAAATCTCTCACAAATAGAGAAAAGGAGAAAAACCCTATGGGAAAAAAACCCTCTCCAAAAGAGTGAAAATAAAAACAAGATGCATGAATGGAGGACTCAATAACACCCCCCAAGGACTACATACATCATGTATATACAACCAATGACTCCCCCATAAGAGGGAAAGAGAGAGACTATGTAGCCCCCTCACAATGTGTAATCACCTGCAAAAATGGTAAGTGCCTAAAGACAAAACATGATCCAATATCGACAAACAAATTGTCTTCCTTTTGGAAGAAACAAAACCAGGTACAAATGCAGGTATGCTTCCCATTCTAGATAGGAATTAGCAAGTGAAATCAAATTGTAGGATGATAATGTCTCTGAAATTTTCTCATGTGTCGCCAAGACCTTGGAAAATTATGCCACGAACCAATCAGGAACATGCCCAATCACAATAGAAGATGACAAACAAGGTACTACTGGAAACTGATCTTGAACATTCTCCAAAGGCAAAGATGGAGTGACAATAGTTTTACCACAACTATCATCAAATAGGAAAATTAATCCCTCAAATGTGTCTTCCATGTCTGAAATGTGTCTCAATTCAACGAACAATGAACAAATGTCTGAGAAATATGAATCCTAATAAAGAAGACAATGATAATCCTTTTTCTCAGGAATGATGGAAGATGAATCAACTATCTCTAACAAAGAATCAGGAACCTCTGAAGCAACTGTAACTACATCTAAAGTCTCAAAAATGTCCAAAGGATCACAAGCATGGGCTATCTTCTCTGAAGGATAATGAGGCACATCAGACTTGTAAAGAGAAGCATCAAGAGATGGTGGAGGATCATGATCTCCATACGATTCTCAAATGTAAGTCCAAGGAGCATAATAACACTTAAAATGAACAAGAGACCCCAAAAAGTCATCATCTAGATGCTCAAGATGCTAAAAAATAACTCTAAAGACTCTAGCCCTATAGCCTTTCCAAATAATATACCTACTATGTGTGTCTGGAATAAGAAATTCATTATACAAATATGGCAATAGATTATGCTCACTAAGATGAGTGAGGATGTAATCACTCCATTGCTCATAGTTCCCTTTCTCCAAAAAAAAACCCATTATAGCTAATAATTCATCAAAAAATCAAAAAGAAAATACCTTCCATATATACAAACATCCAAAATAGATGATGGCAATTGTGTCGACCAATAGTAATTTGCACCAGATTCGAGTTACCGAACAAGCACTCCACTCTAACCACGAGCCTCTATTAGTTCTTCACAAGCACTATAGAAGTGTTGGATATATAAAGCCTCAAGATTACTTCTGCGAGGTAGATGTGGGATTAAAGATTCAAATGGAACTCCAAACACAATACACATAGGCCCACCACCAAAACCCTAGATAAATATTTCATTGTCAAAATTTACAGATATTAAAGTTTGCAAACAAAATGTATTGATACCCACATCAAACTGTTGTGTTGCACATGAGAATTTGCGCCTTCAGCAATGAATATATAATGATAAAATCTGCAGTCTAAGCTCTCTTAAATGAGTCTTCACCTTTCACACGAGGATCTGCGAAGGTGACAAGGGTGGATCTACATGCCAGTCATCTAAACTCTATGTGGGAAAGGATCTACACCTCTCACATGTGGATGTGAAGATGATTTTCTTCATTTTGATCTAGAAGGGCAATTTCCCTACTGGAAGTCGCGTTTTGACTATGAAGGGCACTATACAAATCAAAGGTTTAAGGTTTAGTTCAAATTTCAGAGTGCTTGGAGTGTGTATACACTTCTCCCCATCCCCATCTAGGTAGAGGAGCCCACACAACTTCATTTCAGAGAGCTTTGTGTTCCAAATTTTCTCTGACCCGTGTGGATCCATGCGAGATCCTAATCTAATGTGCGTTGATCTCTATCAGAAATTGAAAGGCACTGATTCAATTATTTGTGTTGGGCATGAATGTTCATGTACCGTTCCACATAATATTTCTAGCCAAGAAATCATCTCTATAAGGCATGAAGAGGGGTGGCCATTCCATCCAAGTGCAGGCATTTTTGTATATTTTGGATCACACTTTATAAATCCCTAAAGTTCTACAAGATAATCCTTATTCTAAGGTTTGCCTGAGTGGGGCCCATCTGTGCCCAGTTCCTTGGCCTAACACTTTTATCCCACATTGATCTTGTGGTTTTGTTTATCATCCTTTATATATCTTCTCGTTCTTTGGATAAATTTGAAGCTTATGTATTGATCGTGGGCAGTGTCCATGTTCAGTGATCCAGATTTGAGAAATTGGTGTTTGATTGGCTCAGCCATCATATCTTTTGCAACACATTCATTGCATATTTTTCTCTCATTTGCAGAAGGTGGTCACATGGATGACCAAGGGCTAATCCACCCTAGAGCTTAATCCATCTCCCTCATTCTTGCATTGAGCCCCCATAGGTGACTTTCTTCCACAGAGCATATCTTGGGCATCCGGAGTCCGATTTTCACATTCTACATATCATCAGAAAGATGACTTCACCAAACTCGCAGTGGTACAGGTCAATCAACCTAATTTTTCTGTCTATCAGCATTTGTTGCATTTGGAATTTGTCTTCATGGAAGGTACTATCTTTGTGTTTTTCTTTGGAGAAAGGGAACTATGAGCAATGGAGTGATTACATCCTCACTCATCTTAGTGAGAAAAATCTATTGCCATATTTGTATAATGAAGTTCCTATTCCAGACACACGTAGTAGGTATATAATTTGGAAAGCATATAGGGCTCAAGTCTTTGGAGTTATTTTTGAGCATATAAATGATGAGGACTTTTTGAATTCACTTGTTCATTTTGAGTGTCCTTATGCTCTTTGGACTTACATTTGAGAATCATATGGAGATCCTAATACTTCGCCATCTCTCGATGACCCTCTTTCCAATACCACTGTGCCTTGTTATTCTTCAGAGAAGATAAACCATGCTTGTGATCCTTTGGAGGTTTTTGAGACTTCAGATGAGGTTGCAGTTGCTTCAGAGGTTCTTGATTCTTTGTTAGAGATAGTTGATCCACCTTCATTAAGTACTTACATCATTCCTAAGAAAGAAGATTATCATTGTCTTCCTAATTAGGATTTGTATTTTCCAGACATTAGTTCATTGTTCATGGAATGATCTCACATTTCAGACTTGGAAGACACATTTGAGGGATTAATTTTCCTATTTGATGATAGTTGTGGTACAACTGTTGTCATTCCATCTTTGTCTTTAGTGAATGTTCAAGATTAGTTTCCAGTGGTACCTTGTTTGTCACCTTCTATTGTGATTGGGTATGTTCCTGATTGGTTTGTGGAATCATTTTCCAAGGTCTTGGCGACACACAAGAAGATTTCAGAGACATTATCATCCTACATTTTGATTTCACTTGCTAATTCCTATCCAGAATGGGAAGCATACCTGCATTTCTACTTGGTTTTGTTTCTTCCAAAAGGAAGGCAAGTTGTTTGTCGACATTAGATCATGTTTTGTCTTCAAGTACATACCATTTTTCCAGGCGATTACACATTGTGGGGGGCTACATAGTCTCACTCTTTCCCTCTTATGGGGGGATCATTGATTGTATATACATGATGTATGTAGTCCTTGCGGCATGTAATTGAGTTCTCCATCCATGCATCTTTTTTTTTCTTTTCTCTCTATTGGGGAGGGGTTTTTTTCCACAAGGGTTTTCTCCTTTTCTCCATTTGTGAGAGATTTGCTTCCATCAAAAATATGAAACAATTACAAGATATCATAATTTGGTTGACATAATGCTTACAGGGTGTAATGATTGCAGGTTACATATCACTAGATTATGCAATGAGATCACAAAATCTCAAAGTTATGTGTACTTAGAAAATCTTAATAATAGTGCTAACTATCATGAGATTACTCTAAGATTATCAAAAGAATGTTAGATAAATGTGAGCAGCTTCCTTGATGCTTGTAGGTCACATGAGAACAACTAAACTCTAGTTCACCAAGGAACAAAGTGTGGAAACCAGACTCTAAGGATGGGAACACCTTGGTATCATGCATACAATATTCAACCCTTTTATTTTCTACATCTTATAAAATTCCAAGCAACTATAAACTATCAAAATACAATTGCAAAGACTCAGTTTTCAGCATGTACCTGAAAATTATACCTTAAAACACAAAGCAAGACAAATCTATGAATCCCACCAAATTAAAGTCTCCTTTCCAATTCAATATCTCCTTTTTTTGAAACCCAGTTTCATCGGAAAGAATTTTCAGCTTCTCCCCTAGATCTCCTTTTTTGTTCAAAACAACTTTTCTAGTTTTTGTTTTTTTTTTTCAAGAAATATTGTGTCTCTATTTTTCTCTCAAACCCCCTTATAAAAAGATTTCCATTCAAAATAGAAACTTTGGCAATTAATGTCCACTATCTTTTTCTCCCACACACTTGAAAATTAGCCCCCTTAAATAGAAAACTAACAATAAATAAATTTTTTACAAGATTCCTGCATTGCCACTTCTTCCTTGTGGTAAAAATAGAATTTATGCATTAAAAGAATCTTTTTCATAAATATATTCAAAAATATAAATCATTAATTCAAAACAAAGCAATTTAATATTTATTTGCACAAGTTATTTAACTTAGTCCATTTTTAAAATATTTAAATTCTAAATGCAAATATTAAGTGCAATTTAGTCTATATGAAACTATGTTGTCTGCACACATTCACTTCAGGGAATTCACCTTTAGTTGGCTAGAAACCCTCTACCTTGATAATACTCACTCTCTGTTGGGAGAAAGGGATAGAGTGTTCTTGTCACACATAGAAACAAGTCGAACTTAGTCGACAACCATTTAAATAATAATACTTAAATTCATATTTAATCATTGAAAAGAAGGGTTGTGACACTCATTTATAAGGTGAGCATGTTTATGTCTGATAATTAAGAAAAGTAGAAACATATCTAGCTTCATTTCAATTTTACTCTGTATATAGAGAGAACATTATTATGGAATAACAAATGCATTTCTTTGTCAACCAATGTTAGTTAAAAATGTCTTAATCTCTAAGACGCATTTTTTATCAAAATTTTAGTAGATTTAGCTATGGTAAATGACTCTTTTTTAAAATTGGTTTTAATTAGTTAATTTATTGTTTTTAGCTAATCATGTCCCTCCTCCTCCACCTCATAAAGAGCATCATAAATGAAATACCCCTCAAAACCTTCCTACAAATCCCATCCATCCTCTAAAAAATACCATAGGATAAATTAAATAAAAAAATAAAATGATCTTGAAATTTTTATACAAACCTTAAGAAATATTGATGCCACAAGCACCTAGTGGCAAGCTCTAGCAACATCCTTAGAATATTTGATTGTGCACATTTATTTTGTCACTAGCTAAACTAACACATGGGAAACCTATAGAAAAACTTGTAGGGAATATTATGCAACAAAAATATCTTCTGATATGTTGAAGGAAAAATAGGAAAAGAAAGATCATGTCAATTATTTGTTGACTAGAGAACTAATGCACCATTAGAAACAAGTTGTAAATGTTTTTCAATCCCTTGGTACACCCACCAAACAATTAGAAATTATTTTGAGGATAGGTGGTGGATGGTGTTTGATCAACCTCAATGCACTAACTATATGAGGTATCTCAATATTTCTTTTGAAATATATATTATGAGTTTGTCCTCAACAAGATCGTAAACTATTATGATCATCAAGATTTCTAGGGCTAACAGGTGAAACCCCTTGGTCATCCCTCTATTTGTGATGCATCATCCCTACAACTTTCAAGGATAATGTGGAGGTTTAGACCCTCTAGTCCATTAGATCCTTGACACAGACCTTAGTTGAACATAGTAAACATCTATTAAAGGATGATGAGGGAAATATTTAAGGATTTATTTATCACCACACATATATCAGTCTTGTTGGGTATTATTTCATTATGAACCATAGGACATTGTGATGAGACATAGAGAACATGTCATGTAAGCTAATGAGGATACTTAACAATTAGAGTAGGATACTCCAAAGGAAGACTAGTATGCTCCATACATTGAGTATGCCACATAGGATGAGCCACATCATGCTATAATGTTGGAGAATATGGTCATGTTAGATGCTTTAATAGAGTAGACCTTTGGTATTGACTCACAAATAATTTTAAAGAAATTTATGAAATTTAGTAGATTTTATATTGAATTTTATAATTAACTATATCAATCGATTAGGAATGAAAATTAATGAAAATATTGTGTAGTTATTATAAAATGTTAGGGTTAATCAATTCATAATACATCCCATGCCACTAATTCAACACATACTTCTACATGCCTAAAAACTCCTTAGGTTTATTTGAAACAAATTAGTAAATATATTAGGTGATAACTTGTTTTTCATATAGGAATGTTGATCTTAAAATGACAATTTATTGTTTAATAGGTGGATGTTGGACCATCGACATCTAGACACATTTGTGGTTGCAGTCATTTCTTTATTTTTACTGATGTAGGTTTTAGTATTTTCAATCATCATGTTATGTATTGCATTTGTATAATTTTTATTATTTTGGTTAGATAACCTTGTTCTTGTATTAAATTAATAACTTAATTAGATACTTCTCCCCAACTTCATGGATCATTATATATGGGTGTTTCTATAGAAGTATTATTGTCAATGCCTCTTACATAGCTATGAGATAGTAATTTTAATGTCATTATGAATTTCTTGTACTAACATTCATCTTTACTATAAACTGCTTCTTCATGATTTTTGAAAAAGGACATTAGAACTCCAACTCCTACACTTGCCCATGAAGATAATGATGGGAAGCAAAAGATGATTTAGAGGGATCATGAGATTGTGGTAAGTGATTATTTAATTATGTCAATTTATATGTCATATTTTTTACACTAATGTGTATATTTTTTAATTGTATTTATTGGTGGAGCTACAACCTAATTATGAGAATTGGAGGATGAATTGATGGAGGGTAGCTATTAATTAGGATAGTGGTTCTTCATCCTCTGATTAGGAAAAGAGTCACTGACTATTTGATAAAACACCTTACTTATGATGTATTTAGATATTTATTTGTATGCCTTCACAACATGTAGTCATAAATTATAATATTTCTATTAGTATTGGAATTTTGATTACATTTTGTATTCCTTCATGTTCTTATTGAAGACAATGTGTGTTTGTGTTTGTGTGTTTGTGTGTGTGTGTGTGTGACTTAAATGCCTTAACACTAAATGGTTTCAATAATAAGGCTTGAAATTAGTCATTGTTGAGAATGATTTAAAATAGTTGAAATGGATTAATGATCATGTCAAACATAATATTACCTTAATTGTGGATACATAAACAAAATAAGAATCTTGTGTACCTTAAATACCTTAGCTTTTTAATGCATTACTGTATTTGATATTTGTGAATTTTTAAAAAAATCACTCAATTGTATCTCTCTCCCTCTCCCTCTCACCCTATGCATCTCTCTATCTCCCTCTATCTACCTCTCTATTTCTCTCTACATCTCTCTATCTCTCTCCCTATCTCTCTATTCCCCTTGCCCATCTCTCTCTCTCTCCCCATTACCATGAATTATAACCACTAAACATTGAATGTTAAACCTTCAACATTTGAAACTTAAACTATTAATCTAAACAATGAACCTTATCATTTAACCCTTTAGATAAACAACTAAATTTGAATGTGAACTCTCTCTCTCTATTGGTGGTGAGATTAGTATATATGGATATAAATAGGCCTATGGTTCTTCATGATGTCTTCACTTCTTATTCCTCTATGGCCCTAACCTCTTGATGCAGGGGCTTCTCCCCTCTCTCACACAAACATCCATAAATACACTATATGATCATAGAAGTAATGTTTTGCCTTAATTTCAATAGTACAAGGTTGCGACAAAACCCTTTGATTTATTAGACCAAACTAACATACATCAGATGACATTTAGAGCCTTCAATGGCTATTGTCTTATGCATACAATCCAATCCACTTCTCCTCTATTCTTAGACAACAACTTCTTCATTTTCTTTCCCATTACATGGTGACTCTTCTACAATCAATCATTTGAATACATAATAACACAAATCTAAAATGAATTACCTCCAACAAGTCGATCTATCTTCCTATTCACTTGCTTTTACATGCTCCTTTCCACTAAGTTTTATCTTCCTCTAGCGATGAATGCTAACTATTATCCTCTAGTTTTATTAAACCCTAGCTTAGTCCCCTTTGAACTCCTTTCTCTACAGCCGCCTTTATTTCCCTTAAGCAATAGATGAATTTTATATTTCTTTATCTGTTCTTTGTTAATATCAAAGATCAGTCCTATGGACTGCGCCTTCACACCAAATGTCATGTCTTTTCCTCTATGGATCAAGCTTTTATTTTCTTTCACTTTCTATTTCACTTCTCTCACATTGGTTGTCCCTCTGTCCATGCCAACGATGACTCCATACTCACCATTGATTCCTCTCCATTTCTTGGACAGTGGAATATAATAATACCAAATGATTTCTAGTCTTTGATGGGCAGTGAACCTTTTTTTTATCCTTTTATTTGAACCTACTCCTCATCCTATCTATTGCTATGGGAGTGTTGGAGTATTCCCTTTTTGATCTTGTTAGAGTGGCCTGCCTTCTCTCCCCAAATTTTGCCTTTTTATAGTGCTTATATGAAGTGCTTAGTCTTCCTTGTGGCACCTCATTCCACACCTATCTCTCTCCTCTTTTTTTTAATTTTAGAAATTTGCCATAAAGTATTTTATAATTAGTGTTGAAATCTATCTATTATTACTTTTCAAAGGGTCGTCCTCTTTTGGTGAAGTCTAAATTGGATAATTTAATATGTCTATGTCTATGATGGAATAACACACACCCTGCCAAGAGATAGCACATTGTCCCCATGTCACCTTTCAGTGAGCATAAAATAATAAAAGCAATGCAAGATGGAATCAAAACACTCCCACAATCTCATAACATGGTAGTCACTCAATATTGCTCATAGAATAGCTGCACAACCCAAGTGTTATCAAATAATAACATATGCCAAATCTGTCCCAAGCTTCCTTATTTCCAGAATGGACCCAAATTCACTTTGATTCGAAGGAAGTCATATGTAAAGAACTCACAAAATGCATAATTTATACCTTAAGAACATTGCTAATGCCAACATATACAACAATAACATCCTATCGCCTACGGAATGAATACATGGACCAGAAAACTAACTTTTGATGCAACTTCTTACTAGAAGCTCAGATTTACCTAAGAAATTACATAGAGGTGCATATTGACATTACCTAGCTATCCACCAAACCATTCTACCTCAAACCTCACAGAAGTCAAAATTTTAAAACTTCACCAAATTACCAGCAAAATTTGCGAAACAGTTGACTCTCCAAAACCATAAGGTGTATGACTATGAAATCTTTAACATCAAATCCAAGACATAGTCAAAACTCTGCTCATAAGAGGATTTGTCTAGAAACTTCACTAATCCACCTAAAGAATTATTTTCGTGAAGGCTACCTGTTGTGCATTGACACCCAAAATATGACAAAGATGAAACTTGCAAATTCTGACATGCCACACACACCAATAACCATGAGATGCCAAAAGAAAACCAAAACACACCAAAACTGAAAACCAAACCTCAAATATGTTTATGGTTGATGTCAAATTGCCCATTCACCTGGATGTTCCTGCATCAACTCTCTTCTACATCAAAATAGTGGCCAATAATAATTAAATTCTATGATAAGGGTGGATATTTCACTTTCATATTGCCCTAAAAACTTGTAGAGAGGTGTATATTGATATTACCTAGCTATCCACCAAACCATTCTACCTCAAACCTCATAGAAGTCAAAATTTTAAAACTTTACCAAATTGCTAGCAGAAGTCATGGAACGGTTTACTCTCCAAAACCATAAGGTGTATGACTATGAAATCTTCTACATCAAATCCAGGACATAGTCAAAAATCTACTCATAAGAGGATTTGTCTAGAAACTTTGGCAATCCACGTAAAGAATTATTTTTCGTGAAGGCTAGATGTTGTGCATCAACACCCAAAATATGACAAAACTAAAACTTGCAAATTCTGACATGCCACACACACCAATAGCCATGAGATGCCAAAATAAAACCAAAACACACCAAAAATAAAAACCAAACCTCAAATATGTTTTTGGTTGATATCAGATTGCCCATTCGCCTAGATGCTCCTGCATTAGCTCTCTTCTAGGTCAAAATAGTGGCCAATATAGATTAAATTCTATGGTAAGGGTGGACATTTCACTTTCGATGTTGTCTATGAAATGACATCTTAGATGGTTCTCTACTTATGGTGCATAATGTTTATGAGTTAGTAAGAATGATGGTATAATGGTCGATAATGTTGACATATAATGTTTATCTATTCTAATACTATCTCTAAACTATGAGCATTACCTTTTTAGTGGCATGTTGTAGACTATGTTTAGTAAGGTCTTGGGCTAGTGGGTTTTTGATGATTATATTTTATGGGCTCTATGTTAGGACTCCCTCTAAGTAATTTTGAGCTTGTAATAGGATGAATTATAATGGAAAAGTGGTCATGAATGTAATAGTTTTATATAGAGATTTATATATTGCATATCTAGTTCTTGTAATTTCTCTATTTGAATATAACAAGAGTGGTCCCTACCCAATACTCTTCAATGAACAAATATTTAATTTAGATACAAACAAATTTATTGGTATAAATAAAATAAAATTATTTAAGAGTAAGATAATTCCATTGAACTATGATTCTAAATAGTATTGCAAATTGATTAAAAAATTAAGAAAAACTAAGTACAATATACAATTAAAAAATATATTATTAAATAAAGATATGCAATCATCCCACATTACAAACCAGTATTAATTTTTAGTGCTAATATTTAAATTTCATATTTTAAATTAGTATAAAGTGTAATCTATGCATCAAATTGTGAGCCTTAGATCTTATATCTATCTTGCAAGGGAGGCCTCCAAAAGACTATTACTTGCACATAACTTAGAAGAAAAAGAATCATTTGTTAGAAATCAATGTTTTTAAATTAATATATATTTTTTTTTACAAAGGTGATGAACACCAGACTATATTAAAATATAAAAAACATAGATACATATGTATAGAGTTTTAACTAGGAAAATATCATCTGGTTGCCAGAGGAAGGAAACAAAGCTAAAAATATTCAAAGAACTCAAAGTATCGCCAAAGAAAAACACAAAATAAAGCAGTGAAAACTAGCCACACTGTCTAAGCTGCTAAAGGTAAGGTAAAATGCAACACTAAACAACAAAAAAACTACCCACCACAGCATGCAAACAAAAAGAAAGACTAGCAACACCACCTCCTTACACAACTGGGCTCACTACTGGAATAACGTCCAGGTCCATTGATGTAGCCAACAACATACACTCAATAGAATTGTGCCATTAATCATGTGAGAGCTAAAGATTTGAAAGATGGAACATAAAAAAACTTCTATTCATCAACTCTACTGCTAAAATGAGAGAAAACTCTCTTATATCCAAGAAAACAAAAAAATCAAAAAATTACCTTTTTTGGCAGATTTCAACAATTGTAAGATTTTGCCATTTTAGGTAATTTTACAATCATATCTTGAGAATATTGTTTTTTCCCAAAATCTTCCTAAAACTAAGGTAGGATGAAAGGCCAACTAATATTCTAAATTTGAAACATGAGTTTCGAGTTATTACAAAAGCAACTTTTTAAAAATCTAGAAAAAAACACTAAATTATCATTTTGAGGGCCAAGATGAAAGTTTCAAGCCCTGAAAAGTTGCCAAGACGGGGTCCAACCCATTAGCATAGGCTGGGAAACCACTTGCCACCTCATAATGCATCCACCTATAAAATCTCATAGAAAACCCACATCCGAGTCAAAAGTTATGACCTCCGGAAGTCCCTGCATCATCCATGAGATCACCCAGGGGGCTAACTTCAGCTAAGTTGCCCTCATCTTCTAGATCCTCAAATGTGTCCTTGGGAATGCAGGGAGCTAAGTCAAGGGAAATAATTCTCAAATACCGTATTCCTATAAAAACATCCTTAATTCTCTTCAC
Source organism: Cunninghamia lanceolata (assembly GCA_027924645.1). NCBI lineage: Eukaryota > Viridiplantae > Streptophyta > Pinopsida > Cupressales > Cupressaceae > Cunninghamia > Cunninghamia lanceolata. The sequence continues at coordinate 1,159,866 of BSBN01000754.1, forward strand.
ATCCAAATCTGAGACAACAAAAGGGAAGGTAGCTAGCTCCTGGTCAATTGGGTCACTAGATAGGGAGTGGAGAGAGCACTGAAGAGCACAATAGAATACTTGATGAGGAGCCGAACATTGTAGGGTTTGTCTTTCGAAAAGTCTACCTATAGGTGCGTCTCCATTTCCCATCTGATAGCCTTTGACGACTTCTGACCACCTTGTGACCGAGTAGAGATTATTGGAGAAAAGGCCCGAAGCCACCTTATGCACAAACTTTGCATCTTGAACTAGGTCCATGATGTTCGAGAGGATGTGGGAGACAATGTCAAAATAATTCAACACCCTCTCTGCATAACCATTAACCCATCTTTGGCCTGCGACCATTTAAACAGCAAAATGAATCAAGGTGCCATCCCTTTCAACGATGGCCATAAAATCTGCCACCCTGATCATGCCATGAATCTCTGGCTCATCCTCCAAAGGAAGGAAAAAGAGTCTAAGATTTAACCTAGTTTCTGCCATATCCACTAACGAAGATCAGACAAGAGAAGCAAACGTGAGTAGGAAAGTAGAGAGAAGAAAAGGCAAGAGCACATTGAACTAGAAGCACATGAGTAAAGGAGTGACATCGATGGAGAAAGAAAACCCTGTCAGAAGCCCTAGGCCAATCCTGAGGTAGGATTTGGCAGGAGTGCTTAGTCACACAGCGCTTGACAACCAACACAACACCACCCACCCAATATCAATCATCATGCAAGTAGAGAGAGTGACGTCAAGTTGGCAACTTGAGAAAAAAGGAGGAAAGCCAAAGTAGTCTTGGAGCATGACCTCTCATAAATAGAAAGTAATGAAAACTAAAGTATAGGGGAGAGGCAAATCATTTGTGGTCAGAGAAGAGATTTGAGACTAATCGGGGGGCACCACCAACATCTGACAAAAATACTAAAACCTCACTCCCTCTGCGGTAGACATAAATGAAAGTCTAATCACTCCCAACCGTTGGAATAAAGCATCATGAGGTGTATGTTCACACTCAAAATGAACAAAAGATGCCTTGCTGGAGGGAGGAAAGCTCCAGGGGTTGACAGATAGGAGGCTAAAAAGTGGCTGATAGTAGAGGAGGCTTAACCCACCACCCAACCGTGTCTAGAAAGACACAGATTTCTGTTTGGGAGAGAAAAAAGTCATTCCATGTACAAAAGGGGATCATGGGGCCAATTGTCAACCACGTTTGAGTACAAAACTACTTCTTCAGATTGATCAATAGCTCTATTTGCTAGGTAATCAGCAACACTATTGGCCTCCCGGTAGTAATGAGTGATTTTAAAAGACTCAAATTTGTCTAGCAAACACCAAACCTAATTCAAGATATACAACAAATGCCAATTCATCACTTTTTTTAGGAAAACCAACGAGATAATGATTTATGAATCTCCCTCAAGCCATATGTGATGAGCATCACTATCAAGAGCTAATTGGAGACCATGAAGAACTACATGAGCTTCTACCGAATTATTTGTGCCCTTAGGGATCTTCGAGCATTTAGATGCCAACAAGTTGCCCAAATTGTCTCTAATCACACAGCCTATACCTGATAATCCTGGATTCCCATGACTAGCTCCATCCACATTAATCTTGAACATTGATTTGGAGGGAGGGGTCCATTTTACTTTATTCCTCTCCACATGAGGAATAACTTTGTGCATCACAGAGCCCGGTGCAGGTCTATCTACACCTTTCCAGGTGAGAAGCATGTTCTTATCCCACGAGGTCCAGTTCTGATCCTTTGGCCCATCCCTTTGAAGTTTTGCATTAAGGACTTCTACCATGGTTATTTCTAAATCTTCTAAAAAGATTTGCAGGGGCTTTGATTGACTCCTAAAAATTTTAAAATTTTGTTCTTTCCAAAGATGCCAGATCAGGATGGAAGGGGAGATTAACCAAAGATTATGAAGAGTGGAATCCTGGAAGAGATGAGGCCAACCATTAAAAAGTTGAAGAAGAGAATGTGGGAGAGCTGAATGCCACTCTAGTTTTTTACACAGCCAATTCCAGGCTTCATAGATGAAGTTACAGTGAATAAGGAGGTGGTCAATTGTCTCCTCCACTTCACCACAAAGGACACAATTAAAACTTTTACCAATAGTCAATTTATGGATCCTGTCGCTTGCGAGAATTTTCCTATTAAGTGCAAGCCAAGAAAAAGTTTCTACTTTGGGAAGTAAAGCATTTGACCAACAAAGATGCACTGGCCAATCCATAGCTTCTCTAGATGTGAGCCTATTATACCCCTTCTTAACCTTATATGAGCTCGATCCATTACCCATCCAGACCAACTCATCTTCTTTCTGTAGCGGATGTAAAACTCTATCGTACAAAATGGATTTGAGGATACTCTTTTGATTATCAGGTATATTGAAGGCCGAAAAGTCTTTCCATACCACTCTTGGAGGACATCAACTGTTGTCAATTATGAAATAGTCTGAGACCTTGATGCCCCATTTTTCTTTGAGGACTATTTCTGCATCCTTCAAATCATTTATTTTAGCCAGGATGGGCCAACTGTTCCAAGAGTCATGCCAGAAATTACCCTTGTCACCTCTAAAAATTGCCCATGAAAGTTTTGGGAGGATTACATCTCTCCTCTTAACAATAAAGTTCCATATTGAGGAACCTTTGGGAGGATTTGCTATAGTGAAAATTCTTTCCGGGAGCTCATTGTCTAAATATTTAGATTGTAACAACCTTACCCATTTTAAGTGTGGTTTCTTATACATTTTCCAGGCCAATTTTGCTCCCGAGGCTTGGTTTTGCAAATCTTGATTTAAAACCGCTGCACCACTTAAGGATGTAAGTTTACAAACTCTATCCCATGAGACGAGGTGAATTTTCTTCTCTTCAGTTGAACCTTGCCAGAGGAACCTCCTACAAATTTTCCCCAACTGATTAGAAATTCCTTTAGAAAGCTGTAGAGAGGATATCATATACACCAGAATAGATGAGAGCACCGATTTTAGCAAAGCGAGCCTTCTTGCAAGGGACAACAGCTTACCCTTCCAAGTGCCAATCTTTTTTTCCAAACTATCCACCACTTCTCTCCATAGTACCATCTTGTGTCAGCCATTGAAAAGAGGGATGCCTAGATATTTACCTGGTAGTGATTCCATTTGGAAGTTAAAAATTTTAGAGATCTCCTGATTATCAGAATCATTTGCAAAAAACAAGTATAGATTGGATTTATCAACATTCACTTTTTCACCCGATGCATGGCAATACTTTTCTAAAACCTCCTTTATGGTCATTGCTTCTCTTTTATTCACCTTCCCAAAAAGGATAGTGTCATCAATGAACAAGGCATGGGATAGGGAATCTATAAAGGGGGGCACCTTATCCCTATCCAATCACGACTGCAACCTGCATGTTTGATGGCCCAAGATAAGGGTTCTGTCATGATTATGAATAGGTAGGGAGATAAGGGGTCATCTTGTCTCAGACCTCTAGAGGATTCAAAAGGGGAAGTTTCAACACCATTAATAAGAACTGAAAATGTCACTCCCTTGAAGCAAGTAGATACCCAATTTATCCAATGTTTGGAGAAACCCATCTTGGAAAGGATCCATTTAAGAAAATTCTAGTTTACTCGATCATACACCTTGGCCATGTCAAGTTTAATAATCATACTGGGGACCTTGTTAATTTTGACTGAATGGAGAATCTCATGTACCAAGATAGCTCCTTTTGCAGTTTCTTTTTCTAGCATAAAGCCTCCCTACTCTTCAGAAATGATGGATGGAAGAATAGGAGCTAAATGTAATGCAATGGCTATGGAAATTATCTTACCTACAAAATTACACAGAGATGGGCCTATAATCTTTGAGGGAGGTAGGATAATTACCTTTTGGGATTAACAAAAGGTTTGTCCTCTTAAATTCCTTCAGTACATTTTTGAATTTTCTAGATTCCTCCACTGCTAAGAAAACGTCTCTACCCACAATATCCCAGCATTTCTAAAAAAAATTACCATTCCATCCATCTAGCCCCAGAGCTTTGTCTCCTTTCATGGAAAAAATGACAGCCTTGATCTCCTCCATAGTAAATTCCTTCAACAGGCTTTGGTTTTGTTCATTCGAAATCAAAGGCGGGAAGGAGTTAAAGGCTAACTGGCTATGAGACTGGTGGGCATCAGCCGAAAATAAAGACTTGAAGAATAGAAATGCTTCCTTTTGAATTTCTACCAGGCTTTATGTGGGTGAGCCATCATCTTTTGTCAAGAAAGTAAGGGAATTATGGTATCTACGAATCTTGGTGGATAAATGGAAAAATTTTGTATTGTGGTCCCCTCCCTTAAGCCAAGATTCTCTCAATTTTTGGTGCCAAAAAATTTCCTCTCTCAGTAGTAACTCATTAGGCTCTACTCTAAGGGCTTTCTTCTGATTAGATTTAAAAGAATCTATGCCATAATTGATGATGTCCCATTCTATTGCTTCCATGAGGTTTAAAACCTTGGTTTTCTCTATAAAGATGTTCTTGAAGTGGTTCTTGTTCCAGTCTAGAAACTTAATTTTGAGGAAGTTTAGTTTAGAAGCCAATTGAAACATTCTAGACCCCTGCACAAAGGGAGATGAATGCCACCACTTTCCAACATTATCTAAAAAGTCTGGGTCTCTGAACCACATATCTTGGAATTTAAAATATGATCTAATGTTTTTACGAGCATCTCCCAGATTTAAAAGCACTGGATAGTGGTCTGAACCAGGAAAAGGTAGAATAGAGGAGGAGACTGAAACATTACCTTGTAAACAATTCGGTGAGATGAGAAATCTGTCCAAATGCTCTGCTATCCTCTCCTCATCTTTTCTCATATTAGACCACGTGTAGAGACTGTTAGAAGGCTTACAGTCCAGAAGATTATTGGAAGAGACAAAATCTTTGAAATCCAACAGAGAACTTGTTTGGCCAATAATGCCCCCCACTTTTTCTAAAACTTCCAACACAACATTAAAATCACTCCCAGAATCACATATTCCATGCTGATAAAACACAACAGAGATGATATATGCCTCCACAGATTCTATTTTTGAGAGGTATTCGAGGGACCATATACACACATAACCAATAGATCTTTGCCCTTATGTGCTCGTGGGAATTTCCTAGGATCCAATTTTCCCAATTTCCCACTACTTCCATCCTAGGGAGATAGTTCTTCCAAAGTATTGCCACTCCCCCTGAAGCCCTCTCAGCTGGATGGAAAACTGAATCTCAATTTGACCACTTCTTAAAAATAAAAGAACCCTGATCTACATCCAGTTTAGTTTATTGGAGAAACACAATATCTACTCCAGCCCCATCAATCTGAGTCTTGATGAGGTGAAATTTGTTAGGGGCATTAATTCCCCTAACATTCCATGTAAGGAGCCTCATGGCTCCTGAGGAGAGACATTTACTCTCCTCTAGTTCAGGGCCTTATCAATTGATGTAGGAGCATCCAGTGGTGTAAGTGCAATCTTACATCACCCAAAAAGAAGATTATTCAAAATCATTGTAGTTTTTTTCATTTCTTTCCATAATTAGTGTTTTTGGTTCCATAATATCTAGAATAATGATGTAGGACTTTCAGTTTTTCTAAAACTCCTAAAAATAGCAACCTGCCTATTTTGGAAAGTGTACCTGCTATTTTTAGAAAGTTTGCATATGGGCATAGATTGAATAAAAAACTTACATAAAGTTACATAACAAAAATATAAGACCTTTGGCGAAGGAATCAGGCAAAGATCATTTGTGAGCTGAAAGATATTAAAGTTTTTGTTTTCTGAAAAGCCCCTAAAATTTTTTGAAATGAGATATGAGGCACTAAAACATCCCATAACATCCTGAAAAGTTGATAGAAATCTATTTTTATTTTCTGGTGTGATAGTTTACATCGCGAGCTTTCCGGTGCTTAAAATGGTTCATCAATCAGACACCCGGATCAAAAGTTATGCTTCCCGGAAGTTGACCTACTTTTGGAGGGAGTTGTAAATTTTGAAATTTAGCTGGAGGCCACCAAAAAGTGCTATTTATGACTATTTTGGGAACCCTGGGCAAAAGTAGAGTTAAGGGGGCCAATGTAGAGTCAAGAATAGGTTGGAAAACATAAACCCTAGCTGATTTGGGGTTACAGAAGGATGAAGGTTCTAGAGTCTTGAGGTTGGGAAAGCTGTAATGTGTTGCAGCCAATAGGGGATTTAGCCTCTGATTGTAATTAAGCTTCTATAATGTAATGAGTTGCCGAGATCAATAAAATAAAGTTCTATTTTTTGTCTTTAATTTCTGTTGTTGTGTGTTTTGTGATTTACCCCCTTCATCAAGTGGTATCAGAGACAAGTTTCTGAGTGTGTAGACAGATCGCCGACCGTGAGGCAGTTTGCACTAGTACCTGAGGTTGTGGGTTGGCTGCGGAGATCAAGATGCCTCCATGAAGAAATTGTGTTGGGAGAAATGCTTTGACGGAAGAGGGTTTTAGATCCCTACAAAGGCAAATTGATGCATTGCAAGAGGAGCTGCGAAGAGGGTTTGATCCGAGAACAAGAGAAGAAAGTGAAGATGAAGCTGAAGAGGATCTATCTAAGGAAGAACAAGAAGCTGCAGGAGATCCTACAGAAGTTAGGTTGTTGAGGGCCATTTCTAAGATCAGAAAGAGGCCCAGGATCGAAGTTTCTACATATTCTGTAGATTTGAATCTGGAACAGCTTATTGATTGGATTAATGACATGGAGGAGTATTTCAAGTATGAAGATGTGGAGGACCTAGATCGGGTCAAGTTTGCAAAAACAAAGTTGAAAGGCCATGCCAGTATTTGGTGGAAGGAGGTCCAGTTAGAGAGGAATAGAAGAGGAAAAGGAAAGATCACTAGATGGGATCAGATGGTGGAGAAACTGAAGAAGCAGTTCATTCATGTGGATTATGAGATGGAGTTGTTAAAGAAGCTGCAAGGACTAAAGCAAGGTAACAAGTCTGTCAAGGAGTATACAGAAGAGTTTTATAAGATTACTATCAAGACATGCCATGCAAAGCCCAACAAGGAGAAAGTAGCCCGTTACATTAATGGGTTGAGGCCAAGTATTCAAGAGGCGCTGAGCCTAGTCAGAATGACCACCATAGAAGATGCATATCAGTTTTCCCTGAAGGTGGAAGAGAAGCTGAATAAAAGATTTGACAGCAAGCAAAGGGGAAGAGGTCAAGGCGGAAGGATTGGTGGAAGACCCTCTGGGGGCCAAAATGAAGATGCAAAGAAAAGTGAAGAAGCTAGCACCAGTCAAAATCAAAGAGGAGATAATATCTACTGCCCTTGTGACCAGAACAATGGTGAGCAAAGAGGAAGAGGAAGAGGCAGACCTGGGCAAGGACCTGGAAGAGGAGTTTTCAGAGGAACCTGTTTCCAATGTGGAGAAGAAGGGCATCGAGCATATGAGTGTCTGCAATATCAAGGAAGGATGAATAGAAGACCTGAAGGTAATGCACGAGTTGCACATGTAGATGAAGATGCACATTCTGAGCAATCTAAAGATGCTGAAAGGGGAGAAACCCTAGTTGTCAGAAGAACCTTGCTGAATGAGGAGAAAGAACCAAATTAGAGGAAAAGTTTATTCCGCACAAGGTGCAAATGTGAAGGTAAGTGTTGTGATATTATTATTGACAGTGGAAGCACTGATAATCTTGTTTCAGAGGAGATAGTTGACAAGTTGAAGTTGACATGAAGAAAGCATCCACATCCATATTGGATTGCATGGTTGCAGAAGGACCACCGAGCTATGGTCAATGAGCAGTGTTTAGTGAAGTTCAAGATTGGGGACTACCATGATGAGGTGTTGTGTGATATCATCCCGATGGATGCATGTCATATGTTGCTGGGGAGGCCATGGCAGTATGATAGGAGCGCTGTCCATGATGGCCATGCAAACACATATTCCCTAACAAAAGATGGAGTTCGTCATAAATTGAAGCCCTTGAAGGAGGTGGAAGAAAAGGTATGTAGTACTTCTAGAATTTGCTTGGTAGATGGTAGAAAATTTTTGGAGGGTATGAAGCATGAGCGTCATTGCTTTGTATTGATTCCTAAGATTAGTCAACAGAAATGTGAAGATGTACCAGCAGAAGTTTCAGATATGTTGGAAAAGTTCCAAGACATTATCTCTGATAATGTACCAGAAGGTTTACCACCAATAAGGAAGATAAGTCATCAAATGGCTTTGATACCAAGAAGCAGTTTTCCAAATAAGGCAGCCCATAGAATGACCCCTGTAGAGAATGAAGAGCTAAACAGACAAGTTTAGGAGTTGTTGAGGAAGCGACTGATAAGGGAGAGCCTAAGTCCATGTGCAGTACCTACAGTACTAGCACCAAAAAAGGATGGAGAATGGAGGATGTGTATAGACTCTCAAGCCATCAATAAGATAACGATCAAGTATAGATTTCCATTACCAAGAATAGATGACATCATGGATTGTTTGAGTGGAGCCAAGTACTTCACGAAAATTGACCTGCAGAGTGGGTATCACCAGATCTGTATCAAAGAAGGAGATGAATGGAAAATAACTTTCAAGACAAAGGAAGGTTTGTATGAATGGTTAGTCATGCCATTTGGGCTAACTAATGCACCGAGCACATTCATGTAGCTCATGAACGAGGTACTGAAAGAATTTTTGGGAAGTTTTGTTATTGTTTATTTGGATGATATTTTGATTTTCAGTAAGACTTGGGATGAGCATCTGATGCATATCAGAAGAGTTTTAGAGAAGCTGAGGGAGGAGAAGTTGTTGATTAATCTGAAGAAATGTAGTTTTGCAAAGAAGGAGTTGGTGTATCTGGGATTTGTTGTCTTAGAAGAAGGTCTTAAGATGGACCTAGAAAAAGTAAGGGCTATCATTGAATGACCTATGCCAAGGAGTGCAACGGAGGTAAGATCTTTTCATGGTTTGGCAAGTTTTTACAAAAAGTTTATCCAGAATTTTAGTAGCATTTGTGCACTCCTAACTAAGACAATGAGAGGGGATAGAAAAGAGTTTAGATGGACTAAAGGAGCAAATAAGAGCTTTGATACATTGAAGCAAAAAGTCATAGAACAACCTATTTTGGCACTTCGAGATTTTAATAAGGTATTTCAAGTAGATTGTGATGCTAGTGGTAGTGGTATAGGAGCTGTTTTGAGTCAAGAAGGTAAGCCCATTGCATATTTTAGTGAGAAGCTTAATGATGCCAAGAAAAAGTATTTTGTTTATGATCAGGAGTTTTATGCAATAGTTCAGGCTTTGAAGAAATGGAGACATTATTTGTTGCCCAAGGAATTTGTTCTATATACTGATCATCAGGGTTTACAGTATCTTAATAGTCAAGGAAAGTTGAACCAAAGGCATTTGAAATGGGTTGAGTTTTTGTAGAGTTATACCTTTGTTTTGAAGCACAGGAGTGGGAAGTCCAACAAAGTTGCAGATGCCTTGAGCAGAAGGCAAAATTTGTTGATAGAAATGAAGATAGAGGTTGTTGGGTTTGATGAGCTCAAAAGTTTGTATCCAGAAGATCCAGATTTTGCAAAGGCTTGGAAAGCTTGTTTGGAGCCTGTTAATTTGGACATGACAAAATGGTTGGATTTCATTATCCAAGATGGCATGTTGTTTAGAGGAAGCCAGTTGTGCATTTCGAGGAGTTCCATGAGAGAGAACCTAATTAAGGAGAAGCATAGTGGGGGATTAGCAGGACACTTTGGTCGAGATAAGACCATTGCAATTGTTGGTGAAAATTATTATTGGCCACAGTTGCAACAGGATGTGAGGAAATTTGTGCAGAGTTGTAGAGTGTGTCAGATGGCAAAAGGAACAAGTCAGAATACAGAGCTATATCAGCCATTACCTGTACCGAAGAAGCCATGGGTTGATATTAGTATGAATTTTGTTCTTGGTTTACCAAGGACACAGAGAGGACATGATTCTATTTTTGTGGTGGTGGACAGATTCTTGAAATGGCACATTTTATTCCTTGTAAGAAGACTAATGATGTTGCTCATATTGTAGAGTTATTTTTCAGGGAAGTGGTGAGACTACATGGTCTACCAAAGAGCATAGTTTCAGACTGAGATACCAAGTTTGTTGGTTATTTCTGGAGGACATTGTGGAAGAAGTTGAAGACAGATTTGAAGTTCAGTTCTGCACACCATCCACAGACTGATGGACAGACTAAAGTGGTGAATAGGAGTTTGGGTAACCTACTACGATGCTTAGTAGGAGATAAGCCTAAGGGATGGGATTTGATTTTACCGCAGGTAGAATTTACTTACAACAATTCTGTCAATAGGAGTACTGGTAAATCACCATTCCAGATTGTATATGGCAATAGCCCGAGAAATGCTTCTGAGTTAAGGAAGCTAGACAAAGGCGAAAAGACAAGTGTTGAAGCTGAAGACTTTGCAGAACATCTAAAGAATTTGCATGAAGAGGTGAGAAAGCACATTAATAAGATGAATATTCAATACAAGGTTAAGGTAGATCAAAAGAGGAGGTATAAGGAGTTCCAGGTAGGAGATAAAGTCATGGTTCACTTGAGAAAAGAAAGGTTCCCAATTGGAACATACAATAAGTTGAAAATGAAAAAATTTGGACCATGCAAAATCCTGAAGAAGCATGATTCAGGAAATGCATATGAGGTAGAGCTGCCAAGTGGGATAAATATTTCCCTTATTTTCAACATTTCTGATTTATCAGAATATCATGAAGGTGGAATAGAGGATGGACCAATAGAAGCGCAGTGGAGTATTCCGGCATCTACTTCAATGGAGGAGATAGAAGAGATCTTGGATAACCGTGTGGGAAGAAGTACTTGGAACAAGCAATATCAAGAATATCTGGTAAAATGGAAAGAAAAGCTTGTTGAAGATTCTTCTTGGTGGTCTAAGGCAGAGTTTGACCATTTGCATTTTCCTCACACAAACATCTGAGACATGACAGGGTCACTTCTTAAATTACCCTGGGTGTCTGATGCAGGAGCATCCAGTGGTGTAAGGGCAATCTTGCATCACCCAAAAAGAAGATAATTCAGAATCATTGTAGTTGTTTTCATTTCTTTCCATAATTAGTGTTTTTGGTTCTATAATATCCAGAATAATGATGTAGGACTTTCAGTTTTTCCAAAACTGCTAAAAATAACAACCTGCCTGTTTTGGAAAGTGTACCTGTTATTTTAAAAAAGTTTGTATATGGGCACAGATTGAAGCAAAAACTTACAGAAATTTACATAATGGAAATATAAAACCTTTGGCAAAGGAATCAGGCAAAGATCATTTGTGAGCTGAAAGATATTAAAGTTTTTGTTTTCTGAAAAGCCCCTGAAATTTTTTGAAATGAGATATGAGGCACTAAAACATCCCATAACATCCCAAAAAGTTGACATAAATTCATCTATGAATTTTTGGCGTGATAGTTCACATCACGAGCTTTCTGACACTTAAAACGGTTCGTCAATCGAACACCCGGATCAAAAGTTACACTTCCCAGAAGTTGACCTACTTTTGGAGGGAGTTGCAAATTTCAAAATTTCACTGGAGGCCACCAAAAAGTGTTATTTATGACTATTTTGGGAACCCTGGGCAAAAGTAGAGTTAAGGGGGCCAGTGTAGAGTCAAGAATAGGTTGGAAAACAGAAACCTTAGTTGATTTGGGGTTATAAAAGGCTGAAGGTTCTAGAGTCTTGAGGTTGGGAAAGCTATAATGTGTTGTAGCTAGTAGGGGATTCATCCTCTGATTGTAATTGAGCTTCTGTAATGTAATGAGTTGCCCAGATCAATAAAATAAATTTCTATTTTCTGTCTTCAATTTTTGTTGTTGTGTGTTTTGTGATTTACCCCCTTCATCATCAATAGTGTTTTAAATTCCAGCATCTATCTATTTCTGAGTTTTAGACTTCTTCTGTCTCAAGCTTCTTCTAGGATGTGAGGAACAGTTGGGGCTACTTTTATGCCCCAAGGGGTTTTGGAGGATCCCCAAATCTCTGCTAGTAAGCTCAGAATCATTTTCTTCCAAGACTTCATTTGCTAGCTCATTGATTAATGCATTTGTTGTTTTACGAATAACTTCTTCAAGGAGAGTCTGGATCTTTACCTCTCCTGAGTCCTCCTTATCCTCTTGGGAATCCTAATGTACAGGAGCAACCTGTAGAGAGCTAGTTGGAAGGTGGTCCAAGGTGGAATCAATTGATATCATATCCTGATAGTTGTTCTCCTGACCAATCTGTGAAGACTCCTGCGCCACTGCACTCCTTTCCTAAGTCTAAGGGCAAAGTGGTCTAATTAGCTGTGCGGACCTTGGGTGTTCCAACTCTATTTTCCCCAATATCTCCAGGCCTTCACATGCCAAACCCACTTCTTCGAGGACTAACTCTGGTTCCTCACCTAAAACATTGCACCCATCTAAGGGAACATTGGAAACTTCTGAAGAAAAATGTTGGGAAGTCCTTTTAAACCCATTTGTGTGTCTTGATCCAAGACCAAGTCTTCACGTGGCTCATCCATATCTTCTTGGGTTGTCAAAGTCTCTGCCACCCCAGCTGGGATCTTGAAGCCCTTGAAGGGGACATCTAAATGTTCTGAGTTGACTTCCTCTAAATTGTCAATAAGAAAGCCATCACATATTTCTGAGCCTATAGAAACCTCATGTGGTTGACTTCCCAAGGGGCTAGTATCTGGATCATCTTTACTTTCCAGACATAAACAACGAGGCCTCTTAGGTTGTGCAGCGCTCCCCAAGAGTCCTAGAGGGGGGGTCAGATAATGTCTCTGTTGATCTACCAACTCCCAACATATGATTCATTCTGGCTAGGTCATCATCTCAAAGGCCTTCACATAAGAAAATTTCTTGTACCCATTGACCCACCGAAGTATTAAGAAGTATGCTCTTTGGAATGGGCTCTTCAACCTCCATGATCAGGCAAATTTTAACATTGGGCATACAGAAGCAGCAAAAGCTGATTTCAAAATCTTGTAGAAGGCCTATGGCCCTACCAATGGACTTTATCGTATTTGGGTCCCTATATTTTGCCGGCAAAAAAGGTAGCTCCAGCCACAAGGGAAGATACGGGATCGTCTCTTTCCCCACGTCAAAATTTTGCTTCTATGCTTGATAGAAAATTGCATTATTCTCAAAAATCCAGAGCTTCTTTTAGAGTACAAGATCCCTGTCTTATTCTTTCTCAAAAAGAAAGGTTAAAAACCCATTCCCAATTGAGCTAGTTTTTGAAATCACTGGCCATTGCTTTTTAGTCCACTCAAAGAGACTTTCAGAGGAGTAGTGAGGGGAAAGAATTTTACCAATCAGCGTCGCCTTGGAGAAGGAAGAGATTCTTTCCAAAAGTCCACCATTTAGAGAAATACTTAATTGCTTTTCTTGTCTCCTTATTACTTCCTTGACCACCAATTTAGGAACCCACAGCTTTCCCTTCGCTTGCAGGTTTCTAGCGCCCTTTTCCAATCCCTTTTCCAAATTCAAAGGATTCTGGAGAGGGTTCTTAAAACCAGAATTATTTCTCATCCGTCCTCTCAGTCATTTGTTGTGCTTCTTTCTCTGTTCATGGAAAGCTCTCCATTTGGGTGTCTGAAAGTTTGAAGCTTTATGCATCGACAAGCCCCTACTCAGAAAGTTATTAAATTTTTGCCACTGAGAGTTAAGGGGCTTTTTCCTGGAGGTATATCTGCCCTGCAAAAACTTGTCTCTCATGTCGCTTCTAGAGTATGAGGAGAAAGAGGCTTGGTACCCATTACTTCATTCCTTGATTGAGCCTTTGGAGAAGGATTGGAAGAATGGGAAGAGCATAAGCCTGAGAGATTGTTTGAAAAAGTAGCCATTCTATAAGAGCGCACCATTATGAGGATGCCAGATCAAATTGAATTCTTTCAAATTGTTATAGCCATATTAATTCTTCTGAATGAGGAATGCTGGTCCTAACAGGGTATCCAGTTAGGTATACTATTTAAAAGAACAACCAGAACCCAGTTGTAGTAGGTGGGTTTGTAGAACTGCAAATTGTAGAATATATCTAGATGCCTTGTCTTTAAATTAATATTAATTGACTATTATTACTTGTCTTTTTAGTGTATCAATGGCATATGTCAAGTTAAATGAAAACAACTAATTAAACCTAAATAGTGAAGTATATTTTCTATGTAAAAAATAAGGATAATATATTTTATTAATAAATAACAATATACAAAGTATTTTTACAAGAATTCAAATACTCTCAATTATTATATGGTTTTCCCCACCTTATCTTACATAAATTTATATTACTGCATATTATCACACTAATAAAGTAGTGATTTTATTAAATCTGCATTCTCTCGTAACAAAAGAAACATATAACAATTAAAATACTCTTAATTATTATATCATTTTCCTCACCTTATCTTACATAAATCTATATTATTACATATTTATCACACTAATAAAATAGTGATTTTATTAAATCTGCATTCTCTCATAACAGAAGAAACACATAACCTGGCTAATAAAAGATTGCTATTTAACATTTGTTATAACAGATACAAGCGAATCCCATTTGATTGAGCTCGCATTGTCCCAGAAATGCATGATCTTTAATTCCGCAGGTAGTGTTGCAATTGTCATCGGAGATTCATGGCCCCTTAAATGCACCGCTAAAAGCTCCGCAGAAACCCAGACCGTCTTGTAATTACGAACAAATTACAAATCAAAAACCATATTACAAATCAGTGAGTATTTCAAAAGTTTTGTTAAAAGTTTCAAGAACAACAATATATTTTCAATGGATAAAATTGAAAAGAAGAACAATAAATATTACCACGGTCAAAAGAAAAAACAAAAGGCACTGGCGCTGTGAGCAATAAAATCAGCAGAAACACATAAATGCCCTTCGCCATGTAAGCAACTACGTAATGCACTCTGAAAAAGATTTAGCGATGGTCTATTACTTATAGCCCAAGAGTTAAAGTGCCTGCGGTATACGGTGAGCGACAGCTAAGACACCACTTTTATCTTTTTATACAGGCAAAATTTCATCTTTTTTATTATTGTTATTATTGCTGCTTTTGTGTTAAATTACGCAGAATTCAGATTCCACCATCGGTAGGCTTGTATTATGTTTTATCGTTACTTGGACGAATGGTAGCATGTTGTTGTTTACATATGAAGATTCTATTGCCAGTTAGCGTGCATTTTGATTCGCAGTGTAGAATCATATGCCCGGTCATGTTTACTGTTTAAAAATGAAGATTTGATTGCTTGAAGCAAACAAAACAGTGAATTCTTAGGAAGTTCTACGAATCATTAACAGAGGAAAATATAAGACTATAGAAAGAGTTAGCGTTACTGAGATCTGCAGCTGCAACAGATTCCTCTCCTTCGTACATGCAGTTGCCACTGAATTTGCTTGGAAGAATAGCAATTTTGTATCTTTCAATTGTATGGTCGAGGTTATTGCAGGCCTTGATTTTTTTTTTTTTACGAATTAACCTGGAACTAGTAAGGTACAATTAAAGAAGTGTTAAAAATATAAACTATATTTAATCACACCATTTGTCATATAGAGTCATGTCTTATGTAAGAGACACCTGTCTATGTATAATATCTATTTAAGGGTCTTTGGATCCATATTTTAATTTATAGTAAAAGAATATTCAAGCTCTCCAATTTTAACATTTGGTATCAGAGCATACATTATTTATGTGTCTTGAAGCTGGAAAGGGAACGCTGCACTGTGTTTCATAATGCCTTCTCTCTGCATCTAAACCCTTCCTCATCATAAATCTGCAGTGGTGCTAGTAATGGCGTGGGAGATCTCCAACATCTAAACCATTGCGGGAGCGTGGAAAGCATAAAGTGTTTTGAGTTTGACAATTGCTAAGGCATTTTGAAGTTTTGATGAGGCATTTTTAGTTTGAATATTTTGGCATTGAGATTTGCTAAGATGGAGTTTTCCTTGCGTGGGAGAAAGGATGCAAAGAAGTAGCATGTAGAGGAGAAGTCAAGTCAAGAAAAGTGATTGCAGATTCATGCCTAGAGGAAGATTGTGTTTTGTTTACTATGAATCAGACACATTAAGATGTGTTGTTTAAAAGATAGAGAAATTTCATGCAACTTTTTTCTCACTACACATAACAAATCGAAATGTACTCATATTTATGAAAATCTTTATTCGTATTGTGAGATTTGTTGTTTAGCTTCATTCTCACTACACATTGCAAAGATGCAAGATCAGTTGGTAGCAATTACTAAGCTTTTTTTTAATCATCACCAACTGTGGAAGGTAGGGCCAACATTAACCAATTGTAGTTTGGCATAAATAGATTTTTTTTTGTGAGATCTAATCTTGATGAGAGCCAAGAAGAAAGAAGAAAAACAGGAGTGTGATAACTACATTGAAGAATCATATATGATAATAAAGCCTTGAAGAACATTGCTAGCATTGTGCAGAATCAAATATACAAATGTAGGTGTATCACAATTGGTGAAGATGTTTCTTTTTGTGGGAAGGTAACAAGATCAAACCATAGGCATTACTTTTTTCTATTATTACACAATAAGCATCATGTTAGCTTTTTGTTGAGGTTAATGGTAGCACCTACAAGCTTTGACTTCCTAGAAAAGCCACTAATATCTACATTGAACTTGTGAAATACTTTATGAGTGTTACCACTCAAGGTTCTAAAAGAGTGCCATTGTCATCCATAGTCAAAATTCATCTTATTGGTATGTATGAGTTTTTTTTAATAATAAATGAAAGGATAAATATTCAAAGAGATAATTGTTGAAGATAGAAGAAATAATTTAATACAAAGGAAAGAGAAGTGCATAAAGCTGCAAAAATCAATCACCATCAGGTATTACTCAAGTGGTTCTTTTGTATGGTTAAAATTCAATGCTATAATGAAATCATTTGTTTCGATGGGAAATATTGGTAAAAGAGTGCATAAAGAAAATAAAAACTTAATTTGTGAAAAGGATATTTTTGAAGAAGAACTGGTGAGAGTTAAAAAGAAAAATGAAGAATTGGAAGAAAAGTTGAAGTGGTTTGATAAACAATCTAAAATCGTTTAAAAGGAAAATAGTTCTCAAAAGAATGAAATATCAAAATTTAGAGAACAATATAATATCTCAGATCAATTACTTGTATTATACCTAAAAGAAAACATGTGTCTAAGATCTAAGCCTACATTATGTAATGCCTCATGTGATATAAATGATTTGTGCTATTCATTTGATGAATCATTTGATATATGTCATATAGCTAAAGCTTCTATAGATAAAGAGTGTAAGGCTTGAATCTACAAAGCTTCCTCTCCCTTGTACATGCAGTTGCCATTGAATCAACAAATACAGGAAGGGGTCCTTAGAGCGAGACATACCCCTAGGATATTGTTTTAATGGTCATACAATCTCTCAACATCAAAGGATAGGCAATCCTCAAAAAAATGCCTTGAAACGTGTAACAACCCTCCCCGTTGGACTTATTAGAAGTTAGATTTTTCTTTTTTACTCTTATCATGCCACATTCAATGGCTTTGGAGGGGGGTTGGTAAATAGTAAATGCAATAAAAATATCTTGGATGCCAAGAGTTGTGGCATGGAGAGGTGGGTGGAATGAAAAACACTACGGAAATATCTGGATGGCAGGGGGGCATATGAGTGAAGAAAAAGTCATCGTTGGGAAAAGGGGACTCTCTATTTTTTTGGAAGGGAAGCACCACAGTTTGAGGAGAGAGCTGGGATAAACAGAGCAATAGAAATAACCCAAGAGAGCATATCAGTTGCAATATTTGAGGTGTGGAGAGGAAGTGTTGCGATTAAGAGGTATTTACATCTAATCTTTATTTTTCTAGCATAGAGACTAAACTCCATTGCTGCAATCTTTTAACCACAGAAAAACTAAAAACCCCATCACTGCATTTCTTTTAAATAAGATTTGCCAAAACTTAGTTCAGTGCAAGATATTTGTAATCGCCAACTGGATTAACTTGAAAATTATTTTAAAGCCTTAAAACTATTATGTTTTGTGCATATCCGGCAATGATCGCAGTCCATGGGACCTCATCTATTAGAGACATTCTGTCAATTAGATTACGTGCCTTCTTTGGACTATCGTTGGCATAGGCAATGCTAGTAAAGGGAGTGGAATTTGGCTTACACCTTCCAGTTGTTTTCATTTGAAAGTTTCTGAAGTCTATTCTACAAATCCATTATGTGCATATCCTACAACTTATGTAGTCCATGAGACTGAATTCTCTAAGGCATTCTGTTAAACAAATCATGCCTTGTCTATGCCTCCACCTTTTGTATAAATGTCGACTAGAGCATTTCCAACTATTATATCTGATAAAATTCTTGCATTTATTATGCTTTCTTGGACATCCATAGCCTGTTCCATAGCTCCTATTTTGGGTAGGCAACAAAGATGCTAGCAAAGTTTTTGGGATTTGGCTTTATGCCGCTAGTTGCATTTACTTCAAAGTTTCTAAAGCCTTTTCAACAAATCCATTTTGTGTACATTGAATGAGATCACATTTCATTGAGTTAGTTTGTCAAACAGTTCACATGCCTCGTATGTGCTTCCACATTTTGTATACATGTTTACTGGGGCACTTGCAAACTACAAATTTTGACTAAAATCCTCCTTCCATTATCTTTTGATGGATATCCATACCCTGTTCCATCACTCCCATTTTGGTACGAGTCGTGAGGATTCTAGCTTAGGTTGTGCCATCTAGCTTTATAGTCTCCAGTTGTAGTGCTTTAAAGTTTCTTAAGCCCTTTGCAACCAATCCACTCTATGCATATTCTGTGAATATTTCATTGCATGGGTATACTTCTCCTTGAGGCATTCTGTTACTAGTCTATATACTTTATCTATTGGTAGGACCGTGGAAATTAGATTTATACCTATTAAAATTTCTTTCTTGAAAGTTTCTAAGCTTTTATATCCTTTGATTGTGAAATCAGCTTACACCTAAAAATACAATTGATTGAAGATATGTAAAGCCCTTTCATCAAATCAATTTTGTGAGTATCCTATGATCATTAGATGACTTCATTTTGATGCTCTTTATTCTCTTTCTTGTAGATAATTTTCATGCCTTGTGTGAAACTTACACATTCAAACTATCTTAGATTTTAAATCGATTCAAATCCTTTTGAGTATTCTACAAACATCACATTCCTAAGATGAATTATTTTGGGCACATTCTACCAAAAAGTATATGTGCCTTGTCCATGAACAATGTTAAGGGTTTAAGACATACCCTATGTTTGAATCCTACAACATTGCATTCTTGAGATCACTTTCATTCTATTGTGTTTTAGCAACACTCACATGAATAAGTCCTCTTTTTAGAATGGTAGTTTGCAGTTTGACAAACCTGACATGGGAACTAACTTAGTATTTTGATGTGATCAATTTGGGGTCACTGGAGTTATTACACAACTAACCTAACTGACAAAGGGCTATTTTCAATAGATTACACTGTCATCGAAAGTTTTGGTCTTGTAGATCATATTTTTCATATTTTCTATTTCAAATTTATACTCCAATGTTTCAGTCGATTTTGTATGCCTCGTTTAGTTAAATGAGATGGGCTTAGGTATAGGATATTGAGTCCTCGTGCATGGCCTTGAGCACTTGAAAAGGCTAAGGATGCATATGAGAAGGCCTATCCGTCTGCGAGGCGTCGAGTTATCCATCTACGGGGCATTGATTCAGGCATGTTTGAGTCTCCTCGTCGGTATGAGTAGTGTACTTGTTTCTGTGTGGTGCCAGCCCTTCAAGCATACATGATGGCTCCCCATCTAATCTACACTCTAGTTTCTAGTGCCTTGGTAGTCATGAGTAGTACCCGACCTATGGCTGGGATGAGTACCTCTATGTTATGACTTTGGCTATATGCATTGTTCTTCGTGTCTAGTCCATGATTGATGTGTCGGCAATCTTATATCCCCTTGTTGTTCTTGTATTTGGGCCTTGTGACTACCTCCGAGCATGATGGGGTGGTCTCTTATGAGTCCACATGGTTGGGAGCATTGCCACTGCCATTGGGGAGTGGTGAACAGGTTATTGGAGCACCAGATTGGAGATGTTCTCACTCTTCATTACCCTATCTGTTGTTGTACTTATTTAGTCATTGTATCTTATTCAGGGCTATGTTATTGTACTTGTATATTATACTCATGGCTATTCCATTGTTCTTGTACATTCCTTTATGTAAATTTTGTACTCTCTTGTGAGAGATAATGTAGATTATAGTAATGAGAAGAAATGTGATGTTGTTTCTTATTTGAATTATGGATTCCAGTGTGGGTATCGAATGCACTTCCACTGTGATGATTATGGATTCATGTTTTTTTTGGTATGGATTATAGGAACATTTGGGTTGGTGTTTAAAATGAATGTAGTTTTATAATGTTTTCTCTAGAGGGTGAATTAGTCCTCTTGTTTGGGTTGCGCATTTGGCCATACTTGGCCATGAATGCTGTTGATCTATCAAATCGATAACCGTATCTTATGCATGTTACCTATTTATGTCAAAAAAAATTCTTGTTCATTTTTGGCCCTTACCCATTGGGGTTCACGGGGCAGGATGTTACATCTGGTATCAGAGCCCATTTTCACACATTGGGAGCTCTGGCGTACTTGAGCCTTCTATGTTTCACTGTGTTTGGCGTGTGTGGCATGAGCTTGTTATATTATTTTTATAATCTTGATTGCTTTCATGCCTTAGCATGGCATTAGTGGGTTAAGTTACAACCCCATTCCTAGAAATCATGGAGAAAATAGCCTCCTTGGCCTTACCTTACTCGATGGGACTAGAGTGATGACCTTGGTTGAGAGTCTCCCATGGTTAAGAGTGATCACTCTCCCATGTTATAAGACAAGGGTAGGAATGTTCTACCTTATGTGTTTGCAGGTTGAAGGTAACATGGGTTGCCTAACTACCCTTGCTTAGAGGTGCTCTACTTGTGCCTTCCTTTATGTTGCTTGTGACTGGAATGACCCTAATTCATCATGAATTGCTCTTGTAATTTCTTCTTGTATTATAGATGTAAAGGATGATAGGATGTAGCTATTTATAGATGTGGATAAATTAGTTTGATTGCTCTACATGCTCTCTCGTAAGTGTTGGATGATTGCTGGTTTTTCTTATAACCTCTTAATGTGCTTGAGTTAGTACCATTTATCATCCTTGATAACATATTGAACTCATTGGAATACTAATGGTGCCTTAAACTTTTCCTTAGTAGAATTTGCATATTTGTATAATGAATGTTGGATGGCATGTAATGTCTTGACTTGAGATGAAATCTATCTTTCTCTCCTCTTCTTAGTTGTCAATAGTTGACAAGATATTAGAATAATGGCATATGGGTTTAATTAGCATGTGAAAGTTGCAATAAGTAAAAGAATTAGTGAAGACTAACTTATCTTTGTTATGGTTATGTATTGAAAGTGGTTATATGTTTATTAGTGCCTCCGTACTTAATGAGTTTACATGAGAATGGTAATTGTTTATGGATATATATTGTTGATGAAACTTTATCTCTTCTATTGCATTGTGATTTTAATGAGATCATATAGGTGAAAACTTGTACTTTAATGCAAATTGAAAATACTTAATTTAGGATAATAGGAATGTTGCGTATCTTGCTTGATGAGAAATTGCATGAAATGATTAGAGTTCCTCAAACAAAACTCATTTCATTATGTTACTAGCATCCGATTCTCTTGCGAATGAATGGTATTCTTGTGACTTGTGGCATGATGTCACATTATGTGTTATTATGAGATGTATATCATTATGTGATTATAGAAGTGACTGCATTAGTGGTTGTGAAAAAATGTTACTTATGTTTATGCATTGATATAAAAATGATAGTGATGATGCTATGCATGTTCATACACTATTGTGTTATGTTGAAAGAACTACAAAGTGAATTTATGATGTTATGGGTAAATGAGTTGCCCTTGTGAAAATAGAAAATTGGTATGGATATTTAGGAATACTTATCTTGTGTAAAGTTGCATATTTTGCATCATGTTGTATAGTCATGTGTGGGCTATGGTTATGCCTGGGTAAGAGAAAATGTGGTTGTACTCCCTGTGATGATGACATCCAGTAATGTGCTCATGTTGAGTGTTGTGATTAACTAGTGCTTGAGATATGTTCCCATGGGATGGTGATACTGTATGCCCATCCATGGAGGATATGTATGGATTATGTGTATGGGAGAAAACCATAAAATCTATGTGTTTTCGTGTTGTCACCCTATTGACTTCCAACCCAAGGGTTGTGGATAGGTCAATATGTGGAGGGTAGTAGCAGCAACAAAGTTCCTTGGGAGGGAATTGCACGGTGTACACAAAACGACGGCGCGAAATGACAGAGATCATTTCAACCTCTTGGGAAAGTACTCACTACTTCCCCTTATTAATGGACCAGATACTTGGTTCATATAGTGTCAGCCTAATCTACACAGTTCTTGAGGATGATATTAGTTTATGGTATGAGCACCTATGACATCTATGATCTTACAATGATGTGATTGTTTTAGATATGATGCCACCCCCCCACTGGTGTTCCAACACAGTGCTGGTGAGGATGCCATGTTGATGATGGTAGCGAGCTGAGCTTGAGGACATGATGCCATGTATGTAGATGTATGAAGACATAGTATATATGTTGTGTTCCTACTTGTGCTAAGAAGAGTGGTTGCTCACATAGAGTAGAGGGTTCGTTCAAGAGGGCCTCAATTCTGATCGGTTGGCATGTGAGTGGAACCTAGCCATGTGCACCTCTGGCTCAATGTGTAGCCACACATGCTTTCTCCATGGATACACACTATGCGGGTTGTTCCTATGAGTAGGACATTGCCATGCAGTATTTGGCCATTGTGTGCTTTCTCTGCTTGGCATATACCATGTATGTTTGTACTACATGAGGTATGTGACCTGGGAGTTCTGGCATAGTACCTTTCCATGTGAGGGTCACGTGAGTTGGTTGCACCCACATGAAGGATTGTTGAGACAGTCACGCTTGTTTCCCTCCTTCCTTGTGTGGTGACTAGCGATAGTCACGTAGTGTTGTAATGTGTATATTTTGAAGATTGTGAATATTATTTTCAGTTATTGGTGACTTTTACTTTGCTTGTGTGGACCAGCACTTTGGGTTATCTTGTTTGTATTGGTTTAGCCACAGATGATTTTCTTGGCATGTAACTTTTGTGGTTACATTTGATTTATTGTTGAAACTATGAACATTTTCTTATCTTATTGTTGGAATTAAGATTTATTTCTCTTTATTTACAGTCTTGGTGGCAAAACTAATTGAATTTTCTATTTTGAATACTAGTCTGGTGTTGTGATGTGATGCCTCATCAGGTATGGTGAGATCCACCTGTTTGAGTGTATACGAGGAAGTAAATGCAGGGAAACCCTTGAGGATGGGGGTATGTGTGAGATGTTCTAAGCTCTAATTCACTACCTTCCTATTGTTTGACTATGTCTTGGAGGATAAAACCCTTACACAAACAAGAGATATGTCATTGTGGCTTGTATGGAAGGGGCTCACTAGGTGGGTCAATGTCATCAAGACACATGGTTATTGGTTTTAGACTCATGGTTATAATTGGATTTGGATGGTACTATGACATCCACATGAACCACTGGTGTAGCCTTGAGATGTGAATGAGTATGTATGTATATGTATGTGGTACAATTGTCATGTATGTAGTTGCATATTACAATATAGAAGAGAATAAAATTTGCATCATTATGCCTTGAAAAGTGACAAACTATTGCATTATATGTAAAGAGATGTCATGCATGCTATGAAATCAGAGGTTGAAATTATGTATATGTGTCTATGAGTGCTCCATTTTATAGATAGCTGCATATGAAAAGTTAGAGAACTAGAAATTTTGTATATTAAAAGCATATTTTGCTACAATTTATGAGAAAATTGTGTGGTTTATGCTGGTATATATGTGCAAATTGATGGTTGTTGTTTTTCCTTAATGGATTCTGATATTATTATGATGTTGACATGATTGGTTATCATGCTGGGTTACATGCATACTGTTGCTTCAGCTATGATGTATCTTATATGCACATGTGCTTTGACGTGCGATCAGAGTGATGTAGGTATTAGGTATGGACTCCGCCTGGACTCACAGGCCTGAGCATACTCTTATTATCCCTGATGGTGGTTATTAGAGATAGTCACAGGCCTTGTTCCCTACCCTAGCCACTATACCCTACTAGTGCAGTTTTCTCATGTTGTCTTATCATCTGGTTACCTAACGATAATGTCTAGATTGCCCCTTATGGTCATTTGTAGTTTACCAGTGCGGTGGTTGAGGCTTTTCTCCTTGGTTTCTATTGATTGTTCAATGTAGTTTCCTTGGCATCATTCTTTATTTTGATTGTAGAAAATTGTTTTATGCACTAATATATATTTTGTAGGAAATGAGTGCCTTGCCTATTCCTTACCCATGTACTGGGACTAATTGTATGTGTTTGTGCATGTGATAACCTATTTTTTATAATTGTATCAAGTTTCATGGTCTAGTGTGTGCTTTTGCTACATCTTAGCATTTGCAGGCTTTCAGGAATAAGCCTAGTCCTAGGGGGTAGGATGTAACAACCCTCCCCATTGGACTTATTAGAAGTCAAATTTTATTTTTTACTCTTGTCATGCCACATTTGATGGTTTTGGAGGGGGGTTGGTAAAGAGTAAATGCAGCAAAAATATCTTGGATGGCAGGAGTCGTGGCATGGAGAGTTGGGTGGAATGATAAATGCTACAGAAATATCTAGATGGCAAGGGATTGTATGAGTGAAGAAAAAGTCATCGCTAGGCAAAGGGGACTCTCCATTTTTTGGAAGGGAAACACCATGATTTGGGGAGAGAGCTGGGAGAAACACAATGATAGAAATAACCCAGGTGAGCATATCGGTTGTAAGATTTGAGTTGTGGAGAGGGAGTGCTGCGATTAAGAGGTATTTACATCTATTCTTTGTTTTTCTACCATAGAGACTGAACTCCATTGTTGATATCTTTTAACCACAGAAAAACTAAAACCCCATCACTGCGCTTCATTTAAATAAGATTTGTCAAAACTTAGTTTAGTGCAAGATATTTGTAATCACCAACTAGATTAGCTTGAAAGTTATTTTAAAGAATTAAAACTATTCTATTTTGTGCATATCCAGCAATGATCACAGTCCATGGGACCTCATCTATTTGAGACATTTTGTCAATTAGATTACGTGCCTTCCTTGGACTACCATTGACATAGACAATGTTGGTAAAGGAAGTGGAATTTGGCTTGCACCTTCCAGTTGCTTTCATTTGAAAGTTTCTAAAGTCTATTCAGTAAATCCATTATGTGCATATCCTGGAACTTCTACAGTCCATTAGACTGAATTCTTTGAGGCATTTTGTTAAATAGATCATTCCTTGTCTATGCCTCCACCTTTTGTATACATGTCAACGAGAGCATTTCCAACTATTATATCTAATAAAATTCTTCCATCCATTCTTCTTTGTTGGACATCCATACCCTATTCCATAGCTCCCATTTTGGGCAGGCAATGAAGATGCAGGCACAGGTTTTGGGATTCGGCTTTATGTCGCCAGTTGCATTTGCTTAAAAGTTTCTAAACCCTTTTCAACAAATCCATTTTTTGTATGTCCTGCAATCATTGCATTGCATTAGATCACATTTCATTGAGTTAGGTTGTCAAATAATTCACATGCCTTGTATGCACTTCCACATTTTGTATACATGTTTATTGGGGCACTTGCAAACTACAACTTCTGACTAAAATCCCCCTTCCATTATCTTTTGATGGATGTCCATACCCTATTCCATCACTCTTATTTTGGCATGAGAAGTGAGGATGCTTGCTAAGGTTGTGGCATCTAGCTTTATAGCCGCTAGTTATAGTGGTTTAAAGTTTCTTAATCCCTTTTCAACAAATCCACTCTATGCATATTCTGTGAATATTTCATTGCTTGGGTAAACTTCTCCTTCAAGCATTTTGTTACTAGTTTGTATACTTTATCTATTGGTAAGGCTGTGGCAATTAGATTTATACCTATTTATATTTCTTGCTTGACAATTTCTAATCTTTTATATCCTTCGATTGTGTAATCGACTTACACCTACAAATGCAATTGATTGAAGATATCTAAATCCCTTTCATCAAATTAATTTCATGAGTATCCTATAATCATTAGATGACTTCATTTTGATGCTCTTTAATTGCTTTCTTGCAGATAATTTTTGTTCCTTTTGTGATACTTACACATTCAAACTATCATAGATTTCAAATGGATTCAAATCCTTTTGAATATTCTACAAACATCACATTCCTGAGATGAATTATTTTGGACACATTCTACCAAATAGTATATGTTCCTTGTCCATGAACAATGTTAAGGGTTTAAGACATACCCTATGTTTGAATCCTACAACATTGCATTCTTGAGATCACTTTCTTTCTATCGTGTTTTATCAACACGCACATGAATAAGTCCTTTTCTTTTTAGAATGGTAGTTTGCAGTTTGAGAAACCTGACATGGGAACTAGCTTAGTATTTTGATGTGATCAATTTGGAGTCACTAGAGTTATTACACAACTAACCTAACTGACAAAGGGCTATTTTCAATAGATTACACTGACATCGAATGTTTTGGTCTTGTAGATCACATTTTTCATATTTGCTATTTAAAATTTATACTTCAATGTTTCAGTTGATTTTGTATTCCTCGTTTGGTTAAATGAGATGAGCTTAGGTCTAGGATATTGAGTCCTCATTCATGTCCTTGAGCACTTGTCAAGGCCTATCTGTCTACGGGGCATCGAGTTATCCATCTATGGGGTGTTGATTCAGGCATGTTTGAGTCTCCTCATCAGTATGAGTAGTGTACTTGTTTCCATGTGGTGCCATCCTTTCAAGCACACATGATGACTCCTCATCTGATTTGCACTCTAGTTTCTAGTGCCTTGGTAGTCGTGAGTAGTACCCGACCTATGGCTTGGAAGAGTACCTCTATGTTATGATTTTGGATGTATGCATTGTTCTACAAGTCTACTCCGTGATTGATGTGAGTGTCGGCCATATTATATCCCCTTGTTGTTCTTCTATTTGGGCCTTGTGACTACCTTCAAGCATGGTGGGGTGGTCTCTTATGAGGCCGGTGAACAGGTTATTGGAGCACTAAATTGGACATGTTCTCAATCTTTGTTACCCTATCTGTTGTTGTACCTATTCAGTCATTGTATCTTATTCAAGGCTATGTTATTGTACTTGTATATTATACTCATGGCTATGCCATTGTTCTTGTATATTCCTTTATGCAAATTTTGCACTCTCTTGGGAGAAATGATTTAAATTATAGTAATTAGAAGAAATGTGATGTTTCTTATTTGAATAATGGATTCCTGTGTGGGTATCGGATTTGCTTGCACTATGATGATTATGGATTCATGTTTATTTTTTGGTATGGGTTATAGTAACATTTGGGTTGGTGTTTAAAATGAACGTAGTTTTATAATGTTTTCTCTTGAGGGTGAATTAGTCATCTCCTTTGGGTTGCGCATTCGGCCATACTTGGCCATGAATGTTGTTGATCTATTGAATCAACAACCGGGTGTGTGCAAGAAGTTGTGTCCACTTATTGGCCAAAAAGTGGAAGTGTTTTCCCTGATTTTCAGAATTTGTCACATTTGACCTAAAAATTTGAAGCACTTAACAGTGGAATCTTAGAAAAAGTCACTAAATATGAAATGTAGTACTTGGAGTCTAGTTTCCAAATATGTAGTTTATTTCAATACCCAGATGATAGAAATTGATTTTGAATAGGTGTTTCTAAAAACCACTGTTTAAAAGTCACTTTTTTTTTACTATACCATGTGCGTGTACGTCATCCATATTTTGACCTAAATAATCACATTTTTCAAAATCCTTTTGGGAAAAGATTTGTAACTCACTGAAGCACGTTTTCCATATTTTTTTGTAATTTTTTATTGAATATTTTTTTTTATTAATTTTTTATTGGCCATTTTTGGTCTTTTAAAAAATCATCGTGTACGTCACGCATAAGATAACCTAAACTTAACATTTTTTGAAATTTTTTTTTTAAATTGAAAAGAATTGTCTAAAGTACATTTTCCTACAATTTTTTTTACAAAAAAATATGTTAATAAAAAGTTATTAAAATACTAAAAAACCCTGATAATTCAAGTTAATGGACCTATTTCATCAGAAATTGATTAAAAAATAGAAAAATTAATCCAATTGTAAAAAAAATTACATATTTGGAATCTACACTATCTCATCTATAATGGGTTTTAATTTTGTCAAAATATTCTACAAAATAGACCTTTAGATATATGCCCAAAGTCACTATTTTGTTGTGACATTGACAGGGCCTTCAAGTTGCAGGTCAAACCTGGTCCAGAGGTCAGGTTCGAGTCCCCAAAGCATTTCCAAACCAGGTTACAAAGCAAAACCTGAGCTTAAAATTCAAATTTTAAATAACGGGATCCCATTTCATAAAAGGTTAATATTTTAAGCTTTATGAAACGGGATCCTGTTTTGAAAACGGGATCCCGTTTCATAAAGCTTAAAATATTAACCTTTTATGAAACTCAAAACGGGATCCCGCTTTTGGCTTGGGATTCCGAAGCAAAACGGGATCCCGTTTTGGTTAACCTGATTTCATATTTTTTTCTAACTCTGAAACTTCCACCTTAAGTGGACACAACTTCTTGCATTTACCCAACCGTATCTTGTGCATGTTACCTATTTATGTCAAAAAAAAATTCTTGTTCTCTTTTGGCCCTTTCCCTTCGAGGTTCACGGGGTGGGATGTTACAAAACATTTACATCCCCAGAACCTTGGCTATGTTTTACTTTCACTTTCATGTGATTAAGAAGTTAATTAATCATAGATTAATTATTTGACATTAAGGGAAATATCATGATAAATCATTTATTTTATGAATTATGACTAATGCTGAGAAATAGAAATAAGATTACATGTTATTTAAATTATTTAACATGATGTTTAATGATTTGTTGGTGATACACTAATCATAGTTTGTACGACTGTGAGTGTAATGAGGAAAAATATTTACCACCATCAAGATTGGAAAGAGAGTATCACCAGAGAGAAGGGGATAGATATTTGAAAAAGTATAGTTTGCCATTTGAGTTTCAAATTGAACATTATGTGAACTTTCTTGAGATGAGGTATGTGTCAATTAATTTTCCTTCTTGGGTTAATCTCATATCAACCATTATCGATTTGTTCTTATAGAAAGTTTTCCAATAACAACTTCATTGAATTCGTTGAGAGATATTCAAGGAATATTCAAGGATAAAGTTTATCTTATTTCCCTTGTCGAGCTATTCAATATACTTATATTATTTTCCTTCAAGCACTAACTTAATTTTATTGATGTCGGTCTAGGGTGGCGAGGGAGAAAAAGACCTCAATCCCTTATTCGCTTTTGTTGCATGATTAAATTCAATACACTTCTTGGGTATTGCAAAAAATGTATTACTAATAGAGTTATATTTACTATTATTTCTATATAAATAGTTATGGATAAGTGAGATGTTTGTTTTATGTCTCAAACTTATCTTTTCCATGATAATTTGGACCATGACAAACCACTACATTGATTACCTTATGCACTTCGTACTCCATGAAAGGTGGAGAATGTGGAAAGGGTGTTGTTATGATGTATTGAGTGAGTCATGAAAAGTGGTGAGCCCGATTTCTCATGCATGCTCCTCTTGGGAGCCTTAGT
Organism: Cunninghamia lanceolata; assembly: GCA_027924645.1. Lineage (NCBI taxonomy): Eukaryota > Viridiplantae > Streptophyta > Pinopsida > Cupressales > Cupressaceae > Cunninghamia > Cunninghamia lanceolata. Next base: position 1,189,710 of record BSBN01000754.1, read on the forward strand.
AGGAGTGGGAAACTTTTTTGGAAAAAAGATAGATATTTTTATTGTTTGGTCTCATTTTGAAGGAGGAGACTAAGAAAACTACTGTGGGACAACAAAGAAAGAAGAAAAACCTCATGATAGAAAGGATGGGCAATATTGGTTAAGATTCGGTATCGAGCAATACTTAGGTAATTTTGAATACCATAGTTATAGTTATAGTTGTGCTTTAAGCACAACACTTTTTCTTATACTATCAAACCCATTTTTAGATAGACTATGTTGTATGTATGATTGCCTGAGGTGGTCATTAATACATTTATTGTTCAACATATTCTATGCACCTTGAGTCATAACTTTAAGGCTTTAGTTCATTTTACAAGTTGTCTTAGTGATAGCCATCAAGACAATGGAAGTGTTTAGCAGACACTCTAAGATTCTCATTGTGAGAAAGTAAATGGTATTGATAAACCTTTGAATTTTTGTTCTTCTTTATTGCTCTCTATGTATATAAACTTGTAATGTCTATGTTTAGAACAGATTCTAACCACGTGCACTATAGAATGTTAGTAACGGTGTAGACTTATGCTACAAGGGTGGCTAACCCTCTATTATTCATAGCATGACCATACAATGGCTAAGATTTTAAGACATCCACCCTATTTGTTTCATCTTTCCCTATATATGTATTAAATCATTTAATTGTCGATAATAAGTTGTAGCTTGCATGTCTATTTTCACAATATTATGCTATTCTTGATAGTGAACAGCGAAGGTGGCCGACTGTGGATGGTACCATAGGCCAAGGTATGACATCACAGCCCCATGATTTGAAACCCTTTTGAAAGATAATGATTCTTGATTTGAAGAGATTGGTATAGACAACAACAAAATTATTATTCCTTATCAAAGTTTGATATCATACTTCATTATAAGTATACTGATTTCTTTTTCATAGTATAAAGATAAGACCACTAAAATTATTGGCAATTAAGGATGACTTGAGGTTGATAAAATAGTACTATGTATTGATATTTACTTGGTTTGTTATATAAGAGTTCTTGATATTATTTGAAGTAAGAGGGTGTTAAGCCTTTAGTCAAAATATTTATTATTGTCATATAATTGATATTCTTCTATCTTCAAATATCAATCATATAACATTGTTATGGGGTTTAAAGAAAGTAAACCTTAAACATCGTAAGAATGTTCAGTAGATGATAAGACTCTTTTCATGAATGATATAGTGAAACAAAAGGGATTGTTATCTAAGAGGATTAGATAAAGATCCTTGAACCAAGTGAATAGACTTGGGTGAACTAATAAGGTTATCATCAAATAAAAATAAACTATCCTTATGTCAAGATGAGACATCAAAATCAAATATATACCTATAAACCTTTGAAACATGGAATAGAGTGACGGGGAGTCATAGATTCCACGTTGCAGTGGCAGCAAGAAAACTTCTTCAAAAGAATGAGGACCTCTATATGAACTATCTTGGTCTTGTACTCTAGATATCGGAGTAGATAACAAAAGTTAGGAAGACTATGGGTGAGATTTAATGAGACACCCTTTAACTAGAAATAGTTAAACTATACTTACTGTAGGATGAGATAACTTCTAAGTCGAGTTAGATGTGGGTGAACAATCGACTATGTTCATTGTGAAACATCTATATATATTAAATCTTTGGCCAAAGTAATGCATCCATCTCTGCATGAATTAGTTAGTTCAGTGTGTTCCAGATGGCATAACCATCCAATAGTGTCATACATAGTTAGAGGGGATCTATAGTTGTATGACTGTGATGAGTTATGAAGGACACAACACTAGAGACTTAGATGGAAAACCTATTGGTTCTTATATCTACTCCTTTCGTGATGGGTAGGGTTACTTCTAGGAAGGAAGGTGTGTGGGGGACTATCAGTCTATGGTTGGGGGAAGAGCACTTGCGTGATGTTCTCCTTCCCAAGTAGATGACAACCCAAGACTTATCAAGACATATATCAAAACTCCAGATGCAGTATATTCTATTTATATGACTTGATAGTCAAATTATATGTAAATTTATCATTATTTCCATGAGTAGAACATTATGATTGTAAAGTAAACGAACTCACTAGCACGCTATCTTGAATATGTTGTAATTTTTTAGTTTAAAAATATTCGTAAAAGATATGCTTTTATATAATGATTATGCAAATGATTATTGTAAAGAAAATATGATTATGATGGTCATGATTATTTACTTGATAGTAAATTAGGGATGTTAATCTAGATAATATGAAATGACATGTTACATATGGTATCAAAGCTACTAGGTTCAATACATGGACCTATGAGCTTGTTGCATGAAATCTTCCTCAAACATTAACAGTTGGTAATGTTTGGATGTTCTTTTGCTAGAATGGTAAGAACAAGAATGACACCAAGGAAGAAGGTAATGGGAAATGGACATTACCTAAAGGCTATGAGGGAGCAAGCTTGAAGAATGAAAAGCCTAGGCCAAAGTGGTTACCTAAAAGGTACATGGTTATCAGATACTGAAACCTTTGCTGATGCTATTAAACACATCAAGCAAGTGAAGGACAAAGAAGTTGAGGCTATTGCTCCTACCTCTAGAAATGAATTAGTGAAACCCTCTACACCTAAGGACTTACCATTTGGAAGTGGTCCTAATGCTCCCATTATCACTCGGGAGGTCATGGATGAGTAGATGCAAGTACATCCACCTCCCAAGTCTGATTTGGTAAACCTCAAGGATGAGGATGATGTGGGAAGATCTCCCTTTCTGAAAGTGACTTACAGTTGTAAGATGTAAATATTTCTAATAAATGATGGATATTATGTGATCCATGAATACTATAATGCAATTTTGAAATTTTGGCAAAAGCTTTCCTTTCTTGTCTAGGATTGCATAAATGAGAATGGATTTACATTTATGAATGGAATCAATAGTATGAAAAACTAATTGAATTCTTAACCTATAAACTTTAGGAGAAGTAGATTGTGGCATGGTTTGGATAGGAACTAGCACTAAAGGGTAGCCAAGAGGAATGGAAACCTTCTGGCCACTCCAATTCAAAACTTGACTAGATCCTTTCTATTCTCCATGAGACGAGGGAAAGAATTGGAAATCTAGAGTAGGAGGTCAAGGGTCAGAATGGACCTAGGCAAGAAGCCTTCCACAAGGATGAAGATGAGGAACATCATGAAAACACCACCCAAAGTGGACATGGAGAGAATAACTAATAAATAAGACATGATGAGGATAAAAGGAGCCATTTAGCTCTTGAGCTATCCAGAGATATGAAAAAGGGTACTCCTCCCAAGTTTGATGGGACTGTAAGAGGGGATGCCATGAAGGCATGGCTTATAGAAATGGAGAAATATTTTGAAATAAGAAACTATTTTAAAATAACCAAATTGGTATGGAGAGCATACCAATTGGCAGGTGAAGTATCCACCTGGTGGATGAACAAGAAGATGGAACTAAGACTGAACTCCTTGAGTCTAACATGGGAAAGGTAACTTGTGGAACATTTTAGGCAAAGATGGTTGCCATAGTTGTGACAAAAGCTCATAAATTTTCAAAACCTGAGGAAAAATGACTCATCTGTGAATGAGTATTGGGAGAAATTCACCCATCTCATTAAATATGTTCACCAATATCAATATGATGAGAGATTTCTCATTTGAAAGTTCATCATGGGTTTGAATGCCCAAATTGGAGGTAAAGTTTATGTGCATGGTCCCACTAGAATGGACCAAGTATATGAGAAATCTATCAAATAACAAAAAATTAGGGCAAAGGACCTGCAAGTTGTTCGAGGGTTCTGGTTCCCCTCCATGAACAACTTGTAGTGCCCCCGCCTTGACTATTGTCCTCTTTGTCTTCTTCATTCTTCATTGGTTCACTATTCTTTTCAGTGTTATTGCTTTTTAAAATCTTGGTGTTTATCTATCCCATTTTTTTATTCGTAACCATAGTCTACCTAGGTTTTGCTTTTGATTTTTGAATTTAAAGTTCTTGGGTTTACTGCCTGGGTTGGGTAGGAAGTTGAGTGACCTTGCACATGTAAGAAGTATATCTCAAAACACGGTGCCGGCTGAGGCATTTAATCCTCATCCATGAGGAGTTATGGAGAAATGTATTGATTCTGGTGGCTTTGAATTCAGTGGGAATGGTAATTTTATTGCAGGTAAAACCTTTAAGGAGGCCCTAGACATCAATCATGCTACCCCTCTACCTGAAGATGTAAGCTTTCAGGTGCAAAAGGAGGGACAAGAGGGTGGTGGTGGTGGCAGGAGCAGCGGTGGCAAAGGGCAAGAAGGCACCGAGCAAGGTAAGAGTTATGTCTTGCATTATAAATTGGTGCTTCAGCCCAATCCTGGTATGCAATTGGTAGTAAATGCAGAAGAGAATAGGCTTAAGAATGTGTCTTTGTTCTTTGTTTGCTTGGATATGGAAAAACTTCCTATGAGGAGATTTTTTTCTAATTAGCTATTTACTGTGTGGGTAAAAAAGATGGGTGTTTCTGTCTCGTTCTGTAGAATGATTTCCAAGGGGATTTTTTTTATTATTTTGAAGAATCATACTATGCAAAAAAATATACTTGAGAGACAAATGTGGAATGTAGGGAATGCTCTATTTAAAGTATTTCAATGGTCTCCTGAGGCCTCTATGCATGACATTAAATTTTATTCTATACCACGATGACTCTTAATTAAAAATGCTCCCATTCAACTATGGGCTTTTCTTCCCAAATTGTTGGAATCATTGGGGAAAGTCTTGAAAGGGGAAGATACCAAAATGACACTGCCCCATATGGATGCTAGGGTGCTAGTGTCCCTTAAGCTAGGAGTAAGTATCCTAGACTACATTCAAGTAATTCTGGAGAATAAAAATGTTGAGTGTGCATTTGTAGGCCTTGGAGGTTTAAATTCTTATTTTTTGTGTAAATCCAATGGGCATCAAAGGAAAGATTTCCCTATCTCAAAAAAAAAAAGTAGTGACAATTGATTTGAGAGTGGTGATATTTATAAGAATAACTCTGGGTTGGGAGGAGGTGGGCATCGATCTATCCTGGCTACTGAGGCAGAAGAGCCTAATCAAGTGGTGGTCGAGCCGGTTCCATGCTCTCAGCCTTCCCAGCTAGCCCTTGGGTCTTTGGATGGGGCTCTGAGAGAAGTAAGAAATAGCTTGGAAGAGTTGGTTCTTGATGAGTTCTTACCAAATGATGCCACTATTGGTCCTCAGGTGTGGGAGAATCTTGTCCCTTCCCCTTCTCTGCTGCTACTATTCAGAAAGTGGTTTTCAGTGAGGCCAGTGAGAATGTGGTGGACACTCCTTCTCATGTTCCCCCTTTCCCCCCTGAAGCCTCTGATTCTTTAAATCCTTCTCTTCCTATCATCCCCCTCAATGATAAGAAAAAGGTTGTTTGGGATTCGGCTCTAGTTGGAGGGGTGACCCAATATCTAAAAGTCTAGTTGAGATTTCCTCTGGGGTCTCTCCCAGATTTCTAGAAAAAGGACTATCATTAAGTGATGGGGGAGCCCCTGTGGTTATCCCAGATAAAAAGAATGCATGGTAGCTTGTGATGTCAAAAATCAGAGAAGAGTTATTAGCTTAAAAAAATGCAAGATTTAGTTCAAGAGATTAGTCTTCCCTCCCAATTGGAGGATCCCATAAAAGAGAATGAAGGGGAAGAGATTGAAAGCTGCCTCAAAGGGGTTGGGGAAAGAAAAAAGAGGAAGTATGTCAAAAGGAAATTGGTAGATTCTAAAAGGGTGAAAGGGGGGAATCTCCCCAAATGCTTTGACAAAATGGGTGTCTCCAAGGAGTTTGCTCAATGACTATTGGTCTGTATCTAAATCCTACTGTCTTTAATGAAATTTATTAGCTAGAATGTAAGGGGATTAGAGTCCCCAAACAAAAAATATATTGTAAGTGATTTAGTAAACAAGAATAGGAATTTGGATTTCCTTATGTTATAGAAAATCAAAGACACCAATTTCCAATTAGATAATGTGATTAGATTCATATGGAAAGACTCCTTTAAAATGTATACTAAGCATAAGAAGGGTAAAGGAGGAATTTCTATCCTTATTAATCCATGTTGGGAGTAGTTTCTATCTCAATCAAGGTTCTCTCCCTGCAATAGGGCAGCATGGGCTTCTTTTGAAAAGAATGGTGAGAAATTTGGCATCTGCTCTTTGTATGCCTCTAATGATCATAGAGAAAGGGGCAACCTATGGGAATGGATTTCTTTGCATCTCCCTAAGATTCCATGGATAGTTGTAGGAGATTTCAATATGGTGGAAATAGAGAAGATAAGGTTGGAGGTATTAATGTAGGATGGAAAGGAAATGAGAAGTATTTTTTGATTAGTTTCAAAAAGTCTCTTAATTTGGTTGACCCTCTAGAAGGAGCCAAGAGTAAAAGCTATGGAATCTGGTTCACTTGGTGCAATGCCCAAATAGGTAATAGAAGAATTTATTGTAGGCTTGACAGAATGTATGTTAACAAAGATTTTTTTCATTTCAAGAGCCCTAAAGGTGATAATGTGGTCAAGGTATTACCAAGCTCCCTCCCTGATCACCACTCGATCTGTGTAGACATACTCCCTATTGGTCATAATTTGGAATCCAAACCCAAAGTTATGAGCCCTTTTAAACTGAATATAAGGTTGGTTGAAAATGATGACTATATGCAAGGCATTTTGTTAGTTAGAGCAATCATGAAGTCAGTCCATGCCCAGGACAATCCCATTAGTTATTAGACTAATCTTGTTAAGGCTTGTTAAGAGATTTTTCAAATTTGTAGTAAGAAATCTGTAATGGAAAGGAGGAAGGAGGAGATGGACCTCCAGAGGATGTTTTTGAAATATGAATTTAAGATACAAGAAGCCCCATTTGATAAAGAGTTAAACTTTGTATTGAATGCTACCAAGCATAATCTCAGGAAGTTTGAAACCTTTAGAGCCCAAAGTACAAAATATAGGGCTGAGTTGAATTGGATTCAAGGAGGGGACAAAGACTCCAAGAATTTTTTAATCTCTTGAAAAGCAAGTTTAGGAAAGAACACATTGAATCTATTGTGGAAGAAGGCACTAGCTATTCATGCCTAGATGACATTAAGCTTCTCTTCAAAAATTTCTATGAGAACCTCTTTAAAGCTGAAGATAATAATGTTGCATGTACAGAGGCTCAGAAGTTATGCTCCTTAATCTATCCTAGGAAAATTGATTTGGAGATGGCAGAGAATCTAAAACAAAACTTATACAAAGAAGAAATTAAATGTGCTATTTTGTCCATGAGTGATGGCAACTCACCTGGGATTTATGGGTTTCCAATAAAATTTTACAAAGCTAACATTGATTGGGTTGTTGGAAACCTGTTTGAGGTGTATCAGGAAGCTATAAGTAAAGGGTCTTTGGGCAAGGATATCAATAGAGGAATACTTAAGCTTTTTCCCAACGGGGGTGATAAATCTAATTTGAGGAACTAGAGGCCTATAACTTTGCTTAATGTTTCATATAAAATTATTGCCAAAGTGTTGGCAAGAAGACTAGTTGACATCCTACTTGCAATAATCAATTCAACCCAAACTTGTTTTATCAAAGGCAGTTACATATTAGAAAACCTCATTACATGTTGGGAAGCCACACATTGACCTAAGGAGTCAGGGTAGAATGTAGGGATCTTACTCTTAGATTTCAAAAAAGCTTATGACAAGGTAGAGTGGTCTTTTATAATTTGCATTATTAAAGCATTTGGCTTTCCAATGGAATTTTTGATAATGGTAGAAATGCTTTTTAAAGATGCTTCAGCCCAAGTTGAAGTCAATGGTGCTTTGTCCTCTTCATTCTTAATGGGGAGATCCATTAGGCAAGGTTGGCCTTTGGCTCCATCCCTATTTGTAATTGCATCTGAAACCTTGTTTTACTTGTTGAGAATTGATACTATTCTAGGAAGTTTTGAAGGTATTAGACTCCTTGATGGTAATTCCTTGCTCAATATATAGTTTGCTAATGACACTACCTTGTATCCAATATTAGAAACAAAAAATATAGATAACCTTAAGCTCAAATTGAAGGTCTTTTGTTCAGCCTCAGGAGAAAAGATTTCCTTCAATAAATCCTTCCTAATTGGTCGATTTCATTCCCCTCCTATTTGGCTTGGAATGAATGATTGGCAGTGGGGTGGACCAACAAAGATTGTGAGGTTTCTTGGTATTCCCTTTGCTCTGGATCCCTCCCTCAAGCAAATGTGGAGTTGGCTCTTTACAAAAATAGAGGTTAAATTTAAAAGCTGGAATAGGTACGCTCTTTCTCTTGTTGGTAGATTTCAAGTATGTCAGAAAATCCTTTCTACCTATACTATATATTATGCCTCTATGTGGCTATTATCTAACCTACAGATTGAAAGCATTCAGAAAGAAATCAAGTCATTCCTAATGCAGGAACACCAAGAGGATCATGATAATCCATGATTGTTTTTGTTTGTTCCATGTTTGTTCATGTTGTAATAAGGTCTTGGAAGACCATTCTCATGTTTGTAATAAGGACCATGCCCAAAAACATCTCTTGTTGATGTCATAAGGTGTAATAGACAGTCATAGCATCATGCATTGTAAGAGGAGGCAGTCATACAAAATTCATGATTGTAATCCTTGCTAAGGCATGTAAGGCAGTGTCAAGAAGTATAATGCCTAGTCCAAGGCTTATTTACATTGTAGATGTGTTTGAAGGCATTGTCAAGTCTAAACCACAACCGATGCCTATGTTAAACTTTGTAATTAGTTGCTGCAGTTAACAAACAAGGCAATTCGGTGGTTGGGGATAGTTTACTAGTCCTCCCATCAACCCAAACTACCCTCCAACTACTCCAAGACCCCGAGGCAGGCTTCATAAAACACTGCAGATGCCCATTGTGAATAGAGAAGCATTTTTGCTGAAGGAATAAACAAGTTATAACAATTTTCTGCCTGTGTATCCTATTTTTTTACTATTGATGCATGTACTTTGCCTTTGTACGGATGAGTGGTGACTAGTTGATATGACTGGATGATAGAACTATGAGTAACCTTTCAAATACATATAGATTGAAGTCTTGAAACATCCTTAGAGCATATAAATTTGCATTTTTCTGTAAAGAGGTCTGAAAAAACCCTCATCTAGGGTTTTGACAGAAAACTAGGATGTCCTCACCATTCCACTGACTCTAAAACTCTTTGAGCAATGGGATGGATTCATTACTATTTGTTTTGATGTTTTTCAAAAGCATTTTGGGTCGGAGTTTGTGTTTGGTGGAGTTTTCTTGGTGAGACCTAGCAAGATCATGTGCTAGGCTACTGTGAAGAAGAACAATCTAAGTCAAATTTTCTATAGTGGTGGTGGGGTCTCAAAACCTAAAGAAGTCTTGGTTTGGGCATGAGATTAAGGTGTCCAAATGGTTGGTTGAGTTCTGTGAGTCTCTGAAATGGTGGTTTCTTCACAAATTTGGCCTATTTGGGGCTCTAGGTCACTAGGAGGTTGGACTATACAGTCCAAAACAACCCATACCCATTTTGAAATATATCATGGGGAATTAAGGGGTATCTATAGATTGTCTAAGATCTAAGTTTTCTGGCCTGTGTCAAAAGATATTGCTGATTGTCTCTGTTTGGAGGGCTACAAGGGATTTAGAGGCCTAAAGAAGGAAGTACCAAAACCAAGTTTGTTCTACCTTTGCCAATGGTTTAGATGGGTCCCATGGCATGCCAAATCAACCTTTCCATGATGATTTTAGAGTCACTAACTTATGTTCCCACTTGTGCAAGTTGACCTTTGAATTTGGGTTTTAGAGTGTAATGAAAACCTTGTCTATTTGTGAAATCCTCTACCTATCCTAGTGCATCTAGATCATAGTGGTATCAGGGCCATAAAAGGTTCTATTATTGGTTGTGTAAGGCCTAGTATATGTTAGCAGAGGAGAGTGAAGGAGAGGCTAGCAACATGCCTCCAAAAGGGATGACCACTAAAGTGGTTAAGAAGTTCAAGGAGATGGAAGAAAAGATCAAAAGTGGAGTCAATGAAGCACTCCAAGTAGAGTTGAAGGCATTGAGGATAGGGAAGAGGATAGATGAAGTTTTTGATGAAGAAGAAGAAGAAAAAGAGGAGGAAGAAGAAGATCAAGAAAATGTAGAGGTACCTACAGATCAAAAACATTTCCTTGAAGCTATCAAAGCAATTGGCAAAGATTCTTCAGAGGCTTGGATGGAGATTTTGATGTTTAGTGGCAAGATGAATACTGATGAAGTCATGGAGTAGATTGAGGCCCTAAATAACTAATTTGAATACAAATAAGTTCATGAGAACAAGAGGGTGAAGTTTGCAAAAACTAAACTCAAAGGTGCTGCCCTTACATGGTGGAATAGCAAAATGTTGGAGAGGATCAAGTCCCAATTCCTTCCATTAGACTATAAGGTGCAGATATACAAGGAGATGAAAAATCTCAAGCAAAGAGATTTGGATGTGGCCACCTACACCAAGGAGTTTCACAAGTTCTCTCTTCATTGTGGATACATGGAGGATGAAAAAGGTAATTGGCAAGGTATCTAAATGGTTTGAGGTTTAATATCCAAGATGAAATTAGTCTATTAACCCCTGAAACTGTAGATAAATGCTTTCAAGTGGCATTAAGGGCTGAAGAGAAGTTGAAGAGGAAGGGTGAGCAGCAAAATAGAGGCAGAAATCAGTCCCAAAGGAGTCAAGGGGAATCTAGTTCCCAAGAACAAAGTGGAGAATCAGGTTCTAGAGGAGGCTTTAGGGGAAGGAGACCCAATGGAAGGGGTAGATTTGGTGGACTAGGAAGAGGTCCTAATGCTTCATAGGAAGGTGCTACAATTGTAACCAAGTGGGACATCTAGCCTTCAAATGTCTTGAAAAGCAAGCCTCAAGCTCTCACGGAGGAGAGAGAAGGAACTAATTGATCTAAGAGGAAGATTGCCAAAGTGTTAACTCACCAATTGGAAGTGCAGCCCCAGTCCATGAAGGAGAAAATTTGATGATGAGGAGAACCATTTTGAAGGTACCTCAAACTCAAGAACCCCCTCAAAGGAAGACATTGTTCCAGACAACATGCAAGGCCTATGCTAAGATTTCCAAGGTAATTGTTAATTCAGGCTCAACTAAAAATTTGGTTTCTATTGAAATGGTAGACAAGTTGAAATTGAAAAGACTTCCTCATGTTAGTCCTTATAAAGTATCATTGTTGAATAAGGGACAACAAGTTTTGGTAGATGAACAATCATGGGTAGAGTTTGAGATAGGGGAATATAAGGAGAAGATTTTGTGTGATATAATTCCCATGGATGCTTGTCATTTTCTGTTAGGATTTCCATGGAAATATGATGTTCAATCACAACATGATGGTAAAATTAATTCTTTCATCATAACCAAGAATCGTAAGAAGTATAGAATGGATCCGTTGCTGGATGAGAATGTAGAGAAGAGTGTTGGGTCAAGTGTCATGATTGTGAGTGGTAAAGAGTTTCTAGACACCCTTAAGGAGGAAGGAACCCAAGGGTATGCTCTAATTTTGAAGCCCAAAAATAGTCCTAATTTGCATGATCCTAGTGAGGAAGAAGTTCCTAAGGAGGTGCAGCAATTGTTAGAGAAGTATAAGATGATTATGGTAGAAGAAATGCCTAATGAGTTGCCACCTATTAGGGACATAAGCCATCAAATTGACTTCATACTAGGATCTACTTATCCAAACAAAGCATCCTACAAGATGACACCTTCTCAAAATGAAGAGATTGCCAAGCAAGTGCAAGAATTGTTGGATAAGGGATTGGTAAGAAAGAGCCTTAGCCCATGTGCTGTCCCAATAGTCCTAGCCCCTAAAAAGGATGATAAATGGAGGTTGTGTATGGATTCTAGAGCCATTAACAAGATTACTATAAGATATAGGTTCCCTATGCCAAGGATTGAGGACCTAATGGACTGTTTGGGAGGGGCTAGATATGTTTCTAAGATTGATCTTAAGAGTGGGTATCATCAAATTAGGATAAAGTAAGGGGATGAATGGAAGACAACATTCAAAACAAATGAGGGTCTTTATGAGTGGTTGGTGATGCCATTTGGTCTATCTAATGCCCCAAGTACTTTTATGCATCTCATGAATGAAGTGTTGAAGGATTTCATTGGCAAATTTGTTGTGCTGTACCTTGATGACATTCTTGTTTTCAGCAGGACTAAGGAAGAGCATTTGCAACATTTGGATCAAGTTTTGAAGAAGTTACATGATGAACAATTGATGATCAACATGGAAAAGAGTGTCTTCATGAAGGAAGAACTCACCTATATTGGTTTTGTCATTTCCCAAGGTAGTTTGAAGATGGATCCAACAAAGGTAGAGGCCATTTTGTCATGGCCAACTCCAAAAACAGCAGGTGATGTAAAAAGTTTTCATGGTTTGGCAACATTTTATAGGAATTTCATAAGAGGTTTTAGTCATATTTGTGCACCAATTTTGGATACCATCAAAGGGGGTTAGAAATGTAAGTTTTTTTGGACAAAGGAAGCTAATGATTCTCTTGAAATTCTGAAACAAAAAGTAGCACAAAAACCCATTCTTGTTTTGCCCAACTTTAACAAGTTGTTTGTGGTGGAATGTGATGCTAGTAACCTTGCTATAGGGGCTGTCCTAAGTCAAGAAGGTAGGCCAGTTGCTTTCTTTAGTGAAAAATTGAATGATGCTAAGAGAAAGTACTCTACTTATGACTTGGAATTGTATGCAATGGTGTAAGCTTTGAAAAAATGGAGGCACTATCTTTTGCCTAAAGAGTTTATTGTTTATACTGACAACCATGCACTTAGTTTTCTGAATTCATAAGAGAAACTCAACCATAGGCATATGAAATGGGTTGAACAACTCCAAGCATATACTTTTTCAATCAAACACAAGAAGGGGCAGGCCAACAAAGTGGCAGATGCATTGAGTAGAAGGGTGTGTATGGTTCAAGAAATTTAGTTGTAAAGTGTAGGGCTTGATGCTCTCAAACATATGTATCAAGATGATGAAGATTTAAAGGAGGTATATGAAGTTTATTCACAGTTTTCAGACTCTTATCATTCTGATTTTTCTAAGTTTTTGTTGCAGCAGGGGTTGTTGTTTAAAGGCAGCCAATTATGTGTTCCTAGGTGTTCCATGAGGGAGAACATCATAAAGGAAAAACATTGTGGTGGACTAGGAGGTCACTTTGGGTTGGATAAAACATTGGATCAAGTGAAGAGGTTTTATTTTTGGCCTAAAATGCAATTAGATATCAGAAAATTTGTTGAATGTTGTAGTATTTGTCAAAGGGCAAAGGGTACTTCATCTAATGCTAGTCTATATCAGCCACTTCCTATTCCTAATAGGCCATGGGAAAGTATCAGCATAGATTTTGTCTTGGGTCTCCCTAGGACTCAAAGAGGTTTTGATAGCATATTTGTTGTGGTGGATAGATTTAGTAAGATGGCTCATTTCTTGCCATGTAAATGCACTAATGATACTTCACACATTGCTAATTTGTTCTTCAAAGAAATTGTTAGAATCCATGGTTTGCCTCTTAACATTATGACTAACAGGGATCCAAAGTTTGTAGGCCACTTTTGGCATACCTTGTGGAAGAAGTTGGGCACTTAGTTGTCATTCACTTCAGCCTATCACCCTCAAACCGATGGCCAAACTGAGGTGGTGAATAGGTCTTTGGGAAATCTCCTTAGATGTCTTACAAGCAGCATGGAGAGGCATGGGATATGATCATCCCTCAAGTTGAGTTTGTTTATAATGATTCCACCAATAGAAGTACAAGAAGGAGTCCATTTGAGGTTGTCTATGGTGTTCACCCAAGAGGTATTCTTGAATTGAGAGATCTCCATGGATTGGAGAGGAAAAGTGCTCAAGGTGAAGACTTTGCATTGGCCATGAAGGACATCCATGATAATGTAAGAGAAACTCTTTGAAGGAACAATGAGAAGTACAAGGAGAAATCCAATAAGAGAAGGAGAGATATGTAATACAAGGTTGGGGATTTGGTCATGGCACATTTGAAGGAGAGACTTCCAAAAGGGTAGCCAACCAAACTCCTCATGAAGAAGATAGGTCCATGCCGGATTGTGCACAAGTTTGGGTCCAATGCCTATGAGATTGAGATTCCTCAAGGCTTGGAAATTTCTCTCATCTTCAATGTTGCTGACTTGTTTCCATACAAGGGTGATAAAGTTGCAGGTCTTGATGCAGCCCAAGAAGATGAAGAATGGATAAAAGAACTACCTCCCAACCAACCATTGAAGTTGGAATGCATTCTTGACACCAAGGTCATCAAAAGGACTAGGAAGAAGTTCTACAAAGAGTTCCTTGTCAAATGGAGTGGCTTACCCATCGAAGATGCCACTTGGATGAATGAAGAAGACATCTTGAAGCATGGTGTCATAGTTGCTGATCTGCTTCCTCAAGAGACTTGAGTTCTCTTTCAACCTCGGGAGTATGGTGCAGGAGCCCCAAGAGGGTCATGAAGATCCATGATTGTTTTTGTTTCTTCCATGTTTGTTCATGTTGTAATAAGGTCTTGGAAGACCATTCTCATGTTTGTAATAAGGACCATGTCCAAAAACATCTCTTGTTGATGTCATAAGGTGTAATAGATAGTCATAGCATCATGCATTATAAGAGGAGGCAGTCATACAAAATTCATGATTGTAAGCCTTGCTAAGGCATGTAAGGCAGTGTCAAGAAGTCTAATACCTAGTCCAAGGCTTATTTACATTGTAGAGGTGTTTGAAGGCATTGTCAAGTCTAAACCACAACCGATGCCTATGTTAAACTTTGTAATTAGTTGCTACAGTTAACAAACAGGGCAATTCGGTGGTTGGGGACAGTTTGGGGATAGTTTACCAGTCCTCCCATCAACCCAACTACCCTCCAACCACTGCAAGACCCTGAGGCAGGCTTCATAAAACACTGTAGATGCCCATTGTGAATAGAGAAGCATTTTTGCTGAGGGAATAAACAAGTTATAACAATTTTTTGCCTGTGTATCCTATTTTTTAACTATTGCTGCACGTACTCTGCCTTTGTACAGATGAGTGGTGACTGGTTGATATGATTGTATGATAGCACTATGAGTAACCTTTCAAATGCATATAGATTGAATTCTTGAAAGATCTTTAGAGCATATAAATTCACATTTTTCTGTAAAGAGGTCTAAAAAACCCTCATCTAGGGTTCTGACAGAAAACTAGGATGTCCTCGCCATTCCACTGACTCCAAAACTCTTTGAGTAGTGGGATAGATTCATTAATGTTTGTTTTGATGTTTTTCAAAAGCATTTTGGGCAGGAGTCTGTGTTTGGTGGAGTTTTCTTGGTGAGACCTAGCAAGATCATGTGTTAGGCTAATGTGAAGAACAGTCTAAGTCAAATTTACTACATTGGTGGTGGGGTCTCAAAACCTAAAGAAGTCTTGGTTTGGGCATGAGATTGAGGTGTCTAAATGGTTGGTTGAGTTCTGTGAGTCTCTGAAAGGGTGGTTGCTTCACAAATTTGGCCTAATTAGGGCTCTAGGTCACTAGGAGGGGTTATAGGTTGGACTATACTGTCCAAAACAACTCATAGCCATTTTGAAATATGTCGTGGGGAATCCAAATGGGTATCTCTAGATTGTCAAAGATCTAAGTTTCCTGGCCTGTGTCAAAAGATATTGCTGACTGACTCTGTTTGGAGGTCTATAAGGGATTTAGAGGCCTAAAGAAGGAAGTACCAAAACCAAGTTTGTTCTGCCTTTGCCAATGGTTTGGATGGGTCCCATGTCATGCCAAATCAACCTTTCCATGATGATTTTAGAGCCATTAACTGTTGTTCCCACTTTTGCAAGTTGACCTTTGAATTTGGGTTTAGAGTGTAATGAAAACCTTGTCTATTTGTGAAATCCTCTATCTATCCTAGTGCCTCTACATCAATTCCTATGGTCATATGGTAAAGGGCATGGTAAAAAACCTTATGTAAAGTGGAATTGGTGCTACTCTAGCAGAGATCATGGTGGATTAGGGTTGAAAGACTTGAAAACGCATGGGATTGCATTAGTGGCAAAGTGGATTATAAACTCCTTGGAAGACTCTGAGCCTTGGAAAGTACTTATGAGGAATAATATTAAACTAGCTTGTCCTAAAGATGCCCTGACTTGGAAAAATTTGCATCCTTTAGACCTTCTGTTTGGGAATTTCAGAGTGAAGCCTTTTGGCTCAGTTGTGTTTGCCTCCATTTGGAAGGCTTTAGAATTCTATAGACATCTAGTTGTTGTTCTTGATAGTGACAAAGCTTTGATGCAGTGGTGTTTTCATAATTCTATATGGTGGACACTAAAATATAAGGAGAAACACCTAGCTATTATCCAAGTTTGTTTTGGGCATAAGTGGCACAAATTGGGCCTGGTCTCTTTCAAAGAATTATTTTGGCTTGTTGGCATGAAAAGTTGGGATAGTTGAAAGGTGAATTTGGACTGAAAGACTCTTAGAAGAGAACTTATTCTATGTTGGTATTTGCTTGCTCAGTCATTCCTGCCCAACCAAGTTTCTTATGTGTATAGGAATGGGTGAACAGGCTTAGGTGGAAAGATGGAGGCATTTTGATAGGTTGTGTTGCTAAGAGGATCTATAAGTTACTTGGTGACTCTAATGAGATATTTGAACATTGTACAAAGGCATGGGGCTGTGATCTTAGTGTTAGTGATTTTAGTGTTTTCTTTAGGTCATTTTGGTCTAAGCATTTGGAAACAAAATAGGGTTGTTTTAGATGGCTGTTACGATTGAAAAAATTACCAATTGGTTTTAATAGTTATCTTTGTAGGCTTTGCAATGTCAATGAATGTTGTAATCATATTTTCCTTGATTGTCCATTTGCATATCAGGTTTGGAATATGTTTCTTAGTAGTCTTTCTAATTGGTCTTTATCTAATTCTAAATGTAAAGGAATTATATTTGGTCATTTATGTGGTCTTAAAGCTAAACATAAAGTTTTTTTATTAGTTCTAACAACTGAAATCTTGTGGATACTGTGGAAAAAGAGGAATGAGGATCAATTTCAAGGCAAGCCTAGAACTCTTGCTGGGTCCAATTGTAGACTCACACACATTGATACTTACTTGTAGGTAGTTGTTTCAGTGAAGGATCAGTTGGTCAATCTATCTATGATGGTAGATAAAGGTTTCTCCTCATCACAAGTCTCTAAACCATCTCTCTGTGAAATGAAGCAACTAGACATTGACAGAGCTAGACAATCCTTTGATTCTAGGCTGGAAGATTTGTTACTACAGTTCAAAAATTTGCATCTGTTTGAAGCACGTAATTTTGTTAACTCTCGGGAGATGTTGCTTCAGGAATCCATCATACTACAAGATGTTCCCAGTGCATTTGATGAAGCCAAAATATATATGGATAGCACTGGACTGGGTCATGCTACTCTTGAACTAAATTGTGTTGTTATAGAAAGTGGTATTACATGTGTTGAACCAGTTTCTTGCCTTGCAAAAGTTTAGTGCCAACAGAATTAGTTCTAATTTTGTGATGGAATAGCATTTAGATCTCCTTAAGCAAAGGCAGGGCATATGATACCAATTTTGTAAGATGTAACTTTGTTTATATTGCTAGTGACTGTAAGACTTTAATCCTAGAAAAGTGGCCATCTTGGCCACATCAGTTGTAATGACACATATATTTTTTGGTAATATGAATAGACTATCATTAATCCAAAAAAAAATCTATCAAATAGGAACAAAAGTTGAAATCCATATCTGCATACCAGGAAAAGAACCATAAAAAGTTCATTTGGTCACAATCCTGCTAGTCATTTAAGAAAAAGGGCAATAAACAAGATTTTGAGAAGAAAGGTGACAAAGGATTCAAGGGTAATCAGAATGAATCCAAGGGTGATAAGAAAAACAATAATAACTCTGAGAAAAATGGAGATAATTCAAGAAAGGCTTATCAAAGATGAGGACTTGTAGGAGGGTGTTACTCATGTGGTGGTGACCATTATGCCAATTAGTGTCCTAATAAGACATAAGAGACTTAGCCATGAGGAAAACCTTTACCCTCACAATAGGTAGACTTCCAGCAAAAGATACATGTAGCATTGGATAATTGAAAAGAGAAGCATCAAATTACTCCAATTGAAACCACATGTATTTTATCTAGTATTTCAATTTCAATTTTGATAGACACTGGTGCTACAGAATGTTTTATTTCTCCAAAAATTTTAAATAAGATTACTAGAAAAGATGGTTACATGGAAAATACCTGGTTAGCTGAATATGCTAACTAGATAAGGGCTTAGGTAGAGCAATGTTTGTTTGAGGCCAAGGCTGAACTCTCAAGTTTCTTCACTGAAGTGAACCTTTATGTAGCCCCACTAGGCTCATATGATGTCATCCTTGGAATAAATTAGTTATGGAGACATAGAGCTAAGGTGGATTATTTTTCTAAAACAATAGAATGTTTAGATGACCTTAGAAATAAATTTTTTCTACAAGGAACTACTAGAGAAGTTAAACTAAGGCAAATATTTGCCCTATAGATGAAGAGAGCCCACAGAAAAGAGTGTCAACTCTTTGCTATTAAAATGGAGAAAATAAATAATCATAAAGAATTTATTTTCTAAGATGATTTGATGTATTATTAATCTCAAAAATTCCAAGGAGTTGAAGAAAGAGAATCCATAGATCAAGAGAGATCAAATATGGATAGGTACCCCTTTTTTCAAGATTTTGAGGATGTATTCCCAGATGAACTATCAAGATTACCTCCTAAGAGAGCTCTTGATTTTTCAATAGATATAATTCTAAGATTGAAACCTATATCTAAATCTCCTTATAGAATGACCACAATAGAGTTAATGGAGCTAACTTGGCTCAGCTATAGGAACTACTTGAAAAAGGATTGATAAGACCCAGTTTTTCACCCTGTGGAGCAGCAACAATTTTTTTTTAAAGAAACATGGTAATTTGTGACTATGCATAGATTATTATATTCTAAATAAGACAATGATAAAGAAAAAGTATCCATTGCCTCACATTGATGATCTCTTTAATAAAATGTGAGGGGCAATTGTGTTTTCAAAGATTGTTCTTCAATTAGGATACCATCAATTGAGGCTAAAGGATGGTGATATTTATAAGACAACCTTTAGAATGAGGTATGAGCACTATGAGTTCATTGTCCTACCCTTTGGATTAAAGAATTCACCTGCAACATTCATGAACTTAATGAGCACTGGTGTGTTCAAAGATTGTTTGGACAAGTTTGTCCTTGTTTTTCTTGATGATATTTTGATTTACTCCAAAAATGAGGAGGAACACCTCCAACATTTATGGATTGTCCTCCAGCAATTAAGAGAGCATAAACTGTTGAACACCCAGAACATTGAGAGGGGGGGATGAATCAGTATTCTCTTGAACCATTCACTTATTAAACCATTAATCCATTTGCCCATTCAACAACAGTAAAAAAAATTAAGCATATAATGAACAACCATAAAACATAACACAGACACCAGGATTTTTATGTGGAAAACCCAAAATGGGAAAAACCACGGTGAGTGATACCTCAAAAAATATTATGTAGTAACAATACTAAATTACAAAGAGGTTGACTACCTAAGGGCTCACTGCCCTAAGGACTCACTATCCAAAAGGATGCTCACTGCATATAGGCTCACTTCCATAAGAAAAGAAAGAGAAAGAAGGGTGGCTTACTGCCAAAATGAACTTCTACACTTGTCACCCTTATAAAACCATAGAACTTCACATGTCACACACATTCGTACACTCATATTCACACACTTCACTTCCAAATATCAAAATAGATCATGTATATATCCACAACACTTGCAATCTTCAAATTAGGTCAGCCTACAAAGATGAAGCATGTAGTTATGCCTTGTGTAGCTTGTCGGCCTAATCCTTTCACCAAAATACTTTGCAAACCAATTCAACACTTGAAACACATTCATACATGTCAGCTTCAACTATAGAACCACTTAGGATATGATTCCAATCAATAGATTTTATGACACACAGATCAAAGTATCAGGTCGGCCTCATACACAAACTATCACAGGTTCATTCTAATTGTCAGAACACAACTTTCAATGTGGACCACAAAACTCACTCAAAATCATAGTTAAGACTCTTTATACATCCCTAAGCTTACACTAGTGCAAAAACAACAATATATGACTGAAAAAACTACTAAAACTTCTTATAAATGACCAAACATGGTCACGTGACCATTAGTCATTTATTGCCAGTCATTTATAACATGACCAAATTGATGACTAAACCATTTTTAGTCATTTATTGGTTGTTTTGATTGATCTATTTGGTAGTATACTTAGTCTTTGATTTAGTCATTGATTGTTGTAATCTGGTCACTTATTTAGTCATTTTTATTCACTGATATATTTAGTCGTTAATTTAGTCATTGATTGTTGTTAACTGGTCACTTATTTAGTCATTTTTATTCACTGATTTCTATCTAATTGTAGTGTATTTAGTCATTAATTTTAATCATTATTTTAATCAATTTGGTAATATATTTAGTCATTTTTATTCACTTATTTAACACTGGTCATATATTTAGTCATATTTATTCACTATTCACTTATTTTTGTCAATTGGTAGCATATTTACTCAATTTAATTACTAATTGATGTCAATTAGTAGTATATTTAGTCATTTTAATTGACTGATATTTGAGGATTTAAATATAAAACACAGAAATACACATCCATCATCAATTGCATACAATATAAAGACAACCATTGAGAAGGAAAAATCGCTGAACTATATTAAAAAAAAGGTGCTCTTATAGCTTGCACAAGTCTGAAATATCTATCTTTCTTGAAAATGCTTAGAAATAGAGTATTATAATGTTTATTTTCAGTCACAAGACTGAAAGTCTAAGTTACAATGCACATAAATGACAAGAAAGCTGAAACTTCTCCAAGTTTACAATGCTTTGCCAAAAAGTGAATTGTCAGTAACTGATTCTCAACCATCCTAACTACTGCCATAGGTCATCTAATCTATCCCATCAGTCTAGCACTTGTCCTTCTTGACTGCAACCAAGGGGTATGTTACTTGTTACCTTTAAAATATTTACATTTGCATCTCATGTTCCTTTCAATTTGACCCCATGTAAAATACCTCTCAGGACTGATTTCTAAATCTTTCTTCTTTTGTTTTGTTAGCACTATTCTTGTTACAGTAGATACTCCATCCACAAATTTGTTTGGAATATAACATTGGTATTGTTAAACATGTCTTCCTTTAGAGAAACAATGATAAACTATGCATTGCAGCATCACAAGTGAGTATCTAGAAAAAAAGCCAAGACAACAATTGAATATATAATCTTATCTTTCGCATTAACAAGAAAATGCATATACATGAGAATAAGGGAATGAGCCTTTATCATTCTTCAAATTTTTTGTGTGTGACTGAGGTTGGTAGCAGAATCAACCTGCAAAGATTCAACCTACATTATTAAAGACATAGTTGTTTAATGGATAACAAACTATTTAAATCACCATTCATCATCTCTATAAAGTATTTTAAAATTTTCTAATTCCTAGCCAACCATGAGAATTTCAAGTTGCATTTACTGAGCAGAAACCAAGCCTAGGATATGAATAAATATTTTTTATAGTTTCAGTCTAGAATTTCCTCTTGGTATGGAGCTCAATCACTGCATTGTCAATAAAAATACAATTTTTTTGCCCACACACTTTTTGTATCCTCCCTATGCAATGAGGAGAGAAATATGAACAACACTGACAAGTATGAAGCACAACAACATTGAGTTGGAAACGCGCCAGTTGATAAAAGAAAACTTGAGAAGTATCATGTAGATACTAGATAAGAAAAACTTGGCATTTGTACAAAATATTTGTAGTATTATTGTCTACAAAACTTGGATAAGGTGCATAGAATAACTGTCCACTACTACATCTTTGCTACAATCATAATAGGCCTTTGTTTCTGTGATAAATGGAACAAGAAATTATGTTATTTGTCTGTAATCAAAACATTGACTAAGCATAGATAGATATCCTAAGAATCATAAATCAATCCAAGACACCACAAGACCTCTATCACATGAATATTGACAAATTCACTCAACCTTCAAGTGTTAATGATCTCAGTTAGAGCATACTACTATCCAAAGCAAAACACACTCCAAGAACACAGTAATATTTAAATTTAATGTTTCCTTAATAGATATATTTGTGAGCCTAAAAGTCATCATATTCCCCAAACAAAGAAGGAATAGGAACATACCCAACACCAAATCTGGCTACTTTACCTGCATCAATGGTTGAAAAAATATTTAGTGTAATGAATATGTCCCATAAAATAATTTGCAAAAAAACATATTAAGGAGGAAAAGTAGGTTGGATTTTATCACAATAACCCAGTTTGTAAGATTCTTCTTTTAAGTAAACTCACCATAAAATTGAATGAAAGTTGAAGGAATAAAAAAGTTCACCACCATCATGATGATCCAAATGAGGCTCTTTAAGGGCCACCATCTTGAATGCCATGAATCATGTGGTTCGTATATTTTTGTAGATCCTACTATTGTGAGAAACATGGTGAAATAAAATATCTAAGCTGATGTTAAGGTGTACCAAGGATATTTGTTGCAAGTCGCAACAACTGGAGCCTTACTTATGGAAGTCTTTGGAATTTGATTATGGCCATGGCTATCCATGTTTAATGGGCTATGGAAATTTTATGTATAGCCTATAGGTTAAAAGTACAAAGTAGTGCAACACTTTTATAAAGGAAATGACCAACACTGATCCAACTTTTAAACTTGAATCACTAAAAAGTGACATATATGTTTTGAATTTTGAAATGATGTAAAGTAATAAAATATTTATTTTTTAGTATATTTTATGTTTGTATTTTTTGAAAAAATAAAAAAAATATTTAAATATAGTTTTTAATAAATTGACACTATAATTTAGTTGTTGATAAAATGTTGAAAAATGAAGTTACATGAGACGTCAATCTTTATATAGTAATTTTTTTTTCTTCAATTTATTTATGTGTATTTATAACTTCAAACTTTAATGCATGGATATATTTTTTCTAATTTTGATAAATATATATTTTTAAATAAATACTAAAATGTGTGTGTATTAAAATGTAGTTGTTTCCATTCAATGTCAACTTTCATATTAACTATTTATCTAAAATAGAAAAAAAATTATACCATCTTGTTATAGATTCTTTTATCTAGAGCATCATATTTTAAAAAAAAAATTAATAAGTTTTACTATTTTTCCTTGACATGGTAATCGACCTAATGTTTTCTACTAATAACTTAATTTTAGTAAAAAAAATGAAAATATTAAAATATATATATTTTTGAAAACTAAACTTATAGATCTACAAAAGGGTATGTTTTTATTTTTTTTTAAATGTTCTTTACATGAGTAGAAGTTGTTGAAATTTTAAGTTTTTCAAATAATTTTATTTTTTTGGTAAATTGGCCTCATTATGATGCTACATATGTATTTAGCCAAGAATTTTAGTTGGAAAAGTTGTGGACATATCTAAATTAGCTAGAATGAATCTTACAAGATCATATGTTTGACCAAAATTGATTTTTAGTTAGAAATACTTAAATTCACTTGTGTTGATAAGTTGGCTGAAAGTGTGACATAACTTTGTGACTTGTCACTGCTATATGAAACTGGGGCTGAGATTTCACTAGAATATTTAAATTAGAACTGTTACTATCAATTGTTTTCACAAGCCAAAGACAATGGATACAAAGCATCATAGGCTCACGTGAAGTACACCTTCTGTACCCAAGCAGTCATGAACACCTTGACAACCTTTCAAATCTGCAAATACAAATATATAATAAGACTAAAATATTGCCAAACGAAACCATGGAAGATGATTTAAAATTCAACTTACAAGATTAGTGTCATCTCAAGGATTTCAATAAAGTCCATAAAACATGTAATTATAAGAGAAGAATGAACATCGTCCTAATTATGAAAGGCCATCAAGGACTAGCTTACCTAAACTGACTTCAAACTAGACAATTACTTGAAATGTGGAAGCATAGACAAAGCAAGCAAACTATTTCAAAAAATACCTTAGAGAAATGTGATATTTTGTTTTATAGTTTAACTATGATACCGCACTATTTTGACTTGATCCTTGTAGTGATGTGGGAAAAGTATTTGATTTACCGCTATACCGCACATTTATTGTTTGGCCTTTATGGTAATGTAGGATGTTACCGCTACACCACACCATGTCTTCTTGGCTCTTGTGATAATGCAGGAGGCTCTACCGTGATACCAGACTAGCTCTAGGGACCTCTTGCAATGATGCAGTGAGAGGACCAGTTTAAAGAGGCACTTCAAATTCTATTTAACACACACAACTCCCTTGAGGATTACTCTTTATAGCTTCAATTGTTGTAGACCTGCATTCTCAAGAACGCTCTTTCACCAAGGGAAAATGTTTTCTCTTCCATTACTCACAAGCATTACATTTGTAACATGCACAATTCTTCATAATAAGCTTATTTACATGCATGTCAAGCACGAAAGTTTGGTGAACATGGGAGCATGGAACAAGGTATGGACATCCATCAAAGCATAACGAACAAAGAATTTTTGTCAAATGATACAGTTGAAAATATCCTGGCATACATGTATGAAGAACTCTAAGACATCTTTCCCATGTCCCCGTAGAGCCAGAGTAAACTATGTACAGGATGGCAGGCTCTTCCCGTAGCCCTACGAAGGAACCCTAAGACCCAGTGTAGTAGAGTAGGTGACTTCCCCGCTTTCCCACAAGGATCAAAATATTTTGATGCGGGAGAGCAGTGATGCCAAATAAAATAAAATGAAAGATAAAATATAGCATAGTAAAATAAAATATGCAGTGGGGAAGGAATTTATAAAGTATGGCAAGTATTTTTTGGGAAAAAATTTATTAAAATCATAATGTTGAAATATAATTTTTATCGCTCCCACATTCAATTAGCCCTATAGACTGCCCTCTGCCTAGGCCTTCAACTAGCATATTAATTGTAGCATCCATTAGTCTGAGTACCTAGGGTTATGGCTATGATACCTTTGAATTAGTGGCTTGAGTTGCCAAACACTTTGTCATAATCATCACACTTTCTCCACATGACTGTCATGATTCCCTTGAATATTTTCTGCATGGTTTACCTACAAAGACTCTTTGTGAATACTTAGACATTAACTAGGGGTCAACAAATTTTTTATATACATCATGAGAAAGTCAATACTTGGTAGGCCCTAATATTTTAACTAGGAAATAAGGAATATTGAAGGTTTAATGAAATCTCCTTTGACATATATATCTAACTCAAATATAAAATGGTAAAAGGTCATGTGAAAAAGGGAGACTCTTATTCAACAAAAGTATTCTATAGGCATGTAATACATGAAACCCTCTAAACAAACCTTAAATTAAGCTAGAAGAGGATGCCTGGTAGTGAAAATGAAACCACTCATGGATGTAATATGGGTGAGACTTAATCAACTCTTGGAACATCTCCATTCTCCTTGAAACATGTCATATCTTTTAGTTCCAGTCTCTACTATGTGGTAAAACTAATAGGCCCCTTGAAACTCTCCATCTCCATGCTTCTTTCTTGACTTGTAATGTGCCCTTACAACTATCTCATGTATTCATGTTTCCTTGGATTCCTTCAATGTAATTATGAGATATATTTCAATGCCTTAATAAACATGAGCACCAAAACCATAACCTCTAAATTCTATGCGGGTGGAGTTTGACATTTTCAAAAGGAAACAATTTCATACATTTCCCATTTTTATCTTTTGGTAAAAATAAAATATAATAAAAATAACATTTAACATTTTTCCTTTTGTTTTTTCATTCCTAGGACTCATTTCTTTTGAATTAAAACTTTATAACACCTATATAAGATGGTGATCATAAGAAATCAATTTAATCCTTCCTAAGAAACTATAAATCAAGGTTAACAAAATATGAATAGTTATCATTTCTAAATATTAAATAAAGTGTTTGCTCATAGATAATGGGTCAAGCCTAAAAATTCATACATTTTAGTTGGTGCAACATTTAGGTTATAGAATAGAAGCCTTGAAAATATACCTTGTAAAAGGATTTACTAGGATTTTACATTATCAACCACAACACTCAAATTAGCAAATATGATCGGAGGTATAACTAGTTGTTTACAAAAGCATACCTACATTCATGGAGACCATCACATTCTTGGAAATTATGCATTAGAGAACTTCCTTCAATGATTACACAGATGCAGTCATAGAATGGAATTGACATTCAAACTTACAAGAGAATAAACAAGCCTTATGTCTATTAGAGAATGATGAGCACCCTAATTACAATATTTACCTCGTGTAGCCAACCCATCACCAACCTTTTCAAACTAAGCAATGATGTGAGAACAAGCATAAAATCTAGGTCATAATTCAAAATTGTGTGATAGATTATAGTAAATCCCTTGCCATATTCATTGCCATTGTATAGTCAGAGTTTCTTATCACATTACATGTAGTTTACAAAGA
Source organism: Cunninghamia lanceolata (assembly GCA_027924645.1). Taxonomy (NCBI): domain Eukaryota; kingdom Viridiplantae; phylum Streptophyta; class Pinopsida; order Cupressales; family Cupressaceae; genus Cunninghamia; species Cunninghamia lanceolata. The sequence continues at coordinate 1,216,357 of BSBN01000754.1, forward strand.
GATATAGTGGCTTTATCATTCATCAGGGTTTTGACATTGAAGGAAATAGTCTAAGGATTGTTACTAATAGAAATAGTGATAGGATGGTTGCAAAATAGTGACTATGCAGGGTGTAAATGCAAGAGCAACAAGATCATGTTTTGCACTTAATAACCATGTCATTAGGATATCATTGCTAAAGGTGACAGTGTATGAGTAATGGTAGTCATTCCATTGTTTTCATTATATTATGGTGGTAGGGTCTGTCATAAATGAGAAGATTGTTGAGGAGTATACTTCAATATGGTCATTACAATGGAGAGAAACAAGCTCAAAATGCAAGTCAAATAGGCAGTAGAGGGACAGTCATATGGAATTGATTTTTGATACAAGAAAAATATGTAAGTGTTAATCATTAAACCCCAATGCAATAAGGTCTTGAGCTTCATGAGTGACAATGAATAATACCATGTAGACTATGAAGTAGTGACAGTAAGGTTGAAGGATAGTAGGCCTGAGACAACATTGAGGAGCAACATTAGGGTTTCGACTTCGTAATGAAGACTTGAGTTTAAGGCAATGAGATCTCCTGTTATGGAGAAAATATTACCATGGTTAGTCAAAACGAGCATAATGCAATATGGGTAAGAACATACTATCATTTCCCCTTTTGTTTACAATAAAGAATCAGGTCAATGAGACATGTATATGCTCTTTTAAGCTGTCAGATTGAGGATTGTATGTGATTGTTACAAAGGTTGATTTTCATAGTAAATAATGGTGCAAAGAGTTTAAAAGGTGGTAATCACCAATCACTCAGAGAGCAAAACAATCACCAGTCTAAGGCATCCTTCTTATCACAAAGTAATCATCATTCACAAGGATAGAGAAAAGTGGGCTCGGTAGGAGGTCTTCATTTATTCAAGAGGGCAGTTAGCAAAAATAGTGAATGTGCAAGAAGATCAAACCCTAGGCAAGTTTATGCAATGTATATAGGATTGTAGTTCCTATAGTTCATCTGCAATATCAAAAGAGAGCTTATTTTATAGAAAAACCAAAAACTCTGCAAATTTAAGCTAGTTCAAATTACAAATCAAGAAGCAACAGAATACCATACTTGGTTGTGCACCTAGCTCAATCACATGTACCTTTGAAGTGAGTTGCCCTCCATTGATTGTTTTTGAAGAAAATGAAATAATGATGGAAGGATTTTCATTGTCTACAACCTACAGAAAAACAAAATCAATGTTAGGAAACACTCCACAGATTTTAGAGACAAGATGAAAATGGAAGCACAACAAGAAAGAAGTATCTGACATGGTAGAGAAAATAATCTCAAAGAGTGGAAGATATTTTTACGTTAAATGATGCAAATCTGGCTACATGGGCTTCTAGAGCTTGACTTTGTTGTTGCTCTATAGAAAGCATTTGCATGTTCCCCTTGACAAACTTTGTGGCCTCTGTCCATAGAAGTTTGTTACTATCAATAACAATTGTAAACCCCATCAATTAAGGAATATAATAATATCATAGCCATTAGGTAGTACACACCTCAGGTGCTCTTGTAGCAATTCCAATCAAAACAAGCCACTTTTCAGTAGGATCACATTGATAATTTTTTATCTAGTTGCCTGTTAAATTAGCCATTCACTCAAACATTCAGACAGGTTCAGAATCCCCTGTATTCCCCAATAATTTGACTTGTTAAAAAGAAATAAAAAATAGAAGAAAGCACATCGGCAACACAAAACAAGCTTTGCATGAGTACACAAAAATAGAATTTTAGTCAAATTCAATATTTTACCTTGCTTTCCTTTAGGAATATTATAACATAAAAAGCACGTAAAAAGTAGAAGTTTTTTTGAATTTTCCAGAGCTTTTCATTACTTTCCAATGACCAATGATACACTGAACTTTGTGTAAAAAGTCTCAACATCTTTGGTGTGATCCACTTCCAAAACACAATCTATGAATTACAAGTTCGTAATATATGAGATATCATGAACTATCTTTGTGTGTTAATAAAATAGCACTAGTAGATACAAACTGAGCCATGAAATAATCCAAGTTGGTAAAATGTCAATACCTATTCAGGCATTTGATATGATTTCACTTTCTCCTTCATCTCAATGTTAAATATCTATAGATGATCTTGAATGGTGCTAGGTATTTGTGTTGCCATTCATAACACATGAAATGTCAGATCCACGGTTTCAACATTAATCATGATTAAGCATTAGTAACTGATAATTTGACTTCCTGATTGTCTGTCTCCACTGCACTCTATAATGTAGCAATATTTTGCATTAGTTACAATTACAAGCATAGTGCCTTTTGAAAAAAAGTTGCACTTCCCTTACTCTGATATAAACTTTACAACGATAAAGAGTAATGGAACTCAGCCAAAGTCCTAGATATTTCTAGATATTTCAAGACAAGATATTTCAAATAATTTCTAAGAGAGCTAATTTCACTATCCAAATAGCCACTAATCTATTTATTGTATATAATTTCCCAGAATTCAAATTTGAATGTAATGAAACTAATCATAATTACCAAAGATTTGACACCAAAATGTAGTACAAAATGAATTGTTTGACACAATGCCTTAAAGAAATGTCATCTCATGGAATGAAATGATATGATTGCAGAATGTGCACAAAATGGATTTTGCAAAGAAGGACTCAAAATCTTTGAATTAATGAAGCACTCTGGAACACCGACATTGTAAGCTTTGCTTGTGTTCTAGATGCATGCAGTCATGTAGGTTTAGTGGATGAGGGTTGCACATACTTCACATGTCAATAACCCTTATTGCATTACATATATAGTTGATCATTAGGTGTGCATGGTTGACCTTCATGCCTATGTAGACTATCTTACATAAAGAGCTTCCACAAATCTACCAAGCTCAAAAATCCACAACTCAGTGTTCAGTATAAACAATATGTAAAGAGCTTGCTTTGGTAGTACATGCTCTCAAGATTGCAGTGCTAGTGATAACTATTTTATATGTAAATCAAGAAAGTATCTAGCACATGATAAAAATCAAGATTACAAAGCATTAACAATAGCCATTTGTTATCACTATGAAAATTGGATCAATGAAAACTCTTGAGCAAGAAATGATGATGATGCCAAGAAACATGTAGATAAACCTATCATAGAAATAGTTAAGGTTATCAGTACAAAAAAAAAGAAAAATATGGCTTACAATGACTTATTATTTTTAGTTTACTAGAAACCAACTTTTCAAACCATCTAAAGTCCTGCTTTGTTGTTCAAATACCTTGTTCATGATCATCATTTGCACTTTTATTAAATAGAAGCCAATAGGCTAGCTTTTTTCCTCTTTCCTAATAGAAATCTACAAAGATATTTTTTTATCACAATGTATGCAAGAAGCTTTACCATCTTTTCCGTAATGTCTTCGATATTGTACTTTTTGAATAAGACAAAGATAGTAAAAACAAAAAAGAACAAATGGAGCCAAAAAGTGGATGGAAGTTCAATTGCAAGAACTAACTCTAATTGTCTCTAGGCATATTATTTATCTATCTCAGCATGGGAGAGAATATAGGTCATCAATTAAAGTTAATTAATGATTTTTTATCTTGACTTGGTTGCTTGATCTCCACGTAGGCATCTAAAAACTGCCTTTGCTTGATTGAGTAAAGAAACTTTGACTTGACCTTTTAATTTTCTTTAGAAACTATTAAAAGACTCCTATATATGTTTGCCAACTACCCTCCAAGTCACCCAAACTGACCCCTATATATCTTCTCAACTACTCATTATAACCTCCATCACTCCAAAACTACCAAAACCCCCTTACCATGTTCATAAGATGTGTTAAAACTTTGAAATAGTTAACAATCTCTTGGAGGCATAGGAGAGCTTCAAGTGCTTTTAGCTGCCAGCTCCCAATACATTGTGATACCATTCCTAATGCCATGGATTGTCCATTTAATAAGTCAAATGTGCATTCCTTTCTCTCCAAAATATTTATCACTGTCAAAACTATAAAAGGTTCAGTCATTTTCATTAAATTCTAGACCATTTCCTAAGACTATCACTTCTTGTAGTTTGTCACTTCCTATAGTTTGCCCCTTAATGTAGTTTGTGTGTATGACTGCCACTTGAAATATAAAACATGACAATCCTTTTTACCAAAATGACAATACTCTTGCAACCAATACAGTATTATTTCATGTGAATGGATATGATGTTCAATGTGTCTTCATGAATTCAAACATAGTTTTACTAAGATGGGTTTTAATCCTCATTTCATAGTAGACAACTCATTATAGTTTTGACTGTCCTGATCATCTATCTCTAATCTCTAAGTCTTACATGACTATCATGTCACATACTATTACCATGTGAAAATGACTACCCATTTGAACTTTTTGTGTACTTCCTCTGTGAGCTTACCTATCCTTATGCTTTTATCACAATCATAGTAGTCCTTCAAGTAATTGCATCACTATCTTCTACCATGTCCTTTTTTATTTTCTCCTTCTTTTGACAGTGACTGTGTTTATAAATGATTGTTCTAGGAGCAATGAATATGACTGTCATAATGTATCATCTATGGCTAAGGACTGTACACCTATCTACTGCCCTCATGATCATGCATAGGATTTTATGGACTATTAGACTTGATGGACTCAACACCTTTTCATAGTTATTGCACAGTTTGTTATCTTCATTGACTTTGTATATTTTCCTCTATCATGAGCATGATATTATCAACTATTATTGTCTTCTGTTAATGGTCACAATGATCACTACCTTTGAAAATTTGCATAGGATACAAGATCACTATCTCATCATTATTTACTTAGAGAACACATGGACATTCAACTCCTCTCTTTATCTCATCTGTCATCACCAAAGTCATGAGAAATATGAATGTCATGTCACAACCCTAATTTTGACTTGAAATTACTTTTTTATTTTTTACGTAAATAGAAGTGAATTATTTGGATAAATGATTTGGCATTAAGGTATAATGTTAGGATAAATCATTAGTTTCCTAGATTCTAGTCATGTGAATAAATGCATGTGATGTAATTAATCTAGAATGTACTTTTGAATTTGTTATTCATAAGGTTATGAATGGATTAACAATACGCTAATCCCATTTACATGGTTGCAAGTTGAATACAGGAACACAAGTTAGTTCACTTTCCAAAAAGGAGAGAGAGTATCTTCCAGGGAGAAGAGTATAGACACATGGATTCAATAGTTAAAATTGACATCTGGGTATAGTGTAATAATGTCTAGTGAACACTAGTGGACTAGGGTAAGTCATGTTTGTGTTTTCACATTTTGGTCAAGTCAAGTTTCGACATGACAAGTCATCAATGTTGAGCTAGAACCTTTTGGCGTATTATGACATCATTAAAGTTCAGTGGAATGATTGGTCAAATTTCAAATGGTCAATTAGATTGAGCTAAATCGATTTGGGAAAAATTGATAGAATCATCGATACTGCTTAAGTCATCATAATATGGGTATGTCTCATTTGACTCAAGTACGAAGATGTATGGAAGGAGGAGAATATCTCGACCCTAGTACTATTCATGTAAGTACTCTAACTATGGTCGACTATTTTGATTTACCAAGATATGAGTATATTCGTAATAAGTCGTATAAAGCATGGTAAACGTGACGATGTCAACTCATGAATTGTTGGCTTAAGAGGATAAATATATTTACCTTACGTATCTTAAGCAACCCATAATGGTAGTTGACAATCGGCTAATGCTCATATTTTTATATATTAACTATATGAGGGGGACTTTAATATGATAATTATCGATATATATATGCATGTCCATTATATAACATTGTTACTAATTAAACCTATGCCTATATTATTATGGGGGTCGATTTAATTGATTGGGCATTGGGTTATCATTTTAGGATAGAAATAGAATATAGTAATTATTTTTTTTAAATTCACCAACATTTCTCCCATCAGTCCACAATTGTAGGCATGTTCGAAGTCATGGGGAAGTGATAGCAAGCGTGGCTTTTTGCATGCCACTATCAGGAATCGGTTATGGGTAACCAATTTGAAGGTATTAGAGTGGATATATTTCTATGTGTCGAAGGTTAGGGGAGAGGTTTTTAGTGTTTGAAGTGAGTAGTCTTAGAATAGAGGAGTGAGAGTAGTTTTGAATAGAGGAGTCGACGAAGGGCATCAATCTACCGAAGGCTAGAGTGTATACTCAGTCTTCCAAAGCAGCAGCTTAAGTCCACAAGTAACAGTTGACCATTACCTTTCTATCTTTCACTTTCTAGCTCGCAGGAAACATAATTTCTATCAAAAGAGTTTAGAATTGTAAGATAGTGGAAATGTTTGTTTGGAGCTTAAAAATTGGCCATAGTCTATACATGAAAACAACTGTGGCAAGCTAATTAAACTTATAGGTGTTAAAATGAATTATTTTGCATTTTGTGTCCTTATTGACTGCATGTATGAATATTTTGTGTGGCTCAAAAGAATACATGTAATCAACGTTTGCAACCTTTAAGAATCGACGTAGTGTGTAAAGATTTTGAGTGATTATTATTAAACTATTTTCTTCACGTGCGTCATGAAGCTCTCTGATTACAAACACCAATCCACGAAAGAGAGTTGAAACTGAGCCTTAGTTAAGAGCATGGCTCAAACGTGCAATAGTAATGAACATAGTACAGACCTAATACTTTCTTCCACCTGCGGTTGGCTTAGCATGCATCATTGATGATGATAACGATGACATCCTATACCATACCTGTCGATGAACATGTTAACTAGTATTCGCAAGCTAAGACCAATATAGTCTAAATGATATGCAATCAACAGTCTTTATTATGACTGAGTTAAACAACTATACAGGTAGTTGCTTTTAAGGCTTAAGAGCCGATTAAATACTATTGTATATATAATCATTAGTCAAGTAGGTGTAAACCCATCAACTTACCTTGGTTTATCCTATGGTATAATGGGTAGAGTCAAAGTTATAATAGGTATTATTAAAGTATTGAAAGATAAAGGGGTTGTTGATAACTGAGAGGGGGGGTGAATCAGTTATCTTAATTACTTTAACTTTCTAATCAATTAGTACAACATCAAATCATATAAGCAAACATACCCATAAAAATAGAAATAACATCAATACACATGACACAATGATTTTGACATGGAAAACCCTGTTAAGGGAAAAATCACGAGGTGATTAACCCAAGAATGTATTCTCTGTTAGAAGAATAGAAATAGAAAAATGGCACTTGCCAATTAGGGCTCACTGCCTACAAGAGACTCACTATCTACAAGTTATAAAGAGAGTAACAAGATACTTGAACTGATGAGAAGCATCCACATATGCTGGCGTTTAGTTTTGGTTAGGCTCAGTACACCAATCTACTGCACTTCATTCTTTCTCTTCTTTGGTGCTCCTATCATGTTCACATATCGGACCTACCTTACTGCTTCCACACTGCTCTTCTTCTTTTCTTCGCACACCACAACACACAACACACACCTTCATACCAAAATCAATCTAGTATATATATCCACATCAAGGATTTCATCCACCTTCTAGTCGGCATCCAGAATACTTACTATTTTCCCAAACTCTTGGTATGTCAGCTGAATCCTTGCTTATCAAGTGATGCGTATCAAAGAGATGCTCATAGAAGTCATCAATCATGTCGGCCAATCATGAATGATACCTCAGTAAGCTTGATCACCATCAATATCTCATTTGGATTAAGGTCTGATGCTCTGCTGGTTAGTTCTTCCTTAGTCTACTCTGCTAAACAGGAACCCAATACTTACATTCTCATATCTCTTTACTCTTTCTTCACCGGAGGCTCAATCCCTAGAATTTGTCAGTCAAGATACTCCTCTTGACTTCCCCAAGTCTGTACTTTACTAAGATTCTTCCTTTGAGAGATCCGGACCTGACTATCAAACCTTGCTACATGCTCTATTCTTGCTTACCGGACCTCAACACTCTTCAATCTGACTTCCGGTATAGACACACCATGTCCTACAGATGGATGGGATGAACTTTGTTGCCATCAATGAAAACACTCATGAAGCTACACTGTGTCTCTTGCTAATAGGGGTATCAATGATTATAAATTCTTTGTTTATTTAATTAAACATAGACTAGGATAATTAATAGGAGAATCCTTATACTCTAAGACTAAGAAAAATAAGAGTTATATGGACCATACCTTGAAGAGATTAGTTAAGAAAAAAAACCCATTATAATTCTCTTTTACGACATGACTTATTTATATAGTTTTATAAAGAGGACTTGATGTCCATACTCAAACAATATCTCAACTTCTTAATCAAGAAGTATAGTGAGTTGACTCGAACATGTTTAAATATATGATTGTTCTCTATCATAATGCATGAGAGTGAAGAGGAATTAAAGAATTAAGAATAGTTTGAAAAACTCAAACAAGTCGATATACGTAGATAAATACAAAAATATGATTTCGTAAAGACGTAGATAATGGAGGGATGCTATTACCAATCAAGTCGAGTTGGGGTGGGAGATAATCAAAAGCATTTATTATAACACACTTACTATTAAATCTTTGGCCAAAGTAATGCACACTGATTTCACAATGCATTGTCAACTCATGGTATTCAGAACACGAGACCTATACTAGGTTTGTAGTGGGAACCTAGAGATCCTATGGTTGGTAACTGTTGCTTAATTACAACTACCTTGAGAAGAGAATGGCTAGATATATAGTTAACTTCCCCTATGTTATGAGATTGAAATAAGTAAACCAACTCAAGGATATTTATAGATGGAAAGTTATAGTTCTTATGTAATATGTTCAATAGAACCCATTTATTGCTAAGCGCATAGAAGACAAAGTTGGCCCAAGATTGGGCAATACTGGAGTATCTTATCCCAAGTTGGGTATGGTGGGAAATTCAAACTCAATTCCATCAGATTATTAATAAAGGTGTATACAACATATATTTACAAGGTTGTTATACATGAACTCATAACCTATCTCAATTTGGAAGTCGATAGACTTAAGTTGAACAAAAGTCGGAGGTATTATTACTTACCTATCGAGGTTGATTGTTTGATCTTAGACAAAGACTAGATATGAGAAATGAAAGTATCCATTAAAAATATATATGGATGAGATCATGCCTCAAATGCTAAACTTATTTGTGTCATAAGATTTGTGATATGTAAACAATAACAAGAAGTCTAGGAAAGGATAAGGGGTACCTGTTCTCATGATTTGTTATATTTATGTTTATTATTTTTTTGGAAACCAAGGATATTTGATATTTCTATGTTTTGGGTAGAAGATCTAAACCCTAGTATTAAAACAAGAAGGGTTTAAGGAACCTATATTTCTTATGTTGGATATGACATTGTATATATATTGGTCAACAGTAAAAAGGTTGAGAGAACCTTATTGATCGACAAAGAAAGGTGAAGAAAACAATAGAGCAAGACGTGAAGAGTCTTAGTAGTACTTTAACAAAATTAAGTGATTTCTATGATAATGTTGAGACTCGTTTAAATGCATCAAAGATGCTTGATATTTGGAATTGGGGAGTTAAATGAGAAAAGCCATAAACCCTGGAAATTGCAAGTATACAATGAGGCACTCTTAAAAAGATTAGAAATACCTAAATCTTTATATTACATGTATATCCTAGGTTAAGTATTAGTTCCAAGTCTAATTGGCTAGAATGGATTTCCAGTACTGACAAGATTTTATCTAGAGTATCTAATAAAGTGTGTAAAACCTATGGGAAGGGATAGTTTCTAAGATGAGACAATGGTGTGTGTCTGGATGACATGACCAATCAGAATGATCATACTTAGCTAGAAGGGGTCTAGAGTTGTATGGTTGATTGAGTTTTGTAGAACACATCACTCGGACTCAGGTGGAAAAACTTGTTGGTTTCTTGTATCTATACCCTTCGTGTAGGGTAGGGCCGCTTCCAAGTAGGAAGGTGTGCAGGGGACCACCAGTCTATGGTTGGAGGTAAAACACTTGGAAGATGCTCTCTCTCTCTCTCTCTCTCTCTCTCTCTAGTAGAAGACTCTCCAAGGCTTGTAAAGAGAGTTATCAATATTCCAGATGCAGTGTACTCCATGTTATGGATTTGATAGTCAAATTTATAAGGTAAAACTATTCTTTATGCCAAGTGCACTTATGTATTATAAAGGAAATGATAGGATGTCTATTTTGTAAACTATATCATGTCATATTTTTCAGAAAGGTAATCATGATTTTGTGTTGTATCTTGATTTGTTGAGATTATTATAATTCAAAAATGAAAAGAGGGTTCAATATTTTTCACCTTATGTGTTATAACTAAGGTAAATAATAGAATTTAGTCTTGTTGAAGATTATTCTAGTTACATATGGTATCAGAGCGCCTGGTTTGACACTAAACCTAGGGCTCACCACCATATGAGAATTAGGATAGAAAACTGAAATGAAGCATTTTGGTTTTGCCAGGATGTGGATTCACATTGCAAAATGCAAAAGAGTTCGAGACCCAGTCGGTACTCAACTGAGATGAATAACCAGATCAAAGTATGATTATTCTTTCTATACTCTGCCTGAAGACAATGAAACCTTGGCTAATGCACTAAAATGATTGAAGAGAGAAAGACGACCCAGAATAACTTCAAGGAGAAACACAGAGAAATGAACTATCATGGCAAATTGTGAACCAAAACATGAAACCAAACCTGTAACCCTGACTGTACATAATGATGTACCTAATGAACCCAAGGAACTTTGAGTACCCACCCCGAGTTACCATTTAATTCCCTATTCTACTTTTGAAGGGCAGGAAGAGCCCATAATGGGCAGTGATAATAGCAGTTCCTAGATAAGGGCTCTGCAATGTATATAATGTAAAAACAATGTAAAATAAAATTTTGGTGGTGATAATAAAATATCAATTTTGTTGTGTGTAATCTATGTATGTTACTTTAGAATAAATCCTAACCACTGAAAGTTTTGGGAAAATCCAAGTGTAGTACAATAATCTACTTCCTTGTTAGTGACTTGGTTAGTCACATAGTGCATGTTAAGAGATTCTCTGGATCTTGACACCTCTTTAGATTTTTGGTAAAATCTCTTTTAAAAAAAAACTTACGAGGATTGTCATTATTTCCTTTATTTTGGAATGGTCTAGTCACCGAATTGTGAAGATTGATTATTTTATGACCAATTGGTCAATGTCTGATTTATTGTCAAAATTGAGCTCAATCTTTTGATTTATTGTTGAAAATGAAATTGCTTATACTTTGTTTTTGGATTTAAACTATTGTGGTGGCTATACCAAAAAATTTAGATTGTTCACTAGGTTTGATGTAATATTCATCTCTATCATGTCTTGGATGGGCATATGATAGATTGTGTAAGGGAGTAAATTATAGAAAATGCAGCCATATGTCCTTAAACTTTATAGAAGAAAGAAATCTTGTGTGGAAGGAAATTTGTTCCAAACCCTTTTGAGGTTATATAAATAATATGTAAGCTACCAGAAGGAGGTCTTACGATGATATCACCTTTTGGACTTTATATTATTGGATAAGGGCGGACAGGTAGTCCAGTAAGCCCTAGGAGGATAGTCTCTCCAAGTTGAGTAGGGTGGTGAACCATGACTACATTCATTGCGAAACATATATTTATATAAAAACTATGGCCATAGTGAGTATCGTTGCCACCACGTGCACTCGTTAGTTCACAAGTACTCTGGACACTTAGCTAACCAAAGTTGTCATACTTGGCTGGAGGGTATCCATGGTAGTGCGACAAAGTTAGTTAAGTGGGGGTACACACCGGGGGTCAGATGGTAACTGAGAGGGTTTCCAACACAACCTTTCTCTGAAGGGAAGGATTGCTTCAGGGCAAGAAGTGTGCGGGGGGAAACCACTTAAGTCCGTGGTTGGAGGTAAAAATAGCCGGGTGATGCTTCCCTCTCATCAGTGGCATGCTGAATCTTGGAGGACAGTTAAATTAGATAAGGAATTATGATCCTTTCTCTTGTATTTACTTATCAGTTTAGCTAAGTGATACTTGAAATAAATGAAATTTGTACTTTATGAATAACCTTTTCAGCTAGAAAAGTGAAAGTTGATGTTACTCTTTGTATCTTAAATAATGAATAGTAGTACCATACTTGCATAATGCTATTAAACTTTGGTTCTTGTTAAACCTGTGATTGAGGTGAATGGTTTCTTCACGTGAAAAGAGTATCCACCTCTTATGAAGTTTTTTATAACAACTCCTATAAATCTTCTATCAAGATAACTCCATTTGAAGCAATGGACAGAAAAGATGTCGAATTCCTATAAGCTGGGTAAGCTAGAAGATCGGATTAGCAGTAGTCCAGAAATGTTGTCAAAAATGGATGAGCAGATCAAAATGATTAGAAAATATTAAGGGAAGCTAATCATAAATAGAAAATTTTCATTAAGTGTGGAATGGATTCCAAATTAGTTCCTAGTTATGAGGGACTCCTTGAAGCTCTTGAAGTGATTAATTCAATTGATTTCAGAATCATTTTATCATTCCAGGAGGCATATGCTCTTTATGATTATATTTGAAAGGTATATAGAAAATGACCATTATATTCTTAGAATGTTTTACAGGAATAGGACCCAAGATTGGTCATGATTGAGCTTTCTAAAAGTTCAAGAATTCCAAGCGTTGCTTACAAAACAAAGAGGTTACTCTTGGTAAGGTTAAAACACAATTTTTATCTTATTTATGTTTATGATACATTGAAACATTGAGGACAATGAATCTTAAGGGGGAAGGTATGTCACAACCCTAATTTTGACATGAAATTACTTTTTTACTTTTACATAAATAGAAGTGAATTCTTTAGATAAATGATTTGGCATTAAGTTATAATGTGAGGATAAATCATTAGTTAGATTCTAGTCATGTGAATAAATGCATGTGATGTAATTAATCTAGAATGTACTTTTGAATTTGTTATTCATAAGGTTATGAATGGATTAACGATACGCTAATCCCATTTACATGGTTGCAAGTTGAATACAGGAACACAAGTTAGTTCACTTTCCAGAAAGGAGAGAGAGTATCTTCAAGGGAGAAGAGTATAGACACATGGATTGAACAGTTAAAATTGACATCTGAGTATAGTATAATAATGTCTATTGAACACTAGTGGACTGGGGTAAGTCATGTTTGTGTTTTCACATTTTGGTCAAGTCAAGTTTCGACATGATGAGTTGTCAATGTTGAACTAGAACCTTTTGGTGTATTGTGATGTCATTCAAGTTCAGTGGAATGATTGGTCAAATTTCAAATGGCCAATTAGATCGAGCTAAATCAATTTGGGAACAAATCGACAGGATTGTCAATACTGCTTAAGTTATCGTAATATGGGTTTGCCTCGTTTGACTCAAGTATGAAGATTTATGGAAGGAGAAGAATATCTCAACCCTGATACTATTCATGTAAGTACTCTAACTATGGTTGGCTGTTTTGATTTGTCAAGATACGAGTATATTCATAATAAGTCATATAAAGCATGGTAAACGTGACGATGCCAACTCTTGAATTGTTGGCTTAAGAGGATAAATATATTTACCTTATCTATCTTAAGCAACCCATAATAGTAGTTGACAATTGGCCAATGCTCATATTTTTATATATTAACTATATGAGGGGGACTTTAATATGATAATTATCGATATACATATATATATACATGTCCATTATATAACATTGTTACTAATTAAATCTATGCCTATATTATTATGGGGGTTGATTTAACTGATTGGGCATCCAGTTATCATTTTAGGATAGAAATTGGATATAGTAATTATTTTTTTTACATTCACCAACCAATCGAACTGTCATTTCTCCCATCACTCCATGATTGTAGGGATGTTTGAAGTCATGGGGAAGTGGCAACAAGCGTGGCTTTTTGCATGCCAATATCAAGAATTAGCTATGGGTAACCAATTCGAAGGCATTAGAGTGGATATATTTCTATGTGTCGAAGGTTAGGGGAGAGTTTTTTAGTCTTTAAAGAAAGTAGTCTTAGAATAAAGGAGTGAGAGTAGTTTCAAATAGAGGAGTCGACGAAGGGCATGAGGCTACCAAAGGCCAGAGTGCATACTTAGTCTTCCAAAATAGTAGCTTAAGTCCACAGGTAACAGTCAACCATTACCTTTCTATCTTTCACTTTCTAGCTCGCAAGAAACAAAATTTCTATCAGAAGAGTTTAGAATTGTAAGATAGTGGAAATGTTTGTTTGTAGCTTAAAAATTGGCCATAGACTATATGTAAAAACAACCGTGGAAAGCTAATTAAACTTATAGGTGTTAAAAGGAATTGTTTTGCATTTTGTGTCCTTATCAACTGCATGTATGATTATTCTATGTGGCTCAAATGAATACATGTAATCAACGTTTGCAACCCTTAAGAATCAACGTAGTGTGTAAATCTTTTGAGTGATTATTATTAAACTATTTTCTTCATGTGCGTCATGAAGCTCTCTGAGTACAAACACCAATCCACGAAAGAGAGTTGAAACTGAGCCTTAGTTAAGACCATGGCTCAAATGTGCAACAGTAATGAACACAACACAGACCTAATACTTTCTTCCACCCACAGTTGGCTTAGCATGCATCATTGATGATGATAATGATGACATCCTATACCATACCTGTCGATGAACATGTTAACTAGTATTTGTAAACTAAGACCAATACAGTATAAATGATATGCAATCAACAGCTTTATTATGACTACGTTAAACAACTATACAGGTAGTTGCTTTTAAGGCTTAAGAGCTGATTAAATACTATTGTATATATAATCATTAGTTGAGTAGGTGTTGTTAGATTTAGGACAAACAACTGAGGGGGTAGTGAATCAATTGTCTAAAACTTTCTATCAATTAATCACTTAAATTCATTTCTTAATCCAGTAGCATAATAAAAAATCAATCATCGAAATGTAATGCAACAATTCAAGAGCAGAAACACATTAACACATATGACACCAAGATTTTTGATGTGGAAAATCTGATTAAGGGAAAAACCATGGGGTGACTAACCCAAGATTGTATTCTCTGTTAGAAGAATAGAAAGAGCAAAATGGCACATGCCAATTAGGGCTCACTGCCTGAGCACACTACTCACAAAAGGCTCACTACCTACAGGAGACACATTATCTATAGAATAATAAATATTACATACTTGAACTGAAGAATAGCATCTTCACCATGCTTGATTCAGTTCCATTTAAGCCCAATACTTCTACTCTGCCTTTCGCTTCCCTCCTCTCTACTACACTCTCATCTCCACAATATACTTTTGAAATGAATTTACAACTCCTTATTTATACAAGACATTGACTTAGGAATAACCATCCAAGTCGGCATGTACATTACAGAGAAAATACATAAAAGCAACATGACTAATTAAAAAGACTTCATGCGGATCAACACATTGTTGGCCACATAGATCTGAGACTTCAATATTCCTTTAGGAACATGCCATTCTTCACAGAACATCTCCAAGATTATCCACAGGATGTGTAACTCATCTGGTCGGCCAGACTTAGGAAGAACATCATCATCCAGAAGTAATTCTTCAATTACAAGCTCAATCTTCAATGCAGACCACCAACACGAGATGGACACAATCCAAAGACTTCCAGAAGATTACCTGAATCACCAAGAACGTCCACACTACTTATGCCTATTGAAATCATTCTCTCCTTCATCCAAAACCTCAAGAACATAGTCTGTCATCACTATCATATTGGAATAGATGCTTGCAGACCTCTGGCCCATGAACCAATTGAGTTGTCAATCCACATTGGCTTCCTAAACACTCCACCAAATCCGCAGAATAGGATATTGCATTTCTGGATCTCACTGAACCTATCTGTGTCACTCTATCACCTCTGAACACCTGCCAAAACCAATTTTACTTAAGTGGCCATAACTTCTTCAGATCTTCATGTGAACCTCTAAAATCTTTACTGAGTTATCTTAAGACACATATCTACAAACCCTTTGAAGCACTTCCTCTGATCTTCATCTTAGCTGGGATCTTTGCCTTCCTGCCTTCACTATTCTTCTCTGTTCCTAATTAGGACTAATTTTCTCAATATCCTCAGCACACAGCTCATCCAATCCTTATCATCAATGTAACAGGAGTATGTTGACATCCATGACAACAGTGCTTAGGCCCATACTTGCAAAAATCTCCCCCTTTATCATTGATGGCAACATATGATGTGAAAAACTGTTTTAACCATCAAGACAAGAACAACTCCCCCTATCACCAACAATCACTCACATATCTTCTCTTTCTTTACTGCTCCCCCTTTAATTAGCAACCACTTATTTTTCACATGTCTTCTCTCGCCCTTTGACATCAATGGCAAAGGGCACATACTTGCATTACTTCAGAATCATACAAGCTACTCCCCCTGAGTAATAGCTTCCCAAACATCAATTTGGACCACAAGATATGACTGTGAGATTCACTAGACTGATGCACAATAGTGCACCTTAATTCAGAACTGGAGGAGTAATAACCCCTAACTTCTCCCTGAGATACTCAAAAGAGTCCTTAGGTAGAGGTTTAGTAAAAATATCTACAATCTGATCCTTAGAAGGCACAAACTCCAATCTGACTTCATTCTTGTTCACTTGCTCTCTCAAAAAGTGAAACTTGGTGGATATGTGTTTAGTCTTTGAATGCAACACCAGATTCCTTGATATGTTTATATTGCACTTGAATTATCATAAAAGATTGTGATAGGTTCCTCATACTCCACTCTGATGTCCCTTAGCATTTGCTTCATCCACAATACTTGAGTGCAACTATCTGCTGCTGCAATATATTATGCTTCTGCAATGGATAGAGATATTGCCTCTTGTTTCTTGCTTAGCCAAGAAACCAATCTCTTCCCCAAAAAGAATGCTCCACCACTGGTACTCTTCTAGTCATCCACATCTCCTACCCAATCTGCATCTATATATGCATGAAGAGAGAAATCATGATCTCTAGGATACCACAAACCATACTCAACTGTCCCTTTTAGATATCTAAAAATCCTCTTAATTGCCATGACATGAGATTCTCTAGGATCAACTTGGAACCTAGCAACAAGACCAACATCATTCATAATGTCAGGTCTGGTTTGAGTGAGATCCAATAGTCCTCCAATCATTGACCTGTACTTTTACTGATCAGCCTTAGGAGAGTCATCATCTTTTCTCAATTTGCATCATGTTGCCATGGGAGTATTCATTGGTTTTGAGTCTTCCATCCCAGATTTCTTCAACAATTCTTTCACATATTTGGTCTGAGAAATGAAGATTCCTTTCTTTGTTTGAGTGATTTACAGACCCAAGAAGAAATTCATTTTGCCAAACATGGACATCTCAAATTCACTTTTCATTTGATTTGTAAAGCTTTTGCACATACTATCTCTTCCTCTAAAAATGATATCATCAACAAACACTTCAACAATTAAGATATTTTCATGATCGATTTTGAAATACAAATTACTATCAGCAGTACCTTTGTTGAAACCAATCTTCAAAAGATGCTTATCCAGTCTTTCATACCAGGCTCTTGGGGCTTGCTTGAGTCCATACAGTACTTTCTTCAATTTGCAGACCATATCACTATGATCAGACAATTGAAATCCATCCGGTTGTTCAATGTAAACTTCTTCCAAGTCACCATTCAGGAAGGCATACTTGACATCCATCTAATATACTTTGAAATCCTTTAAGGTAGCAAAAGCAAGAAATAATCTAACTGCTTCAATTCTTGCCACCAGAGAAAAAGTTTCTTCAAAATCAACTCTTGCTTGGGAGTAACCTTTGCAAACCAATCTGGCTTTGTTTCTGACTACTTCACCATCTTCATTTAGTTTATTTTGGAAGACCCATTTGGTTCCAATCACATTCTTGTTTTTAGGTCTGGGAACAAGATCCCAAGTGTGATTTTTCTCAATTTGCATCAGCTCTTCCTACATTGCTTTGGTCTAGTTTTCATCATTGCAATCTTCATTCACTTTTTTAGGTTCAATCTTTGAAATCAAACAATACTCTTTTGAATCTTGAGCAATCCTTCTTCTTGTTTTTACACCTTTTCTTTTATCACCTATGATCTAATCTTCAGAGTGATTTACTCTTATATATCTGGGAATTTTGGGAGTTTCTTGCACTTTTGATTCTTGAACAGGTTCATTCAAACTTATCTCTTCTTCCTGATTTACTGGATTAGTTTGAATTTGAATTTTAGAGGGAGCTTGGACTTCTTGAACAAAAACATCATTTTGTTCATCTTCATCATATTCATAAAACCTTAAGGGTTTTTCAACACCTTCATCAACTTTCACATTTGTAATTTCAACAATCTTCCTTAATCTCTTGTTATAACACCGGTATGCTTTGCTTTGAGTAGAATAACCCAAGAATATTCCTTCATCACTTCTAGCATCAAATTTTCCTAGATCTTCATCTCTTTTAATGTAACATTTCTACCAAAGACTCTAAAATACCTCACAGTGGGTGTGATGCCAAACTAAAGTTCATAGGGAGTCTTACCGGTATTGCTTCTGATTTGTACTTGATTGAGAGTATATATTGCAGTGCTCATAGCTTCTCTCCAATAGATATAAGAAACATTTTCTTCCATCATCATGGTTCTAGATGCTTCCTGAATGGTTCGGTTCTTTCTCTCTACTACTCCATTCTGTTGTGGAGTCCTAGGAGCAGACAACTATCTCTTTATTCCATGTTTTTCATAGAATTCTATGAACTCACCGGATGTGAATTCTCCACCTCTATCAGACCTCAAACATTTTAATTTTAATCTAGTTTCATTCTCTACCATAGCCTTGAATATTTTGAATTTCTCAAGAGCTTCTAATTTTTCTTTCAGAAAAGCCACCCACATCATCTAGGAATGATCATCAATTAATAACATGAAGTATCTATCACTTTGCACACTCCTGATTCTTGCCGGACCACATAGATCAATGTGAAGTAAGTCCAATAATCTGGTAGAAGATTGTTCCTTACTTTTGAATGAGATTCTACTTTGTTTACCCAATTGACATTCTTTGCACAAACTATTGGTAGGTTTTACCAATCTTGGAAGATCTCTTACAACCTGAGTGTTGCTTATCTTGATGATATTATCAAAATTCACATGACACATTCTCCTATGCCACAACCAACTCTAATCAATTTGAACAAATAGACAAGTTTTACCAGTACCAACTAAGTGGAAGATATTACCTTTTGTTTGAGTACCGGATGCAATCTCTATTCCAAAACTTTCAAAGATCTTGCATTTTCCATTCTTGAATTGAAGATCATAGCCTTTGTCCACCAATTGTCCAACACTCAGAAGATTGTGCTTTAGACCTTCAACATACAGTACATTACCAGTTTTGTTCTTTCCATCAAAAGAGATGGTTCCTCCACCTCTGATTCTAGCAGTAGAATTATCACCAAACTTTACCACTCCTCCTTCATACCTTTCCAAATCTATGAACTTATTTTTGTCGCCTGTCATATGGTGAGAGCATCCACTGTCTATGACCCAATCATCCTTTTCTTCAACTTGGGTAGCTAGAGCTCTTTCTACAATTTTATGATTAACAGATTCAAAGGGCATTGGATCTTCTTCTTTGATGGCAATAAACACCCGGTTACTTCTAGATTTGTTTCTTATTTCTGATTCATCATCTGTTACTCCTTCATCATCATCATCTACATGAACATAGTAAAATTTCTTTTGGAACTTTGATTTGTTGGGATTTGGTCTTGAAAATCTTTTTGGCCACCTTGAGGAAAAATGACCAATCTTGTTGCAGTTAAAACACTTAAAAGGTAATTTCCCTTCATACTTACCGAATCCTCTTGGCAGTCTTTTTGCAATAAGGGATTCAAGTTGAGTAGCTTCTGGTTCATCTTCTTCCAGGTCTTTTCTTGCTTTCTCATATCATGATAGTTTCTTTGAAGAGTTTTCTCCCGGATCAAACTTTTGTTTTCCTTTAACAGAGGTACTAGCTTTGAATGCAGATTCAATCTTGGGGGGCATCTCCAAACTCAGTCAATTCAAATGCAGCCAATTTACCAACCAATTGATCTCTTGTGATACCTGAAATAGATCTGAATTCTTTAATAGCAGCAACCTTATACTTGTAAGAACCAGGAAGGGATCTGAGAACTTTTCCAACAATCTCATCTCCATCCAAGACTCCACCAGCACATCTAATGCCACAAACAAGCTCATTTACTCTTGGCATAAATGTAGTGATATTTTCATCTTCTCTCATCTTCAGATTTTTGAATTTTCCTTTCAGACTCTGTAGCTTGGCACATTTAACATACTTGTCTCCTTCATGCAGAAGTTCCAGTTTTTCCCAAATCTCAAAAGCAGTTTGTAGGTCAACAACATTTGTCATCTCTGAATCAAACAAGGCACTTAGAAGAGCTTCTTTAGTCCACAGATTGTTTTCAGCATCTCTAATTTCATCTACGGTTCTCAGACCATTCTGTGGAGGGGTATATTTCTTTGAAGCCATGATCCAATACTTCATTCCCATACATTGCAAGTGACATTCCATGCAACTTTTCCAAAGAGTGAAATTTGTTCCATCAAACCTCAGACTATCCTTCTTGTAGGATGACATTCTAGATCTCCTCAAGCGATTAAGCTCTTTTAGAGGAACTTAGCTCTGATACCAATTGTTAGATTTAGGACAGACAACTGAGAGGGGGGGTGAATTAGTTGTCTGAAACTTTATATCAATTAGTCACTTAAATTCTTTTCTTAATCCAGCAGCATAATAAAAAATCAATCATGGAAATGTAATGCAACAATTCAAGAGCAGAAACACATTAACACATATGACACCAAGATGTTTGACGTGGAAAACCTGGTTAAGGGAAAAACAACGGGGTGACTAACCCAAGATTATATTCTCTATTTGAAGAATAGAAAGAACAAAATGGCACATGCCAATTAGGGCTCACTACCTAAGCACACTGCTCACAAGAGGCTCACTGCCTACAAGAGACACACTGTCTACAGAATAATAAGTATTACATACTTGAACTGAAGAATAGCATCTTCACCATGCTTGAGTCAATTCCATTTAAGTCCAATACTTCTGCTCTGCCTTTCGCTTCCCTCCTCTCTACCACACTCTCATCTCCACAAGATACTTTTAAAATGACCTTACAACTCCTTATTTATACAAGACATCGACTTAGGAATAACCATCCAAGTTGGCATACATTACAGAGAAAATACATAAAAGCAACATGACTAATTAAAAAGACTTCATGCGGATCAACACACTATCGGCCACACAGATCTGAGACTTCAATATTCCTTTAGGAACATCCCATTCTTCACAGAACATCTCCAAGATTATCTGAATGATGTGTAACTCATCCGGTCGGCCAGACTTAGGAAGAACATCATCATCCAGAAGTAATTCTTCAATTATGAGCTCAATCTTCAATGCGAACCACCAACATGAGCTAGAATCAATCCAAAGACTTCCACAAGCTTGCCTGAATCACCAAGAACATCCACACTACTTATGCCTACTGAAATCATTCTCTCCTTCATCCAGAACCTCACGAACACAGTTTGTCATCACTGTCATATTGGAATAGATGCTTGTGGACCTCTGGACCACGAACCAATTGAGTCATCAATCCACATTGGCTTCCTAAACACTCCACCAAATCTGCAAAACAAGATATTGCATTTTCGGATCTCACCGGACCTATCTGTGTCACTCTGTCACCTCTGAACACCTTCTAGAATTAGTTTTACTTAAGTGGCCATAACTTCTTCAGATCTTCATGCGGACCTCTGAAATCTTTACTGAATCATCTCAAGACACATATCTACAAACTATTTGAATCGCTTCCTCTGATCTTCATCTTAGCTGGGATCTTTGCCTTACTCCCTTCACTGTTCTTCTCTGTTCCTAATTAGGACTAATTTTCTCAATATCCTCGGCACACAGTTCATCCAATCATTGTCATCAATGCAACAGGAGTCTGTTGACATCAATGACAACACCGGTTAGGCCCATACTTGCAATATGTGTAAACCCATTGACTTACCTTGGTTTATCATATGGTATAATGGGTAGAGTCAAAGTTATAATGGGTATTATTAAAGTATTGAAAGATAAAGGGGTATCAATGATTATAAAGTCTTTGTTTATTTAATTAAACATAGACTAGGATAATTAATAGGAGAATCCTTATACTCTAAGACTAAGAAAAATAAGAGTTATATGGACCATACCTTGAAGGGATTAGTTAAGACAAAAACCCATTATAATTCTCTTTTACAACATGACTTATTTATATAGTTTTATTAAGAGGACTTGATGTCCATACTCAAACAATATCTCAACTTCTTAATCAAGGAGTATAGTGAGTTGACTCGAACATGTTTAAATATATGATTGTTCTCTATCATAATGCATGAGACTGAAGAGGAATTGAAGACTTAAGAATAGTTTGAAAAACTCTAACAAGTTGATATATGTAGACAAATACATAAATGATTTCGTAAAGATGTAGATAACAAAGGGATGATATTACCAATCAAGTCAAGTTGGGGTGGGAGATAATCGATAGCATTTATAATAACACACTTACTATTAAATCTTTGGCCAAAGTAATGCACACTGATTTCACAGTGCATTGTCGACTCATGGTATCCAGAACAAGAGACCTATACTAGGTTTGTAGTGGGAACCTAGAGATCCTATGGTTGGTGACTATTGCCTAATTACAACTACCTAGAGAAGAGAATTGCTAGATATATAGTTAACTTCCCCTATGTTACAAGATTGAAATAAGTAAACCAACTCAAGGGTATTTGTAGATGGAAAGTTATACTTCTTGTGTAATACATTCAATAGAACCCATTTAGTGCTAAGCGCATAGAAGACAAAGTTGGCCCAAGATTGGGCAATACTAGAGTGTCTTATCCCAAGTTGGGTATGGTGGGAGATACAAACTCAATTCCATAAGATTATTAATAAAGGTGTATGCAACATATATTTACAAGGTTGTTATACTTGAACTCATAACCTATCTTAATTTGGAAGTCGACAGACTTAAGTTGAACAAGAGTCAGAGGTATTATTACTTACCTATCAAGGTTGATTGTTTGATCTTAGACAAAGACTAGATATGAGAAATGAAAGTATCCATTAAAAATATATATGGATGAGATCATACCTCAAATGCTCAAATTATTTGTGTCATAAGATTTGTGATATGTAAACAATACCAAGAAGTCTAGGAAAGGCTAGGGGGTACCTATTCTCATGATTTGTTATATTTATGTTTATTATTTTTTTGGAAACCAAGGATATTTGATATTTCTATGTTTTGGGTAGAAGAGATAAACCCTAGTATTAAAACAAGAAGGTTTTAAGGAACCTATATTTCTTATGTCGGATATGACATTGTAGATATATTCGTCAATAGTAAAAAGGTTGAGAGAACATTATTGATCGACAAAGAAAGGCGAAGAAAACAATAGACCAAGATGTGAAGAGTCTTAGTAGTACTTTAACAAAGTTAAGTGATTTCTATGATAATGTCGAGACTCATTTAAATGCATCAAAGATGCTTGATATTTGAAATTAGGGAGTTAAATGACAAAAGCCATAAACCCTAGAAATTGCAAGTATACAATGAGGCACTCTTAAAAAGGTTAGAAATACCTAAATCTTTATATTACATGTATATCCTGGGTTAAGTATTAGTTCTAAGTCTAATTGGCTAGAATGGATTTCTAGTACTGACAAGATTGTATCTAGAGTATCTAATAAAGTGTGTAAAACCTATGGGAAGGGATAGTTTCTAAGATGAGACAATGGTGTGTGTCTGGATGACATGACCAATCAAAATGATCATACTTAGCTAGAAGGGGTCTAGAGTTGTATGGTTGATTGAGTTTTGTAAGACACATCACTAGGACTTAGGTGGAAAAACTTGTTGGTTCCTTCTATCTATACCCTTCGTGTAGGGTAGGGCCACTTCTAGGTAGGAAGGTGTGCGGGGGACCGCCGGTCTGTGGTTGGAGGTAAAACACTTGGAAGATGCTCTCTCTCTCTCTCTCTCTCTCTCCAATAGAAGACTCTCCAAGGCTTGTAAAGATAGTTATCAATATTCCAAATGCAATGTACTCCATGTTATGGCTTTGATAGTAAAATTCATGAGGTAAAACTATTCTTTATGCCAAGTGCACTTATGTATTATAAAGGAAATGATAGGATGTCTATTTTGTAAACTATATCATGTCATATTTTTCAGAAAGGTAATCATGATTTTGTGTTGTATCTTGATTCGTTGAGATTATTATAATTCAAAAATGAAAAGAGGGTTCAATATTTTTCACCTTATGTGTTATAACTAAGGT
This sequence comes from Cunninghamia lanceolata, assembly GCA_027924645.1. Lineage (NCBI taxonomy): Eukaryota > Viridiplantae > Streptophyta > Pinopsida > Cupressales > Cupressaceae > Cunninghamia > Cunninghamia lanceolata. The sequence continues at coordinate 1,240,851 of BSBN01000754.1, forward strand.
AAATAATAGAATTTAGTGTTGTTGAAGATTATTGCTGTTGCATGTCATATGTCCCCTTCTAATAACTTTTCAAATCCATATTACTATCAGTCACATTGTCCTTGATAAGATATTCCATACTTAAGTTACTACCTTTTGAGTCATTTTTCTTTGTATGACTTTTCCATGTCACTTTATACCTATCTAAGGAATTATTTAGAGAAAATACTAATTAGAAAGACCTATGAAGCTTTATCAAGGATTCTTTAATGATGTTTGACTATCAAAACTATATATTTGGATAGAGCTATCCATTCATAGTGGTGATTACTACTACAAGCATCACTTAACTATTGGATAGGTGGATAGTTAGATGCTTGGTAATCTTGTCCATGTATAGAATTTATAGATATGATGAGCTGATCAACCAAGTAGAACATAGAAAAAAAATTACTTTTATACAAAATGAAGCATGTCCAACAACATTTCCAAATCTATTCTCTATTCTATAAATTATGGAAATGGAGAAAAGCTCAAAATTTAAAATTGCCAATAGGCAACCTATCAATAAAACAAAACCTATTATAACTTCCTAAATTTATGCTTGTCAAGAAAAATTAGGAAATCTGTTCGTTTTGATAGATTTTTTTAGAGCTCTCTATAAACCTTTGCTTAGCAAGTGCATATAATAGAGGCATGTGGAATATTCTCTTTAGCATAAGTATTTACCAGGTTTTTGTGTAAATCTCCAGAAACCTATGCTTAGCCAAGTATAAATAATAGACCAGGATAAAGAAGCCCTAACAATAGTGGCTAGTGATAGTAATATTCAAGCTCAAAATTTCACTCACTTCATATAAAGCACACAAAATTTCTTTAATATTAAATAAAATACGCTTACCAGGCTGCTCAAGTTGTCCTTCTTCAATGAAAATGATTGTCTAAAGAATATAAATGTAAGTTTTAAGCACATTTTGATAGGAGCCTATCTGATCCTACAGAGATGGACTATCAGAAGTAGAATGAGAGAAAAGCATCGTTATATTTAGAAGCAAGATGCTAAAATTGGATCTAAGGCTTTTGATAAAGTATCCTTTAGCCGAGGGTTGGATAATTTGGAATCTCTTAACAAGAGAGTACATTTGATCAAATAGTTTCTGCTCCTCCACACAAAATAGATCCTTATCATCCAAGTCAAATGCCACCCCTAGAAAATGTAGAGCACACGATATAAACCAAAACCTAACCGAAAACCACTATACATTGGCTAATAAACTAAAGATGACTACATGGTGCAACCAAAAAGAGAATTAAATAATAGTAGTTTATTTATCACCATATGTATGTTTTTAAAGATCATCCAACAAAGCAAATTTATAGATTAAAAATGTTAGAAAGAACTAGGATTTGAATGCTTATTCAACAACCCTCATTATTCAAGAGAAGACGATAGATTTGGTTTTGGAAAACTTACAAAGGCTTGATAGGGGAAGGGTAGTAGAAGTTGGGTAGCTAATTCGATGGTAGCATGGCATGTTACTTCACCTTGAAAAAAATATTGCATGTTACTAATTTATACACCCAAGGTAATAGTTTAAACCACCAGATTATTGAACTATACAACACCAATTATCAACCATTTTACCTTTGCTCATTTTCAACAAAATGGGTGTTGTCGTTCCTGTTGAAAATCACCAAATTGTTGAACTATACAACACTGATTATCAACCATTTTACCTCTACTCATTTTCAACAAAATGGGTGTTGCCGGAACTTGAAATTTTTCAAAAATTATTGGAGACAGTGAAAAAGTATAGGAATCCAACCATTGACAAGCTCGTCTATTTTTGAAGGTAATAGTGCGTCCAATTCAACAATGTCTTGAGTGTAGAGGCAGTCTTCTTCGTCTGGCACATCTTTCAAATCTTTGAGAGTATCAGGAATTAAAAAGTGAGGATCCATGACTCTTCTTTGTCAATTCTTGATCAGTTTAGGATGATATAGGGGTTTCTTTTATTTGATTTTTTTTCATCAAAAAAATTTCCCTCTGTGGACTTTGAAATATCTCCCACTCCTACCAATGAAATATTTTTTTAATTAACCACTTTAATATCATATTGTCTAATTTTTTTGTGTGACTAATTATTTAGTCATTTTTATTTGTGTTGTGTTTTTTACCTGACAATCAAATTAGTCACTTATGATGATCAAATTAGTCATTTATTTAGTCATTTATAGCTGTGTTAGAAAAAATGACTTGAATTTACTCATTTTTAGTTGTTATGACTAAAAGTTTTAGTTTAAAGTAGTCATTTATTTGCCAAATTCTACTAATGTTACCTTTAGAACTACATAGCATAATATAATCATGTTGTGAAATGCGGACCATCAGAAGTTGCACTGTGTCACTGTCAAACACTATCTAAGAAAGTAGTAATACTCAAAATATTATAACTACCTTACTGGTGGACTTCAAGCTCTACAACTTTGGAGTTAGATACTTCATACATGTGTTTACAACACCTCAAAATCATGGGAGGAAATACCTATTAGTAGAGGAATGGAGACCAAATCAAACAGATGTTCTACTCTTCTCAAGACAGTTCTCTGCTATGTTGAACTTGTGCTACTTGATATTGTACTTTTGGAGATGATCATAAGATGAAAATCTAGATTTAGGATTATCTAAGGACTATCAACATCTTATCAGATCTGCAAGACAAGATCTTCAACTACAGACCGCTATTGATCATAACACTATCTCTCTATAGTTATCTATGTACCCTGCTAACACTTAGCCAATAATTCTTAAGTCTTCTTGCCGGACCAAAAACTTTATTGCAACCTTGTTTAACTCTAGTTGCCATCAATGACAACACCACAAAACATCATGCCAATCCAACTCATTCTAGGAGTGTCTCTAATGGTGTTTGCCAAGTTGCCAACAATCTCCCCCTTTGGCATTGATGGCAACACCTAATGTGAAAAACCATCACACTACTCCCCCTTAGTTTTTACACACTGTTCCCCCTAATTGCATGAATCTCTCCTCTATTTTTTAGTTATTTTTCTTTTTATGTTTCTCACATGCTTCACTCTCCCCCTTTGACATCAATGGCAAAGGTGAATGATACAGAAATATGTACAAGTAATATATTTTTGTGTACACTAACATTCCAAAACTGTTTGTACTATCCACATATATATGTGAAGTCAAATACCTTACTAGCTTCCATGGAGAATATCTTTGTAGATATTCTTCAATTAAACTGCATCTTCATCCTACCTGACCTTGGTATGACTCAAAATTTGTATGTGCCCATTGATTTGAGACACCAACTCTTATGCCTTCTTCACAGTAGTAGGGGCCTCAGTGATTTGCCTTTTCTAATCTACTGCTGCTACAAGTCTTGTCATGGATGCAATCTTAAAACTTACAATCTCCCAGAGCTAACTCATCTTGTGTTTTATGACCTCCTTTTGGGTCTACAATGTGTGCATGTCAGAATGGATAGTTTCAACTGCTGCCCTTTGATTCCCAATAGCATCCTTCATCAGATCATAAGTTCTAGAGATCTTCATCGGTTGGGCTTCCCATCCATCTATTTTCTCTTTTAGCTCCTTCATTTTCTCAGGCTAGGTTAGAAAAAATTGATATATTTCACTGGCTTCTTTGATGGCTATCTGTGCATATTCTATACTCTTATCTAACAAAATTTTATCTTGAGAGTATTTATCATTGAGCTCAACTAACCTTTAACTCTCAATCTCAGCCCTTATCCTTTTTTCAGTTGCTTGTTCAAAGGACTCAAAATGAGAATTGACTGATTCCATAAGCTTCTACATTTGTACCATAGGAGTCAAGGAGGTGTCTTTCTTTACACCAGGCATGATCTTCTCAAATTTTTTCATAGATTCTCCCATAATTTCATTGTCCTCCATGTGAGACTTCAAAATCTCTTCCTGGGTTGTTACTTGAAAAATTGACCCAAGCTTTAGTTTTTGCAATGGAGACATTGTAGCCAGGTTTATTGGTCCTTGTTATAACTCAGGTGTAGACAAAATCTAAGTTTCTTTTTTCTTTTCCAAAACTTATCTTAAAGAGTCAAATGAATCTTCTCCAACAATGTATCTTCTCCCTTCACCAAGAGGTACTTCAGCATCATGACTCTCTAGAGGATCTTCTTGAACAAACTCTTGTTCATTAACCCTTATTTCTAAGGTTGAGTCATCAATCATCTACTCATTGGCTTCTTCTCTTTGTTCATCTTGTCCCTCAGATGTTATTCTTGTTTCCTCATTTTTCTTTGCCTTAGTAGACTCTTTCATTTCTTCATCTTTCCCAGAGCTCACCAGAGGATTTATTGCACTTTGATCCACACTCTATTCAACATTCACTTTCAGAACTCCATTTGAGTTATCAAGATTCTATTCATCTTCACCTATGTCCATCACGATTGGAATTTGAAGTTCATTAAGCACCATCAAAATTTTCTCTTCAGTTTCTTTTTCTAACTTCTCAATCCCACTTTTATTTATGGTCATCCAAATGTTAACTCTTTTTTTGGTTTTAAATTCTTCATTAATCCTTTGGGTGACCTTGACTTTATTTTTGCCAGTGAGACTTGGATAGAGTTTCATCAAAACATATTCCTTTAACTCAGCATCTTTGGCCATGGCCCCTTCTTTTCTTGCAGTTAAGATGCTAGCTAGACTATCTGGTAAATCATCTACAACTTAAATTAATGCTTTATTGAACATGTCTAAAAATCTTACCACAATTGCTTCAATTGTTACATTGTCAGCATCTAAACATTCATCATATGTATCAGCAATTGGCTTTAAGTTCCCATGCTCAGCCATTGTATTAATTGTGGCTTCCAAAGTCATTGTAGCCTCATCTTTCTTAGTTTCAATTTTCTTGTTCTTCTTGTCTTCATCCTTTCTAGAGGGCTTCACTTTTTTCTTATAGTAGCTTCATCTATTTTTCCCCTCTTTGCCTTTATCTCTTCATTAAATTTTGCTTCTTATTCTTCTTCTTCTTCACCACCAAGGCTCACAGATATTTTGTTGGTGGCCTTTGTTTTCTTTCTTTTATGCTTCTTCTGAGTAGATTCTGTCTTTGCAGTAGAGGAGGATGTCCCAGTATTCCTTCTTGTCTTGGGAGAAGGTTTGATAGGTTCAGTCTTCACTTCATGCTTCTCCAGAGCACCTGCTTGCTCAATCTTCTCTTCTAGAGCTTTTACTACCTCAGAGGCTTGTGCCTTGGTTCTAGCTTCATCTATCCACTCCTTTGTGAATCCCTAGCTCTTAGCATAATATTCTACCCATTTCCTTACATTTATTTTAGTCTCAGGTTGTCTTTGTTCAATATGAACTTTGAGGGACTTCTCCTCACAAGTTTTAAACCTATCTTCTTTGGGGTCTTTAGGTTTTCTCAGCATCAGATCTGCCAAACCAGTCAAAATTTCCTCTATAACCTCATATCACATTGTTGGGACCCACACTATTCTTGGTTCCACTGCCTCCATGAGGCATTGATCTTTAGTCACCATAAAAACAATATCACATTCATACTTATCAACTATCTTTCTAGGGATTCTAACCCTATCCTGCATTTTTCTCTGAAATGTTTTGAAGTATCCCCACAAAGCTGCACTCTGAATACTATCATTTTTAGTACTCTATAAATGGTTCCTGATTTGTACTACTATAGTGGAATGATTGAACCAAATAATATTACTCATACCTAGTAATTCCTTCAGGAAATAGAATAGTAAACAGATTAGTAAAGTAGCATATATGAATGGGTACTTGGTGTAAGTGGTTCTCTTCAGATTCTCCATCAACTATTGCTAGAGCAACTCACACAAATCATAATCAACATTATTCTTCACCATCTCAAATATAGTGTAGATGGCAGTAGTTGAAACAAATTCTCCCTATTGGAGAAGTACACCTTGTATCCAATCACCATAGTAGCAAACTTGACTATCAGATCCTCTATATCATTGATAGTTAGTGCTCTTTTGTCAAATTTGGCACCAAATAGCTTCATCATTGTGTCATTCTTCACATATTTAAGTGCCAGAATTGTTCAAGAGGAACACATACCTGTAACTGCCTCAATGGCATCCTTGGTTATCATATGAGGCATATTTAGCCAAAAGAATTTATCATGGATTCTGCATAGAGCTTACCTAACCCAAGCATCTTCAGAGAGAATGAGAAAATCTAACCATGTATCCAATTTCTTCTCATGTAGAGGATTGTATTCTTTCTTCAGTTCAAGTTTATCATCCATCAACGCATTCAAATACACTTTCCCTAACTTTACATGATCATATTCCTACATATTTGCATCAATGTAAGCCCTAATATCCTCATTATGCATTATACAATAGGGCACTTCCGAAAATGCACCATCAAGATCTGTTTCTAGGGATTTAAATAGATGCTTCTTAAATTTGGGTTGGGGCCTTTCAGCGATCTCAATTACTTGTGGAGTAGACATTCTTACTACTCAATGAAATTATTTTCTTAGAGGGATGACTGTAAATACCTTGTTCTTCACTTTTTGGTTAGGGTTTCTTCACGCCAAATGCTTTAATTCAATTTAGATTTGTTGCTTTTATCTTCTTGTTTGCTTGAGAGTTCAAGTGCAATGTAAATTTCCTTTAAATGAGATTTCTTATAAACCCTTTTCATCACAATCTAATCACCATAAATGCTCATTTCCAAAAAGCTACCAAACAATTTCTTTGTCACTTACAGTCGACATAAATTTCTCTCCAATCTACCACATTAGATTCTTTTCTGCTAGAATTTTCTTCAGGAGATTTGTTATATTGTCTTACAACTCATATCTTCATGTTGGATGTTAGCACCACTTTTCTAGCTAGGGGAATAGGATATTTCATTAAAGCTCCCATTGAGCTAGAACTCCCAATTCACTTCCCAGAGGAAGTGTTTGTACCAAGATCTGGCACAGACTCATACTTAGCTTCAATAACTTCCTTCTTAACCCACATCTTGTTCATCTCCTTTATTTCTGTCGCATCGCCCTTTTGTACTAGTGTCTTCCTTTTTGCCTGAATATTCTTCTTCATGTTCTTGCTTCTGCAGAACACTTTCAATATGTCTAGGCCTATTACAATTATAGCACACAACATTCCTTTGACTATTGTTCATTCCATTCATTCTAGATCTGTATTGATTAGCCTTATGTCAAAATGTATTGCATGTAAAGCAGTTACCATTGAAATATTGAGCATTCCTTCCATTATTATAGCCATTCCTTATCAGACTTATACATTCACTAGCTCTATGACCAACTCTCTTGTAGGTATAGTAGTTACCTATGAAAGATTAAGCATTCCTTCCATTGTTATTACGATTCCTTATCTGGCTTCTACATTCACTAGTTTTATGACCAACTTTATTGCAAGTAAAGCACTAACTGAAGAAAGATGGAACATTTTGATTCACTCTAATCCTACATTGAGTAGCCTTATGACCAAACTTATTAAATGAATTACAATAACCATTGAAAGATGGGTACCTTTATGCATTTGTTTGCCTAACCGATGGTTTTCTAGGTCCATTCCTTTGATTCCAGATCTACTTGCCTTTTTCCTTCTTGTTCTCAACATTCATTTCTTGACCAGTTTTAGAACTTTCACCTTTCTCAAATCACAAGCCTTCTTTGTCATCAGAGTTCTTCTGGATAGCAAGCATCTCATCAAGTTTTGCAGAACTTATCTTGAACTTTTCTTCATAGATCTTTCCCTTCTCCAAATCTAACTTCAGGTTCACAACTTCCTTTTCAAACTTTGCACATTCTTCTGATTTGCTTTTCACCAATTGATTTAGATCTTCTTTTGCTTATGCCTTATCTTCAATTTGCACTTTCATATTATCCAAGATTTCATTTGTTGATCTCATTTGTTCACTAACCTCCTTATGCTTTCTTTTGAACTTCTTCACTTTCTCCCTCAACTTTCTGATGCACTCATCTACTTCCTTAACATTTTCTTTTAGATCCATGTTTTCTTCTTCAGTCCTTTCAAGATCTTCAAGAGAAACTTTAAGTTCTTCTTCATTGACATACATGCACTCTTCTTCTGTAGTTCCAGTTGATTAAATTTCTTTAGGAGGAGTAGGATACCTTTTAGCTACTATGTGTTCAATATCGAAGATCTTCCTTAAGTTGTTAGACTTCTTCCAAGGAACTAAGCTCTAATACCAATTGTTGAACACCTAAAATATTGAGAGGGGGGGTGATTTAGTATTCTCTTGAACCATTCACTTATTAAACCATTAATCCATTTGCTCATTCAAACAATAAAGAAAATTAAGCATAAAATGAACAACCATAAAACATAACACATAGACACTATGATGTTTATGTGGAAAACCCAAAATGGGAAAACCACAGTGTGTTTTAGTTCACAATATATTATATAGTAACAATACCAAATTACAAAGAGGCTCATTGCCCAGGGCTCACTACCATAAGGACTCATTCTTCAAAAGGATGCTCACTACATACAGGCTCACTACCATAATAAAAGAAAGAGAAAGAAGGGTGGCTCACTACCAAAATGAACTACTAAAATTGCATCTGCAAATGCATAGATACGGGTCCAATGAAGCTCTGAAAACTGACTCAAAAATCTCCATCCTGACTTTCTTTGTTACACTGCTCTACTCTTACATAAAATAAGATCTCTCTTCTTTTACACTTGTTGCCCTTATAAAATCACAAAACTTCACATGTCACACACATACACACTCATATTCACACACTTCACTTCCAAATACCGAAATGGATCATGTACATATATCCGCAACACTTGCAATCTTCAAATTAGGTCAGCCTACAAAGATGAAGCGTGTAGTTATGCCTTGTGTAGCTTGTTGGCCTAATCCTTTCACCAAAATACTTTGTGAACCAATTCAATACTTGAAACATATTCATACATGTCAACTTCAACTATAGAACCACTTAGGATATGATTACAATCCATAGATTTAATGGCACATAAATCAAAGTATCAAGTCAGCCTCATACATAGGCTATCATAGGTTCATTCTAACTATCAAAACACAACTTTCAATGCAGACTACAAAACTTGCTCAAAATCATAGCTAAGAATCTTTAGACATCCCCAAGATTACCTTTAGAACTGCATAGCATAATATAATCATGCGGTGAAATGTGGACCATCAGAAGTTGCACTGTGTCACTATCAAATGATGTCTAAGCAAGTAGCAATACTTAGAAGCTTATAACTACCTTACTAGTGGACTTCAAGCTCTACAACTTTGGATTTAGATACTTTAGACATGTCTTTACAACACCTTAAAACTATAGGAGGAAATACCTATTACCACAGGAATGTGGACCAAATCAAATAGGTGTTCTGCTATGCTCAAGATTGTTCTCTACTATGCCAAACTTTTGCTACTTGATACTATACTTCCAGGGATGATCAGAAGATGAAACTCTAGATTTGGGATCATCTAAGGACTATCAACATCTTATCAGATCTACAAGACAAGATCTTCAACTGCGGACCACTGTTGATCATAACATTGTCTCTCTATAGTTATCTTTGTACTCTGCCAACACTTAGCCAATAATCCTTAAGTCTTCTTGCCGGACCAAAAACTTTGTTACAACCTTGTTGAACTCTTGTTTCCATCAATGAAAACACCACCAAGCATCATGCCAATCCAAATCATTTCAGCAGTGTCTCTAATGATGTTTGCCAAGTTGCCAATATAAATTGTATGGCAAGCTCTTAAAGTATACTTTATTTCAAAAGGAAGTACAATATTTGGGTCATATAATTCTAGCTAAGGGAATTGTTGTGGACCCAACAAAGATTAGAGCCATTTTGGAATGGCCAGCACTAAGAAATGTACATGAGGTCCATAGTTTCGTGGGCTTAGCAGGATATTATAGAAAATTTGTGGCTAATTTTTCAAAAATTGCCTATCCTATTACTTGTTTAAAAAGAAAAGGTAAAAGATTTGATTGGTCAAGGAAATGCCAAGAGGTGTTTGACCCACTAAAATAATAGTTGACTATGACATCTATTTTAAAGGTACCTAACATAGAAGGTCATTTTGTAGTCATCACTGATGCCTTAAGAGATGGATTAGGTGGTGTACTTGCCTAGGATGGGCAAGTTATTGCTTATGAATCCAGAAAATTAAAATCATATGAGAAGAATTATGCTCCTCACAATCTTAAGTTTGTAGTAGTGGTTCATGTACTACAAATGAGGAGACATTATTTACTTGGGAAACCTTTTGAATAAAAAATAGACCATCAAGGGCTCAAATATTTGTTTACTCAACCACATTTGAATGCTTGCCAGAGAAGATGGTTAGAATATATATTTGATTATGATTTTGAGATTAAGTACATACATGGCAAGGAAAATGATACCTTAACTAAGTGAAGAAATATCTCCTTAATGATCTCCATATGTTCTGATTTTAGGAATCAAGTGTTACAAAAGTCTAAGGGAGATGAATTCTATGAGCAAGTAAAACAAGCCCTTATGGATAATCCTCATGATTCTAGGTATGGTGGATTTCACTTTGAAGCAGATGAACTTTTAAGGTTTAAAGGAAGGATGTACATTCTAAACTCCAAGGAGTTAAGGAATATCATGTGGAAGGAAGTTCATTTTGCACCTTATTCAGGATATTCTAGAGTGATGAAATTGCTAGCTGATGTAAAACCATTATATTTCTAGAAAGGAATGAAGAGGGATGCTACAAGGTTTGCAGTTGGATGTCTAGAATGTGAGAGGATGAAGGAAGAACACCACCACCTGACAAGAGGTCTATACACTTGTGAGATTTCAGAATGGAAATGGAAAATCATTAGCATGGATTTTGTACAAGGACTTCCTATGTCTAGAAATAGACACAATGCTATTCTAATAGTGGTGGATAGAATCACCAAGGTAGCACATTTTATACCCAAGAATTTGACAAATGGAGCACCAGTCATAGCCCACAAATTTGTGCAAGAAGTATTCAAATTGTGCAATATTCCTAAGAAGATTTTCTTAGATAGGTATGCTTGTATGACATCAAGGTTTTGGAAAACCTTGTTTTCCTTACTTGGAACTCAGTTAAACATAAGCTCAGCTTATCATCCCAAGATAGATGGCCAAACAAAAAGAGTAAACTAAGTGTTGGAAGATCTATTGAGAATGTATTGCATGGACTAGCAATACAGGTGGGAATATTATCTTCCTCTTGCAAAATTTGATTACAATAATTCCTATCATTTTACTATCATGATTGTTCCATTTGAAGCATTATATGGAAGAAAGTGTCAATCTCCTATAAGCTAGGACAAGCTAGAAGATAGGATTATCCTTGGTCTAGAAATACTATCAGAAATGAAATCTGAGCAACTCCATCTGATTAAGAAAAGGCTAGCGGAAGAGAATAATAGACATAAAAGCTATGTGGATGCTAAACGCATCAGGAGACATTTCTCAATGGGAAAGAAAGTCCTCTTAAGATTCAAGACACAAATGAGTTCTATTAAGTTTGGAAAGACATCCAAACTAGCTCCTAGGTATGTGGGTCCCTTTGAAGTTCTCAAAGAGGTCAACCCAATTGCATATAGGATTGCTCTACTACCAGCTCTTGCCATGATGCATAATGTTTTCTATGTTTCTTATTTGAAAAAATATATTGTAGGAGATAATCATATTCCTATTGTTGATTGGAATCCCATAAAGGTGAAGGATCTAGGGGTGGTAATGATTGAGCCCATCAAGGTGCTCTAAATACGTAAGCTACACTTGAGTAATAAGGAAATTAAATAATACAAGGTCCAGTGGGACCAATATGTAGAAGAGAATGCCACCTGGGAGAGTTATGATGATATTTTTCAAAGATTTGTGCATCTCTTTTAAGATTTTTATTAAGATGAATAAAAATATTTACGTTGGAACTATGGATACATTAAATCATTGGGGACAATGATTCTGATGGGGGGAGATATGTTACATCCCGAAACCTTGACTATGTTTTACTTTCACTTTCATTTGATTAAGTGGTTAATTAATCATAGATTAATGATTTGATGTTTAGGGAAATGTCAGGATAAATCATTTATTTTATGAATTATGAGTAATGCTTAGAAATAGAAATGATATTACATGTTATTGAAATTATTTAACATGATGTATAATGATTTATTGATGATACACTGATCATAGTTTGTATGAATGTGAGTGTAACTAGGAAAAAGATTGACCACCATCAAGAATGGAAGGAGAGTATCACCAGAGAGAAGGGGATAGATATTTAAAAAATCCCAGTTTGCCATTTCAGTTTCAAATTGAACATTATGTGAACCTTCTTGAGATCAGGTATGTGTCAATTAATTTTCCTTCTTGGGTTAATCTTAGATTGACCATTATCAATTTTTCATTATGGAAATGTTTCCAATGATAACTTCATTGAATTGGTCAAGAGATATTCACAGAATATTCAAGGATAAAGTTTATCTTATTTCACTTGTTGAGCTATTCGATTATTATATTCCTTCAAGGACTGACTTAATTTTATTGATGTTAGTCTAGGGTGGCGAGGGAGAAAATGACCTCAATCCCTTATTCACTTTTGTTGCATGATTAAATTCAATACATTTCTTGGGTATTGCAATAAATGTATTACTAATAGAGTTATATTTACTATTATTTGTATATAAATACTTATGGATAAGTGAGATGTTTGTTTTATGTCTCAAACTTATCTTTGCCATGATAATTTGGGCCATGATAGACCACTACATTGATTACCTTATGCACTCTGTATTCCATGAAAGGTGGAGAACACAAAAAGGGTGCTCTTATGATGTATTGGGTGAGTCATGCGAAGTGGGGAGCATGATTTCTCATGCATGCTCCTCTTGGGAGACTTAGTAGGATGGAGTGGGTGACTTTTCTAGAAAAAGATAGACATCTATGTTGCTTGGTCTCAATTTGAAGGAGGAGGAGACTAAGAAAACTATCGTGGGACATCAGAGAAAGAAGAAAAACCTCACGACAGATATGCTGGGAAATATTGGTTAAGATTCGGTATTGACCAACACTTGGGTAATTTTTGAATACCATAGTTATGGTTATAGTTGTGCTTCAAGCATGACAGTTTTTCTTATACTATCGAACCCATTTTTGCAAATATTGTGTTGTGTGTCTCATTTCCTGAGGTGGCCATTAATACTTTTGTTTCTCAACATATTCTATGTACCTCGAGTTATAACTATAAGGCTTTAGTTCTTTTTAGAAGTTGTCTTGGTGATAGCCATTGAGACAATGGTAATGTTAAGCCAACACTCTAAGATTGTCATTGAGAGAAAGTAAATGGTATTTGTAATCCTTTGAATTATTGTTATTCTTTATTTCTCTCTATGTATATAAACTTCTAATGTCTATGTTTAGAAGAGATTCTAACCATGCTCACTAACAGAACATCAGTAACAGCATAGACTTATGCTATGAGGGTGGCTAACCCTATTATTATTCATAGCACAACCATACAGTGGCTAAGATTTTAAGATATCTACCCTATTTTTCATCTTTCCCTATATATGTATTGAATCATTTAATTGCTGATAATAAGTTGTAGCTTGCATGTCTATTTTCACAAGATTATGCTATTCTTGATAGTGAACACCAAAGGTGGCCAACTGTGGATGGAACCATAGGCCGAGGTATGACCTCACAGCCCCATGATTTGAAACCCTTTTGACATATAATGATTCTTGATTTGAAGAGATTGGTATAGAGATTAGAAGAATTATTATTCCTTATAGAAGTTTGTTATCATACTTCATTATAAGTATATTGATTTCTTTATCATAGCATAAAGATAAGACCACTGCAATTAGTGGTAATCAAGGATGACTTGAGGTTGATAAAATAGTACTATATATTAATATTTACTTACTTGCTATATAAGAGTTCTTGATATTATTTGAAGTAAGAAGGTGTTAAGCCTTTAGTCAAAATATTTATTATTGTCATATAATTGATATTCTTCTATCTTTAAATATTAAGTGTATAATATTGTTATGGGGTTTAGAGAAAGTAAACATAAAACATCATAAGAACGTTCAACAAATGCTAAGACTCTTTTCGTCAATGATAGAGTGAAACAAAATGGATCGTTATCTAAGAGGATTAGATAAAGATCCTTGAACCAAGTGAATAGCCTTGGGTGAACTTACAAGGTTATCATCAAATAAAAATAAACTATTGTCATGTCAAGATGAGACATCAAAATCAAATTTATACCTATAAACCTTTGAAACATGGAATAGAGTGACGGGGAGTCACAGATTCCACATTGAAGTGGCAACAGGAAAACTTATTCAAAAGAATGAAGACCTCTATCTGAACCATTTGGTCTTGTACTCCAAATATCAGAGTAGATAACAAAAATTAGGAAGACTATGGGTGAGATTTATTGAGACACGCTTTAACTAGAAATAGTTAAACTATACTTACTATAGGATGAGATAATTTCTAAGTTGAGTTAGATGTGGGTGAGAAATTGACTATGTTCATTGTCTAATGTCTCTATATATTAAATCTTTGGCCAAAGTAATGCATTTGTCTCTTTATGCATTAGTTTGCTCACTATGTTCTAGATGGCATAACCATCCAGTAGTGTCATACATAGTTAGAGGGGGTCTATAATTGTATGACCCAGATGAGTTATGAAGGACACAATACTAGAGACTCAGATGGCAAACCTATTGGTTCTTATATCTATTCCCTTCATCAAGGATGTTGGAAACTTATTGGTTTTGTCATTGATGTCAACTTCGAGCAAGTAGTTCACTTGGTTTCTAAGTGCTTTTGAGAAAATTTGAATAAGAAGGTGTGTAGTGTGACAAAGATATGCTCAGTGTTGTGCCCCACATTTCTTCCTAGTTGAAGATATGCTTGTGCGGTTTGGAAGTTTTGATCAGCGGTGTGAAGAGGTGCTATATCTAGAATTTTAGGTTCTGGATCATCTGATAGTAGAAGAAATATTTGACAGAGTGTTTGCTTGTGTAGAAGACTGGGAGAAATGAGAGTGCTCTGCATTTATCCACATTGAGGTTTCATGTCCTACAGATCTGGGGATGTCCTTCTACAGTCTATACTACATTTCCTTGAAGTTTCATGTGTTGGGTTGCTCCATAAGATCAGTTACTGCATTGGTGTTTAGTGGCAGTGGATCCTAATGTGCTTAATGAAGATATTCTTTGTGTCAAATGGTTGAGGCAATGATGGAGAGGTTTATGATGATGTTGAATGTTATGGAAAGGTGTGTGGATGTTGTGGAGTGTCTCTCTATGGTATGCATGATGTCTTTTGACTTGGAGAAGCATGGATGTGGCTACTAGCTTTGGTTTGGCTGACCTAGCTTGTTGGTGCCAATTACAGAGGTGCCTTATGGATTGTAGATGTGATGAGTAGCTTGGTAATACAAATTTGAGTCCTGGTTATCCCTTGACATGGTCTACTTTCACTTCTTTCCACCGTGGAAGTGTTTAGTGCCAACCTAATTAATGTTGCATGTGTGTAATGCACATGCTTCATTAGGACTGACCTAATTGAGATAGGTCTTGGTTGTGGTTGGTATAAATGTAAGATAAATTTGTGTGGAGGAAAGCAGAGAAGATGTTACAAATGTGAATCAAGGGTAGTGAGTGGTGTGCGAGCTTAAATTCCTATGACTCCAAAATGTAGTGACCAAAAGGTGTCTACATTTTAGTGTGCTTGAAATTGCTGGAGGTAATGAGCCAAAGGTTGTGGATAGAAGAAAGTTGTAGTGGTGGATCCTCCCTGTTGCTTTGAGATAGTGAGTCTCTTTGTAGTAGATTTCTTCTTTCTTCTCTCTTTTGGGCAGTGAGCCTATTGATTTTCAATGTTTTTATTCATATATATTGTGAGCTAATCCTCATCATGGTTTTTCCCTTATAGGGTTTTCCATGTAAATATGGTCTTCTTATGTGTTTATGTTTTCATTGATGCTTCATATGTTTACATTTTGCTAATGTATTATAAGTGGTTGATGATTGAAATTGCTTTGAGGGTTTATAGTTTAGCATACAACTGATTCACCCCCCCTCTCAATTTTCCTACGCATTCTAACAATTGGTATCAAAGGTAAGTTCCCTGAAGAAGCTTAACCACTTGGGGTAGATCTGGATGGCACACAGGAAAGCTGCGAAGCTCCCAATGTTTGATGGAACAATTTTTTTTTGGAAAATCAAGATGGAAAGATTTCTTATCTCACAAGGATATGACATATGGAAGATAGTTGAGTCTACTATACCTCCTAATGGTCCAAAGGATGAAGATGAGATTGAAGAATATGAGAACAATGGAAAGGCAAGGAGTACTCTTCTGAACAGTCTTTTTGATTCAGAACTGGTGAAGGTAATGGGTTGCAAAACTACTCATGAAATCTAGAAGAAGCTGGTAAGTACCTATTAAGGAGATGACAAGGTCAAGCAAGCAAAGATGGAGATATTGAAGACCAAGTTTGAAACCCTAATGGTGTTAGAGGGTGAAAATATTGTAGGCTACATGTAGAGAGTGGATGACATTTTCAATTCCATCAATGGTCTTGGTTGTAATCTAGAGGAAAGTGAAGTAGTAAAGAAGGTACTAAGAACTCTTCCCAAATCTTATAGTGCTAAAGTTTCTACTATTGAAGAAACACAAGATTTGGATAAGTATTCTAGGGATCCAATGTTCGGTACTCTAACTACTTTTGAGATAAGAGAATTTGGTCAAGATTATTCAAGAAAAGAAACTGCTTTTAAGGCTAGCAAGATAGAAAATAATGTTGAATATGATTTATATGACTTTGATGAAATTGAAGCAAATTTTGTGAGTAGATTGAAAAAGGGTTCTAGAAAATATAGAGTTAAGTTACCCTTCAAATGTTTTAACTGTCGAAAGATAGGTCATTATGCTTCTAAATGTCCAATCAAAATTTCTAATGACAAATACAAGGAGAACAAAGATAAATCATTTAAGAAAAGTTATTATGTTAAAGAGGATGACAACATATCTAATGATGAGTTTGGCTATCCGAATGATGATGGTAATAAATGCCTGTTCATGGCTTTGAATGTTGGAACTAATTCAACTAATCCTAGAAGATGTATGTAAGATACTACTCCGGAAATAGGACACCACATTGAAGGAGCTTTGGTCACTGCTTTTTACACAAGAGAAGAGGAGAATCTCTAGTTACTTAATAGTGGGTGTTCAAATCATATGATAGGTGATAAGAATAAGTTTGTGAAGCTTGATAAGTTTTTTGAAGTTTTTGTTAACTTTGGTGATGATGCATCTGCTAAGATCTGAGGAAAAGGTTCAATCTGTTTTGATGGCAAGAATAATACAGATGATGTAATTTATGTCAAGGATCTCTGGCATAATCTTCTAGGTGTAGGACAAATGTGTAGTAGATGATATAACATTGTGTTTTAGGATGGTGGATATGAAATAAGAAAATAAGACTCTGGAACACTAATTGCTATAGGAACAAGGATAAAAGGAAATATATATCATCTCGAAGGTGATGATGGTGTGTGCCTTATGACTCAAATTAATGAAAGTTGGCTATAAAACAAAACAATGTGTCACATCAATTTTGGCAGCCTAGTAAAGATCAAATCTACTCAAGCTGTGAGGGATTTGCCAAAGATTACAAAGACTACAAATGCAACCTGCAAGAAATGTCAAATTGGGAAGCAAACAAGGAAGGGTTTCAAGATCAAAGAGCATTCTACCACTAGACCTCTGGGGTTGGTGCATACTGATCTAAAAATCTATCAAAATAATCAAATCTAATTCGGCTATGCATCTAAAATTATAATTTTCCTTGCCTGATGAGCCTATTTTTTATGCCTGCATTATAATATCATTTTTTTTTATGTTGTAGGTGATCATAAGGAGCTAGAGCAACATTGATATCAACATCTATAGCAATTTGGATAGCGAATTAACCAGGTGCAATCATTTCATTTCTCATATTCTAATCATTGTTTGCAAACACATTTGGATTTTGGGCATAAAATGAACAATTGTTTTTAAATTCACATCAAAAAATTGGGCTAAAACAAACCATTGTCTTTCATCACATTTGGATTTGGGCTTTAAAACAAACAAGTGCTTGCATTGTCTTCCACACATTGAATTTCTAAGGTTAATGAACCCCATGTGAGTGTGACCAAGTAAATGTGTATGCTCTCTCCTCGCGTCCCAACATGAACTTGGAGATCAAAAACATTTACTTGTGTTGCTTTTGTTTAGCCTTAGAGAGGCCTGCCTTGGCATCCACCCCAAGGGAACGACCTCAAGCGGTACTTTCATCCGGTCCGCTATAAAAATCAGAGGATAAGGCGAAAGCCAAGTAGAACCGGTATTAGCGCTCACCATACAGTGCTAACTCAAATGGAGGTGTACCTTTGTGTATATTAAAAATCCTAGTAGGGTTAGTTAAAGTCTTAAGTGGCTTGTTGGATGCTCGTGAGGTGCCGGTCCCCCAGATTTTCACTAGAACCTCCTTGTGATAGTGGCCTTGCCTTAACTAGGACTTGTTGAAGTGTCTTCACGTGTTTGCTTAACCATCATCACATTCTTTCAAACTAACAACTTGCTTATGTGTCTTGCATGAGTGATTCATGTGTGTATATGCATAATCATTTGTTTGAACATTGCCAAATCAAGCTATAAACACTAAACACATAAACAAATCAATCTAAACATATCATCTAAACATTCCACATCATCATCCAAATCCCTAAACAAACACTTGCTAAAAGGACTTAAGACAAACACTTGGTGGCAACATGTCTACACTAGAGGACCTAGAAATCAAATTCCAAAGATTCCTCCAAAATCTTTATCAAGGATCACAACCCCTAAACCAAGACACCATTGAAATATTACAATTCTTCCTCCAAAGAGCTCAACCCCATGCAAGACAATCACCTCAACTACAACGCTTCATAGCCCAAGTCCAACACCTTTTAGCCACTAGTCAAGCTCAACAAGTACAGCAATCCTTAGCCATTCACTATCAACCTAATCCACTTCATAGCCACATGTCATATCCATCCACTTCCTATCAACTTAATCCACTTATCCAGCAAGTCAATGCCATATCAACCTATGAATATCCACCTCAAGCTTATCCAATCCCTCATGCCACCATGCCAATGCACTACCAAGCCCATCCACAAAGCAATCAAGTGATATTACAAGAACAACATGCAAGTCCAAATAGCCCTTTGTACATAAATCAAGTAAGTCCAAGTACACCTTTTCAACAAGACCACCAAGCACCATTGATAGATCTAAATCCACCTTTCCAACAAGAATCACATCTAAATCCCAATGGCCCCTTGTACATAAATCAAAGCCCAAGTTATCCTATGCAAGATCTAATAACCTTTGACGAGGGAGATACCAATCTAGAGTGGCCTCCATCATCCAATCACATGCCAACACATGAGCCAACAAGTCCTATCCCAACACCACCATGTGATCCTACTCCTAGTCCATTGGTCCATCTACCTTCCAAACCACCAAGCCCTCCATTACCTTCATCACCATGTCATTCTAATCCTTCACCAAAGGATATGGCTGAGAGAGTTTTACAAAGAATGCTTGAAGCAAAACTCATTGAACTTCCCGAAGTCAAACCATGTGAAGAAAGTCTATATGATGAACATGATTATTGTGCATACCATAGGACCAAAGGCCATAATACAAATCAATGCCCAATATTTGTCTCAATTGTTTATAAGGTGTACCTACCTACAATAAGAAATCATGCCACATCATCCCAATCCCATGTGTCACCCTCATCTAGTCCAAATCCTAATCCATCCAATCCAATTAGCCCTCAACCTAATCCTAATCATAAGCCTGCAACATCATCTGCTATTATTGCTCATCCATTATATTTCCCATCCACTCATACCCTTGCGAAGGATGTGATCCATTGGCTATTAACAAGGATTAAACTACCCCCATGTCAAACACCCATTCATGAGCCTACCAAAGAACTTCCAAAGGTCATGTCCAATCATATATCCCCATGCCAAACACCTATCCTTGAGCCTATCCAAGAGTCCTCAATTAGCATTCTTAGTCCTTTAAGCCCATCATGTGACCTACAAGCCATCAATCCTATTCAAGAGTCTCCTATCATTAATCCAAGTCAAGAGTCATCATCTTCTCATGTTGTTGACCAAGAGCCTATCCAAGAGCCTTCCACTTCCATTCAAGTAACCCAAGAGGTATGTCAAAGGTTTAATCCTAAGCATGTGGAAACATTAAGCCCTAGTCCAACTCAAGATCAAAACACTTTCATGCAACCCATCCATAATATTTACCTTCTTTATGATCAAGATGATACCTATGAAGAAGCTATCCATGATCCTATCCATAATCCTAGACCTATCCATGAGCAAGATGTCCACATTGCTCCTAATCATCCGCCATCTAGCCCTATTTATCATGAGCAAACATCAACTTGTCATGATGAGACACTTGTCCCCCAAGTAAGCATAAAAGATCAAACAAATAACTTGGATCTTAGCGAACACAACACTAATCAAGATCCTAATGATCATTCATCAATATCCACCATCGATTCCACTTCAAGTCCACTATCATGTCCTATTAGTCTTACCACCCTTATACATGAATGTTCTTCCTTAGGACAACAACAACCTTTGTCCTCTACTTCACCTTCTCCATCCAATAAAGAGCTCAAGTCTAGCTCCCAAAACACATCTAGTCCCATAGTCAATTACATCCTCCAAAACATGAACTACCAAGGTAAAGGCCTAGGCCTTTATAAACAAGGTATTTTGGAGCCAAACCATGTCAAAGTTCCTCCATGCTCATATGGCCTTGGATACACACCCCAAGGTAAACAAGCTAAAGATGTTGGTAATCCGTTCATGCATCCTAAACCTACCACTTTCTATCGTACCCCCCATCATCTACCCAAGACATATGTAGCCATTCAATCTCCATCATCTTATAAATGTCAAAAGCATGTGACCGTACACTTTCCACCATCCACTTTGCCTCCACTTTTACCAACTCCAAATATCCCTCCATCCACCTTGCCACCATTGCTTCCAACACCTAACATACATATCATTCATAAGTATCCTTACATCCCTAATCATGACCAACAAAAGCACACATCATCTAAGCATAAAGCTTCCAATCATTCCATCCACTCCACCCACCCCATGGGATTCGAAAGCAAAGAATTTAATGCCTCTACTTATAAGGCTAACAATCCTACCAAAAATCCTAAAGGTCTTCATACCTTAGGACATAAAGAATCAAATTCAAAGCAAAGTACATTCACAAAGCTATCCAAGCCCATACCTCCAAAAGTAAAGCCCAAAAGGAAAATGGTTTGGGTTCCTAAGCAAATAGCTAGCAAGTCAAATGAGGCATCCTCATCCACATCTCAAGAATCCCAACCACCTATATCCATCCAAGAGCCTATATCCACTCAAAATTTCCATTCCATTCAAAAATCTCCCAAGCAAAGAAAAAGCACTAAAAATACTAAATCTATGTGGGTTCCCAAATCACTTCATCAACCATCTCCTAAGCAAACATCTCCATTGCTTCCTACACCACCATCCAATCAAAAGCTTCAATGTTTATCACGGTGTGTGCAACCATTGGTCATGGTTCCCTTCCATTCCAAAACATTACCACATAACTACATTTCCCCATCTTCCATCCATTATCCTACATATCTCCTCCATGCTAACCCTATGGTCCATGCTTTGGCATAAACTTTTATCCATCCATCCTTGCATGAATCTTTCATAATCCATTATCTACCTAATCCATCTCCCATCCATGCAATCCCTTATCAACATCTATGAGCATAATGACATGGTCCATGCAAAGACATCATCCATCTCTAATGGGACAATATCACCTCTCATAGCACTAGCCACTTGAGTCCCTCCTATCCATTACCATGGTGAAAACCTGGCAAACAGGCGCCATGTGTAATTGTCAACCCATCTAAAAGCCAAAAATCAAAAAAATCAAAAAATCAAAAAAGTAAAGAGAAATCCCTTCGTCCAACGGTAAAAACCTGGTAAACAGGCGCCTTGGATAAGTACCATGATGAAAACCTGGCAAACAGGCATCATGTGTAGGTTGATCTTCTATGTCACTTACACTTGGGGGCACATTGTCTCATCCAACCTATCCATTTCCCAACTATCTATCTGATTATATCATACCAACCTATCTTATCCTATCTTGTCATCCTACCATCCTTAGCCATTACATAAATATGCCTATCCTATTGAACCCATTTACCCATCCTCCTCCTTTTGATTTTGATGAAGACATGGGGGCAAAATGTTGAAACATGTTTGGATATTTCTTGACATACCTTCTTTCCAAACCAAGTCCTACCCATTGACCATTCATCCATCCCATTCAAACCAATCCATCATGTCATCCCATTGTCATGAGCCTTGCAATGTAAAATCCATCATGTATCATGTAAAAATCTTAAGCATTACCATCTAGAATGGGGCAAGTTCTTCCTATGTGACATAGCCTTTGAAGATCACATCCTAGCTCCCTTATGATCCATCCACTATGGTGTATCCTTATCACGAGCTTTACATCTATCATGAGCTTTCCACTATAGCCTACCTATCCATTTATCATGAAGCATGCATCCATCCCTTATACGGCCTATCCTCTTATCTATCCATCCAACTCTCATGAACCTTCCATCCCATCCGTATATCATGATCTTACCATCCCATTTACTATGAGCCAATCCTTTTATCCATCCTTGCACCTAGACTTGGTTTTCTCCCTTGTCATTAGTATCTAGCACAAAGGCTACCTCAATTGTAAATCCATCGACGTTTAAAACATCCCAAAAAATGAAAAAAAAAAAAATCAAAATATGTCCAAAAAATCCAAAAAATTAAAAATTCAACAAAAAATCAAAGCAATAAGATTGATTCAATTATCAATCCAAAACAATCCACTTCAACATTCAATCAAAATCAAATCATCATCATCAATTCTTCCTATCAATAACATTCATTCATCCATTTCAATCAATCACTTCTTCCAATCATATCAATCAAATCAATCTAAGCAATGATCTTAAATCCAAGTCACATTAATCCAGATCAAGCAAGCTAATCAATCAAGGAACATTATCCAATCAAATCAACAAGTTTTTGATCCTAATCTTGTCATAAACTAAATTAATCATAATCAATCATCATCAATGGGATATAGTGTTCCCAATCCTTGTGTTGATCTAGGGATATAGCTTTCCCCACAATGACAACACTATATATCATTATCAATCGAACAATCAATTATTGGTTTATGACTTGACAAGGGCAATACCTTGTTCATTTTCTTCCTTTGAGCACACTGAGAACACTTGCTTATGCTTAGATTGAGTGGACACTCCAATCATCACACCATCACTATCATCATTCAAAACAATCCAATCATCAAAATAATCCGCCTAACAATAGCAAACATCAAAACCAAAGCACATCAAGCTAGCCATCAAAATAAATCCAATCACTTCAACAAATCAAAAGCAGCTCAATCCATCACAAATCATCCATCCTTCATCAAATCAATCTTCATCCATCATTTCATCATCTTCCAACCATTCCAAGCAATGATCCAAATGCAAACCATCCTTAATCCATACCAATCAAGTCAATCAATCAAGCCAAGTTATCCAAATGTGATCAATGGTCTTGATCCTAGCCTTGTTGTAAGCCAAATCAATTAACCAATCAGCCAACCAACTCAGCAAACAACCTGGTGTTGATCTAGGGATATAGCTTTCCCCACAATGACAACACTATCAACTATCATCAACAAAATAGTCAATCAACCATTAATCATTGGTTTATAGCTTGACAGGGGCAATACCTTGTTTGTTTTTGTATCATTTGTGCATGCTTGCTTGCTTGCTTGTGTGTTTTATCATTTTTATCTTGCATTTGCATCATATCCATATCAATCCAGCTAAATATTCATATCTTGTATCCAGACAAGGTTGTATTACACTGGGGCACAAGACACAACGTCACCCTGGATCCGTATACCTTGGTGCATAATGTCTAGTGCTATATCAAACATCATGGTTGCTCACTTTCCATTGCAGCATAACACATCATCCATTTCTTCTATCCATTCCCTTATCTTTCTTTTTCAGCAAATCCATTTCTTTTCGAGAGCATACCCGTGCTTGTCCAACCCGCATATCTTCTCGCGGGGGCATCATCATCCTATCTTTCCATCATCATCATATCCTTACATCATCATCCCATATCCTTTTCCTCTATCCATACCTTAGCTTCTTTGAAATGATGTTACTCAACACAAAGCTTATCATCTCGAACATCATCTCAAAGAGGGGCAAAATGTAGACACCCAAAATTGTCCCAAATTTGTGTATGTCTTGCAACACCTTGTTAAAACATTATCCTAGACACCATGTAGCATTTTGTCCTAAACCCCACTATCCAATTAATTAAATAAATTTTATTTATTTAATTAATATCCAACTCATATCCCAACTAATTCAAATATTTTATTTGAATTAAGTTCTCATTATAAGCCGACTTTTCAATTAATTAAATAAATTTTATTCATTTAATTAATTTATCTTATCATTAAGTTGACATGTGTGCCTCTTTCATTTAAAAAAGATAAATGGTACTACAACCTTTTATTTAATATCTTTCATATGTAGTACTTTTTATGTACACAAGCACACATGAGCCCTATTCTCCTTGACACTTGTCAAATGACTACAACTCCCTTGAAGAGTGGGATAACCAAATCAATCCTAGCCGTCCACATCAATCATTTATCTTTTTAATCTCAACCATCCATTTGAACCAAGCCTTTCCTATAAATCAAACCCCTCATAAGCCATTAGCATGCATTGAGCCTCAAGTACTATTATTCTGTTAGATTTTCTAAAATGCATTGAGCTTCAAGTAACATTATTCTGCCAAATTATCATTAGCATGCATTGATCCTCAAGTATCCACATGCTGTTGAAATATCATTAGAGCCTTTGCATCCTTCATTCTAGCATCTTCATCTTAATGTTATGCTGCAGAAATGAGCACCCAACATTCCTCCAACAATAATCCTTCAAAATCTTGCATGCTCATGCAAGGTGGAGAAGAGCAATGGAGATAAATCAAGTTTGACATGGAGATCGGTTTGCATTTACATTTTTTATTTTGATTTTCATGTTGTCTTGTGCTTCATTGTGCATTGCTAGGGTTTTTATCATTGCTGTTTATTCATTTGCCCTGATTTACAATTTTACCCTAACTACACATAGAATAAAAAGGCATTTGTCAACACCTAGGACTCCTTAGCAAAATGAAGTTGTGGAAAGAAAGAATAGGACAATTTAGGAAGTAGCAAGGACAATGATGAAAGAAGAAAATCTACCAGATATCTATTGGAGAGAAGCCATCCACACCGGAGTCTACATACAAAATAGAGTGCAAGACATGGTCAACAATTCAAAGACTCCATCTGAACTATGGTATGGAAGAACTCCTACTATAAAATACTTTAGATTCTTTGGAAGTAAATGGTACATTAGAAGAGATGAAGAGAACTTGGGAAATTTTTATACAAGATAAAATGATGGAATATTTCTTGGATATTCCACAAGGAGAAAGGCTTACATGTGTTACAGCAAGAGGCTAAAGAAGTTGGTTGAAAGTGCAAATGTCAAAGTGGATGAGGATCCACATCAAAGCTCAGTACTGATAGAAGAATATGAATCTAATGAGCCTCCTTATAGAAAAGATGAAAGTGAAGAAGGAAAGGAAAAGGAGATGCAAATTGATGAAGAAGATGCTCTGGAAAGGGTTCCTAAGAATCATTATAAAGATCAGATCATTGGAGATGAGAACAAAAGTGTGTTAGCAATATGGAAAATTGCTATGGTAGATGAATAGGTAAATTTGTGTTTGTTGTGTACAATAGAACCTAAAACAGTGACTAAAGCATGCAAAGATGAGCACTAGATCAAAGCTATTGAAAAAGAACTGATGCAAACTGAGAAGAATCAGACTTGGGAAGTTGTCCAAAGACCAGCAAACAAAAATGTGATAGGAACTAAATGGGTCTTCTAGAACAAGTTGAATGAGAATGGAGAAGTAGTTAGAAATCAGGATAGGCTTGTGTGTAAAGGCTACTCACAAGTAGAAGGAATAGATTATGAGGAAACATTTTCTCTAGTGGAAAGATTGGAGGCCATTAGAATGTTCTTGGCCTTTGTAGCTCATAAGGACTTCAAAGTATGTCAGATGGATGTGAAATCTGCATTCCTGAATGGAGAGTTGGAAGAGGAAGTTTACATTGAGTAACTAGAGGGATTTTAGTTATTAGAAGATCCAAATATGGTCTTTAAGTTGAAGAAGGCATTGTATGGACTCAAACATGCTCCTACAGCTTGGTTTGCAAGGTTGGATAAGTACTTGTTGCAACAAAGTTTCAAAAAGGGTGCCACAGATAGCAATATATATTTCAAAGTTGAGTAAAATCAAATCCTAATTGTGGAATTGTATGTTGATTATATAATGTTTGGAGGTAATGAACATATGTGCAAGAGGTTTGCAGAAGAGATGCAAAAAGAATTTGAAATGTCAATGTGTGGGGAAATGATTTTCTTCGTTGGATTAGAAATTAGTCAATCAGAAAAAGGTATTTTCATTTCACAATCAAAGTATGCCAAGGAAATGTTGAAGATGTTTGGGATGGAAGACTCCAAACTAGTGTGTACTCCCATGACTACTAGTTGTAAGTTAAGAAAAGATGATGAATCTCCTAAGGCTGATCAGAGCAAGTACAAATCAATGATTGGTGGACTGTTATACTTAACTACTACTAGACCAGATATCATGAATCCAATTTGCTTTGTGGCTAGATTTCAAGTTGATCCCAGAGAATCACATGTTTCAGTAGTAAAGAGGATATTCAGATACTTGAAAGGCACTCTAGAGTTTGGCCTATGGTGTCCTAAGGATACAAATTTCTCCCTAAGTGTATATATAGATGTAGATTGGGTAGGATGTATATATGAAAAAATAAGTACAAGTGGTGGTGTTTTCTTTTTGGGAAGTAGACTTGTCTCATGGTTAAGTAAAAAATAGGATTCAGTGTCATTATCTACTGCAAAGGCAGGGTACATTGCAGCAACATCTTGCTGCACATAGGTGTTGTGGATGAAGCAAACATTGAAGGATATCAAAGTGTCAAATGATGAACCTATTCCTATATTATGTGATAATACAAGTTCTATCAACATTTCAAATAATCCAATAATGCATTCAAGGACAAAGCACATTTCAATCTAGTATCACTTCGTAAGAGAAGGTTACAGAGAATGAGGTGTAATTGGAGTATATGCCTACTAAGGACCAAATTACAGATATCTTTACAAAGGCTCTTCTTAAAGATACTTTTGACTATCTCTGGAAGAAATTAGGGGTTATTACCCCTCCTTTTAATTAGATGCATAAATGTGTCATCTGTCCAAGAATCATTTCAAGATACATTCTTACTACTGGACTAATGTTGGAGGCTATCTCTTAAGGGGAGTAGGTAGTGATTGGTGCAGTCAGAAAGAGCATATCTTCTGACCCTAAGGGGAATAGTGTAGAAAAGTAAAAGTAGTGGAGAGAAAGAGTAAGTGCTTGCTGGTGTTTCAAGTATGGCCCTTTTCAATTGATGTCAAAGGGGGAGAGAACGAAGGTGTTTTAAAAACCATTGTGAAGGAAAGTGTGAGAAGAGTAACTGTTGTTAGACAGTCAGTGGGAGTAAAGAATGTGAAGAGTAAGAGTTGTTCCAGTCATGAAGAGTACTACTGAGCTACTAATTGTTTGCTTTAGGTCTTGATGGTTTTTTAGAAAGTTGGTGTTGCCATCAATGACAAAGAGGGGAATTGTTGGAAACTTGTTGGTGTTGTCATTGATGTCAACCTCTAGCAGGTAGTTCAGTTCATTTCCAAGTGCTTTTGAGAAAATTTGAATAAGGAGGTGTGTAGTGTGACAAATACGTTCTTAGTGTTGTGCTCTGCATTTCTTCCCAGTTGAAGATATGCTTGTGTAGTTTGGAAGTTTTGATCAGAGGTGTTAAAATGTGTTATATCCAAAATTTTAGGTTCTAGATCATGCAATAGTAGAAGATATGTTTGATAGAGTGTTTTCCTGTGTAGAAGACTATCTAGGAGAAATAAGAATGCTCCACATTTCACCACATTGAGGTTCCATGTCCTATAGATCCAGGGATTTGTTTCTATAGTCTATATCTACCTTTCCTTGAAGTTTCCTATGTTGGGTTGTCCACAAGATCAGTTCTTGTGTTGGTGTTCAGTGGTAGTAGATCCTGATGTCCTTAATGAAGATATTCTTTGTGTCAGATGGTTGTGGCAGTGTTGTAGAGGTTTCTGATGATGTTAAATGTTGTGGAGTGTCTCTCTATGGTCTACACGATGTGTTTGGACTTGGAGAAGCATGGATGTGGTTGTTATCTCAGGTTTGGCTGACCTATCTTGTTGGCACCATTTGCAGAGGTGCCTCATGGATTGTGGATGTCATGAGAATCTTAGTGATACAAATTAGAGTCCTGGTTATTCCTTGACATGGTCCACTTTCACTTATTTCAACTGTGGAAGTGTTTAGTACCGACCTAAGTAATGTTGCATGTGTGTAATGCACACGCTTCATTAGGACCGACCTAATTGAGATAGGTCTTGGTTGAGGACGGTATAAATGCAAGATGAAGTTGTGTGAATCAAATAAGAGAAAATTTTGTGAATGTGAATCAATGAGAGTGAGTGGTGTCTAAGATTAAATGTACATGACTCCAAAATGTAGTGAGAAGGAGGTGTCTACATTTCAGTGTGCTTGAAGTTACTGGAGGAATTGAGCCAAAGGTTGCAGATAGTAGAAAGTTGCAGTGGTGGATCCTCCCCATTTCTCTAAGATAGTGAATATCTTTGTATTAGATTTCTTCTTTCTTCTCTCTTCTGTGCAATGGGTCCTTAGCAATGAGCCTTTCTTCTGTGTGGTGAGCCCTTGGTAGTGAACTTATCAATTTTTGGTGTTGTTTTTCATATATATTGTGAGCTAATCCTCACCTTGGTTTTTCCCTTTTAAGGTTTTCCATGTAAATCTAGTGTTCTTATGTGTTTGTGTGTGTTTGCATTGATGCTTCATATGTTTACATTCTACTAATGCATTACTTCTACTTGGTTGTGTGACCTATGCATGACCTATGTGTGGTATCACCTCCACTGTTGGTTTCCTACTTCTTCTTGCTTGTGTGACCTATGTGTGGTATCAAAGCCTCTTCATTGTCTTTGAGTAGTCCCAGACCCAATTTTACCAAAGAACATAGTTCTATTTCCAGGGGAAAATCAATTGTCTTGATTTTAGTTATTTCAACCTTATGTTTGTTTAGTTATAATTCTTGATCCTCTTAAGTCTTCTTTTCTATGTCTCCACTTACTCATGGAAGAATTTAGGCCTACATCATCTCATCCTGTTGGTCTTGAAATGATAAATGAATCTTTTCTAGAAGTATATTATGAAGCTCCTAAAGTTCAACCGACTGAAGGTTGCATTATTGGTGGCAATTATGAAGATATCAATGACTTTGAACAAACAATATCAGGTGTTATTACTTCTTAACAACCTCATGCTTTGAAACCAGAAAATGTTTATAAAAGGACTTATCTATGACCTAATCTCTTCAAAAATATTCTTTTTAAATCTACTTTCAAACATTTTGTGAAACCTCGTACAAAATTGTTGACATTACTCTTAAATATGATCCTAAACATGCTTTTAATACACATTTACTTCCAGTCATGAATAAGTCTGAAATTGCTTATATAAGAAGTCATAAGGATGTCAATTATGTCCATTTTGGTGGAATAATAATTTATATAAGTTCTTGTGTTCCTAAAAATACCCAACCCATGTCTTACCTTTCAATTTGTGATAGGCATCAAACTCAGTATAAGCATGCTTGCCAATTATCCTCCATATCTATACTTGGAGATAATGCAACATGTATCGTTTATTTCCAAAATATGTATGTCTATGTGTGACATTGGAAAATGTCCCCTTGGGGGATTTTCCCTCATAAGGTTTAGCTCTCGGGTCTTCTGCATGCATTTAGGACATTTTAGTTCCTATTTTGACACCCTGATGGAATGAGACCTAGGTTTCATGGCAAATTGGACCTAGGTGGACCCCTTGAGCTATATCATGCCCAAAATAAGGGGGAGGACTTGGGTGCCCATGCCATAGTCCTACCCTATTTTAGGGCAGCCCCAATTTCTGGGTGTTGGTTAGTGACCGTTATTAGGTCCCTTTGCCGACACGGTAAGTTTCAATTTAAAATATCTTGGCGAGGGTGCTTGTAGTTGCATATATAAGCAAGCTTAGGTATTCATTTGTAAACTAGATTACAATTAGATTATGTTCATATGATTTTGGTATCCTAAGGTGATTCAAGGATTTCTATTGTGTTGCAAGAGCAGACTTGTGTGTTTTATGTGTTGATATTTGTAGATTTGAGCATCAATCTCCTCATGTCATGAAGAGAATCTTCCTTCATGAGAGCTTCACTACAAGGTGACATATCATTGTGTTTTTATCATTGATTCCTTTGGATTTTTGCCTCTGCCTCACAAGGGCACGCCCTCTTTATTTGACAACAGTGTTTAGAGACTTAAGTGTCCTCCGAGGTTTGACTGAGGCACACCTCTAAACACCATAACCCCCAAACCAAGTATTGTGATTGCAGGTTACAGGTGTCGTATCCAGAAAAAGTGGAGTTGCAAGAAGTCTGGATAGACATCCAGGATTTAGGATCTGAAGAAAAGCTAGACACAGGAGCACTTCCAGGACTTGGACGCTCACTCCAATGTCCTCCGTAGACAGATCTCGAGAAACAAAAGTTACAAGGCTGATCAGTGTCGGAAGGAGGTCCAGATTCCTAAAAAAAGTAGGTACCTTGGACTTGGGCACCCGCTCTAGTGTCCCTGACTATTCCGCTTTAGAACCCCCAAAATAGGTACTTTGTAATTCAGTATTTTACTCTTGTCTGCAAGAGCTTTTTCTGTAATTCATTAATTTGTTGTCGTATTTGCATAATTAGGGTTTTAATGGTCAATTGGGCATAGGACAATGAAAAATTCATAATTAATTCCCTAATCCAAGTTTCCCTACATTTGAATGTGACCTAGGGTATGATAGTTCTCGCCACTTAACCTTAGGTCCTTCAATGTTTAGTGGAGAGGCAGATTTTAACATCTAAACAACAAAAGATTAACAAATCCAATTATACCCTAAAAATTTTCGTGAACCCATGTTTTGGACTTAAATTGCATCTTTTGAGTGTTTTTTTTCAGATTTGGATTGATTTCATTCATTCATTTAGTCATTCAAATTATTGCATTGATCAAAATTCAAAAAAAAAAAGAAAAATTGGGAAAATTCAAAAAAATTTCATTGTTGGGCTTACTAAATTGAATCAATTCTTCCTAAATTTTCTTAATTCATGATTTTTGAATCATATCTAATATAAGCTACAGAAAAATCCAAAAATTCAAAATCTCGGTTTGCATTTTCATCATTTAATTGCTAGGGTTTTGTGGAAATTTTGACAATTTTTTATAACCTAGTAATTCCAAAATCTAGGGTTAGTAGGCAAAATCTTTTTTTTTTCAAGATTTTTCTACTGATTTTAGAGGATCATTCAAATTAAAATTTGGCTAAAGTCTTTCATTTTAGTGTAAATTTGCATTTAGATTTAAAATATTTGCATTTTTGCATAGAAATTTTCAACAACAAAAAACTAGCAATTTTGATGCATTTTCATTAAATTTGCATTGGCATTTTGCATGGGTAAGATTGAAAATAATTTTCATATTTAAGATTATTTAATTTTCATCATAAATCAGACTTCAAAACATTCACATAGCATTTTATCCTAAGATCTCAAACCTAGGGCTTCGAAAACAACGATTTTCAACAAATTTGGCCTTATCGACTTAATAAATTTGCGCCATAGGTGTGTTGTGAAAGATATTTTGTCATTATTTTTATTTTATTGGGGTAATCATTTTATTCCCCTCATAAAAATCTTCACAACACCCCTTTAACGGGTTTTTGTAGTGAAAATTTGGTGAAAAACTACACTTTTTGACTATTTTTGCCCTAGGGTTTGACCTAGTTTGCACTCCAAGTGTGTTGTGATCAGTTTTATGAATTTAGGTGACTGATATCACTGATATTATTTGTTTTACCTCCTAAAATTCCTTACAACACCTCTTTTTCTAGGTCTTGGAGTTGAAAAACCGTGAAAAATAGCCTATTTTTGCTATATTTTCTCTAGGGTTTGACCTTAAAAGTGGCACAAAAAGCATGTTGTGTTAGGTATTTTGGAACTAAGTGTCTGTTATTACTGATATTATTTTATTTCCATCATCATTTTCCTCAAAACACCCTTTGTTATGCCCATTTGCATTGAATTTTGGTGAAAAAAGTGCCTATTTTGACATATTTTCACTATATTTTGACTTAGCATTATCTTGGAATCGCATCAAGAGTGTGTTGAGAAGGATAATTTTTCTGTTTTGGACTGATATCAGACATATAACTCACTTCCCTTTACTGAAATCATTATAGCACCCTTTGTTTCATTCATTTGCATTGAAAACATATCGAAAAATCAAGCAGTTTAGGCTACTTTTGCTCTTATTTTTTGCACCTATTTTGCAAAGCCTTCAAAATATGATTTGGCATTAATTTGAGCACAAAGACATTACCTATAATCACAATAACAATAATAGGTTCCCTCCTATACCTTACATGAAAAGAAAAGCACCTGAACCTAAAATTGTCTTTACACCTCATGATAGAACAACTGGAGACAAAGAAGGACCTCTTTACATCACTGTGAAAATAATGGGAAACCCTGTGGATGGAACTCTTATTAATGCTAATTTCATGACTAATGTTACCACTGAGGAGTTCCTCTTTTCACATCAACTAATGCAAGGTTCTTAGGACCTCTCAAGCATGATGATTAAGACACATATAGGAACCTTTATCAAGCCTTTGGGTAAGATATTATTGATAAGTAGGAGGTATTTTTCACAGCATGTCAAATTATGATATTTTATTTTAAGGTTTAACTGCGTAGTTTTTGAGTCAAACACATGACCCATATTTCATGAGTAGTGGTTCAAATGAACCCATCTCTCATGTTAATGAATGGTCTACTTAGCACTCATTGCATCTAGGTGATGCGCACGGGGGTGAAGCATCGGGACTTCCTGGGAGGTCACCCATCCCAGTACTACTCTAACTCAAGTGCGCTTAACCATGGAGTTTCCCCCAAGATCAAACCCACTTAGCTTGCTAAGATATTATTGTTGGTAGCACTATCAAGAAAACATGTCGAACAATGGTTTGATGTTGTTCCTATTTCTAACCTCTTTCATATTAAATTGGGACATCCTTGGCTAAAAGAAATGAAATCTATCTCTTCAACAATACACCATTGTATAAAGTTCCCTCTGGATGGCCATATAATCACCATCCCTTGCAACAAGTATAAACCTTTGGTTCAGAAAACACATTACAAATTAAACTACTTTTGGGATAAAAATAAAATACCTAGTCCTCCTACATAAGAAATGAAAAAAGAGAAACAACCTGCATGTGAAGAGAACTTTAGACCGAAAGGACAAGGTCCCTATGTTGAGGTTCCTCCCACAAAATCCTCACAAGGATTGGGAGATCATTGTCAACAAAAAAATATTCCACCACAACAAATGAGGTTTGATACCAGTGCTTCATCTTCTAATTTGCAAAAACCTATGAAAGAGAAAGGCCCTGTCTTACAAGAGATAAGTGGTCGAAGAAAGTGAAATGGAAAAGCAAGAGAAATAAGAAAAAGAAGACAAGAATATGCTATAAACCTTGCCTCTCAACAAGAAAACATTTATCCCAACATTCAATAAAACAATAATGATCATAACAATGAACAACATGAAAAAGATATGAATTTGGCTATGGTACCATATATCCCACTATCCTCCATCATTGGGGAGTGGGAAGATGACAATGATGATTTGCCTCTAGACAACCTCTAGCCTAACAGGGGCCCTACAAGTAAGTGTCTCTAACCCTTTATCTCTCTCGTGATGTGCTTCCCCCATGATGTGTTATGTGTTGTTTAGGCCTCCTAGTATGACCTTAGATTCTCTCATAAGGTCAGGGATATTAGGAGACCACCTCTGTTGTGACCTTCTTCTATTTTGTATCATCATTCTTCTATATTGCCTCTCCCTCTGATTTCATTGTTGTGTGTTGTGTCTTACAGACATAGTGTCACGGTTGGTGACTTGAGGGTACCCTCCTACATGACTGTCCCTAAGACACTTGTTTCTCCTCTCTTATTTATTGTTTCCCTTCCTCTAGTGTTTCCACCTAGCAGGCGGATGATGACAAACATTTATACAAATGTAAACCTAGTGTCCCTTTCAAGAGCAATCAAAAAATGGACTTCGTTCCTAATATGATGATGGGGTTGTATATTTTATATGACGCTTGGCTAGTGGAATCACTTGTGCTTTCTGTGTAGTGAATTTGATGATGTTTCTGTCATGTTTACAAACCTTAACAGTACTGCTACTCTATGCACCTTTGTTTGCCTTTGAATCTAGCCTTGGTAGTACTTGATTAAGAGAACTTTGTGATATAGCCCCATAGTTATCCTTGAACTCTGAATTTGTTGTATAACCTTGGTTCTTTGTGTGGTTAATCATATGCATTGATGTTGTTGTTTATCATGATGTTGTAGACACTAACATATTTCTTGCAAGGATGTGTTTGTGGGAACATTTGGCAATCATAAAAGTACATGTCACCTCCGGGGGCATGGGCTTTGTGAAATTTGGTGTTCGCTTGTGTGTTTTCTTCCTACCTTAACATGCTTGATATCAATAAATGATATCAACCACATTAAGGTGGGGGCATATATAAGGTAAGTTGTCTATTATAGATACTAGCAATGTGTTTGACCTCAAATGTAGAGACTTGCACCCCAGAGTAGTGCATCATGCATCTTGAGTTTGTTTGCAATCAATCAATCAATCATGTAAGCCCTCTGTGAAGGTGGGATATCAAGCATATCCTTTTTCTTAATCTGTCTGCGGAAGTAGGGATGGTGTATTTCTCAGACCAGATTGCATCATCCTATCATTTTCAAAAGTCCTCTACAGAGGTGGAGAGTGGTTCTATGACTAATGCAACCCTTAAGCGTGTTTTCAGCGATTGTTGTGGTGAAGCCCAATCATCGGTGTGTGCCTGTAATGTGTCTGATATGGTGATGAGCCTAGAAATAGGGAACACACCATCGCTTGTCTGCTGTATTTTCTGTGTCTTCAAGTGTGTGTGTTTTGGCGTGCTTGTTTTGTGTGGCATGTTTGTTGCCCCATATGTAGAGACCAACACCCTCGGGTAGTGCTTCCTGCATTTTGGGAGGTTTTGTGTGTCTTGCGTGTGTGTTGCCCCATATATATAGAGACATGTGCCTTAGAGTAGTGCATCATGTATTATGGGAGTTTTGTTTACTTTCCAATACTTGCATTTTCATTTAATATATATATGAGAAAAAAGAAAAGAAACGATATCATTTCTGTCTTCCATGCACTGATGTGTCTTCTATGCATTGATTGTCTTCTCCATGTTCTACATTACTGTTATTGTCTTCTCTGCATTTTGTGTGCATGTTATTGTTTTTCATGCGATTGGCGTGTCTTCTCTGTGCTTGATGTGTTTGTTGTGTTTGTGACCTTACTTTAATGCATGTATTGGCCTCATGTTTATACATACATTGAAGTGGGGACTAAATGTAAAGTCAGAAAATATCCCCTTGGTGGCTTTTGCCTCATAAGGTTTAGCTCCTAGGTCTTCTGCATGCATTTAGGACATTTTAGTTCATATTTTGATACCCTGATGGAATGAGACCTAGGTTCCATGGTAAATTAGACCTAGGTGGACCCCTTAAGTTGTACCCTACCCAAAATAGGGGGGAGGACTTGAGCGCATGTGCCCTAGTCTTGCCCTATTTTAGGGCAGCCATAATTTCTAGGTGTCGGTTAGTGACTGTTATTAGGTCCCTTTGCCGACACGGTAAGTATGAATTTCAAATATCTTGGTGAGAGTGCTTGTAGTTGCATATATAAGCAAGCTTAGGAATTCATTTGTAAACTAGATTACAATTATATTATGTTCATGTGATTTTGGCATCCTAAGGTGATTTAAGGATTTCTATTGTGTTGCAAGAGTAGACTTGTGTGTTTTATGTGTTGATATTTGCAAATTTGAGCATCAATCTCCTCATGGCATGAAGAGTATCTTCCTCCATGAGAGCTTCACTACAAGGTGACATATCATTGTGTTTTTATCATTGATTCCTTTGGTTTTTGGTCTCTACCTCACAAGGGCATGCCCTCTTTATCTGACAATGGTGTTCGAAGACTTAAGTATCCTTCAGGATTTGACTGAGGCAAACCTCTAAACACCACAACCCCCAAACCAAGTCTTGTGATTGCAGGTTATAGGTGTCGTATCTAGAAAAAGTGGAGTTGCAGGAAGGCTAGGTAGGCATTAGGGATTTAGGATCTGAAGAAAAGCTAGACACAGGAGTAATACCAAGACTTGGGCACTCGCTCCAGTGTCCTCTAGAGACAGATCTCGAGAAACAGAAGTTACAGGGTTGATCAGTGTCAGAAGGAGGTCTAGATTCCCTAAAAAAGTAGGTACCTTGGACTTGGGTGCTTGCTCCAGTGTCCCCAATTGTTCCACTTCGAAACCCCAAAAACAGGTACTCTGTAATTCAGTATTTTAGTCCTATCTGCAAGAGCTTTTTCTATAATTCATTAATTTGTTGTCGTATTTTCATAATTAGGGTTTTAATGGTCAATTGGGCATAGGAGAAGGAAAAATTGATAATTAATTCCCTAATCCAAGTTTCCCTACATCTGAAAGTGACCTAGGGTATAATAGTGCTCACCACTCAACCCTAGATCCTTCAATATTTATTGGAGAGGCAGATTTTAACATCTAAACAACAAAAGATTAACAAATCCAATTATACCGTAAACACTATGTTAGAGACCAAGGGTGTCAGGAAGTTAAGCATGGATCTCTTGATTCTTGGGGAATATTTTCATCTATTTTATCGGTTAGATATGCTAGGAGATTTCAAGTATGCCAGTGTCTAGATTGAATATCTTTATAGTATGACCAATACAAACCATCCCAAAGTATTGGAAACCTTGCCTTATGCTAGGAAATTAAATGGAGAAGTCCAATTACAAATAGTACATGTTGTTTCTATTAAAATTCACCATGCATGGAAATTAGATTGGATTAAGCATGTTGCACCCAAGATGCTTGCTCCACATGAGAAACATGTCCATAGAATTAGGTAAAATTCTATGTACATTCTTTCTAAAAGCATGTCTCAACATTTCAGTAATACTCCTCCCTGTCCAAGTTTCCAATTTGCAAGGTCATCCTTCAATGGGTCTAAAACTAGATCTTCCTCTACTCAAAGAGCTCACCTAGTTGTAGAAGTTGAAGATGAGCCCATTAAGGTCTAGATCCTGCTACTAAGAACAAAGTAAATGAAGATGAGTCTTTACCTTTTACCATGATGACTATGACTCTACCTAGAGAAAATACTCTTGAATGGTATAAAGAGTAGGATATATCTCTTTACAGGGTTGGTAGATGGCCTCCTCTTAGACGAAACCAAAAAATAATAGATGGTTTTATATAGTATTTCTAGTATGCTTTTCAGCCATCCAGGGCTGAAGATAAAAGGCCCTGCACCCTTGATTATAAACATCAAAATTACTTAGCTAGATATGCATCTTACTTGCAAGAAAATTTAGATAACTTGTGTAAAGATGTGTTGTATATTAAATACCGTGTAGATAATATCAGTACAAAGTGTGACAAGATTCTACAAGGGTAAGTAGAAAATATTACTTATAGTCAGCAGACTCATCAACATGTAAATGAGTTTAAAATAGTAATTGACCAATCTTTGAATAATCTCCATAGCCTTAGAGATAATGTTATTAGATTAGATCATAGAGCTAATGGAATATACAATAAATTGGTCCAATTAGAAAATAGCTTTACTTGGTTCGAAGAAGAAGAAACAAAAGAGATGACAAAGATATTCTGCAGCATCCTTCTTCTGATATTTTTGCAGGAATTAGATAATGGTCTCCCAACACCAACAAAGTGATCAAAAAAGCTGATAAAAATAAATATCTTCCTTTCACTATGATGATGAGAACTAGTGTATCAGTCCAGCCTTGGTACCTAAATATTGATAATGTATTGAACCCTATAAAATTTATTAGAGCATGGGCTAACACTTTTGTTACTATCTGAGCCACTTGAAATATCAATGGAGTAGGTGCAACTACATTAGCA
Source organism: Cunninghamia lanceolata (assembly GCA_027924645.1). Lineage (NCBI taxonomy): Eukaryota > Viridiplantae > Streptophyta > Pinopsida > Cupressales > Cupressaceae > Cunninghamia > Cunninghamia lanceolata. The sequence continues at coordinate 1,279,528 of BSBN01000754.1, forward strand.
TGTAAATATTTATGGGGAATAACTACAAAATGGTGGGGTAATAAAGATCAACATGACAAGAATATATTAGTATTTCCCAACCAAATCTTGTCTTAGCCCTCACTCAAGCATTAGTCCAAGAATTTTTTCCTCCTATAGTAAGCAAATATGAGACCAATCTCAAAACTCTCTATAGCATGAAGCTTTGTACATTAGAAGATTTTATTAAGTATCCTCTGAAAGTTAAAGAATTAGCCAATGAAACAAATTATGTTGATAGTGTCCTCATCAAAATTAAGTACCTTTAGGGATTACCTTTTAATATTTTTGATAAAGTCAAACATTACCTTGATATGAAAGGACTCACTATAGGTGCTTCCACCATGACCAATCCTATTGAGCTTGCCTATGAATGATATATAGACATGATAAATGATTCCAAAGCATAAGAAAAATTTATAAAACAATAATTCATGTGCATGTTCCATCAATTTCTTGAAACTGAACCATATGGTTGCAACCCATTTACCCATTCTAGCAGAAAGCAACGCAAGTGCCATCCAAAGTATCAACTTTCATTTTGTAAACTCTCCTTTAATAAAAGTCATAGTTATGCCCCCAATAATACTTATATTCATAAGCATCATACTGCTCACCCTATTGGAAAATCTATTATCTATTATATTTACAACAAACTAGGCCATATTGCTCCTCAATGCTCTTGTAAGAATAAAGTTATTAATGTTGTTTATACCACTAATGTAGCTATGTGGTGGGATATTATAAATGAAGATGATCTTTACTTACAAGATGATATTTATGAGCCTTTTCTTAAAGAAATTGAATATGATAGACTAGATTATGATGAAACTAATGATTTGGTTGATGCTTTAGAAGAAGAAGAAGAAGAAGAACTACCTACTACAATGATGCATGAACCATAGAATGATAGAATTGACAGAGGACATGAAAGATCACCATTTGGTAGAGGAAGAGGATGAAGTCCTCTAGTGCATAATCAATACCAATCTTATTATTGGCCTCCACAACATCAATATATATAGCCTTAAATCCATATCCATAACATCTCCAAAAACCAACATCACCAATAACTTTGAGAGAACTTGTTATCCTAGAAGAATGGACCAGAGATAAATTATCTCTTAAAGCTAAAGAATTATAAGTTGCATTAAGTGTGCCTCATCCCGAAGCACCAAAGACATCCTTTGAACCTCCCTCTTGAGATGAAGAACTAGAATACAATGAAGAAGAATTTTTCTCTACATTTAAACAAGGATGTAGCATCCATCTTACTATTGTGCCAAATTTTGTAGAAAAGAATCCATCACAAGATCCTCCTGAAATTCAAGATTGGTTCTACAAAATAAATCAGAAAATAGACCTGAAGAACCAAGGATTGTTGTAATAGAAGAAAAGGAAGACTTTCTAAGCTATGAAAAATCTCTGATACCTCAAATGCTTGATCCTGGAAAATGTCAACTTGTTATGGCAAGCTTACATGTTCTAGAACCCTCTCCAAAGCTAGAATATATTGCAACACTTATTAGTGGAAGATTTTCTTAGTTCATCTCTATAGATATCAATGGTAAGATGTATGATGCTCAAGTCAATACAGGTGTGTCTCTTCCATTTTGCAAAACTCTAATAATTGATCATTGGGAACAACTAAAAGAAGGAAGTCATTATAAAAGTAAAGATGTCCAAGGCAAAATCATTATGTGTGATAAATATAGGAATCAAGAGAAGATTATCATAGAAGGAAAATAATTTAAATGTGACTTCTTTGCATTTCATAAAATGTCTGTTGATGTATTACATGGAGGAAACTTCATTGACACCTATGCCCCTTATGAGAGCACTAACAAGAACATATTGTTTAGATGGAATGGTGAGAGAGTCAGAAATCTCAGAAATGATCCCCTCAAAACTGATTGTACAATCTAAAAATGAAGTCAAATATGCATATTTGAAGAAACAAATCTAGGAAGAAATTTTCTCTGAAGATTCTCAGAAATTCTGGGAGAAGAAAATACTAACCATGGAAATTGAATTATAAGATGGAAAATCTATGAAAATCATAAAGAAAATTCATATTCCTACTATAGATTATCCTGATATGGAAAAAGCTATTAGATAATTGGAAGAAGGAAAGTTCATTAAACCTTTTAAGTCTTCTTTCTATTGTTATGCATTTATGGTTAATAAACACTCTGAACAGAAAAGAGGAAAGAAAAGAAAGGTAGTTAATTATAAACCTTTGAATGCTATAACTAAGGCATTTCCTTATCCAATTCCTAAGACATATCTCCTTCAAAAGGTTGCAAGCTCAAAATATTTCTCACAATTTAACTGTAAATCATTTTTTTATCAGATCAAAGTCAAAGAGGAAGATCGATATAATACTACATTCAACTACCCATTTGGCCACTATGAGTGGACAGTGATGCCCTTCGGATTGATGAATGCTCCTACATATTTTCCAAAGCATAGGGAAAAATTATTTAAAGGCACTTTTGAATATTTATATATTGATATATTTATATATTTATATTGATGACATTTTAGTTTTCATTTAAACTTTGGATGATCATCTAAAAACATTTATTAAAATTGGTAATGATGTTGATATTGTATTATCTATAAATAAGATACAAGGTGTTGTAGTTCATGTAGGTTCCTATGAATGGTTGTCAATAATGGTATTTTTGAGGTTAAACCTCATATTAAGGACATGGTTTTAGGTTTTGATTTTCCTTTTGATAAAAAAATCTCCAAGCTTTCCTTGGAATGCTTAATTATGTAAATAGCTTCTATCTAGACTCTACCCATGATAGAGAACCACTTGAACAACTACTAAAGAAAAACAAGTTCCAATGGACCAAAGCTCTTATTGCTCGAATCAATAAAATCAAATAAAAGATAATTAATGTGCCTATTCTCCATGTTCCTACTACTAATGATTATATTTTGTACACAAATGAACTAGACTATGCATGGGGCCGTGTACTATGTTTTATGAAGAATGGGGAAAAACTTGTTGCAGAATACGCCAGTGGAGTATGTTGGTAACTTTGAAAACATCATTAGAGACACTGTTGGTATGAGTTGGATTGGCATGATGTTTTATGGTATTGTCATTGATGAAAAAAAGTGTCCAACATGGTTGTAACAAAGTTTTTGGTCTAGAAAGAAGACTTAAGGATTTTGGCTAAGTGTTCATAGAGTACAATTGGTTTGTAGTTGAAGATCTGGTCTTGTAGATCTAGTAATATGTTTCTAATCCTTAGATGATCCTAAATCTAAAGTTTCATCTCTTGATCATCTCCAGAAGTGTACTTTCAAGAAGCTTAAGTTTGGCATAGCAAAGAACAATAGTAATCAGTGCAGAACACCTACTTATTATGGTCTGCATTCCTCTGGTAATAAGTATTTCCTCCTGTGGTTTTGAGGTGATGTAAACACATGTCTCAAATCTCTAAATCCAAAGCTAGAGAGATTGAAGTCAACTGATAAGGCAGTTATGAGCATCTAAGTATCGCTACTTGCTTAGATAGTGTTTGACAGTGACACAGTGCAACTTTTGATTGTCTGCATTTCACCACATGATTATATTATGCTATGTGGTTTTGAAGGTAAGCTTGGAGAGGCCTAAAGAGTCTTAACTATGAATTTCAGCAAGTTTTTTGATCTGCACTGAAAGTTGTGTTCTAACAGTTAAAATGAACCTATGATAGTCTGTGTATGAGGCTGACCTGATACTTTGATTTGTGTGGAGTAAGATCTATTGATTGGAATCATATACTAAGTGGTTCTATAGTTGAATCTAACATGTATGAATATGTTTCAAGTGTTAAATTGGTTCAGAAAGTATTTTGTCAAAAGATTAGGCTAACAAGCTACATAAGACATAATTACACGCTTCATCTTTGTAGGCCTACCTAATTTGAAGATTGCAAATGTTGTTGATATATATATAAGATCCATTTTGATGTTTGAAGGATCAATGTATGAATATGAATGTGTGTGTTTAAAATTTGAAGGTTTGTGATTTTGTAAAGGCAACAAGTGCAGAAGAAGAGAGATCTTATTTTCATGTAAGAGGAGTAGTGTAATAAAGCAATTTAGGATGAAGAGTTTTGAGATAGTTTTCTAAGCTAAATTGGAGCTATATTCATGCATTTGTAGATTGAACCATAGCAATTCATTTTGGTAGTGAGCCACCCTTTCTTTCTTTCTTTTCTTATGGCAGTGAGCCTGTATACAGTGAGCACCCTTTTGTGGACAATGAGTCTTTAAGGGTAGTGTTCCTCTTGTAATTCAGTATTGTTACTACATAATATATTGTGAGCTAACACTCACCATGGATTTTCCCATTTTGGGTTTTCCATGTCAAAATCCTTGTGTCTATGTGTTATGTTTTATGGTTGTTCATTTTATGCTCAATTTGTTTTGCTATTGTTGAATGGGAAAATAGATTAATGGTTTAATAAGTGAATGGTTTAAGAGAATACTAATTCATCTCCTCTCAGTATTCTAGGTGTTCAACAATTGGTATCAGAGCTTGGTTCCTTGGAAGAAGTTTAACAGCTTGAGGAAGATCTTGGAGATTGAACACATGGCAGGTAGAAGGCACCCTACACCTCTTGAAGAAATTCATTCAACTGGAATTATAGAAAGAAGTGTGCATATATGTCAATGAAGAAGAACTTAAGGTTTCCCTTGAAGATCTTGAGAGGACTAAAGAGGAAAATGGGGATCTAAAAGAAAATGTCAAGGAAGCAGATGAGTGCATCAGGAAGTTGAGGGAGCAAGTTAAGAAGTTTAAAGAAAAGCATAAGGAAGTTAGTGAACAATTGAGATCAGCAAAAGAAATCTTAGAAGATCTGAAAGTACAAATTGAAGATAAGGTAAAAGTAGAAGAAGACCTAAATCAATTGGTGAAAGGCAAATCAGAAGAATGTACGAAGCTTGTAAAAGTTGTGAACTTGAAGTTAGATTTGGAGAGGGCAAAGAGTTATGAAGAAAAAGTTCAAAATAAGTTCTGCAAAACTTGATGATGCTTGCTAGCCAGAAGAACTCTGATGACAAAGAAGGCTTGGGATTTGAGAAAGGTGAAAGTTCTAAAACAGGTCAAGAAATGAATGCTGAAAACAAGGACAAAGGCAAGCAAATCCAGAATCAAAGGAATGGACCTAGAAAACCACCGATCAAGTAACCAAATTCTCAAAGGTACCCATTTTTTAATGGTTATTGTAATTCATGCAATATGTTTGGTCATAAAGATACTCAATGTAGGAGCAGAGTGAATCAAAATGTTCCATCTTTATCTGGTCAGTGCTTTACCTACAAGAAAGTTGGTCATAGAGCTAGGGAATGTAAAAGTTAGATAAGGAATAGTTATAACAATGGAAGGAATGCTCAATCTTTCAATGGTAACTACTTTGCATGCAAGAGAGTTGGTCATAGAGCTAGTGAATGTAGAAGTCAGATTAGGAATGACTACAACAATGGAAGGAATACCCAATCTTTCAATGGTAACTACTTTACATGTAATAGATTTGAACATAAGGCTAACCAATGTAGATCCAGAATGAATGGAAGTAATAAAAGTCAGAGGAATGTTGTGTGCTATAATTGCAAGAGGCCTAGACATATTGCAAGGTTCTACAGAAGAAAGAACGTGAAGAAGGATAATCCAGTAGAAAAGAAGAAACTAGTGCAAAAAGTTGATGCAACAGAAATCAAGAAGGAGATGAACAAGATGTGGGTTAAGAATGAAGTTATTGAAGCCAAGAATGAGTCTATGCCAGACTCTGGTGCAAAAAATTCCTCTGAGAATTAATTTGGGAGCTCTGGCTCAGGGGGGGTTTCAATGAAATCTTGTTCCCCTAGCCAGAAAAATAGTGCTAACATCCAACATGAAGATATGAGTTGTAGAATAGAATAATAGATCTTTTGAAGAAATTTTTGGCAGAAAAGAACCTAATGCAGAAGATTGGAGAGCATTTTGGATTGAGTGTGTGTGAGAGAAAGTGTTTAGAAGATTTTTGGAAATGAGCATTTATGGTGATTAAATTGTATTGAAAAGGGTTTATAAGAAATCTCATTCAAAGGAAATTCACATTGCACTCGAACTCTCAAGCAACCAGGGAGATCTGAGCAATGAAGCTAAAGTGAATTCAAGTGTTTGATGTGAAGAAACCCTAATTAGAAAGTGAAGAGCAAGGTATTTACAATCATCTCTCTAAGTAAAGAATTCCATTTAGTAAGAATGTCTACTTAACAAGTAATTGAGATCACTAAAAGGCCCCGACCCAAATTTAAGAAGCATCCGTTTAAATCCCTAGAAACAGATCCTGATGGTGCATTTTTGGAAGTGGCCTATGGTATATGCATAATGAGGATATTATGTTTTACATTCATGCAAATATGGAGGAATATGATCATGTAAAGTTAGGGAATGTGTATTTGAATGAGTTGATGAATGACAAACTTGAATTGAAGAAAGAATACAATGCTTTGCATGAGAATAAATTGGATACATGGTTAGATTTTCCCATTTTCTCTAAAGATGCTTGGGTTAGGTATGCCCTAAGCAGAATTCATGATGAATTATTTTCATTGAATATGCCTCATATGATAACCAAGGATGTCATTAAAGCAATTACAAGTATGTGTTCCTCCAGAACTGTTCTGGTACTTAAATCTGTGAAGAATGACATAGTGTTGAAGCTAACTAGTGCCCAATTTGACAAGAGAGCATTAACTATCAATGATATAGAGGATCCAGCAGTTAGGTTTGCCTCAATCGTGATTGGATATAAGGTATATTTCTCCAATAGGGTGAACTCTATTTCTGAAATAGCCATCTACACTGCATATGAGATGGTAAAGAAGAATGTTGACTATGACTTGTGTGAGATGCTCCGATAGAAACTAATGGAGAGTTTGAAGAGGAAAAAAGACACCAAGTACCCATTCAAATATGGTACTCTTGTCATATGTTTACTATTCTATTTCCTAAGGAATTACTAGGTATGAGTAATATTTTTTGGTTCAATCATTCCCCTATAGCAGTTAAAACCATGAACCATTTGCAGAATATTGGAGATGATAATGCTCAAAGTGTAGCTCTGTGGGGATACTTCAAAACCTTCCAGAGCAAAATGTAGGATAGGGTTAGAATCCCTAGAAAGGTAGTTGAGAAGTATAAAGATGATATTTTTTATGGTGACCAAAGATCAATGTCTCATGGAGGAAGTGGAACCAAGAACTGTGTGGGTCCTAGCAATGGGATATGATGTCACAGAGGACATCTTGACTGGTTTGGTAGATTTTATGTTGAGAAAACCCAAAGATCCTAAAGAGGAAAGGTTTGGGACTTTTGAAGAAAAGTCTCTCAAAGTACATCTAGAACAAAAATAACCAAAAATACATAGAAAACTAAAGAAATGGGTAGAAGATTGTGTTATGAGCAAAGGCTACACCAAGAAACAAATAGATCAAGCTAGGGCAGAGGCTTAAGCACAAAAGGCTACAAAAGAGAAAATTGAACAAGAAAAGGCTCCAGTAAGACTTGAAGTTAAGTCTAAGAAAGAAGAGCTTGTTTCTAGCACAAGAAGAAGAACAAGAACCTCCTCTTCTACTACAACTACCTTTGGGAACTCTGAACCCCTTCCTACTACTGGTGTTGAGAAAGAATTGCCTGAAAAGAAGCCTACAGAGAAAAAGCATAAAAGAAAGAAAATAAAGGTCACTAACATGATTTATGTGAGCCTTGGTGATGATGGAGAAGAAGAAGAAGAAGAAGAAACATAATCTGATGAAGAGTTAAAGGTAAAGAGGGCAAAAACAGATGAAGCCACTGCAAGAAAAGAAGTAAAGCCCTCTAGAAAAGATAAAGGTAAGAAGAAGAAGAATAAGAAAACTGAAGCTAAGAAATATGAGGCTACAATGACTTTGGAAGCCACAATTAATGCAATGGATGAGCATGGGAACTTGAAGCCAATTGTTAATATGTATGATGAATGCTCATATACTGACAAGGTAACAATTGAAGTAGCTATGGTAAGATTTTTAGATATGTTCAATAAAGCATTAATTGGAGTTATAGATGACTTATCAGATAGTCTAGCCATCATCCTAACTATAAGAAAAGAAAGGGCTATGGCTAAATATGCTGATTTGAAGGAAAATGTTTTGATGAAGCTTTGTCCAAATCTCACTGGTGAAGATGAAGTTAAGGTCACTCAGAAGCTCAATAAAGAATTTAGAACCAAGAGGAGAATCAATACTCTAATGTCTAGAGATATTGAGAAATTGGTGAAAGAGATTGAGGAGAAAACTCTAAGTGTTCTTCATGAACTTCACATCCCAACTGTGGCAGACACAGATAAAGAGGAACAAAATGTTGATACTAATAATTCAAATACAATTCTAGAAGTGAATGTTGAATAGAGTGTGGATCAAAGTGCAATAACTCCTTCGATGAACTCTAGAAAAGATGAAGAAATGAAAGAGTCTATAGTGGAAAAGAATTCTGAGGAAATAAAAGTGACATCTGAAGATAGAGCCTCTGAAAAACAAAATGATCAAAGGAATGAGGTAAATGAACAGATGGTTGATAACTTAGCTCCAGAAATAGAGGGAAATGAATAATAACCTACTCAAGAAGATCCTCCAGAGATACATGATGCTCAAGTGTCTCATGATGAAGGTAAAAGAGACACTGTTGGAGAAGATTTAATTGACTCTTTATGAGAGTTTTTGGAAAAATAGAAAGAAACTCAATTTTTTTCTACACCTGAGTTATTAGGAGGACTAATAAACCTAGTTACAATGTATCCATTGAAGAAATTGAAGCTTGGGTCAATTTTTCAAGTCACTACCCAGGAAGAGATCTTGAAGTCTCACATGGAGGATAATGGGTTTATGGGAGAAGCTATCACAATATTTGAGAATATCATGCCCGGTGTAAAGAAAGACACCTCCTTGACCCCTACGATACAAATGAAGAAGCTTATGGAGTCAATCAATTCTCATTTTGAGTCCCTTGAACAAGCAACTAAAAAGAAGGTAAGGGATGAGATTGACAATAAAAGATTAGTTGAACTTAATGATAAATACTCTCAAGATAAAGTTTTATTAGATAAGAGTATAGAATATGCATAGATAACCATCAAAGAAGCTAGTGAGATCTATCAATTTTGTCTAACATGGCTTGAGATAATGAAGGAGCTAAAAGAGAAAATAGATGGATAGGAAGCCCAATTGATGAAGATCTCCAGAACTTATGATCCGGTGAAGGATGCTATTGGGAATCAAAGGGTAGCAGTTGAAACTATCCATTCTGACATACACAAGTTGCAGACCCAAAATGAGGTCATACAACATAGGATGAGTCAACTTTGGAAGATTGTAAGTTTTAATATTGCATCTATGACAAGGCTTGTAGTAGCAGTAGATCAGACAAGGAAAATCACTGAGGCCCCTACTACTGTGAAGAAGGCAAAAGAGTTGGTGTCCCCAATCAATGGGCACATACAAGTTCTGAGTCATGCCAAGGTTAGGTCGGATGAAGATATAGTTCAACTAAAGAAGATCTACAAAGATATTCTCTGTGGAAGCTAGTAAGGTATTTGAATTCACATGTATATATGCAAATAGTACAAACAACTTTGAAGTTTTGATATACATAGATATCTATTACTTGTACATATTTATGTATCATTCACCTTTTCCATTGATGTCAAAGGGGGAGAGTGAAGCATGTGAAAAATATAAAAATAAAAATAACTAAAAAATAGAGGAGAGATGTATGCAGTTAGGGGGAGTAGTGTGTAAAAAGTAAGGGGGAGCAGTGTGTAAAAAGTAAGGGGGAGCAGTGTGATGGTTTTTCACATCAGGTGTCACCATCAATGCCAAAGAGGGAGATTGTTGGAAACTTGGCAAACATCATTAGAGACACTACTAGTATGAGTTGGATTGGAATGATGTTTGATGGTATTGACATTGATAGAAACAAGAGTTCAACAAGGTTGCAAAAAAGTTTTTGGTCCGGCAAGAAGACTTAAGGATTTTAGCTAAGTGTTGGTAGAGTATAGAGGTAACTACAGAGAGATAATGTCATGATCAACATTGGTCCATAGTTGAAGATTCGGTGTTGTGGATCTGGTAAGATGTTTCTAATCCTTAGATGATCCTAAATCCAAAGTTTCATCTCTTGAGCATCTCTGGAAGTATACTTTCAAGAGGCTTAAGTTTGACATAGAAAAGAACAACAATAATCAGTGTAGAACACCTACTTGTTTCGGTCTGCATTCCTTCGGTAATAGGTATTTCCTCCTATGGTTGTGAGGTGTTGTAAACACATTTCTAAAGTCTCTAAATCCAAATTTGGAGAGCTTGAAGTCCACTAGTAAGGCAGTTATGAGCATCTAAGTATCGCTACTTGCTTAGACAATGTTTGACAGTGACACAGTGCAACTTCTGATTGTCTTCATTTTATCGCATGATTATATTATGCTATGTGGTTCTGAAGGTAATCTTGGAGAGTACTAAAGAGTCTTAGCTATGAATTTGAGCAATTTTTGTGATCTACACCAAAAGTTGTGTTCTAACAATTAGAATGAACCTATGATAATCTGTGTATGAGGCCGACCTGATACTTTGATCTGTGTGCGATAAGATCTATTGATTGGAATCATATCCTAAGTGGTTCTATAGTTGAAGCTGACATGTATGAATATGTTTCAAGTGTTAAATTGATTCAGAAAGTATTTTGTGAAAGGATTAGGATGACAAGCTACATAAAGCATAACTACACACTTCATTTTTGTAGGCCGACCTAATTTGAAGATTGCAAATGTTTCGGATATATATATGAGACCCATTTTGATGTTTGAAGGATGAATGTGTGAATATGAATGTGTGTGTGCGACATGTGAAGGTTGTGATTTTGTAAAGGCGATAAGTGTAGAAGAAGAGAGATCTTATTTTCATGTAAGAGTAGAGTAGTGTACTAAAGCAATTCAGGATGAAGAGTTTTGGGACAATTTTAGAGCTACGTTGGAGTTATATTCATGCATTTGTAGATGCAACCATAGTAGTTCATTTTGGTAGTGAGCCACCCTTTCTTTCTTTCTTTTCTTATTGCAATAAGCCTATATGCAGTAAGCATCCTTTTGTCGGTAGTGAGTCCTTAAGGGCAATGAGCCCTAGGTAGCGAGCCTCTTGTAATTAGGTATTATTACTACATAATATATTGTGAGCTAACACTCACCATGGTTTTTCCCATTTTGGGTTTTCCATGTAAAAATCCTAGTGTCTATGTGTTATGTTTTATGGCTATTCATTCTACTCTCAATTTGCTTTACTGTTATTGAATGGACAAATGGATTAATGGTTTAATAAGTGAATGATTTAAGAGAATATTGATTCAGGCCCCCTCTCAATATTCTGGGTGTTCAACAGACTATACTCAAATGATGTCAAGAAATTGTGTTCCTCAAACAAAGAGATATATGTAGTAATTAAGAGTTTGAAAAAAATTCTCTATATCTCATGCATATTAAGGGATTTAAAATCATAATAGATTCTACTAGATTTTTAACATTTAAAGAAAAGGATCATGGTCGGAAAGAAGGTAGAGTAAAGTGGATCAAATGGCAAGATTATTTAAACTAGTATGATTATATTATTGAACATATTGTAGGGAAAAATAATATTCTTGTTGATTGGTTAAGTCATGATTTGCCTATGACAAATATGAACTTGGGAGACAGCTCATAATCTAATCCTCCTATTGGATTTAATTGTTTTAGAATGGTCAATGTTAATTTTGGATCTATCAAAGAACATGTTTGGATCCAAATCCTAAGAATGGGAATCAATCCTCAATATACTCATTTTTCTAAGATTGCTACCAACCAACTTACAACTCTAGGATTCATTTCTCCTCCTTAAATTCAAGGACAAAAGGGGAAACTTTTAGTTCTTAGAATTAATATTGATCTTTCTTATCCCAAATTAATTGACATGGTCAGGTATCCTCATTTTGAATGGACAATAAAAATTGATGCTCATATTTCTAATCAACTAAAAGATTTTATAAAGCATACATGACCTCCTTCTTTACTTCCTGATCATGAGTGGTCCCAATTTACTATTAAAAGAATGATTATTGATTGGAAACTAAGTTGGGAATCCTACTTCTACTTGACTATATGACCTATGCGTGACCTATGTGTCAGAAAATATCTTTAAAATTGTAAGTAATCCTTGTATTTCTATTTGTTTCAATAATAGTAAGAAGTTGCAACCATTCGGCCAACAACCTCCGCCACTGGTTTCCTACTTCTACTTGGTTGTGTGATCTATGCATGAACTATGTGTGGTATCACCTCTTCTGCTAGTTTCCTACATCTGCTTGGCTGTGTGACCTATGCGTGACCTATGTGTCTTTTAGAGTGAAGATTCTTTATTTTCCCATGGTGTCCAACTATTTGGATTGCAATAATTTTACTCATCTAGCCTGTGGTTTTGTGTACATTTGCCAAGCTAGTTTTGCTCCCAATGCTTGATTTTGAAGTTTCAAATTAAGAATGCCTGCTTCGTCCATACTTTTTCACTTGCAAATATTTCCCATGCCATGAGGTGGATTTTATTTTTATCCACTCTTCCATGCCATAAGAAGTGTCTAAGAGATTTTTCCATGCTTAGAATGACTCCTTTGTATATTTTGAGAGCTGACATCATATAAATTGTTACTGCTGGTAAGACAGATTTCATCATGATTATTCTACCCACCAAATTTAACCATCTACCCTTCCAAGAATTTATCTTGTTTTGTGTATTTTGAAGAGTTTTCTGCCATAGACTACTTTTATTAACACCCTTAAACATGGTAATTCCTAGGTACTTGTTTGGAACTGATTTTGCTCTAAAATCTATGATATTGAGAATGTGTTTCTGAACCTCCATATTTGTAAAGAAGAGAAATACATTAGATTTGGAAGAGTTTATAGCTTGTACCTTGAAGCTTTGCAATAATGATTGATGGTATCTTTGATGGCTTTATCTTATGCTATAGTTGCTTTTTCAAACATCATTGTATCATCCACAAAGAGTGCATGTGTGAAGGGTTCCTCAATCACATTGATTTGTATGCCCTTCCAAATTTTCTTTGAATTGGCCTCTGTAATTTTCCATGTGAAGGCTTCTACCATAAGGATGAAAAAACAAAGGGATATAGGATCACGTTGGCACAATCCTCCCGAAGCTTTGAAGGACCTACCTGGAGCAACATTTACCAAAATTGTGAAGGAGGTACCTAATATGCAGGCTTAAACCCATTTACACCACTGTCTAGAGAAACCAAATTTGGAGAGAGAATACCTAGCATAAAAGCCCAGTTGACCCCATCATATGCCTTAGCCATATCTAATTTGATAACCATTGAATAAATTTTATCAACTTGAATAGAGTGAGGGATTTCATGTGTCCTCTTTACTATTTCTCTACCTATCACAAATCTCCCTTCTTCTTCTGAAATGGATAGGGGAATTATGGTAACCAATCTCAATGCCATGGATTTGGTTATAATTTATAAAATAGATTGCAAAGAGAGATTGGCCTGAAGTCTTCAAAAGCTAAGGGCATTTTAACTTTCAATATAAGAATAATGACAATTTTCTTGAATTCTTTTAAAATATTTTTATTCTTTCTAGCCTCCTCAACAGCTAGACATACATCCTTGCCTGCTATATCTGAACATTTTTGAAAGAAGGTCCTTGTAAGACCATCAAGCCTAGAGGTACCTATTAGGGTTTAGAGTTTTAGGTTCATAAAATTATTAATCTTTGCCTTTTAAAACCCTTTAAACCTAAGTCCCTAGGCTCATGTGCTTTATTTCCTAATTCCCTATTGACTGTCTATAATAGGTTTTAGGTCCCTTAAGTCATAACATAAAGCCTTTATATTTGTTAAGTGATCAGCCCCAAGTCCTAGGTCTTACCCCTTGTAGCCTGTAAAAAATTAAACCCATGTCCTAAGTCTTTGTATAGGTTATAAGGCTTGATAAAGATGTATTTCACAGCATCGCAGCGTATATTACATGATGTCATCACCCTACTACGTGGCTGTGAAAAGGTGACACATGTCAAAGATTATAGGCTTACGTCCCTTTATTTTAGGAATCCTACATTAACCAACCATATGCTACCAAGTGTCAGTATAAAAGTGGTCCAAAGGAAATTTCTAATCTAATAGTTGCGCATCATCACAAGGGCATCTTAGCAGGAAGGAATCTTCACCACATGGTCACGAGATGGCAACACGCGGCCTTGTCTTATAAAGGAAGTCAAAAGCAAATGCAGGATGGACGCATGGAGACTTTATCACACTCATGCAGGGTAGGTAAAGTGATGGCCCACTTCTGGCTACGATGGTAGGAAATGATGCCATGTGTCTAGGCTGAGAAAAAGTGATGTGGTTAGCGAAGGAAGTACTTCTAACTTGGCTCATTCTCATTGGTCAAGGACTTTTTAACTATGATGACATAGATTTTCAAATATGGTGGGTAAATGACAATCATAGATCTCATAGAAATAAACTCAAATCAATGATGTAGGTTTAAACTTTTGTGATGAACATTGAAGGCACCCAGTGACACAAATGAAAGGTTAAGGCCAAAGCTACCTCCGTTAATTCCTTAGAATCTATGCTATGAAGCTTAAAAGGAAGAAAAGTTAGGGCTTTTTGTATCATTTCTCTAAGCACAAATAGAGTTCAGATGCACTGCAGATTCTCAAGTGAGCAAGGAATGAATTTCAAACCTCTGCAAGCATAAACCCATAAGTTCATTCTATCTTTTTGTTCCTGACATATTTCAAGTTGACTCCTTGATTGAGGAGCTAGATAATTGTCCATATAAGAAGCCCTAGTTTATTGCAATCAGTTTGAAAACTGAGTCAACTTAGTCAAGATTCCACCTTTAATCATAGCTTAGATGAGGACCTTATGGTCCAGCTCCCAAGTTCTGCTAGGAAATCTCTAACTTTGCATGGTCTCAATGGACTAGATGATAAATTTCTTGACTTTTTCTATAACAGTAGAGATGCCAGATTACCTGTTCCTGGTTGGGTCTTGTTTGAACATTGGCACAAAAGAATGGATTATAAGGCTCCAGTCTACCATGCCCAGTGCTTTGATTTGGCCAAGCTTATCTACCCTAATGTATTTCCTAATCCAGACCTACTGAGGGAAATGGCACTAAGGTATGATCCCCAAATAAGGATGGTCTTTGTAGGAAACAACACAAAGATTATCAAACTCACAAAGGGATACATTGCCACTATTTTTAACCTAAACCCTGTGGCTAATAAGTCAATTGACCTAAGTGCATTGAAGAAGAAGAAGCAAATCATCAAGTGTGCCTATAGAGATTTTAACTTGGCCAAGAACAAGTCAAGACGAGTTGATGGTAAACTAGTGAACATATCAGATAGTGAACCAGAACCTTTCCAATGCAGCCTATTCATGCATTATTTTATCAAAACATAGCATAGCTTGTGCTAAGTGTTAGGTAGGGATGTCTCAGATAGAATGCCCATCTCTTTGATGATGATGGAAGTAGATATTCAAAGTCAAGAGACTAAGGAGCCATATGACTATGCCTCCTACATTGCAGATAAAATGCACAAAAAGATGACAAAAATCAAGAGCAAGTTATTTACTGCGGATGCCCATGTTGAATTCACATGGTATTCCATGTTGTACCATATACTTCTGTTTGCTCTGTCAGGGATGTGGCACTCGACCTACATGTCAAAATGGCAGATGCATAGGGAAAGATGTTGCTAGTGTAGATGTGGAACTGTATGGTAGATATGCATTGTACTAGTGTTGATTATGTAATTTTTGAGGAATATTTTGTGAGGAAAGTTCCAAGATTTTTGGAGCTAGAGGGTGAAAGGCTACATCCAGATGTATTGGATCTTTTAAGGCCTTTAGATAGAACTCCTTGTTGAATGTCAAGAACACTAAGAGGGGGCTGAATCAGTATTCTATAAACTTTTTCTTTTAACCATTTCCCAGAATAAATTAAACAAGAGCACAACATGCAAATGAATAGCAACAATAAAAGCATGACACATGGACACCAAGATTTTTACGTGCAAAACCCAAAGAGGGAAAAACCATGGAGAGGATTAGCTCTCAAATATATATTGCAATCTTTACAAATAATGATGTTTAGGCTTGGTCACTCCACAGGCCTAGAACATGATGGGTCACTGCCATGAAGCACAACTAGGTCTAGCAGGCTCACTACCTCAACTCTAAACCTAGCAAGATTACAATGAGGGTTGTTAAGCCCTGAGGGTTGTTAAACCCTATTGGAGACTCACTACTAGGCTCACTGTCTTAAGAAGAAGAAGGCTTACTACCAAATACAAATCAAATAGTATATGAAAAGGAGTACTGCATAAGCATCTGTTAATATGCTAAGGTGCAATCTTTTAACAACTAAATTCTAAATCCCAAGTCTTCATCATCACTGATCTATTTATGCTCTACTATTTGCATGTTCATATCACACTCACATATCCATACTTCCTCAACCAAAATTCATCGCTCTTATATATCTTCATCATGATTTGATTCATAATCAAGTCAGCATCCAAGATATCAAACATGTTCATTGAAAGATGTAGCTTGTCAGCTTAGTCTAATGCACTATATGTTATGCGAACCCAAATCTTTGCCCAAACATGTTTATATAGGTCAGCTCTAATCATTTAATTACTTAAGTAGATCCTTCAAACACTATCTCTTCACTGCATAATGATTTATTATATCAGTCAGCCTGTTCCTTAAGAGCATGCTTAACAGGTTCATCTATTGACTTATAACCTTTAATGTGGATCAAAAAACACTTTCAAAATCATATCAAGGAATCTTCATATATTCCCAATCTTACTGTTAGAACTGCAAGGCATGATATCATCTTGCGGAGAATTGTAGACCATCAGAACTCAGACTCTGTCTCGGTCAAACTCTATGAAACACTGTGCCGATACTCAGTAGCTTGCAAGTATTTTTTCGGTGGACTTCAGATCTCACAACTCTGGAATTAAACACTTTATACAAGTGTTTACAACACCTTATAACTACATAACAAAACATTCACTTGCAGAGGAATACAAACCATTATGTTGTGCCCTATTCACTATCTCTGCTATACCTCTTCTCAACCAGACTTGGATATTTATTCTGAGTGACTTTCGGAGGAGCTCAGAACTTGATCTCTAGAACATAACAACATCAAATAGTTATGAACATCATACCCATGCCACATCTTCAAATCTTCAATTATGGAGGCATACTAATTCACTTTCTATCCCTTACTTAGAATACTTCCCATACTTAGCCATTTTGGGCTTCTGGACCAAAACACTTTATGCCTTGTTGCCAACTCAAGATTGTCTATCGAAGTAGTGTCTCTTTATCATGCTGATGGATTCTCTTGATCTTGTTGCCATCAATGAAAACACAAATTATCTCTAGATCAGTGTCTCTTGCCAACAATCTATCCCTTTGGCATTGATGGCAACACTTAGTGGGGTGCTGCCACAATAATGGGTTAGACTTTTTGGGGCATCCTGATTTTTGTTGAAATCACATATTTTTAGAAAATATAATGATTTAAGCCTTGAAATGTTAGATTTACAAGATTTTAATTGAAGATGGTTTGATCAAACCCTCTTAGATTCAAACCCCCTTAGATAGAACCCCGCTAGTTTTAAACCATACATATAATGGAGTCTCTCTACACCTATCAAAATGCTGATTAAAAAAACCACTTTTGATTTACCTTTTGGGGGATCAAATGAATTCATTTAAAATTTATGCTTTGTAAGTATGTAGTCCTTATTATAAACTTCCCAAAAAGTATAATTTTAAAAATATTTAATTTGATTATTATATTTATTTTTTATTTCTTGTGAATGTAGGTTTTTCACCGAACATCAAGTTCTCTATTCTACACACATGGAAAATCAGTAAATTAGTGAAAAAAAATTCTGAAAAATATCTATGCCCTAGGTATTGATGTCCTTATTTCAACAAAAAAATAAATTGAATTTCAATACATACAAAAAAAAATATGTTTTACGGAATACGCCTATGTCTAAATTATAATTGGTTTGACTTCAAAACTTAATTAAAAAAAATATTCAACAAAACATTATGAAACCAAATACATGCCCTATATATTGGTGTTACCAATCTAAATTCAAAAGAATCAAAATTTTATTCTTTGTAGAGAAAAAGTTATGTGCTACGGAATACACATCACTTTAAAAAAATGTTGTTTACTATTAAAAACTAGTTATCAAAGGAGACGCAAAAAAATTTACAATTTAACTCTAATTTTTTTAAAAAACATATATTTAAAATCTATAAACAAAATCTCACAAATCACTAGTTTGCATCATCTTCAAATTCCTAATGGCTTAGCGGCTATAGGTGTCAGAAAGTGAAGATTTAGATCAAAATGTTGATTTCAATGTCAAGTTTGGCCAAAAAGTGTAACCCATTATTGTGGGATGACCCAGTGAAAAATGCTTGATTGCTCCCCCTTACTATATACACTTTATTTTCCTACTCCCCCTGATATGTTTATCCATTTTTCACTAATCTTCTTCTCCCCCTTTGACATCAATGGCAAAGGGTGTGATCTGAAACCCAAAAATTTTCAAAAACTTTGTGTACTCTACTACATATTTGCAAATACAATCTTCATCTAAGTTTGTGACTAAAGGAAGAATGTCACTATAGATAGTCTTTATCAAATCTATCTCTCTGTTCCATCTATTTCTTGCATTTTCTAGAATATGGATGTGGCCATTTATCATAAATACTAACTTCTCTACCTTCTGCACATCTGATGGTGTATCAATTATTGCTTGAGATTTCAATGCTTCATC
The DNA here is from genome assembly GCA_027924645.1 of Cunninghamia lanceolata. Taxonomy (NCBI): domain Eukaryota; kingdom Viridiplantae; phylum Streptophyta; class Pinopsida; order Cupressales; family Cupressaceae; genus Cunninghamia; species Cunninghamia lanceolata. The sequence goes on from BSBN01000754.1 coordinate 1,298,514, forward strand.
TGCCAGATTGATCATGGAATCATTTTTTGCACTTATTAGTCTCTTCAGCTGGTACAACCTATCTTTGATTTCTCCCCTTTTCCTCATCAGTGTGGTCAATTATGAATATTTGTGACTTGTGTTTCTTTGGCCTTTATTGACTCAACTATTGGATTATATGTTTCAGAGATATTGAGCAATTTGAGTTCCAAGTCTTTGATTTTATCTTCTAATTCCTTTGTGATTTTTGGCCAAGATAAACAAAATTTGTATATTTTATCAGCTTCTTCAATTGCACTTTGTATGCCCTTAATTCCATTATCTAACAAAGTTTTGTCTTGAGCTATCATAGTCTTTAACTCAACCAATCTTCTTTCATCAAACTCTTTTCTTACTTTTGCTTTTGTAGATTTTTTAAAAGACTCAAATTGTGTACTTACCGAGTTCAATAGCTCCTTGAAATGATCAGCAGAGGATAATGAGGTATCCCTTTGAAATGTTGGCATTAACTTTTCTAGAACAATGGACACATCATTGATCAATTTGCTCTCTTGGTCATGTGATTTCATCATCTCTTCCTATGCCTTGGCCTGAATAATAGCTACTAACTTGATTTTTTGTATAGGTGACAATGAGGCTAAATTGATTGGTCCTTGAAGGTATTCAGACTCATCTGCAACTTTTTGTCCACCAGAACCAACTAAGACATCTGTAGTGTCTCTTTCTTTCCCAGATACCTCTTCTTGACTTCATTCCGGAGGATCCATGTCTATATTTTCATGTTGATCTCTATTTTATTCCAGTGTAGGACTCCTTATCTGCTCCCTATTTTCTTCACCCTCATCCTATTGCTTAGGAGGTAGATTAGTATCAACTTCACCTTGATCTAACATATCCACTGTATCAATGTTGGGAACTTGATCATTCTATTCCAGTCCTTGTTCGTGGCTAATCTCTGGTGGGGATGTGTCCTTATCATTTGCTTCTTCATGGTCATAGATAATGGTCATATTTGTTTTCTTTAGTGCTTCCAAGGTGATCTCCTCTGTTTACTTAGCCACTTTGTCAATTTCTCCCAACATTAATGAGTTCATTCTTCTCTTAGTTTTGAAAGCATCCTTGATTTCTTTGGAGATTTTGGCCTTCTCTTCAAGGGTGATCTCCGGACATAATTTTATCAAGGAATTATCCCTTAGCTCAATGTTGTTTGTCATAGCTACTTCTTTTCTTGCAGTCATTAAGCTTCCCAGGCTATGGGGAAGATCATCAATTATTTCAATCAAGGCCTTGTTGTAGATGTTTAGATATTCTACAACAACAGTCTCCATGATCCTCTTGTTTGGATAATTATAATCATCATACAATTGTGCAATTGGTTTTAGATTGTCATCTACTATTGTGAATTTGAGCAAATCTTCAAGGCTTATAGTAGCTTCTTCTGTTTGAGGAACATCTTGTTGTATCTTTTTCCCAGATTTATCCTTACCAAAGGGTTTCTTTATGCTAGCTCCAGAGGCTTTAGTAGCCTCAGTCTTCATTCTTTTCACTTCCTCATCTAATTATGTTGCTTCATCATCAATAGCTATGCTTACATGCATTCTCTTGGCCTTTTCCTTCTTTCGTTTGAAATTGGTGGTAGGAGTTTCCATGCTTGCAGATGGTGTGGAATTGGGGGGAATGAATGCAGCTTTTGCAGAAGTGGAGGCTCTAGTTTTTCTTTTTGACATCTTTGGCCTTTATGGTTCACCCTCGAGTTCTTCCAGGGCTCCAGTTGATTCACCTTTTCTCTTTTCTTCTGCTTCCCTAGCAACCTATGCCTTTGCCCTTGCCTTTGCCACTTCTTCTTTTGTGAATCCATTCTTTATGGCAATTTCTTTTGCCACTTTCTTCATTTTTCTAGAGATCTTAGCTTTTCTTACTTCAACATGATTTTTAGCATTCAATTTCTCATAGGTCCCAAATCTTTCTTCATTTGGATCTCTAGGTTTACTTAGCATATATTTGGCATAATTTTCTAGTACAGATCCATCTACCTCATATCCATAGGCATAACCCAGACTGTTCTGGGCTCAACTGCCTCCATCAAACACTAATCTTTTGTCACAATAAAGTAGATTATCTCCTTGTATTTTTCAACAACTATTCTAGGGATTCTTTCATTGGCTTGCATTGATCTTTGGAAGTTTTTGAAATAACCCCATAGGCCTACACTCTATGCATCAATGGTGCCTATGCTACTTAACAAATTTCTGATTTAGACTGCAACAAGTTTATCATTTGTCCAGAATAGGTTCTTCATACCAAGCAACTCTTGCATAAAATAGAAGAATAAACACATGATCAGTGTGCCAAATTTGAATGGGTATTTACCTTCTTTTGTCTTCTTCAGGTTATCCATTACTTGTTGTCAGAGCAATTCACAGATGTCATAGTTAGCATTTTCCTTAATCATTTGATTGTCGGTGTATATAGCTGTGCCTAAAACAAAGTTTTCCCAGTTGGTGAAATAAACTTTGTATCCCAATATCATTAAGGCAAATCTCACATCATGATCCTCAATATCATTTTTTGTTAAAGCTCTCTTGTCAAATTTTGCTCTGGTAGCTGCCATTACTATATCATTCTTCACATCTTTCAATAGTGGTACCGATCTGGTAGAGCATAATCCAGTGACTACCCTTATAGCATCTTTTGTAATCTTGAAAGGTATCTCAAGCCATATGAATTCATCATGAACCCTTCTTTACACATACCAGAGCCATTCATCCTCCAAAAAGATTAGCAAATCCAAGTACTGAATAAACTTCTTCTCTTCCAATGTTTGATATTCATTCTTCAGATCAAGATTCTCATTACTCAAGTGTTTTATGTAGAGATCAGTAAAACTGCTATCACCAAATTCTTCTAGGGCAACATGGATATATGCCCTAACATCCTCTACATGCATGACTCCATGAGGAATATTTGAAAATGCACCCATCTGATCAACATTGGTTGATTTGAATGGGTGTTTCTTGAATTTTTGTCAAGGTCGCTCAGTAATATCAACAACTTGTGGCGTCGTCATCTTAGAATTTTAATAGACTCACAAGTAGGGTTTGAATGAAAATACCTTATTTCACTGAATTAGGTTTTCCTTTCTCCAAATTTCTCCAAGCGCTTCAAATCTTGGTTATCGTTTCTCAAAGTCTGCTCCAATCTCTCTAAATACTTGATAGCTTCAAGTGAAAAGTAATTTTGAGACCAAACAAGTTCCATTTTATCCTTCGTAAGACTTAACCTAATCGTCATTAATGCTTGTTCCAAAAAGCTATTAAACTCTTCCCTATAGAGTACAGTCGATTATGGTTGCTCAGCAATACTCTACATTAGAACTTTTCTTCTAGAATTTCTTTCATGGGATCTTTCATGTCAGACTCTACCACATATCTCTGTGCTAGATTCCAGCACCACTAGGGGATTTAGATTTTGAACACTAATCCCCCTGAGCTAAAGCTCCCAATTTACTTCCCAAAGGAAGCATCTGCACCAGATGATGGTGCAGATTTATTCTCGACTTTGTATGCATCTTTCCTTATCCATATCTTGCCCATCTCATTCTTGATTTCTACCAGATCAATCTTTTTTTTTCCCTTATCATTACTCTACTCTATTTTTCCTTTTTTAGCATAGTAATTTCTCTTCATATTCTTGCTTTTGTAGAATCTTGCAACATGTCCAAATTTGTTGCAATTGAAACATACAATGTTTCCTTGTCCTTGATTTCTTCCTCTGAATGAATTCATCCTTCATCTATATTGATTAGCCATGTGTCCAAATCTATTACAGTTGAAATACTTGCCATTGAAGAATGAACCATTCCTAGAATAGTTTGGCATATTTCTTTACACATTTCTGCACTCATTTGCTTTATGACCAATTTTCTTGCAGTTGAAACATTGACCTAAGAAAGATGGAACATTTTGATTTATTTTGCTTCTACACTGAGTAGCCCTATGACCATACTTATTGCATTTAAAATAGTAACCATTGAAGAGTGGATACCTCTAAGCATTTGGCTATCTAACAGGAGGTCTTCTAGGTCTTCTTCTTTGATTTTTGAACTGGTATCCTCTATTTTACCTTGACTCAGTATTTGACCAAATTTTGAACTTTCTCCTCTCTCAAATACCAAACCTTTCTTGTCATCAACATTCTTTTGGCTAGCAATCATTTCATCAAGCTTTGCAGTACTTATCTTGAATTTTTTCAAAGTTCTTGGCCTTTTCCAGGTCTGTTTTTAGACTTACAATTTCTTTTTCAAGTTTGGCACAATGTTTTGATCTGTTCTTCATAATTAAATTTAGATCGTATTTTGTTTTTGTTCTTTCTATAACTTTTGCTTCCAGATCATTTAGGGCTTCATTTACTGATATCAATTGATCATTAACTTCTTTGTATTTGTCTTTGAATTTCTTGACTTGTTCTTTTAGCTTTGAGATGCATTCATCATCTTGTTGCAAGTTTTCTTTTAGATCTCTGACTTCTACTTTAGATTTTTCAAGATCCATAGGAGCTACTTCTAGTTCCTTGTTGCTTTCATAACTTCCAAATCTTCTGGCTGCCATGATCACACTATCCCAGATCTTCCTTAAATTGTTAGACTTTTTCCAAGAAACCTTGCTTTGATACCAATTGTTGGATGTTAGGAACACTGAGAGGGGGGTGAATTAGTGTTCTATAAACTTTTTCTTTTAACCATTTCCCAAAATAAATTAAACAAGAGCACAAAATGAAAATAAATAGCAACCATAAAAGCATGACACATGGACACCAAGATTTTTATGTGGAAAACCAAAAGAGGGAAAAACCATAGAGAGAATTAGGTCTCAAATATATATTGCAATCTTTACAAATAATGATGTTCAGGCTTGGTCACTCCATGGGCCTAGAACATGATGGCTCACTGCCATGAAGCACAACTAGGTCTAGCAGGCTCATTGCCTCAACCCTAAACCTAGCAAGATTACAATGAGGGTTGTTAAACCCTGAGGGCTGTTAAACCCTATTGGAGACTCACTGGATTAAGAAGAAGAAGGCTCATTGCCTCAAGAAGAAGAAGGCTCACTGCCAAATACAAATCAAATAGTATATGAAAAGGAGTACTACATAAGCATCTATCAATATGCCAAGGTGTAGTCTTTTAACAACTAAATTTTGAATCCCAAGTCTTCATCATCACTGATCTTCTATTTCTTCTCTGCTATTTGCATGTTTGCATCACACTCACATATCCATACTTCCTCAACCAAAATTCATCACTCTTATATATCCGCATCATGATTTGACTCATAATCAGGTTGGCATCCAAGATATGAAACATGTTCATTGAAAGATGTAGCTTGTCGGCTTCTAATGCACTATATGTTATGTGGACCAAAATCTTTTCCCAAACATGTTCATATAGGTCAGATATAATTATTTAATTACTTAAGTAGATCCTTCAAACACTATCTCTTCTTTGCATAATGATTTATTATATCAGTCAGTCTATTCCTTAAAAGCATGCTTAACATGTTCATCTGTTGACTTACAAATTTTACTACAGATCACAAAACACTTCCAAAATCATATCAAGGACTCTTCACATATTCCCAATCTTACCCTTAGAACTGCAAGGCATGATATCATCCTGCAGAGAATTGCAAACCATCAGACCTTAGACTCTGTCTCAGTCAAACTCTGTCAAACACTGTGTCAATACTCAGTAGCTTGCAACTATTTTTCTGGTGGACTTCAAAACTCACAACTCTGGAATTAAACACTTTATACAAGTGTTTACAACACCTTATAACTGCATAATAAAAAATTCACTTGTGGAGGAATGCCGACCATTATGTTGTGCCTTGTTCATTGTCTCTTCTATACCTTTGCTCAACCAAACTTAGATATTTCTTCTAAGTGACTTCTAGAGGAGGTTAGAACTTGATCTCTGGAACATAACAACATCAAACAATTATGAACATCATACCTAAGCCACATCTGCAAGTCTTCAATTGTGAAGGCATACTCATTCACTTTCTATCCCTTACTTAGAATACTTCCCATACTTATCCATTTTGGGATTCCAGACTAAAACACTTTATGCCTTGTTGCCATCTCAAGATTGTTTGCCGAAGTAGTGTCTCTTTATCATACTGATGGATTCTCTTGACCTTGTTTCCATCAATACCAACACATAGATTATCTCTAGAGCAGCGTCTCTTGCCAACACTCTACACTTGGGGTTGATCACAATTGGGGTGAGTTGTTTTATCATGAACACACCACTTACATTAGGGTCTATGGGTGTGAGGTCCCACCCCACATTCTGCCTAAATATGTACCAAAGAGAATTGCATCCTTGGAAATCATTAGATAGTTGAATCAATCAGATAAGGAGCACCTAGGGAAGCACAAGAAAGGCTCATTCTTTCTTACCTCCCTTGGATTCAGTGATTTTATGATAGTTGACAAGAGTGGGTTGGATCAAATTTATTTAGGCAATCGTAGAACTCAATAGGTGTGAGGAGCAACTATCATTAGGGGCTGGTACTTCTACTCCACCTATGATCCCAATAGTAAAACAATTTCTAGCTGATACAGAGCCCTTGTTAGCTAAGATTAGAGAACTGAAGGAGGAGGTGAAGAGGTTGAAAGAGGAGAAAAGGAGTTCATTCAAAGAGATAGTCACTAATTTGATAAACCACAGAGTGACTAAGATTGTGGCAAGGATGGATGAGACATGGAAGTCTCATTCATATTTAAAGGTTGCATTGAATAAACATTAGCAAGATAAAGAATGTCTTAATACATTGTAGAAATCATGGTTGCCAAGGACCGGTGAGTTAAGAGACTTGATCAAGTGTGTAAAGTATGATGCATAGGCATCACCATAGATGAAGCTAACCCTTGAAATGCTAGAAATTCTTAAAGGGTTTGTAGCTTTTCAATTAAAGCTAGATAAAGTATTGGGTGAGAAGAAGCAATTTATAGAAAAAATAGATAAGAAGATAATGCCTAGTATACTAGAAGTTGATGGGTAGGTCAAAGGCCTTGACAAGTGGAAAGTTGATTTCACTGACAATACTGCCCAGCTCATATCTACTTGTTGCATTGATGGGGACCCCAAGCTGGCAATTTTGAACTCAAATTTGGATAAATTGCATATTTTGGTAATAAATTTTGAATTGTTCTATAAGGAAGTGAAGATTTTGATGGATACAAGGTACACTGAACACATTGACAAGATTTCAAAGTTGATTGCATTCTAATGGCCACCAAAAAAGTCATATGCTGAGTGGGCGGAGAAGTATGGTTAGGTGTACTTGAAGCAAACAAACAATTATTTCTCCTTTGCATTTATTTAGCCGGGCTCCTCAAGTCATTTGGGTCCCATGTAACAAACTGCTTTTTAAATTTCTCTAGGATCAATGTAATAAATGTCTCAACACCCTTGAGCAGCGGTCTGTGATGTATTTTCACCTAATCGACAAATGTGATGAATGTTAATGCCATGCTCTATATCTATAAAGAGTCAATTTCCTCTCTTTGTAGGTTGTTGGAAGTTTCAGGATTTTGAGGAGTAAAGCTAATACAAAATTTTGGTTGAGTGTTTTCTCTATGGTCTTGTGAGTTCTATTTTAATGTATGTATTTTTATAAGCCATTTATCAGTTTCAGGTTGAAATATATGAATAATGTTGTAGTGCATGTGTTTTATTAACTATCTCCATTTTTATCTACAATCTCCTTTTGAATTAAGTAGCCAAGGGTTATCTAAGTTCTTGAATGCACATTTGTTGTGTTGCATGTTTGATTTTTTACTTTTGTTTAAGAAATAGACTAGATGTTTAAAGTCAAATGTGGAGGGGAATGTCCAATAACAGGGATATCTATAAGTAGAGTTAATGAAAATACTCAATCTTGGGAGTTCTCTATAAGACAGTAGCTAAATAACCCTCTGAAACTTGTATGTTTGTTTGATTTATGGAATGTTATATGTTTTAAGTTGGACTCCATGCCTTTGGATAGGCACCAACTAGAGGCTTACATTAAATTTATGAATGAAACCCTGATCTGACAACCATACACACACATAAAATCAAATCAACTCAAAACTTCAAACTGTGGGATAGCAAGAGTAGGATTTAGGTTTCAAATCCTCTGACTCACAACTAAAATAACACCCAAAGCTAGCCCCTTTGCATTTACCTCACAGTTTTGGTTTGCATAATAGAGGATTTATCTATTGTAAGTATGGCCCTAAATGGTGTTGTCATTAATGTCAACATACTCCTATTGCATTGATGTCAAGAATTGGATGAATTATGTGCTAAGGCTATTGAGAAAAATAGCCCCATCAGAAATAGAGAAGAACAGTGAAGACAGTGAAGCTCTATGAAGCAAAGATCCCAGACAATTGAAGATCAAAGTATGTGCATCAAAGGGTTTGTATATATGTGTCTGAAGGTTCTCCAGTCAATATTTCAGAGGTCCGCATGAAGATTTGAAGAAGTTATGGCCATATGAGTAAAACTTGTTCTAGCATCTATTCAGTGGTGACAGAGTGGTACAAATAGGTTTGGTGAGATGTAGAAATGCAATATCATGCTTTGCAGATCTGGTGGCATGTTTGGGAAGCTAATTTGAATTAACAACTCAATTGGCTCATGGTTTGGAGGTTCGCAAGTGATCCGTCTAGTGTGACAGTAATGACTAGTTGTGTTCTTAAGGTTCTAGATGAAGATGCAAATGATTTCAATAAGAAGATGTGGTGGGGATGTTCTTGATGATTCAAGAAAGCTTGTGCAGGTCTCCAATTTGTGTCCAGTTCGTGTTGTTGGTATGCATTGAAGATTGAGCTTGTAATTGAAGATTTACCTTTGGGTAATGGTGTTCTTCCCAGTCCTTGCTGACCGAATGATTTGCACATGTTGCGGATAATCTTGAAGATGTTTTGTGAAGCATGGCATGTTCCTTGAAGAAGATTGAAGTTCCAACTATGTGTGGTTGATAGTATAGTAATGCGTAAGAAGTTTTTGTAACAAGTCAAGTTATATTTTTGTAAATGCTCTGTAATAAAATGAGTGTATGTTGTGGCAACTTTGTTGATCATTCCAAAGTTGATGTCATGTATAAATAAGAGTTGCGAAGTCATTTCAAGTAGCATCCAGTGTGGTCATGATGAGAAGGTGGTAAGGGAGAGGAGCAAAAAGCAAAGAAGATGTGTTGAGCTTTAATGGAACTGACTCAAGCATAGTGAAGATGCTAACTTCCAGTTCAAGTTTGTAATATTTATTCTCTTCTATAGACAGTGTGTCTCCTGTAGGCAGTGGGCCTCTTGTGAGCAATGTGCTCAGGCAGTGAGCCCTAATTGGCAGGTGCCATTTTATTCTTCATATTCTTTAAATAAAGAATATAATCTTGGGTTAGTCACCCCATGGTTTTTCCCTTACCTAGGTTTTCCACATTAAAATTTTGGTGTTATTTGTGTTAATTTTGTTTCTGCTCTTGAATTATTGCATTATGCTTTCATGTTTGAATCTTTGATATGCTGTTGAAATACAAGAAGGTTTTAAGTGAATAAGGAATGGAATTTTTGTGACAAATGATTCACCCCCCCTCTCAGTTGTCTATCCTTAAATCAACAATTGGTATCAGAGTAGGTTCCTCTAGAAGAAGCTTAATCGCTTGAGGAGATCCAGGATGTCATCCTACAAGAAGGACAGTCCAAGGTTTGATGGAACAAACTACACCCTTTGGAAAAGCCACATGGAATGTCACTTGCAATGCATGGGAGAGCAGTATTGGAACATGACTACAATTGAGTATATTCCTCCAAAGAATGGTCTGACAACTCTAGATGAAATTAGAAATGCTGAAAATAATCTTCAAGCCAAAGAAGCCCTACTAAGTGCCTTGTCTGATACAGAGCTGACAAATGTTATGGGATTGAAAATTGCTTATGAAATTTGGACAAAGCTGGAGATTCTACATGAAGGAGACAAATATGTTAAATGTGCAAAGTTACAGAGTCTGAAAGGAAAGTTTGAAAGCCTGAAGATGAAAATATCACTACATTTATGCCAAGGGTAAATGAGCTTGTTTGTGGCATTAGATGTGCTAGTGGAACATTTGATGAAGATGAGATTGTTGCCAAAGTTCTCAAATCCTTACCTCTTGTTTAGAACAAAGGTTGCCACTATTGAGAAATTTAGATCATTATCAAACATTACTAGCGATCAATTGGTTGGAAAGTTAGTTGCATTTGAATTGGCTAAGTTTGGAGATGCACCTCCCAAGACTGAATCTGCATTCAAAGCTAGTGTGTCTGCAAAAGGCAAACAAAGATATGATCCAGGAGAAAATTCCTCAAAGAAATCAACATGGTATGATAAAGCAAGAAAGGATCTGGAAGAAGATGAGTCAGAAGTTGCACAACTTGAAGCCCTTATTGCCAAAAGATTGCCAAGAGGATCTGGTAAGTATGAAGGAAAATTGCCTTTCAAATGTTTCAATTACAACAAGATTGGCCATTTTGCCTCAAGGTGTCCATAAAGATTTTCAAGACCTAACCCTAATAGATCAATATTTCAAAAGAAGTGTTACTATGTTGAAGAAGATGATGATGAAGGAGTAACAGATGATGAATCTAAGATAGGAACCAAATTTGGAAGTGACTGGGTGTTTATTGCCATCAAGGAAGAACATCCAATGCCTATTGAATCTGCCAATCATAAGGTAGAAAGGGCTCTGGCTACTCAAGTTGAAGAAAAGGATGAATGGGTCATTGATAGTGGATGCTCTCACAATATGACTGGTGATAAGAATAAGTTCATAAACCTGGAAAGATATGAAGGTGGAGTTGTAAAATTTGGAGATAATTCTGCTGGCAAAATTAAAGGCAGAGGAACCATTTCTTTTGATGGAAAGAACAAAACTAGTGATGTTATATATGTTGAAGGTTTAAAACATAATCTTCTTAGTGTTGGACAGCTAGTAGACAAAGGTTATGATCTCTAGTTCAAAAATGGAAAATACAAGATCTTTGAAAGCTCTGGAATTGAGATTGCATCCACTACTTAGACAAAAGGTAACATCTTTCACTTGGTTGGTACTGGCAAAAGTTGCTTATTTTGTTCAAATTGATCAGATTTGGTTGTGGCATAAGAGAATGTGTCATGTGAATTTTGATAATATCATTAAGATAATCAACACCCAAGCTATAAGAGATCTTCCAAGATTCGTGAAACCTACTAATAGCTTGTGCAAGGAATGTCAGTTAGGTAAGCAGAATAGAGTCTCATTCAAAAGTAAGGAACATTCTTGAACTAGATTGTTGGACTTGGTGCACACTAATCTATGTGGTCTGGCAAGAATCAGGAGAGTACAAAGATGTGAGGCCTACACTTTTTTATTTCCGTACATGTGACTATTTAGCTTACTGTTGTTGGTATTTTTATATTTATGGGACTGTTGTTCACGGATTTTCAAACTATTAAATCTTATTATGTAAAAGGAAAACTAATTGGGTGATGTTAGTTAGATGTTACTTTAAGAGAAAACAAATTGGGTGATGTTATATAGATGTTTATTCTATTAGGAAAACTAATTGGGTGATGTCTGATTAATGTTTACATTACACGAAAACTAATTAGGTGATGTTAAATAGAAAATTGTCATGTGATTTCATTATGTTTATAAGAACTGAGGTATGCTTTAGAAACGCATGTATTAAATTTGCTTCGGCTATGATATGTATATGTGGAACTAACTTTGAGATTGAGTGTGCAAGTATTTCTAACAAAACCATAGATATAGGAGATTATTCCACACCCTATGTTGTATCCCTTGTGAGTCGATCTAGTTCCACGAGAAACTAAGATCAACTCCGTGTATGGTGAAATGTTGTAAAGTTGTAATGTTGTATTGTTGCATGAGGTCAAGGGAGTTAGGTCTACCCTCTGATTTGCTTATATTGTGATATGTGTTGTAAGAAATATTGTTATGAATCTTGTTTTAACTTTATTTCTTTTAGACCCTCTTCTTGTGTTTTTACTTGACTCTGGGAGTCCTAACTAGGTAAAAATCAACCCTGGGTTATACCCCATGGGTCTAGGGACCCTTTTGACTAGGATAACCTTGGGATGGCCTCCATATGATCACTTTAACTTCACAGTGAAATTAAGTGACGAATTTGGAAGCATGGGGACAATGGGATGAGTGGAATCCACACCTAAACCCACTTCCAAGTCATGGAATGACTCCATGATTCCCCAAATAATGGAGTGCTTTGTCTCTTTGTGCCTCTCTTTTGGTGGGAGTCCCCCATAAAAAGGGTGGTGTGTCATCCACTCCCTTTTTATTTATATTTTACCTATTATATTTTATTCCTCCATGTGTCGGAAAAGGGCTATAGTGGGGGACTTCATGAGTGGGGTTATTTTTTTTATCCCACTTGAGGTAGTGGAAAAGGAGTGGGGTTATTTTTTATTCCCACTTGGGATAGTGGAAAAAGAGTGGGGGTATTTTTTAATCCCACTTGAGATAGTGGAAAATGAGTGGGGATATTTTTTTAATCCCACTTGGGATAGTGGGGATTTTTTTAATTCCACTTGGGATAGTGGAAAAAGGAGTCAGGTTATTTTTAATTCAATTTGTCATAATCCACTCTTCCCAAAAATGAATCTTTAATTCATTTTTGTCCTCCACTGTGAATTTAAAATTCACAAATAATGAGAGCCCTTGATCTCAACTCTTGATCCTCACCCTCCATTCTCTTTTTAGAAAATCTATAAATGAGACCCTTCTCTAAGCCATTAAAGAGGAGAAGGAGAACTTGGAAGAGGAGGTTAGGTGTGGAGATCTTCTTCAACTACATCCATAATAGGGGTTGTAAAGGTTAGTGAGAAAGTTTACTCACCCTTGTATGTTCTATTACTTGTTTGATGAATGTTGTTTTGCAAAGGTTGTCTATGTGGTATTTCTGTTATTTTGGGTTTGTGATGGGTGTTTGAAAGACCTTCTTCCATTTGGAAGACAATGCTTATCATGTGTGGGGAAGGGAAGGTGTGAACCTCCTTAAGTGCATTCTTGTTCTTGGTATATGGAAGCCTTGAGGGCATGTTTGTGATTTTGAGCAGAATGGCTATAAGGCTTGAGAGCCTATTTGGGATATCCCTCAGATTTTTTATTATTTGAATGGCTTGAGGCCATGAGAAAAGTTAAAGTTTGTTGGCCTGAGGCCATGACAGAAGTTGTGATAAAATGATGAGAAGAATGACACCCTTGAGTTGAGTGAGTCTACTTCCCTACCCTCTTTAAACTCACCTTAGTTGAGTTTTTGTGTTGTGAGTAAAACCATGGGTGTTGTGTGTTGTTTGTTTCTATTGTTGAGAAGTGGTTTTTGGTCTATTCTACCCTGGGTGTGTGGATGATCTCCCTAGCTCGGGAGTGACCCTCTTGCGGGTCTATGGTAGGGAGGAGAGCAGCTTGTGTGGTGTTTCTTTCCTTGTTTGATATGCAGGTTTTCTTGGAGCTTATTGTGAAGCTTGGAGAAGATTATTGGATCTTAAAAAATATTTTATTTTCCTTAAGTCTTATGGAGAGCCTGATCTTTTAATAGCTCCTTCCTTGTCGATTTTCCAAAAGGAGAAAATTATCTCCCTATTGTTGTATAAATTGTTATTTTTCGAGGTGTGAGGAAATCCTCTGTGATTGGATTGATGTTTGTATTCTACTGTTCATTAAGTTTTACCATTTTAAAATGAGGAAAGGAAGAGAAAATTTGTTTTTAAAAGGATATTAGACTTGTCTAGTTCCTTCTTCTTCTATTTAAAAAGTTGTGAGTTAGTTGATGTTTTAATTAAGTTTGTAAAAATATTATTTCTGTGCAAGCTTAGTAGAAATATTAGTTTTAAATTTTGTTATAAGTCAAGTTGTAATTTTGCTACCATGAGATAAATGAAATTTGGGTTGCAGTATTGCTTTTGAAATTAACGCCACCTTAAGGGTCTCTTCCTAGGATGGAGATCATTTCACTATTCACTATTCACTATTCACTATACACTTTCACTATTCACTTTTACTATTCACTTTTCACTATTTACTATTCACTATTTATTTTTACTATTCACTATTTACTTTTACTATTCCTTCTTCACTATTCATTTGAAGGCAAACTATATGTAGTTTAAAACATTTGACTTGAAATAGAAATTTTAATCGAGGAAAGTGGGATTTATTTATGCATAATGTATAATACGAATTGAATAGAGGTTTAAACTCAGAGTTGCAATTCAGAAATACATTGTTTATACAATTACAATTTAAAAAGAGCATAGGTAAATATATTATAATTTTAAGGAAGAGTTTCTCGGAAGTTTTAACAATTATCCCAAATTAAATGATAGGAAAATGAAGAGGAAAGTATGATCCCTTCATTTACAAAGGACACTGAAAATAATTGCAAACAAGCCATCACAGGCATTCCATGAGTGGCCATTTTAAACTCAACTGTAGATTTAGAGAATAAACGTCTAATTGAAAAAAAAAAAAGAGAAAGAGAAAGAACAACTAACCTTGGAAAACAAAGAGGAGAAAATGTGCGGCTTTTCCGAACAGGGCTAAGAGAACTAAGTAAGTTTAACCTACCATTAAACTTGTTTAGGAACAAGTTGATTATTAAAATTAATTCAAACGTTGAACTAAAACCTAGAGCGGAACCCTAGGGGGATTGAGTCAAGTGAAGTTAACCAACCTTGTGTAGGTGATCTAGTTACGAAGAAATTAGGAATAATGTAAATGCTGTAGTGTTATTGCTGTTTGATAAAGAACGTGAAGAAAAAAATAGGATAACATAAGAAGATCTTGCACAACAGGAAGGAGAGAGAGATAGAAATACAATCAAAATTAAATTTCAGAGAAATGGTAAAATTAACGTGATAGAAATACAATCAAAATTAAATTCCAAGAAAAGGAAGAAAGGGCAAATGAATGGGCTTGGTTGAAAATGCTAAGTCTGAAGGAGGAGAAATTAATATTAAATTCAAGAAAATAGAAAGAAGAATAGATGACTGTGCTTTGCTAAAAAATGATCTATCACCTAAAATGATTGTTGTTCAAATGTAATTCATGAGATTAACCTAAGTCAGGAAACCACGTGTTTTCTTGCATCAGGTGTGCACACATGTACTTGGTACCCCACCGACAACTGTATTGTTTTCCCCTTAAACGTACGCCACCGAGCACGCCTACGCGTGCGAGGGGGTTTCTAGGGAAGAGTGGGAAAAAAATTTAATAGTTTGTATCATTACCACATGATGCATGTGAACATGACATGCGTGAATATGTGTTGTGACCTCATGGGAAATGTGGGCATGACATTTGGTATCAGAGCGTAAAGTTTAAACACTGGGCATAATTGGGCATGTTATTATTCTGTAACGTTGATTAATTAGAGTCTACCATGTTTTGTAGGATGCCTACCCGATGTGCTCGACGAGCACGATCGTGTAACATGGCATCTGTTGAGGTGCATAGTGATTCCTCAGCTAAGGGACAAGGACCCGCAGTTATAGCAGATCCACCCGAACCACAAGCACCACCCGAACCACAGGCAGCACCCATACCATAGGCACCACCAGTAAGTGTCCTAGGCCCACAGATTCTTTAGACACTGCAGGCTTTGTTAGAGCGGTTACCACCAGCTATTCTAGAGCCACGTAATGAGCCTCGCGTTGATCTGTGAGAAGAGCCATGTAAAGAGCCACATGCGGAATCGTGTGTTGAGCCATATGTGGAATAGCACATGGATCTGTTAGAGGTGCCACACATGGAACCTTTCGTTGAGATTCCTGACACTACAGTAGAAGAGGTAGGGTCAACCTACCATGCACGGAGTAGGAGTCCTTTGAGACTCTCGAGACGAGATGAGACCAAGAGGGTAGGATAGGAATACCATGGACCATATGAGTATGGATTAGATGAGCCGGTTATAGGGCTCAGAGACAGAGGAGATCCCATTAGAGATCTACTTAGGCTCAACCCACCTACTCTCGTAGGAGCTACCGAGGGAGTTGTGGCTGAGGCTTTGTTGATTAGTCTAGACAGGTGTTTCGCGTTGCGACCTTATGGGAGCAACACAAAAGCATGAGTGGCAGTACATCTCCTGAGATATGCAACAGCTACCTAGTGGCGCACTAAGGAGTGTAAGCGCCGACTATCCCTAGATACACTCACTTGGGATATCTTCATAGAGCGCTTTAATGTGCGATATTTGTCAGAGCATTACAGACAACGCAGGATTGATGAGTTCCATGAGTTACAGCAAAGAGGACTCACTGTTGCTTAATATGAGAGTCGGTTCATCGAGCTTTCTCGTTATGCGGAGTACCTCCAAGATGACAAAATCTTGGTACACAAATTCATCAGAGGCCTGAATCACGGGATATCAGGACCAGTACGTATGGAAGATCCCCAGACCATGAGCGAGACTGTTGAAAAGGCTCTTATTGCAGAAGAAATTCAGGGACGAGGGCAAAATTCACGCCCGCAGTATCAAGATCATAATCCCCAACATGCGAGGATGCAGCGAGACTAAGGACTCTGTATCCTCACCTCTTTGATGACTTCCAAGAGGAAGTACAGTCTTAGGGGGGAGGATGTGAGGCCTACACTTTTTCATTTCCGTACATGTGACTATTTAGCTTACTGTTGTTGGTATTTTTATATTTATGGGACTGTTGTTCCCAGATTTTCAAACTATTAAATCTTATTATGTTAAAGGAAAACTAATTGGGTGATGTTAGTTAGATGTTTTAAGAGAAAACAAATTGGGTGATGTTATATAGATGTATATTCTATTAGGAAAACTAATTGGGTGACGTCCAATTAATGTTTACATTACAGGAAAACTAATTGGGTGATGTTAGATGGAAAATTGTCATGTGATTTCATTATGTTTATAAGAACTGAGGTATGCTTTAGAAACGCATGTATTAAATTTGCTTCAGCTATGATATGTATATGTGGAATTAACTTTGAGATTGAGTGTGCAGGTATTTCTAACAAAACCACAGATATAAGAGATTATTCCACACCCTATGTTGTATCCCTTGTGAGCCGATCTAGTTCCACAAGGAACTAAGATCAACTCCGTGTATGGTGAAATGTTGTAAAGTTGTAATATTGTATTGTTGCATGAGGTCAAGGGAGTTAGGTCTACCCTCTGATTTGCTTATATTGTGATATGTGTTGTAAGAAATACTGTTATGAATCTTGTTTTAACTTTATTTCTTTTAGACCCTCTTCTTGTGCTTTTACTTGACTTTGGGAGTCCTAACTAGGTAAAAATCAACCCTGGGTTATACCCCATGGGTCTAGGAACCCTTTTGACTAGGATAACCTTGGGATGGCCTCCATATGGTCACTTTAACTTCACAGTGAAGTTAAGTGACGAATTTGGAAGCATGGGGACAATGGGATGAGTGGAATCCACACCTAAACCCACTTCCAAGTCATGGAATGACTCCATGATTCCCCAAATAATGGAGTGCTTTGTCTCTTTGTGCCTCTCTTTGGTGGGAGTCCCCCATAAAAAGGGTGGTGTGTCATCCACTCCCTTTTTATTTCTATTTTACCTATTATATTTTATTCCTCCATGTGTTGGAAAAGGGCTATAGTGGGGGACTTCATGAGTGGGGTTATTTTTTTTATCCCACTTGAGGTAGTGGAAAAGGAGTGGGGTTATTTTTTATTCCCACTTGGGATAGTGGAAAAGGAGTGGGGGTATTTTTTAATCCCACTTGAGATAGTGGAAAATGAGTGGGGATATTTTTTTAATCCCACTTGGGATAGTGGGGATATTTTTTAATTCCACTTGGGATAGTGGGGATATTTTTTAATCCCACTTGGGATAGTGGAAAAAGGAGTGGGGTTATTTTTAATTCAACTTGTCATAATCCACTCTTCCCAAAAATAAATCTTTAATTCATTTTTGTCCTCCACTATGAATTTAAAATTCACAAATAATGAGAGCCCTTGATCTCAACTCTTGATCCTCACCCTCCATTCTCTTTTTAGAAAATCTATAAATGAGACCCTTCTCTAAAGCATTAAAGGAGAGAAGGAGAACTTGGAAGAGGAGGCTAGGTGTGGAGCTCTTCTTCAACTACATCCATAATAGGGCTTGTAAGGGTTAGTGAGCAAGTTTACTCACCCTTGTATGTTCTATTATTTGTTTGATGAATGTTGTTTTGCAAAGGTTGTCTATGTGGTATTTCTGTTATTTTGGGTTTGTGATGGGTGTTTGAAAGAGCTTCTTCCACTTGGAAGACAATGCTCATCATGTGTGGGGAAGGGAAGGTGTGAACCTCCTTGGGTGCATTCTTGTTCTTGGTATATGGAAGCTTTGAGGGCATGTTTGGGATTTTGAGCAGAATGGCTATAAGGCTTGAGAGCCTATTTGGGATATCCCTGAGATTTTTTATTATTTGAGTGGCTTGAGGCCATGAGAAAAGTTAAAGTTTGTTGGTTTGAGGCCATGACAAAAGTTGTGATAAAATGATGAGAAGAATGACACCTTTGAGTTGAGTGAGTCTACTTCCCTGCCCTCTTTAAACTCACCTTAGTTGAGTTTTTGTGTTGTGAGTAAAACCATGGGTATTGTGTGTTGTTTGTTTCTATTGTTGAGAAGTGGTTTTTGGTCTATTCTACCTTGGGTGTGTGGATGATCTCCCTAGCTCGGGGGTGACCCTCTTGCAGGTCTATGGTAGGGAGAAGAGCAGCTTGTGTGGTGTTTCTTTCCTTGTTTGATATATAGGTTTTCTGGGAGCTTGTTGTGAAGCTTGGAGAAGATTATTGGATCTTAGAAAATATTTTATTTTCCTTAAGTCTTATGGAGAGCCTGATCTTTTAATAGCTTCTTCCTTGTCGATTTTCCAAAAGGAGAAAATTATTTCCCTATTGTTGTATAAATTGTTATTTTTGGAGTTGTGAGGAAATCCTCTGTGATTGGGTTGATGTTTGTATTCTACTGTTCATTATGTTTTACCATTTTAAAATGAGGAAAGGAAGAGAAAATTTGTTTTTAAAAGGATATTAGACTTGTCTAGTCCCTTCTTCTATTTACAAAGTTGTGAGTTAGTTGATGTTTTAATTAAGTTTGTAAAAGTATTATTTCTGTGCAAGCTTAGTAGAAATATTAGTTTTAAATTTTGTTATAAGTCAAGTTGTAATTTTGCTACCATGAGAGAAATGAAATTTGGGTTGCAGTATTGCTTTTGAAATTACTGCCACCTTGAGGGTCTCTTCCTAGGATAGGGACCATTTCACTATTCACTATTCACTATTCACTTTCAGTATTCAATTTTACTATTCACTATTTACTATTCACTATTCACTATTCACTATTCAGTTTTACTATTCAGTATTTACTTTTACTATTCACTCTTCACTATTCATTTGAAGGCAAACTATATGTAGTTTAAAACATTTGACTTGAAATAGAAATTTTAATCGAGGAAAGTGGGATTTATTTATGCATAATGTATAATACTAATTGAATAGAGGTTTAAACTTAGAGTTGCAATTCAGAAATACATTGTTTATACAATTACAATTTAAAAAGAGCATACGTAAATATATTATAATTTTAAGGAAGAGTTTCTTGGAAGTTTTAACAATTATCCCAAATTAAATGATAGGAAAATGAAGAGGAAAGTATGATCCCTTCATTTACAAATGACACTGAAAATAAACACAAACAAGCCATCACAAGCATTCCATGAGTGGCCATTTTAAACTCAACTGTAGATTTAGAGAATAAATGTCCAATTGAAAAAAAAAAGAGAGAAAGAGAAAGAATAGCTAACCTTGGAAAACAAAGAGGAGAAAATGTGCGGCATTTCTGAACAGGGCTAAGAGAACTAAGTAAGTTTAACCTACCGTTAGACCTGTTTAGGAACAAGTTGATTATTAAAATTAATTCAAACGTTGAACTAAAACCTAGAGCGGAACCCTAGGGGGACTGAGTCAAGTTAAGTTAACCAACCCTAGGTAGGTGATCTGGTTACAAAGAAATTAGGAATAATGTAAAGTCTGTAGTGTTATTGCTGTTCGATAAAGAACGTGAAGAAAAAAAATAGGATAACATAAGAAGATCTTGCACAATGGGAAGGAGAAAGAGATATAAATACAATCAAAATTAAATTTTAGAGAAACGGTAAAATGAACGTGATAGAAATACAATCAAAATTAAATTCCAAGAAAAGGAAGAGAGGGCAAATGAACGGGCTTGGTTAAAAATGGTAAGTCTAAAGGAGGAGAAATTAATATTAAATTCCAGAAAATGGAAAGAAGAACAGATGGCCGTGCTTTGCTGAAAAATGATCTATCACCTAAAATGACTGTTGTTCAAATGTAATTCGTGAGATTGACCTAAGTCAGGAAACCACGCATTTTCTTGCGTCGGGTGTGCACACATGTACTTGGCACCCCACCGACAACTGTATTGTTTTCGCCTTAAGGGTACCCTGCCGAGCACGCCTACGCGTGCGAGGGGGTTTCTAGGGAAGAGTGGGAAAATTTTTTGATAGTTCATATCATGACCACATGACGCATGTGAACATGACACGCGTGAATACATGTTGTGACCACATGGGAAATGTGGGCATGACAAAAGAGATAGATATTTCTTGTTGTTGATTGATGACCACTCCTAGATGATGTGGGTAACTTTCTTGAAAGAGAAATCTGAAGCACTTGAGAAATTCAAAATATTCAAGGCTATGGTAGAAAATGAAACTGACATAAACATAAAATGCCTCAGATCTAACAGAGGTGGAGAATTCACATCCAAAGAGTTCATTGAATTCTACGAGAAACATGGGGTAAAAAGACAGTTATCCGCTCCAAGGACTCCATAGCAGAATGGAGTAGTGGAGAGAAAGAACCAGCCCATCCAGGGAGATTCTAGGACCATGATGATGGAAGCAAATGTTCCTCAGATCTATTGGAGAGAAGCTATTAGCATTATTGTTTATACTCTTAACCAGGTACAAATTAGAGGCAAGACTGGTAAGACTCCTTATGAATTTTGGTTTGGCATCACTCCTACTGTGAAGTATTTTGGAGTCTTTGGTAGCAAATGTTATATCAAAAGAGATGAAGACCTTGGCAAGTTTGATGCTAGAAGTGATGAAGGAATATTCTTGGGTTATTCTACTCAAAGCAAAGCTTAGTTGTGTTATAACAAGAGATTAAGAAAGATTGTGGAAAGTACAAATGTGAAAGTTGATGAAGGCATGGAAAATCCCTCAATGTACTATGAGTATGAAGCTGATTATCAAAATGATATCTCATACCAAGAAGAACAAGTCTGAACTCCAGTCCAAATTTAGATTGATCCGGAGAATCTAGAAACACAAGAAGAAGAAACAAGCTTGAATGAAAATTTATGATTGCAACAATTTTCAAGAGGGCTCGGAGTGCTTTCAGCTCTAGGGTTTTGGAAAAATAAGGTCTCGGAGTGCTTTCAGCGTCAATGGAGGCTATTGTCTTGGGCAGTGCCTCTGGGACTATGAACCTGGATGAGAATGTCCCTTCCAATGGATGGAAGCAAGCGTTAACAGGGGAAAAGATGGGGTCTTCTAATCGCACACTGGGACTCCCTATCAAAAAGGATTCTGCAGAAGGTATAGCTCTGGATATTCTGGATGTTTTGATTGAAGAAATTGTGGCAACAATGGATCTTGCTCTGGTACGTAAGTTCTTTTCCTTTCGTCCCAATATTGAGATAGTCAGACAATGGGTGATATCTAGATGGAGAATCAAAGGTAGTGTATCGGTCATTGCTATGGCAAGAGGACTATTCCTATTTAAATTTACAAATAGGGAAGATATGATAGCTACTCTTACTGGGGGACCCTGGCTTTATGGATCACATTCGCTTGCTTTGTGCCCTTGGAAACCTGGTTTTGACCCTAGCTCGGACCTCAATAAGTCTACTCCGGTTTGGGTTAGATTACCCGAGTTCCCTTTGGAATTCTAGGATGAAAAAGTATTTACCGCCATTGGCGACTCCTTTGGCCAGTATGTTACCATGGACCAGACTACCCGCACTCAATCCCATTGTGTTTTTGCTTGATTTTGTGTCAATGTGGAGATCAACCAAACCCTCCCAATGTCTATCGAGTTAAATTCTAAATACGAGATTTGCACCCAGCCAATCCTTTGTGAAAATGCTAGCACTTTCTGTCAGATATGCAAGAAGAAGGGCCATATAATGACCTAGTGTAAAGTAAAGCAAATGGCCAAGAAGACTGACCTCCATACTGAGGGGGAGGATCATTCACAAAAAAAGGTTACCCTTGACAATCTGGCCATGAGGGGTAATGCGGAAAACATTTCCCCAGATGACAATACTGAGCCGGCTATGGAAAAAGACTGTCAAATGGCTTTGGGTAACGAGGATAATGCTTACCTAGAGGATAATACTGAGAAGGTTCTAAACAACGCCTGTAATGCTGTTTTAAACATAGGGGATTATACGGATCAATAGACCACCAAGGGTTGTGAGGAGGGAGAAATATGGGACCAATTGATAGATGGGGATGCTGAAGAAGGTAAAGTTTTACAGGTGGACCCGTAGGTTCTTACTAAAGAGTCAGCAGATACTACAGGAAAAATAGCTCTTGAGTCAACTTGGAACAATGCTTTGGAAACTGGGGACCGCATAGCAGATCCTCCATTGACAGTAGATATCGGTCCAAGTGGTAGTGGGAATGAGCAAGAGGGCTGGATTACCCCGAAGAAAAAAAACTCGTAAAAGCAAAAAGACTGCTGAAGTTGGCACTGACTCCAAACAAGGAAGACCGACCCTACGAGAAACATGACAAAGAGAGATTGCTAGGGAAATTGCCAGTGGTAAATAGAAAACACTGGAGGTCAGTTCCCTCAAACTTCCCAAATGAGGATCTTATCCTGGAATCTGAGGGGTTTTAACAGCCCCTCAAAATAGTTTGAGATCAAAAACTGCGTTCTGGAAAATAAATTAGATATCCTGCTTCTTCAAGAAGTCAAGATGAATGAGGAAAGCTTCAAGAAGATTGCTGAGTACATATGGCCTAAGGCTGAGTTTTACATTAGTCTAGCTATCAGGGCTTCAGGTGGGATTGTTACAATGTGGAACAGTGTGAAAATTCAGGGTTCTCTTATGACTTCCAGCAAGCATTTCCTGGTTACCAACTTCTCCTTGCCTTCAGTCAATTGGTATTTAATCAATATTTATGCTCCTAATACTAGAGTCCTGAGGCAATCCTTATGGACTGAATTGAGTAGCATTCTGTCTAATTCGTCACGCTCTAGATGGATGTTGGCTGGTGACTTCAACACTCCTTAATATCCCTCTGAGAAATCTGGTGGGATCCTTGATTACTCTGATAGCATGTTTGACTTTGCAGAATTTATTAATGATTGGGGATTGCTTGATGTGGAGCTGCAAAATCAGATTTATACCTAGTCTAACAGAAGACAAGGTGACCATATGATCCAGGTCAAATTAGACAGGGTTCTTTTATCTAGTAACTGGGAGAATCACCATCATATGCATTTGCAGGCTTTTCCCAGAGCTATATCTGATCACTGCCCTATCTTCCTTCATTGGCAAGATCAATGTCAACGGGGCCCCTTCCCTTTCCGCTTTGAAGTAATGTGGATTAAGCATAAGGACATCAGACAACTTGTGTCTCAATGGTGGCAAATTTCTATCCAGGGTACTCCTATGTTCAGACTTGTTAAAAAGCTCATGTATATCAAACAGGAGGTGCGTGGATGGAATAGATATAGTTTTGGTCATGTGTTTTGTCAGAAGAAAAATATAACTAGAAAACTAGCGGAGATTCAGTAGTGGATCGATCAAGGAGATGTTTCATAAGACACTACTAAGAAAGAACATGATCTGAGGGTGGACTCGCAGAATCTTATGTGCCGTGAAGAGATCTTTTGGAAGTAGAAATCTAGGATTCAGTGGCTCAAGAAGGGAGATCAGAATACAGCTTTTTTCCATATTTCTGCCATGAAACATAGGAAGGCTAACTCCATCTCAAAATTATGTTTGGAAAATGGAGATGCTATCACTGAAGATAAGGAGATTGGAGAACAAGCTGTGAAGTTCTTCTAGACTTTGTTGACTGCACCAGCCAATACTATTGACAATGGCAGGGCTATAAATCAATTCACTGACAAAATCCCCTGTCTGATAACCGAGGAAGATAACCTAGAAATACTAAGGCCTATATCCGAGGAGGAAGTTCGTGTTGTTTTATTCTCTATGGGTCCCTTCAAAGCTCTGGGTCCGGATGGCTTTCCTCCTATTTTCTTCCAGGAATACTAGGATATTGTGGGGGCTGATCTCACCACTGTAGTTCAGGATTTTTTCAAAACTGGTAAAATTTTAAAATAGCTCAATAACACCTTTATTGCCCTTGTCCCCAAAAAGCTGAAACCCACCAATCTTTCAGAATTCAGACCTATTAGTTTGTGCAATACTGTCTACAAGCTTTGCACCAAAGTTCTTGTCATGAGACTGCAACCTTTCTTAGATAAAATTATTTCCCCTTCTCAAAAAGGTTTTGTCCCAGGTCGTCAAATTTTGGATGCTGTGATCTCCACACATGAAACTATTCATTCTATGGATAAGAGTAGAATTCCTAGCATGGCCCTTAAGATGGATATCTCAAAAGCCTACGATAGGGTCTCATGGGCTTTTATGTTTCAAGTTATTAAGAAATTTGGGTTTAATGCTAAAGTTCACCTCCTCATGTGGAGGGCCGTCTCTTCCGCCAAATTCTCAATCCTTGTCAATGGGGTTCTTAGGGGTTTCTTCTCTTCCTCGAGAGGACTCCAGCAGAGGGATCCCCTCTCTCCTTACTTGTTTATCATAATGGTGGAGGCTCTTGGGAGATTCATTCAAGCTAATGTGGCCTCTAAGCATCTTGCAGGCATCAAACCTGCTTCCTCCCTTGCCCCTATGTCGGTGCAGCAATTTGTTGATGATACCATCCTTTTTGGCATCTCTTCTGTGCTGGAAGCTCAGAGATGGAAGAATATTTTAAACCTTTATGCCATGGCTTCTGGATAAACCATTAATTTCCAAAAGAGTAATGTATATTTTTTTAATACTCCTACTACTCTCCAGCAGAAAATTATTCATATCCTGGACTGTGCTGAAGATGATCTTCCTGCAATCTATCTGGGTCTCCCATTTACGGTTAAAGAGGTTTCTCAAAATTTCTGGAACAACCTATTGGAAAGAACCCAGAGGAAATTGATCGGTTGGAAGGGGAAAGCCCTTAGTAGTGCTAGTAAATTATAGCTTCTTCGGGCCTCCCT
This sequence comes from Cunninghamia lanceolata, assembly GCA_027924645.1. Taxonomy (NCBI): domain Eukaryota; kingdom Viridiplantae; phylum Streptophyta; class Pinopsida; order Cupressales; family Cupressaceae; genus Cunninghamia; species Cunninghamia lanceolata. Next base: position 1,323,902 of record BSBN01000754.1, read on the forward strand.
GCAAGGTATACCCACTTATTCCCTTTCTCTTTTTAAAATTCCTACTTCTATTGCTAAAAAGTTGGAACAGATTCAAAGAAAATTTCTATGGATGGGAGTAGAAGACAAATAGAGAATGTCCTTGGTTAGCTGGGAAAAAGTTTGTCTCCCTAAATCCCATGGAGGTCTCAATGTTAGATCCATTCGTAATATGAATAAAGCCCTGCTCACAAAAATCAACTGGAACCTGATTCATCAACATAAAGACTGGGGTGAAATCATGCAAGCCAAATATCTGCATGTCACTGACTGGTCCAACTTCCTCCAACAGGAAGGCTTACCTAAGGGGTCTGTCATATGGAACAAAATGCTGAAATCCAGAAGCCTTCTCTCGCAAGGGATTCGATGGAAACTGGGTAATGGTATGTCTATCAAGTTTTGGATTGATACTTGGATAAAAGATAAGGCTATCATTACTCAGGGGGATTATGGTGTAATTGTTGACATTGCTACTCAATTTTTTGGCGATAAAGTCAGTGATTACATGTTAAATAATAATGGTAACAGGAGCTGGAAAAATTTATTGGATTGCTGCATACATCGCCCTGATCTTGCCTCTAGAGTTCGGGTTGTTCAAAAGTTGATTCAGGAAGTTAGAATCCCTCTCTTCCCTCGTGAAGACGAGCAGTTTTGGTGGCCGGATAAGGATGGACATTTCTCTATTAAGTTTGCCTATCACTTATTGGTTCCTGAGGGTCATAGAAAGGAGATATGGAGAAAAGCTTGGAATCACAAACTTGTTCTGAAAATCAACATATTCTGGTGGGCCTCTGTTCACAACAAAATTCTGATTCAAGACAACTTGCAGAAGAGAGGTTTAACTTTGGTCAATAGATGTTGTCTGTGCTGTGATAAGGAGGAAACTGTTTCCCATTTATTCCTCCACTGTGACTTTGCCAGGGACATCTAGAATTTGATCCTAAGTAATTTTGATATTCAGTGGGTTTGCAATTTTGATATCAAGGAAGTTATTAGCAGCTGGTATCCCCCCTCTTCTCATCCCTGGCTTGTTGAGTTATGGAATCAAACTCTGCCATGTTTAAGCTGGACTTTATGGAAAGAGCGCAGTAATATGATTTTTAGGGATACTGCTAGAGATGCCTCTCAGGTTGCTCACACTTTCATTAAGACTCTTCTGGAAAGTCTCACTACGGCCCATATCTGACCTGCGGAGAAACCGCTGACCCATGCAAAGGAACAAATTGCGGCAAATTAGAAAATTCTCAATCATATCCCTGTTCGTAACAATGTCAAATTGTTGCAGAGGCTTAATACTAGATGAAGTCCTCTGACTCCTAACTGGATGAAACTTAACTTTGATGGGGCTTCTAAGATAGACGGTACAGCTAGTGGGGGAGGGGTCATAAGAGATGACAAAGGGCAGATGTTTGCTATCTATGCTGGCGGTCTGGGCTATCAAACCAATAACTATGCTGAGGCCATGGCTCTTCTTTGGGGGATTAAATTGGCCATATCCCTTGGTATCAGGAATTTGTACATCCAGGGGGACTCAAAAATGGTGATTGGTGCAGTCAATAATGTGATTGATGCAGTCAATAATGTGTCGGCTGTTGGCATCAAGTTGAAAGATGTTATTAGGGATATACAGATTCTCCTGCAAAAGATTCCCAGTGTGAATATCTCCCATATTTACCATGAGGGCAATGGAGTTGCAGACGCATGTGCCGATCTGGGACAACGGTATTTAAATTGGCGGTGTTGGCGCCAATTTGATCATATCCCTCCTAATCTTAAGGCACTCATTCTTAAAGAAGTGTCAAGGTATTGATGAGTCAGATTTGTTGGAAAGCCATCTCTTATTGTTAGCTCTTTGGGAGGAGGCTGACATGGTTCTTGAAGTATGGGTACTTTTGTACCTTCTCCATTGTCATTTCCGCTCCTTGCTTTCATAAGGCGAGCAGGTGGCTGGATCATCATGGCATACGCCGTGTGATTATGATTAAGTATGGGATGGGTAAGCATTGCAAGGTCTCTCATATTTATGATAATGCGTGCGGTGTTATCACCCACATTATTAGCCTTGATCATGCCAGTAATGCTACTGTAAACACGACTATGGAGATTGGGGGTTTTTGTGACATACTCTGTAATTCTGACATGGGTGGAGACCGAATCAGAACTGAGCCCGTCTCTTGCTGTGAGTTCAAAGACAACTTGGTGGTCTGGCATTATTACAAAGAGGGTGGGATTAGTCCCTATCTGGAGCAGCTCAATGGTTATAACGAAAATATCTTTGAACAATTCACCAGGTCTTGGCAGAACCGGTGGGTTTCGGTGGGCAGCATTAGCTTTGAAATTTCTGAAAGAGTGATCGCTATGGCCACTGGTATGTCTACCCAAGGTTTGAAACTACAGAGGAAAACTAAAATTGTAGACCTTTCCAGTCAGAAGCTCTTCCTTGGAGATGGTGAAGAATTAGTCCCTTATCAGGGGGATTTGACAGAGCCAAGCTGCCTGAGTTATGGGACGGTGTTTGTTTTCTCCTCATGAAGTACTTCATCCTAGAGGGGTGCTTCACCAGGTTATATAACTACCACCTCCCCCTTTTAAATCATTTCCATCGCAATGTTCATATTAGCTTTCCATTTTATCTGCTTTCCTCCCTTGAACATTCTGTCCTTAGGGTAAGGGCTAAACTGGGAAAAAACCTGCTAAAAGACCCATCCCTCTTCACCAGGGCCTTATTCTCTACCTCTATAATTATCATCTTGCCCTTGAACCCACTAAGTCCATTCAAACCAACAGTGGGGAACCCTCCTCTAACCCTAAGGATACTCCTGGTGATGAACCTGGGCCATCCCCTGTTCCTACTAAGACCAAAGATGTTGCCTTCTCCACTCCTAAGGATATTCCTGCTGATACTCTGGGTTCTACTATCAGTACGAAGGGAAAAAAGAGAAAGACTATTGCTGGGGATATAAGCACTGGTAGGGCTATGGTTGGGACCCCTCAAAATCCTGGTAGGACCCTGGTGGGCCAGAGCAGGTCTCGTTCTTCTACCAAGGTTTTTAAGGATAGTCTCCCCTCTGGTGTTAGGCAGTCCGAGCGTATCACTGGCAAACCCACTCTTAAAACAAAACTAATTGAGTACTCTGAGAGCGGTTCGGAAGAATCCACCCGGGGGGAAGAGGATAAGGAAATTGAGGTTCAGGACATATCTGGGGATGCTGAAGGCAAGCAGGAGACTCATGATACAGGGGCTACCACTGAGGAAGTTGTTGACTCTGCCGACAATGCTGACGAAGCAGGTGAAATGTTCATGGAAGAGGCTGATGATGATATGGACACTGATACTAGTCTGGGGGCTGATCTGGCGAGTCTGAGGGCTCGTATCGAGAAGCTGGAGCAGAATCTCTCCACTGTGCTTAGGAGTTCTATTTTCCTTAACATTTATGTGCTGAAAAACCTGGGGGTGCCTGTCAATGCTGACAATGATGATCTTGATAAGAATTTGGATGACATTGTTAAGTCCATGGTTAAGCAAGGAGAGAATTTGCCTCCTTAGTTTCTGTTTATATTTTGTTGCTACTCTGCTTCTCTACTACTCTGTTTTTACTATCATGGTTATCGGCTGGGTGTGCTGGTTATGATGGGTTTTCTATTTTGATGGTTCTAGTTTAAGGCACTTTTGTGCTTGCTACCTTTGTGGCCTATCTACTTTTTGTAAGGGTTCGGCCCCTTGTTTTGCCACCTTATATTATCAAAAACAATCTTGAATGAACCTGTCCAAGAATTAGAAGTGCAAGTGATTCCCAAAACTCCCAGGTATGTAAGACTGAATCATTCTGAAGACCAGATCATAGGAGATAGAAGAAAAGGTGTTTAAACAAGAAGAAATATTTCTCAAGACTCAGTGAAGTATTGTCTGATTTCAAAAGTTGAACCAAAAACAGTAAGTGAAGCATGCAATGATGAAAGTTGGGTTAAAGCAATGAAGGAGGAATTGATGTAGATTGAAAAGAATCACACTTGGGATCTTGTTCCTAGACCTAAGGACAAAAATGTGATTGGGACTAAGTGGGTCTTCCAAAACAAACTAAATGAAGATGGTGAGGTAATAAGAAACAAAGCTAGATTGGTCTATAAAGGTTATTCTCAAGTAGAAGGAGTTGACTTTGAAGAGACTTTTGCTCCAGTGGCAAGAATTGAAGCAGTCAAACTATTTCTTGCCTTTGTTGTCTTCAAAGATTTTAAGGTATATCAAATGGATGTCAAGTCTACTTTCCTAAATGGTGATTTAGAAGAAGAAGTATATATTAAGCAACCAGATGGATTTCAATTGTCTGATAATGGAGATATGGTCTGCAAATTAAAGAAGGCATTGTATGGACTCAAACAAGCCCCAAGAACCTGGTATGAAAGGTTGGACAAACATCTTCTAAAAATTGGTTTCAAAAAAGGTACTACTAACAGTAATCTATATTTTGAGATTGATCATGAAAATATCTTGATTGTTGAAGTATTTGTTGATGATATTATTTTTGGAGGGAAGGATAGTATGTGCAAAACTTTTGCAAATCAAATGAAAAGTGAATTTGAGATGTCTATGTTTGGTGAAATGAATTTCTTCTTGGGTCTGCAAATCACTCAAACAAAGAAAGGAATCTTCATATCTCAGACCAAATATGTGAAAGAATTATTGAAAATTTTTGGGACGGAGGATTCAAAGGCAATGAATACTCCCATGGCTACTGGATGTAAGTTGAGTAAAGATGTTGATTCTCCTAAAACTAACCAGAAAACATATAGGTCTATGATTGGATGATTGGTCTACCTCACTCAAACTAAACCTGACATTATGAATGTTGTTGGTCTTGTTGCCATATTTCAAGCTGATCTTAGAGAATCTCATGTCATGACAATCAAGAGAATTCTCAAATATTTGAAGGGAACAGTTGAGTATGGATTGTGGTATCCCAAGGATCATGATTTACCTCTTCATGCTTATACTGATGCTGATTGGGCAGGTGATGTGGATGACCGGAAGAGTACCAGTGGTGGTGCATTCTTTTTAGGGAAAAGATTGGTTTCTTGGCTAAGCAAGAAACAAGATGCAATATCTCTGTCTAATGCAGAAGCAGAGTATATTGCAGTAGTGAGTAGTTGCACTCAAGTATTGTGGATGAAGCAAATGTTAAGAGACATCAGAGTGGAGTATGAAGAACCTATCACAATCTTCTATGATAACTCAAGTGCAATAAACATATCAAAAAATCTGGTGTTGCATTCAAAGACAAAACATATATCCATCAAGTTCAACTTTTTAAGAGAGCAGGTGAACAAGAATGAAGTCAGATTGGAATTTTTGCCCTTAAAGGATTAGATTGTAGACATTTTTACCAAACCTCTACCTAAGGACACTTTTGAGTATCTTAGGGAGAAGATAGGGGTTATTACTCCTCCAGTTCTAAATTAAGATGCATTTATGTGCATCTATCTGGTGGATTTCATAGTCATGTTATGATCTAGACTGATGCTAGGAAGTTGCTACTTAGGGGGAGCAGTTAGTATGATTCTGAAGCATGAGAAGTGGTTGCGAGTATGTGCCCTTTGCCATTGATGGCAAAGGGGGAGAGAAGACATGTGAAAAACAAAAAGTGGTTACTGATCAAAGGGTGAGTAGTAGAGGAAGAGAAGACATGTGAATGATTGCTTGTGATAGGGGGAGCTATGTCAATCAAGGAGAAGCTCTTGTCTTGATGGTTAAAATAGTTTTTCACATCATATGTTGCCATCAATGACAAAGGGGCAGATTGTTGCAAGTATGGCCCTAAACGGTGTTGTCATTGATGTCAACATACTCCTGTTGCATTGATGTCAAGAATTGGATGAATTATGTGCTGAGGATATTGAGAAAATTAGCCCCATCACAAATAGAGAAGAACAGTGAAGACAGTGAAGCTCTATGAAGCAAATATCCCAGACAGTTGAAGATCAGAGTATGCACATCAAAGGGTTTGTAGATATGTGTTTGAAAGTTCTCCAGTCAAGATTACAGAGATCCGCATGAAGATTTGAAGAAGTTATGGCCATATGAGTAAAACTTGTTTTAGAAACTATTCAGTGGTGATAGAGTGGCACAAATAGGTCCGGTGAGATCCAGAAATGCAATATCATGCTCTGCGGATCTGGTGGCATGTTTGGGAAGCTAATTTGAATTAACAACTTGATTGGCTCATGGTTTGGAGGTCTGCAAGTGATCCTTCTAGTGTGACAATAATGACCAACTATGTTCTTGAGGTTCTGGATGAAGATGCAAATGATTTCAGTAAGTAGAAGTGGTGTAGATGTTCTTGATGATTCAAGAAATCTTGTGGAGGTCTCCAATTTGTGTCCAGTTTGTGTTGTTGGTCCACATTGAAGATTGATCTTGTAATTGAAGATTTACCTTTGGGTAATGGTGTTCTTCCCAGTCTTGGTTGACTAGATGATTTGCACATGTTGCGGATAATCTTGAAGATGTTTTGCAAAGCATGGCATGTTCCTCGAAGAATATTGAAGTTCAAGCTATGCGTGGCTGATAGTATAGTAATGCACAAGAAGTTTTTGTAACAAGTCAAGTTGTATTTTCGTAAATGCTCTATAATAAAATGAGTGTATGTTGTGCCAACTTTGTTGATCATTCCAAAGTTGATGTCATGTATAAATAAGAGTTGCGAAGTCGTTTCAAGTAGCATCCAGTGTGGTCATGATGAGAAGGTGGTAAGGGAGAGGAGCAAAAAGCAGAGAAGAGGTGTTGAGCTTTAATGGAACTAACTCAAGCATAGTGAAGATGCTAACTTCTAGTTCAAGTTTGTAATATTTATTCTCTTCTATAGATAGTGTGTCTCCTGTAGGCAGTCTTGTGAGTAATGTGCTTGGGTAGTGAGCCCTAATTAGCAGGTGCCAATTTATTCTTCATATTCTTTTAATAGAGAATATAATCTTAGGTTAATCACCCCGTGGTTTTTCCCTTAACTGGGTTTTCCACATTAAAATTTTGGTGTTATTTGTGTTAAGTTTGTTTCTGCTCTTGAATTATTGCATTATGCTTTCATGTTTGAATATTTGATATGCTATTGAAATATAAGAAGGTTTTAAGTGAATAAGGAATAGAATTTTTGTGACAACTGATTCACCCCCCCTTAGTTGTTTGTCCTTAAATCAACATTGTCTTCTTAAATGTCAATATCTAGTTATAGTCAAGACTCACCATAAGGGTATTAAATAGGGACACCCCCTAGATCTTGCAGAGCCTGAAGGGTAGAGGAGACAATAGAGTTTGTCTCCTATTTGTTGGCCACTGACCTGAGAGCCCTGTAGATAAATGATGGCAACTTTTTAGGGGAACTCAGATAATCAGTTGGAAAATATCTAATAGATTGGTGACTCTACTGGGGAGTTGAGAAGGAACTTGGAACTAAGTATAAATCCCATCAGTGGGTGGCGACTCTGAACAGAATCTCCTAGTTGATAAAATGGAAGTTTTATGTAGGGGAGATGATCCTTGCAAAACCCTTTGTTCCAAGAATTACCAAGAAAAATGTATAGAAAGAAAGGAACTGCTTAACCTAGTCATGAAGGTTCACCAAGTTCAATAAATAATGATGATTCTCAGGACAATGTTAGGCCTTTTATACAACAACTCTTTTCAATTGCAGAAGCTAATATTTAGGACATTTTTGAGAAACAACAGAAAGATGGATTGAGATTTGGATCTGATATGTTTCAATAATGTCCTTTTCTAGATCCCCTTGATAGATTTGAAGACACAGAATCCCCAAGGTATATTGATAATCCCAATGAAAAGGGACCATCCTCTTCCATGCCAAGAGAAGATGAGTTGGCAAAAGAAATTAGGAACCTCAGGGCAGAACTTGATTATTTACAAGCCCTAAAAATAAGAGATGATATGAAACAAAAGGTGCAAACTCTAAAAATGGCCCATGAAGATTCAGTTCCCACCATCAATAATGCAAATGTGTTGAGAAACTAGCAAGCAAATGAGGTTTAGAACCAACAAGATGATGAAAACATCCTTGGAAATGATCAAGGGCTTAACCAGCGTGTGAATCAAAATCCACAAAATAATCAGAGACAAAATGTAAATAACAATAGGGTACTACTAAATAATGTGAGAAATTAGAATATTAATGTTAATACAAATAGGAATGCAAATGCCCACCAGTTTGGTAGAAGACCTATGCAATTAGACAGGTTTAGACAATTAGATTTCAATGGTATTCCTGGATACCCTAACCCTATTGAAAAACATATAAGAGGTGAATTACCAAATTTTTTAGGAAACAATGATGTGTCATGAGAAGGTCACTTGAAGGATTTCTAAAATGTCATGGATAATTTTGAGGTAGAGAATGAGGATGTTTACATGAAATTGTTTATGCAATCATTAATTGATGAAGCTAGAGAGTTGTATAGAGGTTTTCCTGATCAGAGTATCACATCATGGGATGACTTTAAAAGGATCTTTAGAGAACTGTATGGAGACAAAACTGACACTAGTTTTATCATTAATGAGTTCACAAGTATTGCTAAAGGGTCAAATGAGCCAGTATTTGATTTCAATGCTAGGTTTACTAGAGTTTTAAATAAATTGCCACCTCATATGAGACCAAATGAACCAATGTGTATGATTTTGTACACAAATTCCTTTGATGCTAAGACTGCATATGAATTGAAGGACAAAGCTCCAACCAGCCTCAGAGATGCTTTTAGAATTGCAACTAATATAGAGAATAATAGGAAGGCATTAGGTAAAGGAAATAGAAAGGATGATGTGAGAATTTTATAGAATCCAAACAATAGAATTCAAAATGTTCACAATAATAGTTCCACATCTGAAGATAAATTAGATAAGTTGACATTTTCTTTTAAGGATTTAAATTACAAGATTTCTAAGAATGAGAAGGGGCTTGGTCTTGAGAACTAGGTTTATCAAAGGCAAGAAAAGAGACCTTAGTTGCATGATATGCCATACAATACAAATTGGTACAATGGCAAGCCTATTCCTAACAATAAAATTGATCAAAGATCTCATAATGTTAAAGAAACTCTTGATCCCCTAAAGAAGACTGTCAATATTTTGGAAGATGCTCCATGGTGTATAATTTGTTAGATGCCTCATTCACAGTCACAATGTATGATTGCTCAATCCTTTTATAATGATGCTAATGCCTGTGATGAGTGTAATGAGCCTCACTATGTAGAAAATGATAGTGTTAACATGCTCTCTACAAATGGAGATTATTCTTCCTTTGATGAGGTAGATATGGAAACAGATGTGAAAGGAGAGTGCTATAAGAATGAAATCTGTCAGAAGGTTTTTTCTGATGAAGAAAGTGAGGATCATTAGGTTTATGCCCAAGATTCACACACTACTTTGGTTAATTGGAGGAGGCTTTATGATGAAGAAATTAGAGCCCTTATAGTTGCTGCAGTAGCTTAGGTTAAGAGAAACTATAAACTCAGGAATAAAGCTCAAGTAGTGATATAGGCCAACCAGGAAGCATCTTTGTAAAGCAACCTCAACATAAGCACAAGGACCCTAAGCCACAGAAGAAACAAGGTAATAACAACAAGAGAGATTCAAAAGAGAAGTTGGGTCAAAATACTAAGAATTTAGAAGGAAAGATTTCTCAGAATATAGAAAGGACTGAGGGTTCACATGTCATAGATGATGTTCAAAAAAACATTAAAGCTAGGGTTGGATAAACTCAAGAGAAAAGTAAAAATGTGGGTCAAGCTACAACTGTTATACAAAATTATGCCTCGTTTGACATAACCCAAGCATTGTCACAAATGAAAGTCTCAGTTCCACTGATGGAAATGATGAAAATTGAGGAATATAGAAATAAGGCATTGGCTTTGATTTCAGGTGTATCTTGTCAAATGGGTCACACCGCTAAGGACTAGAAGAATACCTAAGAAATGAGTATTGACAAAGAAGAAATCCCTAAAGTTTATTTGGGAACAACAGTAACAAAGTACCCTTCCTAAGTAGAACCATTTTATGTATCCCTTATTGTTAATGGGAAAGTGATTAGGAACTGTATGCTTAATTCAGGAGCTTCAATAATCATGCCTCTGGTTGTTATGCAACAAATTGGATTAAATATAGGCAAGGCATGTGGAAAGTGTTATGCTATGGATGCTAGGGAAGTGCTAGTTATAGGAATTATGAAGAATGTGGACTTCATGCTTGTAGTCTATCCAAAAAAAACTTATACAATGAATGTTACAGTAGTGGATATCAAGCCACAATATGGTATGTTATTGTCTAGGATGTGGGCAACATTAATTGGAGGAAGCATATAACTAGATCTATCATATGTCATGATCCCTATGAATGGTAGAGATGTCAAGCTGGTTAGCGAAGAAAGAGCACTAGATATAGTTGAAGATCAAGAACCAAAAGATCAAATTTGCTTTGCGGACACTGATCATGAGAATTTGAGGGTTATGTCATGTGACCAAGATGAATATAGGAAAGGACATATTGATGAAGAATTGGAAAAGCAAAAAGATCAAAACAACTTATGGAAAATATACTTTGATGGTGCCTACTCAAAAGAAGGTTCTAGTGTAGGAGTGGTATTTCTATCTTCTACTAGTAAGACCCTAAAATTCTCCTTTCTGTTAAAATTTTCTTGCACAAATAATATTGCAGAATATGGAGCCTTGTTGCTAGGATTGAATGTTGCTCTCAAACATGGAATTAAAATATTAAGGGTGTTGGAGATTCAGAATTAATAGTTTCCCAAGTAAGAGATAGGTATGTGTTGATGCATGTAAATTACATAATCAACATGAGATAAATTCACAATGAACTCAGTCTCTCTTAAAAAGTATGGAGAAATATACAAAGATAATTCTCAACTCCAAGGCTCCGGTAGTCAGTTCTTGACTATATTGGACAATTTAGTGGTTTGTTGTGAGTTGTAATGTTCAAGGGGCCTTACGCAAACTAAAGTAATATGTGACTCACTAGACTTGCTCAATTGATGTAAATAACTACAAATTACACAAGAGTTGGAGATATTCTACATGTATTTACCATTTTACTACAAAGTGTTTCATGAATTCCAATGAAACAACTTTGCATCTCAGATTTATATAAAAATTGTCAAAGATCTTTACAATTCCTTTTGCTTTATCCAAATATATGATAATTTCCTTCATATTTCTACGTGCATGCTAATTATTTATGATTTTGGGAAAAGTTAGAAGATATGGTTAGAAAACTTAATTCAGTAGGAATTAATTTTCTGCTACTCATGTAAGCAAGATTAATCAATTGTAATGCTTCAAAGGAGTAAATTCCATATATGCTTATCCTGAGTAGTATCACGAATTAACATATAGAAATGTGATCATCAAAGGAAATACACTAAAGAATACCTAAATCTAATGCACTTGGGAATAGACGCAACAAATAGATGTTTGCATTCATTAACATATGAAAAGTCTTTCAAATTTACAATGTATTTTGACTTCAAATTCTTTGAAAAACATTAGCAATTAATCAAAACTCATAGACACTTTATAGATACATGGAGAAACTAGACATTCCACATTGTCTCCATTGTAAACATGGGCACATTCCACTTCACATAAAATTCTTCTCAAAGTCTATTACTTCTCTTTCCTAAATGTAACATATGTCATTCTCAAACTCTGTGTACTTCAAACTACAATAGCAGGGTTCTTTATATAAATTTGAATTCCCACTTGCTATGATTACAAAGAAACCCAATCAACAGTTCCAATTCAAACTCACAAGATCTACGGTGGAAAACATTTCCCAACTATCCTCCAAAATATCTTCGCAGCATATTCCTTTTAGAACAAAGGATGCCATTAGGATCTTTCGAAACATAGAATCTTCTTTGACTTTCTCTTTGTTGAATTTGACCTCAACAAAATAACAAAATATACCATAGTATATGTGAATAAAGATACAAAAGAACTAACTACCTATCCTTCTCATTCTTCTCCTAATTTCTTCAAGTATTCTGTGTACTTGGCTATCAATGTTGCAACAAAATTATGGTTATTCTTTTGACTCACGGTCCATAGATACTTTTGTAACTCAACTTTCTCCTTCAATATCCTAATTTGTTGTTCTATATCCTGTGTATTTTCTTTATACTTCTTTATCCTGGAACTTAATTCCATGATGGAATTAATCATTTCAATGCTTAGATATGCAATAGGATTCTCCAGGAAGGGTAGATAAATAGTTTTGAATTCTTTAACTTCCATAGCTGCATCATAGACTGGTATCTCCTAGCATTCATGCCCAATAAGCTTCTGTATTATTTTCATGTGCTTATTATATCATCAACAATCTCCTCCAAATCTTGAGTAATCTCAATGCACATCTCTAGAATGTTTTCTTCAAATTGCAATTCCAATCTGTGCCTTGGTATTTGATTAGCCAATTGAGGTGTTAGTATTCCCCTATTTATCAATTCTTCAATTCTTCTACTCATGGCCTCAACCTGCTTCAGCTCACAATAGTTTTCTTTCACTCTTGATTAGCAGTGATGTATATTAATACTGCAATTATTTTTCTTTGCTAGAGTGATGGCCCAACTCATGATTGCATGTTTTACTATATCTTCTCCCTTTTGAATGAATGTGTTGAACCACCCCTAAAAAATGCTTGCCTCAATTTTATTATTCTCCATCTCACTTACTTGATCCTTTGATAAAATAGCCAGCTCCATAGGTAACTCTAGCATACTGACATTGGGATTAAACATGTTTTGAATGAACTGCTGCAATTGGACAATGTGTCCTCTCAAATAATCATGTTTATCTTTATATTTTATCATCATCTCGATAGTTACCTTATTCATATCTTCCCACTCTGTAATATGATGTTCTCTTGTCACATGCCCAAGATCTATGTTTAGCAATTGATAATCTTCAAGGCTCATTTCTCCTTTTGCCTTCTCTTTCTGAGGTATGGCTAACTCTAAAGTCATGGGTCTAGATGATTCTCTCTTGATGGTAGACATTGTCCTTGCTTTTCTTCTTTCCTTTCATGATGTGTTACCAAAAAATAAACTCATTATGTCAATGGAAACTAGCTGTAATTTTGTCTTTTCTCTTCTAACCTCCGAGCCCATCCATGCTGGTGCTTCCTTTATCATTTTTGTCTTCTTTTATTCATCTATCACCTCTTCTTGAGGTTTCTCTTTCTCCATTGGTTGTTGTTGTTGTTGGTGGTGTAGGTGTTGTTGTTGTTGTTGTGCCAGTGGATTTTGATCCAGAGGTGGATTCTCATGTGGTGGAGGTGGTTGCCCATGTACTACTGAGGGTGATGCATTATTTTGATGTTGTGGTCCTTCTTCATTCTCCTTTTCTTCTTTTTCCACCTCTGTATCCTCTTCTGTATCTTGTTCTATATTTCCCCCCTCTAAATTCTCTTCTTGTTCACCTTGTTCAATATTAACGTTAGGAACATTTGAAATATTAATATCAAAAATGCCTACTAGCGTTGCTTCCCCTATCTGCACCTTAGTTTGAACTTATACATTTTCTATCATGTTTACCTTTTCTGACTGCGATGGCTGATTTGAAGATATATATGTTTCCTCTATTTTTTTCCCTCTTTCTTTTTTTGCTTCTGCTACTTGTTGTGCCACCACTTGCACCTCTTCTATGATTTATAGTGATACCAATTGACCAAAAGGGTTTATTACTCCCAGATTTTCCTGTATATCTTCATCCTTTTTCATTTGGCCTTGTGTTTTCTCTATCTGAGCACTTTGTTCTCCTATTATAGGGGAAGTCTTTGATGTTTCTTCTTTTTGTTTATCCTCTACCCCTATATCAGCTCCAAATTGTGACACCTCATCTTCACTATTCCCTTCATCAAAATTCACAATGCCACTTACCTTCTTGACCTCTTGGCCCTTTGACTTCTGTAGCATCTCTTTAGTCAACTCTTGTATGACTTTTATGTGGCCTATTCTTCTTTCCTCAAGTGTAAAATCTATAGATATAGGCCTTTGCCTTACTCCAACTTGTGTAGGTTCAGTATATTCTTATGTTTGTCTGATTCCTTCCCGTGGAGTATCTACAACCTCAACATGTATTGGTGTTCTCCCTTCTAAAGATTCTATAATTATAGCCCTCATTACACCTGTCTTATTGGCACCTCTGGTGTTTGCATTTGTCTTACATTAACTCCTTGACTTGATGAAGCTACCTCTACAAATGTACCTGAAGCTACTGTAACTATAACACTCAGTGTGTAAGGGTCCATCAATGTTGCATTTTTATCCTTTTCAATCACCTTGGCTTCTACAACTTTCCTTTTATTTTCATAAAAGAACTGCAAGTTATCCTAGTTTTCTCTTTCTCTCTTCTTACCCCTTTTCAGGTATGTAGCTACAACACCTTTAGCCTTAAGTTCTTCTATTTTATCTTTTAACTATTTTTTAGAGAAAAAAATGATTGGCTTTGATACAACATCCAAAGATGTTTCCTCTGGTTTTGACCAATCTGGTTCATTAATAGGAAAAATTCTCTTGCTTTCACAACTATGATGTAGTACCTTACCATCATCAGTAACTTCTTAGGGTACACTGATTTTTCCCACTATTTTCATTTTCTCCAAAGTTAATCTTTGGTGAGCCCTCTTCCTCACCTCTCTTTCATTTTCACAATCTAATCTAAAATCTTCAATATGAACTTGATGTTGATATTTCTTTTCAATGTAATTCTCAATCTTATGAAAAGGATCAAAACATCTAGCTAAATCAAACTCTTCGAACCCATAATATCTTAGCTCCTTTTCTCAGTGCTAAGCTATCTCTGCACTATAATAGGAATACCTACCAATTGCCCAAGGGAACTTAATGTTTCCTCTACCATACTTCCTCGTATACATCCCATACACATTCAAAATTTATCTAGAGAATTCCAATACAATCAATTTTTCTGAAGGATACCTTGGTAATTTGAATGGTTTTCCCTCAAACCCTTCAATTCTAATGTAAGTGAAAGTAGGGAACTGTATATACCACGAGCTAAATAAGCCTATGGTACTTGCTTCTTCTTCAGATAAACTCCTATCCTTATCCTTTGTTAAAATTCTCACCAGGTAGGTATAAAACATATCATTCACTAATGCATATTTTCTCAGTGCATTCTCTTCTTGCAAATCAAGATAATGATCATATACTAACTTCTGACCTAGACCATTTCCCAAGGTACCTACTCTGTCAATCCCCACTATTGGTTGCACTCAAACTGCACATTAATAAATCACATACAAAGACATACAGAAGGGCTTGAATTTATTACTCCATACCATTACTTATTTCCATATTTCAGTGTTGATAGCCTTGGCCCAATGAATTGTCTCAAGCTTCTCTCTCATATATTGAATAATGTTGAACATCCATGGTTCACACGTTGTGGCATCTCTCAACCCAACCAACCTGCTCAATAATGTGATCATTATGTATACCTCCTCCTTGAAATCAATCCTATATAAGTTCTTTGGTACTCTTATTGTGGTCTTGGATTTATTTTCTGTTGTGTACCAATTATAGAAAATCGTACTTTTGTATTCCTTCTCATTGCTAGCAAAATCTACAGCATATTGATCTATGTCTATATCTATCATTTGTTCTTGGATTTCCAAGCCAAATGTTCTGGTTATCCTTTCTATAGACAAATCCACAATAATCTCCCCTTTATGTATTACTCTTCTGGTACTCAAATCATACTTGTATATACATTCTAGTACCAAATCTCTGGCCTCCATTGCCAGCGGGAATCCAACTACCTTGTACAAACCCTTTTCCTAGATCTTGTTCATGTCTGTGGTGGTATCTAGTGCTGTAATTTTCCATAATATATCTTCTGCATCATACTGGCCAACATTTGTATCTATTACCACTCCACTTGTGCTAATCAAAGATGAATATCCCTTAACTAGCAACAACTCCCCTCCAACCATTTCTTTCCTTAGTTCTCTTTCTCTTTTAACTTTCTCTTGTTCATCAGTTGTCATAGTATCCACCCTCTTTTGTTTAGGCACCATCCTACCAAGATAAATTATACATTTTACCCTCTTTCTTGTGTACATTTCTAGGGTTTTTACCACAATTTTTACTTTTAACATTTACCCTAGGGTTTTCTGTCATTTTCCCTCTTTAGCATTTTACAAATTCTAACCCTCTCCCATTCATTCCTATAATTATCTATCGTAATCTTATTTAACATGCACAATTCCCTTAATTGAAATTACTATAATTCATCCTAATTCCATTTGCATAAATTTCAGTGGCATTTGGAGTACTTACCTGTATCCATAACCAATTTATCCTTACCAAGGTTGACAAAAGGGTTTCACCATTATGTCGTTACCATTCTTCGAATTCCTCTTTAATCTTGTGAATCACTTTCTCGCATATTATGTGAAACTCCCTGCAGTTTACCTTAAACATAGAATTATAAACACAAACATAATGCATTTTAACTTTATACATGTTCAAATTCTCCATTTTAATGATAGATGTACTTTACATGTTGCAATTAATGCATATTGCTTACTACGTCTTTAACTTTCCCTTTTAAATATGCACTTTGAACCTTTTATATGTTAATTTATGTGTTTTATTTTGCATATCGACTTTGTATATTTCTTTGCATATCACAAGAAAACATACAATCTCCGATGTCAGTATGTCTATGGAACAAATTGTATTTAATTCCTCATCCAGCCTTGTATCTATCATTTTGTATTTCGCGATGTACATGCAGCATATACTTTCGAACATCCAAGTGTGGACTTAACATTTGAATCTACTAATTTTAACTTTACTTCAATTCCGGCTTTGTATTTCTGTTTATGCATCATTCGTTAGTATACAATGAATTAAATATACAAAGGATGCGGACTTACCTCATTATTAATCCCACTTTACTCTCTTTCACGTCCGCCTTTGCATGCATGTTGTAATGCATACCTCATACATCTTTGGACATCAGCCATTGTCCAGATTGAATTGTATTTGATTTGGAGTTTGATATTGTATTTATCCTTTTTGTATTGACCTTTGCATATATGTTTTGTATATCACCACGTATATCCACTTTTGTATCTTGTATTGTATGTTGAATACATACACTATGCACAATCTTTTCATAGAGCGACTTCTCTTTCCTTCTTTGAATGTCCATACTTTATCCCTGCAATTAATGTTGTAATCCACAAATCATGATTAAAATCTAATACATTAATGATATTAATTCTATTAGACTTTTGATACACCTGAATTTATCCATACAACACTGAATATCGAGCTCCTATGAACGCCATTCATGGCGATTAATTCTGCACCTTGTGTGAAATTCTATTTAATGGCATGTGTGTTAAGTAATTCTCATTTTCCTCAGGACTATGTCTATATTCACTGTGAGTATGAATACTCCTATATGTCTTCGTAGTACCAGGAGGCAGACAACATTCCTTGGTCTAATTTCTGATGTTCGCTTGAGAAAACTGGTTATTCAACACGAAGACCCCTTATTTCATGACTTGGAATTGGAAGCTACTAAAATGTTTTAGGTAAAGATTTCTTGACCAGCGAGGATCTGTATAGGGTCAATTATGATATCACCTCTTGGTTTCTTTCTTCTGTACTGGACTTGGGTGTCAATAAGGTAGAAATCTTTCTGCTATTTTGGGATATCTTTAGAGTAGAGTACTAGATTACTGATAATGATGTCCTTATAGGAGTAAAGCTAGGAAATGGTATTCCACGAGCTTCAGAGATTGCTCTAGTTAATGTTCCTAGATCTCAGTATCAAAGGTTTCTGTTCTTGATGAATATGTCAGACCAGGCCTTAGCCCACCACCGCTACTAGGAAATGATTGGTCTCAGCTTCTTACGTCTATCTAGAGGATTGGACTCAACACAAAACCTAGACTGGATGGTTCACTTCACGGAGATAGTCAGAACTAGGAATATCTATGGGAATCCTTAACCCATGTATTTATCTTTAGCAATTTTATTTCTTTCATGCAACGAACTCAAATTTTGACAATGACGCTTACAGATATACTCCTTTTGAATGTAAATCCTTTGTTAATATCGACAACTAAGATTATCAATTTTGATGTGTTTTAACAATGTTGCAATTTTCATGTATGATTTCTTGTATGTATCCACATTTTGTATCTGAACAATGCATATTAAATGCAAACGTGTCATATATTTTGGTTATGTTTTAGTTTTCCTATCATTCCATTTTTCTATAATTTGTTTTTACGATACATAAATGTTTAACTACACAAAGACACAAATGGATATATTTAGTCTTTTCCCTATGTTTAATTAGACTTTCTTTCCAGGTCCATTCACACATATTTGCTCTTTTGTATATTGAATGCACATATTTGATCATATAATTCACTATACAAATGTAATCGTAGATTTCCCCACAATTGCTTTATTCACTTTCGAAAATGGTCAGGTCTGGCTTTGCACTTTTAAGTTTGAACCTTTTGAGATACATGTACAAAATGATACATACAAGCCACTCTTTGTATGGTGACCAAAAAAATTCTACATGCACAAAAAATTTGTATATGAGATACAAATTTGACCGGTTATTGCATTTTCACCAAAATTGTCATAACTCACAAAATAAGAAGAATTTTCAATTGGTCCAAAAAGTAACCCCAAATCATTTTTCATGTAGAAACTACTATCAAACCTTGTTTTTCCCTTAATGCTATGTATATTTGATCTTTTATGTATTCCAACATTAAGTACATTTTCCCTTTACCACCTAGTAGGACAAAACCACAAGTGAAAACAAAAGATATAATAGGGGTCGTCCTCATTTTGTTAGAGGGTAAAATGGGGTGTGTTGTGAGCATCATAACAACTAACAACCAAATAAAACAACCAAATTCAAACCATTAAAGAAAACAAAATAAAATAAATTCATAACTTCTAACTTCCTCATATGCAAGAATGTTATTCATCATAAACTAAATGTATTCAATGTGCCTAAACCCCTTCAAAAGAGTTTAAGTGTGTGCATTTGATTAATAATCCTCATCTTAAAGATGAGTTGAAAACACTAGTGACTAGTCTTAAGCTACATAGTTGAGTTCATCCCTCATAGCCAATTGGATAGAGCCTTGCTACCAGTAGGCGTCCATAGCCTCGGCAAGGTTATCGGTGCAATTCTCCTAAGTAAAGCCCCACTACCAGCAAGCGTCCATAGCCCCGGTAGAGTTACTTAGATGGCCTAATTTGTATTTTTAGTATAATCCTTCTTTTTTTTATTTGATTTTGTATGATATATAAATTCATGAGATATTATCATATAAGCTCATAATGCAAGGTATGGTCACTTGCTACATTAAGCTGAGAATTGCAATGGTAGCAAGGGTGACCTCTGATTTTTCACTTAACACCTACACTGGCATGTTCAACAAACCCAAGACTGTTAGGTGTGTCATTGTGAATATCTCCTTAAATGTTTCAATTTATAGTTATTCAATAAAATCCTTTACAGAGTAAACAACATCTCCCATTTATGAAAGTTTAACAAGTTATGCATAAATTTTAAATGATTCACTTGAATGTCCCAAATTTTGTTGTTTTGAGTGGTTGCCAATCTGTTCTTTCATACTCTGAAACAAAATAAACCTACCTATAAAAGAAATGCAATAGCATGACAAAACACACCAAAGCAACAAACAAAAGAAACCACCAAACAGCCAAAACAACCAACAAAACAAAAAAAAACAAACAAAACAACACCTGACTTTACAATATGGTACATAATAGGATTAACTCATACTCTAAGCTTGAAAATAATGTTTTAGATGTTGACCATTAATAGGTAATGACACATCCTCGCTAGTTAAAGTTTTAAGCCTAAAGGTATTGTCTCCTATAATTTCTAAAACCTATAGTGGACCTAACCACAGTTTATCAAATTTTCCATGGTTTCCTTTCTTCTCATGGGCTTTCTTCCAACACAATACCAAATCTAATATCTTGAATGTCTTAACTTTTTCTCTCTTATCAAACCATCTTTTAACTACAGCCTGATGTTTTGCAAACTTGTCAATGGATTGATCCCTTTTCTCATCTAACTGTAACAGTTGGACTGGCCTAGCTTCTCTATGGTCATCAAACCCTAGATATTCATTGGTGAATTTCCATATAGGAATTCTTACGTTTACTAGGAGTATGGGATCAGTCCCATACACTAAGTGATATGGTGCATTTCCTAAGGATGCCTTGACTTTTGTCCTATCTACCCATAATGTATATTTCAACAATGTATTCCATTGCTTGGGGTCTTTTGCAATCATCTTTTGGATGATGTCTAGCAAGATTTTGTTAGTGGATTCGGCTAACCCAATACCCTGAGGATAATAATTGGAATAAAATTTAAGAACTATCCCATATTCCAATGCCCAATTAGAAAATTTCAAAGAGGAAAATGCAGGGCCATTGTCACATACCTGAGAATAAGGAGCTCCGAACTTGGTGAAGATGTTCTCTTCAAGAAATTAAATGACTACTTCAGTAGTCAAAAATCTATAGCATGTCACTTCTATCCATCTAGTACAATAATTTGTCATCATCAATATGAAATTGTGTCCAACACATGATGGAGGATTAATTACCCCAATGAAATCTACTCCCCATTGTACAAACGGCCTAGGCTCTATAACTGGCTGCAATGGATGTACCTGATATCTCCCTTTGTCTGTTGTAATTTGACATATGTGACAACTTCTGATGTGGTTTTCTGTATCTATAAATATCGTGGGCCAATAATACCCTAACCTCAAAATTTCATGAGCAGTGGCTAAATGAGAACCATGAGCCGTTCCATATTTATCATGCAGTTCCAACAACACCTTATCTATTTCATCTCTGTTCAAGCATTGTAAATATATGCCTTCATGATTTTTCTTGAATAGTAAGCATCCCTGCACCATATACCTCTGCGCTTTAATTTTCAATACTCTCCTTTGAGAAGATTTCATCTGATTAGGATACTTTCCAGATATGAGGAATGTATTCAGGTCATCATACCGACCTAGTATATCATTAGTGTTCAACACATACTACTATTTTACTAAATTGACCCCTGATTAACTTCATAGGGATGATCTCCATATCGAACTCTTGCAACACTATGATCTAATTTGCTCTTTTCTCCCCAGGCTCATTTTACATTAATAACATTTTTACTATTGCATTAGGTACTATGGCTTTTACCTAGCTTCTCAAGATGTAATGCCTAAATTTTTTCACTGCCCACACTAATGCAAAAGCCTGCCTTTCTGTGTCTAAATACTTCAATTGTGCATCCTTCAGTGGAGCACTCATGAAAGTGATGGGTTTTTCTTCATTCTCTTCTCCTTTCTGTGTTAGAGCAGTTGCAACTGAATGTTTAGATGCAAACGAATAGATGTAAAAAGGCTTAGTATAACACAGGAGCATTAGAAATAGCCTCTTTAATGTCCTCAAATGAAGCCTTAGCCACTGGCGTCCACTCTATCTTAGCATCCTTTTTTAGCATTGCATTTAATGGTTGCATGATTTCTGCAAATCCTGTGATAAACTTTCTAACAAAGTTAATTTTACCAAAGAAAGAATTTAGTTCCTTCTTACTGCTAGGCAATTGTAGCTTCTTAATTCCTTCTACTATATCTGGGTCAATGGATATCCCATTCTCATAGATAATATGCCCTAACAACTTCCCTTCAATTACACCAAACGAACATTTCTTTGGGTCATGAGAGATTTCATACCTTTTGTACCTTTTTAGCACTCTCCTTAAGTCTTTTGCATGTGTGGATACATCTTTAGATAATATAGTCAAATCATCCATGTAAATAATAATACATTTACCTGATAACCCATGAAATGCAATATCCATGGCCCTTTGAAAAGTGGCACCTGCATTTATTAAGCCAAATGATATTCTCCTGTACGCATAGTTACCCCATTTGCATGTGAATGTTGTTTTCATTCTATCCTCTTTGTCTACTAGAGCTTGATTATAACCAGAGAACCCGTCAAGAAAGGACATCATCTTAGCTCCATTAACAGCTCAAGTAGCACTTGATCTATTGGAGGCAAAGGATAGTTATCCTTTTTAGAGGCTTTATTAAGGTTACTAAAATCAACATACAATCTAATGTCCCCATTTTTCTTCCTTACAAGCACTAAGTTAGCTACCCAGGTCGAATGCCTCACTAGAAAAATTATTCTTCCTGACAGCAATTTGCTAACATCTTCAAAAATCAAAGGCTCTAATATAACATTTACTGGCCTTTGTTTTGTCTGAATGCTTTACCCCTTGTCTTAATGGTATTACATGTGTTATAATAGAGGTATCAAAGGTCTTCAAATCTTCATAGGTCCATGCTATCACATGCTTATATTCTTTTAAAACTTCTGCAATTTCTTTTCTCAATTCATCAAAACAACATTTTGAGGGGTTTGTTTTTTTCCTAAGTTGAAGGGATCACACTTACGTCCCTCTATTTTAGGAATATCTTTCTATCTAACTACCCCATCAAAATCAAATATTTTTTCCAATTCTATTACCCCTTCAGGTAAGAAATTACTCTTCAGGTCTATTATATCTTCTTCGTCCCAAGATATATCTGGCCTTTTCTGTTCATTAGTGATTTATGTTTCAAACACCTCATGACAAGTGAGAAAATCTACAATCTATTGATCTCCTTCAAATACTTGGAAATGAATGACATTATCATATATACTTGGTACATTTACTAACTCAATAGCAAATCGTTTCAACCCTGATAATGTTAAGGGTTCTAAGGTGCTAGAAGCAACTGCTAGTGCATTTGGTCTTTGATTTAGTTCTCTAGGGATATGTTCAACATTAAAAGCATCAAAAGATTCCATTAGATCCCATACCCTATCATGTAACTAACCATTTTCCTATAATTACATGCATACAATTTCTTGACTTTTCTAACCACTAGCTCAGAGTTAGAAAATACCCTGAGCACCCTCCCCTTTTTCTTAATGGCCATAACGAGCCCATAAATCAGAGCCTCATACTCTACTACATTGTTAGTGCAAGCAAATTGGACTCTATATGCTACCAAAAAGGATTTACCACTTGGATCAATGAGTTTGACCCCTACCCCTACCCCTTCCTTGGATTTAGATCCATCACATTTTAGTGTCCAAATGTTGCTCTTGTTCTTTTGACCTAGACCTTTTGTTTTAACAAGAATCATTTTACCTATCTCACCTCTAGCAAGATCATGCATATCCTCATGTTTTTTTACTTGAGCTATAGGTACCCCTGCATTTTTGGTTTGTTTGTGTAAGTCAGAATAATTTATAATTTTTACTCTTATATCTTCTGTTAGAGCTAAGATCAGTTGCAAGCATTCATCTACGAGAGAGTTATGAAAAAAGCCAAGAGAATATTGATGCAAAATATTGGAGAAATGCATTGAATAACCCATGATAAATACATGCAAAGGAGTGAGTATTTATAGGCAAGGTGAGTGGGGTGAGGTGTCAATATTGACCAATAGGAAATGTAACTCCAGCATCTCCAAAAATAGGGGGAGGTGGAGTAACTTCCATGAATGGACTGACACCACACACACATGCACCCACTAATATAAAAGGCCTATTAAATAGATCACATTATTAAACTACCTAAGCAAGCTTAAAAAACCTTATAATAAGGATTAAAAAACCTACACTAACACCCCCCCTTAAGCATAGCTTAGGTGGATGTAAAGATGGGTCTCGACAAATAAAGCCATGTTAGGTACCCAAATACAATGATTGTTTCTACTGTGGAGAATTACTGGAAGCATTCAAAGAAGCAACCCTGAATTATTGGAAGCCCATGAAGAAGCGACTCTCAATTATTGGAAGCTCATGACGAAGCATCACTGAACTTTGATGAAGCAACAGAAGATAGAAGATGACTTGCTGCATAGAATCAATGGAAGCCAATGATGATACAGCACTAAACTCTGATGTAGAAACAGGTGATAGAAGGATAAAAAATGATCTACTGCACATGACCGTTGAAGAAGAAGAATTGTGTTGTACTAGAAAACCCAACTGAAGATCAAGATCAAAGAGGTTGGTAACATAAGGTACCAATGATCTCAAAAATGCTAAACAAACTATGAAGGTTTCCTCTAGGTCAAAACCAAGGAAGCATAAGCACAAGTACAAACAGTTTGATATCCTCATTATGCTACAGAAAGTACAAGAGAGACTAAAAATAGATGTGTAGGAAAAACCTTATAATAAGGAATAAAAAACGTACACTAACATCTTCCTTTAGACTTTGTATTGGATTATCAATACTTTCTTGAAAACACAATTCAAGTTTGTTAGGAATAGACTCACCTTTTTGTTGTCTCATCCCTTTTATGCATTTTCTATACTAATATTTCCATTATATCTCTACACATTCCATAATTTTCTTTAGAATGATCAGTGTTATGAACCCTATGCGAACCTTTGTACAACTTACATTGGATCGGAGACTCTTGTTGAACACATTTCTCTATTTCTTGTCTTATGGTTCAACTAAAGCTACCTATGGCGTTGTCTTCTTCATCAGAAGAACTATAATTAGAATTAATGTACATATTTGTTCCCTTCTCGGCAGGTCTTGTTTTAAAGTCAACGACTAAGATTTCTTCTATTTGAACTCCTCTATTTGACACTCTATAGACTCCTGGCTCAATAGTAGCATACAATACCTCATTTGACCTATTGTATTCTGTAATCATATGCTTCATTCTAGGTTCGGCCTCTATTCTAATTTGGTTTGCGATACCTCTCCAAGGCAACCACATGTGTAAAAAATTGGTAGCAATGTATCTGTTTAAAGTCTTAGACCAGTCTCTACTCAGTAACATACCATAATTGACAAGGATGTCTATGACCTAGATGCCAATAAATTGGCTTACCCTGGGATTAGATGCTAACTACATTTGGATATACATCAGTTCACCTACCACATTAACCTCTATTTTGTCTAACTAAGTAACAACTTTAGCAGATTTTGTGGGAGTAAGTCCTAAAGTTTTGCATATTCTTAGAGGCATAACATTATCCAAGGCTCCGGAATCTACCATACAATTATGCACATTTTTTCTAAACATTCTTATGGTTAACAAAAAAGGAGGAGATTCCTTCTTTTTTGTGTACATGACAACATTAGTATTTGCTAGTTGTTTAACTTTCTTACCCCTATCCTTGGACTGTACATCCCTACTATGAACATCTATATCAACTGAATTCTCCTTTGGTGTTGACTCATCTAGGGACTTTATAAAGGCAATCCGTACCCCTAGACTTTTCAGTAATTCATACAAAGGTACATTCACTTTGATCATTCTTATTTCCTCAGACAAGTAGTTCATTAATTTAGAAGTTTTGTTGGACTCTACCTTTCCAACTTGAACCTTTGGTGCTACCATTGTACTAGTACCATGATAATTAGCTTTTGGGGGAACTAGTTTTTTACTAGCATGTTTATCTGGTGGGGTATTGAAGTTATTAGGAGGTGTAGAAGTGGTGAAAGGCTCTCCAGGCTTACTGTTACTTCTCAAATTATAGGTGTGGTTCCTGTTGGATTACTGAAAAGCCTGTACCTCATCCGGTTCACATAACACCTCATTTTCAGTCTCAAAGGGAAACTGAAAAGCCTCTAGTACTAAGGCAGACTCTAGGTATAGGTTCTCACAATAATTAGGCTCATTTTTTTCTATCTAATTTTCTTCTTCTCTAGTTGTAAAGGTAAAACTTTCCAAGACCATAATAGATTCAAACCCCGAAGGTACTATTTCATTTCCCTTAGGAATTAGGAACTTAGATGTAGGGGATTGTACTTCCACATTAAAAATACTAGCAGCTAGATGAAATTGAGGACAATCGAGTTCAACGTGTGCATTGGTGTTATGAATCCTGCACCAATTTTTTAATGCTATGTTAGCTATTTGGATCCTAGCAGGCTATTTTAACTCTTGATTATCTAGACTCTCAAATGGAGAAGCCAAAGTACCATTCTTTGGTCATGTATTCCACATCCTAGAGGTTTTAGGCTGATTCAGATTTCTATTATTGTTTCTGTTGGGGTCTAGGACAACATTGAGAGGGGGGTGAATCAATGTTGTATAAATTTTAAAACCTTTTTGCAAACTTTAATTTTCAAGACACAAAGAGAGAAAGATGTCATTGATTTGTTACACATATGCACATAACTGAGAATGAAAGGAGTGAACAAAAACTCATGAGAAAAATATTAACATACACACATACAAATGAAAACAATATAATTCATAACACAAATTTGCACTAGTGGAAAACCCTCTTGGGGTAGAAAAACCACCCCAAAACTGCCTCACTAGCTTAACCTTGAAAACATCTTTACAAGCCTCACTGGTTGATGTGGGTGTCTCACTGACAAATGAAAGGTCTCACTGACCTACAAGCCTCACTGGCTAATATATGTGTTTCACTAACAAATGAAAGGTCTCACTGACCTACAAGCCTCACTGGCATATAAAGCCTCACTGGAAAATTCAACCACCATCAAAACATATTGCAAGGTGTGCAAGAAATGATTTCCACTCAATCTAATTTGCACCATTACATAACCTGTCTTTTGTGAGTTTACATATCTCTTTTCAATCCAATCTAAATATTAGTCTCATTATCTATTCACAACCAATTCACCTGATGCACAATCATTTGCATATTGTCTTTGTGGTTCACTCTATAAATTTTTTGTACAAGGAGGTCTTCATTACTACATTTTTGGTCCTTACACAAACTCTCACATAATCAATGTACTTGCAACATAATTATATGCAAAATCTAAAAACCTTTTCATATTCCTGCTGTGAGGGGGAGATTGAGGTTAGTTCAAATTAATGAAAACATGCAAAACCCAAACACCAATGGAAGTTGAAGGCAAAGAAGATTAAAAACCAACACAAGTGAATATACCTACAATCTCTTTTACCTATCGTTTTCCATTGTTTGCCTATCTCTCTTTGATCTTGATTGTGAAGCCCTCAGAAGCTTTCCTTGCTTGCTTGCTTGTTTGAAGATGACAAAGGAAGAATGGCTCTTGATATGTGTTGTGTTGAATGTGAGCTTCAACACATGATAATGGCAGACACTTGAAATAGAATGAATGAGAGAAGAAGAGAAATTTGGGTATAGTTATCTTGCCAAATGAAGTGCCCCTCTAATGGCTTAGAAGAGGGTTCTATTTATAGATTTTCTAAAAATAGAATGGAGGGTGAGGATCAAAAGATGAGATCAATGGCTCTCATTTTTTGTGAATCTTTAATTCATAATGGATGAATTAAAAATTTTTTATTTGAGAATAGTGGATTATGACAATTGAATTAAATATTCAATTGTTGAAGGCTAGTGGGGAACATTGAATTAAATATTCAAAGGGTGAAGGCTAGTGGGCAACATTGAATAAAATATTCAATGGGTGAAGGCTAGTGGGGAACATTGAATAAAATATTCAATGGGTGAAGGCTAGTGGGGAACATTTGAATAATATATTCAATTGGTGAAGGCTAGTGGGGAACATTGAATTAAATATTCAATTTGTGAAGGATAATTGATTTAAAGATTTATTTTGGAAAATGGAGGATATTAGCTAATTAAATATTAAGAATATTTAATTACATGTGCAACATGGTGAGGTGGAAGAGATGAGGTGGATTGATGAGGTGGATTTTAGGACTTGAGACATTAGAAGAATTGAGGGAATTTAATTAAATAAAATGACTTTATTTAATTATGGGATAATGAGACAATCAAATAAATTTTAAGTATTTATTTAATTGATAGAAGAAAATAAGAATTAAGATAAATATTAAAATATTTACTTAATTCGACCCGAGCCAATTTTAGGTGTATACATTTTGCCACTCTTTGAAGCAATGTGTCTTATCATGTTGTTTCAAAGAATAGGAATAGTCTGATGCTGATACATGCCCCAGTTTGCCCCTGGTATAGGTTATGATGATAGGATGCCCCCTCATGAGATTTGGACGGGGAGAAGGCAGAAGGTGTGAGACGGACAATCTCACAAAGAAGAAGGTGAAGACGGGTTAGGCTGGAGAAAAACAGGCTATGGTTTGGAGAAACAGCCATGGGAAGTAGTCAGAGAGTCATACGGTCACATATGGGTCACTTGCTATATATAGGAGTTGGGTCCACACAATCTATTCATTTGTACACTTGTCCATAGCTGATTTGTCCTCTGGAGAGCTTAGGAGAGCATGGCAGCCAGAGAGGTGGATATTCCGCGCGAGCAGCATCGGTTTGAGCAGATTCGACGGTTCGATAAGCTAACAGAGGCAGGACCCCTAGTATGTAGTGCTTCAAAACTTGTCGAAAGTTAATTTTTATGCGTATTAATGGCTAGGAAAACCATCTAGGGCAAATGCGCAACAACCCTAGTTTTGCGCATATGTGCGCTGAAATGGTGCATATGTTACAAAATTGCGCATTTACACCATCAAATGGCGCATATGATTCTTTTGCACATGTGTTCCCTGAATGTGCGTATTTGTTCATTTTGTGCATTTGAGAGTTGAAGTGGCACATTTGTCCTGAAGTTGTGCATATGTGCTATGAATCTGCACATATGTTTGTGTTTCTCATGCGTTCTATGAAATGGCGCATATGTTGGGAAGTTACGCATTTGCTATAATAGGTTGTGCATGTGCCAGAATGGCGCATACGTGTCAGGAAGTTGCGCATTTATGGTGAAGTTGTGCTTTTGGTATGAAATGGCACATTTACCACCTGGATTGGCGCATTTGCACTTTAGGTAAATTAGTTGACTTAACAAAATTAACCCAATTGGCATCCTGATCGATGCATCAATTGATTAGCGATCTCTGAGATTGCTGAGAATCTAGTCGAGAGATGATATGCTATTTTGATTAATTTGATATGTTGAGCCAATGATAGGGAAATGGCGCATTTGCCACCAGGATTGGCGCATTTGCACTTTCAGGCAAATCAGTTGACTTAACAAAATTAACCCAATTGGCATCTTGATCAATGCGTCAATTGATTAGCGATCTCTGAGATTGCTGAGAATCTAGTCAAGAGATGATATGCTATTTTGATTAATTTGATATGTTGAGCCAATGATAGGATAGCTTGATTGCTTGGAGTAGGTTTTTGATATGGATTTGGATTTTACTGACAGTATGCTTTTCTTGGTTGCAGGAGGATATTCAGGATGTTCTAACATCGCGAGAGTTATTCCCATTGTTGTTGTTGCAGTGGTATATGCTGACCGAGATGGAGCAGGAGGCTCTAGGTGCTATGGGTTTGTATCATGTGCTCTTCATGCCCGAGGTTTGCATGAACCGAGCGATGGTGACTGCAGCCGTGGAGTGATTCCATAGTGAGGATGGGACCTTCCATCTTTTGACAGGAGAGATAGCTATTACTCTGGAGGATGTGTATCAGATTCTGCACCTCCCTATTCAGGGAGAGTTGGTTGAGTACAAGTCACAGCATGGCGCTGGGCTGGAGGAGTGCAGGCGTGTTTTTTATGATCTCGAGTTGGCAAGGGAGGAGATCTCGTGGCAGGACATGCATGACTATTATGACTACTTCCCAGGCATAGTGGCTGGACTAATCGGTGGCATAGTATGCCTCGATAGGAGAGCGCACGGCTTCCCCATTGGTTGGGGACGGGTGTTGGAGAGTATGATCACCAACGGGACTCGGTATGCATGGGGTGTGTGTGTGCTTGCACACCTATACAAAGACGTGCATCAGGCAGTGTACCACTGAGGCTCTGGTTTAGCTGCAGGCAGATCTCTCTTACAGTTTTGGTTGTGGGAGCACATTGCTATCACACGGCTGATCTGCGTATTTCAGAGGCAGAGGGGTGAGCCCTACAGTTACGGCTATGCAGGTGTGATTTCCCAGCACAGGCTGGGGAGGCTTGAGTACTAGAGGCATGCCTTTGATGGAGTGGATGCAGTTGTCTGGCGACCGTATCTTGACTGCGAGGTATGGGAGGATGAGGCAGATGAGCTCCCTTATTGTTTCTAGACTAGGTGGCTGATTGGCTGGACTCGATACATTTTGGAGCAACAGATTGTCAGCCGAGTGCAGAGACAGTTTGGCCATGTACAGGGTAGACCACAGGGCGAGGCACGCTTTGCCAGGACATACACCAAGCGGTATAGGTGGGGTCCTGTGGCCTCTTACGAGGAGGCATTGGCTGATTTTCAGCAGATTCCTTATGCAGCCTGGCTGATGCGGAGAGATATAGTAGATGCTGGCATGACGCCAGACTATGAGGAGTGGTTTGCAGCACATCCATCTCCTCGCTACTCAGGTCATGGAGAGGTAGCTCCTTATATAGATGAGGGTGACTCAGATGAAGGGGGTGGAGCTGGTAGGGGGAGGGGTGTACGGTGGAGGAGGAGGCGAGATCAGGGAGATGATGGGAGACAAAGATAGAGGCAGAGAGTCGGAGAGGGGCTCGTGGGGCAACAGGTAGTGGGACAGGCATAGGTCTAGGTGCCAGTGCATCCAGAGATAGCACAGAGACAGATGCCGCTGCCTCAGCAGGTGGCATAGCTGACACAAGGATAGGTGCCAGCACAGTAGGTGGCACAGGTTGAGCAGGATCCA
Organism: Cunninghamia lanceolata; assembly: GCA_027924645.1. Taxonomy (NCBI): domain Eukaryota; kingdom Viridiplantae; phylum Streptophyta; class Pinopsida; order Cupressales; family Cupressaceae; genus Cunninghamia; species Cunninghamia lanceolata. Next base: position 1,354,696 of record BSBN01000754.1, read on the forward strand.
CAACCTGATGTACAACAGTAGGTTCTGGTTTCTTTACAGACCCAGACTAGGCAGCTGAGGGCTCATCTGAGAGCAACGGAGTCACGCAGAGAGTCGAATGTGACTCGGATATCTGAGTTGAGCCAAGAGAGAGAGATGCAGCCTTAGCGAGTATGCAGGCTATGAGGGCAGAGAGGGATGCAGTCGTGATGGCCATGGGTACCGATGGGACCTCTAGTTTCTTGGTGGCCCAAGTACAGCAGTCACAGGCCCAGGTAGCGCAGTTATAGAGTGATCTTACTAGATCTTAGGCACAGACTCAGTATTACCAAGGCTTATATCATGGTGATGTGCCAGCTAGTCAGAGAGCCTCGAGCTTTAGGAGCCAGTCAGAGGTAGCGCAGAGAGCAGGTGGGTCTCGGTCTGTGGGCTCAGTGAGGGGTCCACCTCCATCAGGGGTGGATAGAGGAGAGGCTAGTGCCGGGAGCAGTGTTCCTCGATGGCAAAGTTAGTTAGAGCCAAACACCTGTATTTGATGTGTAGTGTGGCACCTTTTTGATGATGGCTGAGATAGCTGATATATGTATTTTTATTCTGAGACATGTATAACCATTTTTGTATACACTTATGACATGACTCTGGGATTTTGACAGATTTTGTGATATATTGTACATTTGGACATGTGTTGGATGTTTATATGATGATCTACCTGTAGATTAGAGAAATGCAATAAGGTAAAAAGCAAAACCAAATGTAAACAAGAACACAAGATTATACCTCATGCAAAACCTAATCCCATCATGGGAAAGAGGAGCCCTTGCACCCAAGAGAAGCTCCCAAGACCAAGATTGTCCCTAGACTATTGATTCAAATGTGAAATGCCTTCTCAAATGTGCAACTCACTATAAGCTCAAATGTGATTTTGGCATGGTAACTTTGCATGAAAATGGATGATGAAAATGACTTGTGAGAAGTTCTATTTATAGACTTTTTGAGAGGATTTTGATCCAAGGGTGGAGATTGATTGGAGAGATCAATGGTGGAGGATGAAAGTGATGTGGAGGGCCTAGATTTGATCTTGGAAGATGGAGGGCTAGGAATAAAAGTAAATCTTTTATTCATTTTTGGGAAAGGGGTGAATAAATGAGGTTTGGTGAGATGGATTATTTGTGAATTAAAAATTCACAAAGGGAGGGGTAAAATGAATTAAAAATTTATTTGGGGAAGAGTGGATATGACATGTGTAAGGGATGTGTAAGAGGAGTAAATGTGATGTGTGGAGAGAAGTGCTAATGAGGATTTGACTTTCTTAATTAGGGTGATTAACCTAATTAATGTGGCTGGAATAAATTAATGGAAGGATTAGAGGGGGGATAAGATTAATTAATTAGTGATTTAATTAATTAATCCTAAGGCTAGGAGGGGATAGGCTAGAGTAGGCAATTAAATAATAGCTATTTAATTGTCTAGGGTAGGGATAGGCTAATTAGTAGGCTAGATTAATTAGTTAAGATGGTTTTAACTAATTAATTGGATTTAGGGAAAATGGGGATTTGATTTAATAAATTTTGCATATTTATTAAATCATTTGGCTAAGGTTTGGACTATTGAATTAATAAAATTAATTCAATTTTGGGATAAAATGGTGTGGATTTAGAAAATGAACGGGGTGATTAATTAAATAAAAATTTAATTAATTAGTTGGAAAGGGAATTGGTAAGTTTAGGGGTGTCGGGAATCAGTTTGGTGGTCGAAACATTTTTAGGTGTCTACATTTGCCCCTCTTTGATGTGGCGTCAGGACCTAGGAGGGAAGTGGCGTCAGGTCGAAGAAGAAAAATATGCCCCAGCTGCCGGGAAGGAGTGAGATGGATAAGGGATGCCCCCTTGAGAGGTTGGCAGGAAAAATATCGATTTTGTAGGTAAGCTCTCGAAAGGATGTGACGGAAGCGAAGGTGATGGAAAAAGAAGATGGTGGGAAGAAAAACAGAGGAAAAAGGCTGAGATCTGCACCCTGGAGGGAAAAAGAAAGGGATGGAGGGAGGACATGGCCCACTATATTAGGAAAAGTGGGCCCAAAGAGTGCCACATTTGCACACTTTGACCTTCCAGAAGAAAAGACAAAGGAGAGATGGGCGAGCGCAACCCATAGTTCCCGTGACTTCATCACATCTCAGAGCGATTCCGAGAGGTCGGGCAGTCACCCAAGGCTGGACCCCAGGTAGGGCCTAACCCGGACTTTGTGATTTTTTATTTTACGCACTTGTTTTTAGGTTTCAGGAAATGGGTTAGGAGCGCGTGGTGCCATAGTCAAGGCGGATTAGCGCAATCCTGCGGATTAGCGCTATTCGCCAGGGTAGGTTAAGGCGATTTTGTCACCATTTTGGAGGAATATTGGCGCCATCCTCTGGATTGGCACCAAAACTCAGGGCGAAGCAAATATGGCATTTTGACGCCATATTATGGGTAGAACGGTGCTATCGTCTGGAATAGTGCTATGATGGGGAATAGCGCTATGATTAGTTTTAGCGCTAAAAGTTTGGATGACGCGAAAATGGGGGATTGCGCCATCATCTGGATTGGCACGATATAGGGCACGCAGTGGTGCCAATGTCTGAATTGGCGCGATACAGGGAGCGCAGTGGTGCCATTTTCTGTATTGGCGCTATAGGCAGGGGAAAGTAGCGCTATTTTTTTAAATGGCACTTAGGGATTGTCTGTGTGGGGCCACATGATTTGGGCCTTTGAGACATTTAGAAGAAAAAGATGTAGGGAGAAAGTAATTTTGTATCTAACGAAGAAGTGGTGGATGCAGGATACGCAGCGATTTATACTACAGTCGCGAGAGCGACGAGTGCGATCCGTGATGCCGCTATTTGATGAGACATGCGACCTCGACTTGCGACACTGGAGCTTTGGACGGTGGCAGCGATGCCTGTGCTGCGAGCTCATAGAGCTCTGATGACGGCCGCAGTGGAGCGATACCGTAGCGAGACTTCCAGCTTTCTACTGCCGATAGGAGAGATGACCATCACACTTGAGGATGTTTATCGCATCCTCAAGCTGTCGATTCATGGTCGACGTGTGAGGTATGACACGAGGAGGGGGCGGACTGCGTTGATCAGAGTGTTCGGAGCAGAGCACGTGGTGCTTTCCACAGACGGGAGGGAGATGGATTACGACAGGACACTGGCGGCGGGTGCAGATCCCTTTGCCTTATATTTGTGTACGCTGATTAGAGGTGTAGTGCTGCCGGATAGGCGAGGCAGGGGTTTTCTTGTGGGCTGGGGTGGGATGATAGAGGGGATGGTGAGGCATGAGACCATCTACGCATGGGGGCCGGTGATGCTAGCATAGCTGCTGCACAAGATGCACACAGTTGCCTATCTTCATGACAGGGCTTTATCTGCTGGGGTTACACTGCTGCACATATGGCTTTGGGAGCATATCCCCGTGACTCGGCTGACATGCAGTTATTATTGGCACTTGTTTGAGGCATTTGTGTTTTTGTATCAGGATGCACTGTATACCTATACTGGACAGGTCCGTCATTGGCGAAGGATATTGGATGATGTGATTAGCGTGGTATATCATCCATATATTGATTGTGAGGAGTGGCTGGATGATGTTATCCATCTCCCATACACCTTTCAGCAGAGATTTCTTATGGGTCATGCAGACCGTACTATAGAGATGTACCTACCCTCACGGGTGATGCGGCAGTTTGGACGGGTACAGGATGTGCCCCAGCAGATGGCCATATATGTGCGGACACCGTGGGATACAGCCTATTGGCCCACAACATTACAGCCACAGGTTGCACTGAATGACTGGGCAGCACTTCGGCCAGTTCAGTGGGATTAGAGGAGCACCGTGGTGGATGCAGGTACTACGCCTGCCTATGATGCATGGTGGCAGATGCATCAGCCCACTTGATTGACAGATCCGACAGTGGCGCTATCGGAGGATGAGGGGGATGGAGATGGAGATGATCCAGATGGGGGTGGGGATGAGGTCATTGCGGATTTCATTGTAGAGGTGATGGATGATGGATCGGAGAGGGTGATCGCTAGAGATGGTCAGCTGGTGGATGAGGGGGTAGCAGCGGTAGCAGGACAGGGGCCAGTGGGGCAGGATGTTCCAGCACAGCAGGCTCTAGCGCAGCAGGCTCCAGCGCAGCAGGCTCCAGCGCAGTAGGGTCCTGCGCAGTAGGTTCCAGGACAGCAGGTCCAGGCTAGGGGTGGATGGCAGGGTAGAGCACCGCGACGACGCGGTGGACGGCCGAGGACAGAGCAGGGTGATCTATCCCCATCACGGGTGGAGCAGCTGAGGGTCGGTAGGCATGATGTCGAGGCAGGGAGCTCAGGGGCAGGGATGGAGGTAGAGGTTGAGAAGCTGACGCCTCGGCGACGGTCACGGGATGAGATGGAGGAGATAGAGACACTACGTGCTCAGGTGGCCAGTTTAGAGGAGGCGTTGGGGCATCGAGAGGCTGAGTTGGGATAGCTGCAGGGAGTAGATGAGCAGTTAGCAGTGGCGGAGGCTCAGCTGGCTCAGGCCAGAGAGGATATGGAGGATTTGAGGATAGAGCGGGATGCAGCGCTTGTGAGAGCACAGCAGGCAGAGACTGCGTTGAGTAGTGCACAGGCTATGGGTGGGGGCCTTGCCCTGATTTTGGCAGGGATGCAAACTCAGCTGGCTCAGGCTCAGACACATGCGCATCAAATATAGGGTCAGTTGAGTTAGGCACAGGGACAGGTAGCTCAAGTACAAGGACAGGTGGCTCAGGTACGAGGGGAGCTAGCAGAGGCGAGAGCACGGACGGAGTACTATCGGGGGTTATACTATGCAGCTGTACCTGTAGCACAGCGAGCACCGAGTTACAGCCAGGTCAGTAGATCGGGGGCGTCGAGATCACATCAATCTAGATCTATTCAGTCAGTTCAGCAGATGATGCCCCCTCCCACGTATGTGCCCCAATAGGATCCTTAGGTACCAGTAGCACCATAGCCACAGCCGCCGCTAGGATCACAGGCTTGACCAGGGTCATCATCTCCTACCCCCTCAGAGAGAGGATCCTCAATGTGAGAGTTATACCATGATAGCCCTTAGAGGCATTGTATCAGGACACTTTATTTTTTGATGATGTGAGCGATGTACATTTTTTGCGGTGATTATATATGATGCGAGACTTCTGATGGCTTATGATGTTCTATTGTGATGATGCTTATATGATGGATGCTCACGTTATATTTTATATGTTGTGGATGTATGATGTGTTTGTGATATATGAATGGTGTTGTGATTTATGATATGATGTGTTTATGAGATGTTGATATGTATGGAATGCAATGTGATGATGCTATTTATGATATGATGTGTAATGATATGCAGCTGAAATGAATCTACTTGTGTTTTATGCAAACTTAAATGGATTTAAAATGAACCTAATATGTGATGCAAACAGATTAAAATGAACCTAACATGAGATGCAAAATGGTTTAAAATGAACCTTAAAATGAGATGCAAATGGATTAAAATGAACCTTAAAATGAGATGCAAATGGATTAAAATGAACCTAACATGATATGCAAATGGATTAAAATGAACTTAAAATGAGATGCAAATGGATTAAAATGAAGCTAAAATGAGATGCAAAATGGATTAAAATGAACCTAAAATGAGATGCAAATGGATTAAAATGAAGCTAAAATGATATGCAAATGGATTAAAATGAACCTTAAAATGAGATGCAAATGGATTAAAATGAACGTAAAATGAGATGCAAATGGATTAAAATGAACCTAACATGAGATGCAAATAGATTAAAATGAACCTAAAATATGATGGACATGGATTAAAGTGAACCTAACATGAGATGCAAATGGATTAAAATGAAGCTAAAATGATATGCAAATGGATTAAAATGAACTTAAAATGAGATGCAAATGGTGGTGAGATGTAGTTAAATGATATGTGCTAAATGCAGTATCAGTGATAGGTGGTATGCAAACTAGGTGATAGGTGAGGTAGCCTAATCCTGATACACATGATGTTCCTTGTGTTGACCCTGAATAGTGAGACTGTGGGAGAACGCGTTAGGTGTTGTGGATGATAGGGGTGAGAGCGTCTAGGGGATGGCGGTGGGGGGATTGGAGGATGGTTAGGTCATAAGATGCCACGTCATTGAGGGGGGGGGGGTTTTGGTTCAAGATGTGTTAAGTGGAGATAGGTTGGGATGATGGGGTTAGTGCGGGAGTTAGATTGGTGGGGGGGGTTGGAAAGTGTTGATCAAATCTAGGCCGATATGGGATAGGTGACTGAGTGATTAGGATGATGATGTTGAGCTAGTATCAGTAGTTGCACAAAATTAATTGATAGCATTTCTTAGTTTAATGTAGCAATGTCAGATACAATTCACGAAGGTATGAAATGATCTAGGTGATGATGTATATCCGACAATTGCATGGATTAGACCCACAAACAATAGGTTGGTTTCATGCATGCCCAATGTAGTATAATCTTGTCTAGTAGAGGAAGGGGACTCATAGCAGTGAGTGTGAATAATGCATATAAGGTGTTGATGCCTGTATATGCAAAATAGGACTCATTATGCTAGAACCGACCTGGACTTCAAGATATGAATACTATTCTTGGAGTAATGAAGCCAACCCACAAGCACAGCATACTGAAACAATGACTATGTCTACTCCAAGGGCTATCCGCTATGTACCATGATATAATGAGATCAAGGTAGCTTTGGAGTTTACTTGGAGTGAGACAAAAAGATAAAAATCAATAAGCAAAAAGACCAACGAAAGATACAAATAGCCTTTTGTGTGCTCTTGCCAAGAGACGTGATGATAGAATGATAGATTTTTGTCCATTGTAGGAAAGACATATCCTAGGACGCAGATCTATTTTTGATTGGAGAGTTTTTTGTGGAAGATGGGCAAAAGAACAATCGGGCCAAATGGAAGATTATAGTTGGTAGATTGCTTGATGATTTTTGCGCGAGGGACCATGTTTCAATGGTATGTGTAGCATGCATATCGTTTCGTAGATCTAGAAAGCTCGGTGAGTGGGAACCATCCCAATGGGTGGGATGGGTGCATCTTAGATACCTGAGTACTGGAAACATCCTTCGTATTCCAGACTGCCTACATACCCTGTGTCCACGGGATCAAGGTACTTTTAAGATGCGGGTGAAATGAATATGTAGTTCTGGCAAGACTTGATGATGTGGGAATGGTTGGTGATGTGATGTGATGAGGGTTGAGATGTGTTTAGATGATTGTGGTGGGATGTGAGATTGATGCATGTGGTGATTATTTTTGGATTTTCTAATTTTCTGTTGTTTTTGGATTTTCTGATTTTATGATGTTTTTGGATTTTCTGATTTTATGAACTGTACAAAGGAGAGCTTACAAGGATCCTCGTTCCCCGGGTGGCGTTGTGGGTGGGTGAGTTAGTGCGGGATGGGCGAACAAACTTGATGTTTCAGAATTTCAAGCCATGGGATGTGTGGGTATGGAGTGTTATGCTGGAAAGAGGACTTATTAGATGGTAGAACCGGCCATTACGCATGGCGCCTGAAACAGGTTTTCACCTTGGTACTTATCCAAGGCGTCACCGAGGTGATTTTCACCATTGGAAGTTTTTATTGCACTCTGATTTTTTCTTGATTTTTTGATTTTTTTGGTGTTTTTATTTTTTCACATTTTTTTTTATTTTTTGACTTGTGGTATCAGATGGGTTATGCATAGAATCGCTTGAGATGCAAGATGTTCATTGGCTCATCTAGAGGCTGCCCCTTGGGTGTTGCAAGCTGATAAGCTCCTGACCCATAGTCGGCAGTGATGACATAAGGTCTTAGCCAATTAGGTTCAAATTTTCCTTGCTTCGGACGCTCTTGCAGGTTCTTTTGATTTTCCATTAGGACCAGGTCACCTACCTCAAACTTTGTGGTTCTGATCTTTTTGTTGTAGCTTCTTCTAAGGCGGTTTTGGTATGCCTGTAAGTGATTTAATGCATTCAGGTGTTTCTCATCCAACAATTCAAGTTGATGCAACCTTGCGACGCGATAGTCTTCATCAGATATAATATTTTGCAATGATACTCGGAGGGATGGGAGCTCGACCTCTATAGGTAAAATGGCTTCTGATCCGAATACTAGTGAGTATGGAGTGGCTCCAGTAGGAGTGCGGATGCTAGTGTGGTAAGCCCATAGGGCGGGGTTAAGTTGGAGGTGCTAGTCGCGGCCAGCTTCATTGACTGTCTTCTTTAAGATGTGGAGGATGGTTTTGTTAGAAGCCTCTACTTGACCGTTTCCTTGGGGGTAATATGCCGTGGAGAAGCGGTGTTTGATGTCAAACTTTTCGCACAAAGTGCGAACTTCTTGGTTCTTAAATGGTTTCCCATTATTAGTGATAATGGAATGGGGGATACCGTAGCGGCAGATGATGTAGTGGAGAATGAACTTGGAGATTTGGATGCCTATGGTGAAGGTGAGTGGTATTGCTTCCACCCACTTTGTGAAGTATTCGGTAGCAGTTATTATGAATTTATGGCCGTTGGAAGATGGAGGGTGTATTTTACCTACGAGGTCGAGTCCCCACTATGAGAAAGGCCATGGTGTTGTGATTGGTTGCAGCTCCTGTGCTGGTGCGTGGATGAGATCACCGTGCTGTTGGCATGGAAGGCATTTTCTGATAAACTGATGTGCATCCTTGTCCATAGTGGGCCAATAATAACCAGTCCTTAGGATCTTCTTAGAAAGAGCTGGTCCACTTGAATGTGCCCCACAAATACCTGCATGTACCTCTTCCAAAGCTGCTTCGGCTTCCCTAGAGTCTAAACATCATAGAAGCATACCATCAAGACTCCTTTTGTAGAGGGTGTCACCTACAAGGATGAAACGGGAGGCTCGACGGATGAAGGATTTTTTCTGTGATGGGGATAGGTTATTGGGGAGGATGTTATCATGAAGATAGAGGTAAGTTTCCTGATTCCAGGGGGATAAGGGACCAATGATTTCGTACACTAATTCAGACTGGGGAACATCATATGCTGGGATGGGGAGCTCTTCGATCAGGAACTCGCATTTCTTGCTGCCTTGCTTCATATCAACCAAAGATCCAAAGGTGGCCATGGCATCTGTCGCTTTGTTGTTTAACCTTGGGATCTGCTCAAAGTGTATGTCACCAAAATAATCTTTAAAGTCATCGACCATCTTCTTATAGGGAAGAAGCTTATCGTCCTTGGTTTTATATTCATTATTGACTTGTCTGATGACTAGTTGAGAGTCACCATACACAGTTAGTTTGTCTATTTTCCATTGGATGGCCATTCGGAGACCTGTGATTAGGGCCTCATATTCTGCTACATTATTGGTACATGGAAATGTGATTTTGAATGATTTAGGGATCGTGTCACCTTGAGGGGTAACAAATAGGATGCCTGCCCCCGAGCCTCTGTGAGTGTAGGATCCATCAAAATACATCTTCCATGTATCTGTGGTTGGTGTGATTGTCAAGATGGCCTCGTCTGGAAATTCTGCTATTGTAGGATGCTCTGCCTGAATAGGTGCCTCAGCCAGTTGATCTGCTATGACTTGTCCTTTGATTGCCTTCCTCTCTGTGTATTCTATGTCAAATTCGGTGAGAATCATGACCCATTTTGCCATCCTTCCTGTGAGAGCTGCTCTATTTAGCAAATATTTGAGTGGGTCGATCTTAGCAATGAGCTTAGTCTTATGATTGAGCATATAATGTCTTAACTTTTGTGATGTGAAGATGAGGGCTAGGCATGCTCGTTCAATTTGTGTGTAGTTAAGCTCATAGGAAATCAAGGTGCGGCTGATGTAGTAGATGGCTCTTTCCTTTCCCTATTCATCGTGTTGTGCTAACAAAGCCCCAATTGCTGTGTCGGTTGCGGAAATATACAAGAGGAGGGGCTTTCCTTGTCTTGGTGGAGATAGAATAGGGGGATTAGCCAGATATGCTTTTAGCTGGTCGAAGGCATCCTGACACTGAGTAGTCTAGGTGAAAGCTGAATCTTTTCTGAGGAGGTGCTGGAATGGTTGGCATTTGTCAGCGAGTTGAGCAATGAATCGGCGAATAGACTGTAGTTTACCATGTAGGCTTCTCAATTGTTTCAAGGTTTTAGGAGGTGGCATTTCAGTAATAGCCTTGACTTTTGCCGGGTCCACCTCGATTCCTCGTCTGGAGACTATGTATCCCAATAACCTGCCTGAAGTGACGCCAAAGACACATTTTTTTGGATTTAGACGAACATTATATTGCTCTAACCTGTCAAAGATCTTGGCTAGCACGTCTAAGTGCTCTTCTCGAGTCTTTGATTTGCCGAGTAAGTCATCAATGTAGTCCTCCATGATGTGGTGAAAGAGGTCGTGGAAGATGACAGTCATCGCGTGTTGATAAGTAGCTCCTGCATTCTTTAGGCCAAACGGCATTACTACCCAACAGTATGTCCCCCATGGGCATATAAAGGATGTTTTGTGCCGATCTTCTTTGGCAATTTTGATTTGATTGTATCCCGAAAAGCCATCCATGAGGGATAGCATCTCATGCCCTGCGGTAAGATCCACGATCATGTCAATGTTGGGAAGAGGGAAGTCATCTTTTGGGCAGGCCTTGTTGAGGTCTCTGAAGTCAGTGCAACAGTGGATTCTGTCATCTGGTTTAGCAACAGGTACTAGATTCGAGACCCATTTGGGATAATCAATTGGACGTATGAACCCCACGTCTAGTAACTTTTTAAGCTCTGCTTTGACAAGAAGGGCCACCTGAGGATTCATCTTTCGGAGCTTTTGTTTGACTGGTTTGGCATCAGGACGCACTGCAAGATGATGTACAACCAAAGCAGGATCTAGCCCTGGCATGTCTGCGTAGGTCCATGCAAAGTTGCGATTTCTGCGTGTGAAGAATGCCAAGAAGTCCTCCTATTTGAACAGGCTGAGAGATTCTACTCGATATGTGATTTTCGGCTCTTCCTCTATCCCTAGATTCATTTCCTGCGCTGGTTCCACCAAGATGAGTGATATGTCAGGATATACTTTATCTATTTCAGGGAGGCCCATGCTTCCATCTCCTAGCGCCTCATGGAGGTTTTCACCAGGAGATACGTCCTTTATTTTTACTTTTTTAGGATCTGACACTGCCGTGGAACAGTTTTCACCATCAGATCTATTTTTTGTTTTTGTATTTTTGCGACTAGAAGCAGGGGTTGTCTCCCCAAAATAGGCAGCCGGATTGAGTTCCATGATGTATCCAGCTCTGTGGTCTCCCAAGGGGAAGTTGTCTCTTACTCCCATCATTTCTGCAATGGCTTCATCATTAGGTGCAATATCCAAAATAGGAGGTCCTCGTTGGTCCCAGTCGATGAGGTCAGGGTATACTAATGGTAGGTCATTAGGTGATGAGGCGAGAGTAGTGACAGAGTAGATGGTGCAAATGGAAGAGGCGAAGAAATCGGCAAAGTCGCTAAAGGAGTCTTGTAGGTCCGTTTCGTTAATGTGGTCGACATCTAGAGAAACTGGAGCAAACTCAGCTAAGATACATTCGTCGGTATTAAGGATGCGTTGTGGTTGGCCATACCCTAACCCTTGAGTATAGGGGTTCCTTGTTGCTTGCAGTGGTTCCACAATGCCCTGTTCATGAAGGCCAATGCCGCCTTGTCCTTTGTATCCCATGCTTTTGACTATCTCAGAACCTTTGCCGTAACTGTTTGCTAGGATGGTGGGGATGTCTTGTTCTGTTTCCTCGTCCTTGTAAAGCCAGGATGAAATATCTTCAAGTATGTCCTGATCCAGAAGGTATTTTTTCTCAAAGACGGGCGAGGGTTTGCATTTGATGATGACTGTGTCAGCTGCCTCTGTGTGCGGAGTGCCAAGTGTCTTAGGAGTGGGTAATAAGCCCATGCAAAAGGTGTCGTGAAGGTTGTATTCTCCATAGCCTTGGTCACTGAGCTTAATCTTGACCTCAGGTGGTGAAGGTGTTTGGGATGAAGTGGTGGCGATGTTGGCAGGGTCGATGTATGAAGTGGAAGCTGTTGGGGTGATTTGGTTGGTGGCTTTATTGTACGGACAGAAGGTTTGGTTGTGTCCTTCCAGAAAACTACAGTATTGGAAAGGACGAGGATCGGCATAGATAGTGACTTCAGTGCCGTTGTGGGGGAATTTGAGACATTGATGGAAAGTGGAGGGGACGGCTTGCATGGCATGGATCCATGGGCGGCTGAGAAAAATGTTATAAGGGAGGTCAAGATCCAGAACCTGACATTTGGTTTCAAGGATTTTCTGTCCCACTTGAATGGGAAGCTTTATGGTACCTTCTTATAGCCTCTCAGTGTCATCATATCCTTTGATTGTTATGCACTCGCTAGCATCCACAGCCACATCTGAGTACCCCAAGAGTTTTCGCAATTTTAGAGTGCATATATTTAGGCCGAAACCACCATCTATTAGGACCCTTTTAATGGTGTGTTTGTGAATGCGGACCTCGATGTGTAGTGCATCATTATGTAAATGTTTGGAGGCAGGAAGGTCTTTTTCAGAAAACGTGATATGTTGTGGTGTGGCAATATGGCCGACCATGGCTTGAAATTGATTGACATCCAAGTTTGCAGGGACTTGTGTTTCCAAAAGGGCCTTGTCAAGAATGTCCTTGTGGCGGGGTGATGTACGAAGGAGTTCAAGGATGGAGATTTGCGTGGGTGTCTTTCCTAGATGGTCTAGGAGGTTGTATCGAGCGGTGAGTGATGGTCGGGCATTTGGACGAGGGGGAGGGGATCAGATGTGGATGGGGTTGTTGGTTCAGTGGGAGGGGTAGTGCGGATTGAGACATGGCCTCGACAGGTTGTGACGGCGCAATCAGGTGCTTGTGCCCGAATGGTGATTGTGTTGACAGAGTGGGATGAGGGTTCAATGCGGCCGACAATGGAATCATAGTGTGTGGGTGGTGGAGTGACATTGTATGCTTGATTGGATGATGAAGCTTTGTTATGGTTGGGTAAGGGATCCTTGTAAGCTCCAAGATTGGCATTTGGTGATGGTTGTGTACTGTGCTCAAGGTTGACAAGATTTTGATCTATTAGGTCTTGGATACAATGTTTTAATTGCATGCAGTCCGCTGTTTTATGACCTGCCACGTGGTGGTATTCGCAATAATCATTTTCATTATACCATGCTGCCTTGAGGTCATTGTCTTGGCGTGGTCTGATAGGCGGGAGTGTGATTTCTCCTTGCTTGAGACATCGATCGAGGATGTCTTCAATAGGTTCCGCTAACGGCGTGAAATTTTGGCGAGGTTTGCGGAGTTTGTTTGGTCCTCGTTGGTTATTGGTGTTCGCTGCATAAGTGTGTGCCGGTGTGTGATTTTGGATGTGTTGGACGGCCTTTATATCAGTGACGCCGTCGTTCAAATTATTCTTGTTCTTCCCCCAATAACGTGATTTATCATTAGATTGCGTGTTGGTATTGTTGTTGTTGTTGGGGGTGTTATGATTGGATTTGTGGTTATTGTTATTGTTGTTGTTGTTGTTGGACTTGGGATCGTAAAGTTTGATGGAACCCTTGGCAATGAGGGCTCGTTCCACAGTGGTGCCTTTGTCGATAACCTCTTCAAAGGTAGATGCGCACAGAATCTGTAAGTGAAAGCCTAATTCCTGATTGAGATTGGCCACGAACATGGTGACAAGTTGTTTTTCAGGAATAGGCCAGGGGAGCTTGCTTGCTAGACCCCTCCACCTTTGTAGGAAAGAAGTGAAAGCTTCACCGTTCTTTTGTTTGGTGTTACAAAGGTCGGTCATTGACACCTCATGTTCAAAGTTGTAGGAAAAGTGATTGACAAACTTCTCCGCAAGCTCGGGAAATGTTCGAATTCCTGGTGGCAGATGGGCAAACCATTCAGCGGCTTGGCCGCCAAGACTTCTTGGGAAGAGTCTCATAAGATACGTGTCGTTGTGAGAGACTTCGAGGCAAGCAATATAGAATTCCCTTAGGTGGTCCCTAGGGTCTCCCTTTCCCTTGTATTTGTCAAATTTTGGTGTTTCAAAGTTTTTAGGGAAAGGGGGCATGTACAAGGTGCGATCAAACGGGTAGGGACAAATATCCTCAAAAGAATAGTATTTGCGTTTGCCCCTAGTTTGTAAGTCATCCACCTTTTGAATTAAGCTTTGTAGCGCGGTGTTGAAATCATGTGGTTGTTGTGGTTGAAACGTGTAGGGTTGTTGATTGGTGAGATATTGGAGGTGGGGTGGGAGTTGGTGTTGGGGATTGGTTTGGATGAGATGTTGATGTTGTGGATTGGTTTGGATGAGATGTTGATGTTGCGGGTTGGTTTGGATGAGATGTTGGTATTGGGGATTGGTTTGGATGAGATGTTGATGTTGGGGATTGGTTTGGATGAGATGTTGGTATTGCGGGTTGGGGTTTGGATTGATTGGTGTCTGTTGTTGTTGGTGTGCATATAGTTGTTGGAGAACATGTTGTGGTATTCGGGGATTGGGATTGTGTTGACTTGTGAGATTGACGTTGGGTATGTGGACGTTGGATGGGTTAGTCGTGTTGTGGGATTGTTGTGCGAATAGTTGTCGTAGGTATGCAAGGGTGTGAGGGTTTGGTGGGGGCACACTTGTGGAGGTATTTGCTTGTGTGATGTTGCCTTGTATGGCTGTTGTGTTTGAAGCGGAAGGGTTGACAGTAGTTGTGGTAGTGGAGGTGATGACTGGTTGGGAGATGTTAGCAGTGGATGTGGAAGTAGTAGATGTGGTAGCAGTTGAGGTTGTGGATGTGGTAGATACGTTAGGTGTTGACGTTTGAGAGATGGTGGGTTGGGTATGTGATGTAGATGCTTGGGTATTTGATGGGATTGGGACAACTGTAGAAGTGGATGGTTGTGATGATGTTGTGACGGGGGGAAGTTGAGCACCAAGTTTGAGAAGATGGTCAAGATATCTCTTTGGATCCGATCTTAGGACTTTATCAAGTAGGTCCATATTATCGGCATCTTGCATGAAAGTCAAGACATCTAGGTCATCTTGGGGTATGATGGGGACATTTTGTGGTGGTGGTGGGGTTGGTGTTGGTGCCAAATGGGGGGATGAAGGAATATGTAGGTGGGTTGTATGTTTGATAGAGGGGTATGTTGGTACTGTCGGTGTTAGGCATGCCAAAGGGCCATCGTTCCACCATTTCTTGATTTCTTTTGTGTTGTGATCTTGTGGTGGGCATACACGTATGGATTTGATTTCTAGATGTGGGATGAGGTGGAGACCTTAGAGAATCGAATTGATTGTGTTAGACCTAAAGATGGATGTGGTCGTGAGATGGAGTAGAGGGATATGATGACGATCGATATGTTTTCCAAAGGTTTTATCCTAAGGGTGATGTGAATGGGTGATATTGATATTTTTTTGCACAAATTTTGGACCAAAGATGTATGATAAGAAAGGGATTTGATGTTTTTGATTTTTTGATTGGTTTAGGATGATGAGGATGATATTGCTGATGTTTCTTGAATTGAGCTTTTGGATAAGATCTAGATTTTGATTTGGCACACAAAGGATGATGATTTTCTTTGTTTGGGGTAGACTAATGACCTTACACAAAGAGAGGTGATTTGTTTTTCTTGAAATGTAGACTAATGACTTTTCAAGGAAAACGTGATGTTAATGATAGGATCTAGATCTATCTTTGGCTCAAAAGGGTGACAAGATTTGATGAGTGATTTGATGAGGTTTTGATTTGGATGTGAATTTTTTGAAATGATTTTATATTGGTCCAAGGAGACAAGGAGACATGCAAAAAAAAGAAATGAATGGGGATGGATAGATATGTATTTGGGCTGATTATGATGTATCAAAGTGGTCCAACAAGGGTGGTGAGTGATTCTCTAAGGTCAAATAGAATGTGTAATTTGGAAAATTTTGGAAAAAATGGGTGGACGGTTGGCGGATTTCTAAGAGATGGGTATGGATTATGGCAGAACAGAAGGTGTAGATCACAACAAAATGGGTCTTTGCTTCAGGCGAGTCAATCTCAGAATAGCGCCAATCCACAGGTGAAAAGGCACTACAATCTGACTGAGATGGCGCTGAAACAAGTTACACATATTTCTGATGGCAAAATTTTGGGACTTCTGAAGGTAGATTTTAGACTTGTCTGTTTCGGATGTGACAAACTGATGTATTCTATCTCAGGCAAGTCAATCTCAGAATAGCACCAATCCACAGGTGAAAAGGTGCTACAATAAGACTGAGATGGTGCTGAAACAGGGTTTGACAGATTTCTGATCGCAAATTTTTGGATTTTTGAAGGTAGATTTTGGACTTGTCTATTTCAGATGTGACCAACTGATGTATTCTGTCTTAGGCAAGTCAATCTCAGAATAGCGCCAATCCACTGGTGAAAAGGTGCTACAATTAGACTGAGATGGCACTGAAACAGGGTTTGACAGATTTCTGATAGCAAATTTTTGGATCTGATTGTTTAGACTGTGACAAACTAATGTGTTCTGTCTCTTGGCAAGTTGTTTGTGAAAAATCAAAGCACTTTAACACACATTTGAATGCAAAACAAGCAATGATTTTTTGTTTGTGAAATGATATGACTTTGTTTAGAACAAGCACATTTTTACAACCTATGGTGAGAATGGGACAGTATTTGTTGAATCCCCTAGCTGCGCCTATTCAAAGCGGGTAGCTCCAGGATCTTGGTAGCATTGGCTCCTCCTTACATTTGCACACACTTCTCACGCATACCAAGATCCAGGTTTCTTATAAGGCTTGACCCTCTCCAAACCTTTAGATTATCCCTACTACCTCGGCTAAGAACCGCATGAATCGGGGCCGCTTCAAGGGTTTTGCCCTCTGCGTCAACAAATAGAAGGATTTTGGCTTACTACAACAAGGGCTCTTAGTAAGGGCATCCATTCAGGTGGTTATACGTGCGGCAGCGCTACTCTCCGTTATGGAGTCTCCCAGCCTCCAAGGGTTGCGCCTTGGAGGGTTTATGGGGAGGTTGGCTGTCAGTATAACAAAACAACACCTGTCGCTTGAGACTTTCGTCCCAAACGCCTTATTTTATATAGTGGCTTGAAAGAGCTTGGCTTTAGCTCATTGCCGCTTGGGTCGTTCCCACCTTTTGAAGTGAGGTGGCAGGCCCTCTAGGGATTACAAAAGCGATACAATCATGAAAACACTTTTGATCCCCAAGTTCATACAAAGATGCAAGGGGAGAGCATACGTGTTCCCTATGATTATACCACACTCAACATGGTTCAATTTTAGATCTTTGGATTAGATGGGGGGTGATTAATGCAAAGTGTTGTGAGAAGTTTTTGATTCCCAAGATCACCAAAAGGTGCGAGGGAAGAGCATACACCTCTCACTCTACTTGACACAATCACGAAGACACTTCACACAAGTATTAAATGGTCTTGATTAGATGCGTGAAAATGCAAGTTTGTTGTTCTTTTTATCCAATGAAGTATGCAATTTGTTGTTCTTTTTATAGCCCAAATTGAAGTGTTTTGATTGTTTGTTTGTTTGGCACACAAAAGGAAGTATATTTTAGAGCACCAAAAGTAAATGTTATGATCACACACTTCAATCAAGGAGTTGTGGTTAATTTTAAAACACCAAATTGAAATGTTTGTTCAAGACATGACAAGGGTTCTTTTTAGTTTCCAAATTGAAGTGTTTGCTAACTAATTAACAAACCATCCTGCAAAAGATTTTGTTAGTACCCGCAGTACCTCCAACAAACAGAAAGAAAAAAATAGCGCTAAAACAGACATATACAGGCGCCACTGCGGGCAGAACAACCCGACTTACATGAAAATAGCGCTAAAATAGTTGATGGCGCTAATTCAAAACTAAGATAGCGCTAATTAAATAAAAGGCGTAAATACAGAGGATAGCACTAATAAACTCTAATTTAGGCGCTAATACAGAGAATGGCGATAATACTAAGTAGTTAAGGCACCACTGCGCGGTGTTTCTGAAGCTGCGGAAAAACACCGATGGCGCTAATCTGAAGGATAGCACCAAAATGCGGAACTGAATCTGTTTGGTCATTTCTCTCAAAAATTTGCCATAACCTCCCCCTGTAATTCCTAGTTTTCCTGTAAAACAGAGAACAGAAAACACCAAAAACAACAGGAAGATCGAAAAACACACGTGAGTATGGTTAGCCTATAAAATAAAATCGCGCAGAAATAGCGCTAAAACAGAGGTAGCGCTGAAATACGGCAGTAATGGCACTGCTGCGACTGTTGAATAGCGCTAAACCTGCAAAATGTCGAATACTAACACAACAACTCACAAGCAAAGATTAGATTGGACCTTGTGGGTCCCACCGGGCGTGCCAATGTAGATTAGAGAAATGCAATAAGGTAAAAAGCAAAACCAAATGTAAACAAGAACACAAGATTATACCTCATGCAAAACCTAATCCCATCATGGGAAAGAGGAGCCCTTGCACCCAAGAGAAGCTCCCAAGACCAAGATTGTCCCTAGACTATTGATTCAAATGTGAAATGCCTTCTCAAATGTGCAACTCACTATAAGCTCAAATGTGATTTTGGCATGGTAACTTTGCATGAAAATAGATGATGAAAATGACTTGTGGGAGGTTGTATTTATAGACCTTTTTGAGAGGATTTTGATCCAAGGGTGGAGATTGATTGGAGAGATCAATGGTGGAGGATGAAAGTGATGTGGAGGGTCTAGATTTGATCTTGGAAGATGGAGGGCTAGGAATAAAAGTAAATCTTTTATTCATTTTTGCGAAAGGGGTGAATAAATGAGGTTTGGTGAGATGGATTATTTGTGAATTAAAAATTCACAAAGGGAGGGGTAAAATGAATTAAAAATTCATTTGGGGAAGAGTGGATATGACATGTGTAAGGGATGTGTAAGAGGAGTAAATGTGATGTGTGGAGAGAAGTGCTAATGAGGATTTGACTTTCTTAATTAGGGTGATTAACCTAATTAATGTGGCTGGAATAAATTAATGGAAGGATTAGAGGGGGGATAAGATTAATTGATTAGTGATTTAATTAATTAATCCTAAGGCTAGGAGGGGATAGGCTAGAGTAGGCAATTAAATAATAGCTATTTAATTGTCTAGGGTAGGGATAGGCTAATTAGTAGGCTAGATTAATTAGTTAAGATGGTTTTAACTAATTAATTGGATTTAGGGAAAATGGGGATTTGATTTAATAAATTTTGCATATTTATTAAATCATTTGGCTAAGGTTTGGACTATTGAATTAATAAAATTAATTCAATTTTGGGATAAAATGGTGTGGATTTAGAAAATGAACGGGGTGATTAATTAAATAAAAATTTAATTAATTAGTTGGAAAGGGAATTGGTAAGTTTAGGGGTGTCGGGAATCAGTTTGGTGGTTGAGACATTTTTAGGTGTCTACACTACCTATTTGATGGTCTACATGTATGTGTTCTTACATGTTATATGCTATGAATGCAATTTGATTTTATGATGTGTTTGTATATGTTATGCATACTAGATGGATGTTTAGAATGCTTTTGAGTCATGCCAATGCTAATGTGTATGGATATGGTTATGCAGTTCGATATGTATGTGACCTATGTTTTTGATTTTCTTTTGATATGATGTATGGATGCTCAATGTATATGGATGATCTAAAATGTATGGAAATTGATCTCATGGATTTATTATGTATGCAAATGATGTAATCATGTGAATGACTATCTCATGTGATGTGATATGCAACTGATATGCTATGTGTTTGATATGTCCAGATGTACTCAATCAACACAGAGATGATATAGACGAGTGGAATAGAAGAAGACATGGAGAAATACTGACTTTCATTTAGATATACTGCAGGGTTTGCGTTATTGTGTGTATGATATGGAGTTGCTGGATATGAGATGGATGTGGCTATGGATTTGTCATCTTTGCAAGTCTTTTTTGCTTTCATCATCAGGCACTTTTTGGTATTTTTCATTTTTTGAGATGTGGTAAGAGAATACAAGCATCTAGGTATAGTTAGACTGAGATGACCTGAGTATTGCTTACCTGGATTTTGTTATAGCAAGTTGATACAAGCATCTAGCCAAAGTTGAATCTAGATGACCTGAGTACGTCTTGCATTTAAGCAGACAAGGATTGCCCCTTTTCATGTTTAGACCTCGGAGTCCTCGATGATCTTTTGCCGATCATGTCATTAGACAAAAGTCATCACATTACTAAAGTTTGATCCACAAGTAGTAGACAAAGAAAAATTATGTCCGCATCATAGCATCTCTAGCTGTTGGCATCCTTGAGTAGCATAGGAAGACATAATTGACGAAAACTCAAGACCTTGTAAGTTAACCTGTTGACAAAACATTCTTGCATTAGATGTGTCTTTTTGCCATAATTGAGATAGAATTGTTTTGAGTGTTTTGATATGGTGCTCTGCTTTGTTGTTGTTTTGGATAGGTTGATGTTATGCATCGAGAACTTTGTTCTAGGTGTCTAGTGAAAGTATCGCAATCCTTTATTGGTATCTCCTTTCAGAATGATGGCATGCAAGAACCCAAATCCGCAACTAGGTCAAGGAGTTGCCCCCAATTTAGACCAGGATTCACTTATTATGGGTGAGATGACAATAGATGTGGAGAGACAGACCCTAGGGTACTGACCTAGTGCCTCACGAGCTCATTGCTAAATGGCCTTGCCTATGTGACGACGTAGAGGCAACGTAGTTCGGGGTGAACCCTGATGGACCTAAGACCTAGGTGATGGTGGATCTACAGAAGTGGTATAGACTTGGATAGAAAGACCAGATATGGGATGAATAGGGAAAGTGGAGCCTTGGGGGCACATTGATAATGGCCTTGCCTACGTGACAACGCAGAGGCAGCGTAGTTCGGGTCTTGGACCATGGATGGACTAGAGGATAGACGACAAGATATGAGATGGACAGGGAAGCAGAGTGGACTCAGACAGATAGAAGGACTAGACATGGGATGAATAGGGAAAGTGGAGCCTCGGGGGCACATTGATAATGGCCTTGCCTACATGACAATGCAAAGGCAGCGTAGTTCAACATGACTCAAAGGATTGGTTCGGTGTGATGGAGACAAGAGTCAATAAAGTCGGCATAGATGGAGGGAGTGGTTTGTCACAGATAGCACCTGTTTACCAGGTTTTCACCACTTACTTTTATTTGCATGCATAGCCAACAGTACACATGATGCCTATTTGCCAGGTTTTCATCATGGTACCTATCCTTTTGTCATTTTTCTATTTTTTTGATTTTTTTTTGGTTCTATTTTTTATCACTTTTTCAATTTTTTTTTTATTTTTTTAGGACTCCCTTACATCGGGGTTTTCAGGTATAGAACTTGCCAAGATGCATGCTGTTGATAGGATCATCAAATAGATCACCTTCAGATGTGGCCAATTGATATGCCCCTGATCCATAAGCTGTGATGACAACATAAGGACCTAACCAGTTAGGTTCAAACTTTCCTTTCTTTTCTCTATCTGGCTGATTTATGGGGTTCTCTCTAAGGACGAGATCACCAACTTGGAAGACTCGGGGCTTTACCTTATGATTGTAGCTTCTGGACATTCTTTGTTGATATGCTTTCAGGTGATTAAAGGCCTATTGCCTTCTTTCTTTCAGCAGTTCTAACTGTTGCAGTCTAGAGACTCTGTATTCTTCATCTGATATGAGACCTTTCAATGACACCCTAAGAGATGGTAGTTCGACCTCAATAGGGAGGATAGCTTCTGAGCCATAGACAAGGACGTATGGTGTAGCACCTATGGGAGTGCGTATACTGGTTCTGTAGGTCTACAGAGCGGGATTGAGTTGGATATGCCAATCACGGCCAGCATCGTTGATAGTCTTCTTGAGGATTTTCAAGATGGTCTTGTTGGATGCTTCAACTTGACCATTGCCTTGGGTGTAGTACGGGGTGGAAAAGCGGTGTTGGATCTTGAATCGTTCACAGAGTTCTTGGACATCCTAGTTTTTGAATGGTCTTTCGTTATCCATGATAATGGATGAAGGAATTTCGTATCTGTAGATGAGGTAATTTAGGATGAATGAAGAAATTTGCTTACCTATGATAGTGGTGAGGGGAACAGCTTCAATCCACTTTGTAAAATACTCCGTGGTAGTTATGATGAATTTATGGCCGTTGGATGAGGGCAGATGGATCTTTCCCACAAGGTCAAGTCCCCATTGGCAAAAGGGCCAAGGTGTCGTTAAAGGTCTCAATTCTTGATCTGGTGCATGTATTAAGTTCCCATGTATATGGCACTGCCTGCACTTTTTGACAAACTGATATGAATCTTGTTCCATTGTTGGCCAATAGTACCCCATGCGCATGAGTTTCTTGGCTAGGGTAGAGCCACTAGAGTGAGCCCCACATATTCCATCGTGTATTTCACTTAGAGCAGTTTGATATTCCTCTCTATCTAGACACCTAAGGAGAGTACCATCGAGACCTCGGCAATACAGGGTGTTAGCGACAATGGCATACCGGGATGCCTGCTAGATGAAGGTTCTTTTCTGGTTATGGGAGAGGTTAGGTGGGAGTGTATTCTCTTTTAGGTAGGCAAATATTTTACCATATAGAGGAGAATCAGTTCCTACGATGTGGCATATGATATGGGAATCTGGAGTGTCATAAGCAGGATAGGAGACTGGCTCTACTAAGAACTCATATCGTGTTTGATTGCCTAGAATGTCGAGAAGAGATACGATTGTAGCCATGGCGTCTGCAACTTTATTCTCGATCCTTGGTATCTATTCAAATGATATCTTGATGAAATACTCCTTGAAGTCATCTACCATGCATTTATAAGGAATCAGTTTCTCATCCTTCGTTTGGTAGTCATCATTTACTTGGTTGATGACCAGTTGTGAGTCACCATAGACTTGAAGTTCCTTGATGTTCCACTCAACTGCTAGCTTGATACCGATTACTAGAGCCTCATATTCTGCTACATTGTTAGTGCAAGGGAACATTAATCTGTATGACTTTGGAATAGTGTCGCCATTAGGTGTGATCAACAAGATTCCCACCCCCAATCCATGCTGAGTGTAGGAGCCATCAAAGTACATTTTCCAGTTTGCTGTGTTGACGTGGAAGATAGACTCATCTGGAAATTCAAAGCTCAGGGGGTTGTCATCAGTTAAAGGTGCCTCTGCTAGTTGATCTGCAAGCACTTGTCCTTTTATCGCTTTTCTATCCACATATTCTATGTCAAACTCACTGAGAAGCATGACCCATTTTGATAATCTACCTGTTAAGGCGACCTTGTTGAGTAAGTATTTCAGTGGGTCAATCTTTGCCACCAGTTTAACAGAGTGTGATAGCATGTAATGCCTCCATTTTTACGAGGCAAATACAACAGCTAGACATGCTCTTTCTATTGGTGTGTATTGTAACTCACATCCGATGAGTGTTTGACTAATGTAGTAGATAGCCTTTTCTTTTCCATCATAGTTCTGTTGAGCAAGGAGAGATCCCAGAGCCGTTGGTGTAGCTGAGATATATAGCAATAGAGGCCTGCCCTTAATTGGTGGCATTAATACTGGTGGCTTCATTAGGTATTCCTTTAGCTATTGAAAGCCTACTCGCATGACTCATTCCATTTGAAGGATACATTTTTGTGTAGCAGATGAGAGAATGGGTGGCACTTATCTGCCAGTTGGGAAATGAACCGTCTAATAGACTGTAGTTTTCCCTGCAGGGATCTCAATTGAGTCAAATTTTTAGGAGGTGGCATCTCCATTATGGCCTTCACCTTAGCGGGATCAACTTCGATACCATTTGCAGATACTATGTAGCCCAGTAGTTTTCCTGATGTAACCCCGAACACACACTTTTTTGGATTAAGTCACACATTGAATTGTTCCAGTCTGTTAAAGATCTTGTCTAGTACTGCTAGATGCCCTTCTCTTGTGAGAGACTTTGCTAGAATGTCATCGACATAGTCTTCCATTATAGTATGCATCATATCGTGGAAGATCGTTGTCATGGCTCTCTGATATGTTGCCCCAGCATTTTTCAAACCGAATGGCATGATGCACCAACAGTAGGTTCCCCAAGGACATGTAAATGCAGTTTTGTGCTAGTCTTCTAGTGCAATCTTTATCTGGTTATATCCTGAGAAACCATCCATGAGTGACAGTATGGTATGACCTGCCATGAGATCTACAATCATGTCGATGTTGGGCAAGGGGAAGTCATCCTTGGGACAAGCTTTGTTTAGGTCCCTAAAGTCACTACATATTCTAACCCTGCCATCTAGTTTAGCCACCGGTACGATATTTGAAACCCATTCAGGATAATCTATGGGCTTGATAAATCTGACATCTAGCAGTTTCTTCAATTCTTCCTTCACAATGAGAGCCACCTGCGGATGCATCTTTCTGAGCTTTTGTTTAAAAGGCTTAGCTCCTGGAGCTAAATATAAGTGATGCATGATGAGATTTGGGTCAAGCCCTGGCATGTCGGCGTATGTCCATGCAAATTTGATCTATTTTCTTTTGAAGAAATCTAAAAATATTGGTTTTTCATGTTTTGTTAGAGCCTTTGCCATGTGGACCATTCTGGGATTATCACTTGTGTTGACATTAATTGCTTCCATCGGTTCTATCAAGATCGACGATCTTTCCTGATGTGTAAGATTGGGGAGAGGGTCAAGCCTTCCATCCTTTGGCGCCTCAGAGAGGTTTTCACCATTGGATACGTCTTTATTTTTACTATTTTGAGGATCTAACACTACTGCGGAGTAGTTTTCACCGTTAGATCATTCTTTTATTTTGATGTTTTTATGACTGAAAGGCTTGGTGCTCTCCCCAAAATAGGATTGCATGTTGAGTTCTATAGCATAGCTAGCTCTGTGGTCGCCTACAGGTATGTGATCTCTAAGCTCAACGTAATCGATGATCGCATCATCATTTTCGAAGGTGTCTAGTTCAGGGGTGGTACCTTCGAGGTCCCAGTCAATAAGTTCAGGGTGCACTAATGGTAAGAGACCATTAGGTTGGTCTGGTTCAATGGCGTTGATGGTTAGGATAGAGTTATTGAAGGAGGGGTCAAAGTCAGTGATGGTACTCTCTATTAGTGGGTCAATTAAGGGGGGAAACATTCCTTCCTCACAATTTTCACTATTGTTGCTATGCGGTTCAGACTCTAATGGCCTAGCCCTTGGACCTTGTCTCTCGTTGGCATGGGTCGGGTCGTACTCGTGGACAATGTCTTAGGCTATTAAGGTGTGAGGTTGGATGGGTTCAGTGATGCCATCCTTTCTTGATCCAAGTGGATTGTGTCCTTCATATCCCATTCTCTGTAGTATTTGGTAGCCTTGCCCATACTGTTCTGTTGGTATAGTGGGATGGTCATGTTGCATTGAGGAGCTAGCTTCATCTTTGTATAGCCACTGTAGGACATCTTTTTCATCACTTTCATCTTCTAGACTTCCCCATTTCACAAATTGTCCTTTGGTTGGCTTCTCTACTGTGGGTGTTTTTAAGATAGGTCTCCCATAGGATCGAGGAGATAGGGGCAGTTGTGCCAAGCAGAGGGACTGAGACATCGTGTACTCACCCATGCCTTTATCTTTGAGTTGGAGTTTAGGTTGGGTTGCCCTTGAAGAAGAAGCAAGTGTAGCTGGGTCAACACGAGATGACAAGGATGCAGAAGCACGGTTGTTAGGGATTATGACTTCTAGTTTGGGCTGAATGGAGTTGTAGTATTGATAGGGGTTAGGGTCACCTGGGATGGTGATCTCTTGACCTTCATGTGAGAATTTGATACATTGATGATATGTGGAAGGCACTGCTTTCAAAGCATGTATCCATGGCCATCCTAGAAGAATGTTGTATGCTAATTCCATGTCAAGGACTTGACAAGCCACATCTTTCACTACGGGGCCCACTCTGATTAGTAGGGTAACAATTCCTTTAGATGTCCTCTCTTCCTCATCATAGGCTTTTATGGTGATTTTTCTTTTTGGATCTATAGCCTTCTCTGAAAACCCCAATGTAAGGATTAGCTTCAATGTGCAGATATTCAAACCAGCCCCTCCATCGATTAGGACTCTTTTGATCTTGTGCTTGTGTATGAAAGCTTCAATGTGAAGGGAGGCATTATGGGGTTGGTTGATAGACATATCATCCTTCTCAGTGAATGATAGGGAGTACAGTGAGGTGATGTGACCGACCATAGTTTGGAATTGCTCCTCAGCTAGGTTTGTGGGAACAGAGGCTTCTGCTAAGGCTTTGTTAAGTATGGACCTATGAGAAGGAGACAAATGCAGAGGTTCTAACATGGAGATGTGTGCAGGTGTTTTGTGGAGTTGATCCATGATACTGTATTGAATAGACAGAGGAGCGGAAGCTCCTCTAAGGGTGACTCTGTTACTACGGGTAGTAACATTGCAGTCTGGATCCTTGTTGATAGTGATCACATTAATGTGTGAGTCACTTTCATAGATATGGTTAACAACATAGTCATATCTGATATTCGTGTAATTTGCGTTGTTAGAGCCACAGTTATTTCTGTTTGAAGGACATCCTTGCTCGTAGTTAGGAAGAGGATCCTTGAATGCCTGATGATCACTGTTTGAGGTGTGTCCTTTAATATATATCTTATTTTGATCTATCAAGTCTTGGATTGTATGCTTGAGTGCAATACAATCATTTGTCTTGTGCCCCCTGTTTCGATGGTATTCACAGAAATCATTATCATTCCACCAGTGGGGTTTGACCTTTGGCTCGTACTCCCGTGCTGAGGGAAGTGTTATGAGATTGTTGGAGATCACCTTTTGTAGAGCCATTTCTAGTGATTCATCCAAAGGTGTGAATGTTCTTTTGGCCCAAAAGTTGGTGAACCTAGATTGAGTATTTGTTGGTTTGTTTTGTGTGGGGTTGTTTTGGGGTGTTGATAGATTGAAAATTGGTTGCTTAGGTGCCATATTTTTGGCATCGACTACCCCGTTGTTCATAACATTCTTGTTTTTTGTTGAGAATCTAGGTTTGTCATTGTTGATGTTGGTATTGGGAGAGTCTTTATAGAGCTTGATTTGACCCTTTTACGATTGGGGCTTTTTCTATGATGAGACCCATCTCAATGACCTTGATAAAAGATGTAGGACATTGGATTTGGATTTGGTAACTTAAGTCCATTTGCAGATTGTGTACAAACATTTCTAGCATCTATTTCTTTGGTATTTGGTGTGGGCACTTGCTTGCCAGTTGTCTCCATCTCTGTAAGAAGGCAATGAAAGATTCTCCTCCTTTTTGTTTGGTGTTACAGAGATCCAATATTGAGATGTCATGCTCAATATTGTATGAGAAGTGGGTGACAAATTGGTTGACAAGTTCATTGAATGTTTTAATACCAGGTGGCAGTCTAGAGAACCAATCCATGGCTTGTCTTTCCAAGCTCCAAGGAAATAGTCGCATAAGGTAAGTGTCGTTATGTGCGACCTCTAGACAAGCAGTATTGAACTCTCTGATATGATCTCTTGGATCGCCCTTCCCTTGATACTTATCAAATTTAGGCACCTCAAATCTTGAGGGGAAGGGAATCATGATTAAGGACTTGTCAAAAGGATATGGTGAAATATCCTCTAGGGTGTAGTTTTTAGTCGATGTTCCTGTTTTCATGTCTAAAACTTGTTGGAGAGCTTCGACTTTTTGGTTCACTAGGCTTAGGGCATCCAAGGAGTCAATTGTTGTTTTGCTCTTATCTACGGGTATTTCACCTTGTCTAGTTCCTTCAGGGATTCTCTCTTCATCAGTTTCTTTGAGAGCTTCCATGTCATAATCCTTAGGGAGTTTGGCTCCTAGACTTGCTAGATGTAAAAAGAATTTTGATGGGTCTTGGGCAAGCACCCCTTCAAGTAGGCGTAGAAATTTTGGGACATGCTGCGTGTGGAGGATCTCATCCATGGAAGGTTCTTCATCATTTTCATGACCGTCAAAAATACTTTTCTCTGCCATTTCTAACTGTTTTTGTTTTTGTAATCTTGTCAAGACCATGCAAGGTAGTAAATCGATGGGATGAGGTGAGATTGGAAGATTTTAAGCAAGGTGCTAGGATGAAACAAGGTTTTAGCAAGGTTCCTCTTAGATCTAGATGGTGTCAAACAAGGTGGGTATACAAAAGTGATAGTCAAAAGCTAGGATGTTAGGAATCCATTTACTTGACGTTGACTAGCCTTTGCACAATCCACTAGTGGAGTTCCGATAGAGAAGGATAAGTAATCCTTGATACTTGGGGGCTCACTAGGTCTTGTTTAAGATTTGATTTTGATCTAGAGAAATTTGACTATAGCCTTGTTGGAAACTTTGGAAAAAGATTTTGGCGAGATTTTGGAAAAACAAGCAGCTATGGTGCGGATAAGAAAGAGAAATGGTTGATTTTTGCAAGGTCCTTAACCAGGTTTTGAAAACTAGAACAGGTTTGAACTAGTTTTTTTGAAAAATATTGACAAATTTTTTTCTCTTTGGAAGGTATAGTTTTTTGCTTTTAGGTTTAAATGTGTAACAATAGAAGATATATGCGCAACAAGTCAATGCACATGCGCAATACTGGTAAAGTTTCAAATGCACCAAACTAGGGTTTAGATGCGCAATATTAGCAGATACGCAAAAGGTTGATTCAAATGTGCAAAAAGTCGGTATAGATGCGTAATTCTAGCTATTTTGCTTGTTTTCTCTAAATTTTAGAAATTTTGGATCATTTTCTAGATTTTTGTTGTTTTTGGTTTGAAAGATTTGGTGTTTCTGTTGAGGTTGATGTTCAATTATGGCAAAAATATAGCAAACACAGAAGTTTTCCATGATTTTTATCTTTTTATATTTTTTTGTGTTTTTTTTGGACTATTTTTAACTCAAAGACAAGCACAACCTATGCTAGATAGGACAGTATTCATTGAATCCTCTAGCTGTGCCACTCAAAGCGTGTAGCTCCAAGATCTGGTAGCACCAGCTCCCCTCCACAGAACTCACTTCTCATGCATACCAGATCTGGGTTTGCTTAGGCTTGTACCCACACTGAACCTTAGGATTGTCCCTGCTACCTCTACTAAGAGTCACTTGAATCGAGGCCGCTTCAAGGGCTCCACCCTTTGCATCAACAAATAGGGGTTTTTGGCTTGCTACATAATTGGTTCTTAGTTAGGGCAACCGTTCAAGTGGTTACACATGCGACGGCACTACTCTCTGTTATGGAGTCTCCCAGCCTCACAAGGTTGCACCTATGAGGGTTTATGGGGAGGTTGATCATCGGTGTAACACAACAGCACTTGTTTCTTGAGGTTTTCACCCCAAGCACAATTTATTTTAAGTGGCTTGGTAGGGCTTGGCTTTAGCCTGTTACCACTTAGGGTCATTCCCACTTGGACAAGCATGCATCCAAGGGTAGGCCCCCCTAAAGTTTTGACAAATAGAATGACAAGACTGGCACTTTGATCACCCAGTTAAGGGGAGAGCATAAGCCTATTGTCATTCGCAAGCACAGAAAACACTTGTTAATCCAACCTAGTTAAAAGTAGAAAAATTGAATGAGTTAAGCTACTTGTGCACTCACACGATTGTTAACTTGGAAGTGTTTAGATCATAGCATTGTTCATTCCCCATTTGTTAACTTTGAAAGTGATTAAGACATAGCATTGTTCATTCTCCATTTGTAAAGATAGCAATGGCCTACTTTAGGAAAATAGATTCGACAATGCATAGATAACCATTGGGTTCAATTACTTCCTTCCTAGTTTAGAAAACTATGTGAAGTATTGTATGAGATGCACTTGTTACTTTCACCCCTAGTTAGTCTAAATGGGCTAGACAAATCATCTAAATGACCTAATCCAGCCACTACCCCTGCAAAACAGATGTTAGCTCAATATACAAAATCCACAAAAACTGTACAACAAAAGTAGAGTACAGATGCGCAACACTGTAGCCTAAATGCATAGAAACAGGGAGTGTATGTGACTTTTAAACAAATGCGCAAAGATAGAGAGCAAATGTACAATAATCAGAGATATAGGCGCAATAACAACATATGCACAGTTTGACAGAATAGATGCACAAAACCAAGGGGTAAATGTGCAACTCAGATGAATGCGCAATTACACAGAGTATATGCACAAACTGCACTCAGGTGCCACAATCAAATCAGATGTGCAACTTAGGAGACTGAATGTGCAACTACAAAGGTCAAATGTGCAATATAGTCATATGCGCAACTATGGAGGTCAAATGCGCAACTGTGGAGGTTAAATGCGCAACACTGTCGTATGCACAACTGCGGTGGTCAAATGTGCAATTGTGGGAATTGAATGTGCAAGACTGCTGCCAAAGACCTATTTTTCACTTGTTCTTCACCTGCACGGACCTGCAACTAAAAAACGCTCTTTTTTTTTTTAGTAAAAGGGGCAAGGACCCCACGGTGGGCGCCAAAATGTGAGGGGGAGATTGAGGTTAGTTCAAATTAATGAAAACATGCAAAACCCAAACACCAATGGAAGTTGAAGGCAAAGAAGATTAAAAACCAACACAAGTGAATATACTTACAATCTCTTTTACCTATCGTATTCCATTGTTTGCCTATCTTTCTTTGATCTTGATTGTGAAGCCCTCAGAAGCTTTCCTTGTTTGCTTGCTTGTTTGAAGATGACAAAGGAAGAATGGCTCTTGATATGTGTTGTGTTGAATGTGAGCTTCAACACATGATAATGGAGGACACTTGAAATAGAATGAATGAGAGAAGAAGAGAAATTTGGGTATAGTTATCTTGCCAAATGAAGTGCCTCTCTAATGGCTTAGAAGAGGGTTCTATTTATAGATTTTCTAAAAATAGAATGGAGGGTGAGGATCAAAAGATGAGATCAATGGCTCTCATTTTTTGTGAATCTTTAATTCATAATGGATGAATTAAAAATTCTTTATTTGAGAATAGTGGATTATGACAATTGAATTAAATATTCAATTGTTGAAGGCTAGTGGGGAACATTGAATTAAATATTCAATGGGTGAAGGCTAGTGGGGAACATTGAATAAAATATTCAATGGGTGAAGGCTAGTGGGGAACATTTGAATAAAATATTCAATGGGTGAAGGCTAGTGGGGAACATTGAATAAAATATTCAATTGGTGAAGGCTAGTGGGGAACATTGAATTAAATATTCAATTTGTGAAGGATAATTGATTTAAAGATTTATTTTGGAAAATGGAGGATATTAGCTAATTAAATATTAAGAATATTTAATTACATGTACAACATGGTGAGGTGGAAGAGATGAGGTGGATTGATGAGGTGGATTTTAGGACTTGAGACATTAGAAGAATTGAGGGAATTTAATTAAATAAAATGACTTTATTTAATTATGGGATAATGAGACAATCAAATAAATTTTGAATATTTATTTAATTGACAGAAGAAAATAAAAATTAAGATAAATATTAAAATATTTACTTAATTCGACCCGAGCCAATTTTAGGTGTATACACCTGCAATTCCATCTTTTCACACAACACCTACAATAAAAGTATAAATAAAAGGACTCTTGGAATTCCTCTCCTTTTTAGATTCATCTTCTTCAATTCTCATCTTCTCTGTATAGGACATTTCTTGTATGAGAAAAATAAAATCTTTCTCATAATTTGATCTTCTTCAATTGACTTCATTTTTCTTTTCTCTGCAAATATAAAAGTTAGAAAACATAGACATTTATCTTTTGCAAAAATCCTTAATCAATCTACCCCAATTAAATCTCTTTGCATGAAGTCCTTTCACCTACAAAGAAAAATGACCTATTGCTTCTCTTCAATCAAATCATCTGACATTTCTTTTTCCAAAATCTCATAAGAAAAAATGTCTTCAAAAACCATTTTTGTTCTCCAAAAAAAAATCATTTAACATCTAAAAAAAATCTCTCTCCTTAAAAGAAATAACTCAATAAAATCTTCAATGACCCTTCATATTTCCTACAAGAAAAAAAATTCAATAATATATTATTGAACTCTCTCTATAAAAAATCTCTTTATAATCCTTCACAAATTCATTCTCTGCAAATTACTTCAAAAATAATCTGCCCAAATTTTTTTTTCTCCTTTCAGATTCACTTCTCAAAAAGATATTATCTTTATTAAGATAAAAAAGGGAAACCTTAAGATTCTTTCAAAAAAGAATTAAATCTTTACTAAATAAAATGACTTCTTAGAAATAAAATTCCTCCTATATTATCTCAACTGCCACAGGAAAGAAATTGGAAAGAAATCTTAAAAGATTCCTTTAAAGCCTCCACAAAATCTGCTAATAATAGTTTTATCTATAGATGATGGTTAACTACACTTCAAAATACATTCATAGGAGAGTGAGGTCAAATTTTAAATGATAGTCATTGATCTTGATGTTCGTGCCCTTCATATATTCAAAAGGAACCATTGATAATGCTTTTCACGCCCTACACTCATTGTAATGACCGCTGCTAGAGGTGAAGATAGTTAATGGGGCTGATGGAAAGATGTTTGAGAAACCCTCTAGCAGGTAATTATTAATGAAATGACCTGTGAACATAGGTCAACTACAAAATAAAACAAAAAGAGCACAATGGAGATGACAGGGAAAAAAAGGCTTAATATGATAAGCTTTAATAACTACAATTTAGGAATTTTGACCCCTTAGTTTCTTTTTAACACAAACCCTAAAAGGATAGATGTAAAGTTATGTATCTTAGACTCAAAAAGAGAAGACTCTGCATAGTCCAATGCACCAATTCTGCCATATGCATTGAGATCACAACACCTCTTGTTATTGATTATTACTAATAGATTCTTGGAGACTTGAACATTACCATCTGAGATTTTCTTTCACATCACAAGTATGATGCATGATGCAATCTATCAACATAATATTGATACCAAACACCTTGTACCTTATCATGAAGAATGATGAAGTCAATAAAATAACAAAGAAGATGATCAAAGCTTTGTGTTCAACCTCCTAGTCTTGTATCATAAGACATTGACATGATCTGATTCCTTGATGTCTTGTATTGATGCAATCCCATAATGAAGTTTTCTGCCATGAACATCATGTCATATTGCATGGGAACTCCTGAGCATTTCTTAGAGCACTTCTTAAAGCATTAACTCAAACAACATTATCATAAACAAAGTATGATAACATCCTGAAGAAGACTTCACACTGACTATCATGAATCATCCAAATTGAACCAAGATGAAGACTATCCATGAATCCAAGATGAAGACTTTGAATCCAACTCCTTATAAACTCTATGAACTTCTCAATCATTGTACCATACAGAGACAAATCATCCTGATCCAATGTTAGTTACTTGAAGCACATGACTATCATCAACATTCAGGGCCTCTTCCTTAACATCTTGAAACATGATGACAAGAACATCCTGCATTTCACATTTACAAATCAAACCTAAGAACACAACATCTTTTAGCATCAATGACAATCAATCTCCATTAGTTTCCCCAAGCCTTATTATCTCCATTATGTCCTCTATTTTGTGTTCCCTGTCCCTAGTTATGATTCTAACTTTGGTTATGACCTTGATTTTGACTATTATTTTGATTTTGATTTGAATTTTAACCCTGACAATAATTCTAATTTTGGTTATAATTTTGATTCTGATTATGACCTTGACTCTGAGGGTTTCTACCATAGAAGTTATCATTTCTCAGCTGAATCATCTTAGTGGTTAATCTCCTTAAATGTGTAATAATTTCTTTCATCTCATCCCTATCATCTTGTGTTTTGGCCATATATGTATCTTGAGGATGTTGAAAAAATGACTGATTGTTAGTTTAATTACTAGGAGCACTATTACCTGTGTAAGGAACAATGGCTTGAGTTGGGACGAGGTTATATACCAGTGCGTAAGTTGGCACTAGATTCAATAATGGAGTATGATGCATTGGAACACCATTCTATGGATATGTTTGGCTTGAAACTCCAGGATTTCCTACACTCAGAAAAGGACTGTATGTTGTTTGTCTCATTTCTTGATTGACCTTGATTGCCTCCTTCTAAGATTTTGACATACTATCTATATTAGCCTGTCTCTTAACAAACATTGTGGTTAAAGGATCTAAGGCAGCGTAATATATTGCTAGGATTACCTCGGCAGTTATAGTGTATAGGTTAACTAATTTAGAATATGCCTTCTAGAACCTATCATTAAAGTTGTCATTGAGTTCCCCTTCACCTCTTTTGATTTCTGCTATTTTATGATATAGAGATGACGATTCTATTGGCCTTCAAAACCTAGACAAAAAAGCTTCCTCCATCAGTTCTCAGGTAGTGATATAACCATTTGGTAAGTTAACATACCAGTTAGAAGAATGTTCATTGAAAGTGAATGGGAACAACCTACACACTACATCCTAATTCTCTAACCTTGCCCAGAAGGAAGCTTCTTTGAAGATTATGATATGATCTTCAGGATCCTAATGTAGTTGATACCTAGGGTAGATTTTCCCAAGATTTTTAGGCATCTCATGATAATCCATGAAGAGTATGGGAGAATTGACATTAAAGTATGCCATGACTGGACCTCTAGGTGGACTAGGACTTCTAAGAGGGCTAGGACCTCTTGAAACAGTAGGACTTATAGGAGAAATAGGACCTCTCAAGGGACCTGAACCAAGATTTAACAATCTGAATGCAGAACCACTAGGACTCACTATATTAGGTATACTCAATGCTGATCCCAGGGGAGTCCTCGATGAACTTCCTACCTGTAATACTCTATGATTCTAAATCAAAGGACTCTTATTTTGCCATCTGTCATGTAGTTGTGTGAAGATATTGCCTGAATTGGACCTAGACCTGGTCACTCAACTAATATTATGAGCTAGCTTTGCACAAATCTTACCTCAATTCCAAATAGGCCCCCCTTCTAGCACCAAAAACTATTGATGTATGTAAAGTACATAAGCAACATGAGATAAATTCACAATGAACTCAGTCTCTCTTGAAAAGTATGGAGAATTATACAAAGATAATTCTCAACTCCAAGGCTCTGGTAGTCAGTTCTTGACTGTGTTGGACAGTTTAGTGGTTTGTTGTGAGCTATAATGTTCAAGGGGCCTTATGCAAACTAAAGTAATTTGTGACTCACTAGACTTGCTCAATTGATCTAAATAACAACAAATTACACAAGAGTTAGTGATCTTCTACATGTATTTACCATTTTACTACAAAGATTTGTAGGAATTCAGATGAAACAACTTTGTATCTCATATTTATATAAAAATTGTAAAAGATCTTTACAATTCCTTTTTCTTTATCCAAATATATGACAATTTCCTTCAGATTGCTATGTGCATGCTAATTATTTATGATTTTGGGAAAAGTTACAAGAGATAGGGTTAGAAAACTTAATTCAGTAGGAAATAATTTTTTGCTACTCATGTATACAAGATTAATTAATTGTAATTCTTCAAAGGAGTAAATTCCATGTATGCTTATCCTAAGTAGTATCACAAATTAACATACAGAAATGGATCACCAAAGAAAATACACTAAAGAATACCTAAATCTAATGCACTCGAGAATAGATGCAACAAATAGATGTTTGCATTCATTAACATATGAAAAGTCTTTCAAATTTACAATGTATTTTGACTTCAAATTCTTTGAAAAACATTAGCAATTAATCAAAACTCACAGACACTTTATAGATACAGGGAGAAACTGGACATTCCACATTATCTCCGCTGTAGACACAGGCACATTCCACTTCACATAAAATTCTACTCAAAGTCTATTACTTCTCTTGCCTAAATGTAACATATGTCTTTCTCAAACTCTGTGTACTTCAAACTACAATAGCAGGGTTCTTTATATAAATTTGAATTCCCCCTTGCTATGATTACAAAGAAACCCAATCAATGGTTCAAATTCAAACTCACAAGATCTACAGTGGAAAACATTTCCCAACTGTCCTCCAAAATATCTTCACAGCATATTCCTTTTAGCACAAAGGATGCCATTAGGATCTTTCAAAACATAGAATCTTCTTTGACTTTCTCTTTGTTGACTTTGGCCTCAACAAAATAACAAAATATACCATAGTATATGTGAAAAAAGATATAGAAGAACTAACCATTGCCACTGATACCTTTCTTTCTCATTCTTCTCCTAATTTCTTCAAGTAAATTCTATGTACTTGGTTATCAATGTTGCAACAGAATTATGATTATTCTTTTGACTCACAGTCCATATATACTTCTATAACTCCACTTTCTTCTTCAATATCCTAATTTTTTGTTCTATATCCTCTCTATTTTTTTGATACTTCTTTATCTTGGTGCTTAATTCCATGATGGAATCAATCATTTCAATGCTTCGATATGCAGTAGGATTCTCCAGGTAGGGTAGATAAATAGCTTTGAATTCTTTAACTGCCATAGCTACATCATAGAATGTTATCTCCTAGCATTCATACCCAATAAGCTTCTATATTATTTTCATGTGCTTCCTTATTATATCATCAACAATCTCCTCCAAATCCTAAATACTCTGAATGCACCTCTTTAGAATGTCTTCTTCAAATTGCAATTCCAATCTATGCCTTGGTATTTGATTTCCCAAATGAGGTGTTAGTATTCCCCTATTTATCAATTCTTAAGTTCTTCTACTCATGGCCTCAACCTACTTCAGCTCACAATTGTTTTCTTTCACTCTGGATTAGCAATGATGTATATTAATACTACAATTGTTTTTGTCTACTAGAGTGATGGCCCAACTGGTGATTGCATGTTCTACTATATCTTATCCCTTTTGAATGAATGTGTTGAACCACCCCTCAAAAATGCTCACCTCAATTTTCTTATTCTCCATCTCACTTACTTGATCCTTTGATAAAATAGCTAGCTCCATACATAACTCTAGCATACTGACGTTGGGGTCAAACATGCTTTGAATGAACTGCTACAATTGGACAATGTGTCCTTTCAAATAATCATGTTTATCTTTATCTTTTCTCATCATCTCAATAGTTACCTTATTTATATCTTCCCACTCTGTAATATGTAATTCTCTTGTCACATGCCCAAGATCTATGTTTAGCAATTGATAATCTTCAAGGCTCATTTCTCCTTTTGCCTTCTCTTTCTAAGGTATGGCTAACTCTAAAGTCCTGGATCTAGATGGTTTTGTCTTGATGGTAGACATTGTCCTTGCTTTTTTTCTTTCCTTTCGTGATATATTACCACCCCATAAAATCTTTATGTTAATGGGAACTAGATGTACTTCTACCTTTTCTCTTCTAACCTCTAAGCTGATCCATGCTAGTGCTTCCTTCCTCATTTCTGTCTTCTTTTCTTCATCTAGCACCTCTTCTCAAGGTTTCTCTTTCTCCATTGGTTGTTGTTGTTGTTGTTGTAGGTGTTGCTGTTGTGGTGCTGGATTTTGATCCAGAGGTGGATTCTCATGTGGTGGAGGTGGTTGCCCATGTACTGCTAAGGGTGATGCATTATTTTGATGTTGTGGTCCTTCTTCTTCCACCTCTGTATCCTCTTCTATATCTTCTTCTGTATTTCCTCCCTCTAAGTTCTCTTCTTGTTCACCTTGTTCAATATTAACATTAGGAACATTTGCAACATTAATATTAAAAATACCTACTGGCGTTGCTTCCCCTATCTGCACCTTAGTTTGAACTTGTACATTTTCTGTCATGTTTACCTTTTTTGATTGCGATGACTGATTTAAAGATACATTTGTTTCCTTTATATTTTTTCCTCCTTTTTCTGATTCTGCTACTTGTTGTGCAGCCACTTGCACCTCTTCTATGATTTTTGGTGATACCAATTGACCAAAAGGGTATATTGCTCCTAGATTTTCCTATATATCTTCACCCTTTTTCATTGGGCCTTGTGTTTTATCTATCTGAGCACTTTATTCTCCCATTATAGGGGAATTCTTTGATATTTCTTCTTCTGGTTCATCCTCTACCCCTATATCACCTCCAACTTGTGACT
Organism: Cunninghamia lanceolata; assembly: GCA_027924645.1. Taxonomy (NCBI): domain Eukaryota; kingdom Viridiplantae; phylum Streptophyta; class Pinopsida; order Cupressales; family Cupressaceae; genus Cunninghamia; species Cunninghamia lanceolata. Next base: position 1,392,730 of record BSBN01000754.1, read on the forward strand.
CCTCATCTTCACTATTCCCTTCATCAATATTCACAATGCCACTTACCTTCTTGACCTCTTGGCCCTTTGACTCCCATAGCATCTCTTCAGTCAACTCTTGTTTGACTTTTATGTGGCCTATTCTTCTTTCCTCGAGTGTAAAATCTGTAGATATAGGCCTTTGTCTTACTCTAACTTACGTAGGTTCAGTATATTCTAACATTTGTCTGATTTATGCATGCGGAGTATCTACAACCTCAACACATATTCGTGTTCTCCCTTCTGAAGATTCTATAATTATAGCCCTCATTACACCTTGTCCTATTGGCACCTTTGGTGTTTCAATTTGTCTTACATTATCTCCTTGACTTGATGAACCTGCCTCTAAAAATGTACCTAAAGCTACTACAACTGTAACACCCAGTGCATAAGAGTCCATTAGTGTTGCATTTTTATCCTTTTCAGTCACCTTGGCTTCTCCAACTTTCCTTTTCTTTTCATAAAAGCACTATAAGTTATCCTAGTTTTCTCTTTCTCTCTTCTTAACCCTTTTCAAGTATGTAGAACACCTTTAGCCTTAAGTTCTATTTTTTCTTTTAACCATGTTTTAGAGAAAAAAATGATTGGCTTTGATACATCATCTAAAGATGTTTCCCCTAGTTCTAACTAATATGTTTCATTAATAGGCAAAAGCCTCTTGATTTCATAACTATGATGTAGTACCTTACCATCATCAGTAACTTCTTGGGGTACACTAATTTCCCCCATTGTCTTCATTTGCTCTAAAGTTAATCTTTTGTGAGCCCTCTTCCTCACCTCTCTTTCATTTCCACAATCTGACCAGAAATCTTCAATATGAACTTGATGTTTGTATTTCTTGTCAATGTAATTCTTAATCCTATGAAAAGGATCAAAATGTCTAGCTAAATCAAACTCTTCGAACCCATAATATCATAGATCCTTTTCTGAGTGCTGAGCTATCTCTGCACTATAACAAGAATACCTACCAACCACCAAAGGGAACTTAATGTTTCCTCTGCCATACTTCCTCGTATACATTGCATACACATTCAGAATTTGTCTAGAGAATTCCAATACAATCAATTTGTCTGAAGGATATCTTAGTAATTTGAACAGTTTTCCCTCAAACCCTTCAGTTCTAATGTAAGTGAAGGTAGGGAACTATATATACCATGAGCTGAATAAGCCTATGGTACTTGTTTGCTTGTTCTGATAACCTCCTATCCTTATCCTCTATTAAAATTCTCATCAGGTAGGTATAAAACACATCATTCACTAATGATTATTTTCTCAATGCATTCTCTTCTTGCAAAATGGGATAATGATCATATACTAATTTCAGACATGGACCATTTGCCAAGGTACCTACTCTATCAATCTCCACTATTAGTGGCATTCAAACCGCACATGAATAAGTCACATACAAAGACATACAGAAGGGATTGAATTTATTACTCCATCCTATTACTTGTTTCCATATTGTAGTGCGGATAGCCTTGGCCCAATGAATTGTCCTAGGCTTCTCTCTCATATATTGAATAATGGTGAACATCCATGGTTCATGCCTTGTGGTATCTCTCAACCCAATGAACCTGCTCAATAATGTGATCATTATGTATACCTCCTCCTTGAAATCAATCCTATATAAGTTCTTTGGTACTCTTATTGTAGCCTTGGGTTTATTTTCTGTTGTGTACCAATTATAGAAAATTGTACTTTTGCATTCCTTCTTGTTGCTAGAAAAATTTGCAGCATACTGATCTATATCTATATCCATCATTTGTTCTTGGATTTTGAAGCAAAACATTCTGACTATCCCTTCTGTAGAAAAATATGCAATAATCTCCTCTTTATGCATTACTCTTTTGGTACTCAAATCATACTTGTATATACATTCCAGTACCAAATCTCTAGCCTCCATTGCCAACGGGAATCCAGCCGCCTTGTACAAACCCTTTTCCTTGATCTTGCTCATGTCTACGATGGAAACTAGTGCCATAATTTTCCGTAATATATCCTCTGCATCATACTGGCCAACATTTGTATCTATTACCACTCCACTTGTGCTAATCAAAGATGAATATCCCCTCACTGGTGGAAACTCCTCTCTAACCATTTCTTTCCTCGGTTTTCTTTCTCTTTTAACTTTCTCTTGTTCATCAGTTGTCGTAGTATCCACCCTCTTTTGTTTAGGTGCCATCCTGCCAAGAGAAATTATACATTTTACCCTCTTGCTTGTGTACAATTCTAGGGTTTTTACCACAATTTTTACTTTTAACATTTACCCTAGGGTTTTCTATCATTTTCCCTCTTCAACATTTTATAGATTCTAACCATATCCCATTCATTCCTGTAATTATCTATAGTAATTTGCTTTAACATGCACAATTCCCTTAATTGAAATTACTATAACTCACTCTAATTCCATTTGTATAAATTTCAGTGGCATTTGGAGTACTTACCTATATCCGTAACCGGTTTGTCCTTACCAAGTTTGACAAAAGGGTTTTACCGTTATGCCATTACCATTCTTCAAATTCCCATTCAATCCTATGAATCGCTTTCTCGTCTGCTCTGTGAAACTCTCTGCACTTTACCTTAAGCATACAATTATGAACACAAACATAATCCATTTTAACTTTATACATGTTCAAATTCTCCATTTTAATGATAGATGTACTTTGCATGTTACAATTAATGCATATTGCTTACTACATGTTTAACTTTCCCTTTTAAATATGCAGTTTGAACCTTGTATATGTTAATTCCTGCATTTTATTTTGCATATCAACTTTGTATATTTCTTCACATATCATAAGAATGCATACAATCTTGGATTTCAGTAGGTCTATGAAACAAATTGTATTTAATTCCTCATCTGGCCTTATATCTATGATTTTTTATTTCACGATGTACATGTAGTGCATATACTTTCGAACATCCAAGCGCGGACTTAACGTTTGAATCTACTGATTTTAACTTTACTTCAATTCTGGCTTTGTATTTCTATTTATGCATCATTCATTAGTATACAGTGAATTAAATATACAAAGGATGTGGACTTACCTCGTCATTAATCTCACTTTACTCTCTTTCACGTCTGCCTTTGTATGCATGTTGTAATGCATACCTCATACATCTTCGAACCTTAGCCACTATCCACATTGAATTATATTTGATTTGGAGTTTGGTATTGTATTTATCCTTTTTGTATTGACCTTTGCATATCTATTTTGTATATCACCAGGTATATCCACTTTTGTATCTTGTATTGTATGTCGAATGCATACAACTATGCACAATCCTTTTGTAAAGTGACTTCTCCTGCTTTCTTTGAATGTATGTACTCTATCCCTACAATTAATGTTGTAATCCACAAATCATGATTAAAATCTAATAAATTAATGATATTAATTCTATTAGACTTTTGGTATGGCTAAATTAATCCATACAACACTAATATTGAGCCCCCATGAATGCCATTAATGGCAATTAATTCTCCACCTTGTGTGAAATTCTATTTAATGGCATGTGTGTTAAGCAATTCTCATTTTCCTTAGGACTGTGTCTATATTCACTGTGAGTATGAATACTCCTATATGTCTTCATAGTACCAAGAGGAAGACAACGTTCCTTTGTCTAATTTATGATGTTTGTTTGAGAAAACTTGTTAGTCAACACGAATATCCCTCATTTCATGACTTGGAATTGGAGGCTATTCAAATGGTTTTAGGTAAAGATTTCTTGACCAGCGAGGATCGATATAGGGTCAATTTTGATATCACCTCTTGGTTCCTTGCTTCTGTACTAGACTTGGGTGTCAATAAGGTAGAAATCTTTTATTATTCTGGGATATCTTTAGGACAGAGTGCCAGATTACTGATATTGATGTCCTTATAGGAGCAGAGCTAGGAAATGGTATTCCATGAGCTTCAGAGATTTCTCTAGTTAATGTTCTCAGATATTAGTATCAAAGGTTTCTATTCCTGATGAATATGTCAGACCAGGCCTTAGCTCACCACCACTACTAGGCAATGATTGGTCTCAGCTTCTTATGCCTATCTAGAGTATTAGACTCAACACAGAACCTAGACTAGATGGTTCACTTCACAGAGATAGTCAGAACTAGGAATTTCTATTGGAATCCTTAACCAATGTATTTATCTTTAGCAATTTTGTTCCTTTCATACAACGAACTCAAATTTTGACAATGACGCTTACATATATACTCCTTTTGAATGTAAATCCTCTGTTCATATCAAATACTAAGATTATCAATTTTGGTGTGTTTTAACAATGTTACAATTTTCATGTATGATTTCTTGTATGTATCTACATTTTGTATCATCATTTTGTATTCAAACCATGCATATTAAATGTGAATGCATCATATATTTTGGTTCTATTTTAGTTTTCCTATCGTTCCATTTTTTTGTAGTTTGTTTGTACAATACAAAAATGTTTAACTACACAAAGACACAAATGGATGTATTTAGTCTTTTCCCTATGTTTGATTAGACTTTCTTTTTGGGTCCATTCACACATATTTCCTATTTTGTATATTGAATGCACATATTTGATCATATAATTCACTATACAAATACAATCACGGATTTCCCCACGATTGTTCAATTTGCTTTCCAAAACGGTCGGGTCTGGGTTTGCACTTTTAAGTTTGAACCTTTTGAGATACATGTACAAAATGTACATACAAGCCACTCTTTGTATGGTGACCAAAAACATTTTACATGCACAAAAAAATTTGACCGAATATTATATTTTCACCAAAATTGCCATAACTCACAAAATAAGAAGAATTTTCAGTTGGTCCAAAAAGCAACCCCAAATCATTTTTCATGTAGAAACTACTGTCAACCCTTTTTCCCCCCTTAATTCTATGCATATTTGATCTTTTAAGTATTCCAGCATTAAGTACATTTTCCCTTTACCACCCAACAGGACAAAACCACAAGCAAAAACAAAAGCCACAACAAGGGTCCTCATTTTGCTAGAAGGTTAAATGGGGTGTGTTGTGAGCATCACAACAATATGCTTCAAAGAATAAAAGGTTAAAACAATATAAACATGTTTGGGATACTATAGAATTGTTTGATGCATTCTCAATAACTTGGGTAGAAAAATCAAAGAATACATTATGGCAAATTTCCTGGCCAATGTAGCCATGAGGCTAGATGATATCACTTTGTCTGATATTACAAGTGTTGAGATCAAAATCAGACCAGCAGTGCCAGACAATGTATGTAATTGGAAGGTCTTTGAAGATGATTAGGATTTAATGAAGTTCCTGTACTATATTGGTGAGTATGAAAATCAGGAAATTGATTTCCAGAGCTTTGTAGAAGTTGTGGATGGGAAGGAAACCCTTTTTGGAAAAGAAGTAATACAACTTAAAACCAATAAGATTGCAAGAGGGTTAGTGGCTTTAGAAAGAGCATTTGACAATAGGGATCAGTCGACTACCAAGACCTCTCCCCCTCACATGGAAGACCTAGAGGAGATAAACTTGGGTACACAAAATGCTCCAAAGAAAGTCTACATAGGCAAACATTTGAAACCACACATCAGAGCAATGTTGATAGCCTTACTAAGAAAATACAAACATGTCTTTGCCTAGTCATATGAAGACTTGAAAGTATATAGAGAGGACATATTTCAACATGAAATTCACCTCAAGCCTAGAGCTAAGCTATTTAGACAGAGGCAAAGGCCAATTAATCCTACTTTAGCTCCCAAAATGCATGAGGAACTCATGAAGATTAGGGATGCTAGAATTATTAAGCCCATAAGGCATTCTACTTGGGCGTCAAATCTTGTCCCAGTAAGAAATAAGAATGGAGATATAAGACTATGTGTTGATTTTAGAAATCTGAATGTGTCTTCTTTAAAGGATAATTACCCCTTGCCCAACATAGAAGCTATGTTACAAAAGGTGACACGGTGTGAACTCCTATCTATGATGGATGGATTTTTATAATATAATTAGGTGAAGGTGAAAGAATTAGAATAGTATAAGACCACCTTCAAAACTCCATGGGAGACTTGTGTATATGTTAGAATGCCATTTGGATTGACAAATGTTGGTTCTACTTTACAAAGAACAATGGATGTTGCTTTCACAGTATTGATTGATTCTATCCTAGTTGTGTATCAGGATGATCTAACTGTTTATTCAAAGAAGGAAGAAAAGCACTATATGCATCTAAAGCATATTTTTATTAGAGAATTGGAATATGGAATCTCCTTAAACCCTAAGAAGTGTGCATTTGGTGTGACTGAGGGAAAACTCTTGGGGCACATAGTGTCTAACGATGGAGTTATGATTGATCTAGAGAGGGTTGTAGCAATTAAGAAGATTCAGATGCCCAAGATAGTTAAAGGTATCCGTTCATTCTTTGGGAAGATCAACTTTGTTAGAAGATTTATTCCTAAATTTGCAGAAATTACCAAGGCCATCTCCAAGATGTTGAAGAAAGGTGAATCTATAGTTTGGGGAAGTGAGGTGATTTAGTCATTTCAAAAAATCAAAGAAGCTATCAAGACTACCCCTATTCTAAAGTCTCCTAATTTTTCTAAACCCTTCCAATTGTTTTCATTTGTTACATTCCATACAATTGTTGCATGCTTGTTACAAAAAAATGATGAAGGATTTGAATGATGAAGTGCCTTTTTTAGTAAGTCTCTGCAGGTAGTAGAATTGAAATATAATGTTATGGAGAAGTAGTCCTATGCTTTGGTCAGAGAAGTCAAGAATTTTAGACCTTATCTAGTTGGAGCTCAGATTGTAGAATATGTGCCCCGTGTCATAGTTAAAGACATATTCACTCAACAAGAAGTGACTGGAAGGAGATGTAGATGGATAAATAAAATTTAGGAATTTAACATTGAGATTCAGATTACAAAATTGGTAAGGGGGCAAGGTTTGGCTAAACTGATGACAAAATCAAATTTGGAAGCATGCCAGGTAAATGCAGTCCAAGATCAAGTTTATGGGTTGTATAATTTAGATTGGTACAAAGATATTGTCTATTACTTGCAAAATCTGAATTGTCCTACTCACTTAAGTGACAACCAAAAGAGAACATTGAAACTACATGCTATTAAATATATTATTATTCAAGGTGAATTATATTGGTAGAACCTTGAAGGTGTATTTCTCAAATGTGTAGATGAAAATAAAGTCATGAATATTTTAACTGATATGCATGGAGGGATGTGTGGTGGACATTTTACAGTTAGGACTACTGCCTAGAAGATTCTCAGAGCAAGATATTGGTGGCCAACACTTTTCTTTGATGCACATAAGATGGTGAGGAAGTGTGATTCTTGTAAGAGATTTTCTGGAAAATTCAAATATGCAGGTGCATTACCCCTTAAGACTATAATAGTGGAGGCTCCATTTCAGCAATGAGGAATAGACTTCATAGGAGAGATATCAAAAAAGTCAAGTGGAGGACACAGTTGGATATTGGTTGCTACAAGTTACTTCACCAAATGGATTGAGACCATTCCAACCAAGAAAGCCACAAGTAAGGTGGTGCTTGACTTCATCCTTGAACATATAATAATTAGATTTGGAGTACCAATAAAATTGGTCACAGATAATATAATGTGCTTCAGGTCTAGTGAGTTTTTAGATTTCTGCAACAATTATGGAATTACTTTGTCGTATGCTTCACCATATCACCCCCAAGGGAATGGTCAAGTAGAATCTAGTAACAAAACTCTCATGAAGAGAATCAAGAGGATAATTGATAAGAATAAAAGAGCATGGGATTCAAAATTGAAGTTGGCACTATGGGCTGACAAAGTAATGGTGAAGAAAGCAATTGGTAAGTCTCCATTTGAGTTGGTATATGGTATGGAGGCCAGGTTGCTAGTAAATAATCTCTTGCCAGTGTACAAGTTTATTCAAGAGAGTAATGAGGATTTAGAAGATTCAATGGTTGAAAGGGTGAATCAGTTGATCGTACTGGATGAGATTAGGAGAGAAGCTCAAAAGACCAATATCAAGAAACAACAAAAAGTGAAGTACTTGTTTGACAAAAGGACTTCAGAGAGAAAATTTTAGGTTAATGATTTGGTTCTTGCATGGAATGCCAGGAAACACGATAAGGGCAAACATGGCAAATTTGAACCACTATGGGTTGGCCCTTATCTGGTGAGTAATACTCATGGAGAGGATTCTTATTTTCTCCAAGGATTAGATGGTGAACTTCAAGAGTTGCATGTGCATGGACAATTCCTGAAACCTTACTTTTCATAAGTAAGTTCTTCTTTGTGCACATGGTAAATATTTGTATATAGGTTGTAGATAGTGTATATTATTGTACAGTCAGTCCTTTTGGTTTTGTCTGGTCTACCCTTAGAGGTTCAGTGGTTCTTGCTACAATCTAAAACCTTACATGTCCCCAGTCGGAGCCAATGGTGGTACCTATTAGGGTTTAGGGTTTTAGGTTCATAAAATTATAAATCTGTGCCTTTTAAAACCCTTTAAACCTAAGTCCCTAGGCTCATGCACTTTATTTCCTAATTCCTTGTTGACTGCCTATGATAGGTTTCTAGTCCCTTAACTCATAACTTATAGCCTTTATATTTGTTAAGTGACCAGCCCCAAGTTCGAGGTCTTACCCCTTATAGCGAGTAAAAAATTAAACCCATGTTCTAAGTCTTCGTATAGGTTATAAGGCTTGATAAAATGTATTTCGCAACATCACAACACATATTACATGATGTCATCACCCTTTTGCATGGAGGCAACAAGGTGACACCTATCGAAGAATATAGGCTTATGTCCCTTTGTTTTAGGAATCCTACATTAACCAACTGTATGCTGCCAAGTGTTAGTCTAAAAGTGGTCTGAAGGAAACTTCTAATCTAACGGTTGTGCATCATTGCAAGGGTATCTTGCTAGGAAGGAATCTTCACCGTGTGGTCACAAGATGGTGACACATGGCCCCATATTATGAAGGAAGTCAAAAGGAAATGAAGGATGGACGCATGGAGGCTTTATCGTACCCGCGCAGAGTAGGTACAGTGATAGCCAACTTCTAGCTACAACACCATGAAATGTTGCCACGTGTCTAAGCTAGGCAAAAGTGACGTGGTCAATGAAGGAAGTACTTCTGACTTGGCTCATTCTCATTGGTTGAGGACTTTTCAACTATGATGACCCAAATTTTCAAATCTGGTGGGTAAATGACAGTTGTAGATCTCACAGGAAGAAACTCAAATAAAAAATGTAGGTTTAAACTTTTGTGATGAATGTTGAAGGCACCCTGTGACATGAATAAAAGTTTAAGGCCAGAGCTACCTCCATTAATGCCTCAGAAGCTATGCTATGAAGCTTAAAAGGAAGAAAAGTTAGGGATTTTTACATCATTTCTCCAAGCACAAACTGAGTTCAAATGCACCGCGGATTCTCAAGTGAGCAAGGAATGAATTTCAAACCTCTACAAGCATAAACCCATAAGTTCATTCTTTCTTGCTATTCTTGACATATTTCAAGTTAAAAGCTTGATTGAGGAGCTAGATAATTGTTTGTATAAGAAGCCCTTATGGTCCATCTAACAAGTTCTACTAGGAAACCTCTAAATTTGCATGGTCCTGGTGGACCAGATGATAAATTCCTTGACTTGTTGCTATAACTGTAGAGATGCCAGACTACCTATTCCTGGTTGGGTCTTGTTTGAACATTGGTACAAAAGAATGGATTATAAGGCTCCGTTCTGCCATGCCTGGTGCTTTGATTTGGCCCAACTTATCTTCCCTAATGTATTCCCTAATCCAGACCTACTTAGGGCAATAGCACTAAGGTAGGATACCCAAACAAGGCCAGTCTTAGCAGGAAATAGTACAAAGATTATCAAACTCACAAAGGGATACATTACCACTATGTTTAACCTAAACCCTATAGATAATAAGCCAATTGACCTAAGTGCATTAAAGAAGAAGTACCAAACTATCAAGCATGCCTATAGAGATATTAACTTGGCCAAGCACATGTCGAGAGGAGTTGATGCTAAACTAGTGAAAATATTAGACAGTGAACAAGAACCTTTCCAATGCAGCATGTTCATGAATTATTTTATCAGAACATATCACATCTTGTGCCAAGTCTTAGGTAGGGATGCCTCAAACAGAATGCCCATCTCTCTGATGAGGATGGCAGTAGATATTCAGAGTCAAGAGACTAAGGAGCCATATGACTATGCCTCCTACATTGTAGATAAAATGTGCAAACAGATGACAGAAATCAAGAGCAAGTTATTTACTGTGGATGCCCATGTTGAATTCACATGGTATTCCATGTTGTGCCCTATGATTTTGTTTTCTTTATCAAGGATGTGGTACTAGAACCTACATGTCAAAATGGCAAATGCACAGGGAAATATGTTGCCAGTGCAGATGTGGACCTATATGATAGATATGCATTGTACTAGTGTTGATTATGTAATTTTTGAGGAATCTTTTGTGAGGAGAGTTCTAGGATTTTTGGAGCTAGAGGGTGAAAGGCTACATCTAGATGTATTGGATTTCTTAAGACCTTTGGATAGAACTCCTCACTTGGGGATTGATCACAATTGGGGTGACTAGTTTTATCATGAACACACCATGTTGCAGTCACGGTAGGAGGGTTCACAGAATGAACTACCTAGACCATGCAGCAAGAGTAAACACAATGGAAACAACTCAAAGAAAGAAAGCAAATGCAGATTCAGTCATTCAATATATCATAGAATTCAAATAGAGGCCAGTCAGCAACATGCGGGCTTACAATTAGGGCTCACAGGTTTGATTACATACATGCGCAAGATAAAGCTTTGAAGATCCTTCGCACAAAGTCTAAACTATTAGCTATCACTATGGTATCAACTGCTTTCCTAGGGATCTATTACAACAATATATATCAAGTCCGGATTAATAGATTCCTTCGCACTAGCCAAAGAAGATCACAAATTCCAAAGAAGAGCTGTAACGTGTGTACATAGATAGGTCAGACCTAATTTCTTAGAACTCCTCTGGAAAATGAATGAAATGAAGTACAGATCTTCAAGGAAGGTTAGCCATGAACCAAAGATCATTGAATAATGTGTCATTAGGCTGTAAAGATCAGAAAATGCTTCCGTGAGTTTCTCCTTCAGCTGGTTTGAGTGAATATTAGGATTCTCTGCTATGAGAAACAGTCAACTTATAATAGCGATAACTTTCTAGTATTGAAGTATAGATATCTGAATTCTTGATATGATGTAGATGAATGAATGTAGATGTTAAATCTAGCTCCACAAGATCTGAAATGTAACTATGATATAATTGTGGATCAAAATGTAGAAGCTGCTTCTGACTGATTGCCTGAACTAAACTAGAAAATGAAAAGAAACAAACTGAACTACAAACAAATTGAAATGCAAATGTTTTGGTTGATGCAAGATTGTTCTTGAACTGGGGATGCGCCTGCATTAAAGACATCTGGGGTTATTGAAAAGTGAGTCCCTCACTTTGCTAGGACTAGGGGAGAACCAAGATAGTCCACCTCAACTTGATAAGTCCATGATGAATCTTCTTCCCGTCTACCTTTCCACTTCACAAGATATTCTTTGTATTGTCTACCTCTAGTGTTGTGTCCAACTTTGCTATCAAAAATGTCTTCAATTTGCTCCGATGCTTGTTGTGGTAATTGCTTCTTCAAGTCTTCTTCCATGTTGTCACTAAACTCTGCTTCATGATACTAATAAAGGTCTGCAATGTTGAAAATAGGTGATATACCCAATGTCTTTGGTAGCTCTACTTCATATGCATTTCCTAAATCACATTTTCTGAGTATCTTACAAGGTCCAAACTTCTTCATCTTCAACTTGTTATATGTCCCAACTGGAAATCTTCCTTTTCTCAGGTACACCATTACTTCATCTCCTACTTCAAATTCCCTATGTCTTCTCTTCTCATCTTCCTTCTCTTTGTACTTACTATTCATATTCTCCAAATGCTTCTTCACCTGATTATGCACTGTCTTCATATGATCTACAAAGTCTTCTGCTTCTACACTTCTCTTCTCTTCCATGCTGATATCTCTTAATTTTGTAACTCCTCTAGGATTCACTCTATTCACAATCTCAAAAGGTGTTCTTCCAGTACTCTTATTTATTGAATTATTGTATACAAACTCTGCTTGTGAAAGAATCAAATCCCAACTTCCTATCTTCTCTCCAACCAAACATCTCAACAAGTTTCCCAAACTCCTATTCACTACCTCTGTCTGTCCATCTGTCTGTGGATGAAAAGTTGAACTGAACTTCAAATTTTTCCTCATCTTCTTCCATAGTGTCTTCCAAAAGTATCCAACAAACTTTGTGTCTCTATTTGAAACTATACTCTTAGGTAATCCATGAAATCTCACAATCTCCTTGAAAAATAGATCAGCTACATGCACTGGATCAGTTGTCTTCTTGCAAGGTATGAAATGAGCCATCTTTGAAAATATGTCAACCACTACAAATATTGAATCATGTCCTCTCTGTGTCTTAGGTAATCCCATCACAAAATCCATGCTTATATCTTCCCAAGGTCTCTCTGGTACTGTCAAAGGTTTATACAATCCAATCTTCTAACTACTCCCTTTTGCAACTTGACAAACTCTACAACTCTGCACAAATCTCTAAACATCCTTATGTATTTGAGGCCAAAAGTAGTTTTCACTCACCAAAGCCATTGTCTTATCAATGCCAAAATGTCCTGCTAATCCACCACTATGCTTCTCCTTGATCAAATTATCTCTCATTGAACTTCTAGGTATGCATAACTGATTTCCTTTGAACAACATATCTTCTTGAATGAAATAGTCCAACCACTTACTCCTATCTATCACAACAGGTTGCTTACATACTTTCAAAGGTTCTACAAAATTAGTCTATCCCTCATATATGTTCTTCAATTCATCAAAACCCAACACTTCAACTCTCGTTTCTGTCAACAAGTTTCTTCTTCTACTCAATGCATGAACAACTTTGTTTGATTTTCCACTCTTATGCTTCAACACAAAAGTATAACTCTGCATGAACTCTACCCATCTCATATGTCTCTGATTCAACTTACCTTGACTATTCAAGTACTACAAAGCTTGATGATCTGTATACAACACAAACACCTTAGGCAACAAGTAATGTCTCCACTTCTTTAAGGCTTGAATTATGGCATAGAACTCTTGATCATAAACTGAATATCTTCTCCTTGCATCATTCAACTTCTCACTGAAATATGCTACTGGTCTACCTTCTTGACCTAACACTGCTCCAATTGCATTTCCACTTGCATCACAATCAACTTGAAATACCTTATTGAAATCTGGTAATGCCAAAATAGGTTGCTCTGTCACTTTTTGCTTCAACAACTCAAAACTTTTGTCTTCTCTTGATGTCCACTTGAAATCCTTTATGTCACCTCTCATTGTTTCTGTTATAGGGTTACAAACTAAAATAAAATTTATGATGAACTTCCAGTAGAAACTAGCCAATCCATGAAATGATCTAACCTCTCCAATGCTCTCTAGTGTAGGCCATTCAACAATTGCTTTCACTTTCTCAGGGTCCATCTTCAATCCTTCCATAGAAATCACAAATCCCAAATATACCAACTCTTCTTTCATGAAACTACACTTCTTGATGTTTATAAGCAATTTCTCTTCTCTCAATCTCTGCAAAAATTGTCTATTATGCCAAATGTTCCTCTTTTGTTTTACTAAAAATGAGAATATCATCCAAGTATACAATAACAAACTTACCCAAGAAATTCTTCGGAACTTCATTCATCAATCTCATGAAAGTACTCGGTGCATTTGTCAATCCAAAAGGCATCACTAACCACTCATACAATCCTTCATTTGTCTTAAAAGAAATCTTCCATTCATCACCTTCTCTGACTCTTGTCGGCAGCATACTGGGAGTTGGAGCAGTTACTACATGATGGCGTAAAGGATGTGTGGAGAATAAGGCTGACAGGGGAAGAATATAGAAAGGTGTCACATAAGGGAAACACCCCTATATGATGTATATAGATATGTTGTAGAAATGTAACAAAGTGAGAGAGTTGAGAGGATAAGAGTGATATATCTATAGAGCAGAGACATAAACTTACCTTTGTACATGACTATATAATGAATAGATGAGGAGATATAAGAAGTATTGACCATGATAATGAATGTGTTATATTGTTTTAAGTGTTTAACTGTATGGAATCTTTCTATATTTACTTCTCTTCTATCATTATTACTATTGGGGTATAAACAAACTACATAAGAGTGACCTAGGTACATATCTTCATATTGTATTCCAATTCCTCTTACCAACATTTTGGTTATGTTGTTGGGACCCTGGTAAGGATAGTGAAGAAGCAAGGAGAAATTTTTTTCTTAAGAGTTACGGTAGAAATCCATTAACTTCTACCCTTGTGAGAGGGGGCATACACTTAAGGGATGACAAATGGAATAGGGGAGGATCTAAAAAGATTCTTGAAAAGATGTACCTCTTTGAGATGAGCTAACCATGGAATACATAAGGATTAAGTACTACCAAACCTAACACATCCATGGGAAAAGGCGATAACAAGAAACTAAGAGAAATTAAGGAAATCATTAAAATAGGAATCGAAATGAGCCAGGAAGAAAGATAAAGACAAAACCAAGAATGACAACAAAGACATCTTAGAAGGATGGAGAAAGTAGAGGAATTAGAAAGGGAATGCGCTAGAAAAGTTAGGGAAGGAAAAGTTGATGAGCTTGCCAATGTGGTTGTTGTTGAGTGTGCCAATCTAGGTGCTCTCAGAGATAGAAATATAACAGAGGAAGGATGGATGAGTGCGCTATAAGAGCTATTCTCGAATTAATAAATAAAGATATGGATAATCTAGGACCATTGAACATACATTTGGACAAGGCTACAGAACTACTCAAAAGTTTAGGAGGGAGTATCAATACCTATGATCAGTTAATAAGGGTATGGGAAGAAGAGTATAGCTAAGCCCCAACCCCACCAAAATAGGAAGAAACCCTGAATTTCAACCTGATTTGACCAATGTCTAGATTATAATAGATGAACAATGGCCACACCTACTTGATCCTATAAAAAACCTTCAACCCCTAAAAATAAATGTAGACAACCTAGATCAATTAGTTAATCAAAGTATAATGAAGATGAGAGAAAAAGAAGAAGATGTGGTATACAATGAAATTAGTTCCGGTGGGGTACAAGTTGGTTTAGAGAAATGACACTTTTAAGTAACAAAATGTCATTCACAAATGAAAAGACATCCCCTAAGATAAAAATGCACTTCAAAGAGTTGCAACCCCTAGACCAGGTGTCATCCCTTGTCTCCTATAAGTAAAGAAGAATTTTAGTAGAGGAAAAAAACAATCAAGTGAATAAGCAAGAGGAAATAGTAGAAGAGTTCCAAAGAGATTGTGAGGAACTTCTAGGAAGAGATTATTTTGATATCAAGTTACAATGGGATAAGGGTAGAGAACATAAAACCCTAGTGCAGCAAACAAAACTTAAAGAGAAAAACAAGGAAACTCGCCACAAAAAACTAAAAGTTCCAGGAAAACAAAGGGAACCACCAATGGATACACCAATCAAGTTACCAATATTTAGAAAGGACACCACTAAGGGAGTAGAATATATTTTTGTCCTAGAATGCATCTAGAACATGAATAACATAATAAGAGATCAAACAAAGTTATTTGACTTTGTTAGAACGCTCTAGAGTGATGCCCTAAAATGGTATAGGAAGGCCTACACCAGCCATGACAAAACATGGGATGACATAAAATAGGCATTCTTAGACAACTTTGGTTCACCAAAGGTTTAGGTGGAAGGTGTTAGCAAGATGCACAATATGTTGATGAAGGAAGGGGACTCCATTAAGGATTTTGATAGAAGGTGTTGGAATGCACAAGACAACTGAGAAAGGGGTAAATTGGTTGTAAGTAGAACTATAAACCCTCACTAATATTCAAATCAACAACCACTTATTTATCCATTAATCTGTTAGTGTGATTAACCATAAAAGCATATAACATAAACTTAAACACATCAACACCATAAATACATGAAACACCAGATTTACATGGAAAACCCTAGAAGGGAAAAACCATAGTGAGGATTAACTCACAATATAAATGATATCAACAATTTACAACAAGGCTCAATGTGGGAGGATCACTGCCTTAGGGCTCATTGCTCAAGGACTCACTATCCAAAGAAATGCTCACTACAATAGGATCACTACCAAAAGGGCTCATTGATAGAAATGAAAGAAGATAGAAGAAGAAAGTTATAATGAGAAGATATCTCAAAGCAACAGGAAATCCACTACAACAACACTCACAACATCTGCAACATCTCAAAAAGAATTGTAGACACCTTCTGCTCACTTCATCTAGTAGCCTAGCACATGAAAGATCCTTACTTCTCTTCACAAATTTGCATCACAAAAACATCTCACACAACCCTTTCATCTATCAACATAGTTCCGCACAATCTTCAAACATCCAACACTTATTTATAATAACATCAACCTTAGGAACAATCTCCAAGATTGACACATCATTCAAACTTAATCAAAATCAAATTAGGTCCAGACCTAAATATTCCCATGGTGGAAAGGAATGAGTGTGGACTACACCACACCTTACTAGGGATCTAAATCCAGTCTCCCACACTTCTACACACTTCCACAAATTCTGAAGCACAACCACAAAGAGTGTAAACAACCAGGTCGGCCAAAACTGGTGTCACCACTAGGATCTTTACGCACACGCTTCAACAAGATCAAAAAGAAAAATCAAGGAGCAAACACCAAGCACTAACATGATCTAGAAACATCCACAAGCACTTAAAAACTAGCAAAACCTTCTGCAACAACTTCAACAACTCACTTGAAGAATCTTCACACCGGAACACTTGAATTATACTAATAGCAATTGCAACTTAAGGAAGATAGCTTGTGAAGCACCAAACCACAAACCACTTGAACTAAAGAAAGATATATGCATTACAAACATAAATCTAGAACCGTGAACCAAGAAACACAACTGTAGAGGAATGTAGAGAAAAACAATTTCTCTCAGTCACCTCTGCACAACTCAGAAACATTGTCCACACTCTGGTGAACACAACTTTCTCTGTATTGCGAATCAATGCCTCAAACTTGAAACATAGAAAATTTGAACATCCCTGAACAACACCTCCAAACCGCATAAGCATATTTTTAATAGAAGAGAAATGCAGAGCAAGATATTAGCAGTGTTCTACAATCCAGAATAGCTCTGCAACACATTGTTTCCTCCAGAGAACAATTTTTCTCAAAAGCACCTAGAAACTCAACATCAAGCACTCATTTTAAATACTTTCAACTTCTTCTCAAAGAAACTACACTAAGGAAACAAAAACCAATAGACTCACACTCTGCAACAACAACAACAACAACATCTACAACAATATCCTCAAACACTAAATAACAAATAGACTTAGATGTTGACATCAATGACAACACTTACTGCTCATACTTGCAATAGAAGTTTTAAGGATATCACTCAGAAATTAGAAGAACCTCTAACTGAGAAGAAAAAAATTGAGTGGTTTATCTCACGGTTAAGCACTGACATTCAGACATCATTAGACGGAAGGGATTCTAATACATACTCACAAGCAATTACCTTGGCATGCCACATAAAAGTATAAACCTAGCAGAGACAAGAAAAGACTAAAGAGAACATGGAGATGGAAAAATTGAGATTAGAACTGGAACAACTAAAAGTGCACCAAGAAATATTAGCAAAAGAAGGAGAAAATCAACAAAAATAAATACCTAACATTTGGTGTACATATTGCATGAAGGAAGGTCACTTGCAGAATGAATGTCCCATGATAAAAGGTGAAAAGAATGCTGCCAAAATGAAGGTAGACATCAAAATAGTACTAAAGAGAAATAATGTAGTCTATTATAGATTATGCAGAGAGTGGGATAGCCATGAAATAGAGGATTGTCCTTTGCAGTGTTTTTGATTGAGAGAGGATGATGATGAACATGAATCATGGTGCAATGCTCACTGTAAAAACAAGGAAGATAACGCAAACATGGAATATGTGAAAGGGCTTGTAGAAAAAACCCTATATCTTCAAGATCGTGGGTATAAACAACCTTCTTGGGATAACCAAAGAAATATTAATAGCCTACAAAATGTAAACAACAACCCTCCACCTTACGTGAATAAATACAATAATGATGAAAGAGGACAATATACCAGCAATAGAGGAGGAAGAGGTCGAGGTATACATAGAAGGAGGAGGGATGATGTGGCTTGCTTTAAGTGCGGTAAGCATGGGAACTACACAAATGAATGTTGGGGAGACAAGAAGAAACCATGTGGATTTTGTTGTAGTACATAACATGATATATTCAATTGTGACAAAGCACAAACCTACTACAAGAATGTTGCACCACAATCTAAGAGTGATGAAATCCAAGCTCTTAAAGGAGTACACCTTATGTGGAAAAGACTGAAAGACCCACTGTAAAACTCAAGAAAATGTCAAAAATTAGAGAGGTATGAATCAGATGTTGTTACCAACAACTTATCTCAAGATGAATACCAAATATACACTAGTAGAATTTGGCAAATAAATGACTACGTGACTAAAACTTTTAGTCATGACAACTAAAAATGACTAAATTCTACTAATGTTTTGTAACACAGCTATAAATGACTAAATAAATGACTAATTTGATCATTGGGTAAAAAAACAACTAAATAATTAGTCACACAAATAAAAATTAGATGATATGATATTAAAGTGGGTAACTAAAATAATATTTAAAATTGGGAAATTATCGGTGGGAGTGGGTTGTATTATGCAAAGGGTTAATAGAGAATTGGGTGGGACCTGACTAGAGAAGGTTTGTGTGTCAATTTGATACTTAGACATCTAGCATGTTAGCTCTACAAGTAGACTCAAAGATTTGGAAGTACTGATTGCTAAGCAATTGTCAATCGATTCATCGAGGTTCATCCTCCTTGTCTTTGTAGGATATGTATTTCCAGGTTTACCCTATGCTGGAGGACTTTGGTCCAATATAGTGGCCTTGTTGATTATTTTAACCAATCATATTGCCTTATAATTACATGTTGTTCAGACTTATGGTAGTGAGAAGTATGAAGTAGTTAAGGGTCAAAGTGGGATTTGGCTAATTGCATACAATTATGTTCTGCTACACTCAATTTTGGGGTTATTATTTCTTTTTGTCTGGGCAATTGGCAATGGCAGATTCATTCATGATAATCTTAGTAGCAGGACTCATGTAGTCCTCTTAAGAAGGATTCATGGCATGAGGCATTTTGGGTTTTAGCATATAAGTATAGCAGCTACTAATTGCATGGGCGAAAAATCTTGTTTGGAGAGGACTTGGAGACTTCTGAAAAGGTGGGCAAGGAATTTGGAGTTTGTTGCAATGAATTTGAAGTCGGCAAGGCCCTCTATAGGGAAGTCAAATTTGGGGATGCCCTCTACAGTAAATTTAGAGGTAATTCAAAACCCTCATTACATTAAACACAAAATCTCTAGCTTTCTGATTGGCAACTATATCTAGCTAGGAGAACAAAATTGGTGTATTATAAGAGATGAGTTACATAAATAGGATGGTATCTTGTCATAAGACATTGACTACATTAAGGGTATCTTGTCACAAGAATATACTTTTAATCTCTACCTCTTGTATAAGGGCAACAAAATGAGGGCAGAGTAGTTGCTATGTTTCCTACTAATTAGTCATTAATAGTTGAGAATCCTACAAGTAAAGAATGTACAAAACTAACCACATAGATTTATGTAGAGGCAAAACATCTAATTCCATAGAGTGATGCCCAGCTATATTTCTTGAATTTGAATTGCTACAGAGTGCTCTACATCCTATATAATACTCTAATTCTAATTCTGTAGAGTGCTTTGTATCCTAATTCTGTGAAGTGCTCTGATTCTGGGTAAGTGTTGAAGAGTGCTGAAGAGAATGAGTTTACATGTATTAGATACTGATTAAGTTGAGTTTTTCATATTTCTAATTTTTTCTTGAAATAGGAAACTAAATTAATACTAGGATGCAGAACATTATAGATGGATCAATGTCAAAGGTTGACTACAGATCAATACCATGCATATGATGAGAGAGTAGCCGATGAGAGGGATATGGACAAATATCCATGTAATGATTGTCTTGGTGGAAAGGTGAAAAAAAGAAATGTGATTTATCAACTTATGATAAGATATGGGCATAGTGGTATGATAAGATATGGGTATAGTGGTATATGCCCTTAGGATTACAATTATTATGAAGATATGATAGAATTGCAGAGTGTGAGAGATGAAGAGGAAACAAACATAGATAAAGTGGCACCAAACATAGATGAAGAGGTAACAATGTTAGACAAAGGGTTTAAAGTTGATAGAATGTTGAATGAGGGTCTAAATGATGATTGGGATATTTTGATGGAGGATGCTTTAAAGCCTGTGTATGCTAATTGTAAGTTAAGTTGTTTAACAAGAATCCTTCAAATTCTTAACTTCCAAGTGGTGCTTGGTTGGATAAATGAGAGTGTAGATCAGTTATTGGCATTATTAAGTTTATTGTTACCACCTGACTCCACATTGCCAAAAAAATAAAGTCAATGTAAAAAGAAAATAACTAAGCTAGGCTTAGGGTATGAAAACATCCACACATGTGTGAATGGTTGTGTATTATTTCACAATAATCTTGCAAGTGAGAGTGAATTTCCAAAATGTCATGAAGTGAGGTATAGACAAGGGTTGAAATTAGTTGTGGTTCCTAGAAAGGTTCTTCACCACTTTTTGATAATCCCATGATTAGTCTGAATGTATAGGTGCAGAGACATTGCTGAACTTATGCAATGGCATGCCCAAAATAAGAGCACGGATGGAAAACAATAACTTGTGTCTAATTCTATGACGTGGATGGAATTTGATAACAGGTGACCTAATTTTTCTCAAGATCCTCGTAATATAAGGTTGGGTTTGGCTCTAGATGGGGTGAACCCATTCTCAAATCAAAGTACTAAATCATCAACTTGGCCAGTGTTTTCAAGAAATTATAACTTCCTCCATGGTTAGCAACTAAACCATTTTTCTTAATGCTATCATTGATTATACCAGGAAAGAAAAGTGTGACTTCAAATACAATTGATGCTTATCTAGAGCCATTATATGATGAGCTAATGGAATTGTGGAAAGGAATTAAAGCAATTCAATCTTTAATGGATGATCATTCAATCAAATCCATTTTAAGAGCTTCCTTATTGTTTACAATTCATGATCTTCCTACATATGGTACATTGTCCAGTCTCACTATTCATGGATACCATTGATGTCATGATTGCAACTTTAAGGATTTTGTGGGGCACTCAAGAAGTTTGCATAAGTATATTTATTGTGGACATCATGCTTACCTTAAAATGGATCATCCATATCGTCAACAAAAAACATGTTTCAATGGTCAAGAAGAGAATCATGAAGCACCATTTCTAATAATAGGTGATTACATTGTTGAGAATAGACAAAAAAGAATGTCATTTATAATTGAAAATGATGGGATTGCTGGTAGTAGAGATGATCCATATAATGAAAGCAGTGTAAAATGGTTGTGCATATTCTATAAGTTTCCATATTTTAAGGATATAGCCATTAGGTATACTGTTGACTTTATGCATACTGAGAAAAATATAGCCTATGCTATTATAGAAACTCTTTTTGGTGCTTTTGATACTATTTCATCACATGAAGACTTTTGAAAACTAAAGATTCATCGAAATCTTTGGGTTGAAAATATGATGATGAAAAATATAGAAAACCTAGTGCTTCTTATGTCTAGACAAAGGAACAATGTGTACAATTCTTACAGTTGATGTCTCAGACTCACTTTCCCACTGGATATGTAAGTAATAATAGTATAAGCCAAATTGACATTAATACCTTAAGAGGCCTCAAGACGCATGACTATCATACATCATAATCAAGAATATTTTACATATTGTGGTAAATATATCAAGTTTGGCAAAGGGGCCAAGATTGGAAATTATAAGGTTGGGCCTAATATTAAAGAGAATGAGTTTACATGTATTAGATCCTTTGAACTTTGATAGTTTGAGGGAGGAGGTTGTTGAAGTCCTTTGTCTATTGGAATGGGAATTTCCACCAATAATCTTTAACATTTACATGCATCTTTTGATACATCTAGAATATGAACTAGAGCATTGTGCCCAGTAAGAATGAGATGGATTTATTCTATAGAATGATATATGAAGGTTTTGAAAAAAAATGTTCATACTAGGGCAAAACCGGAAGGCAGCATGTCTGAGGGATATTCAATGCAAGAGGCCATGGGGTTTTACACAGAATGTATGAAGGATTTCAAAAATGTCAATTAACATTTATGGGATGATGATGAAGATGACAGAGTTGTAGGTGAAGTATTAGAAGGTAATGGATGTCGCTTCAAACTATCACATCAAGAAAGAAATGTGATACATGCCTATATTCTTCAAAACACATCTTCATTCAATAAGTAGTGTAGGTAAAAAAATTTACACAATAATTTATTTACTCAATTGTATTTACACATTTATATTATTAATCTTACTATTTGTACATTAATATTCTATATAGAAAATATGAAGAAGAGAATCAAACTTGGATGCAACATCGACCTCAAAAGTGCAGATGTCATAATTTGATTAGAGTTTATTCTTTTCCAAAATTTGAATAATGGATTGCTAATGTAGTCAGTGATGCAAAAGAAGAAGGTCAAGATATAACAATAGAGGAAAGTGAGCTTTCACAATATCTACATTTATGGGCTATGCATTTTAATGGAATTTGGGCCTATAGTAGTCATCTAAGAGTGGAAGAAAAAGACAAAGGAAAGACAAATTGTGATTGTGTTGTTAGTGCTAAATTTTTTCATGAAACTAAGAAGAAATTTTATGTTGGATTCACCCAAGAATTATTCAAGTGGATTTTAGTGAAAATAGTCTTATATTATTAAAATGTAAGTGGGTCCGACCATACGCAGTACAATTTGATGAGTATGGATTTATATGCGCAAATACATGAC
Organism: Cunninghamia lanceolata; assembly: GCA_027924645.1. Lineage (NCBI taxonomy): Eukaryota > Viridiplantae > Streptophyta > Pinopsida > Cupressales > Cupressaceae > Cunninghamia > Cunninghamia lanceolata. The sequence continues at coordinate 1,415,917 of BSBN01000754.1, forward strand.
AATTTTTATCAGAGACAAATAAGCCATATGTTTCCCCTCTTCAAATTAACCAATCATTTCTAATTCATGATGTAAGAAGCCCAAGATGGTTGTATGTCATTCAAATAGAGTCTCATTCAAAATGAAAATTTGTGGAAGTTGTTGATATAATGTGTGATGGGCAATATGTTAATTTACAAGAAACATTTGAAGAAGTGGATGAAGACGATGATGGAGTGTTTGAAGAAGAGATTTTGATTATCAATCAAGAGATTGGAAGAGAAAATGTATTGCATGTCATAGATGAGGATGAGGAAGAAAATCAAGCAGATGTAGACATCAGTGACTAGGATTCTGATCTTGCTGGCAATGTAGAAGATTATGATGATGTTTTGTCACCTTAACTATCCTAAAAAAGGTAACTTGTTATCTTGTCACCTAAACTTTGGTTATATGTATCGTGTAAATTATTATTGAATGTAATAAAGATTAGAGTATAGGTGTGCTTATTCACTATTGTTTTACTGATACATTTCTAAATGTAATCATCATTATTTTGATGGTACATTGTACACAAAACCTGAGATGTTCACTGCTGATTTGAAGTGTATTTAAAGTTAGGTTCAATCATTCTTCTTAGTTTTCTTACTTTGGTTGAAATTAATTTTGTTTAGTTAGAATATAATTTCTTGTATGTCCTATATGTTTTCTAGATGCTAGACTTTTCTAACTTCTCTAGAATTGCTAGATATGAAAAGAATCAAGCAAGGTCTAAAGGTATCAAATAATGCAACAAGACACCTGTGAAAGTAAACAACTCTTTAAAATCATGACGATAAATTGTAGTCATTTCTCTAAAATTTGGATAGCTTTAGTTTTTAATACAGCTTCTAGCCTCCACATGCATTGAATATTCTTGTGTGAAGGAAACAATAATGAATATCTGTGATTTAATAATACATATATAGATATCTTAACATTATGTGAACAAAATATTTAACGTATACTATTAAACAATTTGTGTGAAAAGACATGTAGAATTCCCTGTCATGCTCCCCCTTACTATTATGTTCCCCCTAGCTTTAGTACTATCATGCTATTTTGGATGATGCTATGTTTTACTGCTTCAATTCTCCCTCTTTGACATCAATGGCAAAGGTGCTCGTTAATTAACCCCCTAACTTAAATCTCCTCATCAACTTGTAGCGATGCTCCCCCTATCTGTTATTTTCTCTAGCTTAGTCATACTTCAAGGTTTATAAGTTCAAAATTCTTTTGACCCTTTCCACCATGATCAATTTCAATTTTGCTTCTTTGTTACTGTGCATTCTATGATAGAAATGGTGATTACCAATATGTCCACTAATTGTCTTCTTCTTTGGATTGAAAATGCAACTCCTGAATTACCAAATTTGGTAATATAAATTGATTTCTTTTTAGATCACAGGTCTCTTACAACTAGGGCTTATACCCTTGACTCTAGATTCCGAAGGAGTATGAGCATGAGTTAACCATAACATAGGGTTGACTTGTTTCTTTTAAAACCCTAACCCTGAGCTAGTGACCAATAATATTTTACTATGATTCCTTTATGTAGCCTATCACTTAGTTCATCATATATAACTGACACTTTAAGCATCCCATTCTATTCCCCCATAGTCATCTTCTTATTAATCTCATATTTGCTATCAGGTCCTAATAGGAAATAAACTGTATTGGGGAGACTCTACCATATTGGTGAGAATCATTTTGAAGTCCCTCCGATAAAGCAACTTGCATGAAGAAGCATGTTTGAAGACACTACACTATATTGGTAGGAGATACTACAAAGTCCCTCTGATAGAATAATCTACATGATAGATTGTAAGCATCATCAAAGAGACTACACCATATTGGCAGGAGCTACTTTCAAGTCTCTCTGATAAAAAAAACATCATCAAAGACACCATACCATATCAGTAAGAGTTGTTCTAAAGTCTCTTCGACAAAATAATTTGTATAAAAGAACATCATTGGGGAGAATATAACATATTGGGATAAGAAGTTTAAGATCTCTCCGATGGAATGATCCACATTTAATAACATGAAGTACATTGAAGAGACTATGTTGTATCAGAAGGAGGTGTTTTGAAGTCCCTTTGATAAAGAGATTTGTATTGACGATCATAAAGCTCATAAAAGAGACCAGATCATATCGATGAGAGTTGCTTTAAATTCCCCCAATAATACAAAAGGTAACTATTACATCAGCCAAAGGATATGATTTAATATAAAGTGGGCCCCTAGATGTATCAAAGCAACAATGAAAAGTCAAAGAGATAGTTATAAGATTTCTCTGATGGAAAGGTCGAAGGGACTTCATGATATCAGATGGAGTAATTTCAAGTCCCTTTTATGTAACAAAGACACAAGGACTTAAGGATTTCATCGATGATAAATACAAATATCAGTGAGACAGAATATTGGTCCCTTCAATACAGTGAAGACACTTACCTGCCATATTGATATGATACAAATATTTCAAAGAGATAAATCAACGGCGATGACAGGTTAATCGACAGTCGATGTTCAAATGCATTAATGGCATTTCTTATGACATAAAAGATTGCATGAGTAACATTTATGGACCAAATCTGAATTAATTATAAACCAAATCCTTATTTTAGTTGGTTTTAAAAATCCTTAAGCATCCAGAAGAGGTGGAGAACTTTAGCAGTGATTGAAGACAAAGAAACCTAAGAAGAAATCACTATGTCAAGTAAGTGCCTAAACCTGAATTGGTTTTTCTAGCATCCAAACTAGTTAAAATAGCAAGTAAAATTTAGGGTCTGGTTCATTCTACAATTGATATTATGGAAGGCACATCTAAAATGCCTAAGGCCATAAGGCAAAAAATAGAAACCTAGCATGTAAATCAAGACTTGATTGAGCAATGCCCTAGCTCTGGATCAAGGTCTAGAAGAAGTGTACAATTGAACCCTGGGGCTACAAAATTAGAGGATAAATAGAAGAGTTTGAGTGACACATGGACTCCAATGAGGGGTTATGACCTGTTCATATATCATTATAGAAAAATGTATAGGCACTAGCCTATGTCCAACCTGTGGAGACTAAATTTGGGGAGATTAGTAGTACCCAATGTATTTATTAATGTGGAATTGATTAGGGTGCTTGCAAAAAGGTATGACCCATAGACACATATGGTTTATCTTGCAGACGAGTCTTCCTTTGTTCCTATCACGAAGAGTTATATTTTTGTAGTTTTTCAATTGGACACAAGCATGAATATGATATTCAGAATTAGAGACCTTTTAGGAGAGTATCACAACATGGATACTAGTTATAAGAGATGGAGGTTGCCTTTGCATATACCACGAGTTGAAGGGAATCGAATCAAAATATTCTCAGCTGATGAAAGCCCCCCATTCTCTATGGAGTTATTTGAGGAATATTATTAGTGTACTTACTACTCTATTTGTCAAGTCCTAGGTTTCAATGCTCCTACACTTATGTCCACAACTCCAATGGTTTTGACAGCTCATATACAAAACCTAGATGCTAGACCATTTCATTATGCTGAGTATCTAGCAAATAATCTCAATACTGACCTCACTTCTATCAAAAATAATAGTCAATCTATCCATTTAAAACATTATTCATTGTTAATGCATCTCATCCTACATGAAGGGAAAACCATGGGAATATGGAGTGATCATATGAGGATAAAGGATATGGATGATAATGGAAACATTAGGCCTATTTAGATGTGGACTACAATATGGGATAGTAGATGTGTTAGGTCACACTATTTATATTTTGAAGAATATTTTGTAAAAATAGTTTACAAGCTTCCTAGTCACCCTTGTGATTATAATTTGTCGCCAGAAATATAGAAGTTTCTCCAACCTAAGGACAAAGATCATGGATGGAAGGTCAACCATAACTAGGGAGACTGGTACATGCTTATGATGATTGTACTAAGATTTAGGTGTATGGTTTTGAAGGAAACCCCTTTCTTTTGTCAAAAAATGTTCCATATAGAATAGTATACTTGGAAATTTTCAGGCAGCTAGCTTATTTAGATTTTATGCATCTCAAATGCTATAAAAAATAGTCACTCATGCCTAGTACACTTTGCTTTGGTGATTTTTCTGTTGTTTTTGATAAAGGATATGACCTTATTGATAATAAGTTAGAACATTACAATTTGCCAAAGGGAAATGAGAGAAAGGGATTTGATCCTAAACAATTTATCAATAATGTCAAACTCAAACAAAAGTTGAAAGAGTATCAACATGTGCTCTTTATAGAGGATGACCTAATCATGAATGTTGATGAACACCAAGCAACAAGGAAAAGAGATATATACAATAAAGTGATGATGGTTGGCTTAGAGAATGAAAAATAATTCATTATACACAGGTGCCTTCCATGAGGTTAAGGATCCTTTGGAAAGATTGGATAAATTACTTTTTCACGAGGATGAACTGACTAGGGATGTGCCACCTTCAGTGTTCAAAAGAAGAAAAAATGCTCTCATGGTAGAGGATGTTCTGCAATTGTATTTGATAGATTTAGGAATAGTCAGAATAACAATTTGAAGTTGAACACAGAGGCAGTGGATAAAATCTACATAGGGTCAGGATATAATCCTGACAATACGACTCTTCTAATCTGGGATCTATATCCACCAGAGAAGAGGCCAACAATTATTAATGACCTATTGTCAATCAGGATTGTACCCTAGCCAAGTTAAACTTAATTATCCTGCTGAAACATGGAAACACTCTCAGGTTGTGGGTGACCTATAGTGAGAATGAATCTCTAGAGTGGGCTGGTTTACCCGATGGTTCACCTAATCTAAATGACTTTCTGAGGAAAGGGTTTAGAAAGATAACTGAAAATGAAAGCCTAAAACCTAAGGATGATTCACTAGAAATTTAAATTTGATTTTGATAATTTTACTCACAAACAATTTCTCAAAAAAACTTTAACCCTCACAATCTCACTTGAAACATACAACTCAACAATAATTTGTATGAAGGCGAGAACTGAACACAATCACACAACCTTAATCATATGAAATTTTGCACACAAACTTACAATAACAATATATAAAAGGATTCAGTATTTTGAATCACAATGACACCAAATTGATACTGCAAACATGAGACAAAATAGGAGAAGGAAAGCTCTACTATTTTATTAAAACTGAAGGAGTATGCCAGATCAAAATCTGAGTACAAAAGTGTTTACAAAGCTCTCTACAAATGAACAAGAGAGGAAGAAACAATTTTTTAAAATCCCAAAACTGAGTTCTTTTCCCCTATATATAACCAAAAGGCTTTCTAAAATCCCAGTCAGCTGTCTTACCCAAAAAGAAACCAAAGTCACTGAAAATTAGAAATAGAAGTTTCTGTTCACCCCTTTCCTTTTTTCATAATGGGAACTTAAGCGAAAAGAAGGCAAGTGAACTGGACTTGCCTTATTGAGTGTTTTGCACTTGCTATTTATTTTCTACATTTATTTGACCTCTATTAAAGTAATTTATAAAACATTACTTTAATAGTGCCTTACATTTATTTGCAACTTCAAATTTGCAAAATAGAAAGAGGGCCCACCTTGGCTTTTGAAACTTGCAAAATTCTAAATATATGAAAAGTTTACAAAATATATGTAAAGGTATTTAGAAATACCTAAAACTAACCAAGGTGTTTGATTTATATAAAAAATCAAAGGTAAAAAAGATGTAGCAAAAGCCACGGCCTTTTTGCATTGTGTTTCTTTATTTGGCACTTAACACTTTTTACTCTAGTTTGAGCACCGCCATTGTGAACATTCCTCAAAAACTACGAACTAACTTGGTGAGGAATTTAAAGGGTTTTTTCTTTCTATTGTCTTCTAATTTCTGTCCAGAAATCTCAAAAACCTAGATCATATTTTTTGAGATGTGACTAAAACACATGATTGCTATCTTTATTTTGTTGGGTCTTGTGCCTCTAATTGTTCCTCAAAAACTACAAACTGGGTTGGTGAGAAATATAAAGGGTTTTTCAATTTTATTGTCTTCTAAGTTTTATCCTAAAATATCAAAAACCCAGATCGTATTTTTTTATATATGACTGAAACATGTGATTGCTATCCTTATTTTGCAAAGTCTTTATGTGAGATTGCTACTCTTTCAGATTGTTTCCTTATTTCTCTTAAGACTTGGGGGTAGCATGCTAAGCTCAACCCTTGTGGGAGCCCATTTTTGCACCACATGCTATGATGTCTTTAGAAATGGATTAGCAACATTCTTATAGTCTTGTGTATATCTCTTATTGCAAAATAAAAGAACAAATAAATCAAAGCAATATCTTGCAATTTAATGTAGTCTCCTTTATGTTGTAAAACATTGCACCACAAAACTGAATTCTCTCTTTTGAACTTTGATATGTAATGATTAAGCATGGCAAAATTATGTTAGAATATTCTTGACCTTTAAATGTAAATAAACTTTTTCAACTCTACCAATTTGAGTTGTAGGTGAGAAATTGGTAACATTTTTGGCAATTTATGTTGAATGCTTGTCTGCTAAGCATATAGACTAGTTGCCTTAACAATTCATTGGGCATGGAGTCAAATTATGCCCCCCTTAAACTCAGAAAACCATTATAACTCATTTGTAAATTCTCCAAATAGTAGAAAAACAAAAGAAAACAACTACCAAGGCCCTAGAGGCCATCAAACTGTGCAACAACACTTATGGAAAAACAAAAACTAAACTAAAAAAGATGTGCCTAGAGAACTTATTAACTAAAAACCTCTACCCTACCCTACACTAACCAATAGTAGTAGTGTTTTAGACAAAGCCATTAACTGGTATTGGGAAAAAACTTCCCTTTCTAATTAAGAAAGGGTGTTCTATAAGGTGATTTGTTACTGATAAGATATGATTCATAAGAATATACCCTATAGACTGTTGCAAAACTCTCTAATGAACAAAAACAAACCCACTCACCAACTGAACCTGATCATAGATACTGTTGTTATGGGGTGAATAGGTGACCTAGTTCTATTGTTCTAAGGCTGCAATCTCCTCTTTAGGTACAATAGTAACATGTGTCTCCTTATTTAGTTCTCTTCCAACTAAATCTCTGATTGGACATCCTTTTGAAAGGATGAACTTCCTACTCATACTGCTAGTTTCTTGCTTAGGATCTGTTGTCCCGTTGTCACTTGCAATTTCAACCTGATTTGAAAAAGTTAGCTCACATGAATGAAATGAAGCCTGAATGCTTGCCTCTTTGACCTGGATAGGCTGATCACATACTACTAGTTCACATGGCATCAAATTATCATCAATTTTAGAGCAACAATCTTCTATGATACTAGAGAAAATGTTCTCATCAAACTCATAATCTTGTATTGAATCCAGATGAATTTCATCACTATGTTGCTCAAAACTAGGCATTGATGTTAGTATGCATGTGTTATCTTAATTCTCATCTACAAATTTAGGAAGTTCATCAAACAAATTACATAAATTTTGAGAGTCAACCTCTACTTGGAAAGTAGTACCCTACTTTTGGTCTTGCCACACTTGCACAAAATTTGCATTTATCTCAACATCTTTATTACTCAAATCAAGCTTGTTGTCTATGATCTGCTCATTAATTAGTATTTGTCCAGATGATTTACATCATTCTTATAACCATTCTCATCCACAAAACTAGGGAGTGCATCAAAGATATTAACTGAAACCTCCTTGACATTATCTAAGCTTGCAACAAAATCATCAAGGTCATCCCAAAATGAAAGTTCATCACATTCCTCTTGAATTTCTGATAAAAGAGGATTGTTCTTTACCTTATTGCAACTTTCATCAAGCAACAACTCATCAGAAGGTTCATTTTTGTGATCCTCATTCTGATCCAAGGCTGTATTGTCACTTTGACTGTCTTCAATCAGTAACTCATCTGATTGTCCTACATCTTGTTGCTGTTGTAAAATTGTTGTTGGTGAGATCAAAAACACACCTTCTACATCATTTTCAATGAAAGAAGGTAGTTCATGACACCAAGCTACAGGATGATTTTCTTGACCATCTTCTTTTACCTTTTCATCCTACTGGACCCTGGTATATCTTCTGAGATAAGAGTTACAACACTTTCATTATCTTCAACAGAATAAAGAAGTTCATTAGTTAAAACATACAAAGATTTGTCTTAAGAGATCTTTTCTTGTTTAATCCTCTTTTGTTCTAACTAATACTGCTCCATAGATGCATGCATTAAATTTATATTCCTATCTTCCTTCATGTGAGTGAGCTATCTTGAAAGACAATAGGTCCACCTTTATAAAGGCGAATAGTGACAAGACAATTAGATTCATCTGATAGGGAAACTTGAGGATTTTCTTGAGTTTCCTGGGTGACAAAAGGCTCTTGAAGTGGCTGGTCTTTAGATTGTGCCAACATAGACTCTTGCAATGGCAAAGGATCTCTAAAACTAGGAATCTTGATCTTGGGAGCGTTAAGAGGCTCACTTTTCATAAAACTTGGAATTTCATACCTACTAACCTCATCTTGAAAGGGCTAATCTGGAATGAAATGAGCTGTTTGAGCTTCGTGCCTTTGTGTTTCCACCTCTTGTTCATAGAGATAGGCCTAATAAGCCATCTCTTCCTGTTGCTGATTATACTCATGTTGCCTCTTGATCTCCTCTACCTGCTGCATGAAGTCAAACAATATACCCTTTATGCTTGCAATCTCCTCCTTTTCATGCTCTTGGAGTTGGCTTTGAGTATATGAAGGCTGAAATGGAGGCTGATCAGGGATGGGTGGGTGGTAATCATACTAGGCATGCTGGTTTCTTTTGGAAATGCAAGAATTAGATGCAAAATCAACCTCATGATTAGCTTGGTAAGGATGAAAAGAGGGTATTCTAATAGCTACTTCATGAAATGGAGCATGATGAAGCTTTTCTCCATGAAATGGGTATATTTTCTAACATTTATATAAGCTTTAAATTTATTGATAAATCAGATCTTCTTCTAAAACTTTGAAACATACTAGCACCTAGACCGCTAAAACCAATGGATCTTGATTCAGAGTCACCAGATGTGTTTGAAGAACTTGCCTCCAAAGGTTGAGATTACTCATACACACACCAAGAACCAACAATGAAATGATGAGCTTTGAACTATGATAGTTCAAACTGTCCCACCGAGTGTGCCAAAAACTATTGTCAATTAGGATTGCACCCTAGCCAAGTTAAACTTAACTATCCTATTGAAACACAGAAACACTCTCAGGTTGTAGGTGACTTATAGTGATAATGAATTTCCAAAGTAGGTGGGTTCTCCTGGTGGATCACCTAATCTAAATGACTTACGAGGAAAGGGTTTAGAAAGATAACTGAAAATGAAATCCTAAAACCTAAGGATGATTCACCAAAAATTTAAATTTAATTTTGATAATTTTACTCACAAACAATTTCTCAAAAAAACTTTAACCCTCACAATCTCACTTGAAACATATAACTCAACAATAATTTGTATAAAGGCTCGAACTGAACACAATCACACAACCTGAATCATATGAAATTTTGCACACAAACTTACAATAACAAGACATAAAAGGATTCAATATTTTGAATCACAATGACATCAAATTCACACTGCAAACATGAGACAAAATAGGAGAAGGAAAGCTCTATTGTTTTATTAAAACTGAAGGAGTATGCCAGATCAAAATCTGATTACAAAAGTGTTTACAAAGCTCTTTGCAAATGAACAAGAGAGGAAGAAATAATATTATGAACTCCCAAAACTGGGTCCTTTTCCCCTATATATAGACAAAAGGCTTTCTAAAAACCCAGCCAGTTGTCTTACCCAAAAAGAAACCAAAGTCACTAAAAATTAGTAATAGAAGTTTCAGTTCATCCCTTTCCTTTTTGCATAACGGGAACTTAAGCGAAAAGAAGGCAAGTAAACTGGACTTGCTTTATTGAGTGTTTTGCACTTACTATTTATTTTCTCCATTTATTTGGCATCTATTAAAGCAATTTATAAAATATTACTTTAATAGTGCCTTACATTTATTTGCAGCTTCAAATTTGCAAAATAGAAAGAGGGCCCACCTTGGCTTTTACAACTTGCAAAATTCTAAATATATGCAAAGTTTACAAAATATATGCAAAGTTATTTAGAAATACCTAAAAATAAACAAGGTATTTGATTTATGTAAAAAATCAAAGGCAAAAAGATGCCTTACAACAAAAGCCATGACCTTTTTGCATTTTGTTTCTTTATTTAGCACTTAACATTTTTGACTCTAGTTTGGGCACCACCATTATGAAATTCCTTGAAACCTATGAACTAGATTTGTGAGGAATTTAAATAGTTTTTTTTCTTTTTATTGTCTTCTAATTTTTCTCCAAAAATCTTAAAAACTCAGATCGTATGTTTTGAGATATGACTGAAACACGCGACTGCTATCTTTATTTTGGTGGTTCTTGTTCCTCTAATTGTTCCTCAAAACTACAAACTGAGTTGGTGAAAAATTTAAAGGGTTTTTCTGATTTACTGTCTTCTAATCTCTATCTAAAAAACTTGAAAACCCATATAGTATTTTCTGAAATATGAGTAAAACATGTGACTGCTATCCTTCTTTTGCAGGATCTTTATGTGATACTACTGCTCTTTTAGATTGTTTCCTTATTTCTCTTAAGACTTGGGGGCGCCATGTTGAGATCAACCCTTGTGGGAGCCCATTTTTGTACCACATGCTATGATGTCTTCAGAAATGGATCAACATTTTTATAGTCTTGTGTATATCTCTTATTACAAAATGAAAGAAACATTATCAAATAAATAAAAGAAATATCTTGCAATTTAATGTAGTCTCCTTTATGTTGCAAAATATTGCACCACAAAAATGAATTCTCTCTTTTGAGCTTTGATATGCAATGATTAAGCATGACAGAAATATGTTAGAATATTCTTCACCTTTAAATGTAAATAAATTATTTCATCTCTACCAATTTGAGCTGTAGGTGAGAAATTGGTAACATGACCCACACAAGGTCTTTGGTCATCTTCTTGTACATAGAGTGGGAGATACTGATCCAATTGAGACTGCTGACCTAAACATTAATGTTGCTAAGTTTACCAAAGCTCAAATTGAAAAGTTGGTGAAGGACAATAAAAAATATTCTAAAAATGAAAATTTTTTTGCATGAAATAGCTAGGTACAAGGATAAATTGCCATCTTCTTTAGGCTATTACCCACCTACGCTGGATAGTGACACTAGGCTACTAAAAGAAAGGACTAAGAATGCATACTTGAAACATAAAGTTGAAAAGATTCAGAAGAAGTATGACAAATTAGGTGAAGAAATGAAGGTTGTTAAGTTTTAGATTGTTTCAGAATTGATAAAGAAAAGGTTTGAAAAGGTACTTGCAAAAGCTGACAAATTCTGGGTAACTTATACTAAAACTCATGCTGCTCTCCAAGAACACAATAAATTACAACATAGAATAATGGAAAAGAAGGAAGAGCTAATGGCTATAGAAAATGTTAATGGTCAAATACTTATGACTTGTGAAGAATTAGTTGATATGCACAATTGATTTCATATCGTGCTTACAAAGGAGATTGGTGAATTTGATCACCCATTGGATATGTCTGTTCCTACTTTCTTCAATTATATAGGTGATCTCAATGAGCAAAATGTATGGAAGGATGAATTGGCTTAGTTACTACCTCGAGCCCTCAACTTGGTCAACGATGAATCGATATCAACAATGAATCGATTGTGGTGGACAACACACATATACAGTTGGAAGGAATGTTTTCTTTGGAGTTTGCCATGATAGACATCATTGCCACCATTGATACTTATTACAATGAACAATACATTGAGCATCTTTCCCACTTCAACCTATTCATTGCACGAGCAATGTAGAAATAGAGAGCTTTGTCAATACTTGTTCGTTATGATGAAGATTGCAAAATGTGTTATGTTTACAAAACTTTTTAATTATGTTTACCAAAACTTTTTAGTTATGTTTACCAAACTTTTTAATTATGTTTACAAAACTTTTTAGTTATGGGTGCTGCCCCTAGCAGCTATTTACCCAAAAAAAAAAAAACTATTTAGTTATGTGTTATGTTTACAAAACTTGTATGAATGATTTTTTTGGATGAGGATTTTATCTTGAAAAGATGCCATTGATAGTCTAGGAAGATCTTTGTGAGGATTGATAGAATGTTAATTCATAGATTTTGCTTTCACCACATCTATAGGGTCTTGGTATTCATAAAATTAGAGTCTAATTTGTGATGATAGTGCAGCTTGAGGGAAGGATATATGTAGGGAATTAAGGAATCTAATTGTTTAAATTAATGATATCTACTTAATTAAAATATTAATATTAAGGGAATTATTTGAATGATAAGTCTATTGTATTATGTTTAGATCAGCCTTTTGATCTTCAAATTTCTTCAGATAAGAAGTTGTGATAGGGTGTAAAGTGTTCTAATGACTTATTAGTATTAACGAAATGGTAGTTGGCCAAATTTGAAAGAAAATAAATCCTATTTATTTTTGGCCTAAGAAGATACTCTTGATTTGTCCAATTGTTGACACTATCCTTGCATGAACAACATTAATAATTAAGTATATTTAGGAAAAACCTTATGAAAGTCTTTGACTAGATTATGGAGTTAACATCTTAGACTAAATTAAAGAAATGGAATTGTGATTTCTAACTGACTAGAGATTGTCTTAATGTATGTTTAAAAAAAAACTTTTCTTACAGATTAAATGAGTGTTAAATATTACTAGATTCTAGAATGTAATATGGATGAATGTATGATGTATATCTTCTTGCATTAGTTAGTTTTGGTTTTGATTATGCATCATTGGATGTGTAATTATTTGCATTATGAATGCATTTTATATTCTTGCATTTTTGTATGATGAGTTATTGTATCTAAGTTAACCTTATGATTGCAAGTTTAAGTCCTCAAACTACGAAACCTCTACGTTGCGCATATGTAGGAAAGGCCATCACAGATGAGCCCCTGAGGCATTAGGTCAGCCCCTTAGGGTCTTTAGGTTCATACATTGATATCTAATATGTTATTTATCGACTTGTGAAACTAATGATTATATTGAGTTGTCTAGATTTAGGATTGTTACCTATGCAAGGTACTAGAGTTAAGAAAGAATTTCTTCATCCTTACAAACAGATGATCATGTGGTGTTGCTGTAATAATATATAACTATGCAAGAAAAGTTTAAATTTTGATTATCTTATAGGATGAACAAAACAAACTTATGTTAATGTGTAACATTATTAAATGTTGATCTTACTGATTCAAGTTGTTGATTTATACATTATTGTTTATTTGGACTTCAAGAAATGAGGAAAAAGACTTTAAGGTGCAAATTAGATGATAGTGATCATAATGTTGAAATTTCAGTGATAGATTATGAGTGCTTTCGTAGAGAAAATGTGGCCAAGAATAATGAATATTTATATCACATCTTGTTTTGACAAATAGGCAAGTTGTAAATCCACTAAATAATATATTATTTGTTTAATAGTGTTTAATAAAATTTTATAGGCAAGAGCTTTATGTATATAAGACATAATATGATATTTTTTGTTTTATAGTTAAGAAAAAGAGTGCAAAGAAAATGTGGAGAAAAAACAAAAGGAAAGTAAAGATACAGTGCCACCAACTCGTAGAAGCCAATGCATTTGTGATTCAACAAATACAGTTGGTGAAAAGAAAGTTGTGATGATGTGCAGCTTGATATAACACATGGTGATGTGTATCCTGATATAGCACATGGTGATGTGCAATGTCGTGATGATCTCTTATCACAAAGTCTAAGAGAGATTATTGAAAAACATGCAAGAAAAGGAATAGTAAGTCTGTAGATGATTTATTCAATATTAAAGGATGTGTTTGAAGTGAAATCTACAAAGACTAGTACCGATCTACCTAATCATGCCACACCTGATGTGGCCAAGGAGCATGAAGTTTCGGTTAATGAAAGTCATGAAGAGAGACCTCTTGCATCTGGTGTGCCTCAGAGTTCACCTGTTGCATCTACAACTTTTGATGGAACTAGTGGATCAGCAAGGAATATTAGTAGTGGTTTAATAGATGTGTCTCCTTTTGTCAAAAGACAAAGATTGAGTTAAGATTTATATAGATCTATAGAGAGGAATGCAAAAGAAAGAAAATTAGAAGGTAAGAAGCCATTCTTGGTTGAGGTATCGAGAGATGGTGAGCCCATTGGGCCAAATGCTGCAAGGTGGGCCTCCCAAAGTTGGGTGTAAGATGTAGGGCCCATTTGGATATTTGAAAATCAAATTTTGTAGAGAAAGATCCACGAAATATGGAAAATGTTATACAAACAATAAAAAATGCTTTAGAGACTACTGGTGGACAAATCTCTAGAAACTATTACAAGCAAAAGATGAGACTTTTGATGAACAATTTTAGATACAATTGTAGAAAAATAGTCATGGAGGGAAAAGAGAGGTTAGACTCCACTCTATCTCCCAAATAGTGGGAGGCATTGAAAGAAAGTATGTGTTTCGAAGAATATTTGACAAAGAGTAACAGAGGAAAGAGAGCAAGAGATAATGTGAGGGTTGGATATACATTTGGCTGAGGCAAGTTGCAGGCCAAAATGGACAAATTTGGAGTAAGTGTATAGCTTTTTGGTTCAATTTACGTTGTGTTATTTATTTCAAATTTTTATTGAACTGACTCTATGTTGAAATTGACATTGTATTTTAGGTGGAAAACAGTAATAGAGAAGCAGGTACATAAGATATTGTCAATTATATTGTAGCACAAGATCCTAGTAAATCTAAGAATAGGATGAAGTAGAAATCTAATTTGTCAACATAGATTTCACAACCATCTGTTAGATGCCCAATAAGAGCCTCTCTAGATCATATCAACTCAAATGAAGGGTACCAACATGTAATGAGTTGCATATATGGTCTCATTGAGAAAGTTTCACAGTTGGTTGCCTTTGCTAAGCCTATAGTTTCTACATGGAATGAGCATAATTCCATGGATTCAGATGAGGTAAGAGGCTCTATTGATCTCATTTCTTCTTGTTTGGCAATTCTATATACAAATGCCTCTTAATATTTAGATTGAATTCTAAGCGTAGGAGAATCCAACCCAGTTTCTTTATTGTTTGAGTGATCCAGAAAATGTTCTTTTGGACAAATTTATAGCTTGCATTCTTTACTTGACTATTGAATGCTTTGTATATTTTTTTGCATGATGGTTAAACCACATGCAGATCAATTTTATCAAAGTAGCACAAAAATGAAAATGCCTTTATGTCAACAGAGCTGCCGATATTGATAGTGATCATGATGAACTAGACAAGAATGTGCAACATAGTCATAGTTGTGCTGAAGTTGAGGTAATATAATAGTTGTTGTCAGTTATCTGTCACAATGTTTTGTCATTCTTCATGCTTAAAATGTTGTTTTGGACAAAAATTTATAGCTTATGCATTCTTTACTTGACTTATTTAAAAATTTTCATGATGATTAAACCACATGTAGAGAAATTATATGAAAGTAGAACAAAAAGAAAAAGGCCATGTCAATAGAGGTCTCTGCAAATCTGCACAACTTCATGTAAATGTTGATACTGATTATGCTAAACTCGACGAGCATGTGCATGATATTCATAGTAGTAGTGGTGCTCAACTCAAGGTGAGTTCTATGAAACCACGTGCAAGTAAGTACTAGTCAAGTGAGTAATGGTTGTTTTATTATGTCAATAAGGGTAATCATTACCTATGCGATAGAAGCTAGTTAGAATAGTAGTGAAGTGTAATTAGCTAGTATGGAAATAAGGGAGAACATATAACTTACATATGGAATCTTAGAGCTTAGTTGTAATAGAGTGCATACATAGAGTTTGACAATACATTAGTGTATTGTGTTCGGGGATGTCATGGTCCTTAGTTGGGGAGACTTCATTGCCAATCCATGTCTCTTTATGGAGTACTCGTACATTCTAGCACTATTGTAGTCTTGACCTCCATTTTTTGCACCTTGCAATGGGCTATTTTTTTAAGAGTAAAAGTTGCTTCTTTGTTATTCAATAGAATAAAAAAAAGCACATACAAAAACTAATTTGGTCCAAGACATAAGACATTACATACAACTGTCAAAAACAAAAGACAACACTTTTCCACCGATGTCAAAAACTAATTTTTCCCAGAGACAACACTTTGAAAGAAGGAAAAGACAACTAGATGACAATAGCACTAACCCTGAAAAGCATAAAAAGTCAAGACCAGAGTTAATTAGAACTTTTTTACTCTTTTCAAACATTCCAACTAGAAGTACCATTACTATCACATGACCCAGCTTCATTTTTAGTTCATCAAGGGATTGTATCTCCAACCACTTTGGTTATTCCTGCACAAATTAAGAATGTATTAGAAAATGTCCACATCTTCATGGCACATGACTTCTAACATACTGACACCTTATGTATCTAACATCCATTCTTTATCAAATAGTGGGAAGTTAATTTTTGTTTAATATGTTAGGTACATAGTTTCAAGTTTCCTATTGTCATTTTGTAGTTTCTTATAAATATTTATCAAATGTTTATCTGTGTATTATCAAATGTTTTATATCTCAATATAATGTGTTTTTTTTTTTTCAGAAATCTATTGATAAACTCCAAGAAGGGGATAAAGTTGGGGTGTTTGATCCATTTGATGGTGTTGTTGTGGGCATTGGGTGGATTCAGTCATGGAGTCAAATTGAAAGGAATAGGAGATGCAAATGTAAGTATTTTAAAGGTCACAAGTAACATACCCCTTTCTTATGAAGACAAAATAGATGGAGTTGTCTGTCTGAAAGAGAAAGAAAGAACCTTCACATAGTGGCCACTAAAATATTTGCAAAAAATGACATAGTTGATGTTTATCATGTACTAGATGTTAGACAGCTTGGCCCACTACTTTATGTAGTAGTTTGAATGTGTTGTTCAGGGATCTTTATCATGGTGTATTTGTAAGAGTTGGAAACTCTTAGACTTTGACATTTTTTATTATATATATATATGAACATCTTACAGTTCATCAAAATTGCATTATATTTTTTATTGCAAATTGCCTTTTTTTTATCATAATGTTGAATCAATCTTTTAACTTCAAGCATGTTGTAGCTTGTTCGTATATGTAATATTTCTATTTTCTTTTATGTTTTAATTTAAATTTACTTCCAATTAATGGAAATCAGTCAACTAAAATGACTAAATATACTACTAATTGACGTCAATTAATAATTAAATTGATTAAATATACTACCAATTTACAGAAATCAGTGAATAAATATGACTAAATATATGAGCAGTTGACGACAAAATAATGATTAAAATGATTAAATATACTACCAATGGATAGAAATCAGTTTATACAAATGACTAAATATACTACCAATTGACGGAAATTAATGACTAAATATACTACCAATTAATGGTAATTAACAATTATAATGACTAAATAAATGACTACCATGACTAAATAAATGACCAGTTAACAATAATCAATGACCAAATTAACAAGTAAATATACTACCAAATTAATCAATCAAAACAACTAATAAATGACTAAAAATGGTTTAGTCATAAATTTGATCGCATTATAAATGACCAGAAATAAACTACTAATGGTCACGTGACCAAGCTTAGTCATTTATATGCAATTTTTAATAGTTTTTTAGTCATTTATTGTTGTTTTTCTATTAGTGTTATCATGGCTTCATCCACTGTTGCTTCTACCTCTCGATTGAACATCCAAAAGTTCAATGGCATGAGGTATGAATTGTGGAAGCTAAAAATGGAGGATTTGCTAGAAGAAGGAAACCAATTGCTGGCTTTTGTGAAAGAGAAGAAACCCAATGATGTTTCTCCTCATGAGTGGGAAAGATTGGATAAAAAGGAACGAGGTACAATCTAGTTGTGCCTTACAAATTCTGTCCTACTAAACGTTGCGAGTGAGAAGTCTGCACATAGCTTGTGGAAGTTTCTAGGTGAGATCTAGAAAGCCAATAGTATGGTAAATAAACTTTATTTAAAGTGTAAGTTATTTTTCATGAAAATGAAAGAGGGTGAATCGGTTGTAGAGCATTTAAATTTGTTTAATTTGTTATTAAGTCAACTAGCATATGTAAATGTGGAGGTGAATGAGGAAAATAAATGTATATTGTTTCTCTGTTCTTTGTTTGAGTCATGGAAGAATGTTATTTTGGCTATCACTGCTAACCTCACAAATCTGAAGTCAAATGCTCTTGTTTCAATTCTTCTATCACATGAATTGAGGAAGAAAAGTTCAGATAGTTTAGGGGATGCTCTCAGTGTTAGGGAAAGGTCTATAGAAAGAGGACCAAAAGGAGATCAAAAAGGGGCTAAGGACAAGTCCAAGGGTTGATCTAAGACTCCTAGGAAGAAGAATAGAGTTAAGTGTTGGAACTATGGTAAAAGGAGACATGTGAAGGAGTGCAAAAACCTAAAAGAAATAGTGGGAGAGTGCTTCAGATAAGTCCTTGAATGCAAGTGAAGATGTTTTACTTTCTACATGTAATGTTGTTTCTAATGATCACTGGTTGGTTGACTCAGGATGCTCGTTTCATATGACCCCGCATAAGGAATGATTTTCCACATACGAAGAGTATGATGGAGGTGATATATACCTTGGGGACAACTCTACATATCCGATCATTGGGAAAGAGAAGGTATTGTTGTGTTTTAGTGATGGGAGGATTAAAACCCTCCCTAGTGTTTTGCATGTTCCTAGATTAGCTAGAAATCTAATTTCAGTTTCAAAGTTGAATGATTTGAGAATGCATGTAATATTTAACAAGCACATGTGGTTACAGATTGGTGAGAGGGAAATTGGTGGTAGAAAAGGGGAAGAGATTGGGAAACTTATTTAAGATTGAAGCCACTAAAGTTTGTAATGCCTCTTATGTATCTGAGGCTAGTACTAAAAATACATGTATGTTGTGGCACTGTAGGTTGGGCCACACTAGTAAAAATGTTTTGAAAACTATCAAGAATAAAAATTTGTTGGATGGTTTCTCCTATTCTAATGAGCACTTTGATTTCTATGAGCATTGTGTGTTTGGTAAACAAAGCAGAAAAGCATTTCCTTTAGGAAGCAATAGAGTAAAAGAGAAGTTAGAAATTATTCATGAATATAGATGTGTTTGGACCTGTGGATAATGATTCTATCAGAAAATCTCATTATTTTGTCACTTTCATTGATGATGTATCCATATTTACATGGATTTAGTTTATGAAACACAAATATGATGTTTTCACTAAGTTTAAGGATTTTAAAGTCTTAGTTGAAAACCAATCAGGATTGAAGATAAACATACTAAGATCTGACAATGGAGGGGAATATTGCTCTAAGGAATTTGATGAGTTTTGCAAGCATGCAGGTATTATAATAAAAAAGACAACTTTGTATACACCACAACAGAATGGTATTGCAGAAAGGATGAATCGAACAATCATAGAAAGAGCCAGAATTATGTTGAGTGATGCACAGTTGGATAAATGTTTTTGGGTAGAGGCTGTGTGTACTGCTTGCTACTTGATTAATAGATCTCCTTGTAAGGCTCATGATTCAACACCTTATGAAGTATGGATAAGAAGAAACCTTTTGTTTCACATTTAAGGGTTTTTGGTTGTGAGGCTTTTGTTCATGTACCTAAGGAAAAGAGATATAAGTTGGATCCAAAAGCTGAAAAATGTACATTCATTGGATATGGTGATAATGTCAAAGGTTATAAGCTTTGAAATTCACTAACCCTTAATATTATCTATTCTAGAGATGTTATTTTCAAGGGACTTAGAGTTATTTCTGAACCTGAGCAACCAAAGGAAAAAGAAGAAAAGGTAAAGAGAGTGCACTTTGATTTAGAGCAGAAAGATGCACCTCAAGAAGAACACAATGATGGATTAGGGGGTGAAGAAGAAGAAGAAGAAGATTTGAGTAGTTATGATGAAGATGAATTTGTTGTTATAGAAGAAGTTGGTGTAGATGATCATGCAGAAGAACAAGCTGAGACTCTTACTTCACCCTTGAAGACATCCACAGACAAGAGAATCTAGTTGATAGGTATATCCCACAAGATTTCTATTGTATATTTGCTTTATTGAGTACTGACGATGAGCTTAGATCCTATAGGGAAGCTATGCTTACAGATGATAGTGAGTCTTAGCAGTTAGCCATGCAGAAGGAGATGATGATTCTACACTCTTGTAACATCTGGGATCTTATTCATTTGCCCAAAGGAAGAAAGGCCATAGGTTGTAAGTGGGTCTTCAAGGAGAAGTTTAGAGATAATGGTTCATTAGAGAAGTACAAGGTTAGACTAGTAGCCAAGGGCTACTTCTAGAGAGAGGGAGTTGATTTTGGTGAAATTTTCTCTCCTGTTACTAAATTGACTTCTATTAGATTTCTTTTGTCCATTGTTGCAACTTATGATTTGAAGATTGAGAAAATGGATGTTAAGACTGTGTTCTTGCATGGAGATCTTGAGGAAGAAATTTATATGCAACAACCTACAGGTTTTGAGGTAAAAGGAAAAGAACATTGGGTTTTCAGGTTAAAGAGGTCTCTCTATGGCTTGAAACAGTCCCCTAGAATGTGGTATCAAAAGTTTGATTCATTTGTATTAAAATTAGGTTTTGTTAGGAGCAAGGAGGATCATTGCGTGTACATTCACTATATTGATGATTCTATACTGATCATTGCATTATATTTGATGACATGTTATTTTTCAACAATACTAAGGGTATCATCAGTGAGCTTAAAGCCCAACTTTCAAGTGCATTTGATATGAAGGATCTTGGAGCTGCCAAGTATATTTTGCGTATGGAGATCAAGAGGGACAAAGTTAACAGAAAGCTTTGGTTGTTGCAAAGTAAGTATATGAATACCATTTTGTAGAGTTTCATTATGCAAGATTGTAAGCCAGTTAGAGTTCCTTTACCCATTGGTACTAATCTTTCATTAGATATGTGTCCAAAGAATGAGGATAATTTTGAGGATATGTCCAATGTACCATATGCCAGTGTTGTAGGGAGTTTGATCTATACAATGGTTTGCTAGGCTAGATATTGCCCAAGCAGTGGGATTTTTGAACAAATTTATGTCTAACCCTGCTAGACAACATTGGAAATATGTGAATAGGGTGCTTAAGTATCTTTTAGGTACTCCTAATTATTGTTTGGTTTATTCTAGTACTGAGAGTGCTAATAAATTATTAGACATGTAGGGTTTTGTTGATGCAGATTGGGCAGGTGACTTGGATAGTCGAAGGTCCACTAGTGGCTATGTGTTTACTCTATTTGGAGGAGCAGTGAGTTGGATGAGTAAGAGGTAACCCATAGTTGCTTTGTCCACCATAGAAGAAAAGTATATGGCTTCTACTCATGTCTCTAAGGAGGTAGTTTGGTTGAGGAGACTGTGTACAAGTATTGGATTTGATTGCAGGATCATTTAGATTGTTTGTGATAGCCAGAGTGTTAAATGTTTGGCCAAGATTCCTATTTATCATGCTCGGACTAAGAATGTTGATTTACAGTATCACTTTGTTCAATAAATGGTTGCAAATGGATAGATTGAGTTGAAGAAGGTAGACACTCAGAAGAATGTTGTAGATGCTTTGACCAAGCTTGTGAGCACAGAGAAATTTGTTTGGTGCAAAGAGGACATGGGCCTTGCTTCTAGTGCCTAATTATTTTATGGTTTTCCTATGGGTATTTACAATGTATGATGTCAAGTGGGAGAATGTTAGGATTAAGGTACCATCAACCTTGTAAATCCTATGTAATTAATTACTCATAATATTGTTTGTAAATCACCCATAAGGGATGAAAGGTTTCACCAACAACTATCTTGTTTTAGCTGTATGTTTATATCCAGTACACGATGCTTATTCATCCGGTGCCCCTAAAACCTCATTTTATTTATATTTTATCATTGTGAATCTGGACCATTCATCATTAGGTCATAGATCTGATGGTCGATATTTTGTTGGTTATCGTGTCCTAGAAGGCAACCCCCTTTTATAAGGATATTTGTATTACGTTTTTATCATATTAGAGAGTAACAGGCAGCGCTAGATTGAAGACTAAAGGAGAGAGGAGGTTTATTGTAATCTCATATTTGAAGATAATACAACTTGGAGCCTCTTTTCTTGGTGGAGTTTTTTATTTGAAAGGGTTATCTCCATGGTACATATTGTGTTATGTATTCAATTCTTAGTGCATGTTATTTTTGTGTAATGGGTTTTGATTTCTATTGCAATCTCCATTGATTCTACATTGTTTAGAGGATAATAAGGTTTGAATCATATTTTTGTTGTGTGGTTTGCACCTCCATTTCTAAGAAAATCAACTGGAAGATTACATAGGATTTACAATCAGGATGTAATCTGTAGCTTCATCTTCATCGGGTATGCAAAGAACAGGTACATTTAAAGTGGTTTGAAGAAAGAATCTTTTGAGAGAATTCACCAAGTTGCAGAACATCACAACTTATGCTTAGAATTGAAACAATTCATCCTCCCTTAGTTTCAACAATTCAATCACTATTAGTCTTAGTAATCCTCTCTCATTAACTTCAATAATTTGACCTCTTTCCATATATGTAATAATTGGCTTTCTCTTACAAATGAGAATTCACGATCCTTTATAGCACAACGGCCAATAAATAGTTGCATTTGATCCAAAGGTTAGGATCCACTCATAATAATCAACGGTTTAGATTGGTAGCACATGATTACAATTTAGAAATATAGTTGGAAACAACTGGCAAAAAGAATATTCTAGCATCTTCAGTTTTGGTTCAAGCCTCCTTTGTTTGGATGCAATTCCATCCATTTTATCCTTCCTTTACAACATCCAACTTTCTTCTATTTTTCTATGTTTTGCATGTTTAACCTGCAATTATAAACATAGAGACTTTAGTTATTTGCATTAGACAATCCTGCAAGAATTTATGCATATCATTAAGTGTGAAAGGATGCCCGGACATGGATATCTTGATATATAAAATGCCCATATAGACAATGAGTGCATGAATATGGATATCCAGATACAAATATAAGGATATTCAAGATATGGATATCAAGGATACATGACATGTTCATCTGGACATATGCATAGGCAGACAATGGATTTCCAAATATGTGAAATATCCATATAGATATGTGCATGAGTTGGGATATGGATATCTGGGATCAAGATAAATGTCCTTACAAACAATATGCAAATGGATATGGACATCCAGGATTTGCAAAAATGTCCATGTTGAGAAGTCAAATGTATGCCACGTGGCACCATTTCATTGGATTGCAGGAGGTCACTAGTTCATAAAGACATGGATATGGAAATTTAAAAATGTTTGGATGTTGAGACTCGTGAAATATCCCTAAGCTCGAATGTCTAGATGATGTATGCTTCTTGGAATGCTTCTTAAGAATGAGAAAGAGTGACGTCATCAGGATATTAGGGAAGGGTTGGACATTAAGGTTTGTGAAATATCCCTTCCCTGAATGTCTTGATGATGTCATCATTGTAGAATGTTTCTTTGGAATGAATCTGGATGACATCATCTGAGTATGCATATTAAAAGATCTAAACATTAAGTATCTATGCGAATGTCCATAGGCTAATGTCTAGTTGAAAAGTCAAACAACACACGTGGTGATATTGGTGAATATATAGACATTAAGTCTACAGATGTGGATTTAAGAAAAGTCAGGATATTAAGGAAATTTTTGAATATTAAAGATGAATATCTATACCATGAAAATCCATGCACATGATGGCTCTTTTGTATGCTATAATAAATTTGAAGGGTGCACATCTATGGATATCAGGATTAGATTTCTACGTCTACCTTTCACTTAGCATTTCATAGGTTTCTTGGTCGGGGTAGTTTATCCGAATATTACTGATGTGAAGATATTGAATGTGAATATACACATTAAGTAAATGTGAATATCCAAATGGATATATCCATGCATGTTGGTCCACAACTTTGACCTTGCATAACTTCTTTGTTTTAATGAATTCTAACATGATCCAAAAGGCATACATGCTTAGAACATAATTCTCTATCCCTTGGTAGGCTTCACAAGGGAAAAAACATACTTGGAATTTTGACTCATAACTCAAGATCTAGACATGCCTAAAACATGTCTTAGACATACTATTTGATAATTCTTTTACCATACCACCCCAAAAACAAAAAGGGAAAGCAAAACAAAAAGCAAAGCAAAAAAAAGGTTGGGTCCCTGTTTTTCTAAGGTAAAATGGGGCATGTTGTGTAACCATACAACAAAACCTATATAAAAAGTTGTTGGGAATATTATGCAACAAAAATATCTTATGATATGGTGAAGGAAAAAATAGGAAAAAAAAAAAGATTATGTCCATTATTTGTTGACTAGAGAACTAATGTACCATTAAAAACAAGTTGTAAATGTTTTCCAATCCATTGGTACACCAACCAATAAATTGGAAATTATTTTTAGGATAGGTGGTGGATGGTGTTTGATCAACCTCAATGCAATAACTATGAGGTATCTCAATATTTCTTTTGAAACATATATTATGAGCTTTTCCTCAACAAGATCCTAAACTATTATGATCATTGAGATTTCTAGGACCAACAAGTGAAACCCCTTGGTCATCCCTCTATTTGTGATGCATCATCCCTACAACTTTGAAGGATAATGTGGAGGTTTAGACCCTCTAGTCTATTGGGAATTAAGGTGTCTCAACCTTGGTAATTCCTTGCATTTATTAATTGTATATATTTATTTATTGCCTAGTATGTAATTAGTATGCAAATCTTGTTTTGTCATATTGTGGGAGTTGGCATGGTGATGTGTCATCCTACATGGAAGGTGACATGTAATTTTTGTCCTCACATGAGGAAATAGGTGTCCCACTTAGTAGTAGAGGTATTTTGTCATGTGTCAGCACTTTGAATAGTGTGTAAGGGAATTTTGACCGAAATGGTTATGACATATTTCTATGACAAAATCTATGACACATAAGAGTCAAAAATAGAAGATACTATGACAGGTGAAGACATGTATCACAAGGCATCTTGGAAGAAGGCATCTTTGGGTGCCCCAACAAGGGTTATGACATCTTGTAAGAGCATATACTATTTTTAGTCAATGTATGACATATTCTCTTACAGTTGTAAGATATGACAGTTATGACGGATTCTATGACAATTGTAAGAGTCGTAAGAGCATCTATCATTTCCCAACTTGGGAATGGGCGACCATTTTCAGATGGAGTGTTATGACAAGTGTCATGACCATGCTGCAGTGTTGGACACGTGTCCTTAGGCATGGGTTTTGGGCCATGAGGCCATCTTGGACACTCATCTCAAGGAAATCTCTTTTTTACCTTGTAAACTTCTATTTAAGAAGGTGCTTTGAGTGGAGATATATTATGTGATTGATAGGTACTGTTATGCTACCAGATTGTCTCCAGCTATGAGTGTTGAAGACTCCTGCAAGAGCTTTGGCTCTGTAACTGTATTGTAAACCTCATTGTTTAGATAATACATTTGAGTTATGTTTTGGAGGGGGGTTTTTCACCTGTAAGGATTTCCCCACATATATCTTGTCTCTCTTCTTCTAGCTTACATCCTTGTGTTGTGTATTGCTGCAATATCTGAATTATTGGATTAATAACTCTGTAATTGTAAAGGTTGAAAAGAATTTACACTCATCTCTCCTCATTAGATTAGTGTAGGAAGCGATTTTTGCACACTTATCTTCCTTTCAGTTGGTATCATAGCTTGATCACCTTTGGTCCTAGTTGTTGGGTAGGGGTTTTTTGAGCTAATCATAGGTTGAATGGGATCTTTGTACTGAGTATTCTATAATCATTTTGTAGGAAGGAGATGGCAAGTATATCCGGAAGATTAGAGGTGGAGAAATTCAATGGCACAAATTTTGAGTTATGGAAACTTAAGATGAAAGACATGCTTGTTGATCAAGACCTATGGGAAACCATTTCTGGTGTAAAACCAACCACAATGGCACAAGATGATTGGGATCTCAAAGATCCAAAGGCTAAAGGTCTCATAAGACTTAGTCTAGTTGATTCTAGACTATTAAATGTTCATGAGGAGAAGACCACAAAAGACCTTTGGAAGAAGTTGGTAGATGTTTATTAGGCTAAATCCTTGGTGAACAAGCTTTTTCTGAGAAAGAAGTTGTATTCTCTAAGGATGGAGGATGGAGGATCTATTGTAGATCACCTGATTGCTTTCAACATGTTAGTTACACAATTGACATCCGTTGGTGTGAAGATGGAGAAGGAGGATCATTGTATGACCTTGCTTTGTTCCTTACCAGACTCATGGGATCATCTTGTTATGGCTATTGGAAGCATCACATCCACTTTCAAAATGGATGAAGTGGTATCTTCAATGTTATCTAAAGAGATGTAGAAAAAGTCTTCTGAAGTAGCTAAAGAGGCTCTTGCAGTTTGTGGAAGACCCAAGGAGAAAGGGAAAAAGAAGGACAAGAAAGCTGAGAAGGGAAGATCCAAATCCCATCGGAGATCCAAATCTCCTAGAAATTTCAAGGCTCTCTATTGGAACTGTGGAAAAACTAGGCATTTCCAAAAGGAATGCAAAGAGGAAAAGAAAAAGAAGAAGAAGAATGTCCCAGATTCAGATTTTAACAAGTCACAAGATGATGGTGATGCCTTTATCGCAGCCCTGGCCACCCATGCATCTGATGATGTGTGGTTGATTGATTCTAGTGCATCATTCCGCATGACCTTGCATTGAAGTTGGTTCACAAAGTATGAAGAGTGTACCTAGGTAATGATTCTCATCTAAAGATTGTTTGTCAAGGAAGAGTCTCAATCTGATTCCCTGATGGACGAAGGAAGGGGATTACTGGGGTTATGTACATCCTAGGCTTGGCATGGAACTTGCTTTCTATAAGTAAGTTGAATGATGTAGGTGTATAGGTTGTCTTTTCCAAGGATGGATGCAAGATGACTAGAGGATCTATGGTGCTTGCGAAGGGTACTCAAAGAGGTACTCTGTTTTAGCTGGAGGCATGCACTTCACAGTGCAATAGTTCTTCTGACTTGAAGAAAAGAGTTGAAGTCACTTCATCCCCACCATCTAAACAAGTAGTGAAGAAATATGTTGTAACAAATTCTGATGGTAGTGCTCATGCTTTGGAAGCTAAACTTCCTACTGAAAAGACAATGTTATGGCATAAGAGATTTGGCCACATTGGTGAGAAGGGTCTTCGAACCCTAAAAAATAAAAACCTCATTGAGGGGTTAAATGATTGTAATCTTGAGTTCAACTTTTGTGAACATTGTATATATGGAAAGAAAAACCGTGTTCAGTTTTACTCTAGTTCTCACAAGTCTTTTGGTGTATTGGACGTTATTTATTCTGATGTGTTTGGTCCTGTTAGTGTTCCTTCGATTTCCAAATCTGTATATGTTGTATCTTTTATACATGATTATAGTAGAAGGACATGGATTTATTTTCTCAGAAGCAAGACTGAAGTCTTTAGTCGGTTCAAAGAGTTTAAAGCTTTTGTTGAGAATCAGACTAGTAAAAGGATTAAGTGTTTGAGAACTGACAACAGTGGTGAGTTTTGTTCGGTAGAGTTTGATAAGTTCTGTAAAGAGAAAGGGATTGAAAGACATAAGACAACTCCATACATCCCACAAAAAAATGGATCTGCAGAGAGGATGAATAGGATACTGATGGAGAAGGCTAGGAGTATGCTTAGTGGAGCAAACCTCAAACAAAAGTTTTGGGCTGAAGCTGTAGCCACAGCTTACTACCTGGTAAACAGGTCTCCTACATCAGCTCTTGTTGGTAAGACACCTATGGAGGTGTTGTCTGGTAAGAAGCCTTTAGTTAGACATATTTGTGTTTTTGGTTGTGAGGCATATGCACATGTGCCTAGGGAGAAATGGTTTAAATTGGAGAACAAAGCTGTTAAATGTATTTTCATTGGCTATGGTGTCGATGTGAAAGGATATAAGATTTGGGATCCTGTGGCTAAAAAAGTGTTGTATAGAAGAAGTGTTATCTTCAGAGAGCTAACACCTTCTTCCATTGTTCTACAGCTAGAATAGACATAAAAGAAAGAGGATGTGGTTCAGTTTCCTTCTACCCCTAAGAAGACTAAACTAACAGACCCTGTGAGACCTGATGATGAGGAGAGCTCTAGTGGCTCTGAAATCTCACAAGAAGAAGTAGAATCTCAACCTCAGCCATTGAGGAGGTCTACATGAACAAGAAAGCAACTTGATAGGTTTGGTTATTCATTGCTTGAATTTAGTTGTGCTTTTACCTTGCTTACTAACACTAATGAGCCTAGAACTGTGACAAAGGCTATGGACATGAAACATGCAGGTTCCTAGAAGGAGACCATGGAAAATGAGATGGCTTCTTTGGAGAAGAATAAAACATGGGACTTGGTGCCTTTGCCTAAAAGACAAAAACTTATTGGATGCAAATGGGTGTTCAAGAAGAAATTTGGTGTAGATGGCAATGTTGAAAAGTACAAGACTAGACTGGTTGTGAAGGGGTACTCATAAGTGGAGGGAATTAATTATGGCAAAAAATTTTCTTCCATTGTAAAGCTAACATCTATTCAATTCCTATTATCTCTTGCAGTAGCTTATGACTTAGAGGTGGAGCAAATAGATGTGAAGACAACATTCCTTCATGGTGATTTGGAGGAACAGATTTACATGTCACAACCAGAACATTACATAGAGAAAGGTAAAGAAAATTTGGTTTGCAAACTAAGAAGTATTTATATGGTTTGAAGCAGTCTCCTAGGATGTGGTATATGAAATTTGATGCCTTTGTGTTGTCGATTGGATTTCTGAGATCAAAATTAGATCATTGTGTGTATTACAAATTTGACAATGATCACATTCTCATTATTGCATTGTGTGTTGATGATATGTTGTTAATTGAGAATGATAAGAATATGATTTTTGATTTGAAGTCTTAGTTGTCTGCATAATTTGAGATGAAAAATCTAGGGGCAGCTAGGTATATTCTAGGAATGGAAATTAGAAGAGATAGAGCTAACAAAAAACTTTGGTTAAGTCAAAGTAAGTATGTGAAGATTGTGTGGGATAAGTTCAGCATGGTAGATTGTAGACCATTGTGTGTTCTTGTTTCTTTGGGGACAAAGTTGTCTGTTAATGATTGTCCAAAATCTTCTAGTGAGGTGGAGGACATGAGTAGAGTACCTTATGCTAGTGATGTTGGTAGTTTGATGTATGATATGATCTATACAAGACCAGACATTATCCAAGCAGTGGGAGTCCTTAGTCGATTTATGACTAATCTTGGATGGGTACATTGGGATGTAGTAAAGAGAGTGTTTAGATATTTGAGGGTACTTTTGAGTATTCCATATGTTATCATGGTAATCCTATAGGACCTTTGCATTCAATTTGTATTTTTGGATTCATGGATTCTAATTGGGCAGGTGACATTGATAGTAGGAGATCCACCAATGCTTATATGTTTACTATGTTTGGTGGTGCAATTATTTGGATGAGTAAGTGACAACCTGTGGTTGCTTTGTCCATGACAGAAGCTGAGTACATGGTAACAACTCATGCTTGTAAGGAAGCCATTTGGCTTAAGAGATTGTGTTCAGATATTGGTATTGATGCAGTATAGATTACGATATGTTGTGATAGTTAGAGTGTGATTTTCCTAGCAAAGAATCCAACTTCCCATCCTAGAACAAAGCATATTGATGTACAATTTCACTTTGTGTGAGACGTGATAGAGGATGGGAAAGTGAATTTGGAGAAGGTAGACACTTTGAAGAATGTTGTGGATGCATTGATGAAACCAATGGGCATAGAGAAGTTCACATGGTGTTCGGAGCCTATGGGCCTCTCGACCTATAGTAGTTAAATCATGTTATTTGTATTGGCTCTTACAAGGTGTTCAACAAGTGGAAGATTGTTGGGAATTAAGGTGTCTCAACCTTGGTAATTCCTTACATTTATTTATTGTATATATTTATTTATTGCCTATTATGTAATTAGGATGCAAATCCTATTTTGTCATCTTGTGGGAGTTGCCACGGTGATGTGTCATCCTATGTGGAAGGTGACAACATGTAATTTTTGTCCTCACATGAGGAGATAGGTGTCCCACTTAGTGGTAGAGGTATTTTTCCATGTGTCGGCACTTTGAATAGTGTGTAAGGGAATTTTGATCAAAATGGTTATGACAGATTCCTATGACAGAATCTATGACATGTAAGAGTCAGAAATAGAAGATACTATGACAGGTGAAGACATGTGTCACAAAGCATCTTGGAAAAAGGCATATTTGGGCACCCCAAGTAGGGTTATGACATTTTGTAAGAGAATATGCTATTTTTAGTCAGTGTATGATAGATTCTTTTATAGCTATAAGATATGACAGTTATGACAGATTCTATGACAATCGTAAGATTTGTAAGAGCATCTGTCATTGCCCAACTTGGGAATAGGCAACCATTTTTGGATGGGGTGTTATGACAAGTGTCATGGCCATCGTACAGTCTTAGACAAGTGTGCTTAGGCATGGGTTTTGGACCATGAGGCCATGTTGGACGCCCATCTCAAGGAAAGGTCATTTTTGCCTTGTAAACTTCTATTTAAGCAGGTGCTTTGAGAGATGTATTATGTGATTGACAGGTACTGTTATGCTACCAAATTATCTCTACATACAAGTGTTGAAGACTCCTACAAGAGCTTTGGCTCTGTAACTATATTGTAAACCTCATTGTTTAGATAATACATTTGAGTTGTGTTTTGGAGTGTGGGGTTTTTCACCTGTAAGGGTTTTCCCCATGTATATCTTCTCTCTCTGTCTTCTTCTATCTTACATTCTTGTGTTGTGTATTTCTACAATATCTCTATTACTGGATTAATAACTCTATAATTGTAAAAGTTGAAAAGAATTTGTACTCATCTCTCTTCATTGGATTAGTGAAGGAAGTGATTTCTGCACATTTGGCTTCCTTTCATAGTCCTTTAGATCCCTGACATAAACCTTAGTTGAACATAGTGTACATCTATTGAAGGATGATGAGGGAAAATCTTTCAGGATTGATTTATCACCACACATCTATTAGTCTTGTTGGGTATTATTTCATTATGAGTCATAGGACATTGTGATGAGATATAGAGAACATGGAATGTAATCTAATGAGGATGCTTGACAATTAGTGTAGAATACTCCAAAGGAAGACTAGTATCCTCTAGAAATTGAGTCTGCCACATAGGATGAGCCATATCATGCTATAATGTTGAAGAATAGGTTCAGGATATATGCTTTAATAGGGGAGACCTTTGGTATTGACTCACAAGTAATTTTAAATATAGTTATTAAATTTAGTAGATTTTGTATTAAATTTTATAATTAACTATGTTAATCCATTAGGAATGAAAATTAATGAAAATATTGTGTAGTTATTATAAAATGTTAAGGTTAATCAATTCATCCTACATCCCATGCCACTAATCCATCACATACTTCTACATGCCTAAGAACTCCTTAGGTTTATCTGAAATAAATTAGTAAATATATTAGGTGATAACTTGTTTTCCATTTAGGAATGTTAATCTTAAAATGATAATTTAATTTTTAATAGGTGGATGTTGGACCATCGACATCTAGACACATTGGCAGTTGCAATCATTTCTCTATTTTTACTGATGTACGTTTTAGTATTTTTAATCATCATGTTATTTATTGCATTTGCATAATTTTCATTATTTTGGTTAGATAACCTTGTTCTTATATTAAATTAATAACTTAATTAGAGACTTCTGCCCAACTTCATGGATCATTATGTTGGTTCTCCAAAATATACCCACTAATTTCTAAAAGGTGGGAAACATTTACAATCAAAAGTAGTGAAGCTTGGCCAATGAATGGAAGATTTTGTTTTACACTTTTCTCCCCTACTCTTTAGGCTCTGCAATGCCTAGGTGGGTCTCCCTTTTTATGGCACTAAACATAGTTTACTAATAGAGTTAAAATATAGTGCTTAGTAGATGAGGGACTTCATACAAGATGACAAAGATTTGCGCAACAAATCACATGGATATCCCATTCTTTGTAATCGTTCAAGGCTCTAATAAGAATCTTGATAAATACTTATAAATAACTTACTAACGATTTGAAATTTATCATTTAAGATTAAGATCCTGGAAATGGAGATTTGTAAAAGACAAACTAGTGCCTATCATGGGATACAGAGTCACAATGTTATGCATGTATCATAGTATTCAAACATATCTCTGATGATCACTTAAAACCATCACCTAGCAATAATAAGACTTTATAAAGCCTACAATACAACCATACTTAGTAATCCATTTAAAAATGTAATATTCTTGTATTTTGTAAGTAAGCATTTACACTATTCCTTGAATAGAAAGAAAACTTAGAAGAAAAACTTGATACAACAAGTGTGTATGATAAACTCTATAATCTTTGATTATTTGATTAAAAGAGCATTACATTTCAAAATGTGGAGATAGTAGCATAGTAGTATATATTCATATTTGTGTACTCATGATACTATAATGTTGTCACAGAATGACTTACAAACAAAGGTCTAATATCCTACAATAGACTAAACCTATTTACCCTTTATAGAGCCCCTTTCTTAAAAATTTCCATAAAAATTTCCAGAACTGTTAAACTATTGAGCACCATCCTTTTATAATGCAAGGGGGCTCTTACAATGCATCAAGATTCCCTCTAACAACATTTATTTATTCAAGAGAAAGTGAACAATATTCAAAAATCCTTAGGACAATTCAAGATAACTGCCCTTTCATTTTATAGAGACTCCTTGATCATAGGCCATTGGGTTATCCCCATGACTCCCCATCTTTCAATTTTTGGCTGCCATGTGTCAAAGCCCTTGGAATAGTTTAGGTAGCCATCAATAGTTAGAACAAGTAGCAATCATAACTACTTCTTAGAGGAAGCTGATGTAGGCATCATCATCATTCAAGCATGTGGCTCCCTAGTTTTTCCAATAAAATCCTTATTCTTCATCACCAATTGGACCATCCGAATGTGATATTCTTCCACTAATACAACTGTCCCTTTAATGAGTTCCATCTAGCCTAAAAAAAGGGGAGAGAGCATAATGACACCTCTTTGCCTGAGCATCTAACCCTAAAACTTAGCTGAGGTTGTTGGAATTACAACAAGTCTCTCTGCTTCAGCCAAGCAACTACATGCAATTGCAATCCCTAAGCAGCCTAAATACTCCCTCACCAAAATAACACTATTAGTAGGTGAATCAATGGGAGAATTTCTACTGATGCTGCCTCATACTCAATTTCTTCCCTAAATCATCCATTCCCTGAGCAATGCACTCCATGTTCTTAATTCAAAATGGATAAGTTTGAAGCCAAGACAATAAGGACATGCCACTTTGGGAAACAAAGGACAAAAAGGATAAAATAGGAAAGAGAATCCTCTATATTGTACCCATGGTGGGAGTTGATATAAAATGATCATAGAAATGCTTCCATTTATAGCCAAAAGGGAAGGAGGCTCTTCACCTGAGTACTTTCTACTTGCCAACAACTTCCATAAATCCATTTTAGGCACTTGCAAGCTCCTCACACTTAATCCTTCTCTAGGAATATCTAAAGATCACATCGCAACCCCCAAAGTAGAAAATGGAGGCATGAACTACTCATAGCTCCTCAAAAATTGACTAGGAACACATATCGCACAAACAACAAATGTCCAATCTACTTACCAAAATTTAACTAAAGATCAAGACTAGCTGGTGAGATGTACCTGGTGTCAAATTTTAATCCTTTATGCTTGCATGACACCCTCCTATTTCAAAAAATCTAGCCACTACCAGAACATAGCTGAGAATTTCAAAATCCATATGAAAATTATCGTGCAATAGCTGCTCTGCCATTACTACCTGTGTACCCAACTAGAT
Organism: Cunninghamia lanceolata; assembly: GCA_027924645.1. Lineage (NCBI taxonomy): Eukaryota > Viridiplantae > Streptophyta > Pinopsida > Cupressales > Cupressaceae > Cunninghamia > Cunninghamia lanceolata. The sequence goes on from BSBN01000754.1 coordinate 1,450,012, forward strand.
CGTCTACAACAAGCAAGCTTAAAATTCAAATATGGACCATTGATGTGGGGCATATCGTGGTAGGATCAATGGCTTAACATAGCCCAAGGAAGTTTAAAAATCCAACGTGAGTGTTGAAAATTCCTTGACCAATTAGAATGTGCCAAGAGAGAAAACCTTTCAAGTCAAACCGTCGACACTTTGCCATGTGTCACCATTTTGCATTCTCGCACTCCCTATTAGGTATAAAAGCTCTAGTACCATGTGTTGGAGTAGCCAAGATCAATGAGCACAAATTTAATAACCTTCCACAAGTGAAAAATGTAACACAATAACATATCTATCATATACAATGAGAGTGTAAAATGCAATGAGAAGCCTCACATAAATAGGCAAGGAGAAGAAGGTAGAAAGGTAGGACTGAACTACTAACTACCCCTACAAACATGCAACACTTGTCTAACTCATATGACATGTGTGAGAACAAGAGGTAAGTCAAAAGGAAATAGTTGTCACACATGTGTGAGTACACATGTCGAAATGAGACAAACTCCTAAAAGACTAAATAAACTTAAGCCTATATGTGAATAGGTCAAACCTTCAAAGAGGTAATATCTAAACTAGTTAGATAATGACACTATTTACACTAACACCCCCTTAAGTGCAACTTAGGGAGAAGCAATACAAAGATGAAGATGGGTCCCAACTACTAGGCCATGTTAGGTACCCATGTACAAATCAATTTCTCATAAAGTGGAGAAAGAAAGAAAACCCTGTGGGAAAAAGCTTTCCTCCAAAAGAGAAATGATACAAATTTAGAAGTGTACAAGTGAAGAAGGATGATGGATGACTATACATGACCCCCCAAGGACTACTTCTAACATAAAAGTACAATATGATGTTCCCTCCATAGGAGAGAGAGGAGAAGGTCGATGTGACCCCCTAGAAATTGTGTTGTAAAGAACTCCATGTGAAGAGATGGATCCTCCCAAAATTGAGATGAGAAGACTAACCATGTAGCCTCCTCTCAAAATACCTCCTACAGTATTGGTAGATGCTCAAGACTGGATGTTGAAGATGATCCGCGAACATTGAACAACATTTCTCCCCTTAGGAAGAAATTGAACCAGAGAAGTGTGCAAGTGATCTTCCCATTCCAAATAGGAACATACAGGAAGAAGTATGAAAGTCTCTAAATTCTGCACAAGATTGAAATACTCAGATGGTGCCCATGATTTCTTTGAAGAATTCTCAAGGATCTCCAAGACAATGCTGATGTGTGAAAAATACAGAGATTTAGGTACAGGGACCATAGATGTATGGTGATAACTGAACCCTAAAGAATTTGATACTACTACAGAGGATATCAAAATACATGATGACAGAGTCGAATATGTGGACTCATAAATGTCTACATAATCTATCACGATAGAAGCTGATATAGCCAAGGTAAGAGAAATCATATCTGAAGAAGACAAGGCTGATGTAACTTCATCAAAGTTGTCATTGAATAGAAGATGAATGTCCTCAATGATGTCTCCTAAATCTACAATGCAAGACTCTATGAAAAGACATGAAATGTCAGGTAGATATGCATCCCAATGAATCTTGAAAGATGAGAACCATATCCTAGTGTAGAGAATCATTGGAAGCCATGGATATATCAACACTGGATTCAGATACAATAATAGGTGATGATGGTGGAGATGGGATCTCAATGTAAGTTATCTAACCATAGTGTACATACCCAACTGATTGTGTCTCACAAGATGGCTTAGTGAGATGAGATTTTTCTTCAAGTGCTTTATTAAGATCAATAGAAAGTTGACATGCATGAAGAATTTGTTGTCATAATTCATCAATTTTGCAATGATGACATTCTTCTGTTGTATGTCATTTTAGCCCTATTACCAATTTTTCACCTATAGCTCAAATTGGTAGAGCTAGAGCACATTTATTTCATTTTAAGATGAAAGATTCTTAACATTTTATGCTCTATGGGTTTTGCATAGTTTAAGGGGCTTAAAAAATAAAAGGTTTAGTTTATGATGCCATTGTTATAACAAAAGAGAAAAAATTAGTTTATCATTCATTGCTTTGTAGAAGATTCATCATTGATAATCTAGATATTTCATTTCATTACAATAATCATTCAATTTTACAAATGAGATACAACAACTGAATAAGCATTGCATTGAAAAAAAGAAAGACAAGTCAAATGTCCCACACAAGTCGTGGGAATAGCTGAACCAATACAAACATAGGAAATACACTATGCATCTGAAGATAAGAAAGGAAAAGAGCATATCAATCATTATTTGTTTGGAGTATTGAGTTGACCTTCATTGCAGCTAGCTCCTCCTTGTCCCTGATCTCTAAATGAACCAGTACCATGACAAGAAGGATTGTTAGAGCTCTGGATATGGTTTCCTATGTGCCTATCAACAAAAAAATAATATATTGCCTATGGTGTAGTATATCATATATCAAATCATTCATATGCAAGAGAGCCTGAAAGATGAAACAATCATTGAGCTTCACTGTTTTATCTAACATGTTTGTTTCCTATGCAGGTATAGGTGAAATCATATTGTTGATCTGAAGACATCATACCATGTGGTGCAAAGTGGGCTCCCACAAGGGTTGAGCCTAGCATGCTACCCCTGAATCTTAAAAAGGGGTTTGAAATAGGAATTCATGTTCTTAATGCAAATAGAAACATTTCAACTAAAGGAGTAAATGATAAAGTGTTTATAGGAGCCTCAAGATCAGTGTTCATTCATGACTATTAGCTCAAAGATGATGAGATGAGAATCACAAATGAGTTGTGAGCTCATTCAAGGCTACCCAATGAGGTTTGAAACTAAATAAAAGTTATTTCCAACATCGGAATATCTATTGCTCTATTATTACATCTATTTTTTGTCACAGTATCATATATTGTCATTTGTATGCATTCAAATCACCATATTGGAATAGCAAAAGCCATTGAACACATACAACAACCATAAAGAATAAAAACCAGTCACCATATGTCTCTATAGTATACAAGATGGAGCCATGGAGTAAAAGTACAAGTACAAATGAAAGACAATCATCCTCAAGATATGATGTAACACCATGAATCAAATGAAAGGGCAGCTCATGCCACATCAAGCATACTCTCGAATCTTGAAAAGATACAATACAATTGAACAGAGAGGTAAGTGTATTTATAATGACTAAATGCCAAGGAGAAATCATTAGCTACATGAGATCATGGTAAGTAATGCTTATATATGAAGAGATAGTACATGAAGATATACAGTTGGTAGTAGTAAGTTCAATCATGAAGAGCATCAACCCCATGATACATATTGCTTCAGCCATATGTGTAGCAGCAATTGTAAAAATGAGCATCATTATTATACATGAATGATCTAACTGATGAGTAATGTAGTTGAAGCCATACACAGAAATGTCCATGCTATACAAAAAGTGAAAGATCCATAACCATTGAATATGGAAAGTGTTGCTACAGGGGACAATGTCAAGTCACTATCATAAGGGAAAAGGTTTTGATTAAGTCTCCCATATATTTGTATGCGAAACTACAGTCATCAAATGGAGGATACACAAATATATAATTGTATGATCTTAGAACATCAAGATGCAATTTATCATGGTAAAAGGAATGAAGTCTCAATGTTCATGTTCATCTACAAGAGGTGCAAACAGAATGACATGTATGTTGGATATCGTAGAATTCATATGGAGCATTAAAGAGGATAAAACCACAATCCTTTTGTTTTGAACAATGAAACAACAAATGATAGAAGAATACAGGTAATATCATATATATAGTGGGTTCTTAGGCCAGAGCCAAAGAACATAGTTTTCTTTACAAAGTGTCAAAGCCCTTATCATATTGCATAGAGAAAAATAGATACAGAGAAAATAAAGAGTTTTGAGCTCATGAGGGTTTGGTAAAACTTAGAAGTGCTGAAGGATACCAGATATGGAACTCATGGCCCTGAATACTAGAAAATAAGGTTTGTCTTTTTGTATTTTCAGAAAATGGAAGAACAATATAGTTTCATCATTTTTACATACAGAGAAATGAATAAAAAGACCATTTTGTGCCATCACAATTAGCGGCCTGAGTGAGTCTTTTTCTCACAAAAGGTGAAATCCACTTGGGGTTTTGAATAAGAGTCTCAGATGTAGAGTGATAGAGAGGTTTCAAGCTCATACAAATGAAAGGATGCTTAGAAAATAGGAGAAATGGAAGTGTATGGCCATGGCCTGAGACTGTGTTTTCTCTTCGTTTTTATAGAAACCCATTTGGGTTTGAGCAGGATTATCAAATACAGAGAAAGATGGAGAGTTCCCTAGAAAATACTTAGAAATGAGAAATATACAATATATGGCTACGGCCTGTAGAGGGTTTCATACTATCTTTGCAGAATGTAAAGAAAAATGGCTACATTCATTATAAATCTTTAACAAGAACTCTTTGTTTTTGCAATTTCCTAAGCTTGTATCGAACCTCATATCAATGGGGAAACCAAAGAAATGATGTAGTAAATCAAATGTAGAGAGATTACCTTATTTTTGAGTTAAGACGTATATGAGGCTACATTTGTTTTGCCTATAAATGTCTCAAATGAGCTCGAACTAGTTAGCCATGGTGGCCTCGACATCAAAGAAGAATAAACAACAGTGAACACAATGAATGCATTAGAAAGCTATGAAGGCCATGGCTTAAAAGCCAAAGATTTCTATGAAAATCTGGTTCAAATCCATAATAGAAGGTTTTTACCTTGTTTTCCCTATCAAGATCTTTGAGGAAACGTTCAGACATGGCAAGAATGGAGGGTCACAAGCTTCAAACCCTAGCTCCATGGCGACAGCTCAGCAGAGCCATTTCATCAAAAGTCAAAATACAAAATGAGCTTGAAAAGATAGGGCATCGAATGTTTTGTGTTTAGGGTTCCATTTTGGCCTAAGTCGATGTGATATTTTGATGACATTGAATTAAAAAACATTGCCTTAACTAATACCCCTTGTGGTATTGTGTTCACCTTTCAATATGCCTAGTCTTGATGACTTGGGATGTTTTATGTCTTAGGGATTTTTGCCACATATGCCATACTGCCTTAGGGTTTTGTTTGCAAATAAATTACAGGATAGACCCTAGAGGTCTTTTATTTTTTAGAAACCTTCAATAGTGCCTTCAAAATTTTATATTTTTATAGAAAATCAAATGCTCAATTGGAATGTATCATACTTGGCTAAATAATCACATAAGCCTTGTATTTTTCGTAAAGAATCAAATCAAGACAAATCAAGAGATAAAATTGCAAAATCCATTGTAAAACATTATTAAAGCAATGCTTTTATAAATTGCTTTAATAATTGTTATTTTTTATGGAGTTTAAAGCAAAGTAAATCTAGACTAAATCATATATTTTTAGATTTGCTTTCTTCTGGGTGAAATTGAGGAAAACTTGGCAAATTTGAGCTTTTATTGTTCAAGTAAAGCCTGATTTTGAGGAGATTTTGGTGGGACCACTTTGGATAGCATTTTGGTAGATTTTCTCTTCAGTTTGGAGGCAGTTTAGTGACTTTTTTGGTGGCTTTTCTGTGGACCTCGAAAATGGATCAGGATGGCTCTTTTCAGGAGTTTTTTCAGCTTTTCCTCGGGAGATTTTTGGAGGCATATATAGTAGAAAAAACTTAGTTTTTTCTCAGTTTAGATTATTGTTTCTTCTCTCTTGTTCACCTACAGAGAGCTTGTAAACACTTTTTGTACTCAGATTCTAATTTTTTATAACCCTTTCATTTAATAGAAACAATAGAGCATTCCTATCTTGATTTTGGTCTCATTTTGTAGTGGTAGTGTACGTTATCATTGTGATACTTTCTTTTAGATCCTTTGTACATCCTACTATTGTAGGTGTGAGTGCAAAAGTCCATATAATACAAGTTCCATGTTGTGTTTGATTTCAAACCTTCATGCAAATCATTTTTGTGTTGTATGCACATGTGAGATTATGAAAATCTTTGTCCTGAGGAATTGATTGTGAGTAAAAGCATCAAAATAAGTAATGTTCTAGTAAAATTTCACCTGTTAGAGATTAGAATTTCATTTTTTAGCCAACCTTCTACCTGTTTCTCAGAAAACCTTTTAGATTAGGTGAAGTTATCAAGAGAACCAACTCACTCTAGAGGTTCACTCCAAGTTTTAGGCAACCCATAGGCCTAGGAGTGTTTTCATGTGTCAATAGGTAGCTAAGTTGATATATTAGCATTTGACTGCATACTTTGATTGACAACAAGCCCATAATATCCACATTTGATAATCCATTTATTACGACATTTATTAAGAATAATCAAATGGAAGGGGTTGTGGGTGAGACACATGATCAAGATTTAAGCACTATCAAAGAAGAAATTAAATTTCTTCCCCCTAAAAAGGATTATGAAATTTTTTTCTCAGTTCAGATTATTGTTTCTTCTCTCTTATTCACCTGCAGAGAGCTTGTAAACACTTTTTGTACTCATATTCTCATTTTTTATACTCCTTTCAGTTTAATAGAAACAACAGAGTAGTCCTATCTTGATTTTGGTCTCATTTTGTAGTAGTAGTAGTTTGATGTTATCATTGTGATACTTTCTTTTAGATCTTTTGTATGTCCTATTATTGGAGGTGTGAGTGCAAAAGTCCATATAATACAGGTTGCATGTTATGTTTGATTTCAAACCTTCATGCAAATCATTTTTGTGTTGTATGCACATCTGATATTGTGAAAGTCTTTGTCCTGAGGAATTGATTGTGAGTAAAAGCATCAAAATAAGTAAAGTTCTAGTAAAATATCACCTATTAGAGTTTAGAATTTCATTTTTCAGTCAACATTGTACCCCTTTTTCTTAGAAAAAATTTTAGACTAGGTGAAGTTATCAAGAGAACCAGCTCACTCTAGAGGTTCACTCCAAGTTTTAGGCAACCCACAGGCCTAGGAGTGTTCCCATGTGTCAACAAGTAGCTAAGTTGATAGCTTAGCATTTGGGTGCATGCTTTGATTGACAATAGTTTTTGGCACACCCAGTGGGACTTTGAAATTTGCTTTTAGAGAAGTTTTTCAAATTTTAAAGCTATTGTTCTGGTATATACAGTAGTGTTTCCATCCTTTGGAGGCTTCAAGATAAACCAGTGACTCCATTTTTCTAGTTTTGCATGCAGATATAGTGCAACCAGCTTATGAAAAGAATACAAACTAGATCTAGTCCTACTCCGTTTGATTATTTGCAATTATCTCTGCCAAGAAGGAGGGTTAGGACAACAAGTAGAATTTTGGATTCATCAAGGAGGTCAAGATCTACACCTCTAAGACTCAGTCCTCTGACTCCAGTATAGAGAAGCAGGAGTCATGTGCTAATAGTACAAATACCAATGATTCCTAGAAATTTTGTATTTGCACCTTTTAATGGGGGCAGCCCATTAAATATTGCTCAGCATGATGACATTCTAGTTGCATCCCTCAAAATTCTATCATTTTTTACTAGAGAAGATCATATCACTCCTATTGAGCATATCCAAGATGTAACAACATTGTGCTCTATGCATAATATCACCCAGAAAAATGTGGCACTAAGGCTTTTGGCTGTATCACTGAAAGGGAAATCTTTGTAGTGGTTTAGAGGACTCGCAAAAGGCTCAATCACATCATGGGATGTTCTGGGAGATGGTTTGCATCAACATTTTGAAGACAAGTTTGATCATTTGTCGTTGCTAGAGCAGTTAAGTACCATTAAAAGAGCTCCTCACGAGCACATGATGAATTTTAACTATCACTTCCAGAGGACTTGGGATAGGATTCTCACAATGGTAAAGCCTACCCCACATCATGCATTTTTATTCTATCTTAAGGCTTTAAATAGCAAAATATCTATAATGATTTAGTCTATGGGAGGGTTTACTCTTCCTAATGCTTTTGCGATAGCTATTAGAGCAGAAAACTGCCTTATTCAAGAAAGAAAAATAGCCCCAAAGCCACCTTTGCCCATTTTTCCTGAAATCTAGCCACCTGTACCCATGGTTGTACCTCCTTTAGTTGATGTCCCTCTAGTTCTAGCAATAGGATATCAAGCTACAACTCAAGAAACCATTGTTCCAGCAAAATCCCAAGAGTTTCAAGAGATCAAGAACATATTAAAAACCTTTGGGAATGAATTAGTAAATATTAAGAAATAGGTTGGCCAAGAGCATAAGCCCTATCAAGCCTCGTATCAGCCTCACCAGAAAAATAGGCCACCTTTTGAAGCTGATTCTCAAGGCCAAAGGAGAAATTTCAATCCTAGACCTTTCCAATCCTATAATCTTAATACTATCAGCTCTTTGAAAGAACTCATGCCTACTCAGAAAAATATGGCACATGACTGTGACTGGTGTTATCCATGTCACCAGCCTCATAACCAAGTTGCATGTACAAATGGTATGAGGAATCAAGCTCGTGGTGCAGAATAGTTATGGTGTTTTAGAAGGTGTCGTTAATGAGAATTTAGTTCAACAAGATATCCCTAATGTGGCCTTAATCAACTGGCAAGGCACTGAATTTTTTGGTGTGAATTACCCCCAAGGCCACAATCAATCAAATGTACCAGTTTTAGCCAATACAAAATCAAAAAAGAGGGTTGTTGATTTAGATCAGCAAGCTAGAAATGTACAACAATATCTTGCTAAAGATAAATTTCAAGCTTCTTCATCACAAGTTGTCCCCACAGTGCAACAAAAGATGCATATTCTACAAAGAGGTCAAGCTGTACCTGGGAAAGATCAGCCTAAAGTGCAAACACAGCCTTTACAAAGGCAAAATGATGTTGTTATTGTTAAAGGACAGCAAAAGGTGAGTCATATTTCATTCAATGTTGTAGAACACCTTAAGAAGGCTATAGTTAACATGTAGGTTATGGATACATTGCATATTTCTAGTCAAAAGAATCTGCTACAAGATGCTTTGGCTGAGCTTTCTATTTCTAATGGTACTAACCAACAAAAAGCCAAAGTTGTACTTGCCAACAACCCAAAAATTAATAATGAACATCAACAAATTCAAGAGGAAAAGCCTTCTTTTTATTTGAGTTTAATCATTGGAGATAAGCTCATTCATAATTGCATGATAGATTCTAGGGCAAACAATTATGTAATGCCCAAGAGTCTAGCTGATACATTGGGATTAGTTTATTAGCCCCTTTCAAAGGGAGTGGTTTAGCTAGATGGATCTAATGTTAATACTGCCGGAATAATAAAAAATTTACCTCTTACCTTGCATGTTTGTCCCAATTTTGCAATCCATCAAGATATTCATGTTATTGACCTACCACCTCATTTTGCCGTATGCTTTTCTAGGGAGTTTACTGTTAGGTTGGGTGGTTTTTTATCTTTCGATTGGTCCCATTTATTTTTAGAACAAGGTATGGTACAAAAGTAACCATAAAGTCTGAGCCTCTAGCCAAGGATCATATTGAGCCATATGTCCCTAGCCCTATAAATTCTAACCTCTACATCACCCATGGGTAGGAAGATCAATCCATGACCCTAAACTCTAGCACACCTATTGAGGATATTAATTTAGATGAGTGGGCAACTAAGGATCATGAAGAGGACCCTTTCCATCACACTGATGAGGTAGGATTAGGCATCTATATGATTCATGAGCCTGATGCAGTGATTCCAAATTTGGTTAAAGACCAAAGTCATCCTGAACAGTAAGAGAGTCAGCTTTGGAAGCTATACTTTGATGGCTCAAGAAGCAAAATGGGTGCTGGTGGAGGAGCCATGTTGGTTTCACCTGATGGAGATAAGTACTATTCAGTGTTGAGGTTTTCTTTCAGATGCACAAACAATGTGGCTGAATATGAGGCACTTATCCATGGCCTAGAATGGGCCAAAAAGAAAGGTATCAAGTGCTTACAAGTTTATGGTGATTCTAAGTTAATTGTAAATCAATTTATAAATTTTAAGGTTACCAAAATGATTTTCTCAAGAAGTATAAGCATTAGGTTTGGGATCTAAAAGAGGATTTTGATGCTTTAAATCTGTTTTCTATTCCTAGAAATCAAAATAAACATGCAGATAAGCTTGCTTCCATAGGATCTCAGTTTGACATTATGACTGATATTCATAATATAGAGGTATAGAAGTATGTAAAAGTAGTTGTAAGACCATCTATACCAAATAATAATTTAAGCTGGCAAGTTTTTGATAGTGACGAGCACATTGTGAGTTTTCTTATTGCAAAAGATGAGTTCACAGCTAAAAATCAGCAAAAGTACCAGTAGCAATATGACAACCAGATTGTATAGTTGAAGTCAAATAAGTTGCCTAGGGGATTGGTAACATTGGAATATATCTTTAATTTAGATGACCAAGTCAAAAAGGACAAGTGTAGCATGACTGTTAAACAAGAACATTATGAAGAAATTGAGATATTCAAAGGTAAGTTTCTCAAGCTTGGAAAGGTATGCACTGAAGTCCAACAACAATCTTTCATTCAATTATGTCAAAAGTTTAGCGATGTTTTTGCCTGGGAATATAAAGATTTAAGAGGATTTGATCCTAGTTTGGCCCAACATACCATTGAGTTAGAGCCCAATGCCAAGCTTGTTAGGCAGAAGCAAAGGCCTCTTAACCCAAAGCTTGAGCATCTGATAAAAGTTGAGTTGAATAAGTTAATTGAAAGCAGTATAATATTCCCTATTAAGCATACATCTTGGGTTTCTAACTTGGTACTGGTTAGAAAGAAGAATGGGGAGATTTAGCTTTGTGTTGATTTCCATGATCTGAATAAAGCCTCTTTAAAGGATCACTATCATCTCCCTTCAATGGAACAAATTTTACAAATTGTTTTTGGTTCTGACAAATTTTCTTTGTTGGATGGATATTAGGCTATAACCAAATTTTAGTGAATGAAGAAGACAAGTATAAAGCTACATTTACAACCAAGTGGGGTATAATGACATACACGAAAATTCCCTTTGGTTTGTCCAATGCAGGGGCAACATTTCAGAGGGCAATGGACATGACCTTTCATAGCCTCATGAATAAGATTATTTTGGTATATTTAGATGATATAACAGTTTTTTCAAAAGATGCTAATGAACATTTTGACCATTTGAAGTAGATTTTTTAGAGATGCAGAGAGTTTGGGGTTTCTCTCAACCCAAAGAAGTGCATATTTTATGTTCATGAAGGTAAACTTTTGGGACACATTGTCTTGAAACATGGTATTTTGATTAACCCGGAAAGAGTTTTTGCAATTATTGATTTATCACTACCTACACACAAGAAAGGCTTACAAATCTTTCTTAGTAGAATTAACTTTGTGAGAAGGTTTATTCCTAATATTGCAGCTTTATTACAACCTCTGACAGTCATGCTTAAGAAGAATGTGCCTTTTAGTTGGACTAATGAAGGTAAGAGAAGCTTCGAGTAGATTAAAGAAGCTCTCGTAGCTACCCCAACCCTCATTAATCCTAACTACGAAAAAGATTTCATTTTATATGCTTTTGGAGGTGTCGATATTGTTTTATCTATGTTGTGCCAGCATAATGATGAAGGTTTAGAGTAGCCTATGGCATTTTTTAGCCAAGTATTGCATGACTATGAGGTAAAGTACTCCTTTGTCAACAAACATGTATCTGTTGTTGTTAGAAGTCTCAAAAAGTTCAAACATATGCTATCTAACAATATAATTCAGTTGTTAGTTGCCCACCCAACTGTTAAGGATTTCTTACTTAATAGGGAGATAAATGACAAAAAGGCTGGTTGGGTGATTAAGGTGATGGAATTTGATGTCAATATCAAGGTTACTAAGCTTGTCAAGGGCAAGGGATTGTGTGAATAGCTTGCTGCAAATGGAGAAGACGACCAAGAAATAGAGGAAATTGTTGAAACAATATTAAATAATGAAGAACAATCTGATGGTTCAACTCCTACTACAAGCTGGGTGTAGCATATGATACACTATTTGCAAACTGGGGAATGCCCCGAAGGTTTATACAAGGCAAAGAGAAGGTACTATAGGTTGCAAGCTATTCCCTATGCTATTGTTAATAGTGTTTTGTATAGGAAGAATGTTCATGGTGTTCTACTAAGATGCATTGAGCCTGATCAAGTTGACAAATTGCTAGAAGAGTTCCACAATGGGCCTTTAGGAGGCCATTTTGCAACAAGGACAATAGCCCTAAAAGTTATTAGAGCTGGTTATTATTGGCCGAATTTGTTCAAGGATGCATTTTCTTGGTTTAATAGATGTGAAAAGTGCTCATTGTTCGCAGGTAAGCAAAGACTTGCAACCTTGACTCTACACCCTATTCAAGTAGAATAGCCATTTGCTAAATGGGGTCTTGACTTTATTGGACCCATCAACCCACCTTCAAGTGCAGGCCACAAATGGATTCTAACTGCTATAGACTATTCCACTAAGTGGACTGAGACTGTTGCTTTGAAAGAAGCAAATGAATCTACTGTTTTAAACTTTTATCAAGATTTGGTGTCTAGATTTGGTACTCCAAATTCAATTATTGCTGACAATGGTTTATCTTTTATTAGTTTGAGGATTTCAGATTGGTCTGTAAATAATAATATCTTTTTGAATACATCATCTAACTATTACCCACAGGGTAATGGGCAAGCGGAATCCACCAATAAGAACTTGATTAAGATCATCAAGAAGACCATTGAAGATAACCAGAGGACATGGCATGAAAAGTTAAAGTTAGCCCTTTGGGTTGACAGGATAACTCCTAAGAGAGCCACTGGGTGCTCTCCTTATGTGCTCACCTATGGCAAGGTGGCTAAGTTACCCATTTCAATTAAGTTACCAACTCTGACTTTCATCAAAGAACTTGAGCTGTTAGAGGAGCAACCTTTAGAAGTAAGGCTAGCATAGCTGATGCAAATAGAAGAAACTATAAAAGAGACCCTGACAAAGCTTGAAATCCATCAAGCTCAAATGAAGAGCACTTTTGATAAGAAGGCTAGGCCAAGAGATTTCATGGTTGGTGATTTAGTGTTCAAGTGGAATGAATTGAGAAACAGACTTGGAAAACATTCCAACGGACCTTATGTAATTACAGAGTGCAAGGAACACAATGCATTTCAGCTTTCTAAGTTAAATGGAGAGATGTTGCCTATTCCAGTTAATGGAATCCACCTCAAGCATTGCCTCTGTAGATAAGTTTTACTTTTGTACCATAGTATATTAGTGTTACTATTAATAAGTGCTTTATGCATATTTCCTTTCAGTTATTTTATTTCCCTAAGTGTTGTTGCACATATTTTCTAGCCACCAGGGCCTTTTAGTTTGCTTTCATTTTGGTTCTATTTGGAGTACTTTGCAACTAAGTTTCATTGTTTTCTGAGCTTGAGAAGAGTAGAGTTTGACTCCATGCCCAATGGACATTTAAGGCAAATGGTCTTACTGCTTAGCGGGCAATCATTTAGCAGAAATCACCAGAAAATGTTACCAATTTTTCACCTATAGCTCAAATTGGTAGAGCTAGAGCACATTTATTTCATTTTAAGATGAAAGATTCTTAACATTTTCTGTTGTGTGGGTTTTGCATAGTTTAAGGTGCTTAAAAAAGAAAAGGTTCATTTTATGATGCTATTGTTATAACAGAAGAGAAAAAAATAATTTAACATTCATTTCTTTGCAGAAGATTCATCATGGATAAGAGATTTCACTTCATTACAATAATCATTCAATTTTACAAATGAGATACAACAACTGAATAAGCATTGCATTGAAAGAAATAAAGAAAAACCAAATGTCCCACATAAGCCATGGGAATAGCTGAACTAGTACAAACATAGGAAATACACTATGCATCTGAAGATAAGAAAGGAAAAGAGCATATCCATTACAGCTAGCTCCTCCTTGTCCCTAATCTATGAATGAACCTGTACCATGATAAGAAGGATTGTTAGAGCTCCGAATATGGTTTCCTATGTGCCTATTAACAAAAAAATAATATATTGCCTATGGTGTACTATATCAGATATCAAATCACTCATATGAAAGAGAGCCTAAAAGATGAAACAATCATTGAGCTTCACTATTTTATCTAAAATGTTTATTTCCTATGCAAGTATAGGTGAAATCATGTTTCTAATCTGAATACATCATAGCATGTGGTGCAAAGTGGGCTCCCATAAGGGTTGATCCCAGCATGTTGCCCCTAAATCTTAAAAAGGGGTTTGAAATAGGAATTCATGTTCTTAATGCAAATAGAAACATTTCAACTGAAGGATTAATTCATAAAGTATTTATAGGAGCCTCAAGATTAGTGTTCATTCATGACTATCAGCTTAAACATGATGAGATGAGAATCACAAATGAGCAGTGAGCTCATTCAAGGCTACCAAATGAGGTGTGAAACTGAATAAAAGGTATTACCAACATCAGAATATCTATTGCTTTGTTATTACATCTATTTTCTATCATAGTATCGTACATTGCCATCTTCATGCATTCAAATCACCATATTGGAACAACAAAATCCAATGAACACATAGAACAACCATAAAGAATAAAAATTAGTCACCATATGCCTCTACAGTATACAAGATGGAGCCATGGAGTACAAGTACAAGTACAAATGAAAGACAATCATCCTCAAGATATGATGTAACACCATGAATCAAATGAAAGGGAAGCTCATGCCACATCAAACATACTCTTGAATCTTGAAAAGATACAATACAATTGAACAAAAAGGTAAGTGTATTTATAATGAATAAATGCCAAGGAGAAATCATAAGCTACAGGAGATCATGGTAAGTAATGCTTATATATGAAGAGATAGTACATGAATATATACAATTGGTAGTAGTGAGTTCAATCATGAACAACATCAACCCCATGATACATATTGCTTCATCCACATGTGTAGTAGCAATTGTAAAATAAGCATCATTATTATACATAAATGATCTAACTGATGAGTAATATAGTTGAAGCCATACACAAAAATGTCCATGTTGTACAGAAAGTGAATGAGCCATAACCATTGAATATGGAAAGTGTTTCTACAAGGGACAATGTCAAGTCACTGTCACAAGGGAAAAGGTTATGATTAAGTCTCCCATATATTTTTATGCCAAAATATAGTCTTCAAATGGAGGATACACAAATATATAATTGTATGAGCTTAGAACATCAAGATGCACTTTATCATGGTAAAAGGAATGAAGTCTCAATGTTCATGTTCATCTACAAGAGGAGCAAATAAAATGACATGTATGTTGGGTATCACAGAATTCATATGGAGCATTAAAGAGGATAAAGACACAATCCTTCTATTTTGAACAATGAAACAACAAATGATACAAGAATATAGGTAATATCATATATATAGTGGGTTCTCAGGTCGCAACTAATGAACATAGTTTTCTTTACGAAATGTCAAAGCCCTTATCATATTGCATAGAGAAAAATAGATACAAAGAAAATAAAGAGTTTTGATCTCATGAGGGTTTGGCAAAACTCAAAAGTGATGAAGGATACCAGATATGGAGCCCATGGCCCTGAATACTACCAAATAAGGTTTTTCTTTTTGTATTTTCAGAAAATGGAAGAACAGTATAGTTTCATCATTTTAACATACAGAGAAATGAATAAAAAACTCATTTTGTGCCATCACAATTAGCGGCCTGAGTGAGTCTTTTTCTCACAAAAGGTGAAATCCACTTGGAGTTTTGAATAAGACTCTTAGATACAGAGTTATAGAGAGATTTCAAGCTCATATAAATGAAAGAATGCTCAGAAAATAGAAGAAATGGAAGTGTATGGCCGTGGCCTAAGACTATGTTTTCTCTTCGTTATTATAGAAACCCACTTGGGTTTGAGAAGGAGTATCAAATATAGAGAAAGATGGAGAGCTTCAGGTCATGTCGACTTAGAAAATACTTAGGAATGAGAAAATATACAACATATGGCTGTGGCTTGTAGAGGGTTTCATACTGTCTTTGCAGAATGTAAAGAAAAATGGTTGCATTCATTATAAATCTTTAACAAGAACTCTTTCTTTTTGCAATTTCTTGAGCTCGTATCAAGCCTCATATCAATGGGAAACCAAAGAAATGATGCAATAAATGAAATACAGAGAGCTTACCTTGTTTCTGAGTGAAGATGTATTTATGAGGCCACATTATTTTTGCCTATAAAATGTCTTAAATGAGCTCGAATAGTCAGCTATGGAAGCCTCGACATCAAAGAAGAATAAATAATAGTGAACACAATGAATGCATCAGAAAGTTATGAAGGCCACGACTTAAAAGCCAAATATTTCTATGAAAATCAGGTTTAAATCCATAATAGAAGGTTTTCCCTTGTCTTCCCTGTCAGAATCTTCGAGGAAACGTTCAGACACAGCAAGAATGGAGGGTCACAAGCTTCAAACCCTAGCTCCATGGCGGTGGCTCAATAGAGCCATTTCATCAAAAGCCAAAATGCAAAATGAGCCTGAAAAGATAGGGCATCAAATGTTTTGTGTTTAGGGTTCCATTTTTCCCTATGTCAATGTGATATTCTTATCACATTGAATTAAAAAACATTGCCTCAACTAATACCCCTCATCGTATTGTGTTCACCTTTCAATATGCCTAGTCTTGCAGACTTAGGATGTTTTATGTCTTAGGGCTTTTTGCCACATATACCATATTGCCTTAGGGTTTTGTTTGCAAACAAATTGGAGGACAGGCCCTAAGGGTCTTTTTTTTCCAAAAACTTTCAATGGTGCCTTTAAAATTTTATGACTTTTATAGAAAATCAAATGCTCAATTGGAATGTATCATACTTGGCTAAATAATCACATAAGCCTTGTATTTTTTGTAAAGAATCAAATCAAGACAAATCAGGACATAAAACTACAAAATCCATTGTAAAACATTATTAAAGCAATGTTTTTATAAATTGCTTTAATAATTATTATTTTTATGGAGTTTAAAGAAAAGTAAATCTAGACTAAATCATATCTTTTTATATTTGCTTCTTCTAGGTGAAATTGATGAAAACTGGGCAAATTGGAGCTTTTATTGATCAGGTAAAGCCTGATTTTGAGGAGAATTTGGTGGGACCACTTTGGATAGCATTTTGGCAACTTTTCTCTCCACTTTGGAGGCAGTTTAGTGACGTTTTTGGTGGTTTTTCTATGGAACTCGAAAATGGATCAGGATGGCTATTGTGAGGAGTTTTTTGAGCTTTTCCTTGGGAGATTTTTGGAGGAATATATAAGAGAAAAAAATTAGTTTTTTCTTAGTTTAGATTATTGTTTCTTCTCTCTTGTTCACCTGCAGAGAGCTTGTAAACACTTTTTGTACTCATATTCTCATTTTTATACTCCTTTCAGTTTAGTAGAAACAACAGAGATTCCTATCCTGATTTTGGTCTCATATTGCAATGGTAGTTTGTGTTATCCTTGTGATACTTTCTTTTAGATCCTTTGTATGTCCTACTATTGTAGGTGTGAGTGCAAAAGTCCATATAGTATAGGTTACATGTTGTGTTTGATTTCAAACCTTCATGCAAATCATTTTTATGTTGTATGCACATGTGAGATTATGAAAGTCTTTGTTCTGAGGAATTGATTGTGAGTAAAAGCATCAAAATAAGTAAAGATCTAGTAAAATATCACCTGTTAGAGTTTAGAATTTCATTTTTCAGTCAACCTTCTACCCATTTCTGAGAAAAGCTTTTAGATTAGGTGAAGTTATCAAGAGAACCAGCTCACTCTAGAGGTTCACTCCAAGTTTTAGGCAACCAAAAATCCTAGGAGTGTTTTCATGTGTCAGCAGGTAGCTAAGTTGATAGATTGGCATTTGGGTACATATTTTGATTGACAACAAGCCCACAATATCCACATTTGATATTCCATTTATTACGAGGTTTATTGAGAATACTCAAATGGAAGAGGTTGTGGATGAGACACATGATCAAAATTTAAGCACTATCAAAGAACAAATTAAATTTCTTCCCCTTAAAAAGTATTATGACGGTTTTAGAAGCCCCTCATAAAATATGTAAGAAAAAATGACAACTTGTGCAAGTTTGGAAGCCAAATCATCCATTTATACACACAAAAATTTTTACAAATGTTTGAAAAAAGGCTATCTAAAACTAAAAAACACATACACTAATGAATTCCTTGCAAAATTTTGAGAAACGTCAAAAAAAAATTTGTGAAATTTTGATGTCATGGGTGAAAGTTATGCCCTATCGAAATTTGTGATTACAAAGAACTTTGGGGATTAAAAACCTAGTCAAAAATGGCAAAATTTTTTAGTTTGACTTCGCCAAAGTGAAGTAGATAGAAACATCTTTCTGTTGACTACAAATTTGTAAAAACTGATAAATAGTTTGAAATTTGTAGCAAGTTGAAAAGAAATTCCTCCTTCGACAAGTAAGGAGCCCCTAGCGATCTCCAATGGGAAAAAAAGTGCTAATTATGATAGGTTGATCTTAGTTGTGAGTGGTTACATTTTATGTTTGTGTTTTACAAAAAATGTTAATGGTTAGAAAAAATTTGCTAACTCATAAAATGTTGAAGAACATACAATGTATGTGGCTTAATAACCACTAATGTTTAACATTGGATGTTAACATGATATAAAAATAACATGTAACATAACCTAAATGCTAAAAAGATGATTTACAAATCAATAAATACTGAGGTTACAAAGTTCTTACAGTCAACAAAAAATACTTTAAAATAGTTAACAACTATTGGTTAGTTGTAACTAAAAAATTGACCAGTAGAAACACCACATCATTGTTAAGATTCCTAGTGGTGAGGTAGGCTAAGAGGGTGGGCAGGATGCTGACTTGGCCGAGATGAAGGTGCAAAAAAAACTTGGTGCTGATTGTGAGTCCTGTGTGGACATATGTGAGGGTGCCAAGATAGATTTTAGAGCCTGATTGCTAGTTGATTCTTAGGCATGTCAAGCCTTGGATGTTGGCTGCACCTTCTAAATGGAAGACATGTAACTTTAAAACATGTCTACCAATGGAATAACAAATAGGGAAAAGATAAGTATGAAACTAGTATACTGTAGAGTGATGACGACATAAAAACTTCACTACAAAATAGTAATAAACTAATGGAAACCAAACAAAACTACAATAGTAGATGAAATCTACAATGGTGGTGACATTAGAAGAAGTTGTGATCTACAACAAAGGAAATGTCAACCTACACCAAGCATTGAAGACTATAGAGAATCAAAACCATTGAATGCATGAACTGGAAGAATCCAATACTAAGCTGCTACAGAGAATGGGACAAAATGCTTATCGAGGAGGCTACAGGGATAGAAAAAAGTAGTGGTATGTGAAATGACTTTTGACTATGAAACAAAACACTCATAGTGAAGTGCCAAACTCTAGACGCTGAGTGTGGGTGCCTACAATGGAAAATAATGACCATGAATGGCACTAACTGTAGTGGGTGTGAAGCCGAGCAGGTTGAATATTCCCCATTCTATAGAAGATGGTTGATGGAAGAGGTAGGATGGCTTGATAAGAGCTAGAATGATGGTTGAAGGAGGCCATGAGCCTCAGCCAAGAAAGAGGATCTGGAAAGGACCCTATGGGCATGTGAGCACCTGGTATGGGCCAAACCCTGGATCTAACTTAGAAATCCAAAAATGAGCAAAAGATTCGATCTAAATCTTCTTCAACAACAAAGAGATGCCTGTGAAAAGTGTACAGAGGCTAATAGGCCACAAAGAATGCACAAAAAAAACACATAATCAACCAAAAATAAAAAAAATTGCAGGAAGCAAAATGTGCCTTCTGCAGGTGAGATGCCTTCTTGAAAAACCTACAAGATGAAATGGTAGGGGGCAATATGGCCCTCTGCTAATTTTTTTTTTCTTTTTTTTTACCAAAAATCATATTATTTAAGCACGAGGGCAAAAAATTTGAAAAAATTTGACTTTATGAAAAAACATCCTTTTAAGGTTCACCTTGACTATCTCGAGCCTTTTGAACTCAAACACACAGTCTATTTGGCTCCATGACACTCAAGTGATAGGGCTAAGTGTTGGAGTCACTGATTCGAGAAGGAACATGCAAGCATGGCTCTAATACCATGTTGGAACAGCCAAGATCAGTAAGCACAAATTGAATAACCTTCCACAAGTGAAAAATGGAGCACAATATATAATGAGAGTGTGTAAAATACAATGAGAAGCCTTGCATAAATAGGCAAGGAGAACGAGGTAGGAAGGTAGGACTAAACTATTGACTACCCCTACAAGCATGCAACGCTTTTCTAACTCACATGACATGTGTAAGGGAAAGTGGTAAGTCCAAAGGAAATAGGTGTCCCACATGTGTGAGTACACATGTCCAAATGAGACAAACTCCTAAAAGACTAAGTAAACTTAATCCTATGTGTGAATAGGTCAAACCTTCAAAGAGGTAATATCTAAACTAGTTAGATAATGACACTATTTACACTAACACCATGAACTTACGCTTTCCATCCACATGGAGCACACTATTCCTTGAGCTCTATAGGTATTCGGCTTACCAGGGTACACATGGCAACAAACCACAAAAGCATAGGGGTGACTCAGGTCTGACAGCTCGTCCTCTGTGGTAGTGCATGACCAATCACCACTCACACAATTGGACTTCTGTCATCTTTAGCAGAGTGAGATCATGGACCCACCAAATAGGTGGCATCATACTGTAGTAGTGCGGCCCTAACAAGGTATATCCTTCAGAAGCCCATGGGCTTGCAATATGCTGCCACGCATCAAATCCACACTCGACCTTCACACAAAACACTTATATAACATTAATATTTCCATTGTGCACTGGCTATCAAACAGTAATCTAAGATGAAGGGGTCAGTGAAACATGACATACAAAGCCTCAATTCATAACTTAAATGACTGGCAACTAGGGCTAAAAGGTCAACAATGAAACTTAAGGATAAAGCTTATTAGAATAAGGGTTTAGGGATTTAGACTTAGGATGGTGCCTTGAAGAAATAATTCTAAAACCTTGAGAAAAATAGTACGCTCTAGCAGTGGCTTTGTCTAGGGATGCACATTTCAGGGGAATATGGCGAGAAAATAGAAAACTTCAGGATGTAGACTAGACCAAAATACAAGACAAACAAAAAATAATACATTATGGGTTAACAACAACCATATTTGCACAACACAACACATGGAAAAGAAAACCCTAACTAGTGAGCATGGAAAAGAAGAGCATAATCTCATGAGAAAAATACTTCAAGAATTGTCCATGCACATGCAACTCTTGAAATTCTCTAGATAGACTTTTCAAGTAGTAGGAATTTTCCCCATGGATATTCATTATGATATAAGGTCCTAACCACATGGAATCAAAATTACCATGTTTCCCTTCGTCCTATACTCTTGCATTCCAGACCAATACCATGTCACCACATTCAAATTTCATATCCTTAGCCCTTTTGTCAAATAGATACTTCACTTGCTATTGTTTTTTGACATTCACCAGTTGTGCTTTTCTCCTTGTTTCATCCAGTTATATCAATTGGTTTATCCTTCTTGTCATGGCATTTTCTAGGTCTTCAGAATCATTCTAAATAAACTTGTATATAGGAAATAGATTATTGACAGACATATTTGCATCCATGCCATAGACAAGTTCATAAGGTGACTTCCCTATAGACTTCTTTATAGTCATTCTATCTGCCCACAAGGCCAATCTCAATTTTGAATCCCAAGCCTTTTTAATTTTTCCCAACCATCCTCTTGACAATTTTCATTAGCATTTTGTTGCTTGATTCTTCTTGGCCATTTCCTTGTGGCTAGTATGGTGAAGAATGGGACAGATTGATTCCATATTTAGTGCAAAGATCAATCAACTTAGATGATCTAAAACACATGGCATTATTTGTGATCAATTTTTTTGGCACCCCAAACCTTGAAATAATGTGATCCATGAGGAAGTTCACAATAACTTTACTAGTAGCTCTTCTAGTTAGGATTTCTTCTATCCATTTGGTAAAGTAGTTAGTTGGTACTAAAATCCATTTAAAACCCCCATTGGACTTTTCAGATATCTCACCAATGAAATCTATCCCCCACTATTGAAACGTGACTTCTACAACTTGAGGCCTTAATAGTAAATCTCTAGACCATTTTAATTTACTAGAAAATATTTGGCATGCTTCACACTTCCTTACCAAATTGTAAGTATTAGGAAATAGGGTAGACCACCAATATCCTACCTAGAGGATTTTATGAGCGGTAGTTTTGTCCATAAAATGACCATAATTTCCACTATACATGTCTTTCAAGACCTGGCCTACTGCAGACTCATCCAAACATTTTAGCAGAATACTATCCCCACTTTTCCAATATAAATCCTATTCTAAGATAACAAACTTCAATGCTTGCATCTTCAGTGTCCTTTTCTAATTATCACTTAAATTCTTTAGACACTTTAAATGATTTGAAGTAAAATATAATGTCCTTGTACCAACCTAATTCTTCCAAGTTACACTTTTCTACCAAGTGAACATCAGTCACACAATTTACCTGAGAAGCCTTCAAATTTGATTCAGCCATAAGTTTTGCTAATCCTTGACCCCTGACCAATTTGGTGATATGAATCTCTATATTAATTTCCTGGACTTTATTAATCCACCTACATCTTATTTCAGTAACTTCTTGCTACACAAGAATATCTTTTATTGCAGCATGTGGAACATAAGCTATAATTTTAGCTCCCACTAGATAAGGCCTAAATTTATTACAGCCTTAACTAGTGCATATGCATGTTTTTCCATGGGGTCATACTTAAATTTAGTATCCTGGAGTGATTTGCTAAAAATGAGATAGGCTATTCAAAACCATTATTGTTCTTTTGTAACAATACTATTGCTATAGTGTGAAAAGAAGCAAAAGAAAACAATTTGAATGATTTAGCAATATTAGAAGCCAACACAGGGGCTTGTTTAATTGATTCCTTGATATCTTAGAAAGATGTGACTACCTCACATTCCCAAGTCAAACTTTGTTCCTTTTTTAGCATCTTGGAGATGGATTTAGCCTTTTCTTCAAAATTTGGGACAAATCTTTGAATAAATTTTATTTGTCTAAAGAATGATTGAATTCCCTTGACTACCTTAGGCTAAGGAATCCTTTCAATAGTTGTTACCCTCTCAGGGTGAATTTTGATTCCATCCTTAGAGACTATGTGACCCAATAGTTTTCCCTCAACTACCCCAAATATGCATTTCTTGGGATTCAAAAATATACCATACTCCATAATCCTCATTAAAATTTGCTTTGATTGGTTACAATAGTTAAGTCATCTTGGTACACAACTCTAATGACATTTATCAAATCAGAGAAAGCCACATCCAATGCCCTTTGAAAAGTAGCCCCAACATTAGTAAGCCCAAAAGGAATCCTAACATAAACATAAGTGCCCCATGGGGTACTAAAAGTAGTCTTGAATTGTTCTAACTATTTCACTACTACTTGGTTATAGCCAAAAAAACCATCCATCATGGAGAAAAGCTCATAGCTAGTCACTTTCTGCAACATGGCCTCCATATTTGGCAAAGGGTAATTATCTTTCAATGATGACATGTTTAGATTTCTAAAGTCAACACAAAGTCTAATATCACCATTCTTTTTCTTGATATGGACCAGATTTGATACCCAAGTTGAATGCCTGATTGGTTTGATAATATCCTCCTCGTTGAGTTTAGCTAATTCTTGTTGCATTTTGGGTGCTAGGGTGGGATTTATAGGTCTTTGTTTTTGTCTAAAAGTTTTTACATATAGTTTTAATGGAATTTCATGCTAAATCATAAGACCAGACAAAAACCCTTTTATGCTTCCTAAGAAAATAAATAAGCAAGGATTTAATCTTGGGGTTCATTGCCTTACCTATGCAGACATTCCTTCTTTGGGCTTCAGTTCCCAAATTTATTTCCTCTAGATCATTTTGGTACACAGATGAAAGATTCATGGTTTGACTATCTACTTCATCAAATACCTACTCCAAATCTACCAATCCTCCTAGGATTTCATTTGTCCTTAGCTGGATGACCTCATTGCCAAAGATGGTATCCTTCCCATCAATGCTTTCAACATAATTATAAAAGTTAATTTTCTGTCCTTGATATCCATCCATAGAGTTCATGAATTTATATAAATCCTAATCATCATTGAAGACTTGCCAGTGATAGATGTTGTTAGGGATAGAAGGTCTAGTCAATACCTCCACCTTTGAAATCCTTGCTAATGTTAAGTCCTCTAACTTGATAGCTATATTGGCTAGGAAATTAGCCATTACATTGCCAGTTCTTTCTACCCAATCAATTGAAAAGGCATCAAAGGCCTCAATTGTGTCCCAAACAACATTTCTGTATTGTTTAAGCCTTAAGTTCTTAGAGGCATACTTGGATCTACTCTAAGAGACTACAAGTTGAGAATCTCCTAAGACCTTAATCTTTTTGATCTCATACTTGATGGCCAATTTCCACCCTAAGAGAAGTGCCTCATACTTAGCAACATTATTAGTGCATTCAAAACCAAGTTTTAATGATGATCTATATGTCTTCTTAGAAAAATAAACAAGTACAATTCTAGGCCCAGAGCCTTCTTTATAATAGGCCCCATCAAACTACATTGTCCACAATTCATCATTCTCAGAAGTCATCTTGACCTCTTCAATTATAGTTTTTTGTTTTGTCCAATCAAAATTATTTGCCTCTACTCTAAAATTGACCATATTAATGTCTAGAAAATAAACCTGATCATTTTGATCTTCAAAACCATCTAAAATTGAGGAGGCCCTCTTCTCCCTATCAAGTCTGACCTCTTTCCTATCCATAGGGATGATAGCATAGGATGAATCCATATGAATACATCCCCCAATAGTAGAAGCCTATTTCCTAGACAACAAAACTCCATATCTGGGAGGGATGTCCACCACAATAATGTTCATTTTGTAATCCTTTTGAGGGTAGGCTACCAACTTGAAATCAATATTTTTAATCACCCCAATGATAGGGACTTCCCTTGAATCCATGGTGAAGCATTTCCCACATGCCTTTGTAACTGTCAAACCTAACTCTTTCATAATCTCCAAAGGCATAATGTTAGTTGAAGCCCTAGAGTCAATCATACATTTCTTCAAGATTTTGTCCTTTATAAGCAAATTGACGTAAAACAAATCAACTTGAGAAGGGCATTTCTACATAGTAGCTCCCAAATATACCTCTATTGTTTTGGGACTCCCTTTCTTATCCTTCTCAACGACAATACCTTCTCTTCCCTGATCTTGCATTACTTTCATTCTGAGCTTCTAACTGGCTTGGTAATGTATCATAAATGATGGCTAATGCTATATCCTTATGTTCTGATATTCTCATCATTTCTAATAAGGTAACAATCACCCTAATTTGACTAAGGATATGGGCCATATCCTAGAGGGTTGTTATGGACAATGTCATCCAGTGTGATATGGATTTGAGGAATATTTTTATTTTCCTTCCTTGGGTGGACCTCTTCATTTCCTTTTTTATCAATATTGTTCTCTTCAGTTTCTTTGGCCTTCTGATGTAGATTATGATGTCAATTAGTTTTCACTAATACTTCTTTTGGAATATTCACACCCTTCTGGAGATTAGGGGCACACTAATCTTCTTTAATAAATATATTGCCTACATTCCCCATAGTACTACTCTCTCCCTAAATCATTTTTCTTCTTAGATTGTAATCACTCCTAACTTGAGCAATCTTAGTAGCAGTCAAGGATTTAATCTCCTCATTGGTAGGTTTTCTTAGTTGGGCCTTAGGATTTCTAGAATCCAGTTGAAAAACATTGTGATCATCCTTATCATCATCAATGAAAAGTTGTTTCTTATGACGACTTTCAAGTTGCCTCTTTGTTGGCAAGAGACACTGCTCTAGTATTGACTTGTATGTTGTCATTAATGGAAACAAGGCTCAGATGTCCTATCACCATGATAGAAAGAGATATCTCTGGAAGAACTTATTGGATTTTAGGTCCGGTTGACATAAATTGGCTAAGTATGGAAAGTATTTTGAGTAAGGGACAAAAAATGAGTTAGTATGCCTTAGCAATTGAAGACTTGCAGATGCAATTCAGGTATGATGTCAGTTGTTATTTGATAGTGTTATGCTTTAGAGATTAAATCTTGACTTCCTCTAGAAGTCACCTTGAAGAAATATCTAAGTCCAGATAAGCAAAGGTATAGCAGGAACAGTGAACTGGGCATAGTGCAGTGGTCCGTATTCCTCTGCAAGTGAGTATTTTGTTATGCATTTTTAAGGTGTTGTAAACATTTATATGAAGTGTCTTATTCCAGAGTTAGGATATCTAAAGTCCACTAGAAGGTTATCTACAACCTGATAAGTATCAGTACAGTATTTGACAAGGTTTGACAAAGACAGTCTAAATTTTAATGGTCCGCATTTCTCCGCAAGATGATATCATGCCTTGCGGTTCTGAGGGTAATTTTGGGAATGCATGAAGAGTCCTTGATATGATTTTGAAGGTGTTTTGGGATCCACAGTAAAAGTTGTAATTCAGCAGATGAACTTGTTAAGCATGCTCTTATGGAACAGACCAACTAGTATGATAAATCATTGTACAGAGAAGAGATAATGTTTGAAGGATCTATCCAAGTGATTGAATGATTAGAGCCGACCTATATGAAAATGTTTGGGAAAAGATTTGGGTCCGCATAATATATAGTGCATTGGATTAAGCCGACAAGCCACATCTTTCTATGTACACGTTTCCTTCATGGATACCGACCTGATTGTGGATCAAATCATGATGTAGATATATAAAGGCGATGAGTTTTAGTTATGAGGTGTGTGAGTGTGTGGGTGTGATGTGAGTATGCAAATAACAAAGCAGAGTTATAAGATTAGCGGGGATGAAGACTTGGGATTCAAAATTCAGTTTCTAAATGACTGCACCCTAGCATAGTGGTAGATGATTAAGAAGTATTCATTTTTCATGTGCAATATGATTGGAAGAAAGCTTTCATCATCAAGGCAGTGAGCCTTCAATAGGATTTAACAACCCTTATTGTAATCTTGTTAGGTTTAGGGTTGAGGCAGTGAGCCTGCTAGACCTAGTTGTACTTCATGGCAATGAGCCAGCATGTTCTAGGCCCGTGGAGTGACCAAGCCTGAACATTATTTTTGTAAAGATTGCAATATATATTTGAGAGCTAATCCTCTCCATGTTTTTTCCTTTCTTGGGTTTTCCACATAAAAATATTGGTGTTCATGTGTCATGTTTTCATGGTTGTTGTTCATATGCATATTGTGTCTTTGTTCAATTAATTTTGGGAAACGGCTGAAAGTTAAAGTACATGAAAAGATTCTTAGAACACTGATTCACCCCCCCTCTCAGTGTTCCTAACAATAGACACTCTTCTTCTCAAAATCATCCCTTGGTACATCCTCCTCATCAGATATCATCATCTTCACATATGAAATTATGGGCCAAAACCATATTTATTGTCTGGTCCTCTTGCTCATCTACATCACTAAATTCATCCCAAGGACCTACGAAGTCCGCATTCGACCTAGCAATGGCACATAAGGAACGTGTAAGATACTACCCCCAATTTTTTCAAAATGACATACAAGGATATGACAATGTTAGCTCAAATGCATAACCAACTAGATGCCTCACACTTTCTGATCACCCAGATCCCAGGATGGCCAAGGTGACAACATATAGTGATTTGGCTTACAATAACAAGTATGCAAGAATGAAATACACTTCTTCTGTTGTGGTAGGAATCCACTTATCATGGGGACTCACCATTTTATCAATGCGTATGAACAAACATGAAAAGATTATAAATCCATCCACTTATTCAGTGGGGATTTGCCACTTGTCCAATGGGTAGAAATGCAAAGAGAGATAAACTAATTTACCCACACTGGTGGTATAACCATCTAGGGGTTATTATGTGTTTTCAAATCAGAAGAGATTAAACTAAAGCAAGTGCAATGATGTTTGATTTTAAACTTGATAAGTGCCCCTGGAAGATATAATGAGAAGACCTTGCAAAAAACTTGAAAGATTAAATGCCATCATTGAAGTTCTTGTTGATCATCTCTGCTGCAACCTGAAAATAGTATATCAGTTTGTCCCTACCTAGAAGAATGTATTCAATGGAGGTATTCCATAGAACATACTATAAATTTTCCTTGACAACATAAAGACTCTAATATGGATTCCTTATGGACTAAGTGCATAAGACACAACAGTGATATAAGACAGAGCTAAAGACTCTTATTTTTAGACTTGGTATGGCACTTAAATGACTACTACAGATTGTTTTTTAAACCATAGATATCTACCCAGATGATGATGCATGGATGTCACACTAATCACTGCTCACAACATGTCATAAACAACACATACTAAGACCCATAGATTAGTTTATACTTAATGCCAAATTAGAATGCAGTCCAAGGCCATATAGCCTGCTATAGTACAATAGCTCCCAGAAATTCACACAATGCATTTAAACATATAATGCTACTATTGATGGAGTCGCCTAGACCAAACATGAGCAATGTAAAAGGTTTTAAACTCAAACTCAGTCTCAAAGATTTTTCCTTAACTTTTTTCCCATCTACAATGTATGGCCAATGGAAGAGTATGGAAGCTCACATAAATTTATATGAGACTTAAAATCACATAAAACTAACATAGAAAGGGTCTCCTAGGAAAGATATTTACAATACAAAAGATCTGAACCAAAAACTCAACTCCAAAGATTTTATATTTTCAAAACTTCATTTCTAAAGGTACAGCCATTGGAGGTACAGACCAGCATGAAAGGATATGAAGATTCAACAAACATCCTCAAATTGCTATCAAAATCATCTACACATGATTACCAAAAAGAAAACTAATGATCTCCACTCCAAAGCTTAGCAAAAACTCTCAACATTGATCAGCTCCATGGGTTTCCTAAGGTAGAAACCACCATTCATCAGCTAGGGTAGATATCTCACTACTGAAACTAATCATCTCCAAGTGGGATTTCATCCACAAGAAGGAAAGATGAAACTCTGGTATGATCCCAATAGCATAACAATAGAAAATCCAAGCATAAGACTCCAAATGAGCTCTCACTCCCTTTTTAAAGGCACATGGGAGTTACAAATTGATCATTTCTTGAAAATAGAACCTTTTTCTCCTCCAACTTTTACAATAAGTCTATTTCTAAGTTATGTGCACACTTTAAAGTGACTAGGGAATAATAATAAAAACATTTCCATTTTTCCCCTCAAGATATAAGATTAAGTCACTTTAAATAATTCCACCTTATATTTTAGTGCACAATAAATAATTAAAACAACCTGTTTAATTACCAAATTAAATAAACTCCTTATAACTCCAAATTTGATAATTAAACCAGACCAATATATTTTGATAAATAACTTTGACCATCCCTGACGAAATTGTAGACTTGAGATACCCACAACTACTCTGTAGATAGAAATATGATCTAATAAACTGATTTAAGTACCTATATTTCAGGGCCTTGTTGCCCAGTTGTATTTGAAACGAAGACTCGGGTTTAGTGAGACTGTTGTTCCACTAAACCTATTTTAATTATATGAATGTTTACTCTATAGTTAAATAGTTAATAGAGTAAGAGATTGGTATTATCTCATAGATGAACTAGTAGTTAAGGTAAGTGTTATCTCATCACTAGATTAGATATAAACTTACAAAGGTAGCAATAGAATAGACAACGAATTATTGTTATTGTAATCTCATTTTGATATAGACATTTTCTGAATATAAAAGCTGTTGGAATTGGACTAAAAGTAAATTGTTATATTACTTTCTTGTGCTAATTCTTTACTTTTGTCTTCAGCCCTAAGGGTGTGGAGCAAGGGCCCACTCTCACCACCAAGGTAGAAGGCTAGTACCATTGTTTTGTTATTTCAGATTCTGTTTAAGGAGATAGTTATTGTTTTCATAGATAAATGCATGTTTTAGTTGAAAGGAATAGTATAGATTTACTTTAGCAATTCCTTCTTTAGTTTCATTTTTTAATATTCTTGGAATTCATTTTCATAATAGATAGATTAGTAGTATTAGTTTCTTTAATCAGTAAAGATCATTAGAGTTAGTTAAGTAAACTGGCAACTATAGGATTCCTAATTGCAGACAACCATGGACAAAGCCCTAGATTTGAAAAAATGAAACATGACTAAATGCCAAGGACCAACGACCCTTGTCATGATCACTCCAACAAGTTTGGAGATCATCCAAACAT
The DNA here is from genome assembly GCA_027924645.1 of Cunninghamia lanceolata. Classification (NCBI taxonomy): domain Eukaryota; kingdom Viridiplantae; phylum Streptophyta; class Pinopsida; order Cupressales; family Cupressaceae; genus Cunninghamia; species Cunninghamia lanceolata. Next base: position 1,480,354 of record BSBN01000754.1, read on the forward strand.
GTTGGATAGCCTTCATGGGATAAGGAACAAGCATAATGCACACAAAAATTAATGCACCAAGAAAAAGGGACACTACAAAATGAGAATGAGGGGCTTGATGGATCGGGCACCATAGGTTATCCTTGATAGCACACACCCCTTTTCTTAGAGGATCAAGGGTGTCTCTAAGTTAGGATCTACTTGATTATTTGGAGGGAATAGCCTCACATTTTTCCAATTTGTGTTGTAAGGTTTATCTGAGAGTCTTAGCATTCTTTCCTGTCTTGCAAAGACATGCCTATCATTAGAGGACCCCTTATCATTCCTTTCCATGGAAATTTTCATTTCTTTGATATCCTTCCATAGTTTCTCACACTAACACTAACAGGAACCCTATTACCTTGTCCTTTGTCCTGAGGTATAATTTTTTGATCACTCCTTTCATGAAACTTCCCTGAATCTTTTTTGTTGCTTTCAATATTTGAAGCAACCTTGTATGCATCTCTGAGTGTCTGAGGATTTTTATACCTTAACAGAAATCTCATCTTATTGTCATAATCATTACTGTATAAAATCAGACACAAATTCATTTGGTCTTAGATGAGGAGGTATCTTTGCCAATACTTTAACAAATCTATTATTAAACTCTGATACTGATTCATTTACCCCTTTAGTGATACTTGTGAACTCATTTATTGTAAACATCACATCAGAGTTATTTCCATAATTTCCTCTAAACATGTTTTGGAAATCCCTCCATGAATTAATACAATTTTCTAGTAAACTTTTGTACCATTCTCTAGCAGTCTCATCTAGGGATTGCACAAATAGCTTCATTAGTACATCCTCATCTTCCACCTCAAATTTGTGCATCAGATCATCAAAATATCTCAAATGTTCTTCTCCTAAAAAAACACTATTTCCCAAGAACTTCACTAATCTAGTTCTGATTTCATTTGGAACAGGGTTTGGGAAACTAGGGATCCCAACAAAATTTAGTTGTCTATATCTAGCTAGGTTAAGAGGTGTTCTAGAAAAGTTTGGTTTATTATTACATGGATTATTTTGATACCTCTGATCTAATCCTTGATTTTCTCCAGCTTCCAGCTGATTATTTTCAAATCCAACATTTATGTTTTCATTTCCCATGGGGATATTTATATGGCCTATGTTATTAGCCATACCAATCCTCCTTCTTAACTCACTAAATTCCTTTTCTACCTCTAATCTAGCTACTTCTACCCTAAGGAAGTCAATTTCTCTAATAACACCTTGACTCCTAGGGCTATCAGATCTTCTTGGTATTTCACTTCTCTTCCTCATTTCATTTTCTTCTTCAATGGTTATCCTAGGATCTTCACCATATTGACCATGATAAGAACCATCAAACCAGTTGTCAAGACTGGTCACATCATGAGGTCATGCTATTGGTGTTTTAGATGACCCTAGATTAACTGATGCATTTGTCACTAAGGGGGAACTTCTGGGTCTTAAGGCATGATAATATCTTTTCAGGGCAGCCTCTCTTTGTACTTCCCTTTCTAACCTTTCTTGTTTTAAGAGAATCCATATTTCTTCTTCCTTTGACATGTTGAGTCTATTTACTAAGGAATCACTTCCATAACCTACTAATATTTCTCTAACCATAGAACATTCAACTTCACCATGAGGATTAGATGACTCACCTTTATCCTTCACATTCCAGGTGGTTTGTTCTCTGTCCTTACTTTCTGTCATCAGCTTCTTGTTCAGGTTGTTGTGCAATGACCTTCTCCCATCTAGTGTTGAGTATTAAAAAGGTAATCAGGTTCTTTCTAAAATGTAGAGTCACCACCCACCTCAGTGATTGGACAAGAGATCACACTGACTCCCACACCCCAAAATAGAACACCAAAAATAAATGAAATGAAAAAAACAAAGTGATTGGATAGCTTCCAAAAGGCTACTTAAAAATTTTAAATGACCCTATCCAATGGACAACCTCTAAAGTCCCCAGTAGAGTCACTAGTATGTTGGTTCTCCAAACTATACCCACTAATTTCTAAAAGGTGGGAAACCTTTATGATAAAAAGTAGTGAAGCTTGACCAATGAATCAGAGATTAAATTATTTTAAACTTTTCTTTCTTTCTCTTCAGGCTCTGCAATGCCTAGGTGGGTCTCCCTTTTTATGGCACTAAACATAGTTTACTAACAGAGTTAAAATATAGTGCCTAGTAGATTAGGGGTTTCATAAAAGTTAACAAAGATTTGTACAACAAATCACAGTGGTGTCCTAAACATCTTTGTAATCCTTCAAGGCTCTAATATGAAGCTTGATAAATACTTATAAATAACTTACTAATGATTTGAAATTAATCATTTAAGATTAAGGTCCTACAAATGGAGATTTGTAAAAGATAAATATTACACCCCATGTGTTTCTACTATTTACTATTTACCTTAACTAGTTAATTTGCTTGAATAAATGAATGGTTTATGAATCTTTGCATTAATGTGTATTGTGAATCTTGAACTGAATATATTGAAAGATGCAATGTGATGTAAGTGATTATTGTTATGAAATGTATGAAGCATATGATTATATTGTGATTAGCTAACTACTGTTGTGGTGATATAAGTTGAATGCAAGAACATGTTGTTCCTGCTGAAATGAGGATCTAGGTATCACTCAGGAGAAGGAATTGCTTTGGTAAATGTTAGAGAAAGCCTAAACTGAGCAATCACACACCACTATCCTACTTGGTCTAGGTTATGTTGCGTTTGTGTGGGTAAAGGTAAGTAATGTGTGGTAATGATCTTGAATGCTTATTGAGATATGATTTTATGAATGTTTTGGAATGAGGAATGTGATTTAGTTTGAGTGTCGATTAAAGTCTTTGGAATTGCAATCAACGAGTTTTTAATGTGAAATGAATATATTCACATATGTAAAAGCATGTCCATGATCAACTTATACGTATGAGACGATATGTGCATCAGTATACATAGGTAGATTAATCTACTCATGCTCATGAACGTATTTCTCATAGGCATAAGCGTATCGATTGGATGAGGGACATCTATATATGTGGATTTCATTTATTTATGTCATCATTGTATATATGGATTTCATTCATTTATGTCATCAATGTATAGGTGGGTTAATTAGTTTTATGATTGTTTTCAAGTAATGATAATATATATATATATATGATCGCTACGATATGCAGTATACATATGTAATTGATGGAACATGCAATAATGATTAAATGAATTATGATATCAATGATATTATAAATAATAGTTTATTTGGAAATGTGTGTGTGTGTATGTGTGTGTTTGTATATATATTGTATATTAGTGAATGTCTTTAGTGTTGTTATAAGTGCTCTACCTTCAAACAATGTTAATGATTATACATGGCATTTAAGTGCATGACTATAGCACAACCTTGAGACCAATGTAAATATTACTACATAGCATATATTACTATGATTTAGGCACTAAAAATAAAGTGCATACCTTTATGTTGTATGAGGTTTAAAGAACATAAAGTGCATAGTAAAGTAATTAAAGTCAACGCTGGTATATAGCTCTCGTTAACTTTTTCTCAACGTGCAAATATATTGACCATTTCTCTCCAAAACTACTAGCATAAGAATAGGGGAGCATGGTGTTTTATGTGGTGTGATGTTGTGGTGCAGGAGCACCTACCTGACAGCTGGCCTCCATGAGGCAGTTAGTTTGTTTTAGGTCTGGTTAATGTTTCCAAGAAGGTCTTATAAGACCAATGCATGTAATAAGGTCTATGTTGACCGTGCTTTTCTATTTTTAGGTAGTTTGTTATGACAGCTGATGACAGCTGTATAGTTTGTTAGTTCAGTTGGATCCTCCCAGCCGCTTGGAAGCTCCCATCCGCTGGGAATCGAGTGGTAGTACTCGCAGGAAATCCTATTTATGCATAAGGATCGGTTGGTTTTAGATCATCGATCAGACTTTGCAGAGAGTGAGACAGAGAGTGAGACTGAGTATTGTATTTGCATCTTTTGAAATCAATAAAGAGATCCTGTTTGTGTCCATTCTCTGTTTTGAATTCCATTGTGTAATTGATTTGCTATTTTGGTGGTTACATGGATTCGCTGATCCATTCCACCGGTTGATTCGTCGAATCGGTGGAATGGCTATGTACAATAGTTTAGGATTTAGTCTGCATTTTGTGTTTGTTTGCATGTATGTTTGCAGGATCGCAGTCGAGAGGTGTTGAGAACCCTAGCATGGGTATGTGCTAGGTCGTGCTGATAGTTTGAGTCTGGAAGATCGCCCTGAAAGCAGATCAGGTCACCCCAGGAGGTTCGGCGGATTGAAAATTCGCTAAGGTTGGAAAATCCATCACAACGGCATCATCAGGATATTCCTATGTATATCCTACAGTTACTTTGGGCGTCATCCGAGTAGATGGAGGTGAGCATGATGCAATCGTTTGCATAAGGTGAATGTGCATTGGGGTGATCATCATCAGGTGTTGCCGAGGAGGAGCGTATCGGCATAAGGTAGAAGATCGGGTTGATAAAACCATCGCGGGCCGATAATGTTATGTTTGGCCGACAGCAGGATATTGGAGGAGCTGCATATGACGTCATCGTCATCAGGATAATCATCATCAGGACATTCTGAAATAAGACCCGATAAGTCATATCCTGATGCTGTTGTTTAAATAGTCGGATATCGGGGTGACGTAAGCATCAAAGGAAAGGTGCATGAAGTTGTCGTCATCAGGATATATGGGAGGAACCGGATATTTTATATCCTGCTGATGAAGATGATGTCGAACATCATGATGCTGCAGATAGAGGTTGGCAGTAAGATGAACAGTGATCGTCAGGAGGATGATTGCGCTTGCCGAATATGATGATGCTGCCGATAGCCGAATATGATGATGCTGCTGACAGACGAAGGGTCGAAGGTTTGTCTACAGGAGGATATCGGTCGGCAAGAGAAAATATGATGATGCTGACAATGTTAACAGAAAATATGATGATGATGATGGGTTGTAGACATACATGTTGTATGTCAAGGTTTAGTGTGGATGCCTCTGCATCATGTTGAATAGATACAAACCAATTGGGAGACTTATATCTAATATGTTCTTGTATTCAGAGTTTACTTCTTGTTGTCCTCGTATATGTTCATTATGCATCGATACCTACTAGCTCCACAAATTCATTTTGCTGAGTCAAAGTATGGAGTGGGTGTTGTGGCGGTTCTACAAGCTTATTTATAGCCTTGGTGTGCTCAGAATTCTATATATAAGGAGTAGCCTTCCATTATTTTTGAGACACAATTCCCTTTGAAGTTGCTTATGCGGTGCTACTGTTACTTTCTGAGTCTTCTATTTTTTTTATGCATTGTAGTTTGGCCTTGAGTTGTGAGGAAAATTGGTAAGTAGAGGAGGAAATTGAGTCAACCATTGGAGGAGATATTCAGCAATTTGAGGAGATAGGAGCAAGGAATCCCATTGATCTGTTGGAGCATAGTATTAATAGGCATGAAAATTTTCTTTTCCACTGTGCATTGTATGTTTGAAATGATTATATTTCTTTGTTTGATTGGTTGAAATAAGCTTGGGATGATTTTCTGTATCAAATTGGGTACTTTATTGTATGTATAATGAAGGGAGTATATATATATAGTATGTGAAATATATTATGTATTAACTGTATGAATAATCTCCATAGTAGAGATTAATGTCTATAATGGATTTTTGTGCAATAGTAAGTTAAGTAAGATTATCTATGGATATAATGTGAAGTTAGGTTATGAAAACCATATCTTAAACTTGTACTATTTTGGTAAAAGTGTCATAGTAAACTTGGAATTGTTAAGTGGAGTTAATCTTGGGATTAGTTGATCCATGGGTAAGGGAATAACCTTTTGTATAGAGATTGATGTCATACCAAATCGATCTAGAATGATGGGTGAACGTGTGACGACCATTCCAAATTAGGGGTGATGAATACTTTGGCCAAAGTAGTGTAAGTAGCCGTTGTTTACACTGTCAGTTCACTATGATCTAGGTTTACATACTAGGAAGGGATAATCATATTGGTAGGTTGGAGCCATAGTATGATAGTACTAGTTATGTAGGACACAACATCTTACTCAGATTAGGCTATACTTTGAGGTTACCATACCAATCCCTTCATCGAAGGGTAGGGCTATTTACTAGTTTGGTAAATGTGCAGGGGACCACAGTTAATCTGTGGTTGGAAGAAAAGCACTTGAATGATGCTTCTCCTTATTCAGTTGGCAACCAAGATTTGATGGACATCAGAACCATTTGTATCTCTATTTTCAGTTAGCTCTTTGAAGCTTGTTGTAACTTTGTATCCATTTTATGGAATTTTGTAAATGAGGAATATTCAACACTTGTGATGTTGAGAGGTAATTTGATTATGCAATGGTAAAGTTTGAAATATGTTTTGAATGTGCATATGTCATTTATAAAGAAAGGAAAATTTTTATTGTTCATATTGTTGGTATGAAGAACTCTTTACTTTTGGGTTAAACTTAGTAAAATTTATTTGTTAGAACAAGTGGCATGTTACAACAAACTGGTGCCTATCATGGGATGTAGAGGCACAATGTTATGCATGTATCATAGCATTCAAACATATCTCTGATGGTTAGTAAAAAAATATCACCTGGTAATAATAAGACCTTCTAAAGCCTACAATGCAACCATACTTAGTAATCCATTTGAAAATGTAATATTCCTATATTTCGTAAGTAAGCATTTACACCATTAATTGAACAAAAAGAAAACTTAGAAGAAAAACTCGATATAGCCAGTGTGTATGATAAACTCTATAATCTTTGTTTATTTCATTAAAAGAGCATTACATTTCAAAATGTGAAGATAGTAGCATAGCATTATTTATTCATATTTTCATAACTCATGATACTATAATGTTGTCACATAATGACATACAAATAAAGGTCTGATATACTACAATAAACTTAACCTATTTTCCCTTTACATGGGCTGCTAGGTTGTCCTGATGACTCCCCATCTTTCAATTTCTAGTCACCATGTGTCAGAGACCCTCAAACCATTGAGGTAACCATCAACAACTAAAACAATAAGCAATCATAACTACTTCTTAGAGGAAGTTGTTATAGGTGTCACAATCATTCAAGCATGTGGCTCCCTGGTTCTGGCAATTAACTCCTAATTCTCCATTACCAATTGGCTCATCCGAATGTGATATTCTTCCACTATTACAACTGTCCCTTTGATGAGTGTCATCTAGCCTAGAAAAGGGGAGAGAGCCTAATGATGCCTCTCTTCCTAAGCATCTAACCTTGAAACTTGGCCGAGGTTTTGTGAATTACAACTTTATTTGCTTCAGCCAAGAAACTACATGCAATTGGAGTCCCTAAGCAGCCTAAACAATCCCTCACCAAAATAACACTATTAGTTGGTGAATTAGTGGGAGCATTTATGCTACTACTGCCTCATACTCAGTTTCTTCCCTAAACCATCCATTCCCCAAGCAATGCACTCCATGTTCTTAATTTAGAATGGAAATTTTTGAAGCCAAGAGAACACAAGCATACCACTTTGGGAAATAGAGGACAAAAATGGAAAAATAGGCAAGAGAATACTTTGTTTTGACATGGTGGGAGATGATATAAAATGATCAAGGAAACACTTCCATTTATAGTGAAAAGGGAAGAAGGATCTTCACCCTAGTACTTTCTACCTGCAAGCTCCTCACAGTTAATCCTTATCTGGAAATATTTGAAGATCACATCACAACCCCCAAAGTAGAAAATGGAGGTGTGAACTACTCATAGCTCCTTAGAACTTGCCTATTAACACATCTCGCATAGATATTAAATGTCTAATCTAGTTACCAAAATCCAACTGAAGGTCAAGACTAGTTGGTGAGATGTACTTGGTCTCAAATCATAATCTTTTAAGCTCAAATGTCACCCTCCTATTTCACAAACTCTAGTCACTATGAGAACATAGCTGAGAATTTTGAAATCCATGTGAAAATTATCGTGCAATAGATGCTATTCTATTACTGACCGCGTACCCACTAGACAATTGGCAATAGGCAAGTTTAAAATTCAAATATTGACCATTGATGTGGGGCATGTCATGGTAGGCTCATGGGCTCAAGATTGCTTGGGGAAGTTTGAAAATCTAGTATGAGCGTTGAAAAGTCCTCAACCAACCAAAATGTGCCAAGAGAGAAAACCTTTCAAGTCAAATCGTTGAGACTTTGCCATGTGTCACCATCTTGTGTTCTTATAGGCCCCATTCATGACCCCTTGCATCATCAAATTAGTTAAATAAATTATATTTATTTAACTAATTCCTTTCATCCATTTATCCCTTTTACACCAAATTAAATAAATTTTGTTTATTTGATTTTCCTCTTGTAACATCAGAAAATGTTCCCTTGGGGCCTTTTCCCTCATAAGGTTTAGCTCTCAGGTCTTTAGCATGCATTTAGGATATTTTAGTTCATATTTTAGCATCTCGATGGAATGACACCTGGGTAACATGATAAATGGGACCTAGGAGGACCCCTTGAGTAGTACTCTACCCAAAATAGGTAGGGAGGACTTGGGTGTTCGTGCCCTAGTCCTGCCCTATTTTGGGGCAGCCCCAATTTTTAGGTGTTGATTAGATACCGTTATTAGGTCCCTTTGCCGACATGGTAAGTTTCAATTTCAAATATCTTGGCGGGAGTACTTGTAGATACATATATAAGCATGTGTAGGCATTCATTTGTAAACTAGATGATCATTGTGAACTTTAGGCATTCTCAAGGTGATTGAAGGCTTTGTATTGTGTTGCAAGAGTAGACTTGTATGTTTTGTGTGTTGATATTTGCAGATTTAAACATCAATTCCTTCATGGCATGAAGAGCATCTTCCTCCATGAAAGCTTCACTACAAGGTGACATATCATTGTGTTTTCATCATTGATTCATTTGGTTTTGGCCTCTGCCTCACAAGGGCATGCCCTCTTTATCTGGCAATGGTGTTCGGAGACTTAAGTGTCCTCTGGGGTTTGACTAAGGCAAACCTCTAAATAGCACAACCCCCAAACCAAGTCTTGTGATTACAGGTTACAGGTGTCACATCTGGGAAAAGTGGAGTTGTAGGAAGGTTTGCAAGGCATCAGGGATTCAAGATCTAAATGAAATATAGACAAAGGAGCACTTCCAGGACTTGGGTGCTCGCTCCAGTGTCCTCTATAGATAGATTTCAGAAAACAAAAGTTACAGGGTTGATCAGTGTCCGAAGGAGGTCCAGATTCCTCGAAAAAGCAAGTACCTTAGACTTGGATGCCTGCTCTAGTGTCCCTGACTATTCCGCTTTGGAACCCCAAAAATAAGTATTCTGTAATTTAGTATTTTACTCCCGTCTACAAAAGCTTTTTCCATAATTCATTAATTTGTTGTCATATTTGAATAATTAGGGTTTTAATAGTCAATTGGACATAGGAGAAGAAAAAATTGATAATTAATTCCCTAATCCAAATTTTTCTACATCTAAAAGTGACTCTAGAGTATGATAGTGCTCGCCACTCGACCCTAGATCCTTCAATGTTTAGTGGAGAGGCGGATTTTAACATCTAAACAACAAAAGATTAACAAAATCCAATTTTACCCTAAACATTTTGGTGAACCCATTTTTTTGGACTTAAATTGCAACTTGATGAGTGTTTGTCTGTATATTTGGTGTGATTTCATTCATTCATATAGGCATTTATTTTATTGCATTGAAAAAATTTCAAAAAAATTGAAAATTTTGAAAAATACAAAAAAATTGCATTGTTGGGCTTACTAAATTTCATCAATTCTTCCTAAATTTGCCTAATTTATGATTTTAACATTAGATATGACATAAAATATAGAAAAATATAAAAAATCAGAAATTTACATTGCATTTTCATCATTTAATTGCTAGGGTTTTGTGAAAATTTTGACAATTTTTAGATAACCTAGTAATTCCAAAATCTAGGGTTTGTAGGTAAAATCTTTTATCAGATTTTTATACTGATTTTAGAGGCTTATTCAAATTTTTATTTGGCTTTAGTCTTGGATTTTGGTATGAATTTGCATTTATATTTAAATTATTTGCAATTTTCCATAGAAAATTTCAACAAAAACTAGCAATTTTGGTGCATTTTCATTAAATTTGCATGGGCATTTTTCATGTTTAACCTTTAAAATAATTTTAAGATCTGATATTATTTAATTTCCATCATAAATAAGACCTTGAAACATTCAAATAGCTTTTTGTCCCAAGATCTCAAACCTAGGGCTTCAAAAACGACAATTTTCACTAAATTTAGCCTTATGACTCTCCAAAGTTGCACTACAATTGTGTTGTGAAAGATATTTTTGCATTAATTTTCTTTTATCAGGGTTATAATTTTATTTCCCTCATAAAAATCTTCACAACACCCTTTCATCGGGCTCTTGTAGTGAAAATTTTACAAAAAACCACACATTTTGACAATTTTTGCCCTAGGGTTTGACCTAGTTTGCACTAAAAGCATGTTGTGTTGGGTATTTTTGCATCAAGTGTCTTTTATTACTGATATTATTTTATTTCCATCATCATTTTCCTCACAACATCCTTTGTTATGCTATTTTACATTGAATTTCGGTGAAAAAAGTGCCTATTTTGACATATTTTCACTATACTTCGACTTGGCATTATCTTGGATTTGCATCAAGAGTGTGTTGAGAAGGATAATTTTATGTCTTGGATAGATATCATACATATACCTTTCTTCCCTTGATCAAAATCCTTATAACATTCTTTGTTCCATTCATTTGCATTAGAAAAATCATAAAAATCAAGCATTTGAGGCTATTTTTGCATATAGTTTGGCACTTGTCTTTGACATACCTTTGGAAAAATTTAAAAATATGATTGGGCCTTGATTAAAGAATATAAACATGGCCTCTAATCACAATAACAACAATAGGTTTCATCCTACACCCTACATGAAAAGAAAAGCACCTGAACCTGAAATTGTCTTCACACCTCATGATAGAACAACTGGAGACAAAGAAGGACCTCTTTACATCACTGTGAAAATAATGGGAAATCTTGTGGATGGAACTCTTATTGATCCTAACTACATGACTAATGTCGCCACTGAGGAGTTCCACTTTTCACACCAATTAATGCAAGGTTCTTATGACCTCTCAAGCATGATGATTAAGACACATAAGGGAACCTTTATCAAACCGTTGGGTAAGATATCATTATTAGTAACACTATCTGGAAAACATGTCAAACAATGGTTTGATGTTGTCCCTATTTCTGACCTCTTTCGTATTAAATTGGGACATCCTTGGCTAAAATAAATGAAAGATATTCCTTCAACAATACATCATTATCTAAAATTCCCTCTAGATGGTTGTATAATCACCGTCCCTCACAACAAGTATAAACCCTTGGGTCAGAAGACAAATTACAAGTTGAATTACTTTTGGGATAAGACTGAAGTACCTAGTCCTCCTACACAAGAACTGACAAATGAGAAACCACCTACATGTGAAGAGAACTTTAGACCAAAAGGACAAGGTCCCTATGTTGAGGTTCCTCCCTCGAAATCCTTACAAGGATCAAGTAGTCCTTGTCAACAACAAAATATTTCACCGCAACATATGAGATTTGATCCTGGTGCTTCATCCTCTAATTTGCAAAAACCTATGGAAGAGCAAGGCCCTATCTTACAAGAGATAAGTGGTCAGAGAAAGAGAAATAGAAAAGTAAGAGAAGAAGGAAAAGAAGACAAGAATATGCTATAAACCTTGCCTCTCAACAAGAAAACATTAATCCCAACATTCAACCAAACAAAGACAATCTTAATGATGAACAACATAATGAACAAGATATGAATTTGGCTATGGTACCATATGTCCCACTATCCTCCATCATTAGAGAATGGGACGATGATGACGACGATTTGCTTATAGACAATTTCTAGCCTGATAGGGACCCTACAGGTAAGTATCTCTAACCTTTTATCTGTCTCATGATGTGCTTCCCCCATGATGTGTTATGTGTTGTTTAGGCCTCCTGGGATGACCTCAAATTCTCCTGTAAGGTTTGGGATACTAGGAGACCGCCTCTGTTGTGACCTTCTTCTATTTGTATCATCATTCTTCTATATTGCCTCTTTCTGATTTCATTGTTGTGTGTTGTGTCTTACGGACATAGCATCATGGTTGGTGACTTGGGGGCACCCTCCTATGTGACTGTCCCTAAGACACTTGTTTCTCCTCTCTTATTTACTGTTTCCCTTCCTCTAGTGTTTCCATCTAGCAGGCGGATGATGACAAACATTTATACTGACACAGACCTAGTGTCCCTTTCAAGAGCAATCAAAAAATGGACTTAGTTCCTAATATGACGATGGGGTTGTATATTTTATCTGACGCTTGGCTAGTGGAAGTACTTGTGCTTTCCACATAGTTGATTTGATGATGTTTCTGTCACATTTACAAACCTTAACAATACTGCTACTCTATGCACCTTTATTTCCCTTTGAATCTAGCCTTGGCGGTACTTGATTCAGAGAGCTTTGTGATATAGCCCCACAGTTATGCTCAAACTCTGAATTCATTGTATAACCTTGGCTCTTTGTGTGGTTAATCATATGCATTGATGTTGTTTATCATGATGTTGTAGACACTAACATGTTTCTTGCAAGGATGTGTTTGTGGGAACATTTGGTGATCGTAAAGTACATGTCACCTCTGGGGGGCATGGGCTTTGTGAAAGTCAGTGTTCCCTTGTGTGTTTTCTTCCTACCTTAATGTGCTTGATATCGATACACAATATCAACCACCTTAAGGTGGGGGCATATATAAGGTAAGCTATCTATTATAGATGTTAGCAAGGTGTTTGACCTCAGATGTATAGACTTGCACCCCAAAGTAGTGCATCGTGCATCCTGAGTTTGTTTGCAATCAATCAATCAGTCATGTAAGCCCAATGTGGGGGCAGGATATCGAGCATATCCTTTTTCTTAAGCCCTCTATGGAGGGGGGGATGGTGTATTTCTTAGAGCAAATTGCATCATCCTATCATTTTTAAAAGTCCTCTACGGAGGCAAGTAGCAGTTCTATGACTAACTCAACCCTTAAGTGTGTTTTCAGCAATTGTTGTGGCAAAGCCCAATCGTCAGTGTGTGCCTATAATGTTCTTGAGATGGCGTTGGATCTAGAAATAGGTACACTCCATCGCTTGTCTATCATGTTTTCTCCGTGTCTTCAATTGTGTGTGTTTTGGCGTGCTTGTTTTGTATGGCATGTTTGTTGCCCCATATGCAGAGACCAGTGCCTTCGAGCAATGCTTCTTGTATTTTGGGAGGTTTTGTGTGTATTGCATGTGTGTTGCCCCATATGCAGAGATCAGTGCCTTTGAGTAGGGCTTCCTACATTTTGGGAGGTTTTTTTACTTTTCCAGTACTTGCATTTGCATTTCATATATATGAGAAAAAGAAAAGAAAAGATATCATTTATGTCTTCCATGCATTATTGTGTCTTCTATGCATTAACTATCTTCTCTGTGTTCTATGTGACTATAACTGTCTTCTCTGTTTTGTGTGCCTATTACTATTTCCTATGTGATTAGTGTGTCTTCTCTGTGTTTGATGTGTTTGCTATGTTTGTGACCTTACTTTAATGAATGTATTGGCCTCGTGTTTATACATACATTAAAGTGGGGGCTAAATGTAACATCTGAAAATGTCCCCTTGGGGGCTTTTCCCTCATAAGGTTTAGCTCCCAAGTCTTTAGAATGCATTTAGGACATTGTAGTTCATATTTTGGCATCCCGATGGAATGAGACCTAGGTAACATGACAAATGGGACCTAGGAGGACCCCTTGAGCTATACCCTGCCCAAAATAGGGGGGAGGACTTGGGTACCTGTGCCCTAGTCCTCCCCTATTTTGGGGCAGCCCCAATTTCTAGGTGTCGGTTAGTGACCATTATTAGGTCCCTTTGCCGACACGGTAAGTTTGAATTTCAAATATCTTGCCGAGAGTGCTTGTAGATACATATATAAGCATGTGTAGGCATTCATTTGTAAACTAGATGATCATTGTAAACTTTAGGCATTCTCAAGGTGATTGAAGGCTTTCTATTGTGTTGCAAGAGCAGACTTGTATGTTTTGTGTGTTGATATTTGCATATTTAAACATCAATTCCTTCATGGCATGAAGAGCATCTTCCTCCATGAATGCTTCACTACAAGGTGACATATCATTGTGTTTTCATCATTGATTCCTTTGGGTTTGGCCTCTACCTCACAAGGGCATGCCTTCTTTATTTGACAATGGTGTTTGAAGACTTAAGTGTCCTCTAGGGTTTGACTGAGGAAAACCTCTAAACACCACAAACCCTAAACCAAGTCTTGTGATTGCAAGTTACAGGTGTCGCATCTGAGAAAAGAGGAGTTGCAGGAAGGTTTAGAAGGCATCAGGGATTCAAGATCTGAAGGAAAGACAGACAAAGGAGCACTTCCAGAACTTGGGCACTCAATCCAGTGTCCTCTGCACACAGATTTCAGAAAATAGAAGTTATAAGGCTGATCAATGTCCAAAGGAGGTCTAGATTCCCCAAAAAAGAAGGTACCTTGGACTTGGCCACCTACTCCAGTGTCCCTAACTATTCCGCTTTGGAACCCTAAAAATATGTATTCTATAATTCAGTATTTTACTCCCATCTACAAGAGCTTTTTCCGTAATTCATTAATTTGTTGTCGTATTTGCATAATTAGGGTTTTAATGGTCAATTGGATATAGGAGAAGGAAAAATTGATAATTAATTCCCTAATCCAAATTTTCCTACATCTAAAAGTGACTCTAGGGTATGATAGTGCTCTCCACTCAACCCTAGATCATTCAATGTTTAGTAGAGAGGCAGATTTTAACATCTAAACAACAAAAGATTAACAAAATCCAATTTTACCCTAAACACTTCCATATTCCTCCAATTAATTTAAATAAATTAAATATTTATTTATAATAGCTCTCACATGTCTCTCATAATTTAAATAATTTTATTGTTTAAATTATTTCTCACTCGCATCCCTATTTTAACTGCATTTAATGTGTGTCATAAGCACTTCCTCTCTAGAAATTGATTAAGTAATCCCATTTCCCCACTCACATCCTTATTTTAGCCACCTATCATCCTCATTAAATGTGTGTCATAACCACTAATTTCAACTTTTCATCCTAGCCATCCACTGCATACCACACCATTCAAATCTTAGTCATCCATTTTATTCCCTCTCCATCTATAAATTAACCCTCTCATTTCAAATCAAACCCCCCAACAAATCTCTCATATGCACATTTATGCTATCATTTTCATTATCATTTTTATTTTCTTCCATTATAGCGAAGTTATGTTAGTTTTTTGAGCAGCCCAAAATGCATCATCCATAAAACAAATCCAGTGGTACTTGGGTGCACTCTACCCCATTCTATCAAAAGTGTGAATTTGTGCAAGGTTTAGGGTATTGTTTTATTTTTTATCTTTATGTTGTTATTTTGCATTATCTTCACATCTTCAACTACATTATATTTCTAAGAGCATATATTCACCAAACATGGTACTCTTGAACATATATTTATTATATGAATTAGTGTCTATAGTTAGTATGTATCCAAGAGATGTGGTAAATATTTCATAATTAGTAATAGGATCTACAATGGTAGTTAATGGTAATTAAAATGACTATACATGAATGAACATAATCAATTGGTTTGTATCATTATAAGGTAGTTGTCATGCCCACATTTCCCATGTGGTCACGACACACAACACACATGTCATGTCCACATTTATCATGTGGTCATGACATGAAATGTCAAAAATATTTCCATGCTTCCCTAGAAACCCCCTCGCATGCGGTAGCGTGCTCGGTGGCAATACGCATAAGGCATAAACATGTCAATCAAATTTGGGGTAATGCAATCACAAGCACAATCCCCTGCATGATGATAGTTGACTAAGGGGGTCAATGTGATGCAAGGAGCGTCGCTATTAGGGTTAGGATCGATTGATCTAAACCCTAAGATTTCCTAAGTGAGTGAAAGGATTTCGACATGAGTCAAAATCAAAACCCTAATTCTATTACAGTAAAAGATTAAATAACAACTTAATCAAAACTAGTAGTCTGCGTAAACACTAAAATATTACCTAACACAAGGTTTAAATCACCTAAGAAAATTAACCCTAATTCCTAGAAAAATTTGGCAACATAACACCACCAGGGCGTACATAGGAACTATTCTAATTAGAAGTTTATAACCAAAAGTTCACTAAACCTATAAAAATTGATTAAATGAAATAATTAATCTAGGTAGAAAAATATGTGTCACACTAAGGTTCTCGAATTATAACTATATTAAATAATTAAATAATAACCTACTAATTAAAATCCAACATACAAATGATTTAATTAAATCATCCTTGCTAATACACTATTGCAATAAAAATTCACTAGTTAAAATATTAAAATTAGAACCCCAAATATAGTAAATTATTATAAAGTTTCCCCTCATACACATTTAAATAAATACTCTAAAAGCCCAAAGCCATCTAAATCAAAGAATAATTCCTTAACCCTTAAATAAATGTAATAACATCTAACAATTATAATTTTCCTTAAAACCACACTTGGATAAAATTTAAACTTACCCCTTACCCAAGAGGTCAAAGACATCACAATTTAAAATAAAAAATAAAAATAATAAGAGGTCCCTAAGTCAAAAGGAGAGGGAAAAGAAAATAAAAACTAATTTAAAAAAAATCATATGCCCTAAAAAGCCTACCCATTAAAAAATTAGTTTCCTTATGAGATAAGGAAAACCCTAACCCTATGTTTTTCTCTATTCTTCTATTATTTTCTCTATTATCTTCTTTTCTCACATACCCTCTCTCAAATTTGTTTTCTCAATTTGTTGCAGGTTTAAGCTCAAGGCAGCCATGGCTACCACCTACAAAAGAGGTATATACATTGTATATACACATTTTTATTTAAAACCCCTACTTTTTAAAGCATATATGTGTGTGTGTGTTGCAGGGCAGAGCAAGGGCCGAACGACCATTATACTGGGCGACAGACTGAGGGTTCCAACGCCACTACCGCGGGAAGATCCATCCTCAAGCACAGGTTAAACGAATATATGATGAGGATTTTAGGGTGTGGGGGGGTTTGAAACCCCCCAAGCCCATCATAGCAAACAAAAATAAGAAGTGTTGATGGGGGGGCATCATCGATGCCCCCCTCTCCCCATACACTACTGTGTCTAGAACACACAGCAACAGCGCCGAGAGTTTACTCCTTTACTCAGTTGCGACGTGTATAATTTAATCTACTCCTTTTTATTATATAAATTTCATTATTTGCAATCTTCAAGCATTATATATATTAGCTGTGATCAAAACACAGTCAGCTAGAATAAGTTCTCTAGTAGATATAAAATGCATTACTATATATATATATATATTTGGTAAAATGTTTTATCTTATTACTGGAAAAAAAATCATTGTAGATGACTGTATTTTCTTTAAATAAATAAGCTAACTATAAAAACTAGGTGTATAACACACATATGTGTGTGTGTATATATATATCTATATCGTGCTTGCTGGAATATACATAGTGTGTAGGACTATGTCATATGTATATAAATAAATAAATACATATGTAGATGACTATGTAGGACTGTGTCATATATATATATATATATATATATATATATATATATATATATATATATATATATATATATATTGTGCTTGCTGGAATATATACATATGTATTTATTTATTTATATGCATATGACGCAGTCCTACACACTGTGTATATTCCAGCAAGCACAATATGGATATAATAATATATACATATATATATACACATATGTGTTATATACCCAATTTTTACAATTAGTTCATTTATTTAAAGAAAATACAGTCATCTACAATGATTATTTTCCAGTAATAAGATAAAACATTATATATATATATATATATGTAAATGATTTCCACATCCACTCATAGGCTTTTTTTTTTTTGTAAAAAGGAAATGCATCTCACTTTATACATATTTATTTTATTTTTTTGAGATATGAAAACAAGAATGCTTATTTGAACATTGTATAAAAATTAACTATCTCCCTATTCAACTATATTATTTTTTTGTTTTCTCAAAATAAATCAGCAACAACTATACATATATTTTTTTTTTATACATTTAATAGAAAACAACAAAATATATATTACAATTTCAAAAAAAACGCATGTAAATGAGAACAAAAGGATAAATATATTTTGACAACAATTACATAAAAGAGATTATCACATTTCCTTTTTTTTTTAACTTCTAAAATAAGGTAAACATAAAATGTATTCATCTAAACTATACAAATGAAGAGAGAATGTTTTTTTTTTCCTTCTCTTTTTTTTTTTGAAACAAACTTTACAAAGGCCAAACATGACCAAGGCTCTCAAGAAGCCAAAAGAAAACTACAATGGACAAAACTTTATAGCACTTCCTCCAAGCTCCCAAGCTAACAACAACCTACAAGATACAAACAAAAGAGGGGAAACAAACCACACAATACCGCTCTCCTCCCTACCATAGACTCACTAATGAGTCACCCATGAGTTTGGAGGTCATCCATACACAAGGATTCTTCACACCACATCACAACAATAAACCAACAAACAAAACAAGAAGAACACCCATGGCTTAACACATCACAAAACTCATAAAAATGAGTTTGAAGGGGTAGGGGAGTGGATATCACTCAACTCAAGAGTGTCACTCCAAATATCTCCAAAAACTCAATACTAACAAGGCCTCAAGCCTAAGTTTTTATACCAAAATTCACATATATTTCCCCATGGCACTCAAGCCATACAAAATGCTCATACTCATAATCTTGTCCTCAAGGCCAAAATACCAAAACTAGGAGGTGACCTCAAGGAGGTTCACTCCTCCCCCACCCCACACATGTTGAGCATTTTCTCCAAATGGAGAGACTCTTACAACACCCTCAAAACCCCACAACAAACAAACATAAAACACACACAATGCAAACACACAAGAAAAGTAAATACATAAGGAAAGGCTTCAAGCCTTGAATCCTACCTTGATAAGCCCAATAATGGTAGGTAGTTGAAGTAGAGCCCTTCCAACTCCACCTCCAAGTCCTTCTCCAAATGTGCCTCCAAAAACCCTCTAACTATCTCTTCCCAAATTCAAAATAAAATAAAAAATGTAATGAAATCAACAACCCTCTCCCTCTCTTCAAGAGGTATTAAAATAGGCTCTCTTCATGAGCCTTGAGGAATGAGAAGGTAACACATGTCACCTTCTCCTTCCTCCTCACATCCACTTGCAAGCTTCATGGAATGTGGGGGTGACACATGTCACCCTCCCATTCCACCAAGTCTTGCCCCCTCCACTTGCACTCTTCCACATGTGTGAGAGCAAGGTGGAGCCCAAAAAGGATGGGGGTACTACAAGTGTCCCAATCCTATCCTCCCATGAAAGCCCACAAAACCCCAAGGTACTCTAACCAATGTGAGAGAGCCTTGGAGTTGGGTCCTCCACAATTAGGGGTCTTGAAGACTCCCCAAGCCTTCAATACAAGGTACCCCAATGCTTGGAATGAGGTGTGGATAAGGTTGAGTGTTTGACCCAACCTTCCATTTTCGTCACTTTACTTCAGGGTGAAGTTTAAGTGACCAAATG
This sequence comes from Cunninghamia lanceolata, assembly GCA_027924645.1. Taxonomy (NCBI): domain Eukaryota; kingdom Viridiplantae; phylum Streptophyta; class Pinopsida; order Cupressales; family Cupressaceae; genus Cunninghamia; species Cunninghamia lanceolata. The sequence continues at coordinate 1,500,139 of BSBN01000754.1, forward strand.
GGAGTTATCCTAGGGTTAGACAAGCTCAAATGGTCCCTAGACCCTAGAGGTACAACCCAGGGTCACTTTTAACCCAATTTGAGCACCATAGGATGTATAAAATCACATGAAAAGGGGTCACAAAAATTAAAACAAAAATAAAGTCAAATAATCATTACACGTTCACAACACTAATATAAAATCAACTGAAAATAGGTAGACCTAGCCCAAAAGACACCATACACAAACATTACGAAAATTCATCATGCATTCACACAGTTGATCTTGGTTCCTCTTAGAACTAGATTGGCTCAACACAGCATTCACAAAATGTGTGGGATGATCTTCGATTTTCTGTGGCTTGGGAAAATCACCTGCACACTAAACAAAAGATTAATCCAACATGTATATCATAGCTAAAGCAAGGAAAAGCATACACTCATGCCATCACATAATAAATTAAATCAACATAAAAATCACATCATAATTAGATTCATAATTTGCATTTCTATAATCCATCACAAGATAAAAATTTCATAATAAATTCATAACATGATCTCACAACTAGTATCTCTAATAATTTCAGAATGCATATCACAAGTCTAATCAACATTAGTAAATAAAAGTTAGGATCTAGTCTCATCACCACATACTAAGCATAATAACCAAAATAAAGAAGTATAGTCTAGATAGTCTGCATATCGGGATCAACAGTCCCCAAAAGTCTAAAATGTCTCCATCAATAATATGAAATGAGTAAAAATAAGGGAGTGAAATAGTAGGCCTCACAGTAGTGATATCAAGAATTAAACTACCAAAGTTGTCATTGTTAGGATAGCATTTGTTACCACATATTCTTGACTTTGTAATCCCATAACTAGGCACTGATTAATTTTTGGTACCCCAAACCATATCTCTATTTAAAGATGAAAAATATTAAGAGTGTAACCTATTAAGTAATTTATTATGTTCATGTCTAAAATTAAGTGCAGAAGGAATGGTTGTATATGTTTAGTCCTACAAATACTTGCCATGTCTTCCTGAAGATTAGATCTACAAATCCACTAAGACATCCAAGCTATATTCCATTATATTTATCAAGTGTAAAGTCATATTGTGACTCCCCTAAATCTAGCGTAGCTCAAAGTGCATAAGAGGCTTATCCACCTCTTGTTCACTGGCCCATCCCTTCAATGATCCTTTATCATGGAGAGATTTGTTCATGAGATTTACTATACCTCTTAGGGATAACTGATAATATAAGGTGGGAACCTAAAAAGGAACCAACAAACCCTTTTGCTAACACTAATCAACATGTGCTTCAAGAAGAGAAAATAAAGCTAAATGTCTAAGTATTGGAGCATAGTCCAGGTCAAAAAGGTACGCGTTCTTCTTATCCTACATGAAATTCGTAATGTATTTTTCCATTTGTAATTTAATTTCATGGAGTTGTTTAAAAATTAGTTTAGTTGGTTATGTGTTAGTAGTTTGTTTAAGCTATATACCGAAATATAATGTTCCAAAGAAAGACTATATACATTGCACTTAATATTTTTAGTTTTTTTTTTAATTAATTTAATATATATATATATATATATATATGAGAGTGTGCTTGTGTTGCATGGTCTTAATCTATTGGGTTATCTTTTTGTTGCAATAACCACAATATTTCCAATTGCATATGATTTTGTGTTTGCTAACAAATATTTAATTTATTAATTAATATTATTAGTATTGCTAAATATTTTACTATTTATTTAATGATTATTGATATAATTAAGATAATCAAACATTAAATTTATTTTTATTAAAATATTATTAAAAGTGACAAAAATTTATATTACTTTTAAAAATTAATAGGTATTAAAAAATTATTTTTCTTATATTTATAATAAAATAATTATCATATTAAATTTATCATTTTATAAAATTAAATTTATTTATTATTAAAATAATTTTGAAAATGACAAAATATATTATATTATTTTTTCATAAAAATTGAATACTTGTACAATAGAACTAATAAAATCATACATGTAAATAAAAATTAGAAAAGAACACTGAAATCATACATGTTAATAAACAAATAGAAAAGAAAAATTCCCTCGTTACAATTTGCGTAAAAATACCTTATGCTTTTAAACAATAGCATAAAGGTGAGATAAATGAGCACCCAAATCAACATAAATATGCGCTAGGTCAAATTAGGACAATTGATGGAGTGGTTGACAATGTATATATTTGAATTTTAAATTTTAAAAAGTTAAGATTTAGATCTATGAGTTTGGAGATGACTTGAGTCAACCTTGCACCCATGGATCTTATCCAAAGTGATGAGATATAGATCTAGTGATTGGAAGTAAAACTCTAGGGATCAAGATATGGTGATGTCATAAACTAGTTTTATTGGAGAATAGTTTCATTGAAGAATATGCCACTTATTAACTAGCTATTACATTTACAATACTGCAATCTTTACAAACCCAAAACAATTGAATGGTTATTTATTGTTTACTAAAATTTCACAATCAAATTGGTGGAATAAAGTGTAGTTTTAATCATTCACTTAATTTAAAATTCTATATTCCATTCGTATATTTTTTATTTCTTAACAAAATATTAATAAATAAATGTATTTATATGCACACTAAATCAATCACAATCACGTGGCACTTGTTAATTTCTAACTATGTAGAAAATAATATTACTATAATTATATCATTATATTTGATAAATTATGTCATAATTATAATAATATAATATTACTAGTATTATTAATTATATTAATATCAACAATATATTTATATTATTAATAGTATAATAATATAAATGGGAAAGTTATTATGATAATAATATTAATATTAATAATTAGTCTGCACAGGTAGCGGAGTTGGCTTGTGACTTGGGATGGCTCCTCAAACTCATGGGTTCGACTCCCTCCCGGGTTTACCCCATGGGTTCAACTCCCTCCCAGGTTTACCTAGTGGTATGGGCTGGCAGAGTCACCCCTCCACCTCTCAAATGAGTTGTTGGGCAGAGGGTCGTGGGGGGTGAGTGTGTTAACAAAAACAAATTTAAAAAATAATTATATAGCCCACAAATGCAAATTAATAATTAAAACATATAAATGTTTGAGAGAAAGAAGAAAAACAAAATAAAAATCAAGAAAGGAAAAATAAAAATGAAGAAGTGGCAAAAACACATCAAAATCAAAATCCCCCATTTACTTTTAAAATTCTTTTAATTCCCTTTCTTGATTATAGGAAGTTAGTTTTCTTTCTAAAAATATTTTATGCAAGCCCACAAAATGTCTTTAGAAAAAACTATTTATAAAATATATAATTAAATTTATGAAATATAAAATAATATAATTCATGAAAAATATAATTAATAAAATAATAAAATAATAAAACTATTTTTTATCAGCAATCTCTACCATATTTCATAAATTAAATTTTATTTTGTTTTGTTTTGTTTCATAAATTTACTAAGTGTTATATTAAAGTTAAAATCAAAATCACCTTAAGAGATGGAATTGCTGTGTTTTGGCAACCTAAAAGCTATGAAGAGGCATGTGCGATCCTTGATGTGATTACTTGCCAAATTCAGGATTATGGTTTCTTGGATGCTTTAGGAAGAGATGAATCCCAAGCTGCAAGAGCTATGGAGGAGTGGGAGCTCTGTGAGGAGATTTTCTAGAAACAAAAGGCTCAAATTGATTGGCTTCAAGAAGGTGACAGGGATACTGATTTCTTCCATTATTATGTGCAAGCTCGTCGTAATAGGAGTTTTAATTCCTCTATGGTTAATTTGGAAGGGCTCCACATATCTTCTCTACAGGCTTTGTCTTGTGAGGCTAGACAGTTCTTTTCTGCTCTTTTTTCTAAAGATTCACCTCCTACAAAGGATGAGGAGAATTTGATCCTTGCTTGCATTCCCTCCTTGATCACCAATGAGATGAATGATTCCCTCATCCATCCAATTTCTTTGTTTGAATTGGAAGAAGTTGTTTTTGGGATGAATAAAGGTAAAGCTCTAGGTCTGGATGGTTTTCCTATTGAATTATTTCAAGAATTTTGGGATATTATAAGTCTAGATTTGTTAGAGGTTGCTCAGGAATCTCTTCACAGTAAGCAAATGCTTCGAGCCTTAAATTCTACTTTCTTGGTTCTCATTCCTAAAAAGGAAGATGTTGATCAGTTTGATTTCTTTAGACCTATTGCTCTTTGTAAGGTGGTGTACGAGATTATTACTAAATTGATTACAAAGAGGCTCAAGGTTTTTCTTCCTTCTGTGATCTCTAAGGAGCAAGGGGGTTTTGTGACTGGTAGACAATCTTGGATGGGGTGGTGGTTGCCTCTAAAATCATTCACTCTATGGCAACATCTAGGGAGAAATCTATGTTCATCAAGTTGGACATGGCCAAAGCTTATGATAGAGTTAAGTGGCAATTTTTGCAGCGAATTCTATTAGGCTTTGGTTTTACTTCAGATTGGGTCAGTTGGACTATGAGTTGTGTTACCTCTTCTTCTTTTTCTATTATTATGAATGGGGAACCTTCTGAGATTTTTGGGGCTTCCAGGGGCCTTCATCAAGGAGATCCTCTCTCCCTTTATCTATTTATTATTATGGTTGATGGTCTAGGCAGATTTCTTAAGTCTTAGGTTTCCTAGGGCATGATTCAGGGTTGGTGCTGGGGCAATGGGATACCCCAGCTTTCTCATCTTCAGTTTGTTGATGACACTACTCTTATGTGGAGGGCTCACCTTCATGAGGTTGTTTCTTTTAGGTGAGCTTTGGATATTTACCTTGCTACTTCAAGTCAGAAAGTCAATGAGCATGTAAGTCGTCTATCTACTTTTTTAATACTCCTCAAGCTATTCAACGATGGATTGCAAATATTTTGAGGTTTCAGATTGGGTCTCTTTCTTTTGTCTATTTGGGCATTCCTCTTGTTGTTGGTAGGCATCCTAAGTCTTCTTGGCAGAATTTGCTTGATAAGTTACATAGTAAGGTCACTCATTGGATTCATCATTGGTTATCTATTGCTGTAAGAGTGACTCTTTTGAAGTCTATCATCCAGGCTCTCCTTATTTACAGGTGTTTTGTTCAGGATGCTCCTTTATATTTTCTTTAGGGAATTCAATGCTCTCTCTCAACAATTTCTTTGGAGTGGTAATTTGTAGACAGCTAAGTTCAGTCTTGTTAAGTGGGAAACTATGTGTAGTCCATAGAAGGAGGGGGGCCTCAACTTATGATCTGCTATTTTAAATGGGCAAGCTCTCGCAGCCAAGTTATATTAGCATTGGTGTACTAGTAAACATCAGCTTTGGGCTCATATTATCGCCCATAATTATCTTAAGGATGTTAACACTTTTTATGTTCCTCACTTCCCTTTAGAGGGAAGGGGATCTATGATTTGTCATACTTTGAAGACGGGGGCTCAGTTGGTTAAGAAGGGGCTTTTTTGGATCTATCATATGGGTTCTCAGGCTCTTTTTTGGCAGAATTCTTGGGATGGTCATCCTCCTATCCTTTCTTCTTATCCTCACCTCCAACCACTTTGTGATCATTTTACTATTGCGGGTTGGAGTACGATTGAGCATTATAAGATTGTTCAGAATATTCGGCTGGTTGCAAGTCTTAGATGGAAGCACTCCTCTGATTGTCATCCAGGAGAGTCAGAGGAGGATAGGCAAGAGTTGGCTTAGATTCTTGCCTCGCATGAATGCAATATCTTGGTGGGGCATGATGTCTTAGCTTGGAGTAACAATGATTTATCTAGTAAGTACTCTATTTCTATGGGTTAGAGAGAGTTGGTTAGGCAATTATTTGGGGACACTGAGGTTCCTTGGTGGAAACACGTGTGGAACAAATTTTCTTGGCCCAAGTGCAATTTTTTTATGTGGTTGGTGGTCCAGAATTGGTGTCTTACTTGGGCTAACTTATGCAAGTGTGGGTTCTAGGGTCCCTTGATGTGTGTTTTGTGTTGTAATAGTGAGGAGAATGTCTCTCATCTCTCCTTCCAATGTTCATTCTTGAGGGAGATATGGCACTTTTGATGGGGTGTGTGGAACCAGGCTTGTTGGCATGTTTCCTCTTTGGCTAAGTTCTTTTCTCGGTGGGGCAAGGCCCCTATTAAGACTTCCTTTCTTCAAGTTACTTGGGCTCTTGGTCTGACCTTTATCATCTAGCATATTTGGTTGGAGAGGAATCACAAGATTTTTCAAGATGTGAAGTTGGTTGTCCAACATTTGTGGTGGAAAATTCTTCATTCTTTGGGAGAAACTATTTCAGCTAAGAATGACTTAGCTGAGGGTGTAGATCTGAGAGATGTTACCTATTGCAATTGTCTCAATCTTCCTCTTCAGAGTGGTGCTATGAAGGATGCTGGCCAGATCATGAGAAATAGATGTAGACATCCTCTTCAGAAGATAAATAGGGAGGGGTGTTGGTGTCCTCCTCCTTAGGGTGTGTTGAAAATCAACACAAATGTTTCTTCTTAGGGAAATCTTGGTCATGCCAGTATTGGGGGTGTTGGGCAAAATAGTTGTGGGACTGTTTAGTTTATCTTTTCTATTTATAAGGGTCTACATACTAACAATGTGATGGAGGCTATTGCCAGTTTATATGCTATGGAGCATGATTGCACTCTTGGGTGGAGAAGGATCATTTGTGAATCTGATTCTTAGGTGGTGGTGACTTTGTTGAAGAGGCAGCAATTAGATGATGATAGTTGGCATTTAGCTTTGATTATAAAACAGATTCTTAATCTATGTCCTTCCTTGGAATATGTTACTTTCTGTCACATTCCTAGATAATGGAACGAAGTTACGGATTGTTTGGCCAAATGGGCCTCCGATCATTTGCAAAATTGGAACATTGTAAATAGGGATCAATTACCCCTAGATTTGTCTCAAAAGTTGGACCACTTAGTGGAGATTGACAGGGTTGTGTAATGCCCTTGCTTTGTACTTCTTTGTTTCAGTTGGAATAAATTTTTACCCCCTTTTAGTTAAAAAAATAGTATTCATTTTTATCTTGGAGTTTTTGGTGATAGAGTAAAAACTAAATATATAAAACTAATTAATTACATTATTCATAGGCCTTTATAATAACTACCTCAACCACTTTTGCAAAAAAAAACTAAATATAAGCAATAAATATATAGTATTATTACTTTTATTAGTAATATATAACCTATATTAGTAATTAGAGTTTTTTTTATCTATAAGGATGCTTAAAGCATCATAATTATTAGCACTTGCCTTCATAGTACTATTGTATCCACTGAGGCTTATCTAGTTATTAATCTATTAACAGTAAACCAATCAAGATACAAGATTATTTTTCTTGTCGGGCAAATTTGATATAAATTTGAACTTTTCCTATGTCAAGATGATAAAATTTTAACAAAAAATCATTGAAAAATGATATATCTCTATTGTGATTGGCTCAAAAAAATGACCTCTTCTTTGTGGATTGTCGGAGAGTGCAACAAACACCTATAAATGTGGAGATAAATTCAGTTTGAGGAGAGGATGTGGCAAGTAAACAAATTATGAACACTAATCTTACCTCCCATGAGTTATGTCATTCCTAAATGGATGGCAATAATTCTGAGAGTGAAAAGCATCAGGTTTTTAGAATTTAATTTTTTTACTTCATTACCTAAACTTCAAAATTACTTTTTGTCAAAGGTACAAAATTGTTATTATTTATAGTTATAATATTAATAATACTATTAATAATATTATGAATATCCATTATTAACACTTCTTCATATATTATCTTAATTGATATTATAATATTAGAATAATATTGTATCATAATATAATAATAAGCATAAACATAAATATAATATAATATAACAATATAATAAAAAACAAAAATATAATATAATACTATATAAAAATATTAGAATATTAGAATAATGTAATAATATAAATATATTATTATCATATTTATAATATAAACATTGTTTATTATCAACAAATAATTAAATATACAATACTAATTAAAAAAGGATCAATTATACTAGAGAGAGATGGAGCAAAGCGAAGAATGCAAAAAATTTGCAGAAGGTAGAGAAAGGAAGAAGGTGGAAACTTTGGATCGAAAGTGTGAAGCCCTTTCTGAAGGATTAGCTGGTGAAGCAAATGTTGGAGAGCAAAGACTTGACCCTCTTTCCTGGGTAATGGAAGCAGAAAAGGAGATTCCATTTGAGAAGAATCGAAAAAGGGCGCAAATAGAGGATTGTGGAAAGTATACGGATTAGCGAGGATTCAAAATCCAAGACAATCAAGACTGGCAGGGAAGTCATTGGCAAAGTCTCAATAGGAATCGCTCTTTTGGACATGATAAGAAAAGATAGAAAACTCATGAACCCCTTGGGGGCTTTAGGAGAATGCAAAACTTTTGCATAAGAAACCCTAGGTTCATTGGAGAGGGGGCTGCTAGTAAGAGGCCATTTGTAGAACAAGGGGCTCCAGTTAGGCAATGCAACAATAAGACAATGGTTTTAAGCACTAAGCTACTGGGTCCTTCAATTGGCTATTTGGAAAAGCTAGGACTAATTGGCAGATGGTTTGGCTTCAATTTGAATTGGGATGGACTAACAACCTGGTGGCAAGAAAGGTGGGGCAAGAATTTAAGCTTCAAAGCTTTGAGAAATGGGTTTTTTCTAGTAATCTTCCCAATGACAGCTATAAGAGAAGAAATCTTGGAAGGGATTTGGCTAATGGATGGCTATGGTTTTTACCAGAGAAAATAGAAAATTGGCTTTGACTCCCTGCTTCATCAGTTGGATTACATTCAAGACTAGTACAAGATGCCCAAGTTACCTCTAGAATTTTAGCGGCTAAACATCTTGGAAGAAATCAGAAATCATTTGGGGAAATATATCTACGTGGAAGAGTGGAAGGAGCACGATAGTTTAGAACCCTTTGTAAGGATTTGCATGGAGAACTGGCCTTTTGAGTCACGTTGGAGGGAGATAGAAATCTACACAAACTGGGGTATCCTCAGACAATCTATGGAGTTCAAACGTAGGCCAAAAGGCACATGGGTCAACACACTGGGATTGTGTTCCTGGGATCACCCACCCTCCAAGGAATATAAGGCTCATCCGGATCTAACTCCTAGGGATTGTGGAGGCTCTGGATCGAATGGAAAATTGGATCCCAATGAACCCTCTGACCCTAAGAATCATCAATCTCTTGGGGATAATGGTCTCCTGACTGAACCAAGAAAGACTTCTGCTACTCATTCTCATGATAATCCTCAAGATCCAAGTCCTTACAACAATCTACATGATCGAAGTGATGAGAAGTTTCCTATGGAGAAGATTGCCTCGATCGAGGTATTGGATCCTAAAGATAAACCTTCTTTGCCCCTCCAAGATAATGTAGCTATAATCACATAGAGTATTAATAAGAAGATTTCTAAAACTTTAAATACTATTCACCCAAATATTCAAAAGGAGGACCTCGAGTTATTGATTGAGGTAGGACAAGAATTGGCAGATTTGGCAAAGGCATCCAAAGAGGGTTCTTTTAATTTAGAGGATGAAGATTTTGCAGAGGACTGGTTGGAGGTGCCAAAGCTGGGTAATGAAGACCCTGGGTCTGAGGATGAAGTGAATTCTCCTATCCTAAAACTTCTTTGCATGGAGAAGGAGCCTTTGGTAAATGAAGTTTTGGGTCTAGGAAAAAAAGAGGTTGTTAATCTCTTTCTAGATTGTAGAGAGCATAAGAAAAGAGGATGCATCCCCAATCAGGAAATACTCAAGTGGGATGGTGAGGCAAGTGGCCAATTGAAGATTGGTGAGATGTTGAAAGTAGGAAAGGGGGGTACCTTCCAGAACAACAATGAAAATTGTGTCTTGGAATGTTAGGGGCCTTAACGCCCCTAACAAAAGATGTCTGCTAAGGCATCATTTGATTTCTTTTTAGATAGACATTTGCTTTCTAGAAGAAACAAAATTGGATGAATAGGAAAGAGTAAATCTGGATAAGAGCTTGAAATAGTGGAAATCATTGGGTGTCAATTCTATTGGCCCTTCTATGGGAATAATCACTTTATGGCAACCACATAATGTGTTGGTTGAGGAGGTAGCCTCTAACAGAGATTGGATTGCTTGCAAGGTAAGAAGTCTGGTGTCTAATTTATGTTTTTTACTAATCAATGTGTATAGTCCTAATTCTTACATTCTCAAAAGAGAAGTCTGGAGTGAGATAGATGTTATTTGTCATAATCCAGCCTTTGATTTTTCATTTTGGGGGGGAGATATCAATGCCATTCTTAGAGCTGAAGATAAAGAAGGGGGAGTAGGAAGGAAATTGTAATCTCAAATAGACTTTGGAAACTTTGTGGAAAGAAACTTGTTAGATATTCCCTTGGGCAATGGTAAATTCACCTAGACAAAAAGGAGGAAAGGCTATTGCAACATTGTAGAAAAATTGGATAGATTTTTGTTCAAAGGAGACATAAGTATGTTCCTCTTTAGTCTGGAAAGCAAAATCCTCCCTCTTTCTAGGTCTGATCATTTTCCAATCAGCCTAGAGGCAATTAGAGAAAGAAAACCAGTAAGATGTCCATTTAAATTTGAAAATATATGGTTCAAGGATCCTTCCTTTTTTGATCTAATCAAACTGTGGTGGTCAGATTGTAATCCTGGGGGCAACAAACTTTTCAATTTGATGACTAATCTAAAATTGATCAAGGTGAATTTAAAACTTTGGAATAAGGAGATTTTCAAGAACGTCTTCGAAGTTAAAAGGCAGGTAGAAGATGAACTAGGTGCTCTCAATGAAAATATTTTAAGGGAAGGCATGGACAATAACTCTTACAAGCAGGAAAAAGAGTTAATGAGTAAACTTGGGGACATCTTAGCCAAAGAAGAAATCTTTTGGCGACAAAAATCAAGAGAAGTTTGGCTTAGGGCTGGTGACAAAAACACAAAAAAAATTCACAACTCCACCAGAGTGCACATATACTTTAATAAGAATTACATCCATCAAAACCTCAGATGGGAGAGTGAAAAATAAAATTGAAGAGCTTAAATCAGCAACAGTGGAATTTTTTTAGAATTTGTTTAATGACTCGGTTGGTTCCTTGGTTGGTGCACATCAACTTTTCTTGAGAGATATTCCCAGACTAGTTTTAGAAGCTCAAAACAAAATGTTGCACAACATGTTTACAGAATCTGAAATCAAGGAGGCTCTTTTTCACCTTCATCTGGACAAAGTTCTAGGCCTTGATGGATTTCTTGCAGACTTTTTTCAAAGGTGTTGAGACATTGTGGGAAAGGAGGTCACTGAAGCAATCAAAGATTCTAGAAGCTTAGGCAAGGTGCTAAAGGAAATGAACAACACCTTCATTGCTTTAATTCCTAAAATAGAAAAGCCTGAATACTTTGAAGAATTTTAGCCAATAGCTCTCTGTAATACATTGTATAAGATATTGGCCAAAGCATTGCTAATAGAGTCAAGAAGATTCTACCAAGCATTATAGTAGAAGAGTAGACAGACTTTATCTAAGGGAGGTCAATTTTGGATGGTGTGATCATCACTCAGAAAGCTATTCACTCCATTCAAAAAACCAAAAAACCTTCAATGCTCATAAAGTTGGATATAAGAAAGGCGTATGACAAAGTAAACTGGCATTTTCTATTTAAGGTGTTGGAAGCGTTTGGGTTTAATACTCCTTGGCTCAATTGGATCTTCGAATGGATAGCATGCCCCAGATTTTTATTACTGATTAACAACTCTCCAGAAGTGTTTTTTGGTGCTTTTTGGGGTCTCAGACAAGGAGATCTATCGTCTCCTTTTCTCTTGATCATCATGGCAGAGGCCCTTGGTAGATCTTATTCTAGAGTAGGTCATGATGGACGCATTGCTAGGATCTAGATTACTCAAACTTTGCCAAAAATTACACATCAATAGTTTTTTGATGATACGATGCTTTTTTGAGAAGCTCTCAAAGGGGAAGTGAGAAGCTTCAAATTCATTCTAGACCAATATTCGAGGGCTTCAAGTCAAGAGGTTAGTAAAGAAAAATCAGAAGTTTTTTTCTTTAATACTACTCATGGAAGAGAAGAAAGGATTTTGAGAATTCTGAGATTTAGAAAAGGATCCCTCCCTTGCAAATATTTGGGTTTTCCACTAGTTCAAGGCTTGCATCTAGGAAAGTCTTGGCAACAATTGATTGATAGGGTAAAGAATAAACTAGCCTCTTGGAAGAGGAAATGGCTCTCCTCAGAAGGAAGATTAACAATGCTCAAAGTTGTAATTGCAACTATTCCCATCTATATGATGTCTTACCTCCCTTTTTCAAGCTCAACAAATAAGGAACTCAACCAAAAAATGAAGACTTTTTTCTAGCAAGGAAACTCTGAACAGTTTAAATATCCCTTGAATAAATGGAAAAAGATTTGTGAGCAAAAGGAATTAGATGGTGCAAGGTTCAAAAGCCTTCTCTTTCAAAATAGAGCTTTAGGGGAAAATTTGGTTTGGTTGATGCATGAAAAGCCAGAACTTAAATGGGTTAGAATACTCAAGGCCAAATAACTAGATGAAGAGGAAAACACTATCTTCACCTCTCAAGCATTACCTCATGGCTCTAGGATATGGAACTTTATCAAGAGCTATAGAGATCTAATTTCTAGTCATTTGACTTGGTAAATTAAGGATGGAAGAAAATCTCTCTTCTAGGAAGAATCATGGGAAGGTTAGCCTAAGCTTTCAGACAGAATGGATTTGGACCTTGTCAAACATACCACGAAACAAGCTTGGGGAGATAAGGTCAAGGACTATTTATATCTACCTTCAAATATTGGTGACTTCTTTCCAAAGTGGAAAAGTGTGAGAGATCTGGGGTTGAATGATAGAGATATTGCAACCTTTGAATATGTTCTAAATCAATGCAATGTTTGTCTTAGACTAGGCCAAGATGAGCTAAGATGGGATGCTTCTCCTTCGGGGAAGTATAATGTGAAAGATGGATATAGTACTCTAAATAGATTAAACATGGGCGAAGCAAGACTGCCAATCAAATTATGTTGGAATAAACACTGCCTCCCCAAAGCTAGAATATTCACCTAGGCGGCTTCCCAAAGTAGAGTACTTACAACTAATATGTTCATTAGAATGGGTTTCGTGGGGCCATCTAGATGTATCCTTTGTAAGTCTACTGAGGAATATAGAGACCATCTCTTTCTTCATTTCTCATTCTCCTCCCATTACTGGAATTGGCTTTGTAATAAGCTCCATTGGAAATCAGCTCTTTCAGGTAATCTTCTAGACTGTCTTATATCTTAGCCGATAATTTCTAACAAGGCAATGTTTGTAGGTTTATGGATCTCTTTCCCCTTGATCTTAATATGGGAAACCTAGAAGGAGCGTAACAGGAGATTGTTTCAAGAAAAAGAAATGTCTTTGCAATCTTTCCTAAATAAAGTTGAGGTTAATATGGTAGAGGTTGCCAATTCAAGGCTTGAAGAATTGGGCTCTAAGCAATTGTGTTTCACAGCCTAGGATGCAGATATGTGCAGGAATTGGTATGGTTTGAAAATAGTAGCTATCTCAAGTGAAGGTGGTAAAATAACTCAAGAAGCCAAAAAGTCTGTTCAATGGTCCCCTCCAGAGGTTGGCTAGCTTAAAATGAATTTTGATGGAGCTACAAGGGGGAACCCGAGGGTGTCAGGGGCAGGATGCATAGTGTGGGACTAGAATTGGTCCACAATTGGGAGATTGGCAGAACCTCTACCCTGTGGCACCAATAACGAAGCAGAGCTATAGGCATTTATTCTTGGTCTCAGATTCTGTAAGGAATTGAACATTAAGAACCTGGTAATTGAAGATGATTCACTGCTGGTTAGCAATGGATTGAGAACTAGAAGGCTAGTAAATTGGAGGTTAGGGGCAAAATTAGATCTGGCCTTAAGTTTTGTGGACGGATTAGATCAAGTTATCATTAATCAAATTCTTCAGGAAGGTAACTTGAAAGCTAATTCCCTTTCCAACATAGGGGTAGATAGCAGATCTTTGAACTTGAAATTTTTGATCTAGGGGGCAGAAATGTCTCTCAGATCTTTAGATAGATCAATGTGGGTGGTAGGGTGGGCGACTTTCCATCCTTTCAGTGGTGGAAAGTTTGGGGCTAGCAGCGAAGGAATATTGGGTGTCACATTGGGACATATGCTTTATCCTTAGAGATGGATTGCCAGCTAGAAAGGGTTGACAAAATTTTTTGACTCCCTAAATTAAGAATTTGAGTCTCCCAAACCTCAGTCAAATTTGTCTTAATGAGTACTGATGATTTCACCTCTTAAGGGTAGGCTAGAGATGATGGCCACATAAGGTGAAGCAAAGTCGATGGCTTTCTAGAGGCTTCCAAGACATGATTCTAAGTGAAATTAGATTTTCTTTTGGCAGTGGCAGTACATGCCTCATAATTTTCTAGTGCCTCTTGAGAAACCTTTCAGCCTATATGTTTCTTCACCTCTAAGCCATTCATAGAGCATGTTTTTTCAAATGTCTGGGTCTAGGTTCACAGTTGTCTTCTCAGCCGACAGCATCCAGTGTGGAGGGATGGACAATCTAGTTCATTTAACTAGTAACAAAAGACAAATGGCATTCCTTGGGCAGGTATCTGATCAATGACTCTGTCGAATTATCTAGAACCATGAGGGTTTAATGGTAGGGGCAATGAGGATGGTGCTAGGGAAAGCTTATGTTGCCAACAACAAGAGATATCGTGTTGATTCTGATATCCCGTCTAGATTTGTGGAAACATTGTTAGATATCAACACCAAAGCAGAAGTGGAAGCCATAACTCAAGGGATGTTCATTCCAGAGATTTTGGGGAAATTAGAGTTAATTCTGGCTGTGGCAATCCTTAGGGTTAGATCTCCAAGGCCAAGGAATATGACACTACTACAGGAACCAAGGGAAGTAGTGAAGTTCTACCCTTTCCTGCTAGACATCAAGGGTTTGGAGTTAATCAACCTCAAAGAACAGGTAAGAGTGGTGATAAATTTCATCAAAAAGATGCTTAGGCTTGAGGATGTGGAGGGTTTCCAGTGGGGTTCAAACTTCAACTAGCTCCTGCATGAATATGATGAAGTATAATTTTTGGTTTTGTTCTCTTTTGTCTTAGGCTTTGTGATTTCCTAAAGCGCAGTGTTTGTTTTGGCTTTCATTTTGTTTAAGAAAGCTACCTATTATGTTAGGGTTCTATTATGGCTAGCCCTACATGGCATTTTCATGTATAAGGTTTCCTCTTGGGTTTGACAGACTCGTTAGGTGGGATGAGCAGCTTCAACTACATTTTGAATCTGTATAGCAATAGTTGTATTGCTCTTTTATAAAATCAATGTATAAACTCCATATTATGAATCAAAAAAAAATTAATTATACTATTTCATTAATATTTAATCTAAAAAATTATAAATTATACTATAAATATTACAATTTTGTTATAATATATATATTGGCTTTAAAAAAAAATATTTGTTTAACATTATTGGAATCTAATTTGTCTATACAACAAATATTTATTCTAAGAAGAAAATTAAGTCAAATATTATATCAATTAATATTATACTATATTATAATACTATAATATCAATTAAGATAATATATCAAGTGTTATAATAAATATTAATAATATAATTAATATTATTATTAATATTATAACTATAAATAATAATGATTTTGTTGGTTTGACAAAAAGTAAATTTGAAGTTTACCTAATGAATTAAAAAATTAAAACTAAAACATAACTATGATTACAACTAAAACACATTATATAATTACAACACTACAAGGTAGGTACTCGCCACTACGTGGCACTTGTTAATATTAGTAATTAGGGTTAGAATTAGAGTTACATTAGGAATTCCAGATTTGGAAGATATTAAATGCATGATCCTCCAAAAATTTCTAACTAGTACTTTATTAATTGTTCTCTTTCTATCAACTTTACATACATATAAAACATTCAATTGAATTATTTTATCAAACATCTTACTCTATAAAAAGAGCTTAGAATCATATAGTTCTCCAATATTGTAATTATGTCAATTATTGGCATTCTATCTCCTATGGTTGCATGAAAGATTATCAAGGTGAACAATTATGAAGAATAAACACCATTAAAAAGTGTTTAACAAGCTACATACCAAATTGTTTCAACAAGAACTAACATTTCCAAGGTTCTATTGAAAATATAACTATTAATAAATTGGGTTTTGGTATGCAATTCAATTGTATTGTGAAAATTTCACACAACACAATATAAAATAGATTACAAATTTTGATGAAGGGGGTAAATCATAAAACACACACAACAGAAATAGAATACAGAAAATAGTATATTTATTTATTGATCTAGGTAACTCATTAGATTATAGAAGCTCAATTGCCATCTGAGGAATCAATCCTCCACAGGCTGTAACACACTATAGGTACACCTCACTAGGCTCTAGAATCTTCTGCCTTTTGTAACCCCAAATCAACTAGGGTTTCTATTTTCCCGCCTATTCTTGACTCCACACTTGCCCCCTTAACTCTACTACCGCCCAGGGTTCCCAAAATAGTCATAAATAGCACTTTTTGGTGGCCTCCAGCTAAATTTCAAAATTTGCAACTCCTTCCAAAAGTAGGTTAACTTCCGAGAAGCATAACTTTTGATCCGGGTGTCCGATTGACAAACTATTTTAAGCGCCAAAAATTCATAAATGGATTTCTGTCAACTTTTTGGGACGTTATGGGATGTTTTAGTGCCTCATATCTCATTTCAAAAAATTTTAGGGGCTTTTTGAAAAATAAAAACTTTAATATCTTTCAGCTCACAAATGATCTTTACCTGATTCCTTCGCCAAATGTCTTATATTTCCATTATGTAACTTTCTGTAAGTTTTTGCTTCATTCTATGCCCAAATGCAAACTTTCCTAAAATGGTAGGTACACTTTCCAAAATAAGCAAGTCGCTATTTTTAGCAGTTTTGGAAAAACTGAAAGTCCTACATCATTATCCTAGATATTATGGAACCAGAAACACTAATTATGGAAAGAAATGAAAACAACCACAATGATTTTGAATTAACTTCTTTTTGGGTGATGCAAGATTACCCTTACACCATTGGATGCTCCTACATCAGACACCCAGGGTAATTTGAGAAGTGACCCTTTCACGTCTCAGGTGTTTGTGGGAGGAAAACCCAAATAGTCAACCTCTGCCTTAGACAACCAAGACGAATCTTCAACAAGCCTTCCTTTCCATTTCACCAAATATTCTTCATATTGCTTGTTCTGAGTACTTCTTCCCACATGGCTATCCAAGATCTCTTCTATCTCCTCTATTGAAGTAGATGCCGGAGTACTCCACTGCACTTCTGTTGGTCCATCCTCTGTTCCACCTTCATGATATTTTGATAAATCAGCAATGTTGAAAACAGGGGAAATATTGATCCCACTTGGCAGCTCTACCTCATACGCATTTCCTGAATCATGCTTCTTCAGGATTCTGCATGGTCCAAATTTCTTCATTTTTAACTTATTATATGTTCCAATTGGGAACATTTCTTTTCTCAAGTGAACCATGACTTCATCTCCTACCTGGAACTCCTTATATCTCCTCTTCTGATCTCCCTTAGCCTTGTACTGAATATTCATCTTATTAATGTGCCTTTTCACCTCTTCATGCAAATTCTTCATGTGTTCTGCAAAGTCTTCAACCTCGGCACTTGTCTTTTCTCCTTTGTCGAGATTTCTTAACTCTGAAGCATTTCTTAGACTATTCCCATATACAATCTGGAATGGTGATTTACCAGTACTCTTATTGACAGAATTGTTGTAAGCAAATTCTGCCTATGGTAAAATTAAATCCCATCCCTTGGGCTTATCTCCTACTAAGCATCGTAGCAGGCTACCCAAACTCCTATTCACCACTACTATCTATCCATTAGTCTATGGATGGTGTGCAGAACTAAACTTCAAATCTATCTTCAACTTCTTCCATAATGTCCTCCAGAAATAACCAACAAACTTGATATCTCGATTTGAAACTATGCTCTTTGGTATACCGTGTAATCTCACCACCTCCCTGAAAAATAATTCAGCAATATGAATAGCATCATTAGTCTTCTTACAAGGAATGAAATGTACCATCTTTGAGAATTTGTCCACCACCACAAAAATGGAATCATGTCCTCTTTGTGTCCTTGGTAAACCAAGAACAAAATATCATCCCATGGCTTCTCTGGTATAGGTAGTGGCTGATATAGACCTGTATTCTGACTTGCTCCTTTCGCCATCTGACATACTTTACAACTCTGCTGCAACTATGGCCAATAATAATTTTCACCAACGATAGCAATGGTCTTATCTCGACCAAAGTGTCCAGCCAATCCTCCACTATGCTTCTCCTTAATTAGGTTCTCTCTCATGGAACTCCTTGGAATGCACAACTAGATTCCTCTAAACAACATGACATCTTGGATTATGAAATCCAACCATTTTGTCCTGTCCAAAGTAACAGGTTCCAAACAAGTTTTCCAGGCCTCTACAAAATGTGGATCTTCAGGATGCAAACTTTTGAGCTCTTCAAACCCAAAAACCTCTATCTTCATTTCTATCAACAAATTTTCCCTTCTGCTCAAGGCATCTACAACTCTGTTGGACTTCCCACTCCTGTGCTTCAAAACAAAAGTATAGCTCTGCAAAAACTCAACCCATTTTAAGTGCCTTTGATTCAACTTTCCTTGACTATTAAGATACTGCAAAGCTTGATGATTAGTATATAAAACAAACTCCTTTGGCAACAAAAAATGTCTCCATTTCTTCAAAGCCTGAACCATTGCATAAAACTCCTGATCATAAATACAATACTTTTTCTTAGTATCATTAAGCTTCTCACTAAAATAGGCAATGGGATTACCTTCTTGACTCAAAACAGCTCCTATACCACTACCACTAGCATCACAATCTACCTGAAATACCTTATTGAAATCTGGAAGTGCCAAAATAGGTTGTTCTACAACTTTTTGCTTCAATGTATCAAAGCTCTTGTCTGCTCCTTTAGTCCATCTAAACTCTTTTCTATCCCCTCTCATTGTCTCAGTTAGGGGTGCACAAACGCTACTGAAATTCTTGATAAACTTTCTGTAAAAACTTGCCAAACCATGAAAAGATCTTACCTTCGTTGCACTCCTTGGCATAGGCCATTCAATGATAGCCCTTACTTTTTTTGGGTCCATCTTAAGACCTTCCTCTAAGACAACAAATCCCAGGTATACCAACTCCTTTGCAAAACTGTATTTCTTCAGATTAATTAGCAACTTCTCCTCCCTCATCTTCTCTAAAACTCTTCTGATATGCATCAGATGCTCATCCCAAGTCTCACTGAAAATTAAAATATCATCCAAATAAATAATAACAAAACTTCCCAAAAATTCTTTCAGTACCTCATTCATGAGCCGCATGAATGTGCTTGGTGCATTGGTTAGCCCAAATGGCATGACTAACCACTCATACAAACCTTCTTTGGTTTTGAAGACTGTCCTCCACTTGTCTCCTTCTCTGATATGGATCTGGTGATACCCACTCTTCAAGCCAATCTTCGTGAAGTACTTGGCTCCACTCAAACAGTCCATTATGTCATCCAATATGGGCAATAGAAATCTGTACTTGATAGTGATCTTATTGATGGTTCAAGAGTCTATACACATTCTCCACTCTCCATCTTTCTTTGGTGCTAGTACTGCAGGTACCGCACATGGACTTAGGGTTTCTCTTATCAATCCCTTCCTCAACAACTCCTGAACTTGTCTATTTAACTCTTCACTTTCTGCTGGAGTCATTCTATGGGCTGTCTTGTTTGGCAAACTAGCTCCTAGTATCAAATCCATTTGATGACTTATCTTCCTTACTGGTGGTAAACCTTCTGGTACATTATCAGAGATAATGTCCTAAAATTCTTCTAACATATCTGAGACTTCTACTAGTACATCTTCACATTTCTCTTGACTGATCTTAGGAATCAATGCAAAGCAATGATGTTCATGCTTCATACCTTCCAAAAATTTCCTACCATCTACCAGGCAAATTCTGGCAATACTACATACCTTTTCTTCCACCTCCTTCAAGGGCTTCAACTTATGACAAACTCCATCCTTTGTTAGGGAATATGTGTTTGCACGGCCATCATGGACAACACTCCTATCATACTGCCATAGCCTCCCCAATAGCATATGACATGAATCCATCGGTATGATATCACACAGCACCTCATCATGGTAGTCACCAATCTTGAACTTCACTAAACACTGCTCATTGACCAAAGCTCTATGGTCCTTCTATAACCATGCAATCTGATATTGATGCGGATGCTTTCTTCTTGTCAACTTCAACTTGTCAACCATCTCTTCTGAAATAAGATTATCAGTGCTTCCACTGTCAATAATAATATCACAACACTTACCTTCACACTTGCACCTTGTGCAGAATAAACTCTTCCTCTGATTGGGTTCTTTCTCCTCATTCGGCAAGGTTCTTCTGACAACTAGGGTTTCTCCCCTTTCAGCATCTTTAGAATTCTCAGAATGTGCATCTTCATCTACATGTGTAACTCGTGCATTACCTTCAGGTCTTCTATTTGTCCTTCCTTGATGTTGCGAACACTCGTATGCTCGATGCCCTTCTTCTCCACATTAGAAACAGGTTCCTCTGAAACCTCCTCTTCTGGGTCCTTTCCCAGGTCTGCCTCTTCCTCTTGCTCTTTGCTCACCATTGTTCTGGTCACAAGGGCAGTAGGTATTATCTCCTCTCTGATTTCGACTGGTGCCGACTTCTTCACTTTTCTTTGAATCTTCATTTTGGCCCCCATAGGGTCTTCCACCATTCCTTCCACCTTGACCTCTTCCCCTTTGCTTGCTATCAAATCTTTTATTCAACTTCTCTTCCACCTTCAGGGAAAATTTGTATGCATCTTCTATGGTGGTCATTCTGACTAGGCTCAACTCCTCTTGAATACTTGGCCTCAACCCATTAATGTAATGAGCTACCTTCTCCTTGTTGGGCTCTGCATGGCCTGTCCTGATAGTAATTTTATAAAGCTCTTCTATATACTCCTTAATAGACTTGTTACCTTGCTTCAGTCCTTGCAGCTTCTTCAGCAACTCCATCTCATAGTCCACAGGAATGAACTGCTTCTTCAGTTTCTCCACCATCTGATCACATCTAGTGATCTTTCCTTTTCCTCTTCTGTTCCTCTCTAACTGGACCTCCTTCCACCAAATATTGGCATGGCCCTTCAATTTTGTTTTTGCAAACTTGACATGATCTGGGTCTTCTACATCTCCATACTCAAAATATTCCTCCATGTCATTAATCCAATCAATAAGTTGTTCTGGATTCAAATCTCTAGAATATGTAGAAACTTTGATCCTGGGCCTCTTTCCAATCTTTGAAATGGCCCTCAACAACCTAGCTTTTGTAGGATCTCCTGAAGCTTCTTGTTCTTCCTCAGATAGCTCTTCTTCAGCTTCATCTTCACTTTCTTCTCTTGTTCTCGGCTCAAACCCTTTTCGTAGCTCCTCTTGCAATGCATCGATTTTCCTTTGCAGGGCTCTAAAACCCTCTTCCATCAAAGCATTCCTCCCAATAAGGTTTCTTTGTAGAGGCATCTTGATCTCTGCAACAAACCCACAACCTCAGGTCCTGGTGCAAACTGCCTCACGGTCGGCAATCTATCTACACACTCAGGAACCCTTTTCTCTGATACCACTTGATGAAGGGGATAAATCATAAAACACACACAACATAAATAGAATACAGAAAATAGTATATTTCTTTATTGATCTAGGCAACTCATTACATTATAGAAGCTCAATTACCATCTGAGGAATCAATCCTCCACAGGCTGCAACACACTATAGGTACACCTCACCAGGCTCTAGAATCTTCTGCCTTCTGTAACCCCAAATCAGCTAGGGTTTTTGTTTTCCTGCCTATTCTTGACTCCACACTTGCCCCCTTAACTCTATTACTGCCTAGGGTTCCCAAAATAGTCATAAATAGCACTTTTTGGCCTCCAGCTAAATTTCAAAATTTGCAACTCCTTCCAAAAGTAGGTCAACTTTCAGGAAGCATAACTTTTGATCCGGGTGTCCGATTGACGAACCGTTTTAATCGCCGGAAAGCTCGCAATGTGAACTATCACGCCAGATATTCGTAAATGAATTTTTGTCAACTTTTTGGGACATTATGGGATGTTTTAGTGCCTCATATCTTGTTTCAAAAAATTTTAGGGGCTTTTCAGAAAACAAAAACTTTCATATCTTTCAGCGCACAAATGATCTTTACCTAATTCCTTCGCCAAAGGTCTTATATTTCTGTTATGTAAATTTATGTAGGTTTTCACTTCATTTTGTGCCCAAATGCAAACTTTCCTAAAATGGCAGGTACACTTTCTAAAACAGGCATGTCGCTATTTTTAGTAGTTTTGGAAAAATTGAAAGTCCTACATCATTATTCTGGATATTATGGAACCATAAACACTAATTATGGAAAGAAATGAAAATAACCACAATGATTTTAAATTAACTTCTTTTTGGGTGATGCAAGATTTCCCTTACACCACTGGATGCTCCTGCATCAAATTTTAAAAAAATGCACTCAGATTATGGAAATGTTTAGACTACAAGATTATTAGAATATTTACTAAAAATTTTAATATATGATTTTTTTTACTTTTAAATAAACAAAGTTTGAACCAAAAGAGTGTAATTTTAGGGTTAAAATAGTAAGATCCTAAAACAAGGCTAAGAGATCCAAACAAAACATTAGTTATTTGTGGTTTAATCTATTAATATAAATTTGGGAATTAATATTGTACCAATGAAATCATTTGAAATGACCCAACCTAACCCTAACCCTAATACGAACTACAATGTTAGAATTAGGGTTAGGGTTAGAATTAGTGGTATATTAGATATGAAAATGGAAACCTAATGGGATTGGCAAGGGTGGCTAGGGTGGGTAAAGGATAGATCTCAACATAGCACAAAACTCTAAAATAAAAGATATAATAATGGAATAATGATAAGTAAGAATACAATCCCTCAAAAGATCTAAAAAATGATAATGCCATCAGAAATCGCATATCTAAGATCCTAAAAGTGATATATCATACAAAATGTGTATGAAGACAACTCATGGTGGGAAAGAAATGAGCAAGAGTTAAGAAAATTATAAGTTTTAAACTTTGAAATTCAATGGTCAATTCCATCTGATGCAATCTGACTTTTAAATATTGATGTGGGAAAATGGAACACTAATATTGAGGTGAGGAATGAGTTTTATGGCATGGGTTAGAGTTATAATTAGGGTTAGAGTTAAGGATAGAATTAATCTTAGTGATAGAATGAGGGTTATGGTTAGAATTAGGGTTTGGGATAGAATTGGGGTTATCATTAGGCTTAGAATTATGGTTAGAATTAGAGTTAGGGTTAGGGTTAGCATTACTATCATAATTAAGATTTGGGTTAGGGTTATAGTTATAATTTGGGTTTTAATTAGGGTTTGAACTAGTAATATAAGTAGTATTGGGGTGAGAATTAGGGTTAGGGATAAAATCAAGATCTTAGAATTATAAATATATTTATGGTTATAGATACAATTAGGGTTAGGATTATTGTTAGAATTAGGGTTAGGGTTATGGTTTAGGTTAGATTTAGGGTTAAAACTATGATTAGAATTAGGGTTAGGTTGTGGTAGAATTGAGGTTAGAATTAGGGTGAACGTTAGGGTAAGGGTTATAGTTACAATAAAACAACAAAGGTCATTTACATTCATATCTATATATAGAACTATGGTTATAATTAGGTTTAGGATTAGGGTTGGAATTAGAAATAGAATAAGGGTTAAGTAGATCTAGGGGTAGAATTTGGGTTAGAATTATTGTGAGGATTAATGTTAGGGTTAGGGTTATAGTTACAATTTGGGTTCAAATTAGAAGTTAGGCCTACAATTAGGGTTAGGGTTCAGGTTCATGTTCAAGTTAGAATTAGGGTTATAAATATAGTTATTATTAGGGTTGGGGATTGAATTAGGCTTAGGGTTAGAATTACTATCAGGATTAATGTTAGGATTAGGGTTAGGGTTATATTATATATAATTCTAGCATACCAATTATATTATATCGGCACATATATAAGGGTAGAATCACAGTTAGGGTTATAATTAGGGTTAGGGTTAGAATTAGAGTTAGGGTTAGCATTACTATCAAGATTAAGGTTAGGGTTAGGGTTATAGTTATAATTTGGGTTTGAGTTAGGGTTTGAATTAGTATTAAGATAAGAATTAGGGTTAGGGATAAAATCAAGATTAGAATTATAATTAAATTTAGGGTTAGGGTTAAAGTTACAATTAGATTTATGGTTAGGGTTAGGGTTTAGGTTAGAATTAGGGTTAAAACTACTATTAGAATCAAGGTTAGAGTTGGAGTTACAATTAGGGTTATTATTTGTCTGAATGTTCGGTTTAGGATTATAGTTACAAAAAAACACCAAAAGTCATTTACATTTATATCTATATATAGAACTATGGTTAGAATTAAGATTGGGATAAGGGTTGGAATTAGGAATAGAATTAGGTTTAAGTACATCTAAGGGTATAATTAGGGTTAGGGTTATATTATGTATAATTAATATATAATATATTATAATAATATATCTAACCTATATTATAATGTTATATTATATAATTATAATAATTCATAAGATATATAATATAGTTAGAATTAAGCTTGACATTGTGCATCCTACTAGCATACCTATATTTAAAAATTATATGTAAAGTATGTCAAGATATATCCTTCTCGAGGTGCCTATTTTATTAAAATCAATTTAGGACTCATAGGTTGGGTCATTTCAAATGATTTCATTGGTACAATATTAATTCCCAAATTTAAATTAATAGATAAAACCACAAATAACTCATGTTTTGTTTGGATCTCTTAGCCTTGTTTTAGGATCTTACTTTTTTAACCCCAAAATTACACTCTTTTGGTTCAAACTTTGTTTATTTAAAAGCCAAAAAAACCATATATTAAAAAATTTAGTAGCTATTCTAATAAGCTTGTAGTCTAAATATGTCCATAATCTGAGTGCATTTCTTTCTAAATTTGTAATCTATTTTATATTGCGCTGTGTGAATTTTTCACAATACAATTGAATTGTATACCAAAACCCAATTTATTAATAGTTATATTTTCAATGCAACCTTGGAACATATTTGTTCACCTTGATAATCTTTCATCAAACCATAGGAGATAGAATGCCAACAATTGACATAATTATAATATTAGAAAACTATATGAATCTACGCTCTTTTTACATGATGTTTGATAAAATAATTCAACTAAATATTTTGTATGTATGTAAAGTTGATAGAAAGAGAATAATTAATATAGTAATTAGAAAATTTTGGAGGATCGTGCATTTAATATCTTCCAAAGTTGGAATTCCTAATGTAACCATAATTCTAACCCTAATTACTAATAATAATAATTATGATTCTTTAAGCATCCTTATAGATCAAAAAGCTCTAATTACTAATATAGGCTATTTATTACTAATAAAAGTAATAATACTATATAATTATTGCTGATATTTAGTTTTTTTTGCAAAAGTGTTGTAGTAGTTCTTATAAAGGCCCATGAATAATGTAATTAATTAGTTTTATATATTTAGTTTTTACTTTATCACCAAAAACTCAAGATAAAATGAATACTATTTTAACTTTAATATAACACTTAGTAAATTTATGAATGAAAATAAAATAATATTAAATTTATGAAATATGGTAGAGCTTGCTGATAAAAAAATAGTTTTATTATTTTTATTAATTATATTTTATATATTTAGTTTTTACTTCATCACCAAAAACTCCAAGCTAAAAATGAATACTATTTTAACTTTAATATAACACTTAGTAAATTTATGAAAGAAAATAAAATAATATAAAATTTAATTTATGAAATATGGTAGAGCTTGCTATAAAAAAATAGTTTGATTATTTTAATATTTTATTATTCTATTAATTATATTTTTCATAAATAATATAATTTTATATTATTTTATATTTCATAAATTTAATTATATATTTTATACATAGATTTTTCTAAAGACATTTTGTGGGCTTGCATAAAAATATAAAGAAAACTAAATTCATATAATCAAGAAGGGAAATTAAAAGAATATTAAAAGTAAATGGGGATTTAACACCCATGTCATGTGCCATGTTTTTTTGGAAATATATATTATGATGTTTGTAAATTGTAAAAAGTAAATAAAATAATTTATGTAATGCTAAGTTCCATACTATGAAGAATTATTTAATTTAATTTTTTAATATTCCAGTAATATATTTATGCATACACCATTAACACCAAGCTAAAGCATACAAATTAACAGCAAGACAAAATATTTTTGAGAGATTATTATTGTAGACATCTAAAATTAAACAAACTTTAATTATCCTTAATTATCCCTAAATTATCCTTAATTTATCCCTTAATAATCCTATGTTCAAACCCTCTTGTTGTGTTGGGAGAGTTAGGTGAGAAGGTAAATGCAGAAAAAATATCTTGTAGTAGAGAAGAAATATCAGGTGAGTTAACGCATTTGTGGGGGGAAATTAAAAACACAAAAAAATCAGAGATCATGAGGGGAGTCATGGCAATGAGGAGTTGGTGAGTTCATTAAAGACAACAAGAAAATATCTGTGTTGGTTGGTGATCAAATTTATGTTTTGGGAGAGGATGTGTTTGAAACCCACGCCCCAGCATTAACTTAGTCGCATCTTTTATTGAATAAGATTGGTATTTCATGGAGGGGGTCACGATTCAATGCAGAGATGCTTAAGGGTATGGAGATGCCTTGTTGGGAAGGGGATCATGGAGGATTATATTTTTGTTTGTATCTTCCATTGAATGTAGCCCTTACGTAAAATATAGCTATGTTTTGGATAAACCAAAAGTGGGAATTTGAAGTTGAAGGAGAGGATGATGAATTTCTTCCAAAGCATGAATATTGGGCATTACAAATAAGTCCCATTGTATCTTGTGTTTCACTCAGATCTGGCATGCCAGTTCTTATAAAATTTACATCATTTGTGGATTTTGGGTTTCCTGTCTATTGAGGGTCTTAGACGCACGGCTTTGGAGATGATTAGGGATTTGCCTAACCTCATTGTAGAGCTAATAAAGTGGAGTCTGACAAATCCATTAATTTAGCATATCTAAAGCTGGTTAGAGAGATAGGGGGCTATCTAGCTTCGAGCAGAGTCAACACCTCTTTGGATAGGCTCTAGAAACAAAAAGAAAATACAGAGTAGAAATAGAGGGAAAAGGCACAGAAAACAAGGGAAAGTGAATATCTCAGGAATCATACAACTTTGCAAGAGGAGATGTGTGCTGAAGGAGAGTGCAATTTAAGTAAAGGTATTTATAATAGTTCTTGTTTTTCCAGCACATAAACTAAGATATGTATATCGCGATTTCCTTAAACCACAGAAACATCAATCGTTTGTTTTTTTAGCATAAAAACTAGAATCCGTCTACTGCAATTTCATTACCATAGAAAAACTAAAACTATCGCTGCTATTGGAAATGAAATATGCCAAAATATCTCAATGAATATCTCAGGAATCATACAACTTTGCAAGAGGAGATGTGTGCTGAAGGAGAGTGCAATTTAAGTAAAGGTATTTATAACAGTTCTCGTTTTTCTTGCACATAAACTAAGATATGTATGTCACGATTTCCTTAAACCATAGAAACATCAGTCGTTTGTTTTTTCAGCATAAAAACTAGAATCCGTCTGCTGCAATTTCATTACCATAGAAAAACTAAAACTATCGCTGCTATTGGAAATGAAATATGCCAAAATATATTCAATGCAAGAGATTTACATTGCCTCTTTCCTAAAATTAATCATTAAAATGCAAAACTATTTTCCTTATTCTTTAGATTAAATGGGTTTTCTTATCTAGGCTCTGTTTAAACTAGGTCTTTAAAATTTAATGAAATTATATGTGGTCATGGTTTGTTGGATTCTGATATGGATTCGTGGTTCATTTTTAAATGTAATAACACTATGCCCAAAGCCTTTAGCATGATATGAAATAGAATGTGTATTTATGAGAAGCTAATTTGATTCCCTAGGTCTGTAGTCTATAAATAGTTAGAACCCCAATTGCATTTTGTGTACCTAGGAGATTCTTGAGCAAATCTAGGAAATACAATTATTGATTTGAGAACGTGTTATTTGAGATTGGATTTTGGTTTAATAAGAATCCATCTTTGATTTATAGATATACTTACAACTTAGGTCTGAGGGTTGACAAAAGCCTCATGATGCGATAGATTGGTTAGGACATGTTTAATAGAATTTTAATCTTTGGGCTTTAGACTTTACAAAAATAGAAACTGTTGTTGACCTAATCTCAGCATGCTTGGACTATTGTTCAGCCTCATGCTTTATATCCCATACCAGTAGGTATTTAGCATCAGAACAAAGTTATTGCAAACAAAAATCAAAGTGTTAACTATGTAGAAACCCTTAAACAATTTATGGTCCAAACACTCTTGTTCAAATATTAGTAGATATATCCCAAGCTGATTTCAAGTTGGATAGAGAAAACCCTCTTGCCAAGTACATAGAAGAGGAACTATTGGTATCTTCAAAAGTTTTCATTTTGTAGATCACATTTTTCTATTTCCAATTTTTAATTCAATGTTACAGTCTATTTTGGATACCTTGTTTGGTTAAATGACATGACAATGGTCTAGGTAATTAGAGTTGTCTTTTGGAGTGGCTCTCTATGGGCCTAGGGCCTATAAGTGGCTGCCAGGGGAATTAGTAGCAGAGTTAAAATTAATAAGTGATAACTAAATGAAAATATTGGGGTAAAAACATTAATAAGATAATTAGTCCTCATGCATGGCCTCGAGTGCTTGTAAAGGATAAGGATGCAATGGGAAGGCCTATCTGTCTATGGGGCATCGAGTAATCTATCTGCGAGGCGTGGATTTGGGCATGATTAAGTCTCCTTGTCTGCATGAGAGAAGTACTTTGTTCCGTGTGGTACCATCCCTTCAAGAATGCATGATGACACTCCATCTAATTACACTCTAGTATCTAGTACATTAGTAGTCATCAGAAGTACCCGACCTATGACTTGGATGAGTACCTCTATGTTATGACTTTGGTTGTATGCATTGTTTTACGTGTATGCTCTGTGATTGATGTAAGTGTTGGCCATCCTATATCCCCTTATGTTTGTTTTTCCATTTGGGCCTTGTGACTATCTCCAAGCACGGTGGGGTGGTCTCGTACGAGTCCATATGGTTGGGAGGCATTGTCACCACCATTGGGGACCGAAAAATAGGTTTTGGAACACCAATTGGAGATGTTCTCTCTCTCTGTTACTTCATTCAGTTGTTGTACTCATTCAGTCATTGTATCATATTTAGGACTTTATTATTGTACTGTATATTCTTTTATGTAATTGTACCCTCTTAAGAGAGATGTAATCATGCAAATTAATGAGAAGTAATGAGATATTTCCTATTTAGTTTACGGATTTCAGTATGGGTATCGGATCTTCTTCTACTATGATGCTTTGGATTCATGTTTATAATCTGGAATGGGACATAGGAATAATTATATTGGTGTTTAAAATGAATGTAGTTTTAATGTTTCTTTGGAGGGTGAATTAGTCCTCTCCGTGGGTTGTACATTTGGCCATACTTGGCCATGAATGTTGTAGACATATTGAATTGGCAACTGCATCATGTGTATGTTAGCACTCTCTATTCAAAAAAAATTATCTTGCCCTATTTTGTCTCTTACCCTTCAGGGGTTACATAGCATGATGTTACATCTGGTATTAGAGCCCATGTTCACACACTGGGAGCTCTGGCATACTTGAGCCTTCTATGTTTTGATGTGTTTGGCATGTGTGGCGTGAACTTTTTATATTGTTTTATAGTCTGTTGTTATGCTTTCATGCCTTAGTATGGTGCATAGGTCATCCTTGTGATGATCTATTTTGATGTGTTCTTTGCTTCTTTAGGATGCCTCCTAGGGGCAGAGCTAAAGGCAGAGTTAGAGGTAGATGTTGGTTGGCAGGTTAAGTTAGCTACTAGAGCCAAGGTGGCTATAGACTCCCTTGTTCATGGTTGTGTGTTGGATTTGGGCACCTTCACTACCATAGTGGATCTCTGTGTGTTGCCTTTGGGGTCTTACGGGATTGTGTTAGGCATGGATTGGTTGGAGACCCACCTAGCCAGTATAGATTGTCGGCATAAGTTGATTCAGTGTGTTGACAATGTTGGAGAGCGTGTTGAGTTAGTTGGGGTTCAGAGACCCATTTCTCTCCATATGATTTCAGCTATACAGCTGAAGCGTTCCATGCGGCAAGGTTGTCAAATGTTCGCTATTTCAGTTAGTGATCTTGCTGAGGGTGAGGTTCAAGAGGTATCTCTTGATGATCATCCTATTCTCTAGGAGTTTGTAGATGTCTTTTTGAGTGATATTCTAGGTATGCTGCCTAAATGCAACATAGACTTTCGTATTGATCTCATTCCTGGTGTAGAGCCTATTTCTCGAGCACTGTATCGCATGACTACTCAGGAGTTGAATTAGTTGCGGTTACAGTTAGAGGAGTTACTGGAGAAGGGTTTCATTCATCCTAGTGTATCCCCTTGGGGAGTACCTGTTATCTTCGTGAAGAAGAAGGATGAATCCCTTTGCTTCTGCATTGATTATCGCCAATTGAACAAAGTGACAGTGAAGAATCGTTACTTGTTTTCTCAGATAGATGATTTATTCGATCAGATGGGGGGAGCCAAGGTGTTCTCCAAGATAGATCTAAAGTCAGGATACCATTAGCTTTGCATTCATGAGGTAGACATTCATCGGACAACATTTCATACACGATATGGGCATTATGAGTTCACGGTTGTCCCTTTCAGGTTGACCAATACTCCATCAATTTTCATGAGTTTGATGAATGGGGTATTTCACACGTATCTTTTCTGGTTTGTTCTCATGTTCCTTGATGATATTTTGATTTATTCAAGGACTATGGAGGAGCATGAAGGCCATTTACGACAAGTGTTGCAATGCTTACGAGATAATCAGTTGTTTGGCAATTTGGCCAAGTGTGAGTTCTTCCAGACTGATGTGAGATATTTGGGCCACATCATCTCAAGAGAGGGTATCTTAGTGGATCCTTCTAAGATTTAGGCCATTGTGGATTGGCCAGTGCCAACGAATGTGGCTGAGGTTCATAGTTTCATGGGATTAGTGGGTTACTATCGCCGATTTGTGAGAGATTTATCTCACGTAGCCCATCCCATCACTTCTCTTCAATAAAAAGGGAAGAATTTTGTGTGGTCAGATCAGCATGAGTTAGCTTTTTAGGCTCTTAAGGAGAGGTCGAATAGTGCACCTATCCTAGTAGTACCAGATCCTATAGGTGATTTTGTAGTGTGTACCGATGCTTTGTTGGAGGGTGTGTGGGTAGTTCTCATGTAGGAGGGATGAGTGATTGCATATGAGTCCCGTAAGCTCAAGGATCATGAGTTGAACTACCCCACCCATGATTTGGAGTTAGTAGTTGTCATCCATGCACTTGTGCGTTGGAGACATTTCCTCTTGGGACATTGATTTGAGTTGCATAGTGACCATCGTAGTTTGTAGTATATCTTCACTCAGCCAAATTTGAATGCTCGCTAGTGCCGTTGGATGGA
This sequence comes from Cunninghamia lanceolata, assembly GCA_027924645.1. NCBI lineage: Eukaryota > Viridiplantae > Streptophyta > Pinopsida > Cupressales > Cupressaceae > Cunninghamia > Cunninghamia lanceolata. Next base: position 1,531,942 of record BSBN01000754.1, read on the forward strand.
GTTCTTCTGTGAGTATGACTTTGAGGCTTGCTACATTCAAGGTAAGGAGAATGTTGTTGTGGATGCCTTGAGCAGGAGGAGACATGAGATTTCAATTTTTTCTTTTAGAGTGGATTTATGGAGCCGTATTTTAGATTCACTTCCAAGTGATACTTGGTATCAGGATGTGAGAGTGGAGATTGAGTGTGGGAGAGTCCTTGAGGATAGATTTATAGGTTTCTCTCTCAAGCCTAATGGACTTTTGTGACATCTTGGTCATATTTATGTTCCAGATTCAAGACATCTTCATTCCTTAGTTTTGTCAGAGGCCCATCATGCACCCTATTCAGCTCATCTGGGTGTCACAAAGATGCATGTCGATCTTCAATAGTTATATCATTGGGTAGGTCTGTAGTGTGATATTACTAATTTTGTGGCTCAATGTCTTGAGTGCCAGTAGGTGAAGGCAGAGCATCAACACCTGATAGGACTGTTGTAGTCTCTTTCAATCCCTAGATGGAAGTGGGATATGATATCTCTTGATTTCATAGTGAGGCTACCTATGTCTTCACGTCATCATGATGCTATTATGGTTATAGTGGATAAGTTGTCCAAGGTGGTACACTTCTCGGCCATGAGATCTTCCTACACTGCAGCATTTGTAGCTTGAGTGTTTATGGAGGATATTTTGCATCTGCATGGTATTACTCTTAGGATCATTTCCAATCATGACCCAATGTTCACTTCAGCTTTGTTGACTTCTCTTTAGCATGCTTTGGGAGCTCAGCTTAATTTCAGCTTTGCATACCATCCTAAGACTGATGAACAGATGAAGCAGGTTAATCAAGCCTTAGAGGATATGCTTCGGATGTACATTATGGATCAACAGTCTCATTGGGAGGACTACTTGTACCTAGTTGAGCTTTCTTATAACAATGGGTATCACAATTCTCTTAGCATATCTCCCTTTCAGGCCTTGTATGGTAGGCTTTGTTGCACTCCGTTGAGTTGGGATCGCTTAGAGGACTAAGTTCTTTTGGGTCTAGAGATGCTTTAGGATATGGAGTAATAGGTAGTACGGATCATAGAGTAGTTGGCTATAGCTCAAGATTGGCAGAGGAAGTATGTCGATGCCCGTAGGTTGGATCTCCACTTCTCGGTGAGTTACCATGTGTTTTTGAGAGTTCATCCACTGAAGAGCCCCATATGTTATGGGAAAGGCTCGAAGTTAGCACCTCATTTTGTGGGACCTTTTGAGATCCTTGAGAGGATTGGTCATGTTGCCTATCGCCTTGCGTTACCACCGAGTCTATCACGCATCCACGATGTTTTCAATGTTTTAGTTCTTGGATAGTATATTCATGATGTGACCCATGTTCTAGATTGGATTGATTTGCAGGTCGAGGCAAACGGGCAGCTTTCTTTGGAGCCCGTAAACATCCTTCAGCATTAAAGGTTGACCCTCAGGGGTCAAGATATAGAGCAGGTAAGAGTCTAATGGGATCCTGATGGTAAGTCCTCAGCATCTTGGGAAGATGCAACGAGGATGAGAGACCCTTATCCATATCTTTTTGCAAGCTTTCTGGATAAGCCTAGTCCTAGGGGATGTAACGACCCTTGTGTCCATATTATGTTTTTCCTTATCTTGATGGACTTTGATGACTGTATGTTTTGTATTGGATTACGCATCCTGTTATTATTTTGTATTGGCACCGATGATGGATAATCTTGATACTATTATGTTGTTGACATGATTATTGTTTACGCTGGATTTCATGTTTACATGGTTGATGTTGCTTCAGCTATATGATATATGTATATGCACAGGTACCTTAATGTGTGCTTGGGGTTTTGCAGGTACTGAGTATCGACTCTGCCTAGATTCATAGGCCTGAGTGTACTCTTATTATCCTGATGGTGGTTACTAGAGATAGTCATAGGCCCTATTCCCTACCCTAGCCACTATACCCTACTAGTACAGTGTTCCCGTGTTGTTGTCTTATCACCTGGTTACCTAACGGTAATGTCCAGATTGCCCCTTATGGTCATGTGTAGTTTGTCAATGAGGTGGTTGAGGCTTTTCTCCGTGGTTTCCGTTGATTGTTCAATGTGGCATCCTTGGCATCATTCTTTATTTTGATTGGAAAAAATTATTTTATGCTAATGTATATTTTGTAGGAAATGAGTGCCCTGCCTATTCCTTACCCATGTACTAGGACTGATTGCATCTAATTCTGCATGTGATAACTTGATTTTTAAATCGTATCAGTTTCATGGACTAGTGTGTGCTTGGACTGCATCTTAGAGTTTGCAAGCTTCCATGAGTAAGCCTAGTCCTAGGGAGTAGGATGTAACAACCCTCCTTGTTGCATTGGGAGAGTTATGTGAGAAGGTAAATACAAAGAAAATATCTTGTAGTAGAGAAGAAATATCAGGGGAGTCAAAGCATTTGTCGGGGAGCAATTAAAAACACAAAAAAATCAAAGATTATGAGGGGAGTCATGGCAATGAGGAGTTGGTGATTTCATTAAATATAGCAAGAAAATATGTGTGTGGGTTGGTGATCGAATTTATGTTTTGGGAGAGGATGTGTTTGAAACCCACACCCCAGCATTGACTCAGTTGCATCTTTTATTGAATGAGATTGGTATTTCATGGAGGGGGTCGCGATTCAGTGTAGAGCTGCATAAGGGTATGGAGATGCCTTGTTGGGAAGGGGATCATGGAGGATTATATTTTCATTTGTATCTACCATTGAATGTAGCCCTTATGCAAAATACAGTTATGTTTCAGATAAACCAAAAGTGGGAATTTGAAGTTGAAGGAGAGGATGATGAATTTCTTCTAGAGCGTAAATATTGCACATTGCAAATAGATCCCATTGTGTCCTGTGTTTCACTCAAAACTGGCATGCCAATTCTTTTAAAATTTACATCATCTTTGGAGATGATTAGGGATTTACCTGACCTCATTGTAGAGCTAATAAAGTGGAGTCTGGTAGATCCATTAATTTAGTAGATCTAAAATTGGTTAGAGAGATAGGGGGGCATTCAGTTTGGAGAGAGTCAACACCTCTTTGGAGAGGCTCTGGAAACAAAAAGAAAATATAGAGTAGAAATAGAGGAAAAAGGCACAGAAAATAGGGCAAAGTGAATATCTCAAGAAGCATATGACATTGCAAGAGGAGAGGTGCACTGAAGGACAATGCAATTTAAGTAAAGGTATTTATAACAGTTCTTATTTTTCTAGCACATAAACTAATATATGTATGCCGTAATTTCCTTAAACCATGGAAACATCAGTCATTTGTTTTTCCAGCATAAAAACTAGAATTTGTCTGCTGCAATTTCATTACCACAGAAAAACCAAAAACATCACTTCTGTTAGAAATGAAATATGCCAAAATATATTTCAATGCAAGAGATTTACATTGCCTCTTTCCTGAAATTAATTGTTAAAATGCAGAACTATTTTTCTTATTCTTTAGATTAAATGGGTTTTATTATCTAGGCTTTATTCAAACTAGGTCTTTAAAATTTAATGAAATTATCTGTGGTCATGGTTTGCTAGATTCTGATATGGATTCGTGGTTTTTTGTTAAATGTAATAATGCTACGCCCAAAGCCTTTAACATGATATGAAATAGAATGCATATTTATGAGAAGCTAATTTGATTCCCCAAGTCTATAGTCTATAACTAGCTCAAACCCCAATTGCATTTTGTGTACCTAAGAGATTCTCAAGCGAATCTAGGAAATACAATTATTGATTTGAGAACATGTTATTTGAGATTGGCTTTTGGTTTAATAAGAATCCATCTTTGATTTATAGATATACTTACAACTTAGGTCTGAGGATCAGCAAAAGCCTCATGATGTGATAGATTGGTTAGGACATGTTTAATGCAATTTTAATCTTTGGGATGTAGACTTTACAGCAACAAAAATTGACGTTGACCTAATCTTAGCATGCTTGGACTACTATTCAACCTTGTGCTTTATATCCCATACCAGTATGTGTTTAGCATCAAAACAAAGTTATTGCAGAGAAAAATTAGAGTGTTAGCTATGTAGAAACCCTTGAACAATTGATGGTCCAGACACTCCTGTTCAAATATCAGTAGATATATCCCAAGTTGATTTCGAGTTGGATAGAGCAAGCCCTCTTATCAGGTACATAGAAGAGGAACTATTGGTATCTTCGAAAGTTTTTGTCTTGTAGATCACATTTTTCTATTTCTAATTTTTACTTCAATGTTACAGTCTATTTTGGATACCTCGTTTGGTTAAACTAGATGACAATGGTCTAGGTAATTAGAGTTGTCTTTTGGAGTGGCTCTCTATGGGTCCAAGGCCCACAAGTGGCTGCCAGGGGAACTAGTAGCAGAGTTACATTAATAAGTGATAACTAAATGAAAATATTGGGGTAAAAACATTAATAAGATAATTAGTCCTTGTGCATGGCCTTGAGCACTTGTAAAGGCTAAGGATGCAACGGGAAGGCCTATCCGTCTACGGTGCATCGAGTAATCCATCTGTGGGGCGTGGATTCAGGTATGATTGAGTCTCTTCATCTGCATGAGAGGAGTACTTGGTTCCGTGTGGTGTCATCCCTTCAAGAACGCATGATGACACTCCATCTAATTACACTCTAGTATCTAGTACCTTAGTAGTCTTGAGTAGTACCGACCTATGACTTGGATGAGTAATTCTATGTTATGACTTGTGTTGTATGCATTATTTTCTATGTCTGCTCTGTGATTGATGTGAGTGTTGTCCATCATGTATCCCCTTGTGGTTGTTCTTCCGTTTGGGCCTTGTGACTACCTCCGAGCACGGGGGGGTGGTCTCGAATGAGGCCACATGGTTGGGAGGCGTTGCCACTACCATTGGGGGATTGGCGAACAAGTTGTAGAGAACCAGTTGGAGATATTCTCTCTCTTTGTTACTTCATTCAGTTGTTGTATTCATTCAGTCATTGTATTATATTCAGGACTATATTATTGTACTATATATTCTTTTATGTAATTGTCCTATCTTAAGAGAGAAGATGTAATCATGCAAATTAATGAGAAGTAATGAGATGTTTCCTATTTGGTTTACGGATTTCGGTGTGGGTATCGAATCTACTTGTACTATGATGCTTTGGATTCATGTTTGTAATCTGGGATGGGACATAGGAACAATTATATTAGTGTTTAAAATGAATGTAGTTTTAATGTTTCTTTGTAGGGTGAATTAGTCCTCTCTGTGGGTTGGACATTCGGCCATACTTGGCCATGAATGTTGTCGACATATCGAATCGGCAACTGCATCATATGTATGTTATCACTCTATTCAAAAAAAAATTATCTTGCCCTCTTTTGGCTCTTACCCTTTGGGGGTTACGTAGTGGCATGTTACATCCTAATCCTCCCCTCACATTAGATTTAATTAATTTTAATTAATTAAATCTCATCCCCTCTCGTAAATAATAAATTAAATTTTAACAAACTTAATTTATTATTTACCTAACAAATAAAAAAATTATTATTTACCTAAACCTAAACCTATTCATAAAAATCAAAAGAAATATTAAACTCATTCAACTACCTTTTACTTACCTTTTACCGTTCAACCACATTCAAATGACTTCTCCAAGCATCATAAAAATCCTATCCACCTATCAATTATAACCTAGACACACAATCACAATTTACGGAGAGATTACCCTAGAGTTATGCTCGAAATATAATAAGCAACCACATCTTCACACATTCTGTAACCTTTATTTGATTTATATAGTTAATATCTTATCTTTATGGTGCATTTGATATAAATTTTTAGGGTTTGCAAATAGTTTCATACATTTTTCAATAAAATTTATATTGGTGCATACAATGGTGAACCCGACGTGAACACTCAATCCTCTGATCAATTGTTTGCAAGTGTTTTGATTTGAGAGCTTGCAGGAGTTAGTGCATTTCAAGAATACATCTTGGGTTGTCTGCACACAAGCCTAGTTGTTGCATTTGACGCGGAAGATCTCTAATAACCTATTCAAAACTCATATATTGGTATAGGTACTGCAAAGGGTTTGAAGTTTTGCATTTACACCTATGTATTGCATTTTCTTAAAATATTTCTAAAATCTTTCCAACACACCATTTTGTGCATTTTTATAGTCATTGTATTCCATGAATTACTTTTTTATGATACTTTTGCATACATTGACTAGGTTTTTATATTTAATAGATTACCTGTCTTAAATATTTTTAAAACTTTTAAACCAAGTCATCAAAAATAAAGCGGCTTTTTATGTGTCCATCATATTGTTGGGAAAATTGTTTCACCCCGTAAAGAGATATTCACCTTTTCTATGTGAGCATTGTAGTGCTGGGAAAATAATTTCACGCCGTAAAAAGCCATTCACCTTATTTTTCATGTAAGCATTATAGCGCTTGGAAAATTGTCTCACACAGTAAAAAAAAAAAAGAAGATGATTGTTTGCCTAATAGCTCACCACCCATGAGTAGCTAGTCACTAATGCTTTCTCATCAATGATTTGGAATTCTCGGTACTTCATATCTCATATTTCATGAATGCTGCCATATTGGTAAATTTGCTTAAATGGTTGTCTGTTGTATGAATCGATGAACTTTTATATGTGTGCATTCTAGAGCTTGGAAAATTGTTCTCATACTGTACAAAGAAGTCACGCCAGAAAATGTTCTAAACTTGTCGGTTGTTCCCATTAGCATCTTTCTTGAACTTCCTACGGGTGCAGCTGCTTTATAAACTCATTGAATTGCTCTTTCTCTCACCTCCTTATTCCCCAACGCCTCCACCTGCTATCACTCCTCAAGATTTAAATGGTGGAAATAAGGATTATGAATTGGATGGTACTTTTCTTTTGGCAGGCATAGCATGTCTCTGTTTTACATTTTTAATTGCTATGAGTGTTTATTATGTGTATGTCCATTGGCATAGAAACATGATGAAATGGCATGATTTCAATCCTTTAACCAGCCCTTGAACAAACCCGTTTTGTGTATGTCCTGCAATCATTGCATACATGTCCATCATGGTGGCTTGTCAAATAGTTCCCATTCCTCATTCACGTTTCCATATTTTGCAGGCATGACTACTAGGGCACTCGGAACTACAACAAAATCCATTTACCACTATTCTAGTCGTTGACTCTACTACTATTCCAATCACTGACAGCAAGTTTCTTCGAGTGCTTCAAAAGTTGTTGTTTTGTCCATTTCTGATCATTTGGTAGATAAGCTTATAGTGAGTGATCCAACACAAGTGCACTCAGATCTGCTAGACTATCAATGAAGTTGTAGATATCTTCAATGTTATATGTAATATTCTATATAGCAGGGTTCAATTCCTTCAATTTCCATTCATATAATCTGCAAATACCATCCATAGCTAGACTGCCTAAATCAAAATCCATGAATGTTTAAGTTGCACGATTTTGACCTAGCATTATATAGCAGGGTTCAATTCCTTCAATTTCCATTCATATAATCCGCAAATACCATCCATAGTTAGACTGACTGAATCAAAATCCATGAATGCCTGAGTTGCATGATTTTGACCTATTTGCATCAAAATAGTGGTTTACCTGTTAGCCATGGAAACAACGGATTTGTGGCGGTTGAGAAATTGCAAATCTGCTAGACAATCAATAAAGCTGTAGATATCTTATGAATTCCAAAACTTCATTCTAAGAGCACATTTAGAGCACAAGCGAGGAGGATGCTAGCAAAGGTTGAATGGTTTTGATTCGCCCCTGCCAATTGCATTTGATTGAAAGTCTCTAAAGTCTTTGCAACAAATGTATTTTGTGCATCAATCATTTCACTCCATTGCGACCATGGAGCTCTGAATATTGGGCAGGTATTTGTTTTATAGACTTCTGAATAAATTGTTGTGCCCCAAAACCTTTAAAATCTGGTCATTTATTTTGAGCCTCATTTTTGCATATAGGATTTTATCTTTGTAGATCAAAATTTGCAGGGAGATTGAGAGTTCAATGAACCTGTAGCGAAGGCAAACGAATTATAGAAGGTGATTTTTAAATAGATGTATTAAGCAAGCTTTCAAACCACCAAACTAGCATTTGTTTGAAAACCTTTATACTATTTTTATTTATCGAGAGGCAAGTTTTAAACTGACAAGTCTTTTAAACCTAGCAATATTTCTTTTAAATTGTGATTATCAGAAAATTGTTTGTTGTTTAAACCCAACTGCCTCATAACCGTCAAAATTTGTTCAAATACTTAGCCGACACATTAATCACCAGGTTCTCAACCACATCATATGATCACAACAAGCTTAACCATTAGATGTAACATTTTCTTTAACTGCCAGTGACAGATCGAATCATCAGAATGCCCATTTTTAGCCCTTGGAGGTTGTTTTATTCAAACTATCATGCTTGTTTTTCATCAAATTTTTACAATTTTGTAGTCGTTGGAAAGGTGATTCGGAGAGCTACAAAGTAGTGCAATCTATTTTGTCAAATTCATCACAAATTTGTATGTACAATCATATGAAATTCAGTGTTTTTGTTTCGAAACAATCAAACATTTTTCTTCTCATTGTGCATTTAACATTTTTGTAGGTTTTTGTAGGATCATTTGTCTTATCTTAACATTTTTCTTGCATCTTTATATCTGTCCAAGACAAAAAATTTGGCAAACTACTAATACATATTTTGCAGGATCCCCTTTGTGTGTTTGCATTTTGAACATAGGAACACTTGGTTTGGTGCTTTAAAATGAACTAGTGTGTTTAAAGTAGGAACATTTCAATTTAGTGATTTAAAAAGAACAAGTGTTTGTTGTGTTTGGTGCACTTGCACATCTGTTAGGTAGTCACCAAAAGCATGTTTGTCTATTGTTCCTCTTCCCTCGCATACGAGTCTTGGGTTAAGAAATAGCACATTGTGTTTGCCTTGAGTATCCTCTACCCGTGCTATATGCAGCCTTGGGAGATGAGAAATAGCAACACCTTGATATCTTGAGTACTTCCCTTTACTACGATCTTGGGTCCAAGAGAACATAGCAACACAGTATTGTTTGAGTATCCTCTCCCCTTGTGCTACATGTGATCTTGAGTGCAAGAGAAAGAACAATACACAAGATTTCCCTTTTCTTTTTAGTAGGTGGCATGCCTGAGACTTCACCCCAGGGTTCAACCACAGGCACATATCTCTAGCAGGCTATATAAAGGGCTAAAAACCAAAAGGTGAGCTCAATCCACTTGTGCCATAGGCGGTGGCCCTTGGGGTCCTGGGTGATTCCAGACGCGGGTTAGAGATTTCAGTATCTCATTGCTACTATGTCATGGTGTTCTTCGGAGTTCCCTCACTACGAATCTTTGTTGTAGAATCCTAAGACCTTTTGACCATTTACTATAGTTGTTTAAGGAATGCAAACAGTACCCTAAAGTTACTTACCACGAGGGTCTTTGGTTGAGGTGATACGGTTCCATGTTTGGACTCATCCTTTCAAGGCAAGAGGTGTCAAGATGTTCCAAGATCTTGGCATACTCTAGTTACCCACTCCAATTACTCCTATTTAAAATCACCAAAAGGTGAGGTAAGCCCACTATATTAAACAACCCTTACTACTAGTTAGGTCATGCTTGCTTTATTTGTTTGTGAACCAAGGTCAAGCGAGTTTTATGGAAGAAAACTTGTTAAATACCACATTTACCTGAAATCAAAGATCCAAATCAACCAAAGATCTATATGCAAAGTGTTTGTTGTGTTTTCTAAGATTCACCACTACAACTTGTCTTTTATATCATTAGCTTCGCCTCTAAAATTGAGATCCCATCATCCTTTCGTGTCACCTCTCATGTGGGAATTTGTCATTTTGAATCCTAAGAATCTCTTCAATCAATCAAATCATCAAATCCAAGTTATTTCCCACCTAATTCATTTGTCACCATCTTACTCATATTTGCATCCTTGAACCAAGTCCAATCCTCATTTGTCAAAATAGTTGTGATTGTCAACAAATCTATGTCAAATAAAACATCCAAGCTCATAATTTGAGTGTTAGAAATGAAAGCAACACTACTTCAATAGAAATCTGATTCAAGATAAATTTTAGCAATCTTAAGTGTGCATTAACAATGGAGATTGTAACAAAACATAAAACCCACTATAGAAAAGATGTCAAACATGAAGAACTTAACACAATGACATAGTGTTTACGTGGAGAAAACCCTTGCAGGTAAAAAAACTCCACCAAGAAAGAGGCACAAGTTTGTATTAATCTCAAAAAGATTGTACAATACATCAACTACACAACTCTCTCCACAAGTCTTCAATTCGACAGCATTCCGGCAGCACATGAGTACCTAAAATCTATATTACAGAAATAAATACATGAAAAATACTTATAGAAACATTTTCTGACTCATCTTAGGCATTCACCTTCTCTCTCCTAAGATTCTCCAACCTGCAAACATTAATTACCATCTTACAAGCATCTTACACTCATACAAAAACAACCATGCAAAGGTTGGGGGCCCAAGACTAAATCTGGCCTCTTACAGCATCTTATGACACATCATAACCATCATAGATTCCACAAAAGAGTATCTTTCCAAGATAAAAACCTTGGCCTAAATATAGAAAATATAAAACTAACATATTCATCATATGCGTCATAGAATCTCAGAATCTTATGACAACTTACAGCTATCATAGATTCACTTACCAAACATTATGACAGTTGTCATACATGTGAAAAATAGTATATTCCTCAAGGGAGCACGACTACCCTCATTTACTTTGAGTTTTCACATTTGTCAATCGTAAAAGTCACTCCGTAATAACTTCCGGTGACTCTGAAATTACCCCTGCTAGTGAAACTAGTACATCTCCTCATAGATAATTACAAATTATATATAATAAATAGAATAAATATAATATTGGGATTTACAAGGTTAATGGTACCTTATCCCAACATTCTCCCACTTGACATTATACATTGTAAATCAATCCATAGGAAATCAAATGAAAATAATCAGGCACTAGAAACAAGGCCCATGGCCTCTCTGCACCATACAAACTTTTTTGTGCTCACAGGCTTGGTCAATGAATCTGCAACATTCTCCTTAGTGTCTATCTTCTTCAGCTCAATCTCTCCATTTGCAACCAACTCTCGAACAAAGTGATACTGAACATCAACATGCTTAGTCTGAGCATGATACATGGGATTCTTAGCTAAACAAATAACACTCTAGCTATCACAACCAATCTAAATGTTCCTGCAATCAAAACCAATACCTGTACACAGTCTCCTCAACCAAACTGCTTCCTTAGAGACATGTGTTGCAGCCATATACTCTACTTTTGTGGTGGACAAAGCAACCATGGGTTACCTCTTACTCATCCAACTCACTGCACCTCCAAACAAAGTAAACACATAGCCACTAGTGGACCTTCGACTATCCAAGTCACCTGCCCAATCTGCATCAACAAAACCCTATATGTCTAAAGATTTATCAGCACTATCAGTACCAGAATAAACCAAACAATTATCAGGAGTACCTGCAAGATATTTAAACATCTTCTTCACATAATTCTAATGTTGTCTACTAGGGTTAGACATAAATCTGCTCAAAACTCCCATTGCTTGGGCAATATCTGGTCTAGTGCAAACCATTGCATACATCAAACTCCCTATAGCACTAGCATGTGGCACATTAGCATATCCTCAAAATCATCTTAAGTCTTTGGACACATATCTAATGGAAGCTTAGTACCAATGGGTAAAGGAACCCTAACTGGGTTACAGTCTTGCAAACTAAACCTCTGTAAAATATTATTCACATACTTACTTTGTAAAAACCAAAGCTTTCTGTTAACTCTATCCCTTCTGATCTCTATTCCCAAAATATACCTTGTAGCACCAAGATCCTTCATCTCAAATGCACCTGAAAGTTGGGCTTTAAGCTCACTGATCATACCCTTAGTTTTACTAGAAAATAACATGTCATCAACATACAAAGCAATAACCAGTATAGAATCATCAACACAATGAATGTAAACATAGTGATCCTCCTCGCTTCTAACAAAACCCAATTTCAAAACAAATGAGTCAAATTTTTGATACCACATTCTGGAGGACTGTTTCAGACCATAAAGAGACCTCTTTAACCTGCAAACCCAATGTTCTTTTCCTTTTACCTCAAAACCTGTAGGTTGTTGCATATAAATTTTTCCTTCAAGATCGCCATGCAAGAACATAGTCTTAACATCCATTTACTCAATATCCCAATCATAAGCTACAGCAATGGATAAGAGAAATCTAATAGAAGTCAATTTAGCAATAGGAGACAATATCTCACAAAATCAACTCCCTCTCTCTAGGAGTAGTCCTTGGTGACCAGTCTAGCCTTGTACTTCTCCAATGACCTGTCTACTCCAAACTTCTTCTTGAAGACCCACTTACAACCTATGGCCTTTCTTCCTGTGGGCAAACAAACAAGATCCCAGGTGTTACAAGAGTCTAAAGCCATCATCTCCTCCTGCATGGTTAGCTGCCAAGACTCACTATCATCTATAGAAATAGCTTCCCTATAGGATCTAGGTTCATCGTTATTACTCAATAAAGCATATACACAACAAAAATCTAGTGGGCTATACCTTTCAAATGGATCCCGTTGTCTTGTGGATCTCCTCAAGGGTGGAGTAAGAGACTACTTGTTCTTCTGCATGATCATCTGCACCAACTTATTCTGTAACAACAGATTCATCTTCATCAGAACTACTTGAATCTTCTCCTTATTCTTCTTCACCTCCCAATCCATCATTCTATTCTTCTTGAGGTGCATCTTGCTGCTCTAAATCAAAGTGCACCTTCTTTACCTTTTCTTCTTTTTCTTTTGGCTGCTCAGGTTCAGAAATAGCTCTAAGTTCCATGAAAATAACATCTCTAGAAAAGATAATCTTGCGAGTTAGTGGATTCCAAAGCTTATAACCTTTCACATTATCACCATATCCAATGAATGTACATTTTTCATTTTTTGGATCTAACTTAGATCGCTTTTCCCTAGGCACATGAACAAAAGCCTCACAGCCAAAAACCCTTAAATGTGAAACAGAAGGTTTCTTACCTGTCCACACTTCATAAGGTGTTGAATCAAGAGCCTTACAAGGAGATCTATTTATCAAGTAGCAAGCAATACACACAGCCTCTGCCCAAAAGCATTTATCCAACTGTGCATCACTAAGCATACTTCTGGCTCTTTCCATAATTATTCGGTTCATCCTTTCTGCAACACCATTCTACTGTGGTGTATACGGAGTTGTCTTTTGTCTGATTATACCTGCATACTTGCAAAACTCATCAAATTCCTTAGAGCAATATTCCCCTCCATTGTTAGATCTTAATATTTTTATCTTTAAACCTGATTAGTTCTCTACTAAGACTTTGAATTCCTTAAACTTAGTGAAAACTTTAGATTTATGCTTCATAAAATAAATCCATGTAAATTTGGATACATCATCAATGAAGGTTACGAAATAACGAGATTTTCCATCCGTATGAATAATTCCTAAATTCTCTTTTGCTCTATTGCTTCCTAAAGGAAATAATTTTTTGTTTTGTTTACCAAACACACAATGCTCACAGAAATCAAAGTGCTCATCAGAATAAGAGAAACCATCCAACAATTCTTTATTCTTAATAGTTTTTAATACATTATTACTTGTGTGGTCCAATCTGTAGTGCCACAACATACAAGTGTTTTTAGAAGCCTCAAAAATATAAGAGGCATTACAAACTATAGTGGCTTCAAGCTTAAACAAGTTTCCGTATCTCTTCCCTTTCGCTACCACCAAGTTCCCTCTCACCAATCTGTAGCTATGCTTGTCAAATGTCACATGCATTCCCAAATCATTCAACTTTGAAACTAAAATTAGATTTCTAACTAATTCAAGAACATGCAAAATACCAGGGAGGGTTTTAATCCTCCCATCACTGAAACACAACAATACCTTTCCTTTCCCAACAATCGGATATGAAGTGTTGTCACCAAGGAGATATTACCTCCATCATATTCTTCATATGTAGAGAACCATTCCTTATGTGGGGTCATATGAAATGAGCATCCTGATTTAACCAACCAATGATCATTAGAAACAAGATTACATACAGAAAGTAAAACTTCTTCACCTGTATTCGAGGACTTATCCGAAGCACTCTCCCACTGTTTCTTGGGGCTTCTACACTCCTTCACATGTCCCCTTTACTGCAGTTCCAACACTTAACTATGTTCTTTTTACCAGGAGTCTTAGACTAGCCCTTAGACTTGTCCTTAGCCCCTTTCTGATCTCCTTTAAGTCCCCTTTCCTTAGACCTTCCCCTGACACTGAGAGCATCCCCTGAACTATCTAAACTCTTCTTCCTTAATTCCTGTGACAATAGCACTGCAACAAGAGCATCCAACTTTGGATCTACAAGGTTAGCAGTGATAGCAAGGATAACATTCTCCTAATAATTAGGTAAAGAACAAAGAAGTAAGATACATTTAACTTCCTCACTAACCTCAACATCTACTAAATCAAGCTGACTCAATAACAAATTAAAAGAATTTAAATGCTCTGCAACTGATTCACCTTCTCACATTTTCATGGAAAATAATTTTCTTTTTAAATATAGTTTATTTACCATACCCTTGGCTTGATAGATCTCACCCAACTGATTCCACAACTTGTATGTAGTCTCTTCCTTTGCAACATTCAACAAGACAGTGTCTGAAAGACACAACCGGATGGTTCCCCGTGCCTTCTTATCCCATCTATCCCACTCATCTTGAGAGACATCATCGGGTTTCCTCTCTTTTTTAATAGCTAACCATTGGTTCCTTTCTTCCAACAAATCTTCCATTTTTAGCTTCCACAACTCATAGCTTGTTCTGTTGAACTTCTCAATGCCCATTCAAGAGGTTGATGCAATGGTGTATCTAGCCATAATATCAACACAAGATCTACAAAATAAACACAACCAATCTCCCACTACAACTATAGCTTCCACACTACCACCCAAAAGTCAAAGTTGGCTAGGCTCTGATACCAAATGTTAGAAATGAAAGCAACACTACTTCAATGGAAATCTGAATCAAGATAAATTTTAGCAATCTTAAGTGTGCATTAACAATGGAGATTGTAACAAAACATAAAACCCACTATAGAAAGGATGTCAAACATGAAGAACTCAACACAATGACATAGTGTTTACGTGAAGAAAACCCTTGTGGGTAAAAAACTCCACCAAGAAAGAGGCACAAGTTTGTATTAATCTCAACAAGATTGTACAATACATCAACTACACAACTCTCTCCACAAGTCTTCAATCCGATAGTATTTCGGCAGCACATGAGTACCTAAAATCTGTATTACAGCAACAAATACATGGCAAATACTTATAGAAATATTTTCCAACTCATCCTAGGCATTCATCTTCTCTCTTCTAAGATTCTCCAACCTGTAAACATTAATTACCATCTTACAAACATCTTACACTTGTCCAAAAACAACCATGCAAAGGTTGGGGGTCCAAGACTAAATCTTGCCTCTTACAGCATCTTATGACACGTCATAACCATCATAGATTCCACAAAAGAGTATCTTTCCAAGATAGGAACCTTGGGCTAAATATAGGAAATATACAACTAACATATCTATCACATGTGTCATAGAATCTGAGAATCTTATGACAACTTGCAGCTATCATAGATTCACTTACCAAACATTATGATAGTTGTCATACATACCAAAAATAGTATATTCCTCAAGGGAGCATGCCTACCCTCATTTACTTTGATTTCTTCATTTGCCAACAGTAGAAGTCACTCCATAATAACCTTCGATGACTCTGAAATTACTCCTGCCAGTGAAACTAGTACATCTCATCATGGATAATTACAAATTAAATATAATAAATGGAATAAATACAATATTTGGATTTACAAGGTTAATGGAACCTTATCCCAACATCGAGGAAGCCATCTTTATAGTTCTAATGATGATGAAAACCTGGTAGATTATGATGCATATTTTGAGAAACAAGCTGAAATATGAAGATGTCAACATATGTGCAACTCCATGCCAACACTAGAGAGCACTTTGGGTCCCCAATCAGCATCTAATTCAAATGGAGCATCCACAATCTTAAAATCCCAAACATCTCACTCCCCATCACAATATGTTAAATTTCATAAGTCCATTTGGGTCCCTAAAGTCCTAAATAGGCAATCCCCTCAGAGAACATCTCCATTACTCCCACATCCCCCTTACAATAAAAAGCTTCAAAATCCAATTCGGTGTGTGCAACCATTGGTCTTGGTTCCCTTTCACTCCACAACATTCCCACATACCTACATCTCCCCATCTTTTATCTACTATCCCACTTATTTCTTCCATCATATTCCTATGGTCCATGCTTTTGCATAAGTCCTTCTATCTATCTCTTTGTCACCATCCTAATCCACTATCCTTCCATCCTAATCCCTATCATAATCCACTATCCATGATTCATACATAATCCATTATCCATCCATCCATAATATACTATCTCCTTACTCTATTTCCCTCTCATGCAATCTTCTACCAACATCCATGAGCATAATACCACTTAAAATGGTCTATGAGTGACTTCTATGGGACATTACCACCTTGTTATGGGAACAAAATCTTGAGTCCCTACCTATTCCATCCACCTATCCTCTAAAAAAAAAAAAAAAAATAGTAAAGATAAATCTTTCGTCCAATGGTGAAAACCATTTTTATGGCACCTTGGATAAGTACCATGATGAAAACCTAGCAAACAAGCATCATGTGTAGGTGATTATCTATGTCATTTACATTGGGGGCATGTTGTCTCATCTATCCCATCCTATTTATCCCATCTCATATCATATCCTATCATTTTCCATCCTATCTTGTCATCCTTACCCTGCATGTTTGTCATACCTTCCTCATTGCACCATCCATCTTCCCTTACTCCTTTTGATCTTGATGAGGATAGGGGCAAAATGTTGAAAATTTATTTTGACACCTCTTGTCATACTCCAAATTCCACCTATACATTTCTAAGAATTATATCCTCCATACGTCTATCTACTACTAAGTCTATTCATTCCTTTCAATCCCCATCATGTATCCTAATAAGCATCTCCTCACCAAATCTTAAGACATAATATCTAGAGTGGGGGCATGTTATTCTTATGTGACGTAGTTCTTGGGAATCACATCCTAGGATCCATCCATCCATCTATCAAATATCTTCCATCCATTATCCGTCTATCACCAATCCTTGTATCCATCCATAGTCCTACCTTTATCCTATTGTCCATCCTTTTATCCATCCAAATCACCTATCCTTTTTATCCATATCCATCCAATCCTATCTTTTTCTTATCACCAATCCTTTTATCCATCCCATTCATTATGGCTCATCCTTGCATTTTGGCTGGTTTTTCCCTTGTCATTGGTATCTATCCGTGCAAGCTATCCATGTACAATCCAATGATAAACATCCAAAATAAAGCAAAATATTCCCAAGAATCCAAACAACAAATCTAAATGCACATCATCCTTAATCCATACCAATATTGTCAACTAATCTAGCCAAATTATCCAATCCCATCCATGGTCTTGATCCTAGCCTTATTGTAATCCTGATTGATCAATCATCGTCGTCGTCGTCAATGGGATATATCGTTCCCATATCAGCAACACAATCCTCATGTTGTTCTTGGGATAAATTGTTCCCACATCAACAATGCTATCAATCATCTCAATTGTCTTATACACGATGTTGCATCATCGAAACCAAACTAGGCGTCTTATACGACATGTTTCTTTTCCTAAAACTAGACACTATCAATCATTAATCATTATCATCCTCATCATCAATCAATCCAATCATTGATTTTCAGCTTGACTAGGGGCAATATAGTGTTTATCTTTGTATCATTTATGCATGCTTTGCTTGTTTTGCTTGTGTGTAATATCATTGTTGTCTTGCATCTGTATTAGTCCTTGCAACATATCTACCACATTGTCATCATGATCTTTCATATCATGGGGGCTTAGGCATATGTTTGCTAGTTATTTTCTGTCTTTTTTGCATTTGACACATCGTCACCCTAGTCCTTATACCTTGGTGCACAGTGTCTAATGCTATATCAAACATTAGGCTGTTGAAACTCAATCAGCATAACTCTATCTCCTTTTCATTTCCTTTTTCAAGATCATATCCATCTCCTTCGTCCTTGCATATCCTTTTGAGGGGGCATCATCTATCAATCCTCAATCTTTTATTTTTATGAGATCCAATTCAATCCAATCCAATCCAACCCATTCTTCCCAATCTTTTATCTTCCCAACCTATGTTTAATCTTCTTTGAAACAATATTGCTTCACAATATCATCTCAAAGAGGGAAAAAATATAGACATCTAAAATTGACGAAACCTTAATTATCCTTAATGATCCCTAAATTATCCTTAATTTATCCCTTAATAATCCTAATCATCCCCTCACATAAAATTTAATTAATTAAATCTCATCCCCTCCATAAATAATAAATTAAATTTTAACAAACTTAATTTATTATTTACCTAAACCTAAACCTATTCATAAAAATCAAAAGAAATAGTAAACTTGTTCAACTATCTTTACCTACCTTTAACCTTTCAACCGCATTCGAACAGCTTCTCCAAACATCATAAAAATCCTATCCACCTATCAATTATACCCTAGACACACAATAATGGCTGGAAAAATAATAAAACACATCTTCACACATTTGGTAACCTTTGTTTGATTTATATAGTTAATATTAAATTTTTAGGGTTTGCAAATAGTTTATACCTTTTTCAATAAAATTTATATTGGTGCGTACAATTATTTAAATTTTTATGAATAGTTATTTTAATTTTGATTTTTTTGGCTTCTTCATTTTTATTTTTCCTTTCTTGATTTTTATTTTGTGTTTTTTTTTCTATCAAATATTTATGTTATACATATATATGTTTTAATTATTAATTTGTATTTATGGACTATATTTTTGTTTGCTACATTTTCTAATGTTTATGATTATTATTTTAATATGTGGATTATATAATTATTTTTTAAAGTTGTTTTTGTTAACACTCATTCCATTACACTTCACATGGACTATTACAAGAAATTGATTACAATAGTAGCAAGTACTAATAAAATAACATATAAATTTTTTGAAATAATTTACTTTTATAAAACTTTGACACTATTGATTGTATTTAGAATATTTGATATGCTCACATGAGTTAATTTAAAGAGACTATGCTACAAGACTTTTCATATTCTTCAAACGTAATAAAGATTTCATTCCATTTGCCCAAGTTTTTCTATTTTTCTATCCATTTGGCTTCCACGAATTTTTTTTTTTGTTTAACGTGATAAAGATTTCACTCCATAACTGCTCAAGTTTTTCTATTTTTCTATCCATTTGGTTTCCACGAATTTATTTATTTACACATTTTATGAATTTTGTTTACATGAAATCTGAATCTTAATTGTTTACGAGAATCTGAATCTTTCAGCGCTTGCTGTGAATCTTAATTGTTTACGGGAATCTAAATCTTCCAGCGCTTGTTGTGAGTGTAGAACGCATAATAATTTATTAAAATTTTAGATTAAAAATAACTTAAATACATTTATCTTAAAAACACCAAACACCAAAAAAAAATCTCTAAATATTTTTAAATTGAAATATTACTCAACAAATTATATATATATATATATATATATATATATATATATATATATATATATATATATATATATATATAACATAATATTCAATACCACTTTATTATACATTTGTTTAACATTTTTATATTTGCACGATTAAAGAAAAAAGAAGACTCAATAATTAACATTTTTACGAGCGTTAAAACACTCTCAATTAACATAACCTCACTTAAACAAGCATATACAAGCCCTTCCGCTTGAACTCCCCTCGCAATCTCCACCAATGGCATCATCTTCATTTTGGCAGACACTGAAGCACGCTGTACCGTCATTGCATGGCCCCGAAAATGCACCGCTAATTCTTCCGCATAAATGCGGGGTGTCTTGTAATTACAAACAAATCAAAAACGATAGTACAAATCAGTCAGTATTTCATAACTTTTGTTAAAAGTTTCAACAACAATATATTTTCATTCGTATTAACAAACCCATCCATTAATGTGGATAAAATTGAGGAGAGGAAGAATGAATATTACCATAATCATAAGCCAAAACAAAAGGTGTTGTGATGAGGAAATCATATCGTTTTGGCCTTCTATCAGATTTATGGGGCTTGGTTCTATCACAGGACCTGCTAAGATGGCCACATGTAGAGATCAGGTTAAATGGACGCCACCTTCTTCTCCTTTCTATAAGATTAATTTCGACGGGGCATGTCGTGGCAATCCTGGTCCCTCCGGAACAGGATGTGTCATTAGGGATTCAAATGGTGATCTGATTGCAGCTAAGGCAACCAAGTTACCCCCAGGCACTAACAATGAGGCAGAAGCATGGGCTCTAGTGCATGGACTCAATCTGGCTTTGGCAAAGGGTCTAAGAACCGTGTGGATAGAGGGGGATTCCCTCATTGTTATAAACGCCATCAAAGGTAGAGGCTTAGACAATTGGAAGCTGAATTACATCCTCAGCCTGGCCAAATCTCTTCTGTCCAGACTTGATAATTTCATTATTTCCCACACGCTACGTGAAGGTAACAGGGTGGCAGACTTCTTAGCCAATGTAGCATTGGACAATCAGGGTGGCGGACTTCTTAGCCAATGTAGCATTGGACAATGAGAATGCACACGTTATCTTCCCCTCTGATGATCACCTCCTGACTAGTTGCTTGAACTCTATCCTGTGCGCTGACATGGAAGCCGAGTAAGCTTTGCGCCACTATCAGGCCTTAATCTCGACTGTCCACATGTAAGGTTGAGGTGTCCCTTCCCAGGCTACCGGTGTTGTTTTGCGTTAAGTTGGGGGACCGCCTCATTTATTTTTGCATTTACTGTGAGGGAAGGACGTCTGACACTCTGCAGGGACGTTGGATCGGGTTTTAATAGTGAGTTTGAGTGTATTTAGACAGTTCCAGTTTTCTCACTTGTCCTGCCCGCATGAGAAAGATTGCGAATCTGTCTTCATTGTATGTTCATTAATATCTTTTGCAGTGGCAGCCCTCCCTGGTTTGATATTATTCTTTGACGGCGCAACGGCCTCTCCGTCCCGATTGCTCCGTATTTTACAGGACACGTGGCTACCGCTTCTGGTTTTTCTATTAGCTGGCTGCGTACTTCCCTATCTTCATGTGTGGCTGAAGCAAACGATTTTATTATTCTTCGCCAACCCTCAGTTTCATTTGGCTAGCTTTTCTCAGTCTCTGTCGCTCCAACTTCTTCCAAGGCTTGGTCTTTTGGCGCTTGGTGATGGTGGATATGCGGCTAAACCAGAGGTTATTTTTTCCTTCTTTGGACTGGGAACTGGAGATAAGGGGGCGCGTGAAGGCAATCGACTTTATGACTTTGATTGATTCGGATTGCACTCTTATTCAGTTTGCTGTCCGGAACATTGTGGGGCATGCCTGGATCAAGGGATATGAGGGTCGCGTCCTAAACTATTCAGATGTCGTTTCGCAGCTTCTCTCCAACATAATGGATCTAGTGATGGATGGTGTCTATGTCCACTCTCTTGCGGCAGGTTTGTTCTTCAAGAACATTTATACGATGGAACGATGGGAGGTGGCAATAGCTAATTATAAGCTGGACCAAGGAGACGCCCTCATCGGTGGGATTTTTAACCTCACTTCCCTGCGGAATTCCCCTCCTCAGCAGGTGATTTATAGGGCAATGCAATCTAGTCTTAAATCTCTGTGTAGTGCGGAATTGGATGATGCGCTTCGGTCCTATTGCTTTCTTTTCTCCAAGAAACGGTCCGAGCGAATCAAGGATGTTTTCACAGCAATTCGCTTTCTCAGGATCCATGCTTCGGACCTGGCCCCGGGAATGCCTTTTTACGCACTGTTTGAGGTGGAGGAGGGTGGCCAGTCTGAGCCTTCTATGGAGATGGACGCACAAGCTCTACCGGCTGCTCCACCAGCGGCGTGATGTCTCTCGTGGGGTTCGTGGTCTGTGTTCAGATGTTTTTGCTACTGGTGGTCCTATGTTCGCTGCGGCGTGCTGCGGGGGTGGTGGGATTCCTTTTTTGTGGTTGGGAGTGCATGGGTTGTTGGCGGTCTTCGTGTTTGTTCGTTTGGTGTCGGTGTGGGGGTGGCTCTGGCGGTTTCTTCGGCTGCGTCTGGCGTGGGTGGATAGCTGGTTTCATTTTTTCCGCTCTTGCCTTGGTGGTGACTTCGGGTGCTGTGGGTTGTTTTCCTCGGTGTTTTCTCTTTGCCCGTCTGCGTAGTGACGGCCTAAGTGGTGATCGAATGGGTGACTTTTTCTCATTCGTTTTTCTTTTGTTAGTTTCTATGATGGCTTGGGGTGTTTTTGGTTTTATTCCTCTGGACTGGGCTTCAGCCATGTTTTCTGTAATACTTTTATTATTTCTTAATATACGGGTGTTCACTCCCCTTTTTCTGGTTAAAAAAAAAAAAAAAATCAGCAGAAACACATAAATGCCCTTCGCCATGTAAACAACTACGTAATGTACTCTGTGAAAAAGATTTAGCGATGGTCTACTACTTATAGCCCAAGAGTTAAAGTGCCGGCGGTTTACGGTGAGCGACAGCTAAGACACCACTTTTATCTTTTATACATGCGTAATTTTATCTTTTTATTGTTATTATTGCTGCTGCTACATAATTTTGTGTTAAATTACACGGAACTCAGATTCCATAATCGGCAGGCATGTATTATGTTTTATCGTTACTTGGACGAATCGTAGCATGATGTTGTTTACATATGAAGATTCTATTGCCAGTTAGCGTGCATTCTGATTCGCAGTGTAGAATCATATGCCCGGTCATGTTTACCGTTTAAATATGAAGATTTTATTGCTTGAAGCAAACAAAACACTGAATTCTTAGGAAGTGCTATGAATCATTAACAGAGGAAAATAGAAGACTACAGAACTAATTGTTAGTAACTGAGATCTGCAGCTGCAACAGCTTCCTCTCCCTCGTACATGCAGTTGCCACTGAATTTGCTTGGAAGAATAGCAATTTTGTATCCTTCAATTGTATGGTCGAGGTTATTGCAGGCTTTGATTTTTTTATTTTTTATTTTTTTCGAATGTCTCATGTAAGACACGCATGTTTATGTATAATATCTATTTAAGAGTCTTTGGATCCATATTTTTAATATATAGAAAAAGAATATTCAAGCTCTCTAATTTTAACATTTGGTATCAGAACATACATTATTTATGTGCCTGTGAAGTGGGAAAGGGAACGCTGCACTATGTGTTTCATAATGGCTTCTGTCTGCATCTAAACCCTTCCTCATCATAAATCTGCAGTGGTGCTTGTAATGGCGTGGGAGATCTCCAGCATCTAAACCATTGTAGGACCGTGGAAAGCATAAGGCTTTTGAGTTTGACAATTGCTGAGGCGTTTTGAAGTTTTGATGAGGCATTTTTAGTTTGAATATTTTGGCATTGAGATTTGCTAAGACGGAGTTTTCCCTGTGTGGGAGAAAGGATGCAAAGAAGTAGCATGTAGAGGAGAAGTCAAGTCAAGAAAAGTGATTGCAAATTGATGCCTAGAGGAAGATTGTGTTTTGTTTACTATGAATCAAATGCATTAAAATTTGTTGTTTAAAAGATAGAGAAATTTCTTGCAACTTTAATCTCACTACACAAAAAATCAAAACATACTCCTATTTATGAAAATCTTTATTCGTATTTTGAGATTTGTTGTTTATCTTTATTCTCACTACACGTTGCAAAGATACAAGGTCAATTGGTAGCAATTGCTAAGTTTTGTTTGATCATCACCAATTGTGAACGGTAGGGGCAACATTAACCAGTTGTGGTTTGGCATAAAGAGAATTTTTTTTTGTGAAATCTAATCTTGATGAGAGCCAAGAAGAAAGAAGCAAAATAGGAGTGTGATAGCTACATTGAAGAACCATACATGATAATAAAGCATTGAAGAACATTGCTAGCATTGTGCAGAATCAAATATACAAATGTAGGTGTATTTTTTTTTTTGGTGGGAAAGTAACAAGATCAAACCATAGGCATTACTTTTTTCTATCACACAATAAGCATCAAGCTAGCTTGTTGTTGAGGTTAATGGTAGCACCTACAAGCTCTCCCTTCCCAGAAAAGCCACTAATATCTACATTGAACTTGTGAAGCACTTTACGAGTATTACCACTCAAGGTTCTAAAAAGAGTGTCATTGCCATCCATATTCATAATTCATCTTATTGGTATGTATGAGTTTTTTTTATAATAAATGAAAGGATAAATATTCGAAGAGATAATTGTTGAAGATAGAAGAAATATTTTGATACAAAGGAAAGAGAAGCACACAAAGCCGCCAAAATCAATCACCATCAAGTATTACTTAAGTGGTTCTTTTGTATGGTTAAAATTTAATGCTATAAGGAAATCATTTGTTCCGATGGAAATATTGGTAAAAGAGTGCATAAAGAAAATAAAAATTTAATGTGTGAAAAGGATATTTTGGAAGAAGAACTAGTGAGAGTTAAAAAGGAAAATGAAGAATTTGAAGAAAAGTTGAAGTGGTTTGATAAACAATCTAAAATCCTTGAAAAGGAAAATAGTTCTCAAAAGGATTAAATATCAAAATTGAGAGAACAATATAATGTGTCAGATCAATTACTTGCAGTATACCTAAAAGAAAACATGTGTCTAAGGTCTAAGCCCACATTATGTAATGTCTCATGTGATACAAATGATTTGTGCTATTCATTTGATGAATCATTTGATATATGTGATATAGCTAAACCTTCTACAGATAAAGAGTGCAAGGTTGGATCTATAACAATGTTTTAGGTTGGATCTATAACAATGTTTTTGAATCTACAAAGCTTCCTCTCCCTCGTACATGCAGTTACCATTGAATCAGCAAATACAAGAAGGGGTCCTTAGAGTAAGACATACCCTAGGCTATTATCTTGATGATCATACAATCTCTCAACATCAAAGGGATAGGTAGTCCTCAAAAAATGCCTTGAAATGTTTAGTATTCTCCCATAAACCTGACCTTATTCAGTTGCAAGAAATAAAAGGCGATGGAAACAAGATTATTGAGGATCTCACTAAGTTTTCCCTGAGTGATCGTTTCTCTCTATTAACTCCATAGGAACTCTAGGGGTTTTATTTCTAGGAGGAGGCATTCATGTTTGGTCCTTAAAGATTCTGTCATATTAGACAATTGCATTGAAACTAGATTTTTCTCCATGGAACTGGGGATCTCTTGATGTTGCCAATATATATGGTCCTACTAATGTAAGAAGGCCTTTTGGGAGCGGCTTTTTGGGAGCAGCTCCTGTCTGGGGATTTTTTTAGGTTTGACAATCTTATCATTGGAGGGGACTTTAACTTCACACTTTCTAGTGAAGAGGTCTAGGGTTCTTTAGCAAGAGTTGGCCCCTTAGCCATTTTTTCAACACAAATTGGAGACATTAGAGCTACTTGATATGGCTGCTATCAAGAAGGTGCCTACCTGGAGGAATAAACGTGTTGGAGAGGACTATGTTGCGAAATTCCTTGATCTATTCCTGATTCGGGAAACTTTTGCCAGACTCTTGAAAAGGATCATTCTTGGGTGGATTCGGGTGGTGATTCAAATCATCTTCCAATTTTCCTGTAGATTGCTAATATTGACCATAAATCTACTACGCCTTTCAAATTTAACCCATCTTGGCTACAGGACGAAAATTTCAACAAATTAGTTAAGAATGAATGGGTTTCCTAAAATGGACACACTGGGGAGTCGGGTAATATTCAAATCACAAATAATCTTAGAAAGGTCAAGGCTACCATTGTTAAGTGGGCTCATAAGAGACATATGGAGTAGGATACAAATTTGAAATTTTTCGAGCAACAGATTGAAACTCTGTATGCTTCTAACTTTCAATCTAGTTTTGATATTACCCAAAAATCCAAGTTATAGGCTTTGGAAATTAAAAAACCGAAGCTTCTTGAGGAGTAAGAAGTTGGTTGGAGGCTGAAAAGTTGGGCTATTTGGTTGGATAAAGGTGATGAAAACACAAAGTTTTTCACAGCTATGCTGATTAACGCAAAAAGAAAAATACCATTTGGGAAATGCCTAAGGAAGACGGTACGAGAGATTCTACCTTTAAGGATATAGTTGACTTGGGGGTAACTCATTTTTATTATTTGTACAAAGAACCTAAAGGTTAATATTTTTGAGATGGTTAAGATCGCTACCTACTTTCCTAGGTTTGCTGACGGGATTGCAAATGAGGGAATGTTGAAGTAAGTTTATAAGGAGGGACTGAGATTCATCATGGGATCTCTTCAAAAGGATAAATTCCAGGTCCTAATGGATGGACTATTGAATTTTTCCTAGGATTCTATGATCTCATTGGATCTGAGATTCTTCGTATGGTGGAATAAACTCAGGGAACAGGGAAGATTTCAAGTGCTATTAATTCAACATTTACTGTAGTCATACCCAAAAAGGATAAGCCTGTTAAATTTTAGTTAAACCTGTGAAAACCAGGAATACTGATAGAGAAGCAAATTACATGATTACACAAATTAATTGACATGAAAGATAAATTGTGAATCAATTGAATAATTAACTTAAGAATGAGTACAATATATAGTAGGAGATGAGCTCCATTCAAGATAGCGAGTCAAAGATGAACTACCATAAAGCAACCGCAGGAAAGAGATAGTGAAAGTAAAGTTAAACTGTTGTTTCACTGTTCCTTATTTGCATGAAGGAAGGCGGTGAAAAAGAGAGACAATTAAACTGTTGTTTCATTGCATGAACTGCTCCAGTAACTCATTAGTTAGCTTATAGTTAGAGAGACCCTAACACCCCCCCTTAAGTCTAACTAAGGAGACAAAAAAGAGGAAAGAAGAAAACCCAAGTGAGAAAAACTCCTAACCATTTATTCAAACTAAAGAAGAAAGTTGCAACTCCCATGAAGAACTGCAAATAAAACCACACTGCAATAGGATTATATCAGAGTCATAGAAACCACTGCACATATTTTGCATTGCTCAAATGGATGAACATACAGGTACACGGTCTCTGAATACAGAAACTGATCATCTGAAGACAGGAAGATATGATTCTGCAAAGATGTGCTCCAAAGAACTGCATAGATTCCCTCCGGTTGGGATGATGCCATTGTTTATCCAATGCTCAGTATTGTCCTGCTAGAAAGAAACTCTAGAAGCACTCGAGGATGCGACTCTGGAATCTCATGTAGATCAGAACTTAGAAGAGAAGAACACTTTTGGCTGCCATAGGAGGAAAAGTTGTAAAGCTCTGGAAGTTTATTGTCAACTTTCATCCTAAGTTTGTTTATCCAAAAGCAAAATGAAAGAAACCTATACTAGATGCTTTAAGCAAAACCCCCATATGGAACTTTATATAAGTTCAATTTTTACAAAACTCCAAATTTTCCCAGATCTTTATCATGTGATGCTCACAAAGCACGTACATTTTTTAAAGAATCAATAAGGAAGAAAGCAAGGAGCATGCAAAGAAAAATTAGGGGAAGAAACATGCATGCATCTAGAAACAAAGGTTTACATCTACCTCCATTGTGGTGAAAATCTTCAATGAAATCTGCCTGCAAGAAGAACTCGCTTGCAAAAGATAGATCGATCACACCATTAACAGATCACTCCTAAACATGCAATAAATTCGTACAATATACAAATGAATTTGCACTCGTACCAGACTCAGCTCTGATACCATGTTAAATTTTAGCTAAACCTGTGAAAACCAGGAATACTGGTAGAGCAGCAAATTACATGATTACACAAATTAATTGACATGAAAGATAAACTGTGAATCAATTGAATAATTAACTTAAGAATGAGTACAATATATAGCAGGAGATGAGCTCCATGCAAGATAGCGAGTCAATGATGAACTACCATAAAGCAACCGCAGGAAAGAGATAGTGAAAGCAAAGTTAACTCATTAGTTAGCTTATAGTTAGAGAGACGCTAACAAAGCCTAACTCTTTTGACTATTTCTTCCCTATAGATTTATGCAACTGTATTTATAAGATTATGTCTAAGATTATTATTGTTTGTCTCAAGAAGGTTTTGTCTAACTCTATATCCAATGAGCAGTTTGGTTTCTTGCATGGCAGACAAATACATGATGTTATTAGAGTGGCACACGAGGGAATGCACACCATCAAAAGTAAAAAGCTACAGGTTGTTTTGAAACTTGATCTATCCAAGGCCTGTGACAGGGTGAGCTGGCTCTATCTTTGATTTTCATTGACTCATCTTGGTATGAGCTTGCAAATGGTGCAATGGATTATGGGTTGTGTTACCTCAGCTTCATTTGCCATTCTTATTATTGGACTAGCTTCTCATTTCTTTAGAGGTTGTCCTCTATCTCTGTTTCTCTTCTTGTTGATTGTAGAAGGTTTAAGAAGGTCACTTCAGGAGGCTAAAAATTTGGGGCAGATCAGTGGTATACATATTTGCAACACTATCACTCTTTCACATCTACTTTTCGTAGATGACATACTTCTTTTTAGTAATGGATCTTGGGTTGATTTAAACAAGATAAAGGTTATTCTGGATCTATTTTGTGAGGCCACAGTTATGGTGATCAACATAGCTAAGTTTACCTCTTAATATAATGCAGGGTGACAATCTCATGTGGATTCTTTTCTTGTTCCATTTTCACGTCTCTGTTCTGAATGAAGGTTTTAAATACTTGGGGTTTCATTTGAAACCAAATGGATATGTTAAAAATATTAGATTTTGTTGATTGAAAATTTGAAAAGTGCATAAATCAATGGAGTAATAGATGACTTTCTATTGGGGGAAGGCTTAACCTGATTAAATCTATTCTAGAAGCCATTCTAGTTAATTGGCTTACACTTGCTCATATGCCCAAGGGGGGTTTTGGATTCTATTAGGAAGAAATGCTTTAATTTTTTGTGGAGAGGGAACGAGGATAAATTTGGTTTTCTTCTTGCAAACTGGAAAGCACTTTCCAATCCTAAGGCTGAAAGGGAGATGGGGTTTTAAAAAAATGTTTCTATTTGGTTCTACCTTAGCTACCAAAAGTGTATGGAGGCTCACTACTACTCAGAGATTATGGCACAAGAATCTTGTCTAAAATATATTACCCCAAATTCTTTAAATGATTGGATAACATGTTTGGCTAAAACCTCACACAATGCTTCTATAGTTTGGAAGGCAGTGGTTAGATCTTTCCCACTCATTGGTCAATGGCTTGTTTGAAAAGTGGGAAACAACTCTAATTTCAGAGTGGGTGCTGACCCCTAAATTAGAAGTACTAAGGATTATCTTCTATCCTAGGGTTTAATCAATTAGCTGAAGAACAAGGGAGAATACACTTTGTCACATGTGGTTGATCCTATTAGTGTATATATTTCATATATTATAGGCTTAAGCCTACTTAGGTGTGCTCTTACACAATCTTGACACATGCCTCATTGAGGTGTCAAGGTTGTTGGGTGGTTTCGATAGGTGTCGACAAGTTGCCTGCTAACTAGCCACTCATGCTAGTTTGTAGGGAGGCAACTAGTCACCACTCATAGTTGAGGACTCTTTTCCTCAACTAATAACTTCCTATCCTCTCCTATATGTACAAGCTTATTTGCCTATCAATCTACTTCAAATTGGTAATCAATAATGTCTTATTGATCTTGGCTCATTGTCCTTATATGGTATCAGTCATTTTTATGTTTTTCCTGGTTTGTTTGTGTTGAAGTTCGGTTGTAGAGTTGACCCACGGTGAGTGAGGCTACACACTCATGAGAGAAGAAGGTCACATTGTTTGCAGAGAATATGTCATGTTTTCTAAGCCAAACCAGGATGATCTATGTGGAAGGGTGTATTGCTATTGAAAGAGGCATTTTTGCATCGAAGGTCATCAAGAGGAATCTCCAAATACCTTTGTTAACCCCCTATTTTTGCAAAAAGAAGGTCTGTGAGCTAATCATCTGAAGGTGAGGCAATAGGAAGGAAAAGAATGGGGTGAAAATCTTTTCTATGCTCATGTTTTTGAATAGGGTATGCATTTGGAAGACATGCATGCCAATCAACAAATCATGTGGCATGTTTTAAAGGCACGTGGTGCCTTATAACAATCGCAATCTATACAAGACTCATGGCTTGTATACAAGGCTTGCTGCCTATTGAAAGAGCCTCAACCTATTTATAAAGGTTTTGTCCTATGTAAAAAAGGCACCTCAACTTGCTGAACAAGCTCAGCCTTGCATTCAACCCTTCTCTCACAACATTGCCCTCAACTCACCACTCGTTACGCAGGGCCACATTGGGCTTTCTCGCTGGAGTTTGCATGCTTGTGTGTGTTGTGGAAGGATGTCTTGTTTGCAAAAGGAAGGCTCGCATGAGCCATATTCAGCATTCAGAGAGTTCATCCTCTTTGAGGGGGTGCCTTCTAGTTCTTTCTTATCTCTCTTTTGGAGGGTATTTTTTTCCCATTAGGTTTTCTACCTTTCTCTATTTATAAGAGATTGCATTGTTCTTCGGTACCTCATTAGGCCTAGTTGTCGGGACCCAATTTTATATTTGTATTGTACATCAGTACCTCACCAAGCCTTGTAGCTGGGACCCATTTCGTTTGTGCAAACCTAAGCTATGCTTAAGGGGGGGTGTTAGTATATATACATATTTCATATATTTGTATACACTTAGGCATAAACCTACTTAGGTGTGCCCTTATACAATCCGTATACATGCCTCATTGACCTATGTCAAGGTTGTTGGGCGGTTAGGATAGGTCAACAAGTTGCCTACTGACTAGCCACTCACTCTAGTTTGTAGTGAGGCAACTTGCCACCACTCATAGTTGAGAAGTCTTTTCCTCAACTAATAACTTCCTATCCTCTCCTATATCTATAAGGCTATTTGATTATCAATCTACTTCAAACTTGTAATCAGTAGCAGCTTATTGATCTTGGCTCAAACTTCTACAAATCCCACCTACACCAATCATTGGTAACAAGGATGGAAATCAGTCAAGGTTTTGGGTTTGAATGTTGAAGTACTATTTTTTATAGAGTCTATGTTAGATATATGAATTGTTGTCATGTCAGAATTAGTGATGAGGAGGATAGGTGGGTGTGGTCTAAGAATTTGGCTCAGGGTGTGTACTTTGTTAGTCTAGGTTATAAGATGATGTTTCCTCCTGCTTCCCAAGAATTTAAAACATGGTGGTGGAAGAGAATCTGGAAGGTTAATGTTCCCCATAAGACTAAAATTTTAATGTGGCTTTCTCTCAAGAAGAAAGCTTTGACATGGGAAGTTCTACAAAAAATAAGTTGGGACAGAAATGATCACTATACTTTTCGTATGGCGAAGATGGAAACTATTAACCATGTATTAGTCACATGTCCTTATGTGCCTAAAGTTTAGATTGATCTAGAAAGGTTGAGTGGACAGTAGATTGTATGGGCATACAATGTTGTTTCAAGGTTCTTGGAGTATTGATTTCAGAAGGAATCTTTTAAGTGGCTATAGGGATCTCCCTTTTCTTGTCTCCTTGGGCATTTGGTGAAAGGAAGCAAGGTATGTGGAAATGCTTCCTACACTAATCTACTGAGGAAAGATTTATGCAAATTTTAACTAAATTAAAGTTACAGGTTATTAAATGCACATTAACAAAAAGGTAATAACAACATCAAAATGCAAAACTCTCAACACAAGAAATATGTGGGGAAAATCTTTTCAGGTTAAAAACCCCACACTCCAAAGCCACCCAATATATTATTCAAGAATCAAGAAGATTACAATATATTTGCAGAGCAAGCTTTCACGGGAGTATAGCCAACCAGAGATCCAGGAGGTAACTCAACATCTATAAGACTCTTACACACAACCTCTATCTCAAGCTCATGATATATAGGAGATACAATACAGTAAACTGTCAATGGTAATTACAAAACTATGAGCTAAAACTACCTAAAAGTGGCGCCCAAATTATCTCCAATCAAAGATGCCTTTTGATGTGCCAAAACACACACCAATGCATGTAACTCTCCCCTTTACAACTCTTTTAAGTGCCCAACATGTTTTTACATTTCCCAAAAATAGGAGGTCCAACTTCCAGAGGCCATAACTTTTGATCCGAGTATCTAATTGATGAACCATTTGATGCGTTAGGAAGATCATGAAAAGATCTATACCCCTGTAATGGACTTTGTCAGTTATGACAAATTTTAGAGCATTTAGGGAAGTCTAAGTGCCTCAAAACTAAGTTTGAAACTTTTTTTGGCAGTTTCAAAAAACAAAAACTTTAATATCTCGCAATCCAGATATGATCTTGAGTCAAAAATCACCCGAAATGTTTACTTATCTATTCCACACCTTCTAGGAAATTTCAGGTCAATCTGAAGTCAAATAAAGTTATTAAAATATAAAGTTGTGCCATTTTTATCCCTTTTGGAAACTTTGAAAGTTCTAGATCATTCTTCAAGATAAAGAGTATTTGAAAAGACCAAAACTGAGAAGAATAGTAACCTTTTGAAGTTGCAAGGTGTAGACACTTTTCTTAACATTTGCCTGGCCAAGAATGCATCTATCTTCCAGGCTAGACAGATTCTTTCCTTGCCATACATGATCCAGATAAAATCTATATTTAAAACAAGACAAAAAAGTTATTATTATGAGATTCATTAATCCCCCACATATTGATAAAACTAAGCCTTGGGGATTTTTGATGGGGTTAGTCAAGGCAACCCAATTACTTGTGGAGCTGGAGTCTTATTTTTCTAAATTCTCAACATATTATTTCCTTCCATGTTGGTTTGGGACAAGGAACTAACAATTATGTTGAAACTATGACTCTTAAACTCTTTCTTATGTTGGCAAAGAACTGAGGAATGGACCACCTTTGGGGCTTTGGGGATTCTAACTTTGTCATCAAATGGTTAAATGGCTTTTATCAGGCTCAATATATATTTTTGATGATTGTAAAGGAATCGATAGATAGGTTGAGGTAATCCTTTTCTCATGTCTCATTCACCCACATCTATAGATAACTCAATTATGAAGTGGATGGCCTCTCAAAGGTTGGATTAGCACAAGATACAGATAGTTGGGAGATTAAGGAATTAAAGGAGGGATAGATGTTTCTTTTTTTCAATCTCCTTATGTATATCTAATTTGGTATCTTTTTTTTTCCTTTGTGTTTCACTTTCTCAGACAAGATTTTTGATTTTCCTTTATGGGGTAAGTGCAGGAAGATGGGGGGCCAAAAAGTGGCCAAATTAATTTCAAAAAAAATTAAGTCATAACGCGAGCACGTTATAACACACTCGCATTATAACGCGCTCATGTTATGACTTCCTATAAATTAAAAAAAAAGGTTTCCAATTTCATTTCTTTCTATTTTCTCCTCTCTACCCATGGCTTGCAAACCTTAGAAAGCGCGCTTGCATTTTGCAAAACACCATTCAACACAAAAAGCTTATCGATTCATCACCAAAATGCTGCCACGACGTCAAGTACGCCAAAGGGGTGAGTTATATTTATTTTTTGGTTTGAATTTGTTTCTAAATAGGTAGGTTTTTGTTGATTTTTGATGTATATTTCGTTAATTGTCAGGAAATGTTAATGCACCTCCTCCTCCTCCTCCTCCTCCTCAAAATCCACAAAATCCTGAGGAGGAAATACCTGCAGAACAACAACCTCCTCCATTCATTCCTCGACATGCCCCTGGAACACAAGAAAATATAATGGGGCAAATTGAAAACAACAAAAAGGAAATTGAAAATATAATTCCAAGGTTGAAAGATCCTTCCATTTCAACCTTGCATAGGTCCACGCTTGCCGAATCTCTTGAGTCTATGTTATCAAATGTAGATTCAATTAGCAAGCAAATAACTAGTTGGACGAATAAGAAGAGAGAGTTTAGAGATTACTATGCAGACAAGTTGTCATACCAAGATGTGAAAAAATTACAAATTACAAAATTAGACTTGTGTTCAATTTTCACAAACCCACAATCAACCTCCACCCATTATATGCAAGAGGTTCCCTATCCATTGGTGCAACAACCAAGTGATAAGGGACAATTTTGGGCAGAGGTGGTGGATGGTTTTTGACCATCCTCCATGCAATAATAATGAGGTCCCACAATACTTTTTGAGGAAACTCTACTACGAGTTTGTCCTCAATAAAGTGCCAAACTATTTTGATATGCGGGACTTCCAGGGTAGAGGTGGGGGGTCAGCACAAGATAGACCAAGGGCACATCTTGACCCACAACAGGTAGTGAGACGAGTAATCAACAAACCATCCCACGAGCATGTTTCTATCCCTTCCATTGTGAAGGAGAGTGTTGAGGTCGATACACTTTAGTCGATTAGTGCCTTGACCCAGAGCATCATAGAGCATGCCGGTGCTGCAACACAGAGTGGGTTGGGAGATAGTGTGAGGAGTAGGGTCCCACCCCATACTTGTCAGGATTGCAAGTCAGCCTGTGGTTATGACCCCATGGACAGTCAGGACGCAGGTGCATAGGCTACATCTGCAGCTGAGCAGATGGTGATGACAGATACCCTCCTAAGTGAGACTTTCGGCCTTGATACTCAGGTAAATATTAGCAAGTTTATTGAATTTAATTTATTAAATTTTATTTTTGAAATACAAGATTAACTAATTTAAATTGATGATTTTAATGAAATTTCAGGGTCATAGCGTCGATGCAGTTTTCAGTGGTTCTCCACCTGCTTTTTTCACTAGATCATCTACTGTCGAGGTATGTAACTAGTAAACAATTATAAATATTACATGTGAATAGCATCGTTATATGAATGGTATTCTAATATCTGATTTTGGATGTTGAATAGGTTAATACTGTAGATTTCACGGCAACACCTGCCAGCGGTGGTGGACTTCAAAGCTTTACGGAGGTAATAAAATAAATAGTTTAATGAATGAATTGTACTTACTAAATTTTTGTATGTGATTTGTGTGCTTTATTGTGTGTAATTCCATGTTTAGATGAACGTGTGTGTATGTTAGGAGCCATGATTTGCATCACTATTATAGTTTTCGTAATTGAATAATGTTGTTTTATTTCTAGATGATGTAGGCTGCAGAGACACCTCCCCATGTTCATAGGGCAATGGAGTAGGGTGTGGCCTCTGCGATTCATAGCTCCATGGCATTGACAGGGGTACGAGGCAGATTAGTAAATTTCAATTTACATTCATTGTTATAGTTGTCTATTTTTGAAAAATCAAAAGATTATTGATTTGAAGTTTAATTTCTATCTGGATGGTTTCTATAGGACATGACATCACCAGGGCCTATTCCTGCTACTGAGACAAGCGAGGAGACAGATTATATGTTAGCGGTAAGTGATTATTTTGTTAAATGTTTCATTTTTTATAACATGTAATTTCTATATATTAATGTCTATACTTTTTATTGTAACAGATAAAGATGCAGGAAGACCTAAACAAGAGGAGTAGCCCTCGAGTTCGTAGTAGACCACCCACATGCACATCTCCATCCCCTAGAAGATCAAAGGCTACTCATGATTTATTCTCTTCACCAGCTAGAGGGGAATGACTTTTTATTGTGTTCCTTTGTTGTATGCCTATATGGCATTTGTGGACATATATTTTGTATTGTACATAGTTGACATTGTATGCCTATATGGAATTCTTGTAAGCCTATATGGCATTCTTGTAAGCCTATATGGCTATTTTGTATATATGTTAGACTTATATCGACAGATATTGATGTATGCCTACATGGATATTTGGTTAATACAAATCTTTTTTATTGATGGCGTCCATACTTGCATTATAAATCCACGTTTGAATGGATATTTGTAGATGGCTACTTCAAATATTTAAAGTCCAATTGTATTACATAGGATGTTTGTTGATCCAATAAGCTAGCTATTGTTATTCAAGTATCACCTAAACCTCATTTTGGAACTAAAAGATAAAAGTTGTATTTAAAAAAAAAATGAATCATCATGTTGAACAGAAAATATTAATATTCTTTGAGTAGCATAGAATGTCAACTATATGCAATACAAAAAAATGAATCATCATGTTATTCTTTATGTCCACATCTACGCATCGGAAGAGCAGTTGAGAGATTTGCCGATGAAGGGGGTCACACTGACAGTTGAAATCCATCGGTGTATCGGCCCAACAAGATTAGAGTTCATCGATGTATCAGAATAACTTGGATAATTTGATCTTAAGTAGCTTGGATAATTTGATATTGATTTGGGTGAGTGCACATTTGATCCTACTTTAGATTTGATTCTTGACATAGATCTTGAGTTTGGATGAAAATAAAGGTTTCTTTGATGGGATTGATAGGTTTTGCATAATTAACATGGTTGCATGATAGATTTTGACTTGAAATTCTAGTAAGAGACTCTTTGATAGGCTTGATAGGCCATGGATTACATGATGGTGTTTGATGGAAAAGCATGGTACTAGAAGACTCTAGTTCATTCTTAATAGGCTTGTGATTGATAATATCTTTGCATGATTGCACTTGATCTTGGATCATGGGCATGTTGTTAGGATTTTGATTGCATAGTGGTGTTTGATGGATAGGCATGGTACTATGTGACTTTTGGATAGGCTTGGGAGAGGTACACTAATTGAATTTATGATTTCTAGTTTGAGATTTTTCCTCCACTAGAAGTCCTTGGAGGAAATCTAAAAAGGATGATTTGGATGTAATGGGTTTGGATTGATGGGATAAGTTGGAATGTAAGGATTATGAGATGGAAGATTTGAATAGGATACATAGGATAAACAGTTCTCACATGCGGTTGGGATTGGAGATATGAATTGAATATGAGGACCTTGGTCTAAAGTGGTTCTTCCCTTACCAAAGGTACCATAAGGATGACCATTAGATGTGTATTTAGGATTGGCATGATAGCTAGTGCTAGTCATTTCTTGTTTGAAATATTCTTGCATGTTCATGAGTGGGAGATGAAAGTTTATGGAAAGTTTGCATGTAATGATCTCATAGTTAATGCTATTGTCATCTTGATATCATCTTGATCTACAAGACTATCATCATCATCATTGTCAAAGGGATTTTTTGATTGATTTGGATAAAAGATCTCATTTAAAGGATGCATGGTTTGAGGACCTATTTTGATTGTGATTTTGGGTTTTGCATGAGCCTCGCACAAGGTAATAGGCATAGGGTTTTTATCTTGCATAATGATTTTTTCAAACCAAGGGTCCATGATGGAAATGATTAAGGATGATAGAATGTTTGGATTTTGGACTTTGAGATGTTTATGGTTGTAAATGTTTATTGTTTGGACTCAAATTTTGTTAAATGGTTGTTTGAAAGAGGACACATCAAACACAACAATAAGATTGGTTTAAGTATGGATGCAAATGATTTTTACTAGTTTATGAAATGAAGACACATCAAGTACATTAATTGCCTATTCTATTGAAGTGGGTGTATCAATCTCCATGGGCTCAGCAATATTCTAGTTTGAGGACATGGTTGATACATGGTGAGACTAGGAGTCTTGTTTCAGTGGGATTTGAGCATAGGTATAGCAATGATGATAATTATGGTGTCATGGATATGTAGGTACATTTGAGCATTGGCAAGACTTGACCATGTTTGTAGTTGATAGGTATGGGTTATGATGTTTGATTCATGATTATAGGTGGTGTTGTGGTTTACTTTTAGCACATTGTTCTTATCTCCTAGATGTTTGATTAGTTCCTTGACTATGGTTACTCATTTGTAAACTTGTTTGGAAAGTTGAATCTATGATTGATTTGGTGAAGTCTATAAGTTATATTATTTGATATCTCAGTTTGGAAGTTACTAATGTGATGACGATTTTGCATGTTTTCAATGGTTGGGATCTACAAGTTATGCATTTTTTGGGATGCACACCTCATTGATTGTAGTGGGATGACTTGAATGCATATTGCTATATCCACGGGATTGATTCAGTGTTGATGTAGACTTTGTTATTTTTCCTTGTCTATGCTCATTTGCGCATTGGTATGTTGCATTGGGATGAGAGGATGGATGGTGAGAATGATTGGATAGTTGGTTATTGGGACTTGTAGCATGTTTATCATGATGTCATGGATATCTTAGTTGCATAGTTTAGTGTGAGCTTTTGACAGTAATGATGGTTTATCTTCTTAGATTGGAGATCTTGGTTCTACTTTGGAGTTATTAGTATTATAGTTGAGTGTGTGTGGACCATGGTGATCTTCATTTAGGAGATGGTTATCACAATGCCATGTGTAGTTCATATCATGGTTCAGTGGGAGCTTTGATAGTGATGTGTATTTGTCACCTAGTGATGGATGGTCTTATATAGTGGTTAGGTGTAATGATCAAACTCTTGGATTATGATTATTATTTGTAGTGAGAGTGCTTTGACTTCTTGGCTACTATTTTTAGGATGGTTATCTTCGTGTGGTTGTAGATGTTGATCCTTGGTTTAGAGGTGTTTGGTAGTGTGTCTTGGTGGACTCTTGATTCTAGATTAGAGTATTAGCATGATACAAGTTCTCTTGAGACTAGGATGTCTGTATTGGTGCATGTGATCTTCTAGGAGGAGATGTTAGATCATGATGTCATGTTTGGATACCTAATTTTGTAGTTGGAGTTTTGACAGTGGTCTTGTTGGTTCTCTTGGTATTGAGTACATTGGTCATGTGCTTGGGAGCTTCATGATAATGTGGTGTTGCATTTGGAGCTTAACATGGATTGATTCGTTGTAGGTTCTCATACATACTTCGAGACTTGGGTGAGGTTAGAGTTCTCTTGGGATTAGAGACACTTGTTGAGATGGTTACCCTTTAGAGGTTTTAGCAGGAAGACCAAGGAGACTTTCACTTGGATATGGGTGTGAGTTAATTATGGACCTAGAGAAGATTCTTGTTGGAGAGAGTCATTGTGGCTTGGTGTATCTTCGAGGAGCATTCTCATTCCCCACTCTTGGTCTACTTGGTAGACTATCATCTAAGAGGTATTTCCCATTTTTAGATGAATTTTTTTAATGCTTTATCTTCTCATGGTTATGGATCTTGAGCTATGGTTATTGGTTCTAGAGGGTTCATTCGAGGGGTGTCTCTAAACATGCTTTTTCTCAAGCGCTAAACTGGAGTTGTCTAAATGCACAAGTGTGCCTCCCTCAATGAAGTTCATTTTGTTAACTTAGTTCATCCTAGTGACTCAAGGGGTTGTTATATTCTTTAGGTGCAATCTTTCATAGACTAAAACATTCACTCCATGTTAAGGCGCTCAAAGGAGGCTCTGGAGATGGAAAATGGTGCCTTAACTCACTTATGTAAATTTTGGACTTTTAGGCAATTGCAAGATGTCTTGGAGGGCTCAATTCTTCAAGGCGTCGATATTGTTCACCACTTGTAGCATCACTTGTTCAAGGTGCATGTTTGGGATTCTCTAGATGATGAAATGCTCCTTGACTCCCTAGGCAGTTAGACTCCAACTCTAGGCACAAGATAATGATGATTTGAGCTAAAATAAGCATTTAAAATCCAAGGTATTATTTGAGGCTTCCACTCCAAATTCTACCTAGGCGCTCACCTAGGGTGAAATGATTATCAAAGTGCGCCTTAATCATTCCTTCCTCTACACACCCACTATCAGGATCAGGTCATCAAGGAGCTCTAAAACTTAAACACCACTGACCTCATCATGCAATAACCCCAAGACATCATCTAAGCTTAGTCAAACACACTAGAGTTCAAAAAAAGTAGGGGGTCCCCATTTGTAATGGGGTGATGTGTGATTTCATCACAACAGGCACCTAGAGTGAATCGGCTTTCATCCTAACTTAATACACTGCCTCCTTCTAACGATTTTTGGGGCAGTAGAAAACCTTTCACCACGGGCAAATGTCTTAGAGATATAAAAACTGAGAGAGGTTATTGTAGAGGCACTCTACGTGATCGTGTTGCCTTAGACAGAATGTTTGTAAGTGACATGGTTTTCGAGTAACATCTCATCAAAGATTGCTACCTTTTTGCACTTTGGACTCTTTAGGGATATCGTCGGTACAATGTAGCTCAG
The DNA here is from genome assembly GCA_027924645.1 of Cunninghamia lanceolata. Lineage (NCBI taxonomy): Eukaryota > Viridiplantae > Streptophyta > Pinopsida > Cupressales > Cupressaceae > Cunninghamia > Cunninghamia lanceolata. The sequence continues at coordinate 1,572,209 of BSBN01000754.1, forward strand.
ACTGTTTCGACATGTTTGAGCAAAAAATAAGACCATGCCTAACGTAAATGTACCCATTCAGACATGTTGGAACAGTCAGTTTGGTCGCATCAGGAGTAGGACAAAAGTTACACCCCTTTACAACTTTACACTGCCTCCTTCTGACGATTTTTGTGGCAGCAGAAAACCTTTCACCACGGGCAAATGTCTCAGAGATATAAAAAACTGAGAGAGGTTATTGTAGAGGCACTCTATGTGATCACATTGCCTTAGACAGAATGTTTGTAAGTGACACAGTTTTTGATTAACATCTCGTCAAAGATTGCTACCTTTTTACACTTTGGACTCTTCAGGGATATCGTCGGTACAATGTAGCTCAGACTGTTTCGACATGTTTGGGTGAAAAATGGGACCATCCCTAGTGTAAATGTACCCATTTGAACACATTGGAATAGTCAGTTTGGTCGCATCAGGAGCAGGATGAAAGTTACAACCCTTTGCAACTTTACACTACCTCCTTCTGACGATTTTTGGGGCTGCAGAAAACCTTTCACCACGGGCAAATGCCTCAGAGATATAAAAAATTGAGAGAGGTTATTGTAGAGGCACTCTACGTGATCGTGTTGCCTTAGACAGAATGTTTCTAAGTGACATGGTTTTCGAGTAACATCTCGTCAAAGATTGCTGCCTTTTTGCACTTTGGACTCTTTAGGGATATCGTGGGTACAATGTAGCTCAGACTGTTTCGACATGTTTGGGTGAAAAAAAGGACAATGCCTAACGTAAATGTACCCATCCAGATGCATTGGAAAAGTCAGTTTGGTCGCATCAGGAGCAGGACAAAAGTTACACCCCTTTGCAACTTTACACTGCCTCCTTCTGACGATTTTTGGGGCAGCAGAAAACCTTTCACCACGCGTAAATGCCTTAGAGATATAAAAAATTGAGAGAGATTATTGTAGAGGCACTTTACATGATCGTGATGCCTCAAACAAAATGTTTCTAAGTGACATAGTTTTCGAGTAACATCTCGTCAAAGATTGTTGCCTTTTTGCACTTTGGACTCTTCAAGGATATCGTCGATACAATGTAGCTCAAACTGTTTCGACATGTTTGGGTGAAAAACAAGACCATGCCTAGCATAAATGTACCCATTCAGACACGTTGGAATAGTCAGTTTGGTCGCATCAGGAGTAGGACGAAAGTTACACCCCTTTGTAACTTTACACTGCCTCCTGACAATTTTTGGGGTAGCAGAAAACCTTTCACCACGGGCAAATATCCCAAAGATATAAAAAATTGAGAGAGGTTATTGTAGAGGCACTCTACATGATCATGTTGCCTTAGACAGAATGTTTCTAAGTGACACGATTTTTGAGTAACATCTCGTCAAAGATTGGTGCCTTTTTATAATTTGGACTCTTCAAGGATATCGTTGGTACAATGTAGCTCAGACTGTTTCGACATGTTTAGGTGAAAAATAGGACCATGCCTAGCGTAAATGTACCCATCTGGATGCATTCGAATAGTCAGTTTGGTCACATCACGAGCAGGACACCAAAAATGCAAAAGTTGCTTTGTGCAACTTTACAACATTGACACTTTTTTGCAACATGACTCAAAGACTCAAACTAACCCCAAATGACTCAAAGTGACTTAAAATCACCTTGGTTTTGGTGCCCAATGTACATTATAGAGGTCGAGGTGCTCCTTATCATTCAAACATCTTAGATGAGCGCATAGGAAAGGAAAAAGCTCTAAGTTTCATCATCATGAGCGCCTAATATCAAGAGACTTTAATGGCTCAAACATCAGCATGGAGTCCTAAGGCACATTTCATGTCTCCTTTCATCCAGTTTGGCACCCTTATGTAGATTTTTCAACTTGATTTGGCACCCTATATGTGAAGGAAGATCTAAAGGCATGAAAGTGGATGTCATATTGCAAGAGTTTGGATCATCAAAATTGAAAGAAATAAGTCTATTAAGCTTGGGCGCCCTTGGTCTTCTTTTCATTCATTATGAGTGCCTTAGGAGAATGGTATATAGGTCATCATCATGATTGGGCACCCTAGATCCAGAGTGTTGGAGAGATCATCAAATGGTGTCTAGAAGAAGTAGGGTGAGTTATGAGTTTGGTCGCATCAGGAGCAGGACACCAAAAATACATAACATGATGATGTAAAAATGTGTACATATGTGTAAAAATGCAGGAGGAAATAAAAAAAGACAAACCTTACAAATTAATGTGCATACTTACAACTCAATGTAACATGACTTTACAAAATCAATGTGAATACTTACAAATTAATCCAATGAACCATCCGGGTCTGTTCTACTCTTTATTGTGTCAAGTATTGCTTCATGGTCAGACTCACACACCTTCCACAATATTTTGTTCAAAGCTCTACCCCGATACTTTATCAAATGAACATTGGATGCCACGACAAGGTTCGAGTAATGAAGAATCTTCCGATGCGTGTCAAAGTCCTGAAATAGCCAAATATTAACACTCTTATGTGGGTACCTTCTAAGCCATGTTCCAGTAATAACCACTGAGCTTGTAGGGTATTCGATATTTTCTCCATCTGTAACAGGGGCCTCCAATTTCTTTTTGGCCTCAACACAACGACATAAGTAATAATCTATTCCCTCTTCATTATCTTCATCTGTAATAACTGCATATACATGCCCTACATTGATATGTGTAGCAAATTAGATAAAATTAGTCAACATTACAAAAACACTACAAAGTAAGATGACATTACCTGGTTGAACTAGATGAAATTAGATGCATATACGTGCCCTATATTACCTGGTTGAACTAAATTTGATATGTGGTCAAAGTCAACTGACGATTCCATCTGTGTTAGTTCCAGTGTCGTCAGGGGTCGATACGTGTCAAGTGGGCTAAGATAACTTAATTGCCATTCGTCAACCCACTCCTTTAACTCACACTCATCCCAGACTTGAATTGTATAGGAAGAACAAAAGCATGACATCTTTCGTGTATGGATACTCCATGAACCTGCAATTGAGCTTCTGAAAGAGTGCATCTCATTTGATCCTGTCAGTGTACAACAATCCTCATATGGTGCAATGTTAGTATCATCTATCAACCAAAAAAATCTACGAACTAAAGACTTACCTTCATTACCTGGACCCATGGAAGCATTACACCACTCGACAATCGATTTTGCATCTGTCAACTTTGCATTGTCTTTATACTTTAACTCTTCTCGTGCTATGGCTCTTTTGATACATGCTCCCCCTTTCCATGCCCGGCCTCACAAAAGTTCCACATATGTTGAATACCTATAAAATTATGCCTCCTACTCAGCCAATAGAAATTCTACGAGTTCTTGAATTGTGATGCACAGTTATCTGACCATATGATATGCTGACTGAACGATATGCCCCTTCTAGCCAAATCATTGTAGAACACCTGAAAGCAAAGCAGAAAAGGTGGTGGAAAGATCATACAAAGGTGGTACAATGTGTCAAATGTGCATGTGAACTTCCCAACAGCATGAAAGCACTTCTTTTTTGTCGGAGCATGCGCAGAATCAGTAAGAAAATAGAGCATGTGGGCCTGGATCACGGGGGTAAACACTTTTTTACCATTTCAATAGCAAGACAAAACGTGAGCATGTTATAGCACGCTCACGTTTTGTCCTGCTATAGATTCATCACATCCTTTGCATTGATCACATCTCTTTCCTGCAAGATCTTGCCAAATGCTCCGCCATATGATAGGCATAACAATGAAGGGGCAAGCCCTCATAATCAAGTTCTTGATAGAAAATGCCCTCAACTCTCAACCCTCAACGTAAAACAATAATCCCTCAACCCTTAACTCTGATCCCTCAACCCTCAACCCTATCCCTAAACCCTCAACCCTCAACGTCAAATCCTAATCCCTCAACCCTTCACTCTAATCCCTCAACCCTCAACCCTATCCCTAAACCCTCAAACCTCAATGTCAAATCCTAATCCCTCAACCCTAAACCCTATCCCTAAACCCTCAACACTATACCTTAAACCCTAATCCCTCAACCCTAACCCTAAACCTTGTCCCTAAACCCTAATCCCTCAACCCTCAACCCTAATCCGTCATCCATCATCCCTCAACTCTAATCCCTCATCCCTAAACCCTGAATGCTATCCCTATTCCTAGACCCTCAATAGGCTCGATACTATACCTTAAACCCTAAACCTAAACCCTCAACGTCAAATCCTAATCCCTCAACCCTTCACTCTAATCCCTTAACCCTAAACCCTCAACACTATACCTTAAACCCTAATCCCTCAGCCCTCAACCCTAAACCTTATCCCTAAACCCTAAACCCTCAACCCTCAACCCTAATCCATCATCCCTCAACTCTAATCCCTCATCCCTAAACCCTAAATGCTATCCCTATTCCTACACCCTCAACAGACTCGATACGATACCTTAAACCCTAATCCCTTATCCCTAAACCCTCCAACCCTATCCCTAATCCTTATACCCTCCACACTCTACTTTAACCCTAATTCCTCGACCCTCAACCCTATCCCTAATCCTTATACCCTCCACACTCTACTTTAACCCTAATTCCTCGACCCTCAACCCTATCCCTAAACCCTTGACCCTCGAACCTCAACCCTTAACCCTCAACGTCAAACCCTGATCCCTCAACCCTTAACTCTGATCCCTCAACCCTCAAAGCTATCCCTAAACCCTCAACCCTCAACATCAAATTCTAATCCCTCAACCCTTCACTCTAATCCCTCAACCCTAAACCCTATCCCTAAACCCTCAACACTATACCTTAAACCCTAATCCCTCAACCCTAACCCTAAACCTTGTCCCTAAACCCTAATCCCTCAACCCTCAACTCTAATCCGTCATCCGTCATCCCTCAACTCTAATCCCTCATCCCTAAACCCTAAATGCTATCCCTATTCCTAGACCCTCAACAGGCTCGATACTATACCTTAAACCCTAATCCCTATACCCTCAACACTCTTATTTAACCCTAATCCCTTGACCATTAACCCTATCCCTCAACCTTAACCCTCAACCCTCAACCCTCAACATTAAACCCTAATTCATCAACCCTAAACCCTAATCCCTCAAACCTAGACCCTATCCCTAAACCATCAACCCTCAACACTATACCTTAAACCCTAATCCCTATCCCTCAACCCTTAACCCTTAAAACTTAAACCCTATCCCTACACCCTCAACACTTGACACTATATCTTAAGCCTTAAACCCTCATCCCTAAAGCCTCAACCCTCAATCCTTAAACCTTCAACCCAAAACCCTATCCCTAATCCCTCTACCCTCAACACTCTAACCCTAACCTTGACATTAAATGCTAATCCGTCAACCCTAAACCCTAATCCTAAACACTCAACACTATACCTTAAACCCTAATCCCTCAACCACCCTAAACCTTATCCCTGAACCCTAATCCCTCAACCCTCAACCCTAATCCATCATCCCTCAACTCTAATCCCTCATTCCTAAACCCTAAATGCTATCCCTATTCCTACACCCTCAACAGACTTGATACTATACCTTAAACCCTAATCCCTTATCCCTAAACCCTCCAACCCTATCCCTAATCCTTATACCCTCCACACTCTACTTTAACCCTAATTCCTCAACCCTCAACCCTATCCCTAAACCCTTGACCCTCGAACCTCAACCCTCAACCCTCAACGTCAAACCCTGATCCCTCAACCCTTAACTCTGATCCCTCGACCCTCAACCCTATCCCTAAACCCTCAACCCTCAACATCAAATTCTAATCCCTCAACCCTTCACTCTAATCCCTCAACCCTAAACCCTATCCCTAAACCCTCAAAACTATACCTTAAACCCTAATCCCTCAACCCTAACCCTAAACCTTGTCCCTAAACCCTAATCCCTCAACCCTCAACCCTAATCTGTCATCCGTCATCCCTCAACTCTAATCCCTCATCCCTAAACCCTAAATGCTATCCCTATTCCTAAACCCTCAACAGTCTCGATAATATACCTTAAACCCTAATCCCTCTACCCTCAACACTCTTATTTAACCCTAATCCCTTGACCATTAACCCTATCCCTCAACCTCAACCCTCAACTCTCAACACTCAACCCTTAACTCTCAACATTAAACCCTAATTCATCAACCCTAAACCCTAATCCCTCAAACCTAAACCCTATCCCTAAACCATCAACCCTCAACACTATACCTTAAACCCTAATCCCTATCCCTCAACCCTTAACCCTTAAAACTTAAACCCTATCCCTACACCCTCAACACTTGACACTATATCTTAAGCCTTAAACCCTCATCCCTAAAGCCTCAACCCTCAATCCTTAAACCTTCAACCCTAAACCCTATCCCTAATCCCTCTACACTCGACACTCTAACCCTAACCTCGACATTAAATGCTAATCCGTCAACCCTAAACCCTAATCCTAAACCCTCAACCCTCAACACTATACCTTAAACCCTAATCCCTCAACCCTCAACCCTAAACCTTATCCCTAAACCCTAATCCCTCAACCCTCAACCCTAATCCATCATCCCTCAACTCTAATTCCTCATCCCTAAACCCTAAATGCTATCCCTATTCCTAAACCCTCAACAGACTCAATACTATACCTTAAACTCTAATCCCTTATCCCTAAACCCTCCAACCCTATCCCTAATCCTTACACCCTCCACACTCTACTTTAACCCTAATCCCTTGAACCTCAACCCTATCCCTAAACCCTTGACCCTCGAACCTTAACCCTCAACCCTCGACGTCAAACACTAATCCCTCAACCCTTAACTCTAATCCTTCATCTCTCAACCCTAACCCTAAACCCTAAACCCTAAACCCTCAACCCTCAACGTCAAATCCTAATCCCTCAACCCTTCACTCTAATCCCTCAACCCTAAACCCTATCCCTAAACCCTCAACACTATACCTTAAACCCTAATCCCTCAACCCTCAACCCTAAACCTTATCCCTAAACCCTAATCCCTTAACCCTCAACCCTAATCCGTCATCCCTCAACTCTAATCCCTCATCCCTAAACCCTAAATGCTATCCCTATTCCTACACCCTCAACAGACTCGATACTATACCTTAAACCCTAATCCCTTATCCCTAAACCCTCCAACCCTATCTCTAATCCTTATACCCTCCACACTCTACTTTAACCCTAATTCCTCGACCCTCAACCCTATCCCTAAACCCTTCACCCTTGAACCTCAACCCTCAACCCTCAACGTCAAACCCTAATCCCTCAACCCTTAACTCTGATCCCTCGACCCTCAACCCTATCCCTAAACCCTCAACCCTCAACGTCAAATTCTAATCCCTCAACCCTTCACTCTAATCCCTCAACCCTAAACCCTATCCCTAAACCCTATCCCTAAACCCTCAACACTATACCTTAAACCCTAATCCCTCAACCCTCAACCCTAATCCGTCATCCGTTATCCCTCAACTCTAATCCCTCATCCCTAAACCCTAAACGCTATCCCTATTCCTAGACCCTCAATAGGCTCGATACTATACCTTAAACCCTAATCTCTCTACCCTCGACACACTTATTTAACCCTAATCCCTTGACCATTAACCCTATCCCTCAACCTCAACCCTCAACCCTCAACCCTCAACCCTTAACTCTCAACATTAAACCCTAATTCATCAACCCTAAACCCTAATCCCTCAAACCTAAACCCTATCCCTAAACCATCAACCCTCAACACTATACCTTAAACCCTAATCCCTATCCCTCAACCCTTAACCCTTAAAACTCAAACCCTATCCCTACACCCTCAACACTTGACACTATATCTTAAGCCTTAAACCCTCATCCCTAAAGCCTCAACCCTCAATCCTTAAACCTTCAATGCTAAAACCTATCCCTAATCCCTCTACCCTCGACACTCTAACCCTAACCTTGACATTAAATGCTAATCCGTCAACCCTAAACCCTAATCCTAAACCCTTAACCCTCAACACTGTACCTTAAACCCTAATCCCTCAACCCTCAACCCTAAACCTTATCCCTAAACCCTAATCCCTCAATTCTCAACCCTAATCCATCATCCCTCAACTCTAATCCCTCATCCCTAAACCCTAAATGCTATCCCTATTCCTAAACCCTCAACAAACTCGATACTATACCTTAAACCCTAATCCCTTATCCCTAAACCCTCCAACCCTATCCCTAATCCTTACACCCTCCACACTCTACTTTAACCCTAATCCCTCGACCCTAAACCCTATCCCTAAACCCTTGAACCTCAACCCTCAACCCTCAATGTCAAACCCTAATCCCTCAACCCTTAACTCTGATCCCTCGACCCTCAACCCTAAACCCTCAACCCTAATCTATCATCCCTCAACTCTAATCCCTCATCCCTAAACCCTAAACACTATCCCTATTCCTAGAACCTCAACGGGCTCGATACTATACCTTAAACGCTAATCCCTTATCCCTAAACCCTCCAACCCTATCCCTTATCCCTTAACCCTCATGATTAATAGCCTTGAACGTAAAAAAATTTAAGGGGAACATAACGCGAGCGCGTTATAACGCGCTTGCGTTATGTCAAACATGACAAACAACAAACTTGCGAGAAAGAAAAATGCAAAGCAAAACATAATGCAAGCGCGTTATAATGCGCTCGCGTTATGTCTTACTTTGGGAATCCCAAGCCTTGGGCTTGGGATTTGCTTTGGAAACCCAAAGGCTTGGAGTGCCTTATGAACAGTCACAGACGTGTTTTTCCATATTCTTCAAAATTTCACATAATTTCATTCGTGCTAACCCTCAGATTTCCACGTGTTTCAAGGTCGAACAAATCGAACACTTGGGTAATGTTAGGCTTTCTCTTACCTATTTGACGATGTGATTTTTTTCACATTTTAACAATGTTAAGCCTTTCATCTTTAATTTCTTTTATTTGTGTGTCCGTTTTTAGGCAAAAACCACTGTTTGGTCTTTTTTTCATTGTAAATTAACTATTCATTCAAATTTCAAAAAAATTACATATTTAGAAACTAGACTCCATTCTACAAATATTTAAAAAATAAAAAAATGATTTTCAATTAGTTTTCAAAATTTATAGGGGTAGCACGGCCAAAATTCTATTTTTCAAGATGTGTCCACTTTGAAAATTAGTAAAAAATCAAATATTCATCAAAAAAATATCAGAAGAATCAGGCATAAACTACATGCTATTAGCTAATTTCTCACTGAAGCAATTTTTAAAATACCAAAAAAAAGTTGACCTTTTGAGAGAGCCACAAATCATGCTATGTTATGTTTTTTTGACAAAAACAACACCAATTTCTGTAGCTCCCTCTTTTGAACCCCTTAATCTATGCCATTTTCAAAACAAAATAGTAGTTTAGAAAGTAGACTCGGAGCACTACAAACATTGTTTTGGTTGCATCTCCAAATTTTGAGTGTAACTTGTTGGATCTAGGGCATACAACTGAGAGGGGGGGGGGGGTGAATCAGTTGTATAAAACTTCTTCTCATTCAAACACTTAACTCTCTGTTGTTAGCATATCAAATAATCATCCATGGAAGCATAATACATAAACACAAGAGCATATAAGCATCAACACATTGAACACCAAGATTTTGACGTGGAAAACCCGGTTAAGGGAAAACCACGGGGTGATTAACCCAAGAATTATTCTCTGTTAGAAGAATAAAGAAAAATGAATGGCACATGCCAATAAGGGCTCACTGCCCGAGCACACTGCTCACAAAGAGGCCCACTGCCTACAAGGAAACACACTGTCTACAAAGTGATAAAAATCACAGTCTTGAACTGGAGAATGACATCTCTACCATGTCCAGATCAGTTCCAATTAAGCCCAACATCTCTGTTCTGCCCTTCGCACGTTTCTTCGCTATGCCACACTCATCCACACACCACACACTGAAATGAACTCACAAACCGTTATTTATACAAGACATCGACTTAGGAACAAACATCTAAGTCGGCAAACAACCATAGGAGTATCCGCAAGATGAATAACACATCCGGTCGGCCTTCACAAGAACATTCGCAGGATGAACAACTCATCCGGTTGGCTACACAGAGCAAGAACTTCATCCGGAAGAATAACTTCAATTCCGGGCTCTACCATCAATGCGGACCAACAACACAACCTAACCATGATCCAAGAACCTTCACAAGCCTGTCTGAATTGTCCGGATACATCCGCACTTCCTCTGCTTACTGGGATCTCTTGTCTTCCTCATCCGGAACTTCAAGAACACAGTCTGTCGCCACTGTCATAATGCAAGAGGTACTTCCGGACCTCCAAATCATACACAAATCAGGATGACACATCACAAGGACATCCCAAACACTCCTTCCAATCCGCAGATTAGGATAATACAATTCCGGACCTCACCGGACCTTTTTGTGATCCTCTGTCACCTTCGGATACTTGCCGGACCCGGTTCTATACCGGCAGCCACAACTCCTTCAGATCTTCATGCGGACCTCTGAAATCTTAACTGTAGCATCTCAAGACTCATATCTACTAACCCTTTAATCCGCATCCTCCGGTTCTCATCCTATACAGTACATTTACCTTCTTCTCATCACTGTTCTTCACTGTTCCTGACTGAGACTAATTTTCTCAATATCCTCAGCACACAGCTCATCAAATCCTTCTTGTCAATGCAATATGAGTATGTTGACATCAATGACAACACTGGATAACCTCATACTTGCAACAATCTCCCCCTTTGTCATTGATGGCAACATATGATGTGAAAAACCATTAAGACAAGAACTTCAACTTTTCATATGTCTTCTCTTCCTTTACTGCTCCCCCTTTGATCATCAACCACTTGTTTTTCACATGTTTTCTCTCCCCCTTTGACATCAATGGCAAAGGGCTCATACTTGCTATTCTCATGCATCAGAATCATACCAGCTGCTCCCCCTTAGTTGCAGCTCCCTATTAGTCCGGATCACAAGATATGACTGTGATAGCCACCGGGCTGATGCACATCAGTGCATCTTAGTTCATCACCGGAGGGGCCATGACCCCTAACTTCTCCCGGAGATATTCAAACGAGTCCTTGGGAAGAGGTTTTGTAAAGATATCTGCAATCTGATCCTTGGAGGGAACATACTCCAATCTGACTTCTTCCTTGTTTACTTGTTCTCTCAAAAAGTGAAATTTGATAGATATGTGCTTAGTCTTAGAATGCAATACCGGATTCTTGGAAATATTAATTGCACTTGAATTATCACAGAAAATTGTGATAGGCTCCTCATATTCAACTTTGATGTCTCTTAGCATCTGCTTCATCCATAAGATTTGAGTGCAACTACCTGCTGCTGCAATGTATTCTGCTTCAGTTGTAGACAGAGATATTGCATCTTGTTTCTTGCTTAGCCAAGAAACCAATCTCTTCCCCAAAAAGAATGCTCCACCACTAGTGCTCTTCCGGTCATCCACATCTCCTGCCCAATCTGCATCTGTGTAAGCATGAAGAGAGAAATCCGGATCTCTAGGATACCATAGACCATACTCAACTGTTCCTTTCAAGTATCTAAAAATTCTTTTGATTGCAATAACATGAGATTCTCTAGGATCAGCCTGGAATCTTGCCACAAGACCAACAGCCTGCATTATATCTGGTCTAGTTTGAGTGAGATACAACAATCCACCAATCATTGATTTATACTTTGTCTGATCTGCTTTTGGAGAATCAACATCTTTGCTTAGCTTACATCCGGTTGCCATAGGAGTGTTCATAGGCTTTGAGTCTTCCATACCAAATTTCTTTAACAATTCTTTCACATATTTGGTCTGAGAAATGAAGATCCCTTCTTTTGTTTGAGTAATTTGCAGACCCAAGAAGAAATTCATTTCACCAAGCATAGACATTTCAAACTCACTTTTCATCTGATTTGCAAAAGTTTTGCACATACTATCTCTTCCTCCAAAAATGATATCATCCACAAACACTTCAACAATCAAAATGTTTTCATGATCAATTTTGAAATATAAGTTACTGTCAGCAGTACCTTTGTTGAATCCAATCTGCACAAGATGCTTATCCAACCTTTCATACCATGCTCTTGGGGCTTGCTTCAATCCATACAAGGCTTTCTTCAACTTGCAGACCATATCATTATTATCAGACAATTGAAATCCATCCGGTTGTTCAATGTAGACTTCTTCTTCCAGATCACCATTTAGGAAGGCAGACTTGACATCCATCTGATATACCTTGAAGTCTTTGAAGGCAGCAAATGCAAGAAGTAATCTGACTGCTTCAATTCTTGCTACCGGAGCAAAAGTCTCTTCAAAGTCAATTCCTTCTATTTGAGAGTAGCCTTTGCAGACCAATCTAGCTTTGTTTCTGATTACTTCACCAGCTTCATTTAGTTTGTTCCGGAAGACCCACTTGGTTCCAATTACATTCCTGTCTCTAGGTCTGGGAACAAGATCCCAAGTATGATTTTTCTCAATTTGCATCAGTTCATCTTCCATTGCTTTGGTCCAGTTTTCATCATTGCAGGCTTCATTTATTGTTTTAGGTTCAATCTTTGAAATCAGACAACATTCATTCTGATCTTGAGCAATATTCCTTCTAGTTTGTACACCTTTGCTTCTGTCACCTATGATCTGATCTTCAGAGTGATTCAGTCTTACATACCTTGGAATTTTGGGAGTATCCAGCACTGCTGTTTCTTGATCAGGCTCATTCAAACCTATCTCTTCTTCCTGATTTACCGGATCAGGCTGACTCTGTCTCACCGGAGAGGATTGAGGTCCTTGAACACTGTCTTGGTCATCTTCATCAAACTCATAAAATCTTGAAGGCTTCTCAATTCCTTCATCAACCTTTACATTGGTGCTTTCTATCATCTTTCTCAATCTCTTATTGTAACACCGGTATGCTTTGCTTTGAGTGGAGTAGCCCAAGAAAATTCCTTCATCACTTCTAGCATCAAACTTTCCTAGATCTTCATCTCTTTTGATATAACACTTGCTACCAAATACTCTGAAATATTTCACAGTAGGAGTGATGCCAAACCAGAGTTCATAGGGGGTCTTACCGGTGTTGTTTCTGATTTGAACTCGATTGAGAGTGTAGACTGCAGTGCTGATAGCTTCTTTCCAAAACATTTGAGGAACATTTGCTTCCAACATCATTGTCCTAGCAGCTTCCTGGATGGTCCGGTTCTTTCTCTCAACTACTCCATTCTGCTGTGGAGTCTTAGGAGCAGACAACTGTCTCCTTATACCCTGTTTCTCACAAAAGTCAATGAATTCACCAGATGTAAATTCACCACCTCTATCAGACCTTAGACACTTTAGTTTTAATCCGGTTTGATTCTCCACCATAGCTTTGAAGATTTTGAACTTCTCAAAAGCTTCTGATTTTTCTTTTAGAAAGGTAACCCACATCATCCGGGAATGATCATCTATTAACAACATGAAATATCTATCACCTTGCAGACTCTTGATTCTTGTCGGACCACACAGATCAGTATGTACTAATTCCAACAATCCGGTAGAAGACTGATCTTTGCTTTTAAAAGAGACTCTGCTTTGTTTGCCTAACTGACATTCTTTACACACACTATTTGTAGGTTTTATCAACTTTGGAAGATCTCTCACAGCCTGAGTATTGCTTATTTTGATGATGTTATCAAAATTTACATGACACATTCTTCTATGCCATAACCAACTCTGATCAATTTGAACAAACAAACAACTTTTATTTGAACCAACCAGATGAAAGATGTTACCTCTTGTCTGAGTACCGGATGCAATTTCAGTTCCGGAGCTTGTAAAGATTCTGCATTTTCCATTCTTGAACCGGAGATCATAGCCTTTGTCCACTAACTGACCAACACTGAGAAGATTGTGCTTCAATCCTTCAACATACAGTACATTTCCTGTTTTGCTCTTACCATCAAAGGAAATAGTTCCCCTACCTCTGATTCTGCCAGCAGAATTGTCACCAAACTTTACCATTCCTCCTTCATATCTTTCCAAATCTAAGAACTTATTCTTGTCACCAGTCATATGGTGAGAGCATCCACTGTCAATAACCCAATCATCCTTTTCTTCCACTTGAGCAGCCAAGGCTTTTTCAACAACTTTGTGATTGACAGATTCAGAGAGCATGGAATCTTCTTCCTTGATGGCTATAAACACCCACTCATTTCCAGATTTGCTTCCTGGTTCTGATTCATCATCTGTTACTCCTTCATTGTCATCTTCTTCATGAACATAATAGCAATTCTTTTGAAACCTTTGTCTGTGAGTATTAGATCTTGCAGATCTCTCCGGACATCTTGAGGCAAAATGACTAATCTTATTGCAGTTGAAACACTTAAAGGGTAGTTTTCCTTCATACTTACCGGATCCTCTTGGCAGTCTTTTTGCAATGAGGGCTTCAAGTTGAGCTGTTTCTGCTTCTTCTTCTTCCATGTCTCTTCTTGCTTGATCATACCATGACATTTTCTTTGATGAGTTTTCACCCGGATCAAATCTCTGTTTGCCTTTCACATAGGCACTGGCTTTGAAAGCAGATTCAGTCTTGGGTGGATCATCTCCAAACTCGGTCATTTCAAATGCAGCTAGTTTGCCAGCCAGTTGTTCTCTTGTGACAGTTGTGTGGGCTCTGAATTCATCAATGGCAGCAACTTTGATTTTGTAGGCAGCAGGAAGGGATCTTAGGATTTTGCAGACAATCTCATTTTCATCTAAAGTTCCACCAGCATTTCTGATTCCACATACCAGCTCATTTACTCTTGGCATAAAGGTAGTGATGTTTTCATCATCTCTCATTTTCAATCTTTCAAATTTCCCTTTCAGACTTTGCAACCTTGCACTTTTGACAAACTCATCTCCTTCATACAGAAGTTCCAGTTTAGTTAGGATCTCATATGCAGTTGGTAGGTCAATGACATTTGAGAGATCTGAGTCATTCAATGCACTTAGAAGAGCTTCCTTGGTCCGCAGATTGTTTTCAGCTTCTATGATTTCATTCAGAGTTGTCGGACCACCTTGTGGAGGTACATATGGTTTTGAAATCATACCCAGATATGCTTTTCCCATGCATTCCAAGTGACACTTCATGCGACCTTTCCAGAGAGTAAAGTTGGTTCCATCGAACTTCGGACTATCCTTCTTGTATGACGACATCCTGGATCTCCTCAAGCGGTTAAGCTCTTGTCAGAGGAACTTGGCTCTGATACCAATTGTTGGATCTAGGGCATACAACTGAGAGGGGGGGGTGAATCAGTTGTATAAAACTTCTTCTCATTCAAACACTTAACTCTCTGTTGTTAGCATATCAAATAATCATCCATGGAAGCATAATACATAAACACAAGAGCAGATAAGCATCAACACATTGAACACCAAGATTTTGACGTGGAAAACCCGGTTAAGGGAAAAACCACGGGGTGATTAACCCAAGAATTATTCTCTGCTAGAAGAATAAAGAAAAATGAATGGCACATGCCAATAAGGGCTCACTGCCCGAGCACACTGCTCACAAAGAGGCCCACTGCCTACAAGGAGACACACTGTCTACAAAGTGATGAAAATCACAGTCTTGAACTGGAGAATGACATCTCTACCATGTCCGGATCAGTTCCAATTAAGCCCAACATCTCTGTTCTGCCCTTCGCACGTTTCTTCGCTATGCCACACTCATCCACACACCACACACTGAAATGAACTCACAAACCGTTATTTATACAAGACATCGACTTAGGAACAAACATCTAAGTCGGCAAACAACCATAGGAGTATCCGCAAGATGAATAACACATCCGGTCGGCCTTCACAAGAACATTCGCAGGATGAACAACTCATCCGGTTGGCTACACATAGCAAGAACTTCATCCGGAAGAATAACTTCAATTCCGGGCTCTACCATCAATGCGGACCAACAACACAACCTAACCATGATCCAAGAACCTTCACAAGCCTGTCTGAATTGTCTGGATACATCCGCACTTCCTCTGCTTACTGGGATCTCTTGTCTTCCTCATCCGGAACTTCAAGAACACAGTCTGTCGCCACTGTCATAATGCAAGAGGTACTTCCGGACCTCCAAATCATACACAAATCAGGATGACACATCACAAGGACATCCCAAACACTCCTTCCAATCCGCAGATTAGGATAATACAATTCCGGACCTCACCGGACCTTTTTGTGATCCTCTGTCACCTTCGGATACTTGCCGGACCCGGTTCTATACCGGCAGCCACAACTCCTTCAGATCTTCATGCGGACCTCTGAAATCTTAACTGTAGCATCTCAAGACTCATATCTACTAACCCTTTAATCCGCATCCTCCGGTTCTCATCCTATACAGTACATTTACCTTCTTCTCATCACTGTTCTTCACTGTTCCTGACTGAGACTAATTTTCTCAATATCCTCAGCACACAGCTCATCAAATCCTTCTTGTCAATGCAATATGAGTATGTTGACATCAATGACAACACTGGATAACCTCATACTTGCAACATAACTATGCTCAATTTCTCATCCAAGGCTAGTATTTCCTAATTTCAGAAAAAAAGTGGCCACTTAAGACCCCTTTTTGGCCCCCCATCTTCCTGCACTTACCCTATGGGTTTTGGATAGGTTCTCATTCTCT
The DNA here is from genome assembly GCA_027924645.1 of Cunninghamia lanceolata. Classification (NCBI taxonomy): domain Eukaryota; kingdom Viridiplantae; phylum Streptophyta; class Pinopsida; order Cupressales; family Cupressaceae; genus Cunninghamia; species Cunninghamia lanceolata. The sequence continues at coordinate 1,588,853 of BSBN01000754.1, forward strand.
TTTTGGATCCTCTATTGGTTTTTTGCCCCTGCTGCGGGTTTCCTTTTTGGTGCCCTATGTTTCCTTGTGTTATGTATTCTTGATGGGGATCTATCTTGATTGTATTTTCTTTGGTGTTCATTGGGAGATTGTTTATGATTGTTGTTGGTAGCCTTTTCCTAGGCTATTTATGTTTCCCTCTGCTTCCTTGTTTCTCAATGTTTCTTGGAAAGAATCTATTTCTAATGTATGTAATTTTTTATTTTTTTAATGGAAATTATGACTTTTCTTTTGGGGGAAGCAATTGTTTAAAGGATGTTACTTGAAGAGGAGAGATATAGTGAGGTGTTCATTGTTGTTTGGGTGAATTACATTTTCAGTCAATATAGGTTTTGTTTATAAACACCATGAAGATAATGATATTGAAGATCATCTATTCTTTGTTCTTAATATATTTATTTCTGCAAACTAAATGAAGACAATAATAAGAAAAATGTCTATCCCATTAAGAAGTCATAACAAAAGATGATAAAAGAATACATGATAAGTAGCTAGTCATTATGTTACTATAATATGACATATATTTTATATAAAAAGTATGCATAGTGTATTTTTATAATATTTCACTTATTACATTAAGTAGGAAATAATTCTAATACTATAATATCATTTTTTTTTGTATAAATATGCATACTCTATTATTTGAAAATTTCAATTAATAATTTTTTATAAATATGCTATGTTGTAGATTGTAATATATTATTGAACAGAAAAAATTTGCCTACCTAGCTTTACTATTGTGGGATAAGAAATTCCAATCTTTATAAAGTAACATCTATTGTGTTAACATAAGATGTGTCCAAGAACAAAATTAGAAATGAATGAAGAAAAAAAAGCTATGGAGAGTATAATTGATAAGATGACCAAACACTATTGAACATATCATAGGTGTCACACCCCTACAAACTCTATGTTTTGGCTAAGAAGCCTGAGATCTCGATGTAATTTAGACCAAGGCAAAAACCTTTATGTTTTGATCTATAAACATAATACATTGATTTGAATGTGGTCATTATTTAAACTATGTATGTTAAGGCCTTAATGTTGAAATGCACAAGACAACTGAGAGGGGGGGTGAATCAGTTGTAGCAAAAACTTAACTTCTCTCAAACATCAACACATTAACCACCTAATTATGATTTAACCATGAAATCATATAATCAAAAACTTGAACACATTCACACATGAGACACCAGATTTTTACGTGGAAAATCTAATGAGGGAAAAACCACGATGAGTGTTAGCTCACAATAAAAATGATATATCAAAATTTACAACAAGGCTCACTGCCGAAGGCTTATTGCCTTAGGGCTCACTACCCAGAATCCTCACTGCAAAAGAAGTGGCTCACTGCCAATGGGGTGGCTCACTGCCAGAGTTGGTGAACTAAAATATTAGCATCTACACTATGCTAAGGTTCAATTCCATTGAAGTGCAATAAACTTCCTCTGCTCTGCTCTAATTTTCTTTTTCACTTTGCACGCATCTTCGCATCCTCTTCAATCATTCATGACTTTATTACACGTATTCATACAATTCATCAACCTTGGAATGAACACCAAGTTCAGCATTACAATCATCAACCGTTAGAACAATCTCCAAGGTCGGCATACACACATACATTAGAATAGGTCTGGACCTAAATAGAATTGTGAAGGAAAAGAATGAATGTGGACCACACCAAGCCCTAGTTGGGACTCAAATGCAACCTTCCACACCACAACATGCTATTACAAACTCTAAAGTATAATCGCAAGTAGTGAAAACAACCAAGTCAGCTAAAATTGGTGTTAACACTAAGACTTTTAGGAACACGCTTCATGCATGATCCAAATTACACTTTGTGGACCATTCAAAATTGTAGGAACATAATCTAGAGACATCCACAAGCACATTACAATCACCAATAAATTATGCACAACCTCCAAACATTCTATTCAGAAGATTCTTCAAATCAGAGCACTTGAACATTACTATCAGCCACTATCATAAAGGAAAGATCGATTGCGGAGCACCAAATCATGAACCATTTGAATTGAAGGCACATAACATCATTACAAACTAAATTTTAGAGCCACAAACTGTAAAACATAAATGCAGAGAAAGGCGGAGTAGAATACATTCTCCTTGTCACCATTTAGCACTTAGAAAAATAGTTTTACTCCGATGAACAGAACTCACTCAAATCTTCATACCGGAGGCTCAAACTTGAAACATAGCAACTGCAGACATCCCTTAACTTATCTTCCAAACTGCAAAACAAAGATATTCAATCTATAAGATATGTGGAGTAAAACACTTCACTATTCTTCGCATGCACTTGCTCAAACTTATTCAAATAACTTCTTTAGATGCTAACCTTAGGTGTTGACATCAATGACAACAGTTACTGGTCATACTTGCAACAATCTCCCCCTTTGTCATTGATGGCAACACATGATGTGAAAAACCATCAAGACATACAAACTTGCTTTGCTTCTTTGTTCCCTCTTACTTTATGCTTTCTCTGACTGCAACTTTTTCTTTAGGTTTTTCACATCAACTTCTCTCCCCCTTTGACATCAATGGAAAAGGGTGCCAGACCTTTTCTTTTTCTTTACTGCACAACTCCCCCTGTCATCAATACTACAACACTTACTACTATTTATCAGGAACTCATATCACTAACATCTACCTGCTCACCCTGAGAGGTAGCCTTCAGAACATCAATCCAAATCAAAGAATAAGATTTTGGGTGCCACTTGACTAATGCATTTCTCATGCATCTTAGTTTAGAGGAGAAGTAATAACCCCTAACTTCTCCATAAGATATTCAAAAGTATCCTTAGGCAATATGATACTTGGTAGACACGTATTCCATTTTCACTTCATTCTCTATTACCTTTTCTCTCAAAAAGTGATACCTTATTGATGTATGTTTTGTTCTTGAGTGCATCACTGGATTCTTTGAAATGTTTATAGCACTTGTGTTGTCACAAAAGATTGAAATTGGTTCTTCAAACACAAATCTTATGTCCTTCAATGTTTTCTTCATCTAAAGCACTTGAGTGCAACAACATGTTGTAACAATATATTCTGCTTCTGCAGTAGACTAAGAAATTAATTCTTGCTTCTTGCTTAGCCATGAAACCAATTTGTTACCCAAGAGGAAAGCACGTCCACTTGTATTGTTTATGTCATCAGCATCTCCAGTCCAATTTGCATCTGTATAAGCACTAAGAGTGAAATCAGTATCATTGGGATACCACAATCCATAGTCCAAAGTGCCTTTTAAGTACCTCATGATCCTCTTGACTGCCAACACATGTGACTCTTTGGGATCTTCTTGAAATCTTGCCACAAGACAGACTACATGCATTATGTTTGGTTTGGTATGGGTTAGAATAAGTAGTCCTCCAATCATAGACCTATACTTTTTATGATCAGTCTTAGGTGATTCATCATTCTTGCTTAGCTTGCAACCAGTTACCATAGGGGTACATACTAGCTTAGAATCCTCCATTCCAAACTTCTTCAACAACTCATTCACATACTTGGACTGAGAAATGGAAATTCCTTTTTCTGATTGAGTAATCTACAGTCCTAGAAAGAAATTCATTTCACCAAACATAGACATCTCAAACTCCTTTTGTATTTCCTCTACAAATTTCTTACACATACCTTCATTGCCTCCAAAGATAATATCATAAACAAAGACTACAACAATCAAAATTTGATCATCATTAATTTTGAAATAGAGATTACTATCTACAGTACCTTTACTGAACTTTAATTGCATCAAATACTTATCTAACCTTGCATACTAGGCTCTAGGAGCTTTCTTGAGTCCATACAGGGCTTTCTTCAATCTGCATACCATGTCACCTTGCTCTGATGACTAAAATTGTTTTGGTTTCTCAATGTAAACCTCTTCTTCCAATTCACCATTCAAGAACATTGTAGACTTTACATTCATCTGGTACATTTTGAAATCTTTGTGTGTTGCAAATGCCAGAAACATTCTTATTGTTTCAATCCTTGCCACAAGTGCATAAGTCTCCTCAAAGTCTATACCTTCAACCTGAGAATATCCTTTGCATACCAATCTTGCTTGGTTTCTTACTGCTTCTCCATTTTCATTCATCTTATTTCTGAAAACCCATTTAGTTCCAATCACATTCTTATCAGTAGTTCTAGGAACCAATTCCCAAGTTTGATTCTTCTCTATCTACATCAGCTCTTCTTCCATAGCTTTTACCCAACTTTCATCTTTGCAACCTTCACTTATAGTTTTAGGTTCAATCTATTAAAGAAAAAAGTAGTTCACCAATTCCTCTGCAACTCTTTTCCTTGTCAATACCCCTTTGCTTTTGTTACCAATAATCTAATCTTCAGAATGATTAATCCTTACATACCTAGGAGTTTTAACAGCACTTTCCAAAGCCTTTTCTTCTTCAACTTGACTGTCCTTTTGTTCCATCTTTTCTTCATTGACTGTAACCGCAAGTTCATCTGATTCATAGCCACTCAGATCTGATGTTCTTTCTCTATCTTCATCAGGCTTCACATTAGCATTCTCAATGACCTTTCTCAATCTCTTATTGTAGCACCAGTAGGCCTTACGCTTAGTAGAGTATCCAAGGAAATTCCTTCATCACACCTAGCATCAAACTTGCCTAACTCTTCATCTCTTCTAATATAACATTTGCTTCCAAAAACTTTGAAATATTTCACTATAAGAACTCTTCAATACCACAATTCATAAAGAGTTTTAGTACCATTACCTTTGACCCATACACTTTATATTGGAGAGAAGCTATACAATTCATATGGGCACCAAAATTTATAGTTATACAACTATTTGTCGTCATTGATTTTTCTTTTGAAAATATCCTTCGCGCTAATGCACTAGACTTCTAGTCTCCTTTGTTGTTGTCACTTAGTAAAGGTTAGTGAAAATGGCTCCTACTCCCAACTGAAGCTCCCACTGATAAAATGGAGTTGGGTATATGGTTTGTGTTATTGATTTGGTTTGTTCTTGCTCAAGGAAAGAATGTCTCTGCGTTGAGATTGGAGGAACTCCAATATGCAGTGGTGCATCAAGAATATGAATTCGAGGAGAGATTGTACAGAGCAATGACTTGGATGTCCACGTCTCCTATTCAAGAAGTTTCTTTTGAGAAGGCCACACTCAAAGCCTTCCACAGGCACCCATCTTCTCTTCTTTATGTGCACTATACAACAAACCTATAAAAGCTTAAATTAAACACTTGGACGGTTTGTGCTCAAATGTATTTTTCCATAGGATGATTTTTTTTTTTTGATCTGGCCTCTGGCACTTTAAAATTGGATTTTGTTTGTTGGGTATTTAATGATTTTGATTTTGTTTAGTGAAAACAGCTCCTGCTCCAACGTACACTGGCAATGGCAACGTGGAAGCACCTCTTCCTCCATCCAAGGATGCTAAGAAAATCAAAGATGAGAAGGAAGAAGCCCTGGTATTTATTTGCCTAGTTTTTGTACCAATTAATCTACTCAGAGCTAGGGTTAGGGTTTTGATTCATTTTTCTTTTATACTCTTTCTATGGAAATAGTCAGAGGAAAATTTATCTTAGAAACAGCAGTTAGAAGTATCTGTTGAAAGAGTTCAGGATTCAGATCAGGGACTGCAGAAGACGGCTCTCGAGAGCATGAGGTATGGTACTCTATTGTTTTGCCATTTTTATTTTTTCGACCATTCTGGAAACTTAATCACATTTTTAGATTGTCAATTTTTTTCTTTTTCTTTCTTTCAGTATGGCAAAGGGTATGCTTCCCTTTGCAAAAATAAAAAGTATGGATGTGATATGTCTCCTACACAAAAAGCATGTACCATTTTATGCCTTTCAATCCAACTGCATCCAGGGATTTTTTTAATTCCTCTATCTTTCATCAATCTCCTTACCTCACCACACCTGCCCACTTCTGGATAGATGTTTGAGAGAAGAACATAAGTTGCACAGCATTTTTAGGATCCAAATCAAAAAGTAGTGTTTCTATAAATACTCCTAAGCCTATATTCATATGTGATCTACAAGCACCAAGAAAACACATCCATACAACCAGCACAGATTTAACAGGTATCTCAATGATAAAGTTTAGGGTGTCTTCAAGATAGTGAGCACGGGCAGGGAGGTCAACCATGCACACATAATGATCAACTGTAGGTGTAATGCAATAAGGCTTACAAATGTGATTGAAGTATGTACAGTTCTCATCCACTAAACCTACACGGCTGCATGCACCTAGAATACAAGCAAAGTTTACAATGTTAGGATATGTTCCAAAGTGCTTAATTAATTCAAAGATTTTGATAGCGTCCTTGCAAAATCCATTTTGTGCATATCCTACAATCATTGTATTCCATGAGATGACATCTCTTTGAGGAATTCTATCAAACAGTTCACATTTTTTGTCTATGATTCTATATTTTGTATACCAGTCTAGAGATCATTTTAAACTATAATATCTCACAATAATCCCCCTACCATTATGCTTTGAAGGATGTCCATACCCTATTCCAAAGCTCCCATTTGGGCATAGGCAGGAAGGATGCTGGCAAAGGTTGCAGAATTTGGATTTACAACTGACAATTGCATTTGCTTGAAAGTTTCTAAAGCCTGTTCAACAAATCCATTTTGTGCAATCCTATAATCATTGCATTCTATGAGATGACATCTCTTTGAGGCATTCTGTCAAATAGTTTGTGTACCTTGTCTGTGCTTCCACGTTTTTCATATATGTCTATCAGAGCATTTCCAACTATAATATCTGACAAAAATATGCCTTCTATTATGCCTTGATGGATGTCCATACCCTGTTGCAAAGCTTACCATTTTGATACAGGAAGAGAGGATGCTGGCAAAGGTTGTGGAATCTGGCTTTACACCTACCAACTTCATTTGAATGAAAGTTTCTAAAGCCTTTTCAAAAAATCCATTTTGTGCATATCATGCAATCATTACAGTCTATTAGACCACATTTCTTTTAGGGATTTTGTCAAATAGTTCACATGCCTTGTCTATGCTTCCACATACATCTCTCTCTCTGTATATGTATATTCAATTGCATTTGCTTGAAATTTTTTAATGCCTTATCAACAAATCCATTTTGTGCATATCCTGCAATCGTTGCAGTCCATAAGACCACATTTCTTTGAGGGATTTTGTCAAATAGTTGACATACCTTGTCTATGCTTCCACATACATACACATCTCTCCCTGTATGTATGTGATATTTATATTTAAAAAATATATCTAAAGTACGCCGAGAGAAATCCTTCTCGAGGCACTTATTGTTAGGATTAGTGATTAAAAAATACACACGATTGTAGAGGAAAATAAATACAACATCTGAGAAAATTCCTCTATCCTTTATATTTTGATGGATGTCCAAAACCATCTGTCTGGTCTTGGTATCATTCTCTAGATTATTGATTGTAACAGGGAAATCTTACAGTGATGATTCTTTTGAATTTTATGGCTTTGTCAAGTGGATCATGTTTAGTAAATAGAAGGATTACCATCCACATTTATTTAAACTCTTCCTCTACAAGGGTGCCACCCCTATGTGACTGAATGGACAATTTGTTGTATGCTTGTCTATCTTTTCTAGGTCTCAGTGGGGAAAATGTATTTGTATAAGGAAAATGAATCAAGATCTCTCATTTCTTCAATGCCTGATGGTTGTATATACCTGTCAATCCATGCTTCAAAAACTACCACTTTAATGTTTTCTAGGTGCACCATGCCTATGACTTTCATAAGAAATGCTTAGTCTATTGAAACTACACATCCATTGAGATTATTCTATTGTTTGGTGTTTGCGCCATATCTCACTGCTTTAGGTCTTTGAAAATTTATTCTAACAATGGTGGGAGAACCATTGATATGCATTGATCTTGTTCTCAATAAAGATGTGGGCAATTTTTATTCTGATGAGAACAAGCAAAGACACTTGCACGAAGGTCCTCTTAGCACTCTAAATTTGAATGGAGTTGTGAAGCATCTGTGCATCTGACTTGACTGTTGCAATGAGATTACAAAGGATAGAATTACAATCACTTACATTTAATAAGGTTCTTGTCTATTACTGTTGTTGCTACCTATACATGAAAATAGTTTAATTGAACAAATGTCTTACTACCATTCACATCAACCTTTGGTGTTTGAGAATGCTTTCTTCAATTTGTAAACAAGCAACAAGAAGTGTTAATTTTTCAATTTCCCAGACCATTAATTTATGATGATTTAGTCTGATTTGTCTGCAAATACGATCAGGACCATGATACCAATCTAGTGTTATGTCAATTCAAAAGTTCTTATTGTCTGTCATTTCATTTGTTTTCTTTTACAAGATACTTTTGCAACTTTACTATATGATTTTTTACAAGATTTGGTTGACTTTGAAAGTCTCTTTGTAAGGTAGAATATTAATGTGAAAATTCTTTCATACCAATTAAATGTATCTTTCTTCTATGAGTTGTTCACTCAGCTTGCATTATATGGATATCAGGTCATGGTTGTACAACATCTGACAAAATTCCTCTATCCTTTATGTTCTAATGGATGTCCATACCCTATTCCAAAGCTCCCATTTTGACACAAGCAAGGAGGATGCTGGCAAAGGTTGTGGAGTTTGGCTTTACACTAGCCAATTGCATTTGCTTTGAAATTTCTAAAGCCTCTTCAATAAATCCATTTTATGCATATCCTACAATCGTTGCAATCCATGTGACCACATTTCTTTGAGGCATTTTGCATACATGTCTACCAAAGCATTTCCAACTATAATCTCTTAGAAAAATCCCCCTTCCATTATGCTTTGATGGATGTCCATACCCTGTTCCAAAGCTCCCATTTTGGCACAGGTAGATAGAGGCAAAGAAATGCTTTTTATTTTATTTTTGAAAAACATTCACAGAAAAGATGCTTTGGGAAATATTTTAAATAGGAAAGAAAATAGAGAAGGGGGCACGCATGGAAAGATAGAGAGAAAAGCCAGGAGGATTCAAGGAAAAATCCAAAAAAAATAGATTTAGGGAAAAGAATAGGATTTGGGAAACAAGAAGGATTTGGGAAGGACAAAAATTTGGGTATGCTGCTTCCATTCTCATGTTTTTCGTTCAAATGAATTTCAAATGGGTTTTGCTTAAACTGGGAATTCAGAATATTAATCTTTTGTTTTCCCCCTCTGTAAAATTTATGTATCTCTTCATGGGTTTGTTAGCTTTTGATTTTTCTATCCATCTGATGATTCAAAATATCATGTATGATTTCAATCAGCTATTATGGTGAGGTGGTTCCTTTCCATTCCTCGTGCTACACAATATTTATATTTATATGTTATCTGATTTCTATCATCATTCAACACTCGAGGTGATTTCTGTTAAGGGTTTTAGAGGTAACTTATTATTAGCATCTCCATATGCCTTGGTGCTTTGTAGGAATATTTAACCCCTGTTGCTTCCATTAGAACTTTTCTTGTGTTTTAGTCTAAACATGTTGTCACCAATCGACTCTCAAAGAGGTCGACTCCTCCTTTTAAGGTGCCTGATGTAAACCTTTATGAGGTGGCTCCCTTAATAGGATTTCCTTTTGTCTATCACTGTGTACCTTCATTAATTCCTCTGTGCCTTAACTCCTGTAGTTTATTTAGGTGACTGATCATCTATCGGTTGGGGTTTCGGAGAAATTCACAGTAAAGTTTCTAAAGTTGTCTCAACAGATCAATTTTGTCAATAATCTCCTCTCAACACATTTTATGAGATGTCTCTTTGAAAGGTTTTGTCAAACACTTCACATGCTCTGTCTATGTTCCACTTTGGTATGCATGACCACCAGGGCACTGTAACTGTCGCTTCAGACAAATTCCCCTTCCGTTATGTTTTGATGGATTTCCTTCATTATTGCTAGAGATAAGATGTAGTGCATGTTAGTATAGTGCAAGCTGTATACTTCATTAAACATTACCATTAATCTCCTCAAGAACATTTCTCTGTTTATAATGAAGAAATGGTCCACATTTCTCTCTCTCTCTCAAATCCATTTTAACACCTATCCTACAATCATGTTTACTCCTACCATTACAGAATTCTCATGAGGATGCTGGCAATGGTTGTGGAATTTGGCTTTAGACCTACCAATTGTATTTTCCTGAAAGTTTCTAAAGCCTTTTCAAAAAATCCATTTTGTCCATATCCTCCAATCATGACATTCCACGAGACCACATTTCTTTCAGGCATTTTTGCAAACAGTTCACGTACCTTATCTGTGCTTCCACATTTGCATACATGTCTACCAGCGAAGTTGCAACTATAACAAATAACAAAATTCATCTATCCTTCATGCTTTGATGGATGTCCATACCCTATTCCAAAGCTCCCATTTTGGCACAGGCAAGGAGAATGCTGGCAAAGGTTGTCAAATTTGGCTTTACAACTGCTAATTGCATTTGCTTGAAAGTTTCTAAAGCCTTTTCAACAAATCCATTTTGTGCATATCCTGCAACCATTGTGTTCCATGAGATGACATCTCTTTGAGGAATTATACCAAACAGTTCACATGCCTTGTCAATCCTTCCACATTTTGCATACATGTCTACCGCAAGGTGGTTGTTGGGCTTTTGCGGTGATGCAGGGAACTCCTCGCATCACCGCGAAGGCCCAACAACCACCTTGCGGTGTTGCAGTGACCCTATCATCAGAATTATCTGTGCTCCCCAACTACTCACGAGGGCTTCTTCCTCGGCCTTCCCGCTTCCTCTGTAGCTCCACAGAATTGCCATTGCGTTGGGATGGACTTTTGATGCCCAGAACATGTTTCTTCCCATTTTCACTGACGCCCAGCCATTGTGGCGCTACACGAATTCAACGTCTGTGTGGGAAACTTGCATAGAAAAATCATCAATATGTGAAATGGATCGGAGAGCATGGGAGTGGACGAGAGGCAAAGTGGTCTCCATCATTTAAGAATAGGATCTTATCTGCACCCACAGTTACCAAGAAGGCATTCCTCAAATCCTCTTCTTTGTTAGAGCACTATTAGGTCAATTAAGCCTTATTCTTCTAGATTCAATAAACAAAACACACAAGTAATTATCACATCATGACTGGATTATTTCTGGGTTTTTCTTTCCTTTTTCTAACTCACAAAATTCAAACATTTATTATATCTTTACATTTGTGGGTCGCTGCTCATCTTTACATTTGTGGGTTGTTGTTCTGAACCGATTGTTCTTAAATATCATCCACTTCAATAGTCAAAGGTTAAGTTTGGTAGTTACATGTCTAACCTAGGTGAAGGTATGGATTAACTAATGGTTGAAATCAAGGCATGTGTGCAAACAAAATTAGGTAAGAATCATGTTATTTGCTAATTTCATGCTAGAATAGCCACTTGTACACTAGTAATTGCTCTATGGAAAAAAAATGCTAGAGTGAGTCCAAAATAAAAGAGAAAAGTGTAAGGTACACATTTTTCTATTACATTTCCATACATATTGACAATAAATAAGGAGTTCATCTAAATGCCATCATTTTTATTGATGGTGATTTATTATTATAAAAGACGTGTTTACAAAATATAAATGAGGAGTTAATCTAAATGCTATCTTTTTCTTTTTTAATCGATGGTGATTATTTGTTATAAAAGATGTATTTACAAAAATATTTTAAATTGAACTTCTAACGTATAGTAATGGTTAAATAATGTCATTTCGCCCCCTGCCAATATGACAACATTACCCCCAGCGCTTAAAGAGAACATTTTTTATCTATAAATGAATATATTACAGTAGTTAAGCTTTTGATATATGCTTAACCCTATGATATAGACAACTTTTGCATGACCTAAACCAACTAAAAGTTTTTCAATGCTCTTGAAGAAATTTATGTCATTAAAATTTTGAGATTAGCTAATACTTTAATATGTGTTTTTTTTGCAGTTTGTGGTTACACCGTTCTTTCTTGCCTCCATGACAAGTGATTCTTTTCTACAAACTTGTGAGCCGAAATACAATTGCATTGCATCTAAAATTGTTTGGGCTCTTCCGTAAGTTTTGTGAAAATCTTTCAACACTCAGTAATATATTAAGAATTCAATTCTTGAATTTGAAATGTTAACATAATTTCATTTTAGATTTTGTTGTTTATATTTTTTGAATCTTTCTTGTCAAAAAACATGTTGCAACTTTGGTACTTGTTATTATTGTTAACTACCTCGACAAATTATTCCTGTTACCATAATTTTAGTTTAGATTGTTAACACCTCAATGACTTGTGTGAAGGAGAATATGGAATGCATAAAGGCTGTAGTCAAAGTACCTGAACTGGTTAATAGAATGCAAAAAGAAATGATTTCTCATGGAATGCTCAGTGGCAACATCTCTTTTCTAAGTGTCAAAAGATGTGAAGGGTTTCATCAGTCTGACCTGCCTTTCCATTGTTTTGCTATTGTATCTAATGTGGCTATTGAACTAGTTTTTTCTTCAGCTAGTCCTTGTAGTTTGTTGTACATGATAGAGTTGAATTGGTTTTTTCTAGTTATGGTAGTCTTGTGTTGCTTTTTTATTATTTGTAATTCTTTTCCTGCATTGTTCCAATACAAAAAATTATTTATTGCCACTTTGCTTTGTCTTGTTTCATTCTCTTATTGGTCAATTCTCAAATAGAAAGTGTTGGCTCAAATTTATCAATCTTTACTTGGCAGCATCATAAAATATATAGTTTTCCAAATTTATTTGCTTTTATGTTTTAATTCAAATTTAATAATATGTTTTTTCTGCATTATAAAATTTATGGTATTTAATAAATTATTCATATCATGACTAAATTTACTACCAATTAATGGAAACCAGTAAATAAAAATGACTACCATGACTAAATAAATGACCAGTTAACAACAATCAATGACTAAATGATTACAATGACTAAATAAATGTCTAAATATAAGTACTACCAAATTGATGACTAAATATACTACCAAATTACCAAATATACTACCAAATTAATGACTAAAATTTGTTTAGTCATAAATTTGGTCGCGAGATAAATGACTGGCAATAAACTACCAATGGTCATATGACTAAATATACTACCAAATTACCAAATATACTACTAAATTGATAACTAAATATACTACCAAATTAATGACTAAATATGCTACCAAATTAATGACTAAATATACTACCAAATTTTACTACCAAATTAATGACTAAAATTTTTTTGGTCATAAATTTGGTCGTGAGATAAATGACCGGAAATAAACTACCAATGGTCACGTGACCAAACTACTGATCATATGACCAATTTTTGGTAGTTCTTTAAGTCATTTATTTATATTTTTCTACTAGTGAAAAGGTGACCCAAGTCATTCTAGAATAATCATCAATAAGCAACATAAAGTACATGTCTCCTTGTAGACTTCTTGTTCTTGTAGGACCACACAAATTTGTATGCATCAGCTCAAGCAATCCAGCAGAAAATTGTTATTTACTTTTGAAACTTGTCCTGGTTTGTTTCCCTAATTGACATTCCTTACAAATAGTATTACCAAGCTTCACAAGCTTAAGTAGATCTCTTACAACTTGTACTGAGTTTATTTTCACCAAGTTGTCAAAATTGATATGGCACATCCTTCTATGCCACAACTAACTCTCATTTGTCTGAGCCAACAAACAACAATCATTAGTTCCTCTCAAATGATAAACATTACCATGAGTCTTCTTACCAGTAGCAATCACTGTTCTGGAGCTTTCCATTATCCTGCATCCATTATCCTTGAATCTCATATCATATCCTTTGTCACACATCTAACCCATACTTAAAAGATTATGCTTTAAACCATTCACATATAGAACATCATATGTGTTATGCTTACCATCAAAAGAAATAGATCCTCTTCCACAAATCTTATCAGCTGCATTATCTCCAAACTTGACCAGTCCTCCATCATACTTTTCCAGACTTAAAAACTTTTATCACTGGTCATGTGATATGAACATCCACTGTCAATAATCCACTCATCCTTATCTTTCTCAACCTGACAAACAGACAGGGCACTCTCTTCCACCAGTTTTTCTTCCTTCACACAGCTAACAGTATTAGTAGACATGGGTTCTTCCTTAATATCAATAAAAAAGTATTCATTTGCACTAGTATCATCAGACTCATCATCTGCCACACCATCATCAACAAAATCTCTAACATAATAGCATTTCTTTATAGTTCTAGGTCTGCTTTCAAATTTCTTCCCTACCTCTCTCAATTCTCTCTGGACACCTAGAGGCATAGTGACTAATCTTACCACAAGAAAAGCATTTGAAAGGTAATTTTCCTTTGAACTTACCAATACCTCTTTGCATTCTATCTGCAAAGTTGGATTCAATCTCATCAAGGTAATCATCGGATTCCATAGCATACTTCTAAGATCTTGAAGTCTTTTCTAAAGTGTTGGCTTTAAATGCAGTCTCAGTCTTTGGCAGAGCATCACCGAATTCTCTCATCTCAAAAGCAGTAAGCTTTCCAAGGAACTAATCCTTTGTAATTTTATTCATAATCATAACTTCTTCAATTGCTGACACCTTGTGACTATAGGATTTAGGCAATGACCTAAGAATCTTCAGCACAACCTCATCCTCACTAATAGTTCCTCCAAGACCTTTGATTCCATTGACAATTTCATCAACCTTTTGCATGTAGATTGTTATGTTCTCATCACTCATCTTCAGGGCTTCATACTTTGCCTTCAAATTTTATAATTTTGTACTCTTTACAGAATCATCTCATTCATACAATTTTTTAAACATATCCCAGATCTCATGAGCAGTTTCCAGATCCATAACTTTCACTAACTCAATATTAAATAAGGCATTTAACAAAGCATCTCTATCTTTTCCATTTAGCTCATACTATTTGACTTCATCTTCAAATGATGGACCATTTTTAGGAATAGTATACTTTGTATCTGTCATCTTCCAAACACTATAACCAAGAGAAATGAGATGACTTTTCATTCATACCTTCCAGAGAGCATAATCCATTCCATCAAACTATGGAGACTCCTTCTTGTGTGCCATACCGGATCTACCTCAAACTGTTAGGCTTTCTTTTGAGGAAACCTTGCTCTAATACCAATTGTTGAAATGCACAAAACAACTGAGAGGGGAGGTGAATCATTTGTAGAAAAAACTTAACTTCTCTCAAACATCAACACATTAACTACTTAATTATGATTTAACCATGAAACCATATAATTAGAAAGTTGAACACATTCACACATGAGACACCAAATTTTTACGTGGAAAACCCAATGAGGGAAAAACCACAGTGAGTGTTAGCTCACAATATAAATGATATATCAAAATTTACAATAAGGCTCACTACCTTTGGGCTCACTACCTAGAATGCTCACTGCAAAAGAAGAGGCTCATTGCCAAGAGAAGGGGCTCACTACTAATGGGGTGGCTCACTGCTAGAGTTGGTGAACTGAAATATTAGCATCTACACTATGCCAAGGTTCAGTTCTATTGAAGTGCAATAAACTTCCTCTGCTCTGCTCTGCTTTTTCACTTCATACTTATCTTTGTATCTTCACATCCTCTTCAATCATTCACAACTTTATTACATGTATTCATACAATTCATCAACCTTGGAATGAACATCAAGGTTGGCATTACAATCTTCAACTATTGGAACAATCTCTAAGGTCGGCATACACACATACATTAGAATAATTCTGGACCTAAACAGATTTGTGAAGGAAAAGAATGAATGCAAACTACACCAAGCCTTAGATAGGACTCAAATGCAATCTTCCATGCTATAACACACTATTACAAACTCCAAAGTATAATCGCAAGTGGTGAAAATAACCAAGTCGGCTAAAACTGGTGTTAACACTAAGACTCTTAGGAACACGCTTCATGCATAATCTAGATTACACTTTGCAAACTAATCAGAAGGCAAGAACACAATCTAGAGACATCCACAAGCACATTACAATCACCAATAACTTCCACACAACCCCCAAACATTCTATCCAAAAGATTCTTCAAACCGGAGCACTTGAACATTACTGTAGACCATTGTCATAAAGGAAAGATCACTTGCAGAGCACCAAATCATGAACCATTTGAACTAAAGGCACATAACATCATTACAAACTAAACTCTAGAACTACAAACTGTAAAAATTAAATGTAGAGAAATGTGCAACAGAATAAATTCTCCCTGTCACCAATTAGTACTTAGAAAAATAGTTTTTACTCTGGTGAACAGAAATCACTCAAATCTTCATACCAGAGGCTCAAAATTGAAACATAGCAACTGCAAACATCCCTTAACATAACTTCCAAACCACAGACAAAGATATTCAATCTATAAGACACATGGAGCAAAACACTTCACTATTCTTCTCAGGCACTTGCTCAGACTTATTCAAATAACTTCTTTAGATGCTAACTTTAGGTGTTGACATCAATGACAACACTTACTGCTCATACTTGCAACACTTAATAGTCTTGTTAATTAATGGTATCTTTAAAACATGTTTATTGATTAATTGTGAATATTATAGTTTAAATGTCTTTACTTTAAATATGATATCATGGCTTAGTGGAATCAGTGATTAAATTTGAGACTAACCAGATACTAACGCTTGTGTGTTGAATTGTCTATGATGAACTTGATTGGCTCTTGCAATTTCAGGTGTGTAAAACAAAGTAGGATTAGTGGTTTAGTCAAGAGGCATATTTCAATGTTAAATTAATCCCTACTCTTGAGTCTTGGTATATCAATTCAATTTAAAGGTTATCTAATAGTATGTAGCATGAAGTACTAAGTTTATTAGCATTGTAAGGGATTAATTAAAAAAACATGTATACTCATCTATTGTTCTGAGGAGCCAATTTTATAGTGTCATCGCTTAATTTCCAACCAGGTATTGATTTCCCTAGCCCAATTACCAACCTCTATGTTTAGGTGAGTCTCTACTTAGACAAGATTAATAATGTTGCTATAATAGTTATAACATTACCTCAAGAATAGCAAATTACCAAATGAATATTTATATATCTTTGTGGAATAAAATATATAATAATAAAATAAAATCCCCGACACCATTCGCCGGATGGGACGGTGAATCCAAGGAAACATGGTCAGACTTGTTAATTCCTAACTATTGCCACAACTTAGATAAGACTGAAGAAAAGAAGAAGAAATGAGCAAACACCAAATGGGTTGCCCTGCCATCAAGAAGACTGAAATTAAATTTCAACGGTGTGGTGAAGGGTAATCCTGGTGCTTCCAGAGCCCGAGTTATAGTCCAAGACTCTCAGGGCAAAATAATTTGGGGTCTCTCCAAGAAACTGCAAAATTCTCTACTCTCCTCCACGGTCTCTGTCTATGGAAAGATAAGCACTTAACCGATCTTAACATAGAAGGGGACTCTTTAGTCTGCATTAGGGCCATAATATCAAAAAAGATTACCAATTGGAGGCTGAAGTATCTTGCGGAAGAGACTTGGGAATGTCTTGACAATTTAGGTAGTACAATCATAAACCACACTCTCTGAGAAGGGAATAAATCTATAGGCTTTCTGGTAAACTGGGCCTGTTTCCAGGAGGAGGATGAAATCGTGGCATAATATAGTGATCCATGGTTGGGATTACCTCTAGACAGATAGACGGTGGAACATCAATATGATTTGAGCAGACTAACAGAGATTTTTTACTCCCATTCTGGTAGTGGCAAGGTACCATGTTGCCTTTACCATACAATAGCCACTTATAACAAGGAAATGTGTGAGCCTTTGCAACCATTCAAAGATGGAAATCAAGTGCAAATGCATTTGCTAGAGGAGGCCGAATGAAATATTGGAGAATTTTGAGGGCTTGGAGAGTGATGAGGAATAGACAAACCCAGAAGGAGACGACCAAGGTGGGAATCTAGCTGGCCAACCAGAGGAGACCAAGAAGGAGCAAATCAAATGCCTCTTTAATGCTGACTCAGATGCCATTGCGGAGGCTATCCTGAAGGTCATCGATGCAAGTAATCTCCCAGAAGTCCATGTCCATGACAGAACCATCTATGAGGAGTTCCTACCAGCCAGTGTTCTGATCCTTGGCAGGAAGGCTCAATGGAGGATTTTATCCAATTCATTGGTGAAGGAGGGGATGAAAGAAGTACCATTTGTAGCAATATCAACATTTAACGAGTCCAACCAGGGGCTCAATTGGAGGAATCTTTAGTGCAACAGTAGTGAACATGAAGAAATCCACCCTTACTATCTCTGCTCAGGCTCTGGCTCTCTTTAGAGAAGGCATCCAATGAAACAACATGGAGACCTTCTCCTATTTTGTGAGTCAGTATGGTGATCTACTCTCCCCAGCCCAAGTGGAGAGAACTGGATAGGTATCTGAAGGTCTGTGAGTGTTGTGACACTCATAACTTTAATGTAATAGCCCATGAGGCCTTATCATACTGCTAGATAAGAAGGTTTTTGTATTTTCCTTGAATATAATAGAAAGGGAGATACCCCCTATGGTAGCACTTATCTAACAAAAATATATATATATAATAAAATAATTATGAGGAGAAAGTGTTTATAGTTTAATTGAAATCCATTTTAATCACCTTTTTACCCATTGAATAAACTAAAGAAATAAAATCATTTGGAAAAAAAGGCAAATAGCTGGAGGGCGTATTAAGGAATGAACATAGAAATTAAATAGGGGCATAGGAAATTTATGGAGATATGGGCAGGGGAATGACCGTACCATTAAGAAGGTATGTTGTCCCGATTTTACCTACATCAAATTACCTCATAGATAGAAGGATGAGAGGGCAATGGAGAAGGAAGAACTTGGTTAAATATAATGGCAACCCATTTCTCAAGCAGAAAAAAATGTGGAGAGGAGAAAAGGGAGGCGTGAGGATGTTGGGATAGGCGGATAGAAAGGAAAACCAACAGGTTACCTCTGTAAGAAAGCCATAACAAGTAAATTTGTCCCTCTATAGATTAAAGGACCTACATTTAAAAAAATTTCCTAGTTTAAACTAGCTTGTTGTGGTAAAAGATTGATGTTACATGCCCTAATAGGATGTAGGTATTTTAAGAACTAAAAACTCCTATTTTGTAAAGAAAGGTAAATCCAATAGAGGGTTATAGGGTTTAAAGTATTAAAATCTTTCATTCCCTCTTCTCCATTCTCTTCTTATGTGATGGGAAAAGAGTATGGGAGAAAGTTAGTCTAGGTAAGAGACTTGTTTGACAAAATGCATGCAACTCTTAGGGTGGCCTTAGTACACACCTTGGTAATTGAAATTTTCCTTAAATTATATGAAAGTAGGATAAAAAATCTTTATGAAAATTCTACCACTCTCCTACCTACTTTGTCTTTTAACTTAGAACTAGGGAAATAGTCTTTTCTGGCCAATATAAACCATTTTAACTTAACAATGGATAATTTAACATACTATTGTTTGTATATCAGTCATAGATTGTTGGAATACTAGTGTGTTGGTTGTATAAGACTTAATTTTGCTATGTTGATAGTTTTAGGAAACCTAGGACAACCATTAACAAGTATGAAAACTATTGGGAAGCCTTAGTTGTCTGTGTATGCCATATTTTGAGCTAAATTGAAATATACTTAAAAATCCATCTGTATATGCTAGAAATTGGAATGCAAACAAAAACAAAAGAGATCATATTCTAATGTCTACATAACTCAAGAAATAATTGCAATGCACAATAATGAAATCCAAAGAAAACAATAATGCAAGTTATCACACTACGATATTTATTCCATGGTGTATTGATATCTGGATTGCTCTAAATGTAGCATAACCATGATTTCAAATGGATAGATGATAGCTCAAATGGATGCAAGATGCTTCAATGAATGCTCAAAGCACTGGGAGATATGGATGCCAATACTAAAAAATTGTGAAGGGTTTGTGAAGAGGTGAATGGACATATTTATAGCTCTCAAACAAGATCAATCAATGATGGAGGAAATTAGATGAAATCGACAGATGAGATAAATTGAGAAATCATGAATGAATGTGCACATAATAAGTGTACATGTAAAAAGTTGTTTTATTGAGTTAACTACTTTGTTGACTAAAAATAGGATTGATTTTCATAAAAATAGAATGTTTCTTCTATTTTATGAATTGATTGATAAAAATAGTGATTTTAAAGCCCATTAACTCAACTTTTGATTTTCTTTTTGACATGCTATGAATAAAATTAAATAATAATACATGGAAGATTTTAGAAGAAAAAGATATTTTTGGAAGATTGAGAAGATATTTAGAAATTAAATAAATAAATTTATTTAATTTGTGTTGTATGATGGAAGAATAAATAACAAATAAATAAAATATTTGATTTTATTTATGTAGAAGATTAAAAAAATCAACATTAAATAAATTTGAATAATTTATTTAATTTGGAAGAATAATTAGCCAATTAAATAATTAAAATAATTTAATTGTTGTGGATAAAAGGAATCAAAATATGTTGAACTAATTAAATAACTAATTTTATTTAATTAATGAGAAAATAGAAAAATAAATGTGGTAAGATGATATTAATTAAATAATTACAAATCATTTAATTAATGTTGAATTAAGATGAATTAGAAGAATTTGATGTATGCAAGAATGATGTATGCAAGGTGAATAATGTAATGGTTATTTTTAGGTGTCTACATTTTGCCCACCTTTGAGACAATGCATTTCACAATGTTGTTTCAAAGAAAATACTGATGATGAGCGATTGACAATTGTACCCCAGTGTAATGGGTGATAGAATGTCCCCTCAAGTGGAAAATCAAGGAAACAAAAGGACTCAGTTTACTCATGACAAGAAGAAAAGGTTGACAACACAGAAGAAAGAGGCTCAAAAAGACCAGATCAAAAGTGTAGGCTAACACGATGGAGAAATAAGAGCTGGCACGAAGAAATAGGGGACATGGGAGGGAAGAAATTAGGGTTGGGAAGCTATAAGTAGGGCTTAGGGGTCACTTTCAAATCATTTGCATCCTCAGAGCTTATAGATTTTTTTCTTCTAGTGTTTAGAGATTTTTCAGAGCTCAAATTAGACTAGATTGTAGATATGGCAAGCATTCCATGAGCAGATCATCACGCAGAGAGGATCATGATACATGGCATGTAGTGCCCCTCCATTCTCACCATGGATGTGCAGGTAGTTGTCTTTGGAACTTGGGGATGAAGGTAAAATAATAGGGATATTTAAAGGTATGTGCTAATGATGTTAAACAGTTGATGCTGTATATTATGAATTTATGGACTATGTGTGAAGGCTAGGATAGGACTTATTATATATGTTTAAGGATAGGTTTATCATGATGTGTGTGTCTATTTATATGTATATATGTAGGCACGACCATTTTGTGTCCTGCAGCTTGCAAGCACTAGGCATTGACTCCACCTGAATTGGCAAGTCTGAGCGTGCCTTGAACCCAGTGGATCAGTTGATCAAAGATAACACTTGGTTCCCTACCCTAGTCATCATCATCAAAAAGGAAGAGTATCTAGTTTGATACCTTGTTAGTACTGTCAGTGGTCAGTCAGTGTTGCTTGAAGTTTTTCTTGCAACCTTGGATAGTGGTTAGGTAATTGTTTTGGCACTTGGTTTAATTTGTCTAATATTATCCCTTTGGTTATTAAAATAATTTAGGGTATACTTTGATAAATAAATATATAAATACATATATGAATAAATAATTGTAGAGAATAATAAAATAATATGATAAGTAAATGTAATAAGGTTGGAGTTATTTAATTAAATGTGGGTAAATGGTTTTACCCGTTCATGTGAATTTGGGCATCCATCATTTTTACCCAAACTATAATTTTAAATAAAATGCTTATAATCAATTTAGATTAACTGTTGCTTTTAGGAAGGTTAATTTAATAAATAAATAAGAAGTTAATTATAATTTATTTTATAGTTGGTTGGTATTTTCGTTCAATGAACAACTTCTTCTTCCTGTAAATATTTTTGCTTTTGGGGGCTGGTATGTGGATGTTGTGGGGAATGGTGGTTTGCGATATTCGGATTGTGGAATCAGAGATCAGAATTTTTAGAGCTCAGCATCAAATCTTCGTCTCTGCCAGGCATTAGATCCAGGTTGGAGTTTTAATCTTTTGTTTGCATTGATTTCACAATGAAAATAAATGTTTTGATTGTTCTATTATCCTTGGAAATGAGACATCTATCTAGTTATTCCCATATAAAACAACCAATAAATGTATTTGCAAATCCTACACTCATTGCATCCCATGAAGTGATGCCTCTTTGAGCCATTCTGCTAAACAGATCACATGCCTTGTTTAAGCTCCCACACTGACGCAAGTAAAGAGGCACTAGCAAAGGTTGTGAATATGGTTTTACATCTACCAATTGCATTTGCTTGAAAGTTTCTAAGGCCTTTCTCAATAAATCCATTTTGTGCACAGCCTACAAGCATTGTGTTCCAAGAAATGGCATCTCTTGAGGTTTTTAGTCAACAGTTCGCATGCTGAGTCTATGCTTCCACATTTTGCATTCATTTCTTCTAGAACTTTTGTAACCAAATTCTGGTTTATCTATATTTGACAAAATCCTCCTATCGATATGCTAAACGGATGTCTAAACCCTCTTCCAAAGCTTCTGTTAGAGCACAAACCAAAGGATGTTAGCTTAGAATGATATAGTTATCATATGGTTATATTATCCATTACAGGAGATATATTTTATTGTTGTTCATAACAGCCATGCATTAGTATTAAAATTTCCATATTTTATATTATAAAATCCCTCAAATCGGCATAAATCTTGTTATTTATGTTACATGTTCTACTTAAGTATTTCCCTTTTGTAATGGAAACTATTGTAGGAAATTTAGAAAGTAATCTTAACTTCCTTAGAATTAAAGGAACTTGAATAAAAAAAAATAAGTATCAAAAAGAAAGTAAGTTTTTGTTAATTAAGCAATAAAGCCTTTATGTGTCTAAATATTGATAGTTTTTAGAGAAATTATTGAAGAAGATATTAATTAAATATTTTAGTAATTTAGGATTGATGAAATTAATTTAGAAAGTTATTATCCTTGTGGTAATTGATTGTTTAATGCATTGGTCTACTATCCAATGCTCAGGCTTAAGATGTATTTGTCATCATGCCTTTCTAAAGACACTTTTGCTATAAATTTAGTTGAGACTGGGTGACATTTTCAGATTCAGCTAAATAATTAAACATTGTTGCAGGATCTTTATATGCAACTCTTGAGCTAAAAACTAAGTAGTTTTGTTGTATTGAGTATGTGAGATTCTTGCTGATAAGGGCATGGTTTGGTGGTTAAGTCACTCGGTTGTAGTGGCGGCGACCAGAGTTCAAACCCCTACTAGGCCAATGAGCTTGCAAGGCGTTACGCCTTCGCTAGGCCAATGAGCTCGTGGGTTTGAAGTGTTCTTTCTTGGGGATGAGGTCCCCCATGTTGTGGCCTCACCGGTTCATAGCTCTGAGCAAAAGTGTTGTGTGGAGCTGGAGGGTGTGTCGTACCAGCATCACCGGTCATGTTAAAAAGTTTACCAGGCGCATTATCTTTTTTTAAAAAAGTATGTGAGATTCTTCCTTTTATTAACACATAGAACATGAGAAAGTTTTCTTTTATATGGCTCCTAGGATATAATGTTTTACTTGTTGATATTTGGTGATAAAGGTCTGTATTTTCTATTAAGTTACACTACCATATACTAGCGAAGGATCTGCCCACACACACACACATATATATATATTTGGGATCAGCCATATAATGGCATAGGAGGATATAAGTATTCTAAAGTATATACAACCATTTAATGGTGTAAGAACATCTTTTTATTTTATGTTTATAACTACCTTTTTATAGAAATCAAAATTAATGTATTAACAATGTTTCTACTTGTTGTATTGGCATTATACATTGATAGACCATAATAATTTGTTTGTGCAGGTAATTGTAGTCAATCTTGCTCCATATTGTGGCATAGACTTGAAATAGATATTCTACTTTGGGATATTTTTTAAGCTACTTATAAGTGATGATTCATGCTCTTATCCTTTCTACGAATTTATTAGATGTAAAAGGGTGACATTTTATTAGAGATTGACTGGTATAGGTTGTATGCTTGATAATTGTATTAAATTCATATGAAATTAGAGGAATTGTGATTAATAATGGTTTGCTCTTAATAAGTGGCATAGTATATACATTTGAATTTATTAACTATGTTTTCTATAGTTCCAAAGTTGTTTCTTTAAACTCTTTTTCATAATTATTAGTTATGAATAAAGTTAGTTATGATTACATACTTATCCTTGTTTAATCTATTATGTTTAAGTAGAATTGACTTTAGTATTTTAGAAATTAAAATAAGAAATATTATTATTCCTAGTTGTATAATTTTATCTATAATTTGTACTAGAGATGATAATTTAGTTATTTAAGGGAACATTTATCTTATGGTAGTTAATTGTGGTCTAAGAACATGTAAGGCTTTGTGCCTTTGGGAGATGTGTTTAGTATGTTAGTTCTGTATGTGTCACCCTATGGGGTCAGGACCTAGTGAGAGGTTACCAAGACAACCATAGATGGGGGTTGGGGTCTAGTGAGAGACTGCCAAGACAACCCATGCTAGGACCATGCAAAGACACTCCTCCCTATTGCAGTCTAGCATTCCCTAGTTGTTTTTTTCCCTTTTGTTGTGTGAGCACCTCTAGAAGTGAAGTAAGTGTGGTAAGTGATGTTGGTGTGTTAGCAGTGATGTGTTGGAGACATGTATAGCTCTTGTGTATGTTAGCTTGTTGCTTTCCTGACTATCTATTGGATGTGGGACCTTATGTTATCTCTTAACACGGGGGTTGGACCTCTAGGTTCCACATGGTCAGGAGGTTGGTGCTTTTCTCCATTGGGTATTCTTACTACATGTTCATGTGCGTGGAGATTGTTCATTGCACTGAGGACTCCAATTCCTGTTCCAGTTGTGAATCCATCCTTTCATGTATTGGTATATTGGATTGTATCTCATTTTGTGTCTCTTGATATAATCTAATGTGATCTTCCCACACGTACTAAGGGAATCATTGTTATAGGTATTGTAAGATGTAACAATTATTGATGATCTCTTCTTGTAAAGAGTATTGTAAAGTAATGCATCATTCATATGTTAGATCGATTATGTAACCTTTGTTTCTTGTAATCTTGATTTGTGAGCAGCACAGTCGAGGAACCTTAGAGGACCTAGGTTTAGATTATTATGTTATGTTATGCATTCTATTGTTATTTTCTTGTAAAAAATAATTGTTCCATTAATTTGACCTAGTTTAGTGTTGTCCTCTGGGTTCCTTGGTGGGGGTGTTACACCTAGTATTAGAGTGATGGTTGCACCACTAGGATCTCTGGTTAACATTGTCGCCCATGTCTAGTTATAGTAACTTTCCCTATGCATGTGTTCTCAGATGTCTCATGTGTGGCTAGAAGGTCATAGGGACCCTTGTGTTTGATACCATGTTTTAATCTAAACACCCAATGGAGATGTTAGATAGAGTATTAGATGCTTTGTGTACTCTCCTATTGGGTGGGATTCCTTGGATGTTTGTAACTATTGATTTCCCTTGTGTGACCTTGTTTCATTTCCATGACTCCCAGTTCTTTAAAAGTACAAATTTAGGCTTGGAATGCATATGCAGGTTTAGACTAATTAGCTGACAAGTTGGCATGTGGATTTCTTTTGTTTGACTAAATGTGCATTATGATAAGATGTTGTTTTGCATAGCTAGGTTACTTATGTGGTTCTATGTAAGTGGAAACGTATGTTATGTGTCTTAAAAGGGAAGTGCTGGCCTGAGTATGTCATCTCTTTATGTGTTTTTCTGTGGTTTGCAGAAGTGTCTACACCTGTATGTGGTTCAGTGTATTTCATAATATTAAGAATATACTGCATGTAAAAGGGTTGTTAAAATATGCTAAGGAAAAGGATGTAGGTAGTTTATAAATGAATTATTGTCTATCTTTTGTGATTGCTCTAATACATGCAGAGTGATGTAATGGAATGCTAACCTTGTGTTTAGAAATGGAAAATCTGCCTATGGGTGGTAGTTAAGATTTTGCTATAAAGTGTAACTTAATTTTCTTTTTATATAGATGCTTTGTTTGCAAAGGTTGTGTTTGCAAGTTTCTTACATCAAATTAGATTATCTTGTTTCCTCTTTCTCTTAACCCACATATAGTTAATAAAGAGAATTAGCCTTAAACCACATTATAATAATAAATCATTTAGGCCTTAAAATTGTATGCTTAAACCTTGACTGTGAATCAAAGAAATTATGTCTAAAATTACTTGAGTGATAGATCTTATGTTCTCCTGAAACTACACTCCTTACTTTTGGTTATGCATAAAAGATAGATTATGAATGAGACTGGGTGTAGTTGTTGGGTATTTAATCTATGCGTTTGGAAGTAAATTTATGTGATTAAGTTTTACATTACATGATGTGATATGTTTTTATTGGAAAGGGCTACTTTTGTGGAATAAATTTGATGCTAGTGCATAGAACTAGGTTTCTATTTTGAGAAATTATGATGATTGTGTTGTTAATTGAACATCCTGTTGCTATGTGTAGCTGAAACCTATGATGTAATGTCTTTATCTTTTCTTACTATTGTATAAATAGTAAGGATTTATGCATTTGATGTCTTGCTTGTTGAATTGTTGTGAGGGGGTAACATGTGAAGTAATTAAGCCTAGGTATGGAACAGGGATGTTTGAGTAGGCATAATCATTGTGTAAAGATTTAGTGTTTTTTGTACTAGCTTGGGATAAAGTTTGAGAGAATGTGGGATTGTGTTTTGGGAACAAATATGTGAATCCTTTTGTTCTATGAAAATTTGAATAACTTGTGATGAATTAAGACTTGTTTGTGTTTACGAAAGACCTACATGAAGTAGTAAGAGTTAAGTAGAGGATCATTATTGTTTTTTTTTGTGAATATGGAACTTGTGTATAATTTGTTGAACTCTAGATGCATGAATGTTGATGTGGAAGTATTAATGATTCTTGGATGCATTTAGGGATTCATGGTGCTTATGTAAAATTCATATTGTCTGGAAGAAAAGTTAGTTTGCATACGCATATGTTATGAGGATAGACTGTTATACCATAAAGCGATTATGGATAATAGGTAATGATATGATTTTGGAAAGGGAATCATATTGGTTATGGAAATAAATGTACTTATGGTATGTGATCTTTTGAAAAGTAATGGAATTTAGTATGTAAATGTAACCCCCTGTAAATGTGAGAAACCAGTAATTGTGCATTGGTTGAGTGTTGTGAATACCCCGTACTTGCTTTGTGTGCCCATGGGATGGTGATACTGGATACCCATCCATGGGGAATATGTTGCATCTTAGGTGTGGGATTAACCATACCATTATGTGTGCTTGTATGTTTGTTATCTGATTGAGGGCCAACCCATGTGTGGTTGAAATTTATATGTATATAAGAGTAGCCAAAAGTTGGTTTTGTAGATTCTCTTCTTTTGGTTCTCTAGTCCCTCAGTCCATGAAGGGGTAGTAGTAGCCACAAAGTTCCTTGGGCAGGGTGTGCAACGTACACATATTGTGGTGTAGAGCAATCTTAGCTCAACTAATCCCAAGGAAAGTACTCACTACTTCCCCTTATGATGGATCAAGGTACTTGATCCATATGTGTTAGCCTAATCCCCACATTTTTGAGTATAGCAGCATTGGGTCATTAGTATATGTCTGGCCATCCATAGGGACATTGAGCTAGCATTGCCTGGCTGCCTGTAGGGGCACTGAGCTGGCATTAGAGATTCAACCTTGTCCATATGAGAGGTGAATCTCGAGTATCCCCAAATTGATATACTCATATATGCAATATATACTGTATATACATGTGTTCCGACATGATGCAATGGATACAATGCCACACCCCACTGATGTTCCAACATAGTGCTGGTGATGATGTGTTGCTAATGGTAGCGAGCTGGGCTCGAGGACATGATGCCATGTGCATAGACACGCGAAGGTGCACTATGAGATTGTGTTATGATAGCCTACTTATGTGATGAGTGTAATAGGGCCTCATACACTTATAGATGGATAAGTATTATGTTTTCTTTTGATAGTGTTTGGGTCGATTAGCATATGGGTATGTTCTAGCCATGTATACCTCTAGTTACAGTAAGTACCTGTGTGTACCTTCTCCACAAGGTATCTCTATGCGGGGTGTGTTATGTGCGTACTTACTTCTGTGGAGCCACAGACACACTACCATGCGGTATACGACCAGTATGTACCTTCTCTAGCTTGCATATGACCATGTCATGCTAAGATGTGATGTAGGATGTTATCGACGTGCACATCCCATGTGGGCAGCCAAGGAGTGTGTGGGCCACTTAGCTAGTCCATGTCATGTGATGACGCGATGCAGGGTGTAGCCAAGGAGTACACTCTGAGCCATGCAAATGGTGTGCTCACTCTGCACTACATGAGGGCTACTACCATAGCCTAACATTGTTCCATCCTTCCTCGTTCAGTGGCTAGTATCTAGTCACATAGTGTTGTACAGTGTAATTTTGAAGATTGTGTATTTTGTTTATGGTATTGATGATTTTCTATTGACTGTGAAGGCCAACATTTTTTGTTTATGTTTAATTACGATGATTTAGCCACACCTTGTGATTTTATTTGCACATAACCCTTGTGGTTACATTTGAATTAATGTTGAATTGCACGCATTTCTTGTTTTATTGCTGAAATTTTATTTGATATTTATTTATGACTTTGGTGGCTAAATTAGTTTATCCTTATTGTTTTTGATGTCGTCCATGTGTCATATGGTGATTCCTCTCCAAGGGCATATGAGTCAAACTTGGTGAGTGTATACGAGGAAGCTGACAGAGGGAACCTTGAGGATGGGGGTATGTGAGGTTTTTATACAGCTAGGACCCACTACCCACCTAGGTGTGATGACTATCTCTTGGAGGCTAACCACCTTATACAACAAGAGATAGGTCATTGTGGTCTTGTTTGGATGGTCTCACCATGTGTGTGTGGCCTAACACCATCAAGCCACTAAGTGTGAGGTATGGATTATGTGAGATGGATATTGGCTCTGGCTCATGGATTATGTATCATGATTTAGTATGCTGCTTCCCAATGTCTAGGTGGACCCTTGTGTAGCCTTGTGATGTGATTTCTGGTGATGTGTATTCATGTGTATGCGAAGAATGTATGTTAAATCATGAATATAGTACTTATGAAATGATAAATTATGTTTCCATGCTTCTAAAAAGGTGTAAAATCATGATCTTTGTTGAATATGTTATGAGATTTAGTGTTGTAAACTGAATAAAGTGGTATGTCTTGATGGATATTTAATGAAAAATATGTGCTTGGTGTGTATAATTATGTTGTGTTTTATAGAAGTGTAGCATTCTGATGTATTGATTGCTTAATAGTGTATTGGAAGAGGAATTGTAATTTAAGGGTAAAGAAAATGAAATGGTAAAACATCTGAAATTGAATACCTTTATATATATATTTTTTATGAGAAATTCTGCCAGTTAGGGTTAAAAGGGTGCAATGCTTTCTTGTCCTGAAAGAAGCTGATGGGTGTTAATGCTAATATGTAAGGATTTTGAGTGGTTTATGTTCTCTAGAATCATTTTGAATTACAAATCTTGATTGCGTTATTATTGTGGCATTAAAAACTAAAGGATAGGTCAGGTTTGAAATGGACTATATAAGTATATATCCTTGTGAGATGAATTATTTCATAGGAAAAACTAGTGTATATTATTTTGATGTAATGAATCAGCTTTGATGTTGGTAATAGAAATTTGTAGTACTAATGTGTTATGTTTCCACCCAAGTTTGTGACTTCAAGGAGTAAGTCAAGTTTTAGGGGGGAGGATGTAGTGCCCCTCCATTCTCACTATGGATGTGTAGGTAGTTGGCATTGGAACTTGGGGATGAAGGTAAAATAATAGGGATGTTTAAAGGTATGTGCTAATGATGTTAAGTAGTTGATGTTGTATATTATGAATTTATGGACTATACATGTGCAGGCTAGGATAGGACTTATTATATATGTTTAAGGATAGGTTTATCATGATGTGTGTGTCTATTTATATGGATTTATGTAGGCACGACCATTTTATGGGCTGCAGGTTGTAGGCACTAGGCATCGACTCCACCTAAATTGGTAGGTCTAAGCATGCCTTGAACCCAATGGATTAGTTGATCAGAGATAACACTTGGTCCCCTACCCTAGTCATCATCCTCGAAGAGGATGAGTATCTAGTTTGATACCTTGTTAGTACCGTCAGTGGTCAGTCAGTGTTTCTTGAAGTTTTGCTTTTGACCCTAGATAGTGGTCAGGTAATTGTTTTAGCACTTGGTTTAATTTGTCTGATATTATGCCTTTGGTTATTAAAATAATTTAGGGTATACTTTGATAAATAAATATATAAATACATATATGAATAAATAATTGTAGAGAATAATAAAATAATATGATAAATAAATGTAATAAGGTTGGAGTTATTTAATTAAATGTGGGTAAATGGTTTTACCTATTCGTGTGAATTTGGGCATCCATCATTTTTACCCAAACTATAATTTTAAATAAAATGCTTCTAATCAATTTAAATTAACTATTGTTGTCGGGAAGGTTAATTTAATAAATCAAAAAAAAGTTAATTATAATTTGTTTTATAGTTGGTTGGTCTTTCCATTCAACAAACAACCTTCTTCTTCCTGTAAATATTTTTGTTTTTGGGGGCTGGTATGTGGATGTTACGGGGAATGGTGGTTTGAGAAATTCGGATTGTGGAATTAGAGGTTGGAATTTTTGGAGCCCGGTAACAAATCTTCATCTCTGCCAGGTGTTGGATCCAGGTTGGAGTTAATCTTCTGTTTGCATTGATTTAACAATGAGAATAAATGTTTTGATTGTTCTATTATGCCTAGAAATGAGATATCTATCTAGTTATTCCCATATAAAACAACCAATAAATGTATTTGCAAATCCTGCACTCATTGCATCCCATGAAGTGAAGCCTCTTTGAGGCATTCTGCCAAACAAATCACGTGCCTTGTTTAAGCTCCCACGCTGGCGTAGGTAGAGAGGCATTGGCAAAGGTTGTGAATTTGGTTTTATGCCTGCTAATTGCATTTTCTTGAAAGTTTCTAAGACCTTTCTCAACAAATCCATTTTGTGCATAGTCTACAAGCATTGTGTTCCAGGAAATGGTATCTCTTGAGGTTTTTAGTCAATAGTTCGTGTGTTGAGTCTATGCTTCCACATTTTGCATTCATGTCTTCCAAAAATTTTGTAGCCAAATTTTGGTTTATCTATATTTGACAAAATCCTCCTACTGATATGTTGAACGGATGTCTAAACCCTCTTCCAAAGCTTCTGTTAGAGCATAGACCAAAGGATGCTAGCTTAGAATGATATAGTTATCATACGGTTATATTATCCATTACAGGCTATAGATTTTATTATTGTTCATAACAGCCATGCATTGGTATTAAAATTTCCATATTTTATGTTATAAAATCTCTCAAATTGGCATAAATCTTGCTATTTATGTTACATGTTCTACTTAAGTATTTCCCTTTTGTAATGGAAACTATCTTAGGAAATTTAGAAAGTAATTTTAACTTCCTTAGAATTAAAGGAACTTTAATTAAAAAAAAATAGTATCAAAAAGAAATTTTTTGTTAATTAAGCAATAAAGCCTTTATGTGTTTAAATATTGATAGTTTTTAGAGAAATTATTGAAGAAGATATTAATTAAATATTTTAGTTATTTAGGATTGATGAAATTAATTTAGAAAGTTATTATCCTTGTGGTAATTGATTGTTTAATGCTTTGGTCTGCTATCCAATGCTCAGGCTTAAGATGTATTTGTCATCATGCCTTTCTAAAGACACTTTTGCTATAAATTTAGTTGAGACTGGGTGACATTTTCAGATTTAGCTAAATAATTAAACATTGTTGCATGATCTTTATATGCAACTCCTGAGCTAAAAACTAAGTAGTTTTGTTGCATCGATTATGTGAGAGTCTTCCTTTTATTAACACATAGAACATGAGAAAATTGTCTTTTATATGGCGCCTAGGATAGAATGCTTTACTTGTTGATATTTGGTGATAAAGATCTATATTTTCTATTTACACTGCCATATATATATATTTGGGAATAGCCGTATAATGGCATAGGAGGATCTGAGTATTCTAAAGTATATACAATCATTTAATGGTGTAAGAATATCTTTTTATTTTATGTTTATAACTGCGTTTTTATAGAAATCAAAATTAATGTATTAACAATGTTTCTACTTGTTGTATTGGCTTTGTACATTGATAGACCATAATAATTTGTTTGTGCATGCAACTATAGTCAGTCTTGCTCCGTATTGTGGCATAGACTTGAAATAGATATTCTATTTTGGGATATTTCTTAAGTTGTTTATAAGTGATGATTCATGATCTTATCCTTTCTACAAATTTAATAGATGTAAAAGGGCGACAGTTTATTAGAGATTGACTGGTACTGGTTGTATACTTGATAATTGTATTAATTCATATGAAATTAGAGGAATTGTGATTAATAATGGTTTTCTCTAAATAAGTGGCACTATGTATACATTTGAATTTATTAACTATGTTTTCTATAGTTCCAAGTTGTTTCTTTAAACTCTTTTTCATAATCATTAGTTATGATTACATACTTATCCTTGTTTAATCTATTATGTTTAAGTAGAATTTACTTTAGTATTTTAGAAATTAAAATAAGAAATATTGTTATTCCTAGTTGTATAATTTTATCTATAATTTGTACTAGAGATGATAATTTAGTTATTTAAGGGAACATTTATCTTATGGTCCAGTTAATTGTTTTCTAAGAAGATGTAAGGCTTTGTGCCTTTGGGAAATGTGTTTAGTATGTTGGTTCTGCATGTGTCACCCTATGGGGTCGGGACCTAGTGAGAGGTTACCAGGACAACCATAGATGGGGGTCGGGGTCTAGTGAGAGACTGCCAAGACAACCCATGCTAAGACCATGTGATGACACTCCTCCCTATTGTAGTCTAGCATTCCCTAGTTGTTGTTTTTTTCCTTTTGTTGTGTGAGCACCTCTAGAAGTGAAGTAAGTGTGGTAAGTGATGTTGGTGTGTTAGCAGTGATGTGTTGGAGACATGTACAGCTCTTGTGTATGTTAGCCTATTGCTTTCCTGACTATCTATTGGATGTGGGACCTTGTGCTATCTCTTAGCATGGGGGGTGGACCTCCAAGTTCCACATGGTCGGGAGGTTGGTGCTTTTCTCCATTGGGTAATCTTTCTGCATGTTCATGTGCATGGAGATTGTTCATTACACTGAGGACTCCTTTTCTTGTTCCAATTGTGAAGCCATCCTTTCATTTATTGGTATATTGGATTGTATCTCATTTTGTATCTCTTGATGTAATCTGATGTGATCTTCCCACATGTACTAAGGGAAGCATCATTGTAAGTATTGTAAGATGTAACAATTATTGATGATCTCTTCTTGTAAAGAGTATTGTAAAGTAATGCATTATTCATATGTTAGATTGATTATGTAAGCTTTGTTTCTTGTAATCTTGATTTGTGAGTAACACAGTTGAGGAACCTTAGAGGACCTAGGTTTAGATTGTTATGTTATGCTATGCATTCTATTGTTATTTTAGTGTTGTCCTCTGGGGTTTCTTGGCGGGGACATTACATGGTCGGCTAGAAAGAGCACCAAAAGTGGTAAGTAGCCCTAATCAAACCATTAATTGTATTTATTAGGGTCATTAATGAGGGTAGGTGTTAGGTTTCACCAAAAGCAGTCGCTAGGTGAAAGTTGTGCTTATGGCAAGTTTTGTGGCACTTTTGGATCACTTATGTAGCATGCAATGGTGCTTATGGCTAGAAAAGTCTGCTTTTGGCTAGTTTAGCATTTAGGCATAAGTTACTCTTTTGGTTTAAAATGTGCACTTTTGGTCGGCAAAACGATGTTTTTTGTAAAAGTGACCACTTATGGTCCATCAAGCTATGCTTTTGGCTAAAACAAGTCACTTCTAGCTAGATTTTAGGGGTTGGTTAGTAGAAAAAGGGACCATCCACTTTTGGTAGGCAAAAAGGTACTTATGGAATATAGATTGGTGCTTTTGGTGAAAATGTGTTGCACTTTTGGCTAGCAAAATGGCACTTTAGGTTTTAAGGGCCACTTTTGGCTTTTAGTTCACTGAGTCTAGTTTATGACAAGTGCTGACAAGTCAGATATTGTGGATGCAGATTGTTCTTCCCCCATTGATGTCTCAGGAGTGACATCTGGTGATGCTAGCATTAGTTGCATACTTACATGAGGATGAGGATCTTTTCTTGGAAGTAATGGGCTTATGGTACGTCACCCACTTTGACACAAGTGCCAACTCACTGGCAATGATGACTGCATTAGTTAAGAGGTGGCACAATGAGCATAGCTCATTTCATCTACTAATGGGTGAGATTATTATCACCCTGGAGGATGTATGGAGGATCCTTTGCATCCCCATCTACAAGGCATCATTGGATTACGACACTGGTGCTGGAGAGTCTACATTGGTGAGACCGTTGATGATGCAGGACATCAGCATAGATGACCATGAGATAGGAGCTAGGCACATGTAGTGACTAAGAGCTTGGTGTTAATGGTGTATGCATAAATATATTGCTAGAATATTAAAAAATTAAATTAAATAATTTTTCATAATATGGAACTTCGAATTACTTAAATTATTTTCTTTACTTTTTACAATTTACAAACATCATAATATATATTTCCAAAAAAAAATGGCACATGGCACCAGGTGTAAAAGCCCCATTTACTTTTAATATCCTTTTAATTCACTTTCTTGATTATATGAATTTAGTTTTTTTTCTAAAAATATATTATGCAAGCCCACAAAATGTCTTTAGAAAAATCTATTTATAAAATATATAATTAAATTTATGAAATATAAAATAACATAATTTATGAAAATTATAATTAATAAAATAATAAAATAATCAATCTATTTTTTTTTATCAACAAGCTCTACCATATTTCATAAATTAAATTTTATATTTCATAAATTTTATATTATTTTATTTTCTTTCATAAATTTACTATTTTATATTAAAGTTAAAATAGCATTCATTTTTATCTTGGAGTTTTTGGTGATGAAGTAAAAACTAAATATATAAAACTAATTAATTATATTATTCACGAGCCTTTATAATAACTACTACAACCACTTTTGCAAAAAATGCTAAATATAACCAATAAATATATAGTATTATTACTTTTATTAGTAATATATAACCTATATTAGTAATTAGAGTTTTTTGATCTATAAGGATGCTTAAAGCATCATAATTATTAATATTAGTTTAGAATTAGGGTTACATTGGAAATTTCAACTTTGGAGGATATTAAATGCATCATCCTCCAAAAATTTCTAACTACTATATTAATTGTTCTCTTTCTATCAACTTTACATACATATAAAACATTCAGTTCAATTATTTTATCAAACATCACACTACGTAAAAAGAGCTTAGAATCATACAGGTCTCTAATATTATAATTATGTCTATTATTGGCGTTCGGCATTCTATCTCCTATGGTTGCATGAAAATTTATCAAGGTGAACAACTATGAAGAATAAACACCATTAAAAAGTGTTTAACAAGCTACATACCAAATTGTTTCAACAAGAACTGACATTTCCAAGGTTGCATTGAAAATATAACGGTATTCTATCTCCTATGGTTGCATGAAAGATTATCAAGGTGAACAACTATGAAGAATAAACACCATTAAAAAGTATTTAACAAGCTACAAATTATTTCAACAAGAACTGACATTTCCAAGGTTGCATTGAAAATATAACTATTAATAAATTGGGTTTTGGTATGCAATTCAATTGTATTGTAAAAAAATCACACAACAAAATATAAAATAGATTACAAATTTAGAAAGAAATGCACTCATATTATGGAAATATTTAGACTACAAGCTTATTAGAATAGTTACTAAAATTTTTAATATATATTTTTTTTTTGGCTTTTAAATAAACAAAGTTTGAACCAAAAGAGTGTAATTTTGAGGTTAAAATAGCAAAATCGTAAAACAAGGCTAAGAGATCCAAACAAAACATGAGTTATTTGTGGTTTTATCTATTAATATAAATTTGGGAATTAATATTGTGCCAATGAAATCATTTGAAATGACCCAACCTAACCCTAACCCTAACACTAACTCCAATGTTAGAATTATGATTAGGGTTAGAATTAGTTGTATATTAAATATGAAAATGGAAACCTAATGGGATTGGCAAGGGTGGAAAGAGTGGCTAGGGTGGGTAAAAGATAGATCTCAACATAGCACAAAACTCTAAAAGAAAAGATATAATAATGGAATAATGATAAGTAGGAATACAATCCCTCAAAAGATCTAAAAAATGATAATGCCATCAAAAATCACATATCTAAGATCCTGAAAGTGATATATCATACAAAATGTGTGCCAAGTCAACTCATGGTGGGAAAGAAATGAGCAAGAGTCAACAAAATTGTAAGTTTTAAATTTTGAAATTCAAGGGTCAATTACATGTGATGCAATCTGACTTTTAAATATTAATGTGGGAAAATGGAACACTAATATTAAGGTGAGGAATGAGTTTTATGGCATGGGTTAGAGTTAGAATTAGGGTTAGAGTTAAGGATAGAATTAACCTTAATGATAGAATGAGGGTTAAGGTTAGAATTAGGGTTAGAGATAAAATTGGGGTTATCATTAGGGTTAAAATTATGGTTAGAATTAGGGTTAGAATTAGAGTTAGGGTTAGCATTACTATCATAATTAAGGTTTAGGTTAGGGTCATAGTTATAATTTGGGTTTGAATTTGGATTTGAATTAGTAATATAAGTAGTATTGGGGTGAGAATTAGGGTTAGGGATAAAATCAAGATTAGAATTATAAATATATTTATGGTTACAGTTACAATTAGGGTTAGGATTACTATTAGAATTAGTGTTAGAATTAGGGTTAGGGTTAGGGTATAGGTTAGATTTAGGGTTAAAACTATGATTAGAATCAGGGTTAGGTTGTAATTAGAATTGAGGTTAGAATTAGGGTGAACATTAGGGTAAGGGTTATAATTACAATAAAATAACAAAGGTCATTTACATTCATATCTATATATAGAACTATGTGTTGATAACTGAGAGGGGGGGGTGAATCAGTTATCCTAATTATTTCCCTTATTTGAACTTTCTTCTTAATTGATGCAGCATTGAATCAAACATAAAAACATTAACATGAAATAAGAAACACATGACACAGTATTTTTGACGTGGAAACCCTGTTAAGGGAGAAAACCACGGGGTGATTAACCCAAAATTATTCTCTGTTAGAAGAATAGGAAATTACAAAATGGCACTTGCCAATTAGGGCTCACTGCCCGAGCACACTGCTCACAAGAGGCCCACTGCCTACAAGAAGACACACTGTCTACAAAGTGATAAGAATCACAGTCTTGAACTGATTGGAAGCATCTGCATATGCTGGAGTTCAGTTCCGGTTAGGCTCAGTACACTGATCTGCTGCACTTCATCTTTACTCTGTTCTTTATTCTGCTATCTTTCACATACCGGATCCTTTTTGCTACTTCTGCTCTGTTCTGGACTTATTCGCATATATATTCATTCCTTCACTCACTTCACAACTAAATCCATCCTCTATATATATCCGCACAAGTAATTTCATCACCTTTTTAGTCAGCATCCGGAACAGTCTAGTTTCTTACAAACTCTTGTTCTGTCGGCTGAATCCTTCCTCACCAAGCAATGCAGATCAAGCATATACTTGTAGATATCATTAATCATGTCGGCCAAACATGATTCATGCCTTCACAACCTCTATCATCAATAGTAACACATCCGGAAAGTAGTCTGATACTCTGTCAGTCAGTTCTTCCTCTGTTTTCACTGTCTCTTAGGAATCCGGTACTCAACTATTCATATCTTTCTCCTTGTCCATCACCGGAGGCTAAATCCTTGGAATATACCACTCAAGGTAGTCCTCTTGACTTCCCCAAATCCACACTGCACCAAGACACTTCCTCTGAGAGATCCGGATCAATCTGTCAGACCTTGCCACATGCTCTGTTCTTGTTCACCGGACCACAACAATCTTTATTCTGACTTCCGGTAGAGACACATTATGACTTGCGGATATGTGGGATGACCTTTGTTGCCATCAATGACAACAATCATGAATCCATATAGTGTCTCTTGCCAACAATCTCCCCCTTTGGCATTGATGGCAACACTTAGTGAAAAATGACTAAGTGTTTTCACTATGCTCCCCCTTTGCTGATGCTCTGTCTTTATATACAATTTCCGGAACTCCCCCTTAGTTGGATTCCTCATTTTTCACTGCTCCTCACTCCCCCTTTGACATCAATGGCAAAGGGTGGGGTCCGCACACCAAAATTTTCAAAAATTTTCTATACATAGCCGCATATTTACATACTCACATATACTGAAGAATGTCTGCAAAGGATGTCTGCAATTGGATCATTTCTGTAGCCCAACTTTGCTTCATTCTGTCCAAAATTGAAATGTGACCACTCAACAAAAATGCAAAAGCTTCTGCCCGCTTGAGATCTGTCGGATCTTTTGTTTGGGCGGTGGTCTGAGCATCACTGATGGCCTCATGCATAGTTTCCAACTTAGGGATTATAATCCTTCTAAGTTCTCCCATCCGGTTAGTGATATTCTTCCTTTCCTTCTCAAGATTCTTTATTTCATTCAAGACTGCAATAGTCTGACATTCTTGATTTATTATGGAGGAAGAGAGAGGATCAAAACTTTGAGATAAGCTTTGTAGCTTGTCCTGTTCCTCTTTTATTTTCTTATCAATTGCTGCTGTTGCCTTTGGCCAGGATATACAAAATTTGTAGATGTCACCGCCATCCTTAAGAGCATTCTCTAAGCTCTTTATTCCAATGCTCACAATCTTCCTATCTTTAGAGATTAATTCTAATACTTCTGAAAATCTTTTGTCCAAAAATTCCTTCCGGACCTTTTCTTCAGCTGATTTTTCTAGAGAATCAAAATGTGTATCAACACTGCTGACTAAGGTTTTTAGATTACCGGAAGAGGAGGCTGTCGGATCTATCTGGATTGATGGCATAATCTTTACAAGTACTCCGGAAGCAGCCTCTATCAACTCACAGTCTTCCATATGAGACTTCAGGAGTTTTTCATTTGCCTTGGCATTTGCAAATGAAGCTATCTTCATTGTTTGTACCGGAGAGAGAGAGTCAAAGTCGAATGGGCCTTTTAGAAGCTCCGGTTCATCAATCTCTAAAGTTTCTTTGCTCAAAAACTGTTGAACAGTTTGTGCAGTGTCTCTTACCGGAGACAGATGTTTCTTTTCTTCTGCAGTCTTGGAACTGTCAACCTCTTTATCTTTCACCCCTGCTTCCTTCTCCTGTAATTGCTCTTCTTCTTTGGATCCGGAGACTGTAGGGGAAACCGGAGGAGAGATGCTTGTATGTTCAGGGCCCACTTCTTCCGGAACAGATGATTCCAAATTTGCAGCTGTTTCTGCACCTAAGTCCTCTACAACAGGAAGATTGAACCTTTTGAAGGCCTTCCGGATGATCTCTTCTGTCTCTTGGGCCACTTTGTCAGTCTCACCAAGCATGAGTTGATTCATCCTGGCTTTACTTCTGAACTCATCTTTGCAGTCCTTGAAGATTATGTTCATTGTCTTGGGATCAATTTGAGGATATAGCTGAATAGCTATCTGCTCCCGGATCTCAAGATCTTTTGCATGAGCATTGTTCTTTCTTACTTCCAATTCCTTTTCTAGGCTTTTAGGAATAAGAGATATGATCTCAATGAAAGCCTTATTATATATGTTTAGATATTTGACTGTGGCTTCCTGCAGAGTCTTTTGGTCAGCCTCACTGAAGTCATCATAAGATTCAGTCATTGGTTGAAGGTTTCCATCCACCGTGACTGACTTGATTACATTCTCTAGAGACAGAGTGGGCTTTTCAACAGATACCTCTGCCATTTCATCCTTGTCTTGTCCTGATGAGGGTTTACCGGATCCTTTCTTCTTCTGCTTCTTTATTTCTTTTACTCCCTCATCTGACTCTGTTTCCTCTTCATCCTTTTGGCTTTTATAAGCTCTTGTGGCTTTTGTCTTGGATCTTTTACCGGATGCCTGGACTTCCGGTTTTGAACTTTTGGTTGAGAGAGGTGCAGATCTTTTTGATGATCTGGTCCGGGTGGGAGTTTCAACCGGAACACTTTCTTTACTTTTCTCTTCTTCCTCAGCCTTCCTCCTCTTTTCCCGGCTGGCATCAAGTGCCTCTTTTGAGATGCCAAGCCCTTGAGCAATATGCTCAACTTCTTTTCTTACCTTCCTCTTTATCTCCGGTTCCCTGAGTTCTACATGTAACTTTACACTCAGTTCCTCAAAGGTTCCAAACCTTTCTGCCTTAGGATCTTTGGGCTGGCTTAGCATGTGTTGAACATGTAGCTCTACTATCTGTTCATCCACTTCATACCCCATGGGCATGATCCAAACAGTCCTTGGCTCCACTGCCTCCATCAGACACTGATCTGTTTCAACCATGAAGCATACTGTGTCTTTGTACTTTTCTACAAGGGATTGGGGTATTCTTTCTCTTGCATGCATCATGCTTTGGAAGTTCTTGAAGTATCCCCATAGAGCTGTATTTCTTGCTTTGGCATCCCCAAGTTCATGCAAATAGTCTCTGATTTGGATGGCAACCGGTCTGTCATTCTGCCATATCCATCCACTGGATCCAGGAAGCTCATTCATGTAGTAAAAGAAGAGGCAAAGGATCAGATTGCCATATTTGAAGGAGTTTTTCTTGTCCTTCTTAATCTTCTGCAGATTTTCAAAGAGTTGGTTTACTAGAAGCTCGCACAAGTCATAGTCTGCATTCTCCTTTAACATCTGATAGGCTGTGTAGATTGCAGTTCCCGGTACTGAATTTTCCCTACTGGAGTGATAGATTTTGTAACCAATTATCATAGCTGCAAATTTGACATCCGGTTCAATGATGTCATCAACTGTCATAGCTCTCTTGTCAAACTTGGATCCGGTTGCATCACTGACTGTCTGATTTTTGACAGATTTGAGAACAGGTAATCCACCGGATGAGTGCAGACCGGTTACAGCCCTAATTGCGTCCTTGGTGATCTTGAAGGGCTTGTTCAACCATAGGAAGTTGTCATGTACTCTACTTAGTACATACCGGACCCATTCATCTTCTTCAAAACAGGGGAAATGAATGCACTGTGCAAAGTGTTTGTCCTGGATGGCTTTATACTGAGGTTTGATCTCAAAGGAGTCATCTATCAATTGTTTGTGATAGATATCCATTAGTTTTGATTCTCCAAAGTCTTCAAGATTCGCATGGATGTAAACCCTAATATCTTCCGTATGCAATACACCATGAGGAACACTAGAGAAGGCTCCTAGTGGATCTA
The DNA here is from genome assembly GCA_027924645.1 of Cunninghamia lanceolata. Lineage (NCBI taxonomy): Eukaryota > Viridiplantae > Streptophyta > Pinopsida > Cupressales > Cupressaceae > Cunninghamia > Cunninghamia lanceolata. The sequence continues at coordinate 1,630,574 of BSBN01000754.1, forward strand.
CCTCCAATGATTTGTAAGGATGTTTCTTGAATGAGGGGTGAGGTCTATCAGAGATCTTAACTATATTTGGAGTAGCCATTCTTCAAAGATTTGCAGTGAGGTAATGAAAAACGGAGAATACCTTATGCGCCTTCGACTTGCACGGAGTGATTGGATTGATTTCTTTATGCAATGACTTCGGCAGGAGATCCTTGGTGTGCTTGATGAATCTTGTTGCAGAGCTCCACTATTCGCTTCTTCTTGAGTGCAGAATGAGCAAATGACTTTTGAGAAATCCCTTATATTGCTCCGCGAACCCTAATATCTGTCTGCAATAAATGCTTCACCTACATTATTCCAGTTTGCCTTGTCTGGATAGCTTGGAGTATCCCGGATTAGTCCTGATCTGTGAATATCATCCGGATCTTTCAATCATGAATAAATAGAGGTAACATATTACAAGAACATCCCAAACACTCTATCCAATCCGCAGAACAATATAGTGCACTTCCGGATCTCTCCGGACCTTTTTGTAATCCTTTGTCATACCGGAGCATCTCCCTGAACAGGTCTTATTTGATCGATCACATCTTCTTCATAACTCCATGCGGACCTCTGAAAACTTGACTGAAGCATCTCAAGACTCATATCTACAAACCCTTTAATCCGCATCTTGTGCCACATCCGGCACCACTTGTTTGGCTGGGGGAACAGGATTTTCTTTGAGTCTCCCCCTGAGCCTGAGCTCACTTTTTAATTTCCGGAAGAAATATCAGCACCAGAGTCTGGTGCGGATCCAACCTCTACATTCTCTGAACTTTTCTTCACCCAAATCTTGCTCATCTGATTCCTAACTTCATCTGCATTCATCTTTTGTTTACCTTTGTCTTGATTCTGATTATACACCGGACCTCTTTTGTCCTGATATTTGTTTCTGCAGACTTTAGCATTATGACCGGACCTATTACAGATTTGGCAAATAACATTTCTTTGCATATTTGACTGATATCCTCTTGATCTGCATTGATTAGCCATATGACCTACTCTATTGCATGTAAAGCATCTTCCTTTGAATGATTTGTTTACTTGCATAATTCTGCATTCATGGGATTTGTGTCCATACCTTTTGCAGTTGAAGCACTGTCCAGAGAAGGATGAATTAATCTGATTCATTCTCATTCTGCACTGATTAGCTTTGTGACCAAAGTGGTTGCAGCTGTGGCAGTATCCATTGAAGGATGGATATCTTTGAGCATTTGGCTGTCTTACCGGAGGTCTTCTAGGCCTGCTCCTTGGATTTTCTGATCCAAGATTCTTCTGACCGGATCCGGAGCTTTCTCCTTTCTCATATCCCAAACCATACTTGTCATCTGTCCTCTTTTGACTTCCAAGAAGAACTTCAAGTTGAGCAGAACTTATCTTGAATTTCTCTTTATATTCATTTGCTGTTTGAAGGTCTCTTTTGAGAGAGGCAATTTGATCCTCAAGTTTTTCTTCATTATCTTTGGCATCTTCAAGATCAGATTCAAGATGTCTGATAATCCTATCCATCTGGTGGCATTCTTCTGATTTTTCTTTAAGAGATTGTCTTAGATTGTCTTCAGCCTTTCTTTTTTCTTCAATCTCTTGAGTAAACTTTATAGTTCCTGATTCCATTTCATGTCTTAACATAATGACTTTTTTTGATAACTTTTCACATAACTTGGTTTGCTCAGTCAATTCTTCATTTGTATTGCTTTCTTCACTTTGTCTTGCCAACTATTGGAGCAGCTCCTTTCTCTTTTTCATAGAGAGACTTAATTTGTCTTTTAATTCTCTCATGAATTCATCAGCCTGTTTGAGTCTTTCCTTTAATTCATTGACTTCAGAATTTGACTGTTCAAGATCCTCAAGAGCAGTCTTGAGTTGCTTCCTTAAACCATATGCATCCATTTGAACTCCCAGATCTTCCTCAAGCTGTTAGGCTCTATTAGGAGGAACTTAGCTCTGATACCAATTGTTGATAACTGAGAAGGGGGGGTGAATCAGTTATCCTAATTATTTCCCTTATTTGAACTTTCTTCTTAATTGATGCAGCATTGAATCAAACATAAAAACATTAACATGAAATAAGAAACACATGACACAGTATTTTTGACGTGGAAACCCTGTTAAGGGAGAAAACCACGGGGTGATTAACCCAAAATTATTCTCTGTTAGAAGAATAGGAAATTACAAAATGGCACTTGCCAATTAGGGCTCACTGCCCGAGCACACTGCTCACAAGAGGCCCACTGCCTACAAAAAGACACACTGTCTACAAAGTGATAAGAATCACAGTCTTGAACTGATTGGAAGCATCTGCATATGCTGGAGTTCAGTTCCGGTTAGGCTCAGTACACTGATCTGCTGCACTTCATCTTTACTCTGTTCTTTATTCTGCTATCTTTCACATACCGGATCCTTTTTGCTACTTCTGCTCTGTTCTGGACTTATTCGCATATATATTCATTCCTTCACTCACTTCACAACTAAATCCATCCTCTATATATATCCGCACAAGTAATTTCATCACCTTTTTAGTCGGCATCCGGAACAGTCTAGTTTCTTACAAACTCTTGTTCTGTCGGCTGAATCCTTCCTCACCAAGCAATGCGGATCAAGCATATACTTGTAGATATCATTAATCATGTCGGCCAAACATGATTCATGCCTTCACAACCTCTATCATCAATAGTAACACATCCGGAAAGTAGTCTGATACTCTGTCAGTCAGTTCTTCCTCTGTTTTCACTGTCTCTTAGGAATCCGGTACTCAACTATTCATATCTTTCTCCTTGTCCATCACCGGAGGCTAAATCCTTGGAATATACCACTCAAGGTAGTCCTCTTGACTTCCCCAAATCCGCACTGCACCAAGACACTTCCTCTGAGAGATCCGGATCAATCTGTCAGACCTTGCCACATGCTCTGTTCTTGTTCACCGGACCACAACAATCTTTATTCTGACTTCCGGTAGAGACACATTATGACTTGCGGATATGTGGGATGACCTTTGTTGCCATCAATGACAACAACCATGAATCCATATAGTGTCTCTTGCCAACACTATGGTTAGAATTAGGGTTGGAATTAGAAATAGAATTAGGGTTAAGTAAATCTAGAGGTAGAATTTAGGTTAGATTATTGTTAAGATTAATGTTAGGGTTGGGGTTATAGTTACAATTTGGGTTCAAATTATAAGTAAGGCCTACAATTAGGGTTAGGGTTTAGGTTCATATTCAAGTTAGAATTAGGGTTATAAATATAGTTACTATTAGAGTTGAGGATAGAATTAGGCTTAGGGTTAGAATTACTGTCAAGATTAATGTTAGGGTTAGGGTTAGGGTTATATTATTGTAGGAAAATGTGTTTCAAACTTACTGGCCTGATATTTTCCCCATTGGTTGGTGTTTATCTTCTCATCAGCCTGACAGCTCCTTGTCAGTGGGACATTGTTCACAGTCCCATCAATGGTCTAAATTCTCATCGACGGGAGGTGGTTACATCACTAGCACAGAATCCCTATCTCTTCGATATCCCGATGGTCTATCAAGACTTGTTTGGGTGTAACCTGTTGACTTCGACGAGACTTGGAATGAAGTCTCCTCGATGAGTCAATGGTGTACGATGGTAGGGACCACTTGGTCACTTTGGTAGGACCTATTCATTTCAATGGGAGATGATATGTTGTCCCCCCGATATGGTGAAATGGTTGATTCCTGCCTGTAATAGTACAAGTCATATTGTAGCCCTATGATAACCTGTGAGGTGGCTTGCGATGGGCTTGCAATGGTGAAATATAGGTCCCACCATCCCACAAAGGTCAGTCTAAGGTATCTGTGGTATAGAGGTTAAGCTTGGGAATGATGGACAAAGATGAAACCATGAAAAAGGTCAATGGCAATTGACTGACGAGTAAGGTGTCGACATGTGGCACTAGGTTACTTGTTGATTCCACATCGTTGTTGTGAATCAACGTGGCCTTTGGTAGATGGATGTTCGGTTGCCAATGGAAGTTGTAATACTAGATGTCAAGTTAGTTTGTAACCATTTTGTCTAGTGTGGAAGTTGAAATGATGGGCTTCCTGAAATGTTTGTGAAGTCTGCAATAAAATGTAGTAGTGCATTGTAACCGAGACATGAGAGTGAATTGGATTATAATGCTGTCAGATTTTCTCCAAAGATGGAACAAGATGTAAATCTCCTATAAAGGCTATGAGCCTAATGTTGTATTATAACTTGTACGCTTGTTGCTGAATAATACAATGGCTCTATGTTTTGGAGTGTGGGTTTTTTTACCCGAAAGGGTTTTCCCCACGTAAGTCTTTGTGTTCTTGTCTTCTGCTCTATCTTTCATGTTTAGTGATTATGTTTATTGAATTTTTTTATTGCATGTTGTTGAAACTGGTTTAAATTGTAATCACATTCCTATAAGGTTTTATGTGGGAAATGCACTATGTCTGATTCTACTTTATGGCATAGTAGTATGTGTTTTGAGGTAATCAGAAAAAATGATTGTTACTGCAGACACTTACTAATCTCAGAGGCTCATTCTAGTATGAACCATATTTTACCTATAATTGGTATCAAAGCCAAGTTTCTGGTTCTGGGTATTCCTTCTGTGAGGATTTGTTAGTGTGGTAAGCTCGAGGAAATCTAAAGGAATCAGCTGAAGATTGATCCTTTGTTAAGTGAAAGTTGTTTTCTCATTTTGTGTTAGTTTTAGGAGACAACACACAATTTGAAGGATGGTGAAGATAAAGAAAATGGAGTTGGTCACTTTGAAATGATGTTGATCTGGAGCTCCTGATAGGTAGTGGAATAATTCTAATGCATGGGTGGGATTTTTTGCTTTGTGGTTGTGTTACAGCAAAGCTTTCATATTGGGTGTCTATGTGAGAGGCTCCCTAGTGATATGGAGAAGCTTGTTTTGTTTATCAGCTATAGAGTAATGTGCTTATGCTGGGTGTTTATCCTTGGTATTAGAAGGCACTATTTTTGTTAGCCCAATTGCATATAGGTTATGGAGTTGATCATTGGATGATCTGGAAGCTTTTGTAATAGCTTGTATCCCTCAGATGCATATGCATGTTGGTGGTTGTGGAGTTGGCCTGAAATGGGCCTGGAGTTCCTAAATTGCTTTTTCCTTTTAAGGATGCTTTGTACTTGCATGGCTCATATTCACATTTCTTGGATCTAAGGGTTTTATAGATTTTTGTAAAGAATCTATGGTTAATGCTCATCTATGATAATCCATTCTTCTAGTTTAACTGTTATGATGTTTTTTGTTTCAAACTTTTGTGTTTTTTAGATGTGAAGTGGGTGTGGATGTGCATGGGTGTTTTCTAAGACATAGTGGTTTTGCAGGCTTTACATGGTCAAGAGAAAAATTGTAGTTTTGTGGAGCTGCAGTTAAGCTATTTTCTAGACCTTGGCTCTTGGGGTGTTGCTAGATGAGATAGTTGCAGTTTTACATACATGCTTCATGCATGCTGTGAGGAGGTGAGATGCTTTCTATGCATGGGATTGTTGGTACATGATCAATCACTCAGCATTTCTATGGTGATGCTTGGTGGATTCCTAGACTATGTTGCTTGGGTTGTGGACCTGATTGGCGAATCAGATCTGAGCATGATCAGGTGCTTGAGTCTTGTTATCTACATGGTAATTCTCTTTTGAATCTTAGTTTTCTGATTATTATTGCAATGATGGGTTTGCATGATTCAATGTATTGGATCTACAAGTTATGTAGTTTTGTAGGTGTGTATAGCCTATTGATTGCAGTGGGATAACTTGGAAGTGGATTGTCTATATCCACAAGATTGATTCAGTGTTTATGCAAACTTGTTAGCTGGCCTTATTTGTGGTCACTTATGCATTGGTGTGGTTACTTTGGAATGAGAGAATGGATGATGTAGAGTACCTAGTTAGTTGGTTAAGGGGACCTGTAGCATGTGTATCATGATGTCATGAATAGCTTGGATACATAGTTTTGTGCAAGCTTTTGACAGTGATGGTGTATTTCCTTGGTTTTGGAGATCTTGGTGCCACTTGGTATCACTGTCAGATGGACATGTTCATGTGTGGACCTGGAGGATTTTCATATTAGGAGATGTTTGGTCATGATGCTTGGAGAGATTGGTTGTCATAGTTCAATGGGAGCTTTAGCAATGACTGTGAATTCATCACTTCATGATGGATGATCTTCTTTAGTGATGCAAATGTTACTAGGAAAAGCTCTTAGATCCTGTTGTTGTAGAAGGGTTCTTTCACATTTGCATGGATACTATTTAGAGATGGGTCATCTTCAAGATATTGAAGATGTGTAACATCTTAGAGCCATGGAGGACTCATGGAGTCTTTGGTTGAGGTGTCAGTGATTCTTGACAGGTGATGTTGGTTTAGAGTTCGTTTGTTTTATGTCATGGTATACTCTTGGTTATGCATTAGAGTTTTGGCATGATATATTTCTCTTGAGACCATGTTGTGTTCACTTGGATCATGGAATCTCCTAAGGGGGATGGTAAGATCATGATGTCATGATAAGTTCACGATTCAAATGATTAGAGCTTTGACAGTGGTCTAGTGATTCTCTATGTTTTGGGTGCATAGGTCATGTGCTTGAAAACTTCATGATTGTGTAGTCATGCATTTGGAGTTTAGCATGAGATGATTTTTTGTAGGTGCTCATGCATACATGGAGAATGAGGTGAGGCTACATTTCTCCTAAGATGAGAGAAGTGTTGTTGAAATGGTTACTCTTGAGGAGATTTCAACAGAAAGTTCGAAAAGCCTACACCTTGGTTGGACATGAGTTCAATAGAGACCTATGAGGAGATTGCTTTTGGAGAAGTCATGATGGATTGCATATCTTGGAGAAGAATCCTCATTCCCCACTCTTGGTCTGCTCGGCAGTTTATTATTTGAGAGTTATTTTCCCATTATATCTTTCAAATGTGTTATGTTTCGTGCTTTGATTCTCATGGGATTGAGTTGATTCATGGTGATTGATTATGGAGACTCATTTGAGGATGGTTTAGCATGAGTCTATATGCTTTATCTTTCATAGATATGGATCTTGAGCTATGTAGTTGGTTCTAGAGGATTCATTTGAGGGATGTTTGGAATGGTTATCTCCTTGTGCATTTGAGTTTAGGATATCATTCATTGATGAGGAATTTTAGGAGATGGTTTATGGGCTGATTTCCTCATATGGGAAATGGAATAGTTTGATCTTCTTTGAGAAGCTTACATCCATGTAGTTACATGGTGCATATGTTGTGTTTGATCTCTTGAAATTGAATGATTTTGGGTATTTTTATGTTGTTCTCTTTGGGGTTTTATGGAGGAGATCATACTTTACATAGTTGGCACTTAGAAGTGTAAGTAGGAGGATTTTCTATAGGTATATGATGTGCAAAGTTTCTCTCTTTGTCTCAGTTATCTTCCTAGATGGTTGGTTTCACATTACATTGGTTTGAGGTTTGGTTGGAGCTATTGTGATCACTAGCTTGTGGTCATGTGTTTTCGCTTATGTTCTTGGGTGATGACATGGAGGTTCCTTTATCTCTTTCCTTTACTGGGTGTGGAGAACTTGGGAGAGCTATGGAGACTTGTGGTGAGAGTTGTTCTTATAGGTTATTGATTTACAGGTTTTGCATAACACTGTGGATGGTTCCTTAGTACTACATGTTGTTTACACTTTCTATATGATGCTATTGGTAGACTTGGTATGCCTTGATCTGTTTTAGATTTGCATTTCCCATGCAATGGGAGCTCTTGGATGTGTATGTCATTCTTTGACAGGTTTGCACATGGAGTTTATGATTGCAATTTATGGGTGTATATATATTTACGGCATGAGTTTACTATGTTTTGTATACCTTAGAGGTATGAATGATTGAATGGATTAGCACTTGTTGTGTGTGCTATTTTTAGTCGCATGGGTTGATCAGTAAGATGAGAGCAGTCAGTTTCCTGGTTATTGCTCTAGATGATATTCTATATTGTTTACTGGAGGATGACTTCAAGGTTGTGTTCAGGCTGAAGATTTGAAGTTGATTTTGTTGATGCTTTTGTACAACTCATGAGCATAGTGGAGTGGTGGTAGTATTTTGTAGCCTTTACTATCAATTGGATCTGATGCTTGTGTTCTTTAGATTGGTGCATATGTGCCTTGGCTCATTCCTTTTTCCTTTGGTGGATGGTTGGAACTATTTCCTAAGATGGTAGACATCTTGGATGTTGTTGCAGATGTCTTGGTTAGAGCAGAGAAGCATTGTTTATGATTCTTGAGATTGTAGTTGTGATGATGAGATTCAGTGATTTCAAGTGTTAAAAGGAGCCAGTAAGTTCTTCGTCAAGTGGGAGTATGTTAGAAAATGTGTCTCAAACTTACTGGCCTGATATTTTCCCTATTGGTTGGCATTAATCTTCTCATCGGCCAGACAACTCCTTGTCAATAGGATACTATTCACAATCCCATCAATGGTCTAAATGCTCATCGATGGGAGGTGGTTATATCATCAAGACAAAATCCCTTGTCTCTTTGATATCCTAATGGTCTGTCAAGACTTGTTTTTGTGTAACCTATTGACTTTGTTGGGACTTGCATTGAAGTCTCCTCGATGATCCGATGGTGTGCAATGGTAGGGACCACTTGGTCACTTCGGTAGGACCTATTCATTTCGGTGGGAGATGATATGCTTTCCCCCCAATATGGCGAAATGGTTGACTCTTTGTTGTGATAGTGCGGGTCATATCTCATCCCTGTGATAGCCTATGAGGTGGCTTGCGGTGGGCTTGCAGTAGTGTGATATACATCCCACCATCCCACAAAGGTTAGTCTAAGGTATCTATGGTATAGCAGTTAAGCCTGGGAATGACAGACAAAGACAGAACTGTGAAAAAGCTCAATGGCCATTGACTGACGAGTAAGGTGTCGGCATGTGGCACTAGGTTACTCATTGATTCCACATTCTTGTTGTGAATCAATGCAGCCTTTGGTAGATGGTTGATGGAAGTTGTAATACTGGATGTCAAGTCGATTTGTAACTATTTTGTTTGGTGTGGAAGTTGAAACGATGGGCTTCCTGAAATGTTTGTGAAGTCTGCAATAAAATGCAATAGTGCATTGTAACCGAGACATGAGAGTGAATTGGATTGTAATGCAGTCAAATTTTCTCTAGAGATGGAACAAGATGTAAATGTCTTGTAAAGGCTATGAGCCTGATGTTGTATTGTAACTTGTATGCTTGTTGCTGAATAATACAATGGCTCTATGTTTTGGAGTGGGGTTTTTTACCTGAAAGGGTTTTCCCCACGTAAGTCTTTGTGTTCTTGTCTTCTGCTCTATCTTTCATGTTTAGTGATTATGTTTATTGAATCTATTTAATGCATGTTGTTGAAACTAGTTTAAATTGCAATCACTTTCCTATAAGGGTTAATGTGGGAAATGAACTATGTCTGATTCCACTTTATGGCATAGTAGTATGTGTTTTAAGGCAATCAGAAAAAATGATTGTTACTGTAGACACTTACTGATCTCAGATGCTCATTCTGGGATGAACCATATTTTCCCTACAATCATATAATTCTAGCATACTAATTATATTATATAGGCACATATATAAAGGTAGAATTAGGGTTAGGGTTAAAAATAGGGATAGGGTTAGAATTAGAGTTAGGGTTAGCATTACTATTAGGATTAAGGTTAGGGTTAGGGTTATAGTTATAATTTGGGTTTGAATTAGTATTGAGATAAGAATTAGGGTTAGGGATAAAATCAAGATTAGAATTATAGTTGGATTTAGGGTTAGAGTTAAAGTTACAATTAGATTTATGGTTAGGGTTAGGGTTTAGGTTAGAATTAGGGTTAAAACTACTATTAAAATCAAGGTTAGGGTTGGGGTTACAATTAGGGTTAGTATTTGCCTGAATGTTGAGGTTAGGATTATAGTTACAATAAAACACCAAAAGTCATTTACATTTATATCTATCTATAGAACTATGGTTAGAACTAAGATTGGGATAAGGGTTGGAATTAGGAATAGAATTAGGTTTAAGTACATCTAAGGGTAGAATTAGGGTTAGGATTATATTATGTATAATTAATATATAATATATTATAATATATCTAACCTATATTATAATGTTATATTATATAATTATAATAATTCATAAGATATATAATATAGTTAGAATTAAGCTTGATGTTCTGGATGCTACTAGCATACCTATATTTAAAAATTATATGTAAAGTACGCCGAGATATATCCTTCAATGCGCCTATTTTTTTAAACAATTTACCACTCATAGGTTAGGTCATTTCAAATGATTTCATTGGTACAATATTAATTCTCAAATTTATATTAATAGATAAAACCACAAATAACTCATGTTTTGTTTGGATCTCTTAGCCTTGTTTTAGGATCTTACTTTTTTAACCCCAAAATTACACTCTTTTGGTTCAAACTTTGTTTATTTAAAAGCCAAAAAAAAACATATATTAAAAAATTTAGTAACTATTCTAATAAGCTTGTAGTCTAAATATTTCCATAATCTGAGTGCATTTCTTTCTAAATTTGGAATTATATTGTGTTGTGTGAATTTTTCACAATACAATTGAATTTTATGTACCAAAACCCAATTTATTAATAGTTATATTTTCAATGCAACCTTGGAAATGTTAGTTCTTGTTGAAACAATTTGGTATGTAGCTTGTTAAACACTTTTTAATGGTGTTTATTCTCCATATTTGTTTACCTTGATAATCTTTCATGTAACAATAGGAGATAGAATGCCAATAATTGACATAATTATAATATTAGAGAACTATATCTAAGCTCTTTTTACGTAGTGTGATGTTTGATAAAATAATTCAACTGAATGTTATGTTTTATATGTATGTAAAGTTTGATAGAAAGAGAACAATTAATATAGTAGTTAAAAAATTTTGGAGGATCATGCATTTAATACCTTCCAAAGTTGGAATTCTCAATGTAACCCTAATTACTAATATTAATAATTATGATCCTTTAAGCATCCTTATAGATCAAAAAAATCTTATCTAATTACTAATATAGGTTATATATTACTAATAAAAATAATAGTACTATATATTTATTGTTTTTATTTATATTTTTTTTGCAAAACTTTTGTAGTCGTTATTATAAAGGCCCATGAATAATATAATTAATTAGTTTTATATTTTTAGTTTCTATTTTATCACCAAAAACTCAAGATAAAAATGAATACTATTTTAACTTTAATATAACACTTAGAAAGAAAATAAAATAATATAAAATTTAATTTATTAAATATGGTAGAGCTTTCTATAAAAAAATAGTTTGATTATTTTATTATTTTATTATTTTATTATTTTATTATTTATATTTTTCATAAATTATATTATTTTATATTTGATAAATTTAATTATAGATTTTATAAATAGATTTTTCTAAAGACATTTTGAGGACATAAAAATACAAGTTAAAGTATACAAATTAACAGCAAGCCAAAATAATTTTAAAAGATAATTATTTAAATTTTTATGAATAGCTATTTTGATTTTGAATTTTTTTTGGGGCTTCTTCATTTTTATTATATTATGATGTTTGTAAATTGTAAAAAGTAAATAAAATAATTTACTTGATGCTAAGTTCCATATTATGAAGAATTATTTTATTGCTATACACCATTAACACCAAACTAAAGCATACAAATTAATAGCAACCCAAAATAGTTTTGAGAGATAATTATTTAAATTTCTATGAATAGCTATTTTGATTTTGAATTTTTTTGGGGCTTCTGGTTTCTTCATTTTTATTTTTCCTTTCTTGATTTTTAAACACTAAAGCATACAAATTAACAGCGACAATTTTGAGAGATGATTATTTAAATTTTTATGAATAGGTATTTTGATTTTGAATTTTTTGGGGCTTCTTCATTTTTACTATATTATAATGTTAGTAAATTGTAAAAAGTAAATAAAATAATTTACTTAATGCTAAGTTGCATATTATGAAGAATTATTTAATTATTTTGTGTTTATTCAACATGGGTAAACGTTGTCTGTGATTTTCTTATTTTTAATTTTGGTTTTTATTTCTTACTTTTTTCCAAAAAAAAATTAGATTTTATTTTTTTTTTTTCCATTTTCTTTTTTTATTTTTATTTTTTATTTTTTCTTGGTTCCATAGTTTTTATGATTTTCTTATTTTTAATTTATTTTTTGGTTTTTATTTTTTACTTTTTTCCAATTTCTTTTTTAGATTTTATTTTTTATTTTTTCCAATTTCTTTTTTGGTTTTTATTTTTTATTTTTTCTTGGTTCCATAGTTTTTGTGATTTTCTTATTTTCAATTTCCTTTTTGGTTTTTTTTTAAATTTTTTCCAAAAAAAAAATTAGTTTTTATTTTTTATTGTTTCCAATTTTTTTTGTTTTTATTTTTTTATTTTTTCCAATTTCTTTTATCAATTTCTTCTTAAATCACCAAAAATATAAAAAAAGGAAAAATTAAAAAATAAAAACAATGAAAAAAATAAACTATAGAAAAGAGATATCCGTACTTTAGATATATTTTTTTAAATATAAATATAATAGTTATTTTGTGTTTTTTTTTTTTTTTTTAATTCAACATGGGTAAACGATGTGTTTCTTCTTTCTGTGAAAAAATTATGTGTATATATGTTTTAATTATTTTTTTTTAATAACGGTGTGTTTCTTCTTTCTGTGAAACATATTTTTTTAATTAGGCTTTTGACCGAAGCTATGAACCCCATACAATATTCTCACCAATAGAACCACCATATATATGTTTTAATTATTAATTTGCATTTGTGGGCTATTTTTTTGTTGGCTATATTTTTCTAATGTTTATGATTATTATTTTAATATGTCCACTATATAATATATAATTATTTTTAAAATTTGTTTTTGTTAATGTGCTTAGGTTAGCCTCTAGCATAATTAAAAGGGAAAAAAAAACACTTGTGATTGGTTCATTAGAAAGATTAATAACTAGATTAAAAGAAACTATTACAATAGTAGCAGGTACTAATAAAATAACATATAAAATAAAGAGGAGTGAAAGTATTTCATTGATTTTGATAACTAATAGATAGTTGTCCATTAAGGAATTAGGCTGTTTTTTCAATGTCTAAATCTCACTTCTCCTCTGCTTCAAAGGGCGGTTCGGGTGTCTGCGCGCACAATGGATCGGAGAATTTGGGCAACGGATTTGCTGGGAGTTGCACCACAGATACTTCTCATGGTGGATCTGCTGCTGCACGGTGCTGCGCCAATAAGGAATTACCCGAGGGTTTGGGCTCTGAGGGTTTTTCTTCATCCTCACCTTCTATTCCTGCGAAGGAGATTACCTCCCCACGGAGGAAGATTGATATCCCTATGGACTTCAAAGCAGCTCTGAACCAAGATGTAGGGTGTAAGCCTCCACCCCACCCCCCTCAGTGCGCCTCTCCTTCCCGCCCCTCTTCTCCACGCTTTATTGGTAATCTGAATCCTCCTTTCTCTGTTCTTCCTTCATCTTCGATTCCAGAGATTAATGTGGGCAGCTTCGTTAGTGATAGAGAGGACTTCCTACAGAGCAATGCCCTTATTTGTAGATTTATGAGAACTTGGCCAAATCTGCGAGATCTGCATGCATGGATAAGAGAGAATTGGAGAGAACATTTAGCAGAAGAAATCAGCATTTACCCCTGCGCCAGGGGTTTTTTCATCTTGGAATTTGAGTCTGAAGAAGACAAGGATTTGGTACTTAATACTGGACCTTGGTTTTTCCGTGGGGATTTTTTATGCATGAAGCCATGGTTTCCTTCCTTTGACCCTCGAATAGAAACATTTTCCTCTGCATTTCTGTGGGTGCGTCTTCCATATCTCCCCTTACAATACTGGGAAATTGAGTGCCTCAAAGCCATTGGCAATAGTCTGGGTAAATTTCAAGGCATTTCAAAAGAAACTATCAGTTATGAATCCTCCACCTGTGCAAGACTTTGTGTCGAAATGGATCTGTCAAAAGGGCTTCCAGCAGAGATTTCTTTGAGGGCTGGTAAAAGATGCTGGAGACAACCGGTCGATTATGAAAAGATTGCTTTTAGATGCAGGATATGTTTTTCAACAGAACACTTTACTCCCCAGTGCAATAAGAAGCATGCCCATGAGCGGGCAAAGCCTACTTGGTGGCAAGGGGTTGAATCCCACCACTTTGTTGTTCCTCCCATTAAGAAATCAGTTTCAAATGTCCCAAATGACCTTCATGTCGACACTCGTGGGCCATGTTCCCCCTCGCTTCTTGACCATCATGCTCCTATGCCTGAGCCAGTGAAAGAAGCTAATTCTGATGAAGGCTACAAAAAGGTCTCTACTACTTTAGGGGATATTTTAGACACACACTTAGGCATTATGGGCCCCTCCCCAGTTTCAGCTGGGACACTTACAGATGCCGGCCATGGAGATTCTTTGATGAAGGAAGAAAGCTCTGTAACAGAGACCCCATCTAGGAATGAACAGGAATGGACAGAAGTCAAGAGGAGGAAATCCCCTCCTTCAAAAGCAAATCACCATATGTCTTTAAGATCATCAAAGAAAAGAGAAATTTGATGAATTTGTAGTTCTGATGCACACCCATTTGGGTCATGCAAGTCCTTATTTATTTCCTTTTTAATGGGAGTGGACCCCTTGTCCACAACTTACCAAACAAAAAAAAAAAAAAATAACATATAAAATAAAATTATTGAAATAATTTACTTTTATAAAACTTTGGCACTATTGATATAGTTATGGATTTAAAATGCCGAATAAATAATTTATTAAAATTTTAAATAAAAGATATCTTAAATGCATCTATCTAAAAAACACCAAACACCAAGAAATATCTTTAGATTTTTTTAAATTGAAATATTACTCAACAAATTATAATATAAGAAATATATTTTTTTTTAATAACATAATATTCAATACCACTTTATTATACATTTGTTAACATTTTTATATTTGTACGATTAAAGAAAAAGAAGACTCTCAATTATTAACATTTTTACAAGCATTAAAACACTCTCCATTAACATAACCTCACTAAAACAAGCATTCATTAGGAAAACTCTCCATTAACATAGAGAAAGATAACCCTCTATGGTTAGAGGAAGAGAACAACCAACTTTGGGACAGGGTCTCACAAGACAGCAAAGGTGCAGTCTCACACTTCGGGGCTGAACTCTTAGGGCTTTGTAGCTCTTACAACATGGTCATCTGTAATGGTATAAGAGCATGGCCTGAATCAAGAAGAATCACCTGCAAAACGTACAATGGCCAAAGTGTAGTAGATTATGTCATTTGCTCGCAGAGCTATACCTCAAAGTTGATGGAGGTTATGATTGGGGACAATGTCTTAGAGCTGAAATCATACCATAATCCAATTCATATTAAGGTTCACATTCTTATAAGGAAACAACAAGAAGAACAAGTCCACTTTGGCTAAAAGAAGGATACTCCCCAAGGTAAAATCCTTCTAAATCATGAGAATCAGGAAATCTTTAGAGCTGCAATCAAACAACTTTTCAGAGATTATGAAGAAAAAAATAGCTAACATAAAGAATCAGTTCCTCAGAGAGAACATGTTGAATCCCCTAATGCACAAGGCCTCAAATGGTTGTAAGAGAGCTAGACCCAAGAGAGGAACAAGAAATACTTTCCCGGCAAACCCATGGTTCGACGAGGAATGCAAGATAGAAAAAAGAAATCTATGAAAGAGAGGTATGGACAAAGAGCATAAGAAGGAGTACGAAAAGATGCTACGGAATAAGAAAGAGAAGTATGTAAACAGCAGAAGAATAGTGTTGATTGCCCTTGGAAAAAAAAGTCTTAAAAGCTTTTGGAAAGAGCTACGTCAAAAGAACACACAAATAGAAAACAATATCACCGGAAACCAATGGCTTGAATATGCAAAGTTGCTATATGAGAGGGACCAAGATAAACATAGACCCCCAATAATCTATGCGAATACAAAACTTTTCAACACCAAAGACATCATTCAAGGCATAAAACAATTAGCAAGTGGGAAAGCCCAGGATATTGATGGGATGTAAGAAGAGCACTTAAAGTGGGGTGCTAAAGTACTGGCACCTCATATCAAACACATCTTCAATAGGGTCATCCAAGAGGGCTTCCCGAAAGAGTGGATGACTAGTGTGGTTATCCCTATCTTCAAAAGCGGGGATACCAATAACCCGTCAAATTATCGCACTATCATGGTTAATCCCCTTCTTGGTAAACTCTTCGGAAGCATTATAGAGCATAGAATCAGCAGGTGGGCAGAAAAAGAAGGAAAAAGAGCTAAGGGCCAAGCTGGATTTAGACCGAAGCACTCTACTATTGATCATGGGGCTACACTTAGGTTCTTGATTGAAAAAATATGGAACACTCAGGGGGACGAGGCCTTTTACTTCTTTGTCGACTTCAAAAAAGCCTTTGACATGGTCCCTCGTGACAAACTTTGGAATAGGATGAAGGAGCTGGGGGTTCCGGATGAGCTTAGAGCTACTGTCCATAGATTGTATGAGAAAGTAAAGGCTAAAATCAGAATTAGTGATCGAATGTCAAAGTGTTTTGGTAGTGATATAGGTGTCAAGCAGGGCTGTCCACTTTCACCAACTTTATTTGGATTGTACATTGATAAATTAGAAGAATGGTTAAATAAAGATAGTGGGGAGGGGATTCAACTAGCTAAGTATGTTATAAAACTACTTCTTTATGCAGATGACCTCATTTTAATCACCAAAATAGCCAGCAGCTTGAGAGAACATTTGAGAGCACTTGAAACTTTTTGTCAAGAGGTTGGAATGCAGGTGAACACAAGCAAAACCAAAGTAATGATCTTCTCTCTGAAAAGAAAAAAGAAACAATATACCTTTACCTTTGAAGGCAGCCCGTTAGAGATAGTCGAGGAGTACAAGTACCTCGAGCTTGATTTTCACCACAAGCTCAGCTGGGAAACGTGTAGAGTAAAAAGAATTCAAGGAGGATGGAAAGCATTGTACTCTCTTCAAAATAGGTGTAGGATTGCAGAGTTTTGGGATTGGAAGACCAAGAGAACACTCTTCGGTTTGTTGGTTATCCCGGTGATTCTCTACGGGTGTGAAATTTGGGGCAGCAGTATGTCAGATCAAAAATGGAAATAGATAGAGAGAATCCAGAAACACTTCATCATAAGCAGTCTCAAAGTCAAGAATTCGGTGCTGTATGAGATCTTACTTGCTGAAACGGGGTCCTTCCCTTTAGAGGCATCGGCGATGATACGGTTACTAAGCTACCTCAAGAAGATTCAAAACATGAAGAACGACAGGTGGCCTAGACTAATTATGGAGGAAGAGCTAACTAGAAGAAAGAACACTTGGAGGAAGCAAAATGACAAATGGGTAAAGAGGTGGGATATTAGCATCCAGAAGTGCCCAAATACTAATGAAGAAATAAAAAAATATGTGAGAAGAAAATTCAAATGCATCATGTGGACAAAACAAATGGGTCGTAAAAAGGAATACTACCTCAAAGAATTCAACCCCACGGGTGATTTTGAAGAAAAAGCCTATATAGGAGCAGACATTAAGTGGAAAGCGAAAATGTTGATTGCCCAACTTAGGATGAGCTCACATCATCTTAGGTGTGAAACAGGTAGATGGCTAACTCCTAAAGAGGATTGAGAGGAGAGAATATGCCTCTTTTGCAACAAAAGTGTGGTGGAGACGGAACGACACTTCCTCTTGGAGTGCGAGGCATACAACGACATCCGATATAGTTATGGTGAAACTTTGAAAATCTCCAACCTTGACACCCTGTTTGAAGCGACAAGGCTGGGTAGTACAGTGAACCTCGTGATCAAACTTCACAGTAGAAGTGAAGATCTCAAGAAGGAAGTTTAGGCAACTTAGTGGATGTTTTTTGGTTTTTGTCCCATTTGAGGGGGATGTGCATGACTAATGGGTCCCATAGGCTACTGCGGCCTTGTGGACGTTATTTAAATTCTTCATTCATTCATTCATAATCTATTTTAGCAGGGACGATAACAGATACAAGCCCTTCCCCTTGAAGTCCCCTCGCAATCTCCACCAATGGCATGATCTTCATTTTGGCAGACATTGAAGCATGCTGTACCGTCATTGCATGGCCTTGAAAATGCACCGCTAATTCTTCCGCATAAATTCGCGGTGTCTTGTAATTACGAACAAATCAAAAATGATAGTACAAATCAGTCAGTATTTCAAAACTTTTCTTAAAAGTTTCTAACAACAATATATTTTCATTCGTATTAACAAACCCATCGATTAATGTGGATAAAATTGAGGAGAGGAAGAATGAATATTACCATAATCATAAGCCAAAACAAAAGGTAATGTGAGCAATAAAATCAGCAGAAACACATATATGCCCTTCGCCATGTAAGCAACTACGTAATGTACTCTGAAAAAGATTTAGCGATGGTCTACTACTTATAGCCCAAGAGTTAAAGTGCCGGCGGTGAGCGATAGCTAAGACACCGCTTTTATCTTTTTGTATAGACTTAATTTTATGTTTTTATTGTTATTATTGCTGCTGCATAATTTTGTGTTAAGTTACATGGAATTCAGATTCCATAATCGGCAGGGTTGTATTATGTTTTCTCGTTACTTGGACAAATGGAGCATGTTGTTGTTTACATATGAAGATTCTATTGCCAGTTAGAGTGCATTCTGATTCGCAGTGTAGAATCATATGCCCAGTCATGTTTACCGTTTACATATGAAGATTTTATTGCTTGAATTTTGTAGAAGCAAACAAAAGAGTGAATTATGTCACTACTGTCACAACCCACTTTTATAATGTTTTGAGTTCTGAATTTGATGCATAAATAATTTTTACTTTAAATGTTTAATTGTATGTATTTTAATTTTCAAATGTTCAAAACACACATAAAAACTATTAAAATATACTGTCTCATTTAAAAATAAAATAATAAATAAATCCTAAATAAATAAATGAAGAGGGGACACTTCTAGAAAGAGGAGTAAATGAGGTTCCCTCCCCTCCCCTCATTCTCAAGTCAAGATTCAAATATCACATTTATTGAATAAATGAGAATTTCTCTCCTTGAATTTATTGAGGCAATGTAGTTTTCCACATGGATTAATGACAAAGGAGAAAAATTGAAAGAAAACAATTAAAGATAAAGGAGTCCTTTTCCACTAGAATTTATGACAATTTGGAAAATGCAAAAAGGGCATTTATTAAGAAGACTTGACTCAAAGTTTGAGTCTACCTCCATGAATTAATTTTTTTCTATAAATAGCATGGATTTTTTAAGAAGAGACACATTGAAAACTAGTTTGGAGCACTGGAAAATTCTGTAAGAGCTCTCCTCTCCGAAATTTTGTTTCTT
This sequence comes from Cunninghamia lanceolata, assembly GCA_027924645.1. Taxonomy (NCBI): domain Eukaryota; kingdom Viridiplantae; phylum Streptophyta; class Pinopsida; order Cupressales; family Cupressaceae; genus Cunninghamia; species Cunninghamia lanceolata. Next base: position 1,650,001 of record BSBN01000754.1, read on the forward strand.
TTCTTTTGGAATTTTAGTTCTTGAATTATGTTAGTTCAATTTTAGTTTTAGATTCATTTTGAAGATATGCCTTAGGATAACTTCAATTTGAATTCAATCACGAGAGGATTTGTGTATAAGTTTTTGTGAAGGTTTTATGTAACTAATTGTGTTGGTATAAACCCCTTTTCATTATGCTATGATGGATATCCATACCCTATTTCTAAGCTTCATGCCTACCAGTTATATTTGCTTGAATGTTTCTAAAGCCTTTTCATCAAATCCATTTTGTGCATATCTTGCAATCCACATGCTCTGTCTATACTCCCACAATTTGCATACTGGTCCACCAAAGAAATTCCAATTCTAATATTTGAAAAGAATTTCAATACCCTATTTGTAATCACCATTGGGCACAGGTAGGGAGATCTTTGGCAAAGGTTTTAGATTTTGGTGATTCTGACAAATAGTTCATGCACATTGTGCATGCTTACCGGGGCATTTGCAACTACAACATCTGATGAAATTCGTCGCACCTTTATGCTTTGATGTATGTCTATGCCCTGTTCCAAAGCTCCCACGTGGGCACCGGCAGGGAGGACATTAGCATAGGTTGTATTACTTCACTCTCCCAATTTCATTTGCTTGAAAGTTTCTAACTCCTCTTCAGTGAATCCATTTTGTGCACATCCTGCAATCGTTGCAGTCCATGAGACAACATTCCTTTGAGGGATTTTGTCAAATAGATGATATGCTTTGTCTATACTTCCTCATGCTGCAAATATGTCTAACAGTACATTTCCAAATATAATATCTAACAAAATCCCCCTTCCATTCTGCTTTGATAGATGACCATGCCCTATTCAAAAGTCCCCATTTTTGGTGTACACAAGGAGGGTGCTGACCAAGGTTGTAGAATTTGTCTTACCTCTGTCGTTTACATTTGCTTGAAAGTTTCTAAAGCCCTTTTAACAAATCCATTTTGTGCAATCCTACGATCATGCATTCCATGAGATGACATCTATTGAGGCATTATGTCAAATAGTTCACGTGCCTTTCTTGTGCTACCCCATTGTGCATATATAGCTACCAGAGCATTTCCAACTATAATATCTGACAAAAATTAGTTTTCCTATATGCTTTAATAGATGGCCATAACCTATTCCTGAATGGCCTTTGATTCCACACCTGTCAATTACATCTGTTTGAATGTTTCTAAAGCCTTTTCAACAATCCTTTTGTGAAAACTTGCAACCACTCTATTCCATTTCTTTGAGGGCATTCTATAAAACAATTCACGTGCTTGTCTATAGATCCACATTTTTGCATACGGGTTGACCTGATCATTTCAAACTACATTATCTGACAAAATTTTCCCTCTGATATACCCTGATCCAAAGCTCCCATTTAGGCACAAGCTGGAAGGACGCTGGAAAATGTGTTCACTTATTGGAGACTTATTTAAACAATGTGACTACATTGTGAGGATGCCCATGTCTTTTATATGCTGCAATAGTCATGTTCCATGATACGTTGTCTCATTCATTCATGTGGTGAAACACTTTATGGTCTTCTACCAAACTTCTGAAATTGACATACATGTAAATAAGTTTATTATGAAAAGTTTTGTGTGTAAAAGGACAAATTTCTTGTGAGGGATGAAAGTGTGGACTTAGTTTCCCATGTATAAGTGTGTTCTTAAGAATACAGATCTGTAATAACTGAAGATATGTAGAGGCAGACTATGTAGTGCCTCCTTCAATTAGCATAATGTTGTGAGGTTGAGATGAGCAGTGGATGGTAATGACATTTTATGATTGTAATTGGAATGTGGAAAATGTGCAGCATGATTCAGGCTAAGTTTACCCCCACAATGACATTGCCATTGGTAAGTGTGGGAGCATTTTCACTTTCACTAACCTATTTCATCATTTTATAAGCTAACTGCAAATCTAAATAAAAATTAGGATTTAAAACTTAAATACTAATTAATAGTTTGAACTAGGTGAAAAACAAGATCAGGATCCTAAACATAGGTTATTTTCATGTGTCATGGTGTTTGTGTTTAAATATAGGGTCAAGATTGTTTAAATATGTATAGACTTTCTTGCAACATACCCATGATAGTCGTAGGAATGCCATCAATTACTAAAATGAACCCATTAAATTCTATCTACATTTCTTTATATACACAATAACAAGGTGTGAGAGGATTGGAGGCTTGGAGTCAAGACTTTAGATCAAATGATTTACTAAAGCTCATACATGAAAAGAAATTATCTTTTAATTGCATCATGTATATCTTTGGGATGTGACACATATCTAAGAAACTCTATAGTCCTTCTTTACCTTCAGAGTCATCAAGTTGCTTGGTCAACTAGATATTAATCATAGTTTAAATTAATTAATGTTGATCTTTGTTAAGTCTAGATCCAAGTGAGTGAATAAAATTAAACTCATTAGACATTTAAAATCTAGTAAGGTGGCTCTTGGGGGATTTAATCAATGTAAACTACAAACTTATCTTCTCATGTCAATCAAATTAGATAAAAGATGTCAAGTACACTATCCTATTTCAACACTTTTGTATCCAAATCCAATTTTACGATGTAACAACAACTAGAGGAGTATGGAGACTTATGACTTGTTAGTTTGTTGGTACATGGAGACTATGGCCTTTGTCTCTTCTAGCACATAATCCATCATATGTTTCATGTTATATCATTTCAATCTTATATGTAATATCTGTGTTTTGAGCAATCTTGTAATTGGGTACTTATGTGCCCATGTGATTTGTTGAGAGATTATTTAATTATTATAATTGGGATATTGTTCTAATGGCATTGAATAAGGGAGATTACACAAAAAGGTCAACAATAGGAGTTACATAGCCATCTCCATAAATGTAATTGATCAACTCCCTCATGGAGAACTTGTGAGTTACATTTGTGAGAGTGGAGAATCATTTAATGATGGATGGGATCTATATTAGTTGTTTACTCCATCATGGAGTGTTATACTTGGAAGTGTGTGCCCATCATGTGTCATGGATCAATGATATAAACATAAGTTACTTTTAGGTTGATTATACACTTGGGGCATAATTTTTTATTGAAGAGCACAATTTTGGGGAATATGATTTTGGGAACATACTTGTCCTTCTTCTTCTCATTTCTCTATAAATTGGATGTATTGTATAGAGGTCTTAGGCGTCTTTTATAGATTGAGTACTATTATGATATCAAAATGTTGTTAGACTAAGAAGTTAGGTGGGTTGTACATTAATGTAACAGATTTTTTTTATTAATAAATCTTAGTATGTCTTTGGTTGTGGACTTTTTCCTTGAAAGGTTTTCTATATGTGCATCTAGTGTTATGAGCATGTTTTACGATTTTCTTAAATATATGTTTCTACATGCTTCCTCATGTGAAATTAATTATTAATCACATGCTACCTTAATTGGTTCACTATTTGTTTTTAAATCTTTCACCATAGTAGTTTACTCTATCTCTCAATAGATGGGCTAACAAAAGTAGTGCATAGGTTACTCACCTACATTAGCAAGAAGGTTTGTAAAAGAAATCTATCAAATTCATGGTATTCCTAAAAAGAGAATGTCTAATAGGGATACTAGAATGACTCATAAATTTTGGGAACTCCTTAGATAGCTATAGGAATAACTATCAAGTTTAGTATTACCTACCATCTAGAGACTAACATCCAATTGGAATGAGTCAATTAAATTGCAGAAGGTCTTTTGTACGGATATTACATGGAACAAAATATATATATATGGGAACAATATCTTCCATTAGTGGAGTTTCTTACAACAAATAAAACCACTTGTCCAATAGCATAAATTCATTTCAATCATTTATATGACCATATGTTCATAACATGCTTAGGCTAGGATTATTAAGGATAGAGTACTGATAGGGCTAGAAATGTTGAAGGAGATGGACTTGCGAAGTTAAATATATTAGTTTTCTTCACAAATATGTGTTTAAGGATTCAAGTGTTTGTATATTAATTATAGCTTGTGATTTACATTTTTATGACTATTATATGGTACTTTCGAATAGAGAAATAGATTTAGCATTTTCCTTATTGTGCAATAATTGGCTTAATTTATGGAAGGAACAACATCTATCAATTACTCAAATGTTGTGAATTGATTAATCAATAATTTTATTCCTTTCATTATTCCCTTTCGAGTTATTCCAATTTTTCCTTGCAATTAGCTAGGTAAACTTTAAACAAATGTCCAAACATAAACCAAATCGCAGTATTCAGTCTTTACGGTACCTCTATGTCATGTTACGGGTAATGTCATCGCATTGAACCAAGTAACTCACGCCTAACATAGCTGCAACAATGACGTCTGGGCACTATCCCTCTAAATTGTCAGGGAGTAATAAGGGACATGTTAAAGTTAAATCCGTAGGAAGGGAAAATCTCCTCGGATACCTCATTAGAAAGATTAGCTAAAAAGAAAGGACAAGTCTATCGAAATAGTTTTATGATGATTACCATGATAGAAAAACTTTTAAACTATCAACAGAAAACCTCGTTGGACAAAAATGCATACTAGGTAAACCATTCACCTATGAAAAACTTAAACGTCAAACACTCCCGAGAGGTGTGTTTGCAAAATTAGCTTCTTAGGAATTTCGTCACTATTTCACCGAGTGGTGGCAGCTGACAAAGAACTGTCTGGGCAAGGAATAACCCTAGAAAGGGCTGGATACCCACTCAATAGTTGCATAAAACATAGTGCAAAACAAAACTATATACTCGCATTCCTCGTGTAGTCGCATCCGAAGGAGGGCCTTGATCTCATGGATACAGGGTATGTAGGTAGTCTGGATGGCAAAGGATGCCCCCATTACTCAGGTCCCTTGGATATAGGGTGTTCTTAATATAGTGATAATAACTTATGTGTAGTGATTTCTGAGTCATGTTAACATGAGATTGTCTAGCTAAGCTTTGTACAGACGAAAAGAATACAAGACGCTGGAGAAAAAGCAAGTTGTCAAAAACGAACGCAGGATGTATCGAAGGATTTAAGGTATGTGGGATCAGTTATTTTTATATGTTACCTTTCTTAATGCACTTTTTTATGTAATGTACTCTCTCTCTCTCTTCACTAGAACTAAATATGGTGATCTATACTAAACTTGATGATTATAGAAAACTAAACTCCAGTTTGTCTCATCTCTATAACATTAATTAAGCACTTCTTTCAATTAATAGTAAAATTTTCACATTTCCTGCATCTGTTAGCTTAAAATTTTTATTTCCTTGGTATTTTCAAATTCAGAGTTAGTATTATTTTGTTAATAAGGAGTCAGGTCCTTACATGTGGTATCAGAGCTTTTGGTTCGGACACTAGGCCTAAAAGTCCACTAACCTAAAGCATGGTAAGAATTAAGACATAAGGCTAATAGTATTCCCCCTCTTGCAATCTAATGATCATCCAGTTATTGATAAACATGGATGGAAACATGAAAAGAAAAGGAAATGATAAGGTCGTAAATAAACCAACCCTGGAGGGTGAAGTGGATAGCTTGATGTTAGTAATGGTATGAGTAATGAGACATAACAATTGTAAGACTTGTGAAGTGGGTATCATATTTTGTGGCTAATTCCTTTTGTCGCATATCGTAATGAATCTTTTTAGAATGGCCTGCCCTAGGTTGTATGGGGGCATGTGACTATTCATGTGGATTTTTGATATAGAAATATGATAAGGTTGTTGCAGGTTGGGGGGAATGCTTAGCATGACATGGTGATTTATCAAGTGGTTTGAGACCACTGTATGAATTATCTCTTTTAGTGATAGAAGTCTACCCAATTTCCCTACTCCCCTTAGGTGGCCTTGTTGTAAGGCTACATGGTGGTTGTAATGTGCAAATTTCATGAGATTGTTGAATTATTTATTCTTGTGTTAAAGGTTTTACTAAGTGTTAAGCCAGCAGTGTTTGGTTTCTAAGATGGTCCTTTTGCCTCAGGGACTTGTTCTTGTTTAAATTTAGGATGTTGCAATGGTTGCTATCTTTGGTTTGTTTTATTTTAATGTATTCTAATTGAGGATTTAACTTATGGACTTGTTTTACATAGTCCTTCCTGATTTGAGGCATTTTATTGTTGCAACTGCTAACATGTGTGGAGTAATGTGATTTCTGTAAACTGTAATGTTTAGAAGGGGCCCCTGGTAGGTTGTATGGGAAAGTAGGTGTCCTGAGGAATTCTATTGTGTGAATGGGGGTTGCAAATGGGACTGGTATGGGATAGTCATAATCCATCTATTCCCCTATATCTATGAGTGTGTTTCTTGCATACCTTTCTCTTGGAGGATAACACTTTAAGCGAACGTGAGTAAGGTATCAGGAAACGTGAGGAGGAGTCCTTGAGAAGGCCTTGAAAACTATCCGTCTTTTTTGGTTGCTTGGCACTAAGGTATTAATGATATTGGTTTTATGGCTAACTGGATGAGTACTAGAGATAGCTATTGACTTTTGGGAAGATGATATCATTCATGGACTCCTAGTTTGGGAAGCAACTATCAGTTTTTGGATGCTAGAAGTACTTTTGGATAACAAGCCCTAAGGTGGTACCAATTGATGTGGCAGTTGCAAAGAGAGAGATGGATGGAAAGTTTGGAAGAGTTGTTGATGTGGCAGTCTCTATAAATAAGCATGCATGACCGAGCTAGAATTGTTACCTTTCACTTGAGTGTTGATGTGTGTGCTTGAGCACGAATTCATTTTAAGAGTAATGTTTATATGATATTGGAATAATGGAAGTCAGTGGTACTCAGAAAAATCCCCGGGGTGGATTACTTGTACCTGGCTTTGCTGAAACTAAGGTGTGTACAAGTCAATATTATGTATTCCCTGGTTGACATCCTCAACACAGTGCTTGGGTAGACTGTGGTCTCCAAGAAGTGACTCATGGACTTGTATTGATCTCGAAGGAGTCAAAAATCTCTGGCCAGAGCATAATGATTCCTATCCTATTTAACCCATATGGTTGTTTACCTATTGAATAAAGTTTTGATCCATTTGACCAGTATAGGTCGTTGGACATTATTTTGGAGAATTGTGCAAAAACAAAAGGTGTAATTCAGAGTTGTTGGAAAAGATAGAGGAACTAAGAGAAGACAAATATGATGCCCTTTTAGAAGCATTCTCATTCCCCACTCTTGGTCCACTCGGCAGTTTATTATTTGAGAGCTATTTGCCCATTATATCTTTCAAATGTGTTATGTTTCATGCTTTGATTCTCATGGGATTGAGTTGATTCATGGTGATTGATTATGGATACTCATTTGAGGATGGTTTAGCATGAGTCTATACACATTATCTTTCATAGATATGGATCTTGAGCTATGTAGTTGATTCTGGAGGATTCATTTGAGGGATGTTTGTAATGGTTATCTCCTTGTTCATTTGAGTTTAGAATATCATTCATTGGTGAGGACTGTTAGGAGATGGTTTATGGGTTGATTTCCTAAGATGGGAAATGGAGTAGTTTGATCTTCTTTGAGAAGCTTACATCCATGTAGTTACATGATACATATGTTGTGTTTGATCTCTTGAGATTGAACAATTGTGGGTGTTTTTATGTTGTTCTCTTTGAGGTTTTATGGAGGATATCATACTTGATATAGTTGGCACTTAGAGGTGTAAGTAGGAGGATTTTCTATAGGTATATTATGTGCAGAGTTTCTCTCTTTGTCTCAGTTATCTTCCTGGATGGTTGGTTTCACATTACATTGGTTTGAGGTTTGGTTGGACCTATTGTGATCACTAGATTATGGTCATATGTTGTCACTTATGTTCTTGAGTGATGACAAGGAGGTTCCTTTATCTCTTTCCTTTGCTAGGTGTGGAGAACTTCGGAGAGCTATGGAGACTTGTGGTGAGAGTTGTTCTTACAAGTTATTGATTTATAGGTTTTGCATATCATTGTGGATGGTTCCTTGGTACTATATGTTGTTATTTACACTTTCTATATGACACTATTGGCACACTTGGTATGCCTTGATCTTTTTTAGATTTACATTACCCATGTAGTTGGAGCTCTTGGATGTGTATGTCATTCTTTGACAAGTTTGCACATGGAGTTTATGATTGCAATTTATGGGTCTATATATATTTATGGCATGAGTTTACTATGTTTTGTATACCTTGGAGGTATGGGTGATTAGATGGATTAGCACTTGTTGTGTGTGCTATTTCTAGATGCGTGGGTTAATCAGTAGGGTGAGAGTAGTCAGTTTCCTGGTTGTTGTTCTACCTGATATTCTATCTTGTTTTCTGGAGGATGACTTCATGGTTGTGTTTAGGTTGAAGCTTTGAAGTTGATGTTGTTGATGCTTTTGTACAGCTTGTGAGCACAATGGAGTGGTGGTAGTATTATGTGGCCTTTTCTATCAGTTGGATCTAATGCTTGTGTTCTTTAGACTAGTGCATATACGGATTGGCTCGTTCTTTTTCCTTTGGTGGATGGATAGAACTATTGCCTGAGATGGTAGACATCTTAGATGTTTTTGCAGGTGTCTTGGTTGGAGCATTAAAGCATTGTTTAAGATTCTTAAGATTGCATGCATGGTTGTGATGATGAGATTCAGTTATTTCAAGCATTAAAAGGAGCCAGTAAGTTCTTTATCAAGTATGAGTATGTTGGAAAATGTGTCTCAAACTTACTAGCCTTATATTTTCCTCATTGGTTGGTGTTTATCTTCTCATCGGCCTGACAGCTCCTTACCAATGGGACACTATTCATAGTCCCATCGACGGTCTTCTCATCAATGAGAGGTGGTTATATCATCAGGACAGAATCCCTTATCTCTTCGATATCCCAATGGTCTATCAAGACTTGTTTCGGTATAACCTATTAACTTCAGAGAGACTTGGAATGAAGTCTCCTCAATGAGCTGATGGTGTGCGATGGTAGGGACCACTTGGTCACTTCGGTAGGACCTGTTCATTTCAGTGGGAGATGATATGCTATCCCTCCGATATGGAAAAATGGTTGACTCTTCCCTGTGGTAGTGTGGGTCATACCGCAGCCTCGCAATAGCCCATGAGGTGGCTTATGATGGGCTTGTGATGGTGTTGTATAGGTCCCACCATCCCGCGAAGGTCAGTCTAAGGTATTTATAGTATAGAAGTTAGGCCTGGGAATGACAAAAAAAGATAAAATTGTGATAAAGGTCAATAGTGATTAACTGATGAGTAAGGTGTCAACATATGGCAATAGGTTACTCGTTGATTCCACATCATTGTTGTGAATCAACATGGCCTTTGGTAGATGGTTGTTCGATTACCGATGGAAGTTGTAATACTAGATGGCAAGTCAGTTTGTAATCATTTTGTCTGGTGTGGAAGTTGAAATGATGGGCTTCCTAAAATGTTTGTGAAGTCTATAATAAAATGTAGTAGTGCATTGTAACCGAGACATGAGAGTGAATTGGATTGTAATGCAACTAGATTTTCTCCAGAGATGGAACAAGATGTAAATCTCCTATAAAGGCTATGAGCCTGATGTTGTATTTTAACTTGTACGCTTGTTGCTGAATAATACAATGGCTCTATGTTTTGGAGTGTGGGGTTTTTTACCCGAAAGGGTTTTCCCCACGTAAGTCTTTGTGTTCTTGTCTTCTACTCTATCTTTCATATTTAGTGATTATGTTTATTGAATCTAATTAATGCATGTTGTTGAAACTGGTTTAAATTGCAATCACTTTCCTATAAGGGTTAATGTGGGAAATGAACTATGTCTGATTTTACTTTATGGCATAGTAGTATGTGTTTTGAGGCAATCAGAAAAAATGATTGTTACTGCAAACACTTACTGATCTCAGATGCTCATTTTAGGATGAACCATATTTTCCCTATAATTATATATAATTCTAGCATACCAATTATATTATATAGGCACATATATAAGGGTAGAATTAGGGTTAGGGTTAAAATTAGGGTTAGGGTTAGAATTAGAGTTAGGTTTAGCATTACTATTAGGATTAAAGTTAGGGTTAGGGTTATAGTTATAATTTGGGTTTGAATTAGGGTTTGAATTAGTATTGAGATAAGAATGAGGGTTAGGGATAAAATCAAGATTAGAATTATAATTAGATTTATGGTTAGGGTTAAAGTCATAATTAGATTTACGGTTAGGGTTAGGGTTTAGGTTAGAATTAGGGTTAAAACTACTATTAGAATCAAGGTTAGGGTTGGGTTACAATTAGGGTTAGTATTTGCCTAAATGTTGGGGTTAGGATTATAGTTACAATAAAACACCAAAAGTCAAATTTACATTTATATCTATATATAGAACTATGGTTAGATTTAAGATTGGGATGAGGGTTGGAATTAGGAATAGAATTAGGTTTAAGTACATCTAAGGGTAGAATTAGGGTTAGAATTATATTATGTATAATTAATATATAATATATTATAATAGTATATCTAACCTATATTATAATGTTATATTATATAATTATAATAATTCATAAGATATATAATATAGTTAGAATTAAGCTTGATGTTTTGGATGCTACTAGCATACCTATTTTTAAAAATTATGATGTGCCTATATTTTTAATCAATTTACCACTCATAGGTTGGTCATTTCAAATGATTTCATTGGTACAATATTAATTTTCAAATTTATATTAATAGATAAAACCACAAATAACTCATGTTTTGTTTGGATCTCTTGGCCTTGTTTTAGGATCTTACTTTTTTAACCCCAAAATTACACTCTTTTGGTTCAAACTTTATTGATTTAAAAGCCAAAAGAACCATATATTAAAAAATTTAGTAACTATTATAATGAGCTTGTAGTCTAAATATTTCCATAATCTAAGTGCATTTCTTTCTAAATTTGTAATCTATTTTATATTGTGTTGTGTGAATTTTTCACAATACAATTGAATTGTATACCAAAACCCAATTTATTAATAGTTATATTTTCAATGCAACCTTGGAAATGTTAGTTCTTATTGAAACAATTTGGTATGTAGCTTGTTAAACACTTTTTAATGGTGTGTATTCTCCATATTTGTTTACCTTGATAATCTTTCATGTAACCATAGGAGATAGAATGCCAATAATTGACATAATTATAATATTAGAGAAGTGTATGATTCTAAGCTCTTTTTACATAGTATGATGTTTGATAAAATAATTCTAAATGTTTTATATGTATGTAAAGTTGATAGAAAGAGAACAATTAATATAGTAGTTAGAAAAATTTGGAGGATCATGCATTTAATATCTTCCAAAGCTAGAATTTCCAATGTAACCCTAATTCTAATCCTAATTACTAATATTAATAATTATAATGCTTTAAGCATCCTTATAGATCAAAAAAATCTAATTACTAATATAGGTTATATATTACTAATAAAAGTAATAGTACTTATTTTTGTAAAACTAATTGTGGTAGTTATTATAAAGGCCCAATGTAATTAATTAGTTTTATATATTTAGTTTTTACTTTATCACCAAAAACTCAAGATCAAAATAAATACTATTTTAACTTTAATATAACACTTAGTAAATTTATGAAAGAAAATAAAATAATATAAATTTATGAAACATAAAATTTAATTTATTAAATATGGTAGAGCTTACTTATAAAAAACAGTTTTATTATTTTATTATTTTATTAATTATATTTTATATATTTAGTTTTCACTTCATCACCAAAAACTCCAAGATAAAAATGATACTATTTTAACTTTAATATAACACTTAGTAAATTTATGAAAGAAAATAAAATAATATGAAATTTATCAAAATAATATGAAATATGGTAGAGCTTGCTATAAAAAAATAGTTAGATTATTTTATTATTTTATTATTTTATTATTTTATTAATTATATTTTTATAAATTATATTATTTTATATTTCATAAATTTAATTATATATTTTGTTGGTGTATAACTCACATGAGTTATTCCTAACATAACCATAGTTAGGCAGATTTCCTCACATGTGGAAAGTCTAATTCTACTCTATGAGTCGTTAGTAGATGTGTCGCCTCATATTCGACACATCGCCGCTACATTTGAGGTTGGTTGAACCTTGAGCTATTCTCTTAGTTCCATTTTTACCATCTCTCCTATTCTCATGGAGACTTGTTCATCAAGCTTCACCTATTTACACCATTTCCATTGTAAACCAATTTAGTTCATTTTCAATACATTGCATTCGTGTTTGATTTCTGCTTCCATGATCTTAGACTTTCGCTCACACATGGCATCAGAGTGAATAGAATAGTGCCAATCCATTTGCTCATTGATTACATCTCCATTGGTGAATCTCTACAACTTCTCTAGCACACTAGGCTCAATCCGGCCTTCTATCACTGCATATCGAGGAGGTAAAATTTTGTTTCAAAGCATATTTGGAATGGGTTTGTTTTTGCAAGTCATAATCATCATTGGTAGAGCTCATCAACACTCACCACAGTGAGGTTGAATCATTACTAAAAAAGCCTCAACAAAGGCATTTTCTGTCGAAATCGTGCCTCACACAGAGGCCAATTCATATTTGGTGACGCCGCCCCATCCCATGGCCGAACCCGTGCTTCTCACACCTCATTGAAGGAGGTCAAAATACCCCTACTGCTGCATTCCAATGGCGCCTCACACAGAGGTTTGACTCTCTCTTCAACTCCACGTCCAACCCGTGTTGGTCGCCATTGTTTCTGTGGCATTCAACGCCACGTCGCCGCCTAGTTTGTAGCATATTTACCACATAGTTGCAGTCCTCACCACACCATTCCTCACACCAATCCATGGAGCAAAGGTCGTAGTTCAGGCAGGAAAACAGAAAGAATTCAGCTTTAAAAACCCAGACAGGCAGGCACATGAATAGCAGCGATGGCTATCAATTTGAATGAGAGCACCCTCAACACTATTCATTTTTTTTGGTCACTTTTGCTAACATAAGAAAACGGGGGGGTGACATCAGCAAAGAGGAAAAATTAAAAAGGGGGGCACAAAAATTTCAACAATTAGCCCCTGGTCATATCATTTTTTATCCCTTGGTCACTCTCCACCACAGGGGGCTTATCTTTTTCCCTATCAAATTCTTTTTCCCTCCATATATTAGTTTGCACAAAAAAAAAATTCAAGCATATTGAAATTTTTTTTGGTGTATTTTTTTTTGCATATGCAAAACTTGTAAAGGCCATAACTTTTGCATACGATCTCATAATTGAGTCATTCAAAAGGAAAAAGTGCCTATTTTTTCATCCTCTATCATTCTATCCTATCAATGTACTATTATTATAAAGTTCCCATGCTAGTTAGTTTAGAGTGACAAAAACACTTCTCAAATTGCAAGCTTGTTGAGAGAGCAACAAAAAGGGAAAATATTATTGTATGATGTCATGCACTACTTATAAAGTGCCACTTTAGGGGGGGTAGATAAGTAAGAAGAGTGTACACAATCACTTCTTCTCTCACGAAAGCACCACCTTAATTCCCAAAACTAAGTTTAAAACTAAATTCATTCAACTCTAATAGGGATAAAAAGAGATAAAATGCCACCATCTAAAACAAAGTTAAACTGATGGGTCATAAGTTCAATTGTTGGTGATCATATGTCCCCATTTATGGAAATGTTTATAAAAATAAAACCTTGTAGAATCTACAAGATTTTAATGAACCAAAAGTATTATGATGTCGATGGTAAAGGCATAGTTGAACTAGGGAATGGTATTCTGAATAATGTATACTATATCCCTGGTTTATTTAAAAATTATCTCTCAGTATATGCACTTACCGATTCTGAAAAGATGGTAGAATTCACTAAAGATGTTTCCCTCATCAGAGAGTCCAAAGATAGAAAACTAGTTGCAGTTGGTAAAGTCTGCCATCGAGAAGCCTGCTTCATATTTTCACACTTTGCAGCTAACGAAGAAGAAGTTAACTCAGAGCCTAGTATCAATTCAAGGCTTAGCTCAAATGGCTCAAATTAAGCTGATTATTAGGACTCCAATAAAGCTATTTTGTTATACTTGCACTTCAAAAGATGTCAAATAAAAATCACTTGTGTAATCAATCATGAAGATTGCGAATTGTAGATACACTGAATTATAAAGTGTAATGGGGGGAACAATCACTTCTCAAACAATCGTACAGATTCTTTATCTCATTCGTATGTGCACATATGTACATCCTTTTATCAGGGTTTAGTATACCAACTTCTGTACACATTGGAGATGATATGTCTATTTTTCTAAATATTCAAAAAATTCAGAATTTACAACATATTTTGCTTGGAGAGTTCTCAACAATAGTATCTAGGTCTACATCGGCATCATCATCATCTGGATGGGCCATCTAAAGTCCTCTCTTTGTTTTCTCTCTTTAGGAGGAAAGTTTTTTCCCATAGGGTTTTCTTTATTTCTCCATTTTATGAGAGATGTTTTGTAAATGATTACCTAAAATGGTGCACAGCTGGGACTCATATTTCATAAACCCACCTAAGCTATGCTTAAGTGGGGGTGTTGGTGTATAACTCACATGAGTTATTCCTAACATAACCATAGTTAGGCAATTTTCCTCACATGTGGAAAGACTAATTCTACTCTGAGTCGTTAGTAGATGTGTCGCCTCATATTCGACACATTGCCGCTACATTTGAGGGTGGTTGAACCTTGAGCTATTCTCTTGGTTCCATTTTCGCCATCTCTCCTATTCTCGTGGAGACTTGTTCCTCAAGCTTCACCTATTTATACTGGTTCCATTTAAACCAATTTAGTTCGTTTTCAATACATTGCATTCATGTTTGATTTCTGCTTCCATGATCTTGGACTTCCACTCACACATATTTTATAAATAGATTTTTCTAAAGACATTTTGTGGACTTGTATAAAAATATTAAAAAAAAATTAAATTCATCATGTGCCATTTTTTTTTGGAAATATATATTTTGATGTTTGTAAATTGTAAAAAAGTAAATAAAATAATTTACTTAATGCTAAGTTCCATATTATGAATAATTATTTTATTGCTATACACCATTAACACCAAGCTAAAGCATACAAATTAACAGCAAGCCAAAATAATTTTGAGAGATGATTATTTAATTTTTTATGAATAGCTATTTTGATTTTGATTTTTTTGCACTTCGTCATTTTCATTTTTCCCTTCTCGATTTTTATTTTGTGTTTCTTCTTTCTCTGAAACATTTATTTATACGTATATATGTTTTAATTATTAATTTGCATTTGTGGGCTATATTTTTGTCAGCTATATTTTTCTAATGTTTATGATTATTATTTTAATATGTCGGCTATATAATATATTGTTAACACACTCATGCCATTACACTCATTACACTCCACATGTGCTGCCGCTGTAGGTTAGCCTCTTGGCATAATTGAAAGAAAATCCGTTCATTTTAGAAAGATTAATAACTAGATTAAAAGAAACTCAAATACTAATAAAATAACATATAAAATTATTGAAATAATTTGCTTTTATAAAACTTTAGCACTATTTATATAGTTATGTAGTTAAGATGTGGAGTAAATTTATTAAAATTTTAGATAAAAAATATTTTAAATACATCTATCTAAAAAACACCCAACACCAAGAAATATCTCTAAATATTTTTTAAATTGAAATATTATTCAACAAATAATTATATATATATATAATATACATTTGTTGACATTTTTATATTTGCACGATTAAAGAAAAAGAAGGCTCAATTATTAACATTTTTACAAGCATTAAAACACTCTCCATTAACATAACCTCACTAAAACAAGCATTCATTAGGAAAACTCTCCATTAACATAATCTATTTTAGCAGGGACGATAACAGATACAAGCCCTTCCGCTTGAAGTCGCCTCGCAATCTCCACCAATGGCATGATCTTCATTTTGGCAGACATTGAAGCACGCTGTACCGTCATTGCATGGCCCCGAAAATGCACCGCTAATTCTTCCGCATAAATTCGCGGTGTTTTGTAATTACGAACAAATCAAAAACGATAGTACAAATCAGTCAGTATTTCAGAACTTTTCTTAAAAGTTTCTAACAACAATATATTTTCATTCGTATTAACAAACCCATCCATTAATGTGGATAAAATTGAGGAGAGAAAGAATGAATATTACCATAATCATAAGCCAAAACAAAAGATGATGTGAGCAATAAAATCAGCATAAACACATATATGCCCTTCGCCATGTAAGCAACTACGTAATGTACTCTGAAAAAGATTTAGCAATGGTCTACTACTTATAGCCCAAGAGTTAAAGTGCGGGCGGTTTACGGTCAGTGACAGCTAAGACACCACTTTTGTCTTTTTGTATAGACGTAATTTTATATTTTTATTATTATTATTGATGCTGCATAATTTTGTGTTAAGTTACATGGAGTTCAGATTCCATAATTGGCAGGCTTGTATTATGTTTTCTCGTTACTTGGACGAATGGTAGCATGTTGTTGTTTACATATGAAGATTCTATTGCCAGTTAGCATGCATTCTGATTCGCAGTGTAGAATCATATGCCCGGTGAGGTTTACTGTTCACATATGAAGATTTTATTGCTTGAAGCAAACAAAACAGTGAATTCTTAGGAAGTGCTATGATTCATTAATGGAGGAAAATAGAAGACTTTTGAATAAGGGAGGAAAATACAAGAATTCTCTCCTTCTTGTGAATCATATGAACCATTTAGAATTGGTAGCCACAACTTTGAAATGATGAAGGAAATCAGATTAAATTAAAATAACTCGCAAAAAAGTAAGTCTAAATTATAGGGTAAATGAATAATCAATACATAGCTTCCACTCCTATATTTTTTTTACCACAATTGGAAGGTTTTTTTTTTTTTAAATAAAAAATAAAATTTTGGTAATTTTTTAATGAAATGGACCTAATGTTTGAGTGTAATAATAATAAAAATATAAAATAAATAAAATTTTCAAATTTTGCAATATAAGATTTGCAAAAGATTATTATTGAATTTTTGAAAAAAAATGATAAAGGCATCATAATTTAGAGTAGAAGTGGTGAGAAGTTTCAAAATTTGATCAATATTCAAAATAGACTATGATTCTAAGTACGACTCGATAACAATTTATTTGCCACGAAGTTTCTTTTTGTAATATATGTATACACCTAAAAATGACACGACTTTGTTCAAATAAATATTCTTAATATTTATTTAAGTCTAATTTCTCTATTAAGAAATAAACAAACAAATTTATTTATTTGATTCATATTCTTCCAACAATTAAATAAAATCAAATTTATTTAATTCAATTCCTAAATTCTTCTAAATCCTCCAACAAATTAAATAATCTCAATTATTTAATTAGTTCTTCCAAAATTCATTCTAAATTAAATAATACCAATTATTTAATTGTTTCTTCCAATAATATCTTATCTAAATTTAAATAAATCAATTATTTATTTAAGTTGTCTATTTCTTCTAAATTGAGTTATCTCTAAATATAATTCAATCCTTGTGCACATGCAATTTAATATTCTAAATATTTAATTGAACAAGTTATCTTCTTATCCTCATGCAATTTTCATCCTCTAGTTCTATTCTCTTAACTGATTGATTTATTCTTTTAATTGATTAATCTCTTCAGTTAACTCATTCTTCTATTTTATTAATTCCTCTCATGCAAAATAGAGAAAGACACGTGTCCTCTTTCTATTTGTGCATATTCCTCAACTGTTCTATACCGTTGATCTTTTTATTCTTTCTATACCATTGATCCTCTCTCTCTCAAGTCTATAAATTGAGCCCTATTCCTCTATCTCATTCATCCAAACTTTAAGTAAACTTACTCTACAGGAATTACAGCGCGCCTTTGGCACCAATTCCTTCATTGCTTGCGATCAACTTGTTACCATATCGTATCATTGTTGTGAAGCTCATCTTCATTGCAATAAAACTATCACAGTCATTCTCCATTGACAATCTTAGAAAATAGCAAGGAAGTGCACCTTCTGAGGGCCATATTCATACACAAGATCAATTGAGATAGGCAACCAATAGAAGCTATGAAGTATTGAGGTTTGCAAAGGTTTTTGTCTTTGTTTGTTTGATCTTGATTATTTCCCTTTTCATTGAATTTTGGGTATTATTGATATATTATATTGATTATTCATTTGAATCCAAATTTTCCCTTAACATTTTTGGCACCCACTATGGGGTCTAGCCCCAATTTAACCCAAAAATTAAGTTTTTGTGCATTAGGAAGCCATACATAGGATGAATCTATGCATTTAACCCATCCTAACACATATCTGCTATTTGTTCCAGCACATCCAATCTTTAGATGCATACAGGCTCTTTTTTGGCGCATATAACCTCTGTTACGGCGCATATACTGATTCTAGGCATATACCTCATATTCCTACGCTTTTGACCTCTGTCTCAGTGCATTTGTACCCCTGCGCTTATGAGCTTTGTTTCTACACATTCAAGTTTTGAAGCTGTGCATTTGATCTAATAGTGATTTTTAGGGTTTTCTTGTGATTTTCGCTAATGCTAACACTTTTTTGCAGGAATATCCTTGGATCCACTTGCAAGCTAGGTACTGGTTTACTCATATAGCTGCATTTGTTAACTCATATCTTGATTTCTAAAGGAAAGTAAATGGATGTTCATGCAAATCTCACGTAGTTCTAACTAGGAGGGTGGTAACTGAATCATTGCTATCTTGATATCATTGGATCATTATTGCTATCTTTCAAAGTTAAGCACATTGCTATCTTGCTAAAATTGAACCATTGCTATCTTGTTATCACTTCAAAGTTAACAAATTTTGTGCGTGCCCAAGTAGATAGCTCATATAGTCTTTTTCTTTTAACTAGGGGAAAAGAACCATTATCTTTCGTGTTTTTGGGAATGATACCAAGCCTATGCTCTCCCCAATCTTGGGTGACCAAAATGCCAAACATATAATTTTTGCATGTGTTTTTCCTTTAGAGAGGCCTGCCCTTGGATACCCGTCCATCTTTGGGGAACAACCTTAAGTGGTAACAAGCTAAAGCTAAGCTCTGCCAAGCCACTATAAATAAATTATGTTTGGAGTGAAAGTTGTTGTTATATGGAGCCTAATCAGACTTAGAAGTTAAATTTACCCCTTTTATTGACACGGTTTCCCCCCAAATTCCTACGGGGCCAAGGGGCAATGCTCCCAAGACAAGGTCAAGGGGCAGCACCCCTAGTGCATTCCCTATCGCGATATAGGGCGGGGTCGAGGGGCAGCTCCTTCGAAACCTCACACAGTTTTTTATTATTTTATAAAGGCATTGGGAGTTATTTTTTATTGGTCGACATAAGAAAACCCTATTTTTGTAACCAACAAAAAGCTTGATAAAAGCGGATAAGGGTTAGGGTTTCTATTGATGTATTGTAGCATTTTGCAGCAGTATTGAGTTACAAGGATTGCTGGTTGTAATCAGTTTGATTTACTGGATAATAATATTAAACTCCATGTTGGTGGATGTAGCCCAAGTTTGGGTGAACCACGTTAAAATTGTCTCTCGCTATGATTATTTTTGTGTATTTTTCATTCCTCTATTTAATCTTTATTTGCATTTAATTGATATTTTATGTTGGCTAACCCTAACAAAAGCTTCAAACAACGAGTGAAGTTGTGTTATACCGACAACCAACCTCCCCCAAAACCCTCCAAGGTGCAACCTTTGTAGGCTGGGAGACTCTAGAACTAAGAGTAGTGTTGCCGCATGTATAACCACTCGAACTGTTGCACTTATTAATCATCATTTGTTTTAGTAGCCAAAAACCCCTATAAGCCGGTGTAGGGAAGGGCGATTATTACCTCTCAAAGATGCCTCACCTAGAAATAGGAAGAATTTAGTTTATATTGTCACAACCAGCCTAGATTTGTACTTGCTTTCTTGTCAAAAAAGAGTCAAAAAATTACAAAAAAAAACTAAAAAACCATGAAAATATTCTGTGTTTTCTTTGTTTTCTTGCCATAATTGACAAAATCAGATCAAAAAGACCAACTTACAACCAAGAAAACTAAAAAATCTAAAAAATGTGTCAAACTTTGAAAAAACATTGAAAAAACCAGAGCCGCGCATTTGTCATCTGAAGCTGCACATCTGTATCGACTGTCTGCACATTTGCACCGACCCACTGCACTTTTACCATCTATTACTGCACATTCACTTTTTACCAGTCCTGCGCATACATAGTGACTTGCTACGCATTCATCCTATTTTGCAACGCATCTGTTCATGCGCATGCGTAACAGTGAGCACTTCCACATACTTTGAGAAATGTTTTTCCATTTTTGGGTACCCATTTCATCCTTGTTCAGGTTTTTGAGGTCACATTTTACCTTGCAGTCACTTCTTCCATCCGTTCCATAGCATACCCTCTCTTTTGTCAGTCGTCTTATTCACCTTCTACCAGGTCTTCCCAAAGCAAAGTCAAAGTATCCTATATCAGATTAGCACAAGGCCATTTTCAGATCACTTTGGATTCAAGTAACCCTATTAAGTTGCAAAACTTTGCTAGTGGTCTTGGTGCACGACTAGTCTCTACACAATAAACGAGTATTGAGTACCCTTACTAGTGGCTATCATCTTGTATCGACCGTCTCACTTGGAATCATTGATCTAGAGAGTCCCTTGTTCAAATCTCGTCAAAACAAGTATCCCCTTCTCACCAACTTACACAAGCACCTTTCCAAAGTCTCTAGTTTCACCTCACTTCATCCCACGTTGCCTTGCATGGTTTTAACTAGATCCCAATACCAAAAACAACTTGAAATGGCCGGAACATCTGAACACATTGTATCCCCTCATGACAGCGATAACAAAATCTCTCATGAGGAATACCAAGATGCTCTCCAAAATAGGAAATTTCAGTGCATGATGGACAAAATACTCAATGATGACCCTCAAAAGTACTTTCTACATCTTGTGAACCAAGGAATTAAACTCCCCTCTGACTTTGACATCGATGCATTAAAAGAACAAGGAGAGGAAAGAATTCCTGAAAAGAGCACAACTAAGGAAAACCCCCTAGACAAAGGCAAAAGTAAGCAAACAATAGACCAGAACATGCCTATGGACATGATAACGAAACAAATTCAAGCCTTACAATAGCAGTACACAGAACTCAAAATAGGGACATCAACAAAAACTTATTCATTGGAGGATATCTCACCATACCCTTTTGACAAAAGTTTGAAAATGGTACCCTTCCCCTTTCGATTCGAAGTTCCCAAGTTTGACAAATATAAAGGGAAAGGGGACCCAAGAGATCACATTAGGGAGTTTAGCCCAGCATGCTTAGAAGTGGCTCATAACAACACTTTTCTAATGAGACTATTCCCTAGATCTCTAGGTGGACAAGCCATGGTGTGTTTCTCAAGACTTCCCCTGGCTATTAAAACTTTCAATGAGTTAGTAAACCTTTTTGTCACATAATTCTCATACAACATAGAGCACGAAGTCTCCATGCTAGACCTATGCAACACTAAACAAAAGAGTGGCGAATCCTTCACCGCCTTCTTACAAAGGTGGAGACAACTCGTGAGCAAATGCTCATATCACATGCCAGAGAAACAAATGATAGAAATGTTTGTCCATAATCTCAACCCCGATCTTAGTTACCAAATACATATTCAATGCCCTACCTCATTCATGAAAGTCATTGAGATGGGATTGTTTATCGAAAAGGCTATGATTGCTAAGGGGCAAATCAAGATATACAAGGACACTCCTAACTCAAACTATACAACAGAAAAGTCAAAATTTTGGACTAAGAACAAGAACGTCATCAATGATGGAGTGGTAGATGCCAAGGTAGCAACTCCTAAGCAACAACAACCTATCTTCACTCTCAAAGGAGAGGCAAGCAACACTACACCCAATAAAACATTCTCTCACGAGCCAAAGTCCTGGTTCACCTCAAATCCTAGACGAAAATTCACACCCCTAGGAGAGTCCCAAGAGTCTGCACTATGAAAGTTGTTAGCTAACAATGAGATCACTCTTCCACCTACTAGTGATTATGAACCCCAAGTGAAACCCCACTATTGGAAAGACATTGATTTCTACGAGTATCATAGAGGAAGAGGCCACATGACCAACAACTATATCCATCTTAAACATGTCATCCAAGACATCCTAGACAAAAATCAGATAGGCAATGGCATATAGGGATCCACTCCTAAACCACAACAGGTCGTACAACAACAACACCAACAACAACAATACCAACAACCACAATAGGCAAAATTAGAACAATGGGCAAAACAATGTCAACTATGCAAACGTGTCGTTCGACTACACCGTCAACTACATATCAGAGCACATACGACAAATCAACGTGATCACATCCAACCAACAATCAAGACCTAACAAGAATGATTGCAACATCATCACCTGCAGCGGTAAGGTCACTTTAAACACAATACCTCCAAGGTCATCACATTCTCCATCTAACCCCCACACATACAGTGTCATAGACCAACTTCAAAAGACTCTTGCCCACATATCTATCCTAGAGTTGTTGCGTTTGTCTCCCTCACACAAGAAAATTCTCGACAAAGCCTTAGTAGAAATAACTGTACCCACAAACCTGGCCCAAGAGAAGTTTCAAGCCATGGTAGGAAATCTAACCTCCTCAAGCACCTTGTCGTTTATCGAACAAGATGACCTATCGGTCTCCCAACCTAATAACACACCATTACATATCGCCACCTTCATCCACAAACACCATATCAAAAGGGTTCTCATTGATGGGGGAGCCAGTTTAAATATTTGCACACTCAAGCTAGTCCTTACATTAGGGCTCTTAGAATTAGCAGTGGATCCTAGGAAAAAGATCACCATCAAAGTATATGATGAAGAAGAAAGGATCACAAAGGGAACAGTGGTGTTACCCATACAAATTAGACCAGTAATTAAGGATGTTGTTTGCCAAGTCCTTGATAGGGAGCTAGCCTACAATATCCTCCTAGGTAGACCATGGATTCGTGCCATGAAAGTTGTGCCCTTTACCTATCACCAATGCATAAAATTCCCCCATAACGGCAAATAGTTCACCATCCAAGGTGATCCTGATCCCTTTCAGCATTGCAACACTATCCGCTCTAAGCCTGATTGCATCATTTCTAATAATAGAGCCTATACATCCCCTATCCCACAGAATGACTATACCTCTGAAGCTTCCTCATCCAAGCCCAAAGAGCAGAAAATTACCATCAAAGAAACAGGAGTAGGGGAATACTCCATAGAGCACAACCTCAATCTAGCCAAAATGCTTTTATCCCCAAGAGCCTTTGGCCAACCTAAACATTTTCCAAAGCTATCTTCTCCTCCTGCACCTCCCATAGCTCCCTTTGTAAAATGGGGGACCCTATCCAACAAAACTAAGGAAAGAGATGTCTTACAATGGCTCTATACAGAGAAAGATAAAACGCCACAGGAACCACCTAGGCTCCCAACTGAACTCTATGGGAGTGGTGAGTCTATCTTGCATAGAATGGGTTATGAAGGACAAGGCCCCATCAGTCTAAGAAAAGAAGGCATAATAGAACCCATTCAACCCTCTTCTTCCTCATTAACAAGAAATACAAGAGGGCTAGGCTTCCAAGACAAAGGCAAGGCTAAACCAAATGCTTGCTTTGTGGAACAGATTCATACACTCCAAGACGACAATGACAGAGACTCCAACGAGTATGAATGGGAAGAACTCACAGAACACTCCTATGAGGACAAAGGAGTTGACACCATTCAAACTTATAGCCCCTACCCTGAGGGACAAACATTAAAGCATAGACCATTAGAGTGTGATTCGCCAATCACTGAGAGCATGAATTTCGAGGAAGGTTTGGAGGAAAGTACCATCCCGGATCCTATCCTTACCAATACTCCTCGCATATCCATTCAAACTATCAATGAATTAGATCTATCCTCCAACTCCCTCCCCCTTGTGCATCCTGAACTTATCAACTGGGATCTACGAGGAACCCCGCAATTAGACATGTTCCAAAATGATGACACCTATATTGACTACATGGAACTTAGGGACCACCTACCCCAAGGAGATCATAAAGTTGGCTTTGCCATTGAACTAAATACTATGGCTTATTTTGGAGAGGGTACCAAGCCTTCCAGTTACAAAAATATCAAAATCAAAACTAGATCTGATGGTGAAAACTGCTCGGCGGCAATGTCAGATCCCAAAATAGTAAAAAGAAAGGATGCATTTGGTGGTGAAAACCCAACTGTGGCACCTGACGATGGAAGGCTTCACACTCTCCCCAATGACATACACCAGGAGAAGTCTCAGATTGTTGTGGAACCTATAGAACTAGTCAACATTGGAACAAAGGAATAGCCTAAGATCATCCACTTTGCAAAGACTCTAACTCCACCAGAAAAGACCAAGTTTGTACTATTCTTCAAGAAAAAGCAGGGCAACTTTGCTTGGTCATACGCAGATATGCCAGACTAGATCCAGATTTGATCCTACATCATCTTCCACTAGATCCAGCAGTGAAACCAATCAAACAAAAGCTTAGAAAGATGCATCCGCACATAGCATTACTAGTCAAGGAAGAACTCAAGAAACTGTTGGATGTGGGGTTTATCAGAGCAATAGACTATCCAGAGTGGATATCCAACATAGTGCCAGTATCCAAACCTGATGGCAGAGTTAGACTATAAAATGATTTCTGAGATCTAAACAAAGCTTTCTGCAAGGATGATTTTTTGATGCCAAATATAGATATCATAGTCGACTTAACAACAGGACATACCATGTTATCTCTCATGGATGGCTTCTCCAGATACAATCAAATCAAGATAGCACCAGAAGACCAACATAAGACAACTTTCACTTGTCCATGGGGCACCTTTTGCTAGAATGTCATGCCATTTGGGCTAAAGAACGCCAGGGAAACATATCAATGAGCTATGACCACTATCTTCCATGATATGATGCATGTCACAATGGAGGACTATTTAGATGCTATCCTTGCAAAGTCACTCACAAGAGAATCACACCTGGATGTGCTAGAGAAGGTCTTTCAGAGACTAGAACACTTCAAATTCAAGTTGAACCCAAAGAAATGTGTGTTTGGAGTCACCTCACACAAGCTATAAGGCATCATAATATCAGCAAATGGAATAGAAGTAGATCCCGCCAAGGTCAAGGCTATTATGAAAATACTGCCACCAAAGAACATCACTCAACTGCGGTCCCTACAAGGCAAGCTACACTCTATTAGGCAGTTCATCTCACAACTAGCAGACAAGTGCCAACCTTTCAGTCATCTTCTACATAAGAACATTCCATTTAGATGGGATGAGAAGTGCAAAGAAGCATTTGGCAAACTCAAGGAATACCTCATGAATCCGCCTATTCTCATGCTGCCTATCCAAGGTAAGCCTCTATTACTCTACATATCTGCTACACCAACAGCTCTCGGAGCCCTATTAACACAACATGATTATGAAGGCAAAGAAAGAGCAATCTACTACATCAGCCGCACATTGCTGGGCTGTGAATTGCAATACTCCCAAATAGAAAGATCATGTCTTTCTATGGTTTTTGCTTCCAAAAAACTACAACATTACATGATAGCACATTCAATCAAGCTTATTGCAAAGATAGATCCACTCAAGTACCTATTAAGCAAAATAGCTCTAACAGGCTGCCTAGCCAAGTGGGTAATGTTGTTAAGTGAGTATGACATCGAGTACGTAGAAAGAAAAGCTATCAAAGGTTAAATCATAGCCGATCAACTAGCAGAGGCTCCATTGTAGGACAACACACCAATGACATTCAAGTTCCCAGATGAATCCATTTTCAGTGTAGCAGCACACTCATGGAAACTCTACTTTGATGGATCCTACACAAACCATGGATCGAGGGCAAGAATCTTATTGGTCACTCCTCATGGAGACACCATACCTAAGTCTTATTGTCTGTTATTCCCATGCACAAACAATATAGCAGAGTATGAAGCCTTGGTCATTGGTCTCAAAATGGCAACAGAATGGAAGATAAAAGAGCTACATGTCTATGGTGATTCTTGTGATCAATCAAGTCAATGACGACTATCAAACCAAAGATGAGAAGCTTATCCCATACAAGTGGATGGTAGATGACTTTAAAGAGTACTTTGTGATCATCTCCTTTGAGCAAATACATCGCATTGAAAACAAAGCAGCAGATACCATGGCTACCATTGCCTCGCTCCTCAAGATCCTAGCAAATGAGTCACGGTATGAATTCTTGGTAGAGTCAGTGATGCAACCAGCTTATGATCTCCCTGAGACACACTCCATATGCCTACTAGTCAGATCTGATTCACCCTTGTACGATAAGATTTACACTTACCTCAAGGATAATACCCTCCCACCTGACTTGTCTTCAAACCAACGTCAAACCTTCATTCACCAAACCTCTCGATATACCATTATTGTCGATACCCTATACCATTGAGGCCTGGATGGTACTTTACTCTAATGTTTAGAACGAGAAGAATCTCAAACCACCTTACGTGATGTGCATGAAGGGATTTGTAGAACACACTCTAGCAGTCCTTCTTTAGCTAAGAAACTCATGCGTTTGGGCTATTATTGGCCGAACATGGAAACAGATTCATATCAGTTTGTGAAGAAGTGCAAGTAGTTTCAAATACATGGAAACCTGATACATGCGCCAACTCAAGAGCTACAACCTTTAATGACACCTTGGCCCTTTTGTCAATGGGGACTCAACCTTGTGGGCAAAATTCACCCACCTTCATCCAATGACCACAAGTTCATAATAACTGCCACTGAGTATTTTACCAAGTGGATTGAAGCCATTCCCCTTACCACCATCATAGGTAAATAGATTTCCTCATTCATCCTCAATTACCTCATCTACAAATATGGAATTCCCTCATCCATTATCATGGATAATGGAAGACCTTTCAAGAACTAGGTTGTCCAAGAACTTTGTGACAAATTCAAAATCCATCACCATTTCTCTACTCCCTACTATCCACAAGGCAACGGCCAAGCAAAAGCATCCAACAAAACTATTATAAAGATCCTCAAGAAAATAGTCAATGATGCTAGCCATGATTGGCACATCCAACTGAATCCTGCTCTGTGGGCCTATCGAACTAGTATATGCACTCCCACAGGTGCTACCCCTTATGCCCTTCTCTATGGATCAGAAGCTATTTTGCCCATCGAGGTCAAGTTACCATCCCTAAGGGTGTCATTAAAAGGTCTTATCACTGATGAAGACTACAGAGTATCTAGACTTCAAGAGCTAGAACTGTTGGAAGAAAAGAGACAGAATGCCTTTAACCATCTCAAAGCATATCAATAGAGAATGTCTCAAAGTTACAACCACAGGGTCCGTCCAAGGGTCTTCAATGTTGGTGATCTAGTTCTCAAGGAAAATCCCCGCAATCAATAAGATCGGGAAAAGAAAGGTAAGTTTGAACCTAACTAGCTTGGTCCTTATGTCATCATTGCAGCCTGTGGGTCAGGAGCATATCAGTTAGCAACATCAAAGGGTGAGCTGTTCGATGACCCAATCAAGAGTATGCATCTTCATGGATTCTACACGTAAGAGAACCCCAATGTAAGGGGGGCAATATATCAAAAAAGAAAAAAAATCAAAAAATCAAAAAAAATCAAAAAAATAAAAAAAAAACAAAAAAAAAAATTGTCCTTTGGTGAAAACCTGGCAAACAGGTGCCTTGGATAGGTACCATGGTGAAAACTTGGAAAACAGGCGTCATGTGTACTTCTAGCTTCCGTGCAAATAAAAGAAAGTGGTGAAAACCTGGCAAACATGCGCTACTTGTGATAAACCGCTTCCTCCATCTTTGGGGAAACCAATCACCTATTGTCCTTTCCTCCTACCCAGTGTCTCATTCGATCCATATCTGTTTCATAATAAAAAACCTAACAATAACCTATCATGGCTTGATACTCTCTCTTTTATCTCCTTGTCAACCAAGGTCTTATCCCATATCCTATCCTCAGTGTTAGCCTAGCATAGCATCTGTCGTCAGTATCATAGGGTCCACCCCGAACTACGTTGCCTCTGCATCGTCACGTAGGCAAGGCCATTATCAATGCACCCCTGAGGTTTCCCATCCATCCCATATCTTGTCATCTTTCCTCTAGTCCATCCGCGTCCATGGTCCAAGTCTCGAACTGCATTGCCTCTGCATCGTCACGTAGGAAAGTCCATTATCAATGCGCCCCCAAGGCACTAGGTCAGTCCCTTAGGGTCTGTTTCCCCAATAAGGATTGTGGTACCTTTCACCAGACGTAAGCGTGTGTAAGCAAAAGCCCGTTTTCAAGCAAAAGTTTTGATGCAAGACATCAACCTATCCAAAGCAAGGCGTAAGCAAGAACAAACTAATCCAAATGATTCTATCAAATTATGGCAAGAAAGATACATCTAATGCAAGAGTGTTTTGTTTAAATTAAGGTTGTGTCTTAAAGTCTTTTCTTTTGTTATCATGTCTTGTATGCTACTCGAGGATGCCAAAATCTAGAGATGCTATGATGGGGGCACGATTATTTTCTTTGTTTGTTTCTTGTGGGTTTATCTTTAGTAATGTGAAGCCTTGTCTAAGGACATGATCAACTTAAAATGATCATCGAGGACATCAAGAGGACTAACATGAAATAGGTATAATCCTTGTCTGTTGATACGCAAGAAATACTCAGGTCATCTCGGTTCAATTATACCTAGATGCTTGTATTAACTTGCTAAATCAAAATCCATATAAGTGATGCTCAGGTCATTTTGGTTTAATTATACCTAGATGCTTGTATTTCCTTACAACATTTCAAAAGCACAAAAAACAAAAAAATCCCAATGATGAAATAAACACTTCAAAGTACTTGCAATATCAAGATGTCAAAAAACTATTTCACATTCAAAAGCATCCATACCATATCCCATGTAAATAAAGATCCAACAATGCAGAGTATCAATGTTTACAAGTACAAGCTTGGAGGTCTTCCATCAGTTAGTCTTCTATCCATCATTATGTCATTTCTATGTCGATTGAGTACATTTGGACATAACAAAAACATAGCATAAGTTGCATATCATATCATATGAGATAGTCATTAATATGATTAAATCATTTGCATACATCATAGGTGCATTAGATCATCCATATCCATTTGCATCATGCATAACATAATATCCACAGACAAATCAAAAAACATAGGCAAAGACATGTAGATCATAACATAAACTGCATCATCATATAGATCGCATATCACATTTTGTATATTAGAACATTGAAGTAAACATCTAAATCTGCATTCTAAAGATCACATATCTTAGCATCAAGTAAACATCTAAGTTTGCATTAGATCAACATTGCATAACATCATATAGACATCATATAAGTATGCATCACATGTATAACATCTTAACATAGAATACATCCATGACATATAGCATAAACAACTACATATAGATCATCAATAGTTGCATCATCATATAAATATAAAAATAAACATGACCAAAAGTACAATATATCAAAGTCTGCCAGGTCCATGTCTGAGTCAATGTCATGTAAAGTGTATACATCACAAAAATAATGATACATGTCTCGATCAAAATGATACAAAAGTGATATACATATCAGGCTATCTATGAGCCATCAAAACTATGTCTGCATAAGCCAAAATCGGTACGTGTCTAACAGCTAGCCCTGCTATCGTGGAGCACTACTCCCTGCACTATCCTCTCCTCTATCAACCCCTAACTACTGTGGGCCCCACACTGATGCTCTTGACTGTGATCCCCCTACTCTCTACGAAGCCACAGACTGGTTCTGATAGCTGGGAGCCCTCTGCTCTGCTGGTACTACACCATGGTACAACTCTCGATAATACTGCATCTGAGCCTACACTCTGGCAAGCTCGCCCTGTACCTGTGTCAGCTACCCCTGTACCTATGCCAGTTGTGCATGTACATGTACAAGTTGTGCTTGTACCTTCTGCACCTGTGTAACTAAAAAGCTAGTAGTACCATCTGTACCTAGGGCTACCACTGTCGAGTCTCTCTTTACTCTGATGGCCCGCACCCTCACCAAGGCTAAGTCTCATTCTCTAAAGTGCTCCGATATAACCCTTGCATCTACATCTCTCCGGGCCTTTGCCATCCTAAGCTCTACCCTCAGCTGTCTAACCTGCCCCCTCAACGTGGTAACGGCCTGCTGCAGTACATGGTTGAACTGGACCCTGAGGAACCTGAACCTGTGCCTGCACCTGCTCCAGAGCCTACTGTTGAGCCACCTACTGGGGTACCTGCTATGCAACCTGTGGCTGCACTACCTGCTGTTGATGGGAGGGTCCCTCCCCAGCTCTCCTCCTCTGTCTACCACCCCCTCCTCCACCTCCTCCACCTCCATCATCTCCATCTCCCTGTCCTCCTCTACCCCTCCTCCATCTCCTCCTCCTCCCGTCGGCCCCATCCTCATCCTCTAAATCCTTCTTGTCTATACGAGGAACCAACTCTCCTAGCCCTGAGTAGCTCAAAAAAGGATGAGCTGCGAGCCACTCCTCATAATCTGGAGTCACCCCTGCATCTACTACCTCCCTCCTCATAGGCCATGCCACATATGGAATCTGCTAGAACTCGGCTAGTGCATCCTCGTATAAAGCAACCAGACCCCATCTGAACCTCTCGGCATGTGTCTGTACAAACTGGGCCTGCCCCTGTGGCATCCCCTGTCTCCTGCCAAACTACTGCCGAACCCTGCTAACTATCTGCCTCTCCAAGATAAACCGTGTCCACCCAATGAGCCATTGAGTCTAAAAGCAATACGGCAACTCATCATCCTCGTCATCCTAGGGCTCACAATCTAGATATGGTCGCCAGACAATTCTATCTACATTGTCTAGCACATGCCTTCAATACTCGATCTTTCCTAGCTTATGCTGGGAAATAACTCCTGCATATCCATAGTTGTAAGGCTCTCCCCTCTACCTTGAAAACACACACATCGGCTGAGTGATAGCAATGTGGTCGGTCCCATAGCCAAAACTGTAAAAGAGATACACCTGCCGACAAACTGGCACCCCTATTGTATACCACCTGATGTATATCGTGGTATAGGTGAGCCAAGACACAGACACCCCATGCATATCGGGTGCCCTCTGTAATCATTCGCTCAATGATCCGTCCCCATCCAATCGGGAACCCATGTGATCTCCTATCGAGGCATACAATGCCTTTGATCAGCCCTGCGACTATACTAGGGAAGTAGTCATAATAGTCATAAATATCCTGCCAGGATATTGTTGACCTATTTTCCTCTGCCCAGAGTTAAATATTTCACCTTGTATTTTCCTTGAAAATCCTTTAGAAAATGATCCTACAAGGCTTAAATCCTTCAAATATTTATGCTATGCCTTGCAGAAAATCCTAAAAATCTCATCATGAGAATCTTTGCCAAAAACCCAGAAAAACCCAAAAATCTTTTGGCTTCAAGTATTTTCCATCGCAAAGATTTCTCAATTTTATACTTAGTATTTGTATATGCAATTTTGAATGTATGTTTGCATGTACATTCGCAATTGTATGTTCAAATGTACAATCGCACATATAAAGGCTTTTGTATATCGGCGACATACAAGTGCAATATACAATGAAAAGATGCAAGTCATACATACAAGAGTGAATGAACAGTGCAATGTACATTGGCGAGATACAAGGAAAATATACAAAGGGGCACATACAAAAATGAATGTACATCGGCGCACATGCAAAGTCAACATAGAAAGCCAAAGATGCAATTGGTGGGGTCCACTGAATGCACAATGCGATTGTATCTTACATACAAGTCGCATTGTATATGCGAGATACAAAGGGTCACATACAAGGAAGAGATGCAAAGTCTTTTGCATAGTGGCAACATACAAAGGCGATTGTATGTCTGATATACAAGAAGAAATATACAAGTGAACAAGCGCAAGGTGGACGCAGTGAAGATAGTTAATTACATTTGTAAAGCAAGTGGAATCTGTGCATTGTATGTTGGGTTTGTATGTTCCTAACATACAATCGAAACATGCAAAGGAAAAATGTATAGGGCTGACATACATTTGGTGGGGCCCACGGACATACAAAGCAGAATGAACATTGGGCACATGCAAAGAAAATGTGCAAGGGAAAAGGATACAAATGGCAGGGCCCACCAATTGTATATACAGGTGTGATTGTATGTTCACACATACATAGGAACATACATTCTTAATGTGCATGGCCCGGACCCAAAAGGGTATGCAATGTAGTTGATAAAGGCTTGGGTCCGATTGAATGTATGTTTTTTGCTTGTATATTGCATTTGTATAATGCGATATGCAAGCCGATATACATGGCAAACATACAAAGGAACATGCAAACCGGACCCGATTTTAAAGTCAATTTTGGCAAATTCAAGGGTGAAGTCCATGGCTTGTATATTAAGTTCATTGTATATTGCAATATACAAAAGAAATATAAAAAGGGAAATATGCAAGGCAGACCCGACTGGGGAATCAAATACAGCGGATAGTCATTTTGGGGTCCGCAACTTGTATGTATGTTTGTATATACAATGTGCCGATATGCAAAGAAAAGATGCAAGGAAGAAGATGCAGTTTTTCAGCGATGCTTCTCAGTTTCAGCTCGGCGGCGAATCAGGCGGTGCCACGTGTTAGGGGCATACATGCAAAAAAGGTGATACAAAAGTAAAGGGGCCCGCTCTTGTATGTGGCCATTGTATTATATATACAAGGTGACATGCAATTGAACATACAAAGACATTTCAATGGCTAATTTGGATGCCGAATAAAAGCACATACAAAGTGCTATGCATATACAAAGGCAATTTCAGAGGAGGTTTCAGAGGCCGATACAGGAGCACATGCAAAGCGATATATACATACAGTTGACCAAGACTTTGACCGCCTATATCTTCCACGTCCTGGCAAATTTTGACATGATTCAAAAGGCAAAAATGTATGTTTTTGCCTCCTCTTTCATTTGGTGGGCTTTTCAGGGGGATATTCTCACTTTTCAATTTTGGATCTGGATTTGCATGTTTTGGGTGAGTGGACGTTTCAGCAACCATTTTGGGTAGATACAGATATTTCTTGCATTTATTGCTGCACAAAGATGAAGCAGCTCGCATTGATGACCGGAAATATCTCTTAAACCACCATGTTTCAGATATTTCATATATTCCTTGTTGAAGATAACCATTGAAGCTACTCACATTCAATGCTAAAATATCTTCCACCAATTCATGGGTGCAGATCGATGATGCGGCAGCTTGCATTGAAGACTCAGAATATCTCCCACCTGCCCAGTTCCAGATATTTTCACACCATAACTTCTGCAGGTGGACGTCCCAAGAGGTTTTTTTTTTTCTGAGGTAGCTCTTTGAGTGAATTTTTGTAACCGACTTAAGGCATTTTTGGAATGCTATATGAGCATAGGGGTGAGATGTAAATAGGGTTGGAAAATTTTTTGGCTTTCAAGCTTTCTGCTACTGTAATTGTGCCTTCCTATTGAATATATGCAAGTTATTTTACCTCTTTTTGTTGTTTTTCTAGTTTAGTGTAAATTTGCATGCGACTGTCTGTGAACATCTTTGTTTCTCTCAATCATTCTGCCTCTTACCTCTGCTAGAATCATTTGAATTTGTGTATGTCTACTTGTTGTATCTAGTGATGTTGTGCATTTTCTCAGTTCTATGAAAGTTTCTTTCAATCAGTCTGGTGCATCAGCCTTACTTTCAATTTTCTTGTTTTCATCTTTCATTCAAAAAGCATTCCTTCTCCCTTTCCCTCTGAAGATTTAGTAGTTTTAGGTGATATCCAGTTGAGGAAGTTGGCCTTCTCTAGAGGTCTAATCTCATTTCTCCCGGTCCCACACTTTGAGATCATTCCTATGTTACTCCAGATAGCTAAAGTTTCACAACTGCAGCGAGGGTGCAAATCTGGGTGATAACAGTTTCTGGCACGCCCGGTGGGACTCTACTTTAGAGTTAGAGAAACAATCAAATACTATCTTTTATTGCTGGTTTTGATGTGTAACCAGTGATTTTTAGACCTGTAAGAGGTTAAAACTTGCATATCTGGTGACTCATACTGAGGAAAGATAAGCAGATCAGTTCTACTGTTACATTTTATGAGAACAATTCAAACTCAAAGTTTGAGTTCATTTGATTACTTGTAGCTGTCACCACCTAGAAGACAAGGGAGAGCTGTAGCAAGGACCCCAACTTCCAAAAGGATACAATCAACTCCTCCAAGTTTCAGAGCCGTAACACCTGTAGTTTCTGTACCAGCTCAAGTAATCCTACCTCTAGCTTTTCCAATGGCGAGGAATTAGCCATTTGTGGCTTTTGATGGGGGCAACCTATTGAATTTGACAGTGCATGATGTTATAACCATGGCAGCTTTAAAGAGTCTACCCTATTTCATAAGGGAGAATCAAACTACCCCAATTGAGCACATTAGAGACGTGGCTTCTCTATGTGGAGTGCATCATGTAACCCAAGAAAATGTTGCCATTAGGCTGATGGTTGCGTCATTCAAAGGAAAAGTATTACAATGGTTCAGGAGTTTACCAGTGCAGACCATAGGAACCTGGAATGATCTAGGTGATAAATTAAACAAGCAAATTCAAGATAAATTAGACAACTTGTCATTGGTTGAACAGATGACTACAATAAAGAGGGCTCCCCAGTAGAAAATGATGGATTTCAACTTCAGATTCTAGAAGACATGGGACAGAATTCTTGCCATGGTAAGGCCTCCGTCAGAATATGTATTCTTGTATTTTTTGAAATCCCTAAATAATGATATTTCAGTGATGATACAATCATTAGGAGGTACTAATTTACCTGATGCATATGAAATAGCTATTAGAGCAGAGAATAACCTAATTCAGGCTAGAAAAATAGCACCTAGACCACCAGTGCCCATTTTTCCTGAGATTCAAGCTTCAATGCCTTTGCCCGTCCTATATTTTGCCCCTTGCCCTGCTATAACAGCATTGCCAAATACTGCCAATTCTGAGCCTGTTGTTTCTAGCTCATCTCAAGAGTTAAAAGAGATAAAAAAATAGCCAACAAAAAATAGAGAATATTCTGCAAACTTTTGGGAATGAGTTAGTAAACATAAAAAAGTATCAATCCTAGAATAGACAGCCTTATCAGCAACCCAGTCAAGGGCAAAACCAACCATATCAAGCTAACAGGCCACCATATCAAGGCAATTATCAGGGTCCCAGGCAGAATGTCAACCAAAGGCCTTTTCAGCCTTACAATCTAGCACCCATTAATGCAGTTAGGGACCTTATCCCTGTTCAGAATAACCTTGCAACTGAGTATGAATGTTGTTTCCCATGTAATCAGCCACACAGTCAGGCGGCCTGTTTAAATGGAGTGATAAATCAAGCACTAATGGTGCAAAATGTTGCAGCCTCACAGCCAAATACACCTCATGATGGGGTTGTTCAATAGCAAGATCAACCTTAAAATGATTCTACCTTTATAAATTGGCACGAAGGTGAATTCTACGGTGTAAATAGAGATGATGCCTTAGTTGTAGCAAATACAAGAGCTAAAAAGAGGGGTTATGAGGCAGATCAAGCAACAAACAGATCAGAAGGTACATGTCACTCCACCTTTCAATATTATTGAAAATATGAAAAAGATGAATGTGACAATGTCTATGTGGGATTCTCTAGCCATCCCAGACCAAAAGGGGATGTTGCAATCTGCTTTATCTGATTTGAAAGTGTCCAATGATACAACTGTTGACCCAACTAGGGCTGTCCTTACCAATTCATCCCAGGATAACAGTAAATAGCCAAACAAAAGTGCTAAACCACTCCCATTTTATGTGTCATTAATAATTGGAGACAAATTAGTACATAATTGTATGGTGGATAGTGGTGCAAGCAGTTCTGTCATGCCAAAATAGATTGTGGACCAACTAAGATTGAAATACCAGCCCCTAGAGAAAGGTGTACTCCAACTAGATGACATAGTTGTTAATACTGTGGGTGTGATCAAAGACCTAGGTCTCACTCTGCACACTTGCCCAAACGTTTCCATTCTTCAAGAGGTGTTCATCATAGATTTGCCTCCCTATTTTGCCATGTGTTTATCAAGAGAGTTCACAGCCAAAATAGGGGGATATTTATCCTTGGACTGGTCCCACATATTTTTTAGGACCAGATACGGCACCAAAGTGACCCTAAAATCTGAATTACTTGCCAAACATCACATAGAGCCTTACACACCAAGTGTTGTTAATGCAAATTGCTTTATTTTTGATGATCCTGAGCTTATTGCTACTCAAGAATTGCAAGCTGAAAGTATACTAGAAGTGTTATTGAGGGAGTGGGCCTCTAAAAATTTTGTTGATGATCTTGAGGGGCACATTCAAGAAGCTAGTATGGGGGTTTACTTACTCCATGAGCCTGAAACGGAAGTTCCAAACCTTGTAGAAAATGTAGAACAGTAGATAGAACAGCAAAATGAGGTATGGAAAATGTACTTTGATGGCTCTAGGAATAGAAATGGATTTGGTGGTGGTGCAATGCTTGTGTCTCCACAAGGTGAAAGATATTATTCTTCTTTCCATTTTGCCTTCTCATGTACAAATAACACTATTGAATATGAGGGGTTGATTCAAGGTTTGCAATGGGCAAGAAAGAGGAAAATTAGTTGTTTACAGGTCTATGGTGACAGTGAACTCATTGTAAATCAGGTGAGAGGGCTGCATGTTACGAAGAATGATACTCTGAAATTCTACAAGCATAGGGTATGGGACATGATTGAAGAGTTTGATGCCTTCAATCTGATCTCTATTCTAAGAAATCAGAACTCCCATGCTGATAGGTTAGCTGCAATTGGGGCCCAGTTTGATATCCCCAGTGATATTCAAAGAGAAAAGGTGCAGCCTCACGTGAAAATAGTTGATAGGCCCTCTATCCCTGACAATAATATTCATTGGTAGGTGTTTGAGAGTGATGAGTAGATTCTGCGTTTCCTGTTAGAGGAGGATGAGTTTTCTATGATGAATTAGGATAAACTCAAACAGCAATATGAAGATGGTCAAGTTATTCAGTTAAGGACAAACAAGCTACCCAAAGGATTAGTAACCTTGGAATCCATTTTTGGGACTAATGATCAGCTAAAGAAAAGTAAAACCAGCATGCAGGTCAAAGAGCAACATTATGAGGAGCTAGAAAGTTTCAAGGGTAAGCTTCTTAAAATTGGTAAAATCTGTTCACCTAAGGATAGAAGGGTTTTCTTTGCTCTTTGTCAAGAGTTTGAAGATGTGTTTGCTTGGGATTATTCAGACCTAAAAGGGTTTGACCCTCATATTGCCCAGCATACCATAGAGTTAGAACCAAGTACAAGACCTGTGAGGTAGAAACAAAGGCCTTTAAATCCAAAACTTGAGCCTTTGATGATTAAAGAGTTAACCAAGCTGATCGAGGGAAAGATCATTTTCCCAATCAAGCATACTTCTTGGGTCTCCAACCTTGTCCCTGTGAGAAAAAAGAATGGGGAGATTAGGATGTGTGTCGACTTCAGACACCTCAATAGAGCCTCCTTGAAAGACCACTACACACTACCCTCAATGGAGCAAATTCTGCAAGTAGTGACTGGTTCTGAAAGATTCTCCTTGCTTGATGGATTTTCTGGCTATAATCAAGTGTTAGTCAAGGAGGAGGATCAGTTCAAAACCACTTTGACTACCAAATGGGGCACTATGGCCTATAAAAGGATGCCTTTTGGTCTATCGAATGATGGCTCTACTTTTCAGAGAGCTATGGATATGGCTTTTAGGGTTTGGTGTATAAACTGGTGCTAGTGTACCTTGATGACATAACAATTTTTTCCAAGGATGTGTCTGAACATTTATCCCACTTGAGGCAGGTATTTGAGAGATGCAAAGAGTTTGGGATATCTCTCAATCCCAAGAAATGCATTTTCGTTGTGCATGAAGGCAAGCTGTTAGGGTACGTTGTGTCAAAGGAGGGCATTACCATCGACGTTGAAAGGGTAAGAGCTATTATGGAATTGCCTTTACCCAATCACAAGAAGGGATTACAAAGTTTTATTGGCAGAATTAATTTTCTACGAAGATTTATACCCAACATTGCAAATCTATTAAAGCCTTTGACGTCTATGTTGAAGAAGAGTAAAGTTTTCGGTTGGACAAAAGAGGCCAAACTTAGTTTTGAGTCCATAAAGGAGGCATTATCGGCTACGCCAACTTTGGTAAACCCTGTTTTCTCCAAAGATTTTATCTTGTATGCTTATGGCGGTCTAGATACAATCTCTGCAATTCTGGTACACTTGCAGAGTGATGGCTTTGAACAGCCAATCGCTTTCTTTAGTCAAGGGCTGGAAGAGTATGAGCAGAAGTATAGCTTTGTCGAAAAACATGTCCTTGCAGTGGTAAGGAGCCTTAAGAAGTTTCGGCATCTTGTTTCTAATAACAAGATACATTTGATGGTTGCTCACCCTAGCGTGAAGGAGTTCCTATTAGGTAAGGACGTGAATGAGAAAAGGGCTGGTTGGATCACTAAAGTCATGGAATATGACGTAGATATCAAGATAACCAAGTTGGTCAAAGGTAGAGGACTCAGTGAATAGCTTGCTACCAGTTTGGAGAATGAGATAAAAGGGGAAGAGGAGGTGCTTCTGACCATTGAAGATGCACATCAAGATGATACAACAGAAATGGGCACAAGTTGGGTTAATAACATGACTCAATTTTTGCAAATTGGCAAATGTCCAGTAGGTTTAGATAGAACCAAGAGAAGGTATTTTAGATTGCAATCTGTTCCATATGTTTTAATAAATGGCATCTTTTTCAGAAAGAATTTTAATGGTGTATTGTTAAGATGCATTGATAATGATCAGACTAACAAGGTGCTACATGAGTTTCATGATGGAACAGTAGGGGGTCATTTTTCCCCAAAGACTACTACTTGGAAAATAATGAGAGTTGGATATTACTGGCCCAGCTTATTCAAGGATGCCCATGCATGGGCTAGAAAATGTGTAAAATGTGCCATTTTTGCAGGCAAAGAAAGGCTGTCAGTTTTACCTCTGCAGCCAATTCAAGTAGAACAACCCTTCATGAGATGGGGCATTGATTTTGTAGGTCCCATTAACCCACCATCAAGTGCAGGTCACAGGTGGATACTCACAGCTACAAACTATTTCACAAGGTGGACTGAAGCAATGGCTCTGAGAGAGTCTAATGAAAATGTTGTCTTGAACTTTTATCATGATTTGGTGTCTAGATTTGGGGTGCCTGAGTCAATTATCTCAGACAATGCTTTAGCCTTTGTTGGATTAAAGATAACTAACTGGGCTGTTAAGAATGGGATCTATTTGAATACTTCATCAAATTATTACCCACAAGGTAATGGTTTGGCTGAATCTACAAATAAGAATCTCATAAGGATCATTAAAAGATCAATGGAGGACAACCAAAGGACCTAGGACACTAATCTAAAATATGCCTTATGGGCAGACAGAATAACTCCTAAGAGGTCTATTGGGAACTCCCCATATATGTTAGTTTATGGGAAAGAAGCAAGATTGCCTATAACTACGGAGCTGCCAGCACTTGATATCATGAATCAGCTGGAGATATTTGAAGAAGAGGATCCCATGGCTGTCAGATATGCTCAACTCATGGAACTTGAAGAAATCAGAGATAAGGCTATGAAAACTATGGAGTATCATCAACTTCAGACCAAAAGAAATTTTGATCAGAAGGCAACTCCCAGAATCTTTAGGGAGGGTGATATGGTGCTCAAATGGGATGAGTTGAAAAGTAGGCCAGGAAAACACTCCAAGTTTGACAACATATGGAGTGGCCCATTTATTATTACTGAATGCAAGGAGCACAATGCATTTCAGTTATCAAATATGGATAGAGAAAATCTGCCTATCCTAGTCAATGGGATACACTTGAAGAGGTGTTTTGAGGTATGACTTACCTTGTAAAGCAGTAGATTAGATTTCTTGCTTTCAATAAGTGCTGCTGCACAATAGTTTAGATCCTTTTTTGTTTTCTCTAAGTGTTGTCTAGCACAGTTGGAAGGGTTGCCTTCAGCATTTTTGTCTTGGTTTGATCTTCCAAGTGTTCTTCACTACCAATATACTGAGTTGCTAAGGTCAGAATTGTTTATCAAGATATATTCTTAGTCTCTGTATGACTCCATGCCCAATGGATGCTTAAGGCCACTGGTCTAATTGTTTAGCAGGCAAACATCCCATAGAAGTTGCCAAAATGTTGACCTATTTTCCTCTACCCAGAGTTAAATATTTCACCTTGTATTTTCCTTGAAAATCCTTTAGAAAATGATCCTACAAGGCTTAAATCATTCAAATATTTATGCTATGCCTTGCATAAAATCCTAAAAATCTCACCTTGAGAATCTTCACCAAAAACCCAGAAAAACCCAGGAATCTTTTGGCTTCAAGTATTTTCCATTGCAGAGATTTCTCAATTTTATACTTAGTATTTGTATATGCAATTTTGAATGTATGTTTGCATGTACATTCGCAATTGTATGTTCAAATGTACAATCGCACATACAAAGGCTTTTGTATATCGATGACATACAAGTGCAATATACAATGAAAAGATGCAAGTCATACATACAAGAGTAAATGATCAGTGCAATGTACATCGGCGGGATACAAGGAAAATATACAAAGGGGCACATACAAAAGAGAATGTATATCAGCGCACATACAAAGTCGACATACAAAGCCAAAGATGCAATTGGTGGGGTCTGGTGAATGCACAATGCGATTGTATCTTACATACAAGTTGCATTGTATATGCGAGATACAAAGGGTCACATACAAGGAAGAGATGCAAAGGCTTTTGCATATCGGCGACATACAAAGGCGATTGTATGTCTGATATACAAGAAGAAATATACAAGTGAACAAGTGTGAGGTGGACGCGGTGAAGATAGTTAATTGCATTTGTAAAGCAGGTGGAATCCGCACATTGTATGTTGGGTTTGTATGTTCCCAACATACAATCGAAACATGCAAAGTAAAAATGTATAGGGCCGACATACATTTGGTGGGGCCTGCGGACATACAAAGCAGAATGCACATCAGGCGCATACAAAGAAAATGTGCAAGGGAAAATGATACAAACGACGAGGCCCACCAATTGCATATACAGGTGTGATTGTATGTTCGCACATACACAGGAACATACATTCTTAATGTGCATGGCCCGGACCCGAAAGGGTATGCAATGTAGTTGATAAAGGCTTGGGTCCGATTGAATGTATGTTTTTTGCTTGTATATTGCATTTGTATAATACAATATGCAAGTCGATATACATGGCAAACATACAAAGGAACATGCAAACCGGACCTGATTTTAAAGTCAATTTTGGCAAATTCAAGGGTGAAGTCCGTGGCTTGTATATTAAGTTCATTGTATATTGCA
The DNA here is from genome assembly GCA_027924645.1 of Cunninghamia lanceolata. Lineage (NCBI taxonomy): Eukaryota > Viridiplantae > Streptophyta > Pinopsida > Cupressales > Cupressaceae > Cunninghamia > Cunninghamia lanceolata. The sequence continues at coordinate 1,691,541 of BSBN01000754.1, forward strand.
ATATACAAAAGAAATATACAAAGGGAAATATGCAAGGCGGACCCAACTGGGGAATCAAATACAACGGATAGTCATTTTGGGGTCCCCGACTTGTATGTATGTTTGTATATACAATGTGCCAATATGCAAAGAAAAGATGCAAGGAAGAAGATGCAGTTTTTCAGTGATGCTTCTCAGTTTCAGCTCGGCGGCGAATCAGGGGGTGCCATGTGTCAGGGGCATACATGCAAAAAAGGTGATACAAAAGTAAAGGGGCCCGCTCTTATATGTGGCCATTATATTGTATATACAAGGTGACATGCAATTGAACATACAAAGACATTTCAATGGCCGATTTGGATGCCAAATAAAAGCACATACAAAGCACTATGCATATACAAAGGCAGTTTTAGAGTAGGTTTCAGAGGCTGATACAGGTGCAGATGCAAAGCGATATATACATACAGTTGACCGAAACTTTGACCGCCTGTATCTTCCATGTCCTAGCAAATTTTGACATGATTCAAAAGGAAAAAATGCATGTTTTTTCCTCCTCTTTCATTTGGTGGGCTTTTCAGGGGGATATTCTCACTTTTCAATTTTGGATCTGGATTTGCATGTTTTGGGCAAGTGGACGTTTCAGCGACCATTTTGGGCAGATACAGATATTTCTTGCATTCATTGCTGCACAAAGATTAAGCAGCTTGCATTGATGACCAGAAATATCTCTTAAACCACCATGTTTCAGATATTTCATATATTCCTTGTTGAAGATAACCATTGAAGCTACTCGCATTCAATGCTAAAATATCTTCCACCAATTCATGGGTGTAGATCGATGATGCAGCAGCTTGCATTAAAGACTCAGAATATCTCCCACCTGCCCGGTTTCAGATATTTTCACACCATAACTTCTACAGGTGGACGTCCCAAGAGGTTTTTTTTTTCTGAGGCAGCTCTTTGAGCAAATTTTTGTAACCAACTTAGGGCATTTTTAGAATTCTATATAAGCATAGGGGTGAGATGTAAATAGGGTTGGAAAATTTTTTGGCTTTCAAGCTTTCTGTTTCCAAACAGAGTTTTCTGCTTCTGTAACTGTGCCTTCCTATTGAATATATGCAAGTTATTTTACCTCTTTTTGTTATTTTTCTAGTTTAGTGTAAATTTGCATGCAACTGTCTGTGAACATCTCTGTTCCTCTCAATCATTCTACCTCTTACCTCTACTAGAATCATTTGAATATGTGTATGTCTACTTGCTGTATCTGGTTATGTTGTGCATTTTCTCAGTTCTATGAAAGTTTATTTCAATCAGTCTGGTGCATCACCCTTACTTTCAGTTTTCTTGTTTTCATCTTTCATTCAAAAAGCATTCCTTCTCCCTTTCCCTCTAAAGATTTAGTAGTTTTAGGTGATATCCAGTCGAGGAAGTCAGCCTTCTCCAGAGGTCTAATCTCATTTCGCAAGGTCCCACACTTCGAGATCATTCCTATGTTACTCAAGATTGCTAAAGTTTCACAATTGTAGCAAGGGTGCAAATCTGGGTGATAACAGATATCACCTATCCCTCTAGCTCAGGATCGTCGAAAACTCGCCTGCACTCTGCAAGTCTTGCATCCCGCTATGGATCATACTCTACTAGCTCACCCTGTATCAGCAAATGCATAATCATGTAGACATCCTCCAGAGTGATCGCCATCTCGCCAGTCAGCAAGTGAAAAGTCCCATCCTCGTTGTGGAATTGTTCCACAGCAACAGTCAGCAAACTAAGGTTCACGCGAACCTCAGGCATGAAGTAAACTTAATTGAGACCCATAGCACCAAGAGCCTCCCAATCTATCTCGGAGAGCATATAGCGTTGTAGCATCGGTAAGGGAAACTACTCCCTCGACATTAGTATATCTTGAATGTCCTCCTGCAAACAAGCAAAGCAATGCGTCAACCTAAACTGTAAAACTGCTCAACATATCTAAAGCACCATATCAACTAACTTAACATATCTAATTGATCAAAACAACATACTACATCTCTTGACTAGATTCCTGCAATCTCATAGATAGCTTATCGATTGACGCATCGAGCAAGATGCCAATCGAGTCAATTTTGTCAAGTAAACTGACTATCTAGATCATATGTGCTGAACCAGAAGGTAAACATGCAATTTCACAGTAAATGTGCCATTTCTGGCAGATGCACCGCAACATTTCTTAAATGCACCAAACCATATCACATGCGCTGATTCATACTATATATGCGCAGCCAAACTGCATGCGCCGATTCCCATATAAAATGTGCACAATCCTAATGCATGCACTGACTTACAACATGCATGTGCAACACTTGTACATGCACAGTTCCCTATCCTAAAAGCGCCGCAGAAAAACACATGCACAGTTCCGCATGGCAAATGCGTTGAACAACGATCCTGCGCATCTATTTAATCTAATTTTCTCTAGCATTTATTATGCAAATAAATGACCCTAAGTGAAGTTTTTTGAGCTACATACCAGTGGTCCTACCTCTGCTGGCCGATCGAACCGTCGAACTCGCTCAAAGTGGTGCTCCTCGTGCGGAATATCCATCTCAATGTCGACTGCTCTATGCTCCTATGCTCGCCTAAGCTCTCAAGGACAAATCAACCAAAGCCAAGTGTGCAAATGACTAAGCTTGTGGACCCAGCTCCTATATATAGCAAGTGAACCCTAACTAGCTATGTGATGACTATGACTACTTCCCAATCATGTTTCTTCCCATTTCTCTGAACCATAACCAGTTCTCTTCAAACCTAACCTATTTTTTCACCTCCTTCTTTGTGGGATTGTCTGTCTCACGCCCTCAAACCTTCTTCCCGTCTAATCTCCCAAGGGGGCATCCTACCATCATTAAACCTATACTAGGAGCAAACTGGGGCATGTATCATTATCAGAAAAAAACTATTCTTTGAAACAACATGATAAAAGACATTGCTTCAAAGAGGGGAAAAATGTATACACCTAAAAATGAGATGACTCTGTCCAAATAAATATTCTTAATATTTATTTAAGTCTAATTCCTCTATCAATAAATAAACAAACAAATTTATTTATTTGATTCATATTCTTCCAACAATTAAATAAAATCAAATTTATTTAATTCAATTCCTAAATTCTTCTAAATCCTCCAACAAATTAAATAATCTTAATTATTTAATTAGTTCTTCCAAAATTCATTCTAAATTAAATAATACCAATTATTTAATTGTTTCTTCCAATAATATCTTCTCTAAATTTAAATAAATCAATTATTTATTTAAGTTGTCTATTTCTTCTAAATTGAGTTATCTCTAAATATAATTCAATCCTTGTGCACATGCAATTGAATATTCTAAATATTTAATTGAGCAAGTTATCTTCTTATCCTCATGCAATTTCCATCCTCTAGTTCTATTCTCTTAACTGATTGATCTATTCTTTTAATTGATTAATCTCTTCAGTTAACTCATTCTTCTATTTTATTAATTCCTCTCATGCAAAATAGAGAAAGACACATGTCCTCTTTCTATTGACGCACATTCCTCAACTATTCTATACCATTGATCTTCGTATTCTTTCTATACCGTTGATTCTCTCTCTCTCAAGTCTATAAATTGAACCCTATTCCTCTATCTCATTCATCCAAGCTTTAAGTAAACTTACTCTGCAGGAATGACAGCGTGCCTTTGGCACCAATTCCTTCATTGCTTGCGATTAACTTGTTACCATATCGTTATCATTGTTGTGAAGCTCATCTTCATTGCAATAAAACTATCACAGCCATTCTCCATTGACAATCTTGGATAATAGTAAGGAAGTGCACCTTCTAAGGGCCATATTCATACACAAGATCGATTGAGATAGGTAACCAATGGAAGCTATGAAGTATTGAGGTTTGCAAAGGTTTTTGTCTTTGTTTGTTTGATCTTGATTATTTCCCTTTTCATTGAGTTTTGGGTATTATTGATATATTATATTGATTATTCATTTGAATCCAATTTTCCCTTAACAATATATTAAAAAAAAAATCTTCCAAAATGAGATCTAATGATTATTGAGCAACCAAAGGAGATATTTTATTTATTTTAGTTTACAAAGATCCGAATGAATGACCCCCTCATAGCCCCTCTACATGAAGAAGGCACCTGAGAGAAGATTAAGTGAGCTCTTCGAGGAAAGATAAACTGCATATAACGGTTGGTTTCTTGGTCAAGTTGCATAGTAGAAGAGCCAACATTGAAAAGAGTTCGAAAGTTTCTTAGGGTTGCGGCTCTTGGTCCCTTAGGCTACTTAGGCCTCATGGACGTCATTAAAATCCATACATTCATTCATTCACTACTAAGGTAATTCTTGGCATGTTACTCAACTAACACTTGCACCCATAGGAGGTTCAAGGAATATGCCGATAGGAATAACCAACGACTTTAGAAAATTTCTCGGCGTGAATTTTATGGCGTGAGACAATTCTAAGCACTATAATGCTCACATATAAAAGCCTATCGGCTAATTATAACTTTTTTTGATAAAGGGTTTTAAATTAAATCAAAATCATATCCAAACATATGGGTTTGGAAAGTATAAGTTTAAGTTGATATATGTATCTATTCATGGAAGTATCTTCTAAGCAAACAAAATAGAAAGAGTTAGCGTAACTAAGATCTGCAACTGCAACAGCTTCCTCTCTCTCGTACATGCAGTTGCCACTGAATTTGCTTGGAAGAATAGCAATTTTGTATCTTTCAATTGTATGGTCGAGGTTATTGCAAGCTTTGATTTTTTTTTAATGAATTAACCTGCATTTTTTACGAATTAACCTGCAATTAGTAAGGTACAATTAAAGAAGTGTTAAAAATATAAATTATATTTAATCACACCATTTGTCATATAGAGTCATGTCTCATGTAAGAGACACACCTGTCTATGTATAATATCTATTTAAGGGTCTTTGGAACCATATTTTTAATATATAGAAAAAGAATATTCAAGCTCTCCAGGAAAGGGAACGCTGCACTATGTGTTTCATAATGCCTTCTCTCTGCATCTAAACCCTTCCTCATCGTAAATCTGTAGTGCTGCTAGTAATGGCGTGGCAAATCTCCAACATCTAAACTATTACGGGATTGTGGAAAGCATAAGGCATTTTGAGTTTGACAATTGCTAAGAGATTTTGAAGTTTTGATGAGGCATTTTTAGTTTGAATATTTTGGCATTGAGATTTGCTAAGATGGAGTTTTCCTTGTGTGGGAGAAAGGATGCAAAGAAGTAGTGTGTAGAGAAGTCAAGTGAAGAAAAGTGATTGCAGATTGATGCCTAGAGGAAGATTGTGTTTTGTTTACTATGAATCAAATGCATTAAGATTTGTTGTTTAAAAGATAGAGAAATTTCATGCAGCTTTATTCTCGTGCTACACATAACAAATCAAAATGTACTCGTAGTTATGAAAAGCTTTATTCGTATTGTGAGATTTGTTGTTTATCTTTATTCTCACTACACATTGCAAAGATACAAGGTCAGTTGGTAGCAATTGGTAAGTTTTGTTTGATCATCACCAATTGTGGATGGTAGGGTCAACATTAACTAGTTGTGGTTTGGCATAAAGAGAATATTTTTTTTGTGAGATCTAATCTTGATGAGAGCCAAGAATAAAAAAGCAAAACAGGAATGTGATAGTTACATTGAAGAGCCATACATGATAATAAAGCATTGAAGAACATTGCTAGCATAGTGCAGAATCAAATATACAAATGTAGGTGTATCACAATTGGTGTAAGTGTTTTTTTTGTGGGAAGGTAGTTCAAGATCAAACCATAGGCATTACTTTTTTCTATTATGCACACAATAAGCATCATTCTAGCTTGTTGTTGAGGTTAATGGTAGCACCTACAAGCTCCCCCTTCCCAAAAAAGCCACTAATATCTACATTGGACTTGTGAAGCACTTTACGAGTGTTACCACTCAAGGTTCTAAAAAGAGTGCCATTGTCATCCATATTCATAATTTATCTTATTGGTATGTATGAGTTTATTTTATAATAAATGAAAGGATAAATATTCGAAGAGATAATTGTTGAAGATAGAAGAAATAATTTGATACAAAGGAAAGAGAAGTGCACAAAGCCACCAAAATCAATCACCATCAGGTATTACTTAAGTGGTTCTTTTGTATGGTTAAAATTTAATGCTATAAGGAAATCATTTGTTCCGATGGGAAATATTGGTAAAAGAGTGCATAAAGAAAATAAAAATTTAATGTGTGAAAAAGATATTTTGGAAGAAGAACCGGTGAGATTTAAAAACAAAAATGAAGAATTGGAAGAAAAGTTGAAGTTATTTGATGAACAATCTAAAACCCTTGAAGAGGAAAATAGTTCTCAAAAGGATGAAATATCAAAATTGAGAGAACAATATAATCTATCAAAATAATTACTTGCAGTATACCTAAAAGAAAACATGTGTCTAAGGTCTAAGCCTACATTAAGTAATTTGTCTCATGTGATACAAATGATTTGTGCTATTCATTTGATGAATCATTTGATATATGTGATATAGCTAAACTTTCTACAGATAAAGAGTGTAAGTTTGGATCTATAACAATGTTTTTGAATCTAGAAAACTTCCTATCCCTCGTACATGCAATTTCCATTGAATCAACAAATACAAGAAAGGGTCCTTAGAGTGAGACATACCCCTAGGCTATTGTCTTAATGATCATACAATCTCTTAACATCAGAGGAATAGGCAGTCCTCAAAAAATTCCTTGAAATGTTTAGTATTCTCCCATAAACCTAACCTTATTCTGTTGCAAGAAACAAAAGACGATGGAAACAAGATTATTGAGGATCTCACTAAAGTTCTCCTTGAGTGGTCGTTTCTCTCTATTAACTCCATAGGAACTCAGGGGTTTGATTTCTAGGAGGAGGCATTCATGTTTTGTCCTTAAAGATTATGTCATATTAGACAATTACATGGCATTCATGTTTTGTCCTTAAAGATTATGTCATATTAGACAATTGCATTACAACTAGATTTTTCTCCATGGAACTGGGGATCTCTTAATGTTGCCAATATATATGGTCCTACTAATGATAAGAAGGCCTTTTGGGAGTAGCTCCTATCCGAGGACTTTTTTAGATTTGACAATCTTATCATTGGAGGGGACTTTAACTTCATACTTTCTAGTGAAGAGCTCTAGGGTTCTTTAGTAAGAGTTGACCCCTTAGACATTTTTTCAACACAAATTGGAGACATTAGAGCTACTTGATATGGCTCCTATCAAGAAGGTGCCTACATGGACAAATAAACATGTTGGAGAGGACTATATTGTAAAATTCCTTGATAGATTCTTGATTTGAGACACATTTTCCAGACTCTTGAAAAGGATCATTCTTGGATGGATTCGAGGGGTGATTCAGATTATCTTCCCATTTTTTTGTAGATTGCTAATATTGACCATAAATCTACTGCGCCTTTCAAATTTAACCCATCTTGGCTATAGGACGAAAATTTCAACAAATTAGTTAAGAATGAATGGGTTTCCTATAATGGACACACTAGGGAGTCGGCTAATATTCAAATCACAAATAATCTTAGAAAGGTCAAGGCTACCATTGTTAAGTGGGCTCATGAGAGACATATGGAGTACGATACAAATATGTAATTTTTTAAGTAACAGATTGAAACTCTATATGCTTCTAACATTCAATCTAGTTTTGATATTGCCCAAAAATCCAAGTTACAAGCTCTAGAAAGAAGCTTCTTAAGGTGTTAGAAGTTGGTTGGAGGCTAAAAAGTTGAGCTATTTGGTTGGATAAAGGTGATGAAAACACCAAGTTTTTTCACAGCTATGCTAATTAATGCAAAAAGAAAAATACTATTTAGGAAATGCCAAAAGGAGGGCAGTATGAGAGCTTCTACCTTCAAGGATATAGTTGACTTGGGGGTGACTCGTCTTTATTATTTGTACAAAGAACCTGAAAGGGTTAATATTTTTGAGATTGTTAAGATTGCTACCTACTTTCCTAGGTTTGTTGATGGAATTGCAAATGAGAGAATGTTGAAGTAAGTTTATAAGGAGGAAATGAGATTCATCATGGGATCTCTTCAAAAGAATAAAGTCCAGGTCCTAATGGATGGACTATTGAATTTTTCCCAGGACTCTATGATCTCATTGGATTTGAGATTCTTCGTGTGGTGGAATAAACTCAAGGAACAGGGAAGATTTCAAGTGCTATTAATTCAACATTTATTGTAGTCATATCTATTAAGGATATGCCTAACTCTTTTGACTATTTCTGCCCTATAGCTTTATGCAACTGTATTTATAAGATTGTGGCTAAGATTATTGTTGTTTGGCTCAAGGAGGTTTTGTCTAACTTTATATCCAATGAGCAGTTTGGTTTCTTGCATGGCAGACAAATACATGATGTCATTGGAGTGGCACAAGAGGGAATGCACACCATCAAAAGTAAAATATTGCACGTTGTTGTTTTGAAACTTGATCTATCCAAGGCCTATGACAGGGTGAGTTGACTCTATCTTTGATTTTTATTGACTCATTTTGGTATGAGCTTGCAGATGTTGCAATGGATTATGGGTTGTGTTACCTCAGCTTCATTTCTATTCTTATTAATGGACTAGCTTCTCATTTCTTTAGACCCACTCATGGATTGAGGTAGGGTTGTCCTCTATCTCCATTTCTCTTCTTGTTGATTGCATAAGGTTTAAGTAGGTCACTTTAGGATGCTGAAAATTTGGGGCAGATCAGTGGTATACATATTGGCAGCACTATCACTCTTTCACATCTACTTTCTATAGATGAGATACTTCTTTTTAGTAATGGATCTTGGGTTGATTTAAACAAGATCAATTTTGTGAGGCCATGGGTATGGTGATCAACACAGCTAAGTCTACCTCATAATATAATGCAGGGTGACAATTTCAGGTGGATTCTTCTCTTGTTCCATTTTCATGTCTTTGATCTAAATGAAGGTTTTAAATACTAGGGGTTTCATTTGAAACCAAATGGATATGTAAAAAAAAATGGATTTTGTTGATTGAAAAATTGAAAAGCGCATAAATCAATGGAGTAATAGATGACTTTCTATGGGGTAAGGCTTAACCTGATTAAATCTATTCTAGAATCCATTCTATTTTATTGGCTTACACTTGCTCATATACCCAAGGGGTTTTGGATTCTATTAGGAAGAAATGCTTTGATTTTTTGTGGAGAGGGAACATGGATAAAATTGGTTTTCTTCTTACAAATTGGAAAGGACTTTCCAATCCTAAGGTTGAAAGGGGGATGGGGTTTAAAAACATGTTTCTATTTGGTTCTACCTTAGCCCCCAAAAGTGTATGGAGGCTCACTACTACTCAGGGATTATGGCACAAGATTCTTGTCTAAAATATATCACTCCTAATTCTTTAAATGATTAGATAAGAAGTTTGACTAAACCTCACACAATGCTTCTATAGTTTGGAAGGCAACAGTCAGATCTTTCCCACTCATTGGTCAATGGCTTGTTTGAAAAGGGGGCGACAGTTCTAATTTCAGAGTGGGTGTTGACCCCTGGATTGGAAGTACCAACGATTATCTTCTATCCCAAGGTTTAATTAATTAGCTAAAGAACAAGGGAGTATACACTTTGGCACATGTGGTTGATCATGTTAATGTATATATTTCATACACTATAGGCTTAGGCCTATTTAGGTATGCCCTTACACAATCTTGACACATGCCTCATTGAGGTGTCAAAGTTGTTGGGCAGTTAGGATAGATGTTGACAAGTTTCCTACTAACTAGCCACTCACGCTAGTTTGTAGGGAGGCAACTCACCACCACTCATAGTTGAGGAGTCTTTTCCTCAACTAATAACTTGCTATCCTCTCCTATATATACAAGCTTATTTGCCTATCAATCTACTTCGAATTGGTAATCAGTAGTGGCTTATTGATCTTGGCTCATTTGTTCTTATATGGCATCAAAGTCATTTTTTATTTTTGTTGATTCATTTATGTCAAAGTCCGGTTGTAGAGCCAACCCTCGGTGAGTGAAGGTTGTACACTCATGAGAGAAGAATGTCGCATTGTTTGTAAAGAAGATATCATGTTTTTTAAGCCAAACCAGGTTGATCTCTATGGAAGGATGTATTCCTATTGAAAGAGGCATTTTTGCATTGAAGGTCATCGAGAGGAATCTCCAAACACCTCTGTTAACCCCTTGTTTCTAAAAAAGAAGGTCCGTGACTTGATCATCTGAAGGCGAGGCAATAGGAAGGCAAAGTGTAGGGCGAAAGTCTTTTCTATGCTCACGTTTTTGAATGGGGAATGCATTTGAAAGGCACGCAGGCTAGTCAACATAGCCTTTGGTCTGTTTTAAAGGCACGTAGTGCCTTATAACAGCCACGGCCTATACAAGGCTCACAGCCTGTATACAAGGCCCCCCGCTTATTGAAAGGGCCTCAGCCTATTTATAAAGGTTGCATCCTATGTAAAAAAGGCACCTTAGCCTGCTAAACGAGCCCAACCTTGCATTGAACCCTTCTCTCACAGCATTGCCCTCAGCTCACCGCAGGGCCACATTGGGCTTTCTCACTGGATTTTGCATGCTTGTGTGTGTTGTGGAAGGACGTCTTGTGTGCAGAAGGAAGGCTCACGTGAGCCATAATCAGCGAGTTCATCCTCTTTAGGGGTGCCTTCTAGTTCTTTCTTATCTTTCTTTTGGAGGGTAGTTTTTTCCCACTGGGTTTTCTACCTTTCTTCATTTATGAGAGATTGCATTGTTCTTAGGTACCTCATTAGGCCTAGTTGTCGGGACCCAATTTCATAGTTGCGCATTGTACATCGGTACCAGGCCTTGTAGTTGGGACCCATTTCATTTGTGCCCGCCTAAGCTATGCTTAAGAAGGGGTGTTAGTGTAAATATATATTTCATATATTTGTATACACTTAGGCATAAGCCTACTCAAGTGTGCCCTTACACAATCTTAACACATGCATCATTGAGGTGTCAAGGTTGTTGACCAGTTAGGATAGGTGTCAACAAGTTGCCTACTAACTAGCCACTCACTCTAGTTTGTAGGGAGGCAACTTGCCACCACTCATAATTGAGGAATCTTTTCCTCAACTAATAACTTCCTTTCCTCTCCTATATGTACAAGCTTATTTTCTTATCAATCTACTTCAAACTTGTAATCAGTAACAGCTTATTGATCTTGGCTCAAACTTCTACAAATCCCACCTACACCAATCACCAATCATTGGCAACAAGGATGGAAATCAGTCAAGGTTTTGGGTTTGAATGTTGAAGATACTATCTTTTATAGAGTCTATGTCAGATGTATGAATTGTTGTCATGTCAGAATTAGTGATGAGGAGGATAGGTGGGTGTGGTCTAAGAATATGGCTCAAGGTGTGTACTTTATTAGTCTAGGTTATAAGACGATGTTTCCTCCTACTTCCCAAGAAAATAAAACATGGTGGTGGAAGAGAATCTGGAAGGTTAATGTTCCCCATAAGACTAAAATTTTAATGTGGCTTTTTCTCACGAACAAAGCTTTGACATGGGAAGTGCTACAAAAAAGAAGCTGGCAGGGACATGGTCTCTATACTTTCTATATGGGAAAGATGGAAACTATCGACCATCTATTAGTCACATGTCCTTATGTGGCTAAAGTTTAGATTGATCTAAAAGGGCTAAGTGGATAGCAGAATGTATGGGCAGACTATATTGTTTCAAGGTGCTTGGAGCATTGGTTTCAGTAGGAATCTTTCAAATGACTACAGGGCTCTCCCTTTTCTTTTCTCCTAGAGCATTTGGCTGGACAAGGATGCCTCTATCTTCTAGGATAGACAGATTCTTGCCTTCCACTGCATGAACCAGATAAAATCTATATTTAAAATAAGACAAAAAGTTATTTTTCTGAGATGCATTAATCCCCACATATTGATAAAACTAAGCCTTGGGGCTTTTTGATGGGGCTAGTCAAGGCAACCCAATCACCTGTGGAGCTGGAGGTCTTATTTTTCTAAATTCTCAACATATTATTCCCTTTAGTGCTGGTTTGGGACAAGGAACTAACAATTATACTGAAACTATGGCTCTTAAACTCTTGCTTATGTTGGCAAAGAACTGAGGAATGGACCGCCTTCATGGCTTTGGGGAATCTGACTTCGTCATCAAATGGTTAAATGGGTTTTATCAGGCTTAAAATATATTTTTGATGACTATAAAGGAATCGATAGATAGGTTGAGGCAATCCTTTTCTCATGTCTCATTCACCCACATCTATAGAGAACTCAATTATGAAGTGGATGGCCTCTCAAAGGTTGGATTAGCACAAGATACAGACAGCTAGGAGATTAAGGAATTAAAGGAGGGATAGATGTTTCTTTTTTTCGATCTCCCTATGTATATATAATTTGGTATCTTTTTTTCCTCCATGTTTCACTTTCTCACATGAGCTTTTTTGCTTTTCCTTGATGGGTTCTAAATAGGTTCTCATTCTCTTTTTGGGTCCTCTATTGTTTTTTTGCCCCTGTTGTGGGTTTCCTTTTTGGTGCCCTGAGTTTCCTTGTGTTCTGCATTCTTGATGGGGATCTATCTTGATTGTATTTGCCTTGGTGTTCATTGGGAGACTATTTATGCTTTTTGTTGGTAGCCTTTTCCTTGGCTATTTATGTTTCCCTTTGCTTCCTTGTTTCTCAATTTTCCTTGGAAAGCACCTGCAGGTGTTTCTGATGTATGTAATTTCTCATTTTTTAATGGAAATTATGACTTTTCTTTCGAGGGAAAAAAATTGTATGGTCAGCAATTTTTTAAAGGATATTACTTGAAGAGGAGTAGATATAGTGAAGTCTTCATTGTTGATTGTGTGAATTACATTTTCAGTCAATATAGGTTCCATTTATAAACACCATGAAGATAATGATATTGAATCATCTATTCTTTGTTATTAATATATTTATTTCTGCAAACTAAATGAAGACAATAATAAGAAAAATGTCTATCCCATTAAGAAGTTGTAACAAAAGTTGATAAAAGAGTACATGATAAGTAGCAAGTCATTATATTACTATAATATGACAGATTTTATGTAAAAAGTATGCATAAGGTATTTTTAAAATATTTCACTTATTACATTAAGTAGTAAAAAATTCTATTACTATAATATCATTTTTTTTGGTATAAATATGCATACTCTATTATTTGAAAAGTTCAATTATTATTTTTTTATAAATATTCTAGGTTGTAGATTGTAATATATTATTGAACAGAAAAAATTTGCATACCTATCTTTACTATTGTGCGATAAGAAAATCCAATCTTTATGAAGTAATATCTAATATCTATTGTGTTGACATAAGAAGTGTCCAAAAACAAAATGAGAAATGAATGACACAAACAAAGCTATGGAGAGTATAATTGGTAAGATGACCAAACACTATTGAACATATCATAGGTATCACACCCTACAAATTCTATGTTTTGGCTAAGAACCTGAGGTCTCGATGTAATTTGGACCAAGGCGAAAACCTTTATGTTTTGATCTCCAAACATAATACATTGATTTGAATGTGGTCATGATTTAAACTATGTATGTTAAGGCCTTAATAGTCTTGTTAATTAATGGTATTTTTAAGACATGTTTATTGATTAATTGTGACTATTATAGTTTAAATGTCTTTACTTTAAATATGATAGCATGGCTTAGTGGAATTAGTGATTTAATTTGAGACTAAGCAGATACTAACACTTGTGTGTTGAATTATGTATGAGGAACTTGATTGGGTTTTATAATTACAAGGGTGCAAAACAAAGTAGGCTTAGTGGTTCAGTCAAGAGGCATATTCCAATCCCAAACTAACCCCTACTCTTGAGTCTTGGTATATCAAGTCAATTTAAATGTTATCTGATAGTATGTAGCATGAAGTACTGAGTTTATTGGGATGGTCAAGGATTAATTAACAAAACAAGTGTTATGTCAAAAATTGTCCTCCTGCATGGAATGGCACAATTTCTCACTATTTAGCTCCTCTCCTTTGGTGTCCTTTCAACTTGTTTATTTCTAACCTCCCTAAACCCTAATTGACCTATAGCTAACTCAAGAAATGTCATATTCCGAAGCAACTGACGACTGAACCTAAAAATAAACTTTGGTATTTAGACATCCTAGACCTCCTGAATGCAGACCTAATGGAAAAATCAAGGCTTGCACATGGGCACCCACGCCCTTGTCCTATCCTATTTTTCTAGGCCTTGAATTTTGGTGAGGTGTCAGCTCACGCCATGCACCTCGTGATTCTGATTTCAAATTTCAGTTTTCAAGTGATGTCGACACGTTATTTCAAATATTTCAATTTCTAAGGATACGTATTTAAAGACGATTGAAAATCATTTTATCACACACAATCTATATGCAATCTTTGTATGCCAAAACTCTGCCATCTTTGCTATTGAATATCAGGAACTTGTTGAAGCTCTTTGAAGATATTAAAGATTGCTAACATGGAGATATTCAATGGAGATTAGGGATCAAGGTCTTGAGACTATCTTGCTCTTCCTAGGGTTTATAAAACCTTTTGTATGATCAGGAGAAGGGTTGAAGCCTCCAACTTAAGCTTGGGAATCCTCCACGAATACAGTTGCCTCGCCTTCTTGTTCTAAAAGTCTTCATTGCTCTCATCTCCTTGAGGTGATGTTGTTGTTGTTTCCTTGAGTGAAATAAGGTGTTGATCTTTCCTTGATGCTTGAGTCATCTAGGGTTTTGCATTTCTGCATACACATATGATAGATGAGCACACACATTTGCAGATCTTTGTCATTGGCTATTGTTGAGGTAGGAATATCAAAAATAAGGCTTGACTGAGGCAAGCTCCTATATAGCCACAACCATATGTCTCCTCCTTTTGCATGTGCAGGTCATATTTGAAAAGATTCGGCAAAAATGAGCTATAGAAAGGTGGATATTGTGGATACAGTCATCGCAGAACTTTGAATTTTAGCATCACAAAATATTCGGGATGAAAGAGCGATTTCCCTTGTCCAACTGGGCATTTATTTTAGGATGTGGGAATCTCTGAAGACCCTTTACCACCTGGTACAAAAGATTTTAGACTGTAGAAACTTTCGGGACAAAAAGAGGGATTGCCCTTGTCCATCAAGCCCTCATTTTCTTGGTACAAACTCTTTGTGATCCCTATTCTATATTTATGTAATTCGTTGATCAGTAATTGTGTCAAAAATCAGTCTGTTACAGCAAGAAGTGGTAATTAGGGTTTCATGCTTTGTGAGTTTCATAGGCTTGTGAAAACCTAATCAAAGGAATTTATTCAATAACAGCTAGCATAATAAGGACCTAGAAAATCTGTAGCTTAATCTTTCATAGTGAGAAATCTCAGTTCCTACTTCCTTAATGTTTAGTGGGTGAAAGAAGTACTTGATATGGTTTTAGATAAACTATCATAATCCCACTTTTTCCTCTAAACATTTTGGTGAACCCGTGCTTTAAAAGAATTTGCTTCCTTTTTAAAATTAGATCTAAAAAAGTTTGTTGTCCTAATTTAAATTTAGATTGCAACCCCTCTTTTATGAAAGGTGTATGTATCGAATCTTGATTGATATCTTGAAACTTTCATTAAAAGAGTTTGAAATTACAGCTTTGTGATTTGCATAGTGATAATTTTCTTCATTTCTACAAAGTTTATACTATATTACTTTACATTTAAGTCTTGAGTGAATTAGAACATGTTATAATGTCGGATTACTTTTTGCAAGACTTTAATGTGTATGATGAGCCATTTAGTTGTGATGACTTCAATATGTTGGATGAAGCTCTTGAGCACTTTATCTTGATTGAATATTCCACTACGACTCCTAAACCATTATTGTTTCAAAGATTAGTAAATGCAATCTACGTTCCTAAGCCTCAAGAAGAACCTGTGAAGCCAAAGATAGTGGTCAAATTGTGTTTGGATGTGGTTCAACCACACTCTAAACTGGTGCTCACTATTAGAGGTCTTCTGCCTTCTTCTTGACCTCTTGATTACATCTATAACTATGCTAAACAAATAACACATTGAAGTTCACAACAACCTAGTCACACTATGGTTGCTCATACATATAACACTCGAAATAACAAACAAAGCAAACAACAATCAAGAATTCTGATATCTTTACTAGCTTCTCAACCTATGCTTCCTCAAGCACCCCATTTAACACATAAAGTTGGTCAAGATTATGATCTGGTTGAGTAGCTCCGTGCTACTCCTGCTAAGATTTCTCTTTGGGAACTAATACAAACTTCTCCTACATACCATGGAATGCTCCAAGAAGCTTTACAAATGGTGATTGTACCACCTACTATCAAGCTGAATGATGTAGCAGCTCTCTTAGATTATATGCATGCGACAAAAATAGACATTTTATTTCAACAACATGAGTTGCCTTCTATTGAAGTTCAAAATCAATAGATCCTTTGATTATCTTCATTACAATAAACAAGAAATTGATCAAGAGAGTTATGATTGATAATGGATTGGCTCTTAATGTTTGTGGTATTAATTTATTACATAAAATTTAGGTTGATGCCTCTTTGATTAAACCAGATAGACTTGAAGCATTCATGACTTTGATAATGTTGGAAGACAGTCTATAGGCACCATAACTTTACCTATACAAGTTGGGCCTATGACTTTATCTACCTTGATTCATGTCATGTCTGGTTCTTTATCATACAACATGATTCTTGGTACACCTTGGATTTACGCATTAGGGGCAATTCCTTGTTCCCTTCATCGTTCAATCAAGTTTATCTATAAAAACAAACTTCATACTATTGAAGCCAATCCTGAACTGGATAATTGTTTACAAATTGAATTACAAAAGCAAGTTACTCACCATAAGATTCTAAATAACTTGAAAATTGATCCATCAACTCCTCTTACCATAGACAATGTTGTGCAAGATTCTAGACAATCGAATGCATTCCTTGGTGACGATTGGGGTTCATTAGATTTTACATCTCCCTCTATAGGAGAATATAAAATTAGCGACTCTAATCCTGAAACATCAAGTGTTACGTTGATTTCCTCTAAATTCAAGTCTGAAACCTAAAGTTTCTTTGGTAACAAACACATATAACACTCTTACTTATACTACAGATTATGAGACCTATGAGGCTCAACCTCTTCTAGAGAGATGGCCTCTCTTTATGGTCAAGGATTTCAAATCCTTTATAAGAATTGTGACTATGTAGGTAATGGTTTCCGTATTAATCCACAAGGAATTTGAGTACCTATAGAATCCGCTTCGCGACATTACTTAAGTGGCATTGGGTATAATCCTTTCAAGGAAACCAAAGCCCATAGATGTCCTAATCTTAGTGTGAACACAATATCAACACTTAATTTGATATATCTTAATATGATAGATGACAATTGTCCTCCAAGAGATACCCCTTTAGACACTTTCTCAATAGACGAAACAATTATGGAATTCTTAGGAGCTTATGACAATGTTCCTCATTATCATCATAAATGTGGATTACCTTATGTTTAAACAATGATGCATATTTTGGGAATTCCACTTGCTCGGTAAACACTACTCTAAAATCTGATGAAGAATCTGAAGAACTACCACAATCACCCTTTAGACACGTAAAAATATCTTTCACCATCAAACCGACTCCTGACATCCCTAAACACACCAATTTCCCTTCTAACCAATTAATTAAATTTTTATTTAATTAATTATCCCTTCATCATCCAATTTTTCATCATTTTATCCCCAACAATTGAATTAATTTCATTAATTCAATAGTCCAAACCTTAGCCAATTGATTTAATAAATATGCAATATTTATTTAATCAATTTCCCCCTTTTCACTAAATCTAATTAATTAGCTAAACCATGTTTAACGAATTAATTCAACCTATTAATTGACCTATCCCTACCCTAGACAATTAAATAGCTATTATTTAATTGCCTACCCTAACCTACCTCATCATAGCCCTAGGATTAATTAAATAAAACCTATGTTTAATTAATCCCAACCCCTCATTTGGGTGGTCAAACATAGTTTAACACCCTTCCCCACATCCTCCAAATAAAAAATTGAAATAAATCCACCTAAGTCAATTTTTTATTTAAAAACATCCCACATCACAATTAATTCCTCTTACATCCCCATACCTCATTTATCTCCACTTATCCCCAAATGAATTTTTAATTCATTTTATATTCCCCATATGAATCTTTAATTCAAAAATAATCCCTCACACCCATATTCATTTAATTCCTCATTTTTCCCAAAATGAATAAAAGATTCACTTTTATTCATAGCCCTCCATTCCTCCAAGATCTAATATAGGCCCTCCACATCACTTTTATCCTCCACCATTGATTTTCCAAATCAATCTCCACCCTTGGATCAAAATCCCTTCCAAAAATCTATAAATACAACATCTCTCAACCCATTTGGGGATCTAAGTTTTTATGCAAAGTTACCATGTCCAAATGACTATTGAGCTAGAATTGTGAGTTGCATAATTAGAGTAGCATTTCACATTTGATTCATCATTTAGGGATTATCATGTCTTAGGAGCTTTTTTGGGTGCAAGGTTCCTCTCCCTTGATGAGATTGGGTCTACATGTGAAGGTATAACTTTGTGTGTTTATGCATTTTATTAGTATTTCCACCTCATTTGTTTTCCTAATCTACATTGGCACGCCTGGTGGGACCCACAAGGTCCAAATTTAATCAGTTTTTGTGAGTTTTGGTGCTCTAGACGTGTTTTTGCAGGTGCAGCGCCATCTACCCTACACAGTGGCGCTGTCTCTGTCTGATTTTGGCACTATTTACTGTTTTAGCACTATCCTGCGAAGCAATTTTCATTTTACAAACTCACTCACATGTCTCTTTTTTAATGATCTTCCTATTGTTTTTTGTGTCTAACTGCTCTCAGTTTTTGCAAGAATAGTGATTGAACAAGGGGAGGTTATGCCGAAATTTCCTAGAAATATAACATAGATTTCAGTTGTCATTTTGTCTTGTTTTTCTCATTGGCTGCACTAACAAGGCTAATAGAACCTCAGTTTGGCAATCTGATGCTCTGTATTGGTCAGGAAAAACATCTTTTTGCAGGACAGACACACTCAGACCCGTATCGACGCTATTCGCGCCTAGATTGGCGCTATCTTTCAGCTGTGACCCGACCGCTTGACAACTTGCACAGTGGCACCTTATTAGACCCATTTTAGTGCTATTACCTGAATTAGCACTTTCTGTATATTGTATTAGCGCTATGTATTTTATTAGCGTTTTCTGTATAATTCTGTAGCACCATATTCTATTCTAGCGCCTTCTGGGTCTGATATTAGCGCTATCTGATAAATTGGCACTATCTATATAGGGTGTCAGGTTTCCTGTTTATTTTTTGTCAGTGTTACCATTTGCTATCCACAGTGGTGCCATTTGATCTCTGTATTAGCGCTATTTCCTGAGACTAACTTTGTGCTCTGTGCAGGGACTGACAGCTTGTGTACAGGTCATAACCATCATTTTGCGGACACTAATAAGTTTTTGCAGGGTTCTTTCATCTTTTGTTTAAAACACTTCAATTGGAGATTTAAAATGAACCCTTGCATGCTAGTTTACACAACATTTTGATTTGGTGCAATAAAATTGAACAAACAAACAAACAAATCTTTATGTGTGTGTGTGTGTCAAACATTTGAGTTTGGTGTTCTAAAATTCACAAATTGTGTGCGAACAACTATCAAAACACTTCAATTTTGGGCTTTAAAAAGAACCACAAATTGCATCAATCAAATCATTGGGTTTAAAAAGAACAATAATCTGCATTCTTCACACATATAATCAAGAAAACCAATCTAAATTGTGTGAAGTGTTTTCGTGGTTTGTGTTGGTAGTGTGAAAAGTGTATGCTCTTCCCTCGCACCATTTGGTGACCTTGGGAATCAAAAGCTTCTCACAAAAATTGCATTAATCACCCCCAACATAATCCAAAGAACTAAAATGAACCATGTTTAGTGTGATGCAATCATAAAGAATACGTATGCTCTCCCCTCGCATCTTTGTATGAACTTGGGGATCAAAAGTATTTTTGTGATTGTGTTGTTTTTGTTACTCCTTAGAGGGCTTGCCACCTCGCTTCAAAAGGTGGGAATGACCCAAGCGGCAACAAACTAAAGCCAAGCTCTTTCGAGCCGCTATATAAAATAAGGTGTTTGGGACAAAAGTCACAAGCAACTGGTGTTGTTGTGTTATACCGACAGCCAACCTCCCCCAAAACCCTCCAAGGTGTAACCCTTGGAGGCTGGGAGACTCCATAACGGAGAGTAGCCCTGCTGCACGTATAACCACCTGAACGAAAGCACTTACTATGAACCTTTGTTTAGCAAGCCAAAATCTTTTTATTTGTTGACGCAGAAGGGAAACCTTTGAAGCGGCCCCAATTCATGCGGTTCTTAGCCGAGGTAGCAAGGATAATCTAAAGGTTTGGTGAGGGACAAGCCTTATAAGAAACCCAGATCTTGGTATGCGTGAGAAGTGTGTGCAATTGTAAGGAGGAGCTGGTGCTACCAAGATCCTGGAACTACCCGCTTTGAATAGGCGCAGCTAGGGGATTCAACAAATACTATCATATCTTCACCTTAGGTTGTGCAAAGTGCTTGTTTAATAAAATCACACGTCATTTCACAAACAAAAATCTTGGTTATTGTGTGTTCTTGTTCTTAATTGTGTGTTAATGTGCTTAAATTATTCTTAAACAACTTGCCAAGAGACAATACAAATCATTTGATCAAATCTCAATCGAAACAAATCCAAATTTGCCATCAAAATCTATCTTTTTCAGGACCTCGACCAACACTGCCCTATATCAGTGCCATCTCTGTTTGATTTTGGTGCCATTTCACCTGTGGATTGGCGCTATGTTCAGATTGACTTGCCTGAGACTAAGACCCATTCAGTTGTGATCTTTACTGTCTGCTCTACCATAATCTATATTCACATTCCAAAAATCCCACAACAGTCCATCCATTTTCTTCTCAAAATTTTCCAAATCATACCTTCACTTTGACCTTAGAGGATTAATCACTATCATTGTTGGACCCTTTGCTATACCAAAATCACTCAAATTCATATCCATTCATCCTCATTGATCTTTACATACCTTTTTGGACCATAACAAAAATCCTTGTCACAAGAAATCGTTCCAAAAATCCCAAAAACACATCCAAAATCTTCCAAAAATCAAAACACTCATCGAAAAATCACCAATCAAAAAACTCGTCATCCCTTTGAGCTAAAGCTACATCTAGATTTCATCCTACACATCATCTCTTGCTTGGAGAGTCAATAGTCTACCTTCCAAGTGAAATAATCATCCTTCTTTGCGTAAGGTCATTAGTCTACCCCAAACAAAGAAAAAACATCAATTTGTGCAACACAAATCTAGATCTTACCTAAGTTCAATTTGGTGACCATCAAATCCTTCAAAAATCAAAACCAAACATCAACAATCTCTTCAAAACAAACATCATCCATCACCTATCTTTTGGTCCAAAAATTGTGCAAAAAAAATTAATATCGTCCACTCGTACCACCCTTAGATTAAAACCTTTAGAAAGACATATCGATCTTCCACCACATCCTCTCTTCTACTCCATCTCACTACCACATTCATCTTTGGGTCCAAAAAATTAATCCAAATTCTCTAAGGTCTCCATCCCCATTTTACCCCATCTCACTCTACCTCAAAATCAAATCCATACACGTGTATGCCCATAACTAGATCACAACACAGGAAGAATCAAGAAATGGCAGAATCCGAACAATATGGCAGCATAGGAATGTCTGACACCAACAACAACAACATACCCATCAATCAAACATACAACCCACCTACGTACTCTTACATCCCCCCATATAATCCCAATGAAATTCCCTTCCATTTCTTACAACAACAACCACCACCACCACCACCACAAAACATCCCCACCATATCCGAAGATGATCTAGATGTCTTGACCTTCACACAAGACGCTGATAACATGGACATGCTTGACAAAGTCCTAAGGTCGGATCCAAATAGATTTCTGGACTATCTCCTCAAAATTGGTGCCCAACCACCCCATAACACAACCTCATCACAACCATCCACTTCTAACACCATTCCTACCACATCAAACACCCAAACATCTACATCAAACACCCAACCCATCATCTCTCAAATGTCAACACCCACCATATCTACCACTGCCACAACCTCTACCACCACCACATCTACCATTGCCACAAATACCTCCAATCCTATCACCTCCCAACCCATTACCACATCCACTATCACAACTACCATAAACCCTTCCGTTCCACAAATCCCCTTGGGCATACAAGGGAACATCACGCATGCAAGTACCTCCATGAGTGTGCCTCCACCCAACCCCCAAACCATCACCTACCTAAGACAATTATTCTCACAGCCACCTTACAATGCATCCAACCCATCCAACGTCCACCTATCCAACGTCAATCCGTCCAATGTCACGTATCCACATAACCCCATAACCTCATAAACACAACATCAAACCAATCCCCAAATACCACCACATATTCTCCAACAACTCCACAATTATCAACAACATCAGGGACAAATCAACCACAACACCAACCCGCAGTACCAAAACCTCAACCAAACAAATCTCCAACATCAAATCCCACCTCATCTCCAACATCTCACCAATCAACAGGCCTACACACTCCAACCACAACCACCACAAGATCTCACAAACGTTGTATAGGCCTTGATCCAAAAGGTAGACGACATGCAAAATGGGGGCAAGTGCAAACACTATTCCTTTGAGGACATTTGCCCCTATCCATTTGATCATACATTGTACATGCCCCCTTTCCCCAAGAACTTTGAGACACCTATATTTGACAAATACAAGGGAAAGGGAGACCCTAGGGACCATCTTAGGGAGTTTTACCTCGCTTGCCTAGAAGTCTCAAATAATGATACATATCTTATGAGACTCTTTCCAAGAAGCCTCAGTGGTCAAGCCGCCGAATGGTTTGCACACCTACCCCCGGGCATTAGGTCTTTTCCTGAGCTTATGGAGAAATTTGTCAACCATTTCTCCTACAACTTCGAACACAAGATATCTATGACCGACCTTTGCAACACAAAATAGAAAAGCGGAGAATCCTTCACTTCCTTCTTGTAGAGGTGGAGAAGCTTAGCAAGCAAACTCCCATGGCCAATTCCTGAAAAATAACTCGTCACCATGTTTGTGACCAACCTCAATCAGGAAATAGGGTTTCATTTACAAATCCTCTGCGCGTCTACCTTTGAAGAAGTCATCGACAAAGGTACCACCATTGAACGGGCCCTCATCACCAAGGGCTCCATCAAATTGTATGACTACAAATCCAACAACAACAACAAACCCCATATCAACACCCCCAATACAAACAACAACGCCAACACGCAATCAAATGACAAGTCACACTATTGGGGGAAGAACAAGAACACTTTGAATGACGGTGTCACGGATGTGAAAGCCATCCAACATATACAAAATCAAACACCTGCACATACCTATGCCACCAATGTAAATAACCAAAGGGGGAAAACTAAACCATGCAAACCTTGAAGACAATTTACACCCTTAGGGGAACCCATCAAGGACATCCTCGACAGATGTCTCAAGAAAGGTTTGATCACACTCCTACCTGTTAGACCCCATCAAGAGAATGAGCTCAAAGCTGCATGGTACAATAAAAATGACTATTGTGAATACCACCGCATTGCGGGTCATAAAACCGCTGATTGCATGCAACTAAAGCATTGCATCCAAGACCTTATAGATCAAAATCAAGTCAGCCTTGATCAAAGCACCCAACCATCACCAAACGCCAACCTCAGAGCTTACAAGGATCCACTGCCCAACCATAATAAAGCCTCCTCATCCAATCAAGCATACAACGTCACCCCGCCACCCGCATCCTATGACTCTATCGTAGGACGGATAGAGCCATCATCTTACCATGTTAATACAATCACCATTCAGGCACAAACACCCGATTGCGCTGTCACAACCCGTCATGGCCGTGTATCTATCTGCATAGCCCCTACCACTGAACAAATGCCTGCATCCACATCCAATCCCCTACCCCCTCGTCTAACCACACGTCCATCACCTACCAATCAGTATAACCTCCTAGAGCATCTAGGAAAGACTCCTACACAAATATCCATACTTGAGTTGCTCCGCACATCCCCCCTTCACAAAGACGTCCTCGACAAAGCCCTCTTAGAAACTCAAGTTCCTGCCAACTTGAATGTAACCCAATTCCAAGCCATGGTAGGACATATCGCCGCACCTCACCATCTCACATTTTCAGAAAAGGACCTTCCCACTTCTGAGAAATTACATAATGACGCCTTACACATCAAAGTCCATATCCACAAACACATAATCAAGAGAGTCTTAATAGATGGTGGCTCCAGCCTAAACATATGCACTCTTAAACTATTAAAACACTTGGGGTACTCCGATGTGGTTGTAGGCACCAGCGAGTGCATCACAATCAAAGGCTATGATGACACCGAACGGCTATCTGAAGGCACCATCAAGCTTTCTATTCAAGTAGGATAGAAAATAATGGAAACAAAATGTCAGGTATTTGATCTTGACCTCCCCTACAACATTCTTCTTGGCCGACCATGGATCCATGCCATGCAAGCCGTCCCATCCACATTCCATCAATGCCTCAAGTTCCCTCACAACAGCACGAAAGTAACTGTCTATACTGATCCTCGCCCCTTCCAATACTGCAGTTTCTTGGAAGGCCACAACCACACCTTCTGCCCATGCAACAAAGCTACCACCAAAGCCAATCTTACAGCTTCCACCTCATACATCGATCCCGCAAATATTGCCACCACTTCATCCCAAGCACCTCCACCACCCGAGGTCAAGATCAAGCTCAACGACATGGGATGTGGGGAGTACGACCTGCATGGTACCTTTTGTGTGGGCACATTACCCAATCCTAAAACGTTTGGCATCCCGAAGACAGAAACAACTAGCACAGTCATCATCAAGTGCAAACCATCACCCATCTTTGAAAAGAAACATTTCCTCAATCAGGATGTGCTCAAAGATATCTCATCATGGCTATATAAGGATGAAGAATCTGAGCAGGAAGCTCCCACCATCCCAACATAAATCTATGGTAAAGGTTTAGAAATTGTCAGAAACATGGGTTACAAAGGACAAGGCGGTATCGGCCTTCATGAGCAGGGGATCGTGGAACCAATCCAAGCAACAAGAAACCCCTATACCCAAGGGTTAGGATATGGTCAAAGACAACATATCCTCACTACCAGTGAATGTATCTTAGCCGAGGTTGCTACAGTCTTCCCTGAAGTCAACAACGTCAATGAACTAGACCATCAAGACTCCTTTAGTGACTTTTCCAATCTCTTTGACTCATCCATATGCACCATCCACACAGTCACCACCCTAGCCTCGTCCTCCACTGACTTACCACTCGTATACCCAGACCTCATAGACTGGGACTAGCGAGGACCTCTTGTCTTCGACATCGTACCTAATGATGAGGCCATCGCAGAAATGATGGGAGTTAGAGACCACTCCCCCCTGGGAGATCACAGAGTAGGATACATCATGGAACTTGATACGCATGCCTATTTCAGGGAGACAACCCCTACTTCCAGTCATAAAAACATAAAAATAAAAAATGGATCTAATGGTGAAAACCGTTCTGCGGCAGTATCAGATCCCAAAAAAGTAAAAACAAAAGACGTATCTCCTGGTGAAAACCTCCACAAGGTGCTAGGAGATGGAAGCATGGGCCTTCCCAAGATAGACAAGGTTTATCCAAACAGATCACCTGTCCTAGTCGAACCAGCCCAAGAAATGAATCTTGGGACAGAAGAAGAGCCGAAAATCACTTTCAAGGCAGAATCTCTCAGTACACAAGAGCAGACAAACTTTTTGGAATTCTTCAAACACCAAAATTACAATTTTGCATGGACCTATGCAGACATGCCAGGGCTAGATCTCGCCTTGGTTGTCCATCACCTTGCAATACGTCCTGATGCTAAACCAGTAAAGCAAAAACTTAGAAAAATGAATCCTCAGGTGGCCTTCCTTGTCAAAGCAAAGCTAAAGAAACTACTGGATGTTGGGTTCATTCACCCAATTGATTATCCTGAATGGGTTTCAAACCTAGTACCATTAGCCAAACCATACGGCCGAATCTGCTCCTGCACTGACTTCAGAGATCTCAACAAAGCCTGCCTAAAGGATGATTTCCCATTACCTAACATTGACATGATAGTGGACCTCACGGCAGGACATGAGATGTTATCCCTCATGGATGGCTTTTCAGGATATAACCAAATCAAAATCGCCAAAGAGGATCAGTATAAGACAGCCTTCATATGCCCATGGGGGACATACTACTAGGTCGTAATGCCGTTTGGCCTGAAGAATGCTGGAGCTACATATCAAAGAGCTATAACTGTCATCTTCCATGACCTTTTTCACCACATAATGGAAGACTATGTGGATGATTTACTAGGGAAATCGAAGACAAGAGAAGAACACCTGGAGGTCTTGGCCAAGATCTTCGACCGATTAGAGCAATACAATGTTCGCCTAAATCCAAAGAAGTGTGTCTTCAGGGTCACCTCGGGCAAACTGTTGGGATACATAGTCTCCAGAAGAGGAATCAAGGTAGATCCCACAAAAGTCAAGGCCATCACTGAAATGCCTCCTCTGAAAACATTGAAACAGCTGAGAAGTCTGCAAGGAAAACTCCAGTCTATCCGTCGGTTCATTGCTCAGCTGGCTGATAAATGTCAACCATTCTAGCACCTACTTAGAAAAGACACATCTTTTTTCTGGAACACTCCGTGTCAGGATGCCTTTGATCAACTAAAAGATTATCTAGCTAATCCCCCTATTTTAACTCCACCAAGGCAAGGAGAACCCCTCTTGTTATATATCTCAGCAACAGAGACAACCATCGGAGCCTTACTAGCACAACATGATGAACAAGGGAAGCAAGGAGCCATCTATTACATCAGCAGCACCTTAATATCATATGAGCTCAATTATACGCTCAATCATAAAACCAAGCTCATCGCCAAGATTGATCCTTTGAAATATCTGCTAAACAGAGTGGCTCTTACTAGGAGAATGGCAAATGGGTCATGATTCTCACTGAATTTGACATTGAATACACTGAGAGAAAGGCCATCAAAGGATAGGTTATTGCCGATCAGCTGACTGAAGCACCCATTCCAGCAGAACATCCTACACTGGCAGAGTTTCCTGACGAAGCTATCTTGACAATCACACCAGCCACAGAAGCATGGAAGATGTACTTTGATGGATCGTACACACACAAAGGCTCAGGGGCAAGCGTCTTGTTTGTTACCCCTCAAGGCGACACCATCCCTAAGTCCTTCAAAATCACATTCCCATGTACCAATAACGTGGCAGAATATGAGGCCCTCATCATAGGTCTCCACATGGCAATAAAATGGAAAATTGAGAACCTGACTGTGTATGGAGATTCTCAACTGGTCATCCGGCAGGTAAATAATGAGTACAAGACCAAAGATGACAAACTCCTGCCCTACAAAAAGATGGCCGATGACTTCAAAGACTACTTCAATGACATCCACTTTGAGCAAATCCCAAGGCTCAACAACAAAGCTACAGACGCCATGGCGACCATCGGATCTCTCGTCAACATGAAGAAAGACAGCAAGAAATGCGAGTTCCTGATAGAAGAACTTCCCATCCCAGCATATGATGTTCCTCAATCGGAGCTAGTGTGCAAGGTCATTGGTCCCCTATCTCCGTGGTATCAAGAAACCTACCTATACCTCCATGATAATGTCATCCCCCACCCACTCTTTTTCCCCTCCAGGGTGCAGATCCCAACCTTTTTCCTCTGTTTTTCTTCCTATCATCTTCTTTTTCCATCACCTATCCAACTTTCACTCTCGTCGTGTCCTTTTGAGAACTCGCCCAGAAAATTTCTATTTTTCCGCCGACCTCTCGAGGGGGCGTCCCTTATCCATCTTATTCCTTCCCGGCAGTTGGGGCATATTTTTCTTCGACCTAACGCCACTTCCCTCCTAGGTCCTGACACCACGTCAAAGAGGGGCAAATGTAGACACCTAAAAATATCTTTCACCATCAAACCAACTCCCGACATCCCTAAACACACCAATTTCCCTTCTAACCAATTAATTAAATTTTTATTTAATTAATTATCCTTTCATCATCTAATTTTTCATCATTTTATCCCCAACAATTGAATTAATTTCATTAATTCAATAGTCCAAACCTTAGCCAATTGATTTAATAAATATGCAATATTTATTTAATCAATTTCCCCCTTTTCACTAAATCTAATTAATTAGCTAAACCGTGTTTAACTAATTAATTCAGCCTATTAATTGACCTATCCCTACCCTAGACAATTAAATAGCTATTATTTAATTGCCTACCCTAACCTACCTCATCCTAGCCCTAGGATTAATTAAATAAAACCTATGTTTAATTAATCCCAACCCCTCATTTGGGTGGTCAAACCTAGTTTAACACCCTTCCTCACATCCTCCAAATAAAAAATTGAAATAAATCCACCTAAGTCAATTCTTTATTTAAAAACATCCCACATCACAATTAATTCCTCTTACATCCCCATACCTCATTTATCTCCACTTATCCCCAAATAAATTTTTAATTCATTTTACATTCCCCATATGAATCTTTAATTCAAAAATAATCCCTCACAATCATACTCATTTAATTCCTCATTTTTCCCAAAATGAATAAAAGATTCACTTTTATTCATAGCCCTCCATTCCTCCAAGATCTAATCTAGGCCCTCCACATCACTTTTATCCTCCACCATTGATCTTCTAAATCAATCTCCACCCTTGGATCAAAATCCCTTCCAAAAATCTATAAATACAACATCTCTCAACCCATTTGGGGATCCAAGTTTTTATGCAAAGTTACCATGTCCAAATGACTATTGAGCTAGAATTGTGAGTTGCATAACTAGAGTAGCATTTCACATTTGATTCATCATTTAGGGATTATCATGTCTTAGGAGCTTTTTTGGTTGCAAGGTTCCTCTACCTTGATGAGATTGGGTCTACATGTGAAGGTATAACTTTGTGTGTTTATGCATTTTGTTAGTATTTCCACCTCATTTGTTTTCCTAATCTACACACCCAATCCCCTAGACCACAGTACTTTGCTTAAAATGGAAATATTGTTGATGTCTTCATGGGAAAAGATAACATTGAAAAGGTTATCCCTATGGTGATTGTTTAAGAACAGAAGAAAAAGAAGATATGACCAAGATTTAACATGAATTTTTAGATTTATTTGCTTGGAACTATTCGGATATGCCTGGTATCGATCCTCAAATTGTAATGCATAACATTGTACTAAAACCAAATGCTAAGTCATTTGAACAAAAGATCTGTAAGATGAATCCTAAGGTTGGATTGTTAGTTAAGGCTGAGATAGAAAAGTTGTTACAAGCTGGTTTTATCCACCCTATTGATTACTCACCTTGGATTTTGAATATTGTCGTTGTCGCTAAACCTGATGGTCGTATTCGGATGTGTACCGATTTTAGGGATCTAAATCTTACTTCTTTGAAAGATAATTTCCCTTTTCCAAACATTGATATGATCGTTGATTCAATAGCTGGCCATGAACTACTTTCTTTCATGGATGGTTTTTTTGGATATAATCAAATCTTCATCAATCTTCTAGATCAATACAAGATAGATTTTATAACATCTTGGGGTACATTTTGTTGTGTAATCATGCCGTTTGGATTAAAGAATGCTAGAGCAACTTACCAATGGGCTATGACACTTATTTTTCATGATTAGATGCATAACATATTAGAAGACTATGTTAATGAAATTCTTCCGAAGTCCATTTGTTGCCAAGATCACGTCACAATCCTCCGTCAAATTTTTGAGCGAATAAAGAAATACAACATGTGCTTGAACCCTTGTAAGTGCATCTTTGGTGTAGACAGTGGAAAACTATTGGGATTTATAGTCTCACATCATGGCATTGAAGTAGATACGAAGAAGATTGATGCAATCATTAATATGCCAGTACCTAAGAACATATTTCAACTTCATAGTTTGCAAGAGAAGATACAAGTCATTTGTTGATTTGTTTCACAACTTGCAGATAGGACTCACCCTTTTACTCAACTATTGAAGAAGGATTCAAAATTTCAACAGAATTCTGAATGTCAAAGGGCTTTTGAAGACTTAAAGAGTTATCTAGCTAATCCTCCCATTTTGCAGCCTGCTACTGCTAATAAACCTTTTATTCTTTACATCTCAGCATCTAATAATTCTCTCACAACTTTATTAGCACAACATGATACTGAAGGCAAAGAGTGTTGTATATTACATCAGTCAAACTTTGCTCAATTATGAAGTGCGATATACTATCATCAAGAAGCAGTTCTTTACTTTGGTCTTTGCAACTTAGAAGCTTAGGCATTATCTCTTAAATGTTGAAATACATGTCATGGTAAAATTTGATCCTTTGAAACATCTTTTCGCTAAAATAGATCTTTCAGGTCGTCTTGCTAAATTGATTATGTTGTTAATAGAATTTGATCTTAAATTTATTTCTCAAAGAGTGATTAAAGGACAAGCATTAACTAATCATTTAGCTGAAGCACCTTCACCCTTTGCTATACAAAATCAGGAGACACTTCCTAACAATCAAATCCTAAACATAGATACAAATGATAAATAGGAGTTATATTTCAATGGTTCATGATGTCGAACTAGCTCCGACCCGCTGGTGTCATAATAGTACTGCCTTCTGGTAAGCCAGTTCCTATGTCCTATCGGTTAAACTTCTCATGCACAAACAACATTGCTGAGTACGAAGCTCTCATTATGGGACCTCGTGCCGCTTTAGATCTCAACATCAAAAACATCACTATATATGATTATTAACAATTGATTGTACGACAAATAACAGGATCATCAAGCTAAGTAGGATAAATTATCTCAATATCATGACTTAGCTCTATCATTATTAAAACAATTTACATCATTCTCAATTGATACTATTCCAAGGAAAGACAATCGACACGTGGATGCTATGGCAAACACAACTTCCCTTATATCCCCTGTCGATTTGTCTAACGAATATACTTTCATCATTCATAATCTTAAAACACCTGCATTAGAAGAGGTTGCATCTTTAGATACTAACCTTTGTTCTAATGAATGGTTCTCCCATATATTCTACTATTTACGCAATGGTACCATTCCTAACTCAAAATCTAAAAACGCACAAGTTCACCTATGCAAACTCATGGCACATTATATCATTATGTCTAATGTCTTATACAGACAAAGTTATAATGGTGTTCTTCTCTGACGTCTTAGTAATTCAGAGATCTCGATAGATTTAGAAGAAGCTCACTCTAGTGCTTGTGGAGGGCACTTTGGAGGAAAATCATTGGTACAAAAGTTATTTGCGTATGGGATATTATTGGCAATGCATGGAACAAGATTCCTTTGCATATGTCAAGAAATGTCCACAATGTCAACAACATAAATGTTTAATTCGATCACCTACCTAGGAACTTCATGCCCAAGTTTCACCTTGGCCATTTCTTTTTGGGGCTTGGATCTAAGTGGTAAAATATCTCCACCTTCTTCTCAAGGACATACTTTTATTATCACTGTTACCAATTACTTTACAAAGTGGGTTGAAACCATTCCACTACAATCCACGACTATTGAAGTAATTTCTCGCTTTATATAGGATAATATCTCTCAATTTGGTATACCTTCCTCTTTAGTTTCTGACAATGGTACACCATTCAAGAATAAGGATGTGAAGAAATTTCTTGAAAAATATCACATTCAACATCACTTCTCTACGCCTTATTATCCTCAATCAAATGGCCAAGCAAAAGCTTCAAATAAAATTATTGGACAAATCCTATGGAAAACTATTAACAAACATCAAAAAGACCGGCATACTAAACTCTCTTATGCATTATGGGCTTACAGAACAAGCAATCGTACGGCTACTGGAAACACGCCGTATAATCTTGCCTATGGCGCTGACATGATAATGCCTCTAGAGTTAGAAATTCCTTCATTGTGAGTTTCCTTAAAGGACATTATTGATGATGACATAAAATAAGAAAAGTGATTAAAAGAACTTGAGATGCTTGATGAATAGCGTATCAATGCTCTCAAGCACCTTAAAGCCCATCAAAAGAACATCCAGGGATCATACAATGAACATGTTATACATTGCTCATTCGACATTAGAGATTTGGTATTATATGAGAATCAATGTAACGTGAATGCACCTCCTAGAGAAAAAGGAAAGTTCATCCCTAATTGGCTTGGACCGTATGTTGTTACCGAAGCCTTTTGATCAGGAGTATATAAATTAGCTGATGATCAAGGTATGCCACTTAAAGAACCTATTAATGTTGTGCACCTCAAGAAATTATATGCTTAAGATTGTATGTTAGATGTTATTTTATAAAGTAAATTTATTAGTTTAGCTTCAATTTCGACAAGATAGATTATTTTGTCTTAATTCATTTAACATAACATCTTTTTCGATTAGTTATTGTTGTATCTTGTTTAAACATGCTAGATCACCTTTGTATTAACTGAGTATAGGATAGTATTTTGGTTATGTGTGAAATTCATTTAATCATTGTGGATTTTACTGTATGTTCTACAAATAATTGTTCAATATGTATCACATTAGCATTACTTACATTTCCACATAAGCATTAACATTTATCACTAGTTGTATTTTATATAAATCACATGTGATAGACCAACAACATTAAAAACATCAATAGAAGAACAACATAAATGTATATAAACATCAATTTGAATATACATCAGAGTCGACTATCCCGTACAACAAAATGGGATACCGTAGTATACAAGATACATCACATAGTGGAACCTCGATCACCGATTCCCTCAGGACCTGGTGGTATGCGTGTGATGGAGGACTGCCCATGTGTGGCCATGGACTATGAATGAATCCTAGAGGCACTTCGCGACCGTAGACCCCTGAGCTCACCTCTCAAAGCCAACACCTCGCCCTACAAATCAACACATGTTTGATGATATTAATCTCGCTCTGCCTGAGCCATGTCTCTATCAGCTCTTGCCTGACGTAACTCAAGAAGTAAGACACCACTCATGACAGGATCTCTCTCAGGTGGAGGTACTGCTGCATCTTGATCTTGTAGTGCCTGGAGCTCTGCATTCACGTGCTCAACTCTCTAGATAGCCTAATCTAAAGTGGACTCCATAGCCACTCTATATCTCATAAATGGCATAAATATCTCAGGATGCCACCCTACAAATGGCTATGGCGAATATCCCGTCTGCACAGTCTGCTGCTTAGTCATATCAGTAGGAACTATCTCTGCTATGACACGACTCACAAAATCATGCCATACGTCTGTCCCAACTACAAAAAGGAAAACAAAATCGATATCAATATCTCATATAGGCATCATAAATAATCATCAAAATAATACATCAACATAATAATAATGTCTCACCTAGATCTCAATCTCGCCAAGATGGATCCCAAACTGTTGCTGGTACAATAAGCCTTGCATCCAGCTCTACAACTGGGGGCATATGACTACTCATCTCCACTTTCTCAGTATGGCTTGATCTCTAGGGGCTAGACCATGAGCTCTAGACTGTGGCCTCGACTTGGTCTCCTCGTCATCATCTACCTATTGTTGATCTCATTGTGGTCTCACTCTGAAGATGTACCGTGTCGAGGTCTCCTCCTCATCATCATCGTCATTATCTTCATCCTCATCAATCTCATAATACCCAGCAAAATCACTAACGTCATCCTATATCCCTATGTCGCTCATGTGACCCACCCATGGACGAGGATCCCCTATGGGGTGACTGGGAGTGAAGATAGGAGCGGGTCTTATTGTCTACCACTAGGTCTGATAAGCTTGGGTGACACTAACATTGTCTGCATCAGATAATGGCTCTGCATCCTCTATACCATCATCATCACTCACTGCTATATCAACTACCATGGACCGTGGGGCAAAATTTGCCCTACCTACACTATGTACTGAGCGAGCGTAGCTCAGACACATCCTCGGAACATCCTGTTTGCATCTGAATTGTCGTGCTACTCTATCAAAGTAGAACCAAACAACAATGTGATTGAGGCAACTGGCCATCAACTGATCCCTCTACATCCTGGCTAGCTATCTACGCTGACCCGTCCATGGTCTGTAGCTGTGACATGGTCTCCAAACAATTTCGCTAGGCTGCAACCAATCAAATATCACTCTCCAATACAGAAGATCACCATGTCTCTAGCATCTAATGAGTGGATAAGCATGTGCACATGGATAGGTCCACGTTGGCTCTATAGGGAAACTTATAGGCCATGTGCACCTGATATGCTCGAACGCCTAGACCTATAGCAAGGTGCATACCATCAAGCTCTATGACTCATAATGGACATACCATCCCAAACCATGGTAGAGGTGCGCAAGCATGTTGCGCCCCCACGTGAACATTGTCCTATGCTCCTCCATCAATCTGATAGTATGAACGAGGCCCTTGTGAAGGTGAGTGCCCCATTCATCCTGTACGACCGCCAATGCGACATTAGCAATCATGATCCTCTAAACTAAGGGAATGTCAGTGCATCCCTACTCTGACAGTCAAAGATGAATGTGTCCTTGCTCTTCTTGAGTGATGGTACGACCTAAGAAATACAATTGTATCTCTCAAGTGTACTCTGCTAAGCGACGCTCTAGGATCCTCATTGTCTCTCCTTGGATAGGTAGTCGTAGGATATGGTAGACATCTACTAGGGTAACGGTCATCTCGCTTGTGCATAGATGGAATATAGACATGTCTACATCCCACCTCTCCATAAGTGACATCAACATGCTACAATGAAATCTCATTGTGGGCATGATGAACACCCACCGCCTTCAATAATCCCATCTCCTCGTCGGACATAGTGTCGGTGTGGTCTCGAAGAAGCATCATCAGGGGATTACCTGTATGCTCTCATGTCCCGGGAACATCTTGTAGGTCGAACATCCAAAATTGAATCAGCTCACATCTTCAAATCATCAAGAAGCATCTAAGACATCAATCTATACCTTGTACTTAAGGCTCATGTCCTCCCTAGACTTGGGCACCCTAGGAAGACCTAGGCACCCTAGGAGGACCTAGGCACCTAGAGAGGACATTAGTGCCCTAGGTGGACTTAGGTGCCCTGGTTGGGAATCCTAGTCTAAAAAGGGCTATTTGGCATGCAAAACAAGAAAATTAAAAGAAACAGGAAAGCATGTTGATAGAAGCAAAGTTAGGACCCTACCTCGGGCTCAATCCATCTCTCTACCACTCAGGTTCGAATCATCTCTAGTCTCGAAAGCTAGTATGGACGTTGACTCGACATGGTTAGTCTCTTTCTCCTTCTCCTTCTCTCCTCTACATAATGACAATAAGAATGAATGGTGAAAAATCCCTTTACATATAGTAAATGGATGAAAATTCCTATCACTATCTAGGTGCAAAATTGAACATTTTTACTCATGACCCTCTATCTTAGGTTGCCGAACTTGAATTCATGTGTCATTTGTTGCGTTGGAATCCTAGTTCCACCCTCCATCCAACCCAATGTGTTGTTCTTTGCTGTTTTTTGCAAAAATGACTCTCAATGCATTTCTCATCAACTTTCCCTAAAATCTGTGTGTAGATAACCACCTTGTTTCTCCTTTTTGGACTAAGCAAGTAAAAACAAGGGGGCATATATCTCCCTTGATTTCCTCCCTCATCATGTCTCATCACTCAACCCCTTAGTTTTTTTGACTAACCTGTTTGTGCGATTGGTTGTAGGTTGATTTGATTTTGATTATCTGACAAAGTGTTCCTTTGTAGGATGTGGTTCCTAACTTTGTGGTCTTGCAGGATTACAGATTAGGGGCCTCTTCCTCTTATGTGACAACACTTCAGCTTCCTCTACAGTATCCTTTTAGGTATCCTTTACATGATGGATGTATTTGCTTTCCTTTAGTTGCATATGCACGTAGTATCATATGGTTACTAAAGTGGGGGCTAAATGTTATGTCAAAAATTATCCTCCTACATGGAATGGCATAGTTTCTCACTATTTAGCTCCTCTCCTTTGGTGTCCTTTCAACTTGTTTATTTATGACCTCCCTAAACCCTCGTTGACCTATAGCTAATTGAAGAAATGTTGTATTCTGAAGCAACTGACGACTGAACCTGAAAACAAACTTTGGATTTTGGACATCTTAGACATCCTGAATGTAGACCTAATGGAAAAATTAGGGCTTGGACACGGGCGCCTGCGCCCTTGTCTTGCCCTATTTTTCTGAGACTTGATTTTGGCAGGGTGTCAACTCCCATCGTGCACCTCAGGATTCCAATTTCAAATTTTAGTTTTCGCACGATGTCGACACATTATTTCGAATATTTATATTTCTAAGGTTAGGTATTTAAAGACAATTGAAAATCATTTTATCACACACAATCTATATGCAATCTCTCTATGCCAAAACTCTGCCATCTTTGTTATTGAAGATCAGCGACTTGTTGAAACTCTTTGAAGATATTCAAGATTGCTAACATGGAGATATTTGATGGAGATTAGGAATCAAGATCTTGAGACTATCTTGCTCTTCCTAAGGTTTGTAAAACCTTTTGTATGATTGAGAGAAGGGTTGAAGCCTCCAACTTGAGCTTGGGAATCCTTTGCGGATACGGCTGCCTCTCCTTCTTGTTCTACAAGTCTTCATTACTCTCATCTCCTTGAGGTGATGTTGTTGTTGTTTCCTTGAGTGAAACAAGGTGTTGATCTTTCCTTGATGCTTGAGTCATCTAGGGTTTTACATTTCCACATACACATATGATAGATGAGCATACACATTTACTGATCTTTATCATTGGCTATTGTTGAGGTAGGAATACCGAAAATGGGGCTTGATTGAGGCAAGCTCCTGTATAGCTACAACCATATTTCTCCTCCATTTGCATTTGCAGGTCTTATTTGAAAAGATCCGGCAGAAAGGAGCTATAGAAAGGCAAACATTATGGATACAGTCGTCACAGAACTTTGAATTTCAGCATTGTGAAATATTTGGGATGAAAGAGGGATCACCCTTGTCCAGCTAGGCATTTATTTCAAGATCTGGGAATATCTGAAGAACCTCTATCACCTGGCATAGAAGATTTCAGACTACAGAAACTTTCGAGACAAAAGAGGGATCGCCCTTGTCCATCAAGCCCTCATTTTCTTGGTACAAACTCTTTGTGATCCCTATTTTGTATTTTTATAATTTGTTGATTAGTAACTGTGTCAAAAATTAGTTTGTTACAGCAAGAAGTGATAATTAGGGTTTCATGCTTTGTGAGTTTCATAGACTTGTGAAAACCTAATCAAAGGAATCTATTCGATCACAGCTAGCATAATAATGACCTAGGAATCTGTAGCTTGATCCTTTATAGTGAGCAAGCTCGGTTCCTACTTAATGTTTATTGAGTGAAAGGACTTGATATGGTTTTAGATAAACTATCATAATCCCACTTTTTCCTCTAAATAACACGTATATTCATCTATTGGATTGAGGAGCCAATTTTATAGTGTCATCGCTCAGTTGCCAACCAAGTATTAATTTCCCTAGCCCAATTACCAACCTCTATGTTTAGGTAAGTCTCTACTTAGACAACATTAATATTGTTAATATAATAATTATAACATTACCTCAAGAATAGCAAATTACCAAATGAATATTTATATAGCTTTGCGGAATAAAATAAATAAATATATAAAAATTAATAAAATAATCATAAGAAGAAAGTGTTCATAGTTTAATTGAAAGCCATTTTATTCACATTTTTACCCATTGAATAAACTAGAGAAATAAAATCATTTGGAAGAAAAAGGCAAATAGGAGGAGGGCGTATTAAGGAGGGAACATAGAAATTAAATGAGGGCACATGAAATTTATGGAGATATGGGAAGGGGAATGATCGTACCATTAAGGAGGTATGGCATCCCCATTTTACCTACCTCAAAAAATTACCTCATAAATAGAAGGACGAGAGGGCAATGGAGAAGGAAGAACGTGGTTAAATCTGATGAGAACCCATTTCTAAAGAAGAAAAAAAATGTGGAGAGGAGAAAAGGGAGGCGTGAGGCTGTCGAGATAGGCGGATAGAAAGGAAAACCAACAGGTTACCTCTGTAAGAAAGCCATAACAAGTAAATTTGTCCCTCTATAGATTAAAGGACCTACATTTAAATTTTTTTACTAGTTTAAACTAGCTTTATGTGGTAAAAGATTGGTGTTACATGCCCTAATAGGATGTAGGTATTTTAATCTAACTAAAAACCCCCTTCTATTTTGTGCAGCAAGGTAAATCCAATAGAGGGTTATAGGGTTTAAAGTATTAAAATCCCTCATTCCCTCTTCTCCATTCTCTTCTTATGTGATGGGAAAAGAGTATGTGAAAGAAAGTCTAGGTAAGAGACTTGTTTGACAAGATACCTGCAACTCTTAGGGTGGCCTTAGTAGACACCCTTGTAATTGAAATTTTCCTTAAATTATGTGAAAGTAGGATAAAAAATCTTTAGGAAAATTCTACCACTCTCCTACCTATTTTGGCTTAACTTAGAACTAGAAAAATAGTCTTTTTTGGCCAATATAAACTATTTTAACTTGACAATGGCTAATTTAACATACTATTGTTTATATATCAGTCATAGATTGTTGGAATACTAGTGTGTTGGTTGTCTAAGCCTTAATTTTGCTAAGTTGATAGTTTTAGGAAACCTAGGACAACCATTATCATGGTGTTAAGGTTGTCATTAGGATGCTCTTCAAAATGTCAAAGAATCATGTTGATCAGGATCATGCCATGGTCCAACTATTCTCATGCTTCATACTTTATGCCAGGATGCATGTTAAGATATTCCAAGATCAGTTTAAAGATGCTGTCAAGATTTGTGAATCAGTGTTCATGGAGAAGGTATTTGTTTTGTCTTTCTCATGAATGTGCATCAAGGTATACTTTCAGGTTTTCAATCCTTGCTTGTTCAAATGAAAGATTGATGGTGCAGTTTGTATTGATGGCACCATGTTAGCTTCATTTTCATCATTGATTCAGGATGGAATTGATGATAAGCTTGAAGTATTGATCATTGTCTCATTTTATGATCCATCTCATGTTTGGAGCTTTGACATAGTACAAGGTGCATAGGTATGATACAAGATTGAATTAAATTGTCACTTGGAGTTAATGCTAATTCATGTCTAGTATTTCATTCAGAGAGCTACAAGATGATCTGCAAGAAGGAAATGCCTGATGCAAAGTCATAGTTGATACTACATGTAAAAGGACTGCCTCATTTCTATTAGGGTTTAGAGACACAAACCCTAAAATCCTTAAGTTTCTTGAAGGCTCAAAACAACGGTCGATTCACTTTATCTATTTCCTCGATGACTTGTTAGTGCAGGTTGAAAATGACTTAAGTTACAACATAAGGGTACCGGCCTCATGAGGAGACCCCCCCTCCTAGCCAAACTAGACACTCCAGTAAAAGACAATTGAAATGGGCGCCCGATACAAATCAAGGGAACATAATTAAAATCTCAGGAGTGCGAAAGTTTAATCAAGCGGTGAAAGTTTAAATGGGAATTAAAATACAATAGAACCTTTCTTTGATTAAGATTGACGGTTACATTCTAATGTGGCGGTTTAATTGCCCTTGTAATGGTTTGTCTACCGATCCTAAAGGGCCAGGAAAATTAATTGCTCGGACTATATGATAGAAAATATATGAGACTTGATCAGGTAGTTGTTAAATACACATACCTACCTATACATATGCAAATTGTGAAGAATGGTGAAGAAAAACAATGGCTTTGAAGGAGTTAAACTTAGAGGGTGATCTAAGTGTCTACAAAGAGATGTAAGTGAATCTGTTTAGGGGTTTGTGTATATTCTTGTTTGCAGAAAAAGGATAAAGTGTTTGCAGAGATATTTGACATATTTTGCAGAGGGTTTAAGTTTACAGATTGTGGAATTGTGTATGTGACACTTGCAGTTTGTAAGGAAATGTTTATGCATTCTTGTTTGCAATCCTAATTTGGGTTGGTACTATCTATGTATTTGAAGAAGCTTATATGATCACATGTTAAAGGTCCTAATTCAGTTTTACTGTCATCATTATGTTCGAATGTTCAGTCCAAGACATAAGATATTGAAGTTGTTTTCAGAGAAGACTGACATCTTCTACAGGGGGATATTGAAGTAATGTTCAGTAATCAATGAAATGTGGTTGAGAAGATTGTATTTGAACAATGTATTGACTAGAGACAAAAAAAAAGATATAGGATGTTAAGGAGTTTAACATGTTATGCAGAAGTTCATTGAGGTTATAATTTTCACTTATGTAATCAATGAAAGGTGATAATGTATGTGTGGTTTAAAAGGTTGTAATTGAAGGGTGTATTGATTGTAAACTGAAGGAGATATAAGTTTGTGAAGTGTGATGTGTTATAGTGAATCAAAGTAACCCTCTGAATTGATTATCTTCTTTCTAGTGTTCATGTTTTTGCCAGTGAGGCACTTGTATTAGCCAGTGAGACATCTGATTGCCAGTGAGGCACATTTTGCCAGTGAGGCATTTGTATTTGCAAGTGAGGCATTTTGTATAGCTAGTGAGACTTTGGGATTTTGTTAAGCCAGTGAGGCAATTTCTAGAGTGGTTTTTTATCCCTATGAGAGTTTTCCAATCATCAAAATATGCGGTGTGATTCATGTTGATTGTCTCTATGTGTGTGCCCTAATGTTTTGTTCTTAATGTCCTATTCATCATCATGATTGTCTCTATGTGTGTGCCCTAATGTTTTGTTCTTAATGTCCTATTCATCATCATACTTGTGAATATGTGTTTTCATTAAAGTTTCTCTCATTTTCTATCATGTGGGTTACAATGTGCAAAAGTGTTAAATTTTATGGACCACTGATTCACCCCCCCCCCTCTCAGTGGTCTTGTACTCCAACACACTGAAGAGTTCCACAAGATGATTATTAGGACTAGACATAGTGAAGCAAGCAAGGAGAAAGTGGCATGGTACATAAATGGACTGAGAATAAAGATTCAAGAAGAACTAAGTTTGGTAAGAATGACAACAGTGGAAGAGGCATATCAATTTGCGTTGAAAGTTGAAGAAAACTTGAATAAGAGACATAAGCAAAGATAGAGAGGTAAAGGAGGAAAATTCCAGAGAGGTAGAACACAATGTGGAGAAGGAAGACTATATGCAGAGAAAAACAAGGAAAGTAGCCCATACCGCAAAGAAGAAAGAGACAATAATTCATACCACTGAGCGAGAGATGACAGAAATTTCTACCGTAGTAATAGAGAAAGTCATAATTCTTACCGTAATGAAGGATAGTGGAGAGATGAAAGAGGATTTGACAAGAGATCATTCAAAGGAACATGTTTCAAGTGTGGAGGCGAAGGACATTGAGCATTTGAATGTCATCAAGGCAGTACTAACAAAAGGACAGAGAATAGTGCAAGAGCAACTATGCGAAGGAAGAACCAGTTGGATCACCTAGTTCAGTGGGAAAGCCAGAGAAGGGTGAGTCATTAGTCATGAGAAGAGATTTGTTCCAAGTAGAAACAATTGAGGAGCCACCGCAAAGGAAAAGTTTGTTCCAGACAAGATGCAAATCAGGAGGTAAATGTTGCAAGGTTATCATTGATAGTGGTAGTACTCACAATTTGGTTTCAGAAGAGATGGTGAGGAAGTTAAATCTGGAGAGGTTGAAACATCCAAAGCCCTACAAGATAGCATGGATTCAAGATGAGCACGAGATACTGGTAAGTGAACAATGTTTGGTGAAATTTCATATAGGATCTTATAATGATGAGGTATAGTGTGATATTATGCTGATGGATGTATGTCATATATTGTTGGGAAGACCATGGCAGTATGATAGAAAGGCAATACATGATGCAAGAATACCTATACTATAACATCAAATGGGAAGAGATATATCTTGATACCTTTGGAGGAAGAGCCTAAAAGTAAAGTATGCGGCAATGCTAGGATTTGTCTAGTGGATGGGAGGAAATTTTTGGATGGATTGAGACATGAGAACGTGTTTTGCATTGATTTCGAAGAAGTCTGGTACCCTAAGTGCAGAAACCACTACCACAAAAGAACCACCGCTAGAGGAAATAATTGAATTACTGACAGAATACCAAGATATCATATCGAAGAGTGTGCCAGAAGAATTGCCACCAATCTAGAGTATTAGTCATCATATGGATCTCATACCTAAAGCCAATTTACCAAACAAAGTAGCACATAGGATGACACTAGCAAAAAATGTAGAGATAAATAAACAAATACAAGAGCTATTGAGGAAAGGATTGATTAGAAAAAGTTTAAGCCCATGTGTGGTACCTGCAATACTAGCCCCAGAGAAGGATGGAGAATGGAGGATGTGTACAGACTCGAGAGCAATCAATAAGATTATCATCAAGTATAGATTTCCATTGCCAAGGATGGATGACATCATGGATTGTTTGAGTGGAGCAAAATATTTTACACAGATTGACCTAAAAAGTGGATACCATCAGATCGGGATCAGAGAAGGAGATGAGTGGAAAACTGCATTCAAGACAAATGAAGGATTGTATGAGTGGTTAGTCATGCCTTTTGGACTAACTAATGCACCAAGTACTTTCATGAGGTTGATGAATGAGGTTTTGAAGAAGTTCTTGGGTAAGTTTGTTATTGTCTACTTGGATGATATTCTGATTTTTCATTAAAACCAAAGAAGAACATTTGTGGCATATTAGACAAGTACTTCAAAGGCTAAGAGAAGAGAAATTGTTGATTAACATCAAGAAATGTAGTTTCATGAAGACAGAACTGATATATTTGGGATTTGTGATTTCTGCAGAAGGATTGAAGATGGACCCAGAGAAAGAGAAATTGTTGAATGGCCAACACCTGTGAACATTGGGGAGGTAAGATCATTTCATGGACTGGCAAGTTTTTACCATAAGTTCATCAAAAATCTCAGCATTGTATGGACACCAGTGATAGAGACAATGACAGGTGACCATAAGGATTTTAAGTGGACATCAGGAGCACAAAAGAGTTTTGAATTGTTGAAGCAAAAGGTGATAGAACAACTAGTCTTAGCATTACAAGATTTTGACAAAGTATTTCAAGTTGATTGTGATGCCAATGGGAATGCAATAGGAGTAGTGTTAAGTAAAGAGGGGAGACCAGTAGCATATTTCAGTGAAAATCTGAATGATGCAAGGAGGAGATATTCAGTTTATGATCAAAATTTCTATGCCATAATGCAAGCCTTGAAGAAGTGGAGACATTACTTGTTGCCAAAGGAATTTGTGTTGTACACTAACCATCAAGCTTTGCAATATATGAACAGTCAGAGTAAGTTGAATCAAAGACACATGAGATGGGTAGAATTCATGTAAAGTTACACATTTGTATTGAAGCATCGGACTAGAAAGTCAAACAAAGTCGCAGATGCATTTGCAGAAGAAGGAACTTGTTGATAGAGATGAGGGTAGAAGTACTAGGTTTTGAAGAACATAAGCACATGTGTGAGGATGATCTTGATTTTGCAGAAGCAAGGAAAGCATGTAGAGAACATGTCATGATAAATAGAAACAAGTGGTTGGATTATTTCATTCAAGAGGATATGTTGTTCAAAGGGAATTAGTTGTGTATTCCAAGGAGCTCCATGGGAGAGAATTTGATCAAGGAGAAGCATAGTGATGGACTAGCAGAACATTTTGGTATTGATAAGACAGTAGCTTTGGTGAATGAATATTATTTTTGGCCTCAGATATATAAGGATGTAAGAAAATTTGTTCAGAGTTGTAGAGTTTGTCAAGTTGCAAAAGAAAGTAGTTAGAATACTGGATTGTACAAACATTGAACAGTACCAGAGAGACCTTGGAAAAATATAAGCATAGATTTCATATTAGGTTTACCATGAACATAGAGGGGACATGATTCTATATTTGTAGTAGTGGACAAATTCTCAAAGATGGCGCATTCCATTCCTTGTAAGAAGACAAATGATGATGTACATGTTGCTGACCTATTTTTCAAGAAGATTGTGAGATTGCATGGATTACCAAAGAGTATAGTTTCAGACAGGGATATAAGATTCATAGGAT
Source organism: Cunninghamia lanceolata (assembly GCA_027924645.1). Lineage (NCBI taxonomy): Eukaryota > Viridiplantae > Streptophyta > Pinopsida > Cupressales > Cupressaceae > Cunninghamia > Cunninghamia lanceolata. The sequence goes on from BSBN01000754.1 coordinate 1,735,938, forward strand.
ATAAGATTCATAGGATATTAATAGAGAACATTGTGGAAGAAGATGAAGACAAACCTAAAGTTCAGTTCAACATTTCACCCACAGATAGATGGACAAATAGAAGTAGTAAATCAGAGGTTTCACCCACAATAATGGGTTACACTTTTTGGCCTAACTTGACATTGAAATCAACATTTTGAACTAAATCTTCACTTTCTAACACCTATAGCCGCTAAACTGTTAGGAATTTGAAGATGATGCAAACTAGTGATTTGTAAGATTTTGTCTGTAGATTCTAAATATATATTTTTTTAATTAGAGTTAAATTGTAAAAAAAAATTTGTCTCCTTTGATAACTAGTTTTTAATAGTAAACAACATTTTTTTAAAGTGATGTGTATTTTGTCGCACATAATTTTTTTCTACAAAGGATAAAATTCTGATTCTTTTGAATTTAGATTAGTAACACCGATATCTAGATGATGCATTTGGTTTCATAATTTTTTGTTGAATATTTTTTTAAATTAAGTTTTGAAGTCAAACCAATTATAATTTAGACATAGGTGTATTCTATCCAACATAACTTTTTTTGTATGTATCAAAATTCAAATAAATTTTTTTTGGAATAATGACATCAATACCTAGAGGACATGTATTTTTTAGAATTTTTTCTCTATTTTCCTATTTTTTCATATGTGTGAAAGAAAGACCTTGATGTTTATTGAAAAACCTACATTCACAAGAAATAAAAAATAAATATGATGATCAAATTAAATATATTTAAAATAATACTTTTTGAGAAGCTTATAATAAGGACTACATACTTACAAAACATAAATTTTAAATGAGTTTATTTGATCCCCAAATGGTAAATCAAAAGTGGTTTTTTATTAGCCTTTTAATAGGTGTAGAGGAGACTCCATTATAGGTATGGTTTAAAACTAGCGGAGTTCTATCCAAGGGGTTTTGATCAAATCTTTTTCAATTAAAATCTTTTAAATGAAACCTTTCAAGGCTTAAATCATTACATTTTCTAAAAATATGTGATTTCAGCAAAAATTAGGATGTTCCAGAAAGTGTAACCTATTATTGTGGCAACACCCAAGGGTTTGGGTAACTTGTTGAGATGCTTAGTAGGAGATAAGGCAAGAAATTGGGGTATAATTCTACTGTAAGCAGAGTTTGCATACAATAACTCAACGAGTAGAAGCATAGGGAAGACACCATTTGAAGTTGTGACTGGAGTACAACCTAGAGGAGTTGTGGAGCTAAGAAACATCACTATGGATAAAAAGACAAGTGCAGAGGCAGAAGAATTTGCAGGATATATGGAAACAATACACACTCAAGTCAAGAAGCATTTGGAAGAGATGAATAGCAAGTATAAGGGACAAGCAAATGAAAAGAGGAGACATAAGAAATTTTATGTTGGAGATGAAGTCATGGTATATCTCAGAAAAGAAAAATTTCCAGTGGGGACATACAATAAGCTGAAGATGAGAAAGTTTGGACCATGTAGGATTCTTAAGAAGTTTGATTCAAGAAATGCATATAAAGTGGAGTTACCGGAAACATTTGGTATATCATCTATATTCAATATTGTAGATTTATATTAGTATCGGGGGGGAGAATCAAGTGATAGCACTAAAGTTGGATTGAAGGATCAGTTACCACAACAACAACTAGAGTAGATAGAGCAGATTTTGGATAGCAGAATTGGATGTAGTACCAGAGGCAAGCAGTACAAAGAGTACATAGTTAAGTGGAAAGGAAGACTGGAGGAAGATTCATCATGGATTTCTCAGGCTGAGGTAGACCTCATTGGTTCTTCCTCTAGCCCCAACAAAGTGAGCGACTCACTTTTCAAACAACCCCAGGTGTCTAATGCAGGATCATCCCATGTTGAAAGGTAATCCTGCATCAACCAGAAAAATATTTTGATTCTTTTCTTTTCTAGCATTTCAATTGCATTGCAGTTAGTACAGTCTCGATAAATTGTACTGCATTATCATTTCATACTTTGTGGAGCAGGGTTTACACTCTACACTATGTCATCTACATCATATCCAAAATTCATGAGATTTGGAATTGTCTACGGAGAGTTATCGCTATCAGAACTCACAAAACAAAGCATTCAACATTCAATATGAGCATACAAGGTTTGCAAAGCATTCCCATGACTTGAAGAGCCAAATGGAACATCTCACAAGGTAGTATGGGACCAGATAGATCTTCATTGAAAATTGCAACACTTCATCCATTTGCGGAGCACTACCACATGTAGGCCGACTTACATGTTTCATCAAGCATCAAGTTTTGGAACCTCTTAAGGCCGACGTGGAGCATTCCTTGAGCTAGGGGATGATATATAAGTATTCACTAGATGCATTAGGGGGATATATAATATGATAGAAAGTTTTAATCTTTAGTAGTGGATTTGCGGAAGGGTCTTCCCACAATAATAGGTTACACTTTATGGCCAAACTTGACATTGAAATCAACATTTTGAACTAAATCTTCACTTTCTGACCCCTGTAGCTGCTAAACCATTAGGAATTTGAAGATGACGCGAACTAGTGATTTGTGAGATTTTATTTGTAGATTCTAAATATATTTTTTTAAAAAAATTTGGAGTTAAATTGTAAAAAAAATTGTCTCCTTTGATAACTAGTTTTTAATAGTGAACATTTTTTTTAAAGTGATATGTATTCTGTAGCACGACTTTTTTTCTACAAAGGATAAAATTTTGATTATTTTGAATTTAGATTGGTAACACCAATATATAAGGCATGCGTTTGGTTTCATAATATTTTGTTGAATATTTTATTTTTAATTAAGTTATGAAGTCAAACCAATTATAATTTAGACATAGGCGTATTCCGTAAAATATAACTTTTTCTGTATGTATTGAAATTCATTTTTCCTTTTTTTGTTGAAACAATGACATTAATACCTAGCATAGATATTTTTTTTAAAAAAAATTTCACTAATTTACTAATTTTCCATGTGTGAAACAGATAACTTGATGTTTGGTGAAAAACCTACATTCACAAGAAAACAAAAATATAATAATCAAATTAAATATATTAAATTATACTTTTTGGTAAGCTTATATTAAGGACTACATACTTACAAAACATAAATTTTAAATGAATTCATTTGATCCCCCAAAAGGTAAATCAAAAGTATTTTTTTATCAGCATTTTGATAGGTGTAGAAGAGACTCCATTATAGGTATGGTTTAAAACTAGCGGGGTTCTATCCAAGGGGCTTTGAATCTAAGGGGGTTTAAACATAAATTTTAAATGAATTCATTTGATGCCCCAAAAGGTAAATCAAAAATGGTTTTTTATCAGCATTTTGATAGGTGTAGAGAAGACTCCATTATAGATATGGTTTAAAACTAGCGGGGTTCTATCCAAGGGGATTTGATCAAACCCTCTTCAATTAAAATCCTTTAAATAGAACTTTCAAGGCTTAAATCATTATATTTTCTAAAAATGTGATTTCAACAAAAATCAGAATATCCCAGAAAGTGTAACCCATTATTATGGCAGCACCCGAAAGGCACTTCAAAATTATATTTTTATGTAATTATGTTGGAGTACGCGCCTGTGAGCCCATAATAGTCTGCATGTTACTGGCATATGAGTATTGTAACTGTCTGAGATACTAAATCTATAATTCTTCCATTGCAATCTATTCTTGTGTTGTTTTCGGTGTGTTTACTAAAGTTACATGGTTGGACAGTCCATTCTCTGGACCCTCCATCCATGACTACACCAATCCGTGTCTTCACATCCAAGAATTTGACACAAGCTTCGACAATTTCATACCATGGGTGAACCATTGGGACCATAAACTAAGCCAAAGTAGACCCATATGAGTTGATATGTCTTTTGCCAAAAGACACAACTTCAAATAAAATTGCACCTCTTCCAAATCAAATCACAACCTTTGTTAACTACAGAATATATCGATGCCTTTACAAATTGCACTCCTCTTATGCAAATCACTCTTCTCTTTTCATATATAAGTCGAACAAATTCATAAAGCAAATCACATGTATTATTATCTATTTTACTTAAGGCATCCTTTATCTTATATGAAGCTCTTTGGGGCGTCAACCTCTCTAACCACACTTTGAATTTAATTTTAATTGAACCTTCCATTAGTCGGCCTCCTTGAGTATTTCAATGTAATTTATTTGAAACTCAGACTTGGCACATAAATAGAGGTCAGCCTCTATTATATTTAAATCTTTAATTTAAATATATTATATCCTCACCATTTGTAACTTGAGTCGGCCACCATGCCATAATCATTCTTCACCAAACTGCTTCAATATCAATGCCAATGATCCAGCAATCTCTTTATTCTTCCTTTGACATCAATGACAATATCTAACAATCTCATCATACATCCTTGACATAAAAATCTTGCCAATAGTCTCATCCATACACTTTTAACATCAATGACAACCATTTTGTCCTTGCACCTTTGACATCAATGACAACATTGCTAACATGAAGTTGGTGATTTGGTTTTCTTGAGATTACAACCTTATAAGCGAATGTCCCTAAAGCAACAAACAAACAATAATAAGCTGTCGCCAAAATATTATGGGCCATACTAAATTCTATAAAAGATTGGCAATGTAGCCTACAAGCTTGTGTTACTGCCCACAACAAAGATGCATCGAGTTTTTCATGTTTCTTGCTTAAAGAAGGCAATTGGTTGACAAATTCCTACACAAATAGTGTTACCATAGCTAGATGAAGAAAGAAGAATTATTTTGGATCCAAAGTTAATTCTCCAAACACGCACCAAAAGTTTGAGGACTAGGACAATCACCAAATATCTCATTCAGTGGAAGAATTTACTAGTTGAAGATGCCACATGGGAAGATGAAGATTATGTGAAGAAACATCCACAGTTGATCAACATTAAGGACAATGCTTCTTTAAAAAAGAGGTGCATTTTACACCCTTAATCTTATAGTGTGTATAAGGTTATGAGTAGTCAGCTTGTGTCTACCTTAACTCTTAATTAAGTTATATGATTATAATTATATTCTTATTTAGATAATTAGGTCAACCTAGGTGTTATATTTTGGTGTCTAAGTTAGCCTGGGTGATATCCAAGCCATAAGTAGGGAATATATAAGAGGTAGTGAGTGTTATTTCATCATCATATTGTTAATTGTGTTCTTGGAGACTTTTGGAGGTTTGCCCCCCATAAGTTGCTTATTACTATCAAGTATTTGCAACATATTTTCTATTATATTCCTTTATGGTGCAAGTTGTTTCATTACAATGCCCCTCTACCAAGTTATCAAACTTTGTCAAGTGCCTCACCAAAGGTTTTTTCAACCCCTACTTTCTTAGCTTGTTGCAATGGAGACCAAAGGTTCTCAAGGAGGGGCAATTGGTCTATGAGAATTAGGGAGCCTATTATTTATTAGGTATCACAATGGTGATGGGCTTTGTAATGGACTTAGACATGTGATCAAAAACATAGAGCCAAACCCATTATATGGAGTATTGTTGAATACCAACTATAAATACAATCTTGAGCACTCATACCGCAAGTGCCAATAAAACAACAAAGTGTAGAATATAAATAATGAAAGGCCAATAGTTTCTCTTCATGTAACAATCAACTATATCATAATCTTCCACATGTGCAGTTTTATGCAATAGCTATTCACTTATCAGTCTTCTATTTCTTAGCTAGCTCCCAAATTTGGTTCTCTTAGATATGATAAAAGTTCTTTCAAAGTAGATAAATGCCCTACTCAAAGGAAATCTGTCCAACAAGGAAATCAAAACTTTTCTTGAACCAAGACTAAGTGCCTTATGAAAGCAGTAATCTACAAGTCGAATGGGATTAAGGTTATCCCTTTTATAATTCCAAATGAAGTCTTCCATATATCATTTTTTCTAGCTCCTATAACTAGGATCCAAACATCAAATAAGTCGTCTCATAAAGTCATCTAATGTTGCCTCCTAGGTAACTGTGAAAACTTGGACTATCTTAATCTGCTACTTTGTTGATCCTTGTTTACTTTACTCTATTTTTTCAAAAGGGGTTATGCACTCTGATATGTATTGAACATATTCTCCACACTCCAAACATTAAACTTTCTTTTAGGATTTGAAAATTTCCTTGTTCTATACCTCATTCAGACCTGAATCCTGAGTGTCTATCTTTGGACTATGAAGAAGCTCTATTAGTATGTTATGACGAACAAGTCATGTTGATAAATCTACGTCTATTACCTTTGCCTTGTTTCAAATGGTAGAAGGCTTACTGTTTCCAACAACAAAAACATCTACTGCATTAGAATGCATAAAAGCATCTGGTTTTCTTGTGCCAAAAGTTCAGCTAAAGCCCCAGAAATCATCATGTAATCATCCACCTATTCAAAACATATTATAGTGACTTATTGACATAACATTGCTTATGCTTCCCAAGCATTAACAACAGTCCCAATGTGTAAATAATCCTATGTGATGTAGGAGTATTTCAATAGAGCAAAGGAATTCATTTCTTACCAACCTGGATTGATTTTGTTTCATCTGATAGGTTGTATTTTCACCATAATTTAAGCACATTTCATTGTATTCCCCATAGTCCTCTTATCAATCAGAAAACTTTTTGGAAGGGGATTCCAACTCTTTACCAAGATTACAAGTTTGGTCATTTCTCCAAGTACAAAAAATCCTTGTTCACTAAAAGGCAACATGTTGCCTCAGTTCAAATGTTCATATCTCACCAAAAGACATGTTGCCTTAGTTTCAACAAAGAACAAAGTGCAAAATCATACAAAACTCATATCATGAAAGTAAGAAAAGGTTTATGTAGATTGAACCAAAAAATTGCTCAAAACAAAAATTTGTTCAAAGTTGTTGAACTTAACTATTAGAAAGATCGAAATGAAAGAAAAATCATACTCACAAAGGCAACATGGAAGACCTTCCATGGGCATTGCACTTCACATCTTCATGTGTATAACAAGAAGAAAAAAAAATGAAACAAAACCTCAAATTCAGCAACATTTTGAAATCTCAAAAGCTCAAGTCCTAGTAGACTCAAATTAAAAAAAAAAATCGTGACAGTGGAAGCATTATCTTCTACAATGGAATACCTATGCATCCAACATTGATTACAGTTCAACAATACAGCAGTCCCTTGGATTTTGATGCCATGAAGATAATTAGGTATGACTGAATCTTGGCTATAAGTCAATTACTGAAAGCAATTTTTAATACATCCTAAATTCCATGTCCTTCAATTGTGGAAGGCAGAAAGATCAATGTTAAATTTGGGAAGGACCTCTCCATATATATATCCTAGTCAGAAAATGAAAGGAATGATATGCAATATTCAACAAGGATGCAATGAAAGACTGATGCATTCCGAACTCAATTTAACATTGGTGGTATTCTCCATCCTAAACCATAACATACATGTCCTGCAACAAACAACATACCTGTTGTATAACATGGATGTACGCAAACATGGACTTTATAGCTTGTAAATGTCTCTCCAATTCCGTTTTTCCTTTTGGCTCCACGGAAGGCAATGGAATCATTCCTATCTTTAGATATCCTCTTCAAGTCCTTTGGAATCCTTCAAGGTATGTGCCACCCATTTTGTCTTCATTGCTTTTTCTATTCTGCCCTTCCTAGTCCCAAGGGAGGTGCCCAGTCCCTTTATTTTATTATATATAATTCTTGCCTTTACTAGGCCTCTTCTTTTAGGGTTTGAAGTCTATTTTATAAGCTAAACTATTGCACACAATAAATGATAGAACCAGGAATCTAAGGAAAACTTCTTTCTAACAACTGTTGTCATGGCGGAAACCACCAACAGTGTTTTCATGTGTCACTTGCATGAAATAGTAGAGGATAACAATTTTATCACCTCTTCAAAATATCCACGATGGTTGTGTCTAGCTATTGATAAGATTAACTAATCCAGATATTGAGAAGATTAATTAATCTCAAATCAACCACACCAAAAGATTAATGTGCATAAATTCAACTGAATAGTCAGTGGAATGGGGCCATATTATGTAAGCCTGTGTATTTGAGATGTAATATAATGCATAGTTTACATTGTAGTCTCCTTTGTACTTCTTTGCATCAATTCCAACATGCAAACTACAACTTTTATGGAGAAATTATTTTTTTTTCCAGGATATCGTGGGTCTAGTGGTATGCCTGGTTTTCCCACCTGTAGGTCACAGTATCAAACTCACATATGAAATTATTTCTTGTGAAATAATTGGTACAGCGATTGCAGATTGCTTTTAGAAATATGTTTGCAATATCTTTCTTAAAGCAAGCACCTATATGACCGTCATCCCAAAATATTTCTTTACATATCCAAAGCCTATGTTTGCTATATCTACATGGTTATGAACAAACAAAGGAAAATATACAACAATGTTATGCCTCTATCCATTTTCTTTCCATGCAAAAAAAACCATTTTCCACTGTATATGCATTCTTTATTTCTTCCAAATAAGCACTTCTGAATAGGAACGATTTCCAATATGATTTAAAAGCTGGCATTATGGCTATGCGTTAATATCATCAGAAGCAGGATTATTAGCTATGCATTAAATATCATCAAAAGCAGGATTATTTGCCAAGATAAGATATTGCTAACCATTCCAATACATTCATAATATAAGGGCTAATGCAAGAACATCAATTTACTTTAAATTTCCTATTAAACCAAAATATTCTCAAGTGGCAAATTAATTTTCAATTAGAAAAGGGCAAACTTGACCAATAAATTGAAAATCGGACCCTGGCTGAATAGCATAGACATCGAAAAAAGAAGTTTTACCATCATCCATCATAGCATATGCCAGAAAATGTGAAACATCGTTCATACTAATGTACTGCTTTGTTTCCATTATCATACTCCTAAGCATCTTAACAAAGCAATTACATTGAGGCCAGGCTTATGTGATGGATTTTATAATTAGATACTTCAAATGGCAATATTTTATTCAGTGCCATCATCATCAGTACTTGATACATTCCACCAAAAACTGACAGAAAAACTTGTGGTAAGAGATCTCACATAGTGCCACCACTTAGGTGGTATGTACAACATCTCACCTTCATCTAAGATACAGTCCAGAAAAGTGAGATTTTCTGCTTGAGGGAACTTTAGAGGATTTAGATTATCCAGATCCACCTGCATAAATGGTTATTATTAATTATTAGTCAATGAACAACACCTCAATGCTTTAACAAGAAAATGAACTAAAAGAAAATTGTATGCACAGAAAACAGTGTTTGGAGATTCTAAGATAGCACTGACTAAAGTCATTATGTTGTTGAAGAGGTCGATAATGATCATAGTGGCTTCCCTAAGATTTTGGGTTTATGGAGACCCACACTTTTGGCGCTTGAGTAGGAATGGATGCTAACAAACTGTGATGTCCCGGTATTAAGGCTCTGTTTAAATTAAAGATTTAAACATCATGATATACGATAGAATTGCTTTCTTGAAATATGGTCAATTCAAATGATAATTATGTATACATAAATAATATTGTTATACCAATATTTTTAATATATATATTTGTATTTATAAAATAATAAACATAAATATAAATATAAATATTATTAATTTAAATATTATTATAATTATAATAATAATATAATATATTATATTATTAAATATAATATATATTATATAAATATAAATATAATATATATTATACAAACATAATAAAATATTGATAATATAGATATTTAAATAATACACTGCAGCCATATAAGACTACAGCAAACAAATCACTAAGCAGCGATTAGTAGAAAAAAACTAAACAGCGAGCATCGATTGGTATATCATATACTAATGATTTGAGAAAAAGACAAAACAATGTCTTATATGAAAAGCATGTGGTACGAATAGTTATAATAACAAATATGCAGTTTGTATAAATTAAAGTTTAAGGCAGCGCTTGAATGAGGATATGATCCTCCAATGAAAAGCCACGAACCTTACACTAAGGGTAGCATCTCTTGAGATGCTTAAAGGGGAACTCATCCTCCCTTTTCAAAGATATAAAAGGAATGAAGAAAAAGGAAATAAGAAGAATATCGGGTTTAGATAGGAAATAAGAATAATACTTTTGAGTAAAAGATACATATATTTCTGATATATATCTCTAGGAATATGGAAGGATAAATCAGATTGGAATATATATTTGAATAAAACACACAACAGAAATACATTTTCAAGACAGCAATACAAATTGGATATACATGTATATAATTCAGCAATCTAAATAAGAAGAGTAGCAAGCAAAACAAATAAAGTTATATTGAGCAGTCTAAGAAGATATTTTCTGAATTCGGATTTCATATAGATAAATCCTGAATTAAATACATCAGCATATATATATGAAATAAACTTAATTCCTATTATAGGAACAGGAGAAATAAAGAAGACTTTAATATTTATATGTTATAGCAGCCTTGTGAGAAACCAAGGCAATCATTATATTGGTGATCATAGGATCACTTGTGCATTTCGAAATCATCTAAGGAGAAGAATCACATATCGGTATGATATTTCTAACTTACATATACTAAAAACCAATCTTACCCATGATATACAAGGGATAATGCATGTCCTGCATGTCATTAATCTTATCTATTGCCCTATGAGGACGGTTGAGTAGTTAAGGGAGGGAGGGTTTATTAATAATTAATTCTCGTACGGTAATATTTATATGTTATAGCAGCCTTGTGAGAAACCAAGGCAATCATTATATTGGTGATCATAGGATCACTTGTGCATCTCCAAATCATCTAAGGAGAAGAATCACATATCGGTATGATATTTCTAACTTACATATACTAAAAACCAATGGTCTTACCCATGATATATAACGGATAATGCATGTCCTGCCATGTCATTAATCTTATCTATTACCCTATAAGGACGGTTGAGTAGTTAAGGGAGGGCGGGTTTATTAATAATTAATTCTCGTATGGTAGGTGACCATCAAGAGGTGAAGTATGCCGGGCAAGCATGAAGCCCTTGAGCCAAGTGGTGAAGTATGCCAAGCGAGCATGAAACCCTTGGGCCTATAGCAATAGAGAATGGTACCAGTTTATTATTAATTAGTCTTCCACGGTAGGTGACTCCCAAATGGTGAAGTATGCCGGGCGAGCATGAAGCCTTTTGAGCCAAGTGGTGAGGTATGTCGGGCAAGCATGAAACCCTTGGGCCTATGACAGTGAGGAATACTACCGATTAGCTTACACGATAGGTGACCCTCAAGTGGTGAGGAATTGGCAGGTGTGCAATAAAGCCCTTGAGCCAAGCAATGAGGAATTGGCGGGTGTGCAATGAAACCCTTGAGCCAAGCAGTGAGGAATTGTCGAGTGTGCAATGAAGCCCTTGGGCCTATGGCAGTGGAATATTGTTATCTAGCGCCTTAATGAATATATACCTATCATCCGCTAGGGTTAATGATTAGGTTAGATTAACGATCGGGCACGACGATCACCATTCCCGAAGTATATCATGAGGCCTAAACACGGTTAAAGTATAAGTATAAGAAAATACATTTAGATCCATGTACTTATTCATTATTGATTATGATCGTAATGTTGCTAATGATTATGAAAGAATGTATGTATTTGCATATGTTGTTAATGTCTGTGATTGCAAGAATTGAATATATGCACGCAGAGGTAACATTACATTCATGTTTATTGTTATTGATTATGATTATGTTGTATTGATTTCATTACTAAATTGATCTTTAATAGTACTAATGTCTCTTTCTAGTAATTATTCTTGTGTGCAGGATAAGAGATCAAGGATAACCTAAAAGGGGACATTACACAAACAGACCAATCAGCTCTTTTTTATGTTTCTATGTTTCTATGTTAAGGAATGGAACTTATTAGAAACAGCTAAAATAGAGGGAAATCACAATGAGACACTAAGAAGAGCCTCTACTTAATCCAACAACACAACTACAATTGCTGCAATGAATGACCATGGTTACACAATTATACAATGAAAATTACAGGAGAAAAATAATCACCAGTAGCAATAAATTGTTAGCTTAAAAAGGAAGGGTTTAAAAAAATTGGTGGTATAATCAAAAGAAACAAGTTGAACTTGATGGAGAAAAATTGATCCACTAAAAGGGGCAAGAATATCAAAAAGATACTGTCTAGAATATAGTGAAAATGGGAGCAAGGGCCATTTTAATGTCCTAGGCATGTAGAATAGAAAGTAATTTCCATGCTTGCAATGTGGATGAAGAAAAAGAATTATTATTGTGACATTATCTTTTAAGTCTTGCTTAAGAATGGTGGAATCATATAACAAGTGGAAGGGATGAAACTTGTCTCCCTAGGGCATCACTGAATAAAAAAATTGTTCCAAATTAATAAGTTAGAGTTTTAAAATTGATGGATTTATATGAAATTTAACAGAAGAATAGGCATAAATTCCGTAAATATGCAAGAGGGAAAATTAATGGAGTTGAATCTCATATATTCGTGGATCCTTAATACATAAATGATTTCTTATCACAGTAGATTCTTAGTGTAGAAGCAGAAAACCAATGAGATGCTAAACATTGGGATATATATGCCCCCAAATGTTTCCAATATCTATGTTGTGCTGGTATAAAATGACCAACGAGATGAGCTATGACGCAATTCTGAGATATAAATGAATGTACCAAGATAATACTTTATTGTATCTTGATACCATGTACTTCATATTCAAAAAAGAAAGAAGGAAAAAAAAAAAAAAAAAATGGAGACAATCATGAGCTATCTAGTGCTGAAGACTGTTATAAATTGACCAACGAAATGAGTTATGATGCAATTATGGGCTATAAATGACTGTACCAAGATAATACTCTACCATATCACAATGTACTTTATATTCAGAAAAGAAAAAATTAAAACAAATGGAGACGATGTTAACTTGAGCAATCCATCAGTACCAGCATTGCAGATTAAAAGAATAACCAAGAAAGGGAATTGGTGTCATCACATGTTGATAAATTAAGTGAAGATGGATCAGGAAAATTTCATATCAAGCTTAAATTCTAATCCTTGTATGAATGATTCAAGATGTATCTCCAAATGATCTTCCAATAGGGTTTTAGTCACATAACCACTAGCAATTCAAGTACCCGTATGCATTGAACTAAATTTCAAAACCAGATTCCTCTCAAAAAGCCCTTTGGGGTTTTCATGGAAGAAGAGCAAATCAGCAAAAGCATAAGCATGGTTACCCTCAGGAACTCACCACTCAATTAGTGCCAGGAAAAAAAAGCTCAAATTCACAACAGCAGCCAAAACCCCATCTCCCAACCCTCGAAGCTCAAGTACAACCACCAAAAAAGCCATGGATGAAGACTTGAAGAGAAAATCTTGTATATGTAGAGCCCAATCGGATAGGGAACAAAAAGAAGAAAAGGAAATCTTCCAGCGAACTGTTTTCTAGAACCCCCGAGATTATGGAAAACATGAATATTCAGTATACAAATCAATAAAATTATTCAGATCTGGAGTCCAAAAGTTTCTAGGGACCTACAAAAAACTCAACAAGGGAACAAGCCAAAACTAGTTCCTTATGTGAAGACTCCCTTGTGGGATATAAGGGGTATTGGAATCCAAAACAAACTTCAAACTCCTCGAAGCAGCTGTAGTTGAAAACAAATTTGACTTGATCTTTCTTTAAGAAATAACGCAGTCAAAGAGAATAAGGAGCTGGAATGGCAAAGGGATATGGAGCAGCAAGCATCTCCTCCTCCAAAACCATGATTTAATGGGATCCTTCAAAATCTGTTCTCACAAACCCCTCATCACAAAATTGGGCCACCACAACAAATATTTTCTCAACTCAATGACACGAGAATTTTATAGTAGTCAATATCAATATCCCCCCCATGGGCTACAGCTGCTTAGACTACCTTCAGGACTTGCTACGATTGCTGGTCAACAACAAAGATAAGTAGCTTATACTAATGAGACTCCTTAACTCCATCAAAACAGCGGATGGAAAACAAAGGGGAGGCAGTTCAACACACGAATACCAGAAAAGTTAACAGATCTTATCCCACAAGCAAGTCTTATTTTCAAAATGGATATTCACATGCACAAATAGAAGGGAGATGGAAAAATATCTCAAAAATTGAACAGAATTTCACCATCCAGCAACAACATGACTCCAATCAGACACATCACAACTGAAATCTACAAAATCACTCTATCTGACCATTGGCCCATCACACTAAAAGTCTTTGATCCCCTCTCAAAAGAAGCCCTTTCAGATCCGATTTGAAAGTATGTGGCTAACAAATGCAGATTTTCAGAATAAAGTTAAACATTGCCGCCAAAGAGTTTCAAAAATTGCTGGGAATATTATGTGCAAATTCCACAAAAAGTTGATACCTCACAGAAACATGAACAACCGAGTTCCACACTTACAATATGCCTGCATGTAATGTCCCCTTTTTTAAGCTAAAGTGACTTCAAGCTTGGAAAAAGGAAAGTTGGCAAATAATTTAAAGCTTGGATAATGGAAAGTGGGTTTTTAGTGGCAAAAATGATTTTTCCTTGGCAAAATGAAGTTTGGAGATGATTTTTTATATTTTAATAATATTTATGGAAAAATCAAAATTAATTAAATATTTAGCCAAGGAGAAAATGAAAATTAATTAAATATTATGCCAAGTGGGAAAATGAAAAAATGACTTAAAGATGAAAAAAATGAAATTTGGAGTGCAAGTTTAAAATATAATATTTTATTATTATAATTATATTATTTCCCATAAAATCGGTGCTCAAGGAGGAAAAAGCAAAAATTACAAAATAATAATATTTTATTATCATTATTTTCTCTCTCCTAGCCGCCGCCACTTGGAGGAAAATAAAATAATATTATTTTCTTATGGCGGTGGACTTGAAAAAATATTATATTTTAGTGCAATTGAGTGCCTAAGGTAAAAATCTTATAAGGAGGTCATTTGGCATCATTTTGCATCATTGAATCATTTGGCTTTTTCACTATTTGTAAAATTTCTCTTGGCTGTAATAGAGTTTCAGCATTATCTAAGGACGAAAACCCTTGGATTGGAGTGGTTTGGACGAAAACCCATCCCACTATGAGAGATGGATTCACGTAGAATCCATTATTGAGCATATTGCAGGTTTTTGAGACAAAGGCTTCAAATAAGCTAGGGTTTCATTGGAGTTTATTGTTTCAGCTAGGGTTTGAAGATATCAAGCATATTGGAGGCTTTATTATTCAGATTTGAAGGCAATTAGAGGCTGATTTCACTATTTGGTTTCATGGCTATGTTGTATTGATGATATTTCATGTTTTAGTGGCTTCATTGGAGGTGGAATCACATATCTTGCAATCTGAATTTCATATCAGACCGCTGTAACTTCATATCAGACCTTAGATCGGCGCATTTCCAGCCTTGTATTGAAGTGGGTTTGTCATATTTTCATCATAGGAGGATAGCACTTCAATTTGGGATCATTGGGCTAGGGTATGGTGGAGTTTCCAACATGTTTTTGTGAGGGTTTATGCTTCAGATCTCATATCAGCAAATACAATTTGCAAATCAGTCCATGTATTTTGATTTTGGCTTCATTTCATCATCCAGATAGTTCTTTTCTAAAGCGGCCAGCATTGGAGGACTTCATTGCTTCATTGTTATATCATTGTAGGTTGGTTTGGTTCATGATTTGATCATTCATGCAAACATATATAAGTCTGATATAAAAATCAGACCATCTTTTGTAATCAGCCAACATCAATTCAAATAAAGTGGCCAATCATTCAACCGAGTATGTTCTATTGTGTTTTGTGTATCTATGTGAGTTGTTTTGATTAATTTCAGTCATCATTGCATGTTGTTTGAATGTCATATTGCAACCTTTCCATCTACAAATCATATCAAACACATTGGTGAAAACAAAACATCAAACCCCTAAGCGAAACTTGAGAAAAACAAATCAGAAATTTCAAGACAGCAGGCTTATTTTCAGTTCAGATCTAGACAGGGTTCTTACACTGCAACTCCATGAAAACTCCGTTCTGCAACCTACATCCTTCTATGACACTTAGCAAGAAAATAAGATGAGCTAACCTTTGTACAAGGTCTTACAATTGTTTGTAATATGTATAACTTTTACAATCAATATTAGGTGGGTTTTTTTGCATATAACACTATGAAGGGGAAGAGATAGTTTGCAACCATTGCTCTGCCCAAAAAATTAAAACATGTGAAACCACCACTTTGGTCAAACCAATGGCTAGGGCGATGGTGAAACTAATGGGGCATTTGCGAAACCACCAAGGCGGTCACAAAACCATCCCTGCTGAAATTGGTGACTTCATCACCAACACCAAATTATTATAGTTGCCAAGAGACTAGTACTGGTACTAGTAGGGGTGATGAGTACCAATTCCAGTACACCACTTTTTGAAAAAAGTAGGAGACAGGTACTTGGAAATTAAAAATGCAAAATATATAATATTAATTATAAATAATAAATATTAAATATTGAAACTTTGAATAGATGTCAAGTTCAACAACGGTAAAATTGAAAAAATTAATTGTTTGATATTTCTTTGACAATCAATATCATGACATTGAACTTTCAAGTTTAAACACACAAAGACTAATATTAAATATAGTGTCAACTTTCAAGACTCTTGACTCAAGAGTTCATACTATATAATGAAATGTTGATACACATACAAAAAACAAAAATCAGGAATCTAAATTATCATATTATGTCATTCAATGGATGAAGTTCCACTCCTACATCAGCTATGTCATCAATTTCCAAGTCATCAACTATGATGCTCTGTAGATACTCATCACTCTCAAGCTCGGGTTCCTCTATAAGCAATAGAACTGGAGGTAAATCATTGAGGCCATCTAAATTGACCACTTTATCCTCCAACAGTGCAGCTGCTCCATCTGGTAGAATTTGGTCCCAGTTTGTTGGACCCTCCTTGTGCCCAGGGTGTACATGAAAGAAAAGGTGAAGTGAGCTATGAAGGAATGAAACCAAAAATACTCCAATTCCTCTCATGAAATGAAGAGCTAGCTACTTGTGAGAGCAATCTTAATGCAAATGATTTCAATTCAGGTGTTTCACCTCCATGGCTCCACCACCATTCTATAGGTCTTTCTTGGCATGCATATCATATAAGGCTTCCACAGAAGAAAAATCACCTTGCCCATCTGAAAACCCACTGAGACTTGATAATTGAAGCATCCTCACCTCAACCATAAATCCTTTTTCCACAGCCCAAACCCCTTCATTACCTCTCTATCCTCATATGGAGACCTCTTCTTGGTCACTTTTGTATCATACCACTTAGGCTTTAAGGTATAGGCAGCACAATGAAGGAATGCAATAAGTTTGTTCCATCTTCCATGTACCTTTTTTCTATTAAAGGATATAGAGAAAGATCAATTAACATTTGTTATTTTCTTTATTCTCACACATAGAATCCATTTCTTCATAGATTTATCCCAAACATGGCTTGTCTAAAGTGCAAATTTGATCACCTCACATATGGGCTGAATAAAGTCAACAACAAATTCAACATCAACGCAAAAACGGTCATCAAGGACCATACCTCTCACTTCAATTGTAGTATCTAATGTAGATTGCCTCCAAGCTGCCCATGCATCACTGACTACTGTGGAACACAAAGCTCCTTTGACTGCATAAAGATGGTAAAGAAGTATAAAATAAGAAGCAAACCATGTATTAGCAGGTTTGAGGAGTTTCACCTTGGAAATTTTTCGATAAATGGCTTGGGTGTGGTGATGATTACATATGAACATCTATATTTTTCTACCCTTTTCAATGAGATCTAAGATCCACTGAAACTTGCCAATATCTTTGAGTGCATTATTCAATGAATGCACACTACATGGTGTCCAAAATTTATGCATATACCTTTTTTCTACCAACAAGTCCATTGGTTTACAACTAGGGGTAGCATCTATAACAACTTGGACTACATGTGATGCCCCCCCCTCCTCAATGGCATCACCCAACTGGTTCTAAAGGAACTCTACATTTTTCTTGCCCTAAACAATCTATTGCCTTCAAAAAAAATAAGGGCCTTTGCTACATGTTACCATGATATTAAGAAGTGGACAATTTTTACCATCTGTCCACCCATCCATCACAATGTTGCATCCTTTGTAGACCACACTCTTTTCATTGGTGCAATTTGTTGCTCTGGTCAAACTTTTTCTTTATCAATTACAGTAGTGTTATAATGTAACCCTTTACCGAAACAATATAATTGATTTAATTTTAATAAAATGTGCAACAAATATTTTTTTTTTTTTTTTATTTTGGATTGTGAATCGTGCACAAATTATATTCAAAATAAAGCAAAAGTTACAACCTTGTGATCAAGTAGACAACACCAAAATAGTTGCAGCTTACAACAACCCAAAAACACTTATAGCTTCACTAATACATACAAACAGTTTTAAAACTTTAAAACGTAAGTATATAATAGAGAGAAACAAAGTTTATAATAAGGATCCTGAAGACCATGTTGCTACCACTGTAATACTATAGTGCTCAAAACTTCTAAATCAGACCATTCTTGTATTCTTCCCTCTGCTGAAAATCTGTCCTAGTTACCACTGGCTACATCAATATCCATGTCATCAGCATCAACTCTTGGCCCCTAAACATTGAACTCTTCTTCTTGATTTGCAAACTGATTATAGAAACCTTGACTGTCATCCAATTCTAAGTCTTCTGCCCTTGGTCTTCTCATTTCGTTCCACAGGTCTGCTCCCCTGTCTTTAAGCTTTGCACAGTCTTTAATCATCTTATCTCTTAAGCTGTCATTAGAGCTGAAATTTTGAGACACAATCTCCCACTGCTTATCTAGTTCACTTTTGGCCAGGTCCTTTTGTAACTTCTTGCAATATACTTTCTGGAAATCAGTGTACGTGTTACAGAATCTTGGATCAAATCTTTTCATCTTCCCTACACAGAAATCTGATTCTTTTATATCTTCTTTGTGGAACATAGCGCCGGTCTTCATTAATTGTTTGAATTTGTCAGTTGACATCTCCATAGTAACTGCCACCTGCTCAAAAAAGTTATAATTTATGAGATCAAAGAAAATCCCAGTGAGTTGCCTTACCCTACCCTAGAAACGTTCCCTATTCCTTTTCTTCCAGATAAACCATAAAATCTCAGTAGACAGAATAAGCCAAAATGAGTTAAACTTTTTGTTCAAGGCATCTACATGACCACATATAACTTCTCTTTTATTTGCATGAAAGGAGAGATTCCATTGAGAGATATTACCCATGAAAAAGAGCTAGACTATTTTAGCAAATAAACAATCAAAAAAAATATGGGCTGCAGACTCTTTGACATTACACAGTGGGCACCAGACATCACCAACACCAAGACTGATTTTATTGAGAAAAAGCAGCCATTTAAAACAAGCTTTTTTTGGTTCAAGGATATTAGACTAGTTCCATTTGAGGTTGTTTGATAAGGATTCTAGGTAAAGAGTGTCACCCCAGGTCACAGAGATGTGTTGTAGAATTTCTTGCGAGTTAGAGAGCATATTATAGATTAATCTTGGTTTTGTTTACACAAGTTTGTTTCCATCTGTCCAACACAACATTTCTATATTGAATTCCTCTTTGATGACCACTCCTGAATGAAACTTACAAAGCATGGTTTTGAACAAGGTTGAGAAGGTTCTAAATTGTTTATCACTTAGATGGAATTCCTCTTTAATTTGGCTCCACTTTTTTGGATGTCCATCTTTAAAAAGATCAGTGAGCTTTGAAATCCCTATAGAATTAAATTTATGAGCAGAGCATCCCTGTAATAGGGCAAGAGGTTTATTTTTGTGCTTAATATTCCACCAGATTGATCTCTGGCCCCATAAGCAGTGGTTATCAAAATCAATAGCTGCCCTTTGTGGGATAAACAACTTGATTTGCTCCCAGGCTTTCCAAATGCTCTTGAAGATAGCAGATCCCCCAGGTTTAACAATGAGGTCCCCAAACAGAGTATCATGGAGATGCAATATTCCCCAAGACTTTTTTTTAACAGGGATAACTTTTAACAAATTTGTTCTTATTAACACCTTCCAAGGCTCTTCACTTTCCAAGGAGTTGATAATCCATTTGGTTGCTAGGGCAAGACCCTGGAGCCTCAAGTCTTTAGGCCCCAGACCCCCCAAATCTTTGCTCATGCAACACCAACTCCACTTAACTAAGTGCTTTTTTTGCTTTACCCTTACCATCTGACCACAAGAAATTCCTTATTAACTTATGAATTACATCAAACTGATAGTTGGCAAAAAGCCACATAGAAGAGTAGTATATTGAATAAGCTGACAGGATTTTCTGGCACACCTGCATTCTGTCAGCCAGAGAAAGATGCAGTTTGTTCCAATTTTTGAGTTTCTTTTCAATTTTGGTGAAGAGCTAATGCCACATGAGTTTCAAAGAAGGATTAATAGCAATTGGGATTCCAATGAATCTAACCATTACCTCAGGGCCCCCCCATTGCCATTTCTCAAGATCAAGCCAGTCAGGAGCAGCAGGGTCCCAAGAGAGGAGAATAGATTTTGAGGGAGAGATCTTAGCCCCAGAAGCCAAACAGAAGATATCAAGTCTATGTTCCAGCCTTTCAAATTCTAATTTATTTATCTTAGGAAAAAGGGCAGTATCATCTGCAAACTGCACATTGAGAAGTTTCTCACCATTGGGTAGGAGAATACCATGCAAATCACCTTGAATACATTTTGTTCTCAAAAGAAAATGCAGAGCTTCTGATGCAATAACAAATAGAGAGGGGGCAAGGGGACATCCCTGACGGATTGACCTCCCCATTCCAAAGGGAGCAGACAATTCCCCATTAACTTCCACTTGGGCTGAGGCATTCCTAAATAGCATCACCGTCTTTCACGAAAGCAACTTCACCGTCTTTTATCGTGATGTTTAAATCTTAAATTTAAACAATGCCTTAATATCGGAACATCACAGAAAACAAAGCATATAGTTTTCTATTAGATACTATAGTTTAACACAAGTCTTGAGAATGTTTTGTTATGATAACAAACAGGCCTACCTCCTTGTAGAAACATCACACCAATAGCATAATTGTTGGCATCTGTCTCTACCTCCAAAGTAGCTTGTAAATTAGATAGTGCAAGGGCCGATGTCGTACTAATCTTCTTATTCAACTCCTCAAACACGGGTTGCTATCTATTGGCCCAATGTAACTTCCTTCCTTTACCCATGACTTCATGCAATGGAGCAGCAATATATGAGAAGTCTCCAACAAATTTACAAAGATATTGGGTTGCACCTACAAAGCTGTGTGTGTAAGATCCCTAATCAGGTCTGCCCTAAATTTCTGATTTTTCTTCTCAAACCCTAGATCTGAATTCTGATCTTTTCCTATTTCTGAATTATAAATGATCTTGGACAGCGAAAATATATGTGCCAAATGCTCAATTAAACATGCCAATCATGTATTCTTATGAAGATAACATCAACCATGAATCCAACCACATAATTTGACCATTTTAATGCAAACAAAATGACAAATAATTCTTATTTTTGAATTTATATCACTGCTGCTATAAATCAGATTATTCTGAATTGAAATTACATCAAGTTTATAGGCTCAAACATGCCCAAACATAGCCCAAATATCTGCTGTTACAAATCAGACCAAAACATAGATTTATACATACCAAAATTAGCGAAGAATGATGTCAAATATCAAACCCTAGCTGGGCGAGTCCTCCAAGATAGGCGGCGCTCCCAAAATGATGAATAATGGCATGCACAAGAGGCGGCGGCAGCTAGGGTTTGGCTCCAACACTCAAAATATGCGATCACCCTCCTTTGCGTTCAACCTAGGGTGAAACCCTAGTAAGTATCTTCGCTGAAGTCTTTGCTCAAAACCCTCCAAAAGTTGGCGCTCCAAATCTGATCTAAAAATTTGAATATATCTTTTTCTCTTCCAAATTGTATTTGGCCAAAAATCACACAATTCGGCCTTAGGGTTTCTCCTCCAAATCTGCAGAAATAAATATATCTTTGAAGCTCCTTCTTTCCTTCCAAATCTCCAATGAAGTGCAAATGTGAACTTCGTATGAATTCACCTCCAAGATGGAATTGGGTTTTCATCCAATCCACCAATATTCCTAAGGGTTTTCATCCTTGAATATGCTGAACCAAAGTTACAGCCACAAGAGAAAATCTCCAATGAAATGATATGAAAGAATGAATGATAGAAATGACTTCCAAGTGTCTCCTTTTATAGCCATCAAATGACCAACTCCTCTTGGCCGACCTCCCTCCTAGCCGACCTCCTTTTGGCTATTTATTTTCTTTTCTTTTCTTTTCTTCTTGCCACTTGACTGACCTCCCTTTTGTAATCTACTTTATTTTTTGTTTTTTTCTTTTCTTTATTCACCAAGGGCACTCATAAATATTAAAGTTATTTCACTTTACAACTAGGTCCAATTTATTAATTAAATATAAATAATCCGAATTGAATCAAGATTATTTAGTATTTAATTAATGATATTATTCCCTTACAAATCCCGACTTTAGCCTATGGGAATAAAATAGGCTAGCCGACTCCAATGGGTGATCACTCAAAAAAAGGGGACATTACAATGTGTCTCACTTATGGTGTTGGCCTTTGGCCAATTGACGATCACCTCAACTTTGGATGGATCTATCCTTATCTCTCCATCAGCCACCACATGACCAAGGTACTCTAAAAAGGTTTGAGCATACTTGCACTTCTTACCATTTAACGACAATCTATTCTCCTTCAAGATCTCAAACACCTTTTCAAGATGAGACAAAGGCTCTTCATAGAACCTACCAAACACCAATATGTCATCCAAATAAACAATTACACAAGTCAATTAATGGTCTCAATACATTGTTCATGAGGCACATGAAAGTGGTTGGTGCATTGCACAATCCAAATAGAAGTACCAACAGCTAGAAGAGGCCCTAGCATGTTTTGAACATTGCCTTCCACATGTCCTCTTCCTTGACCCTCACTTGGTGATATCCAAATTTAAAGTCCAAATCCATAAAGTATTTGGTATGCTGCAATTGATCTAATAGAGCATCATTTCAAGGCAGCAGATACCAATTCTTCATAGTTATTTTATTCAATCCCCGATAATCTATGCACATCTGCCAGGTCCCATCTTTCTTTGGCATAATAACAATGGGAGATCCACATGGAGAGGTATTTGGTCTAATTACCCCTTGCTCCAAAAGCTTCTTGAGTTGCTCTTTGACTTCTTGAGCTTCAACAATACTATTTACGCAGTCCCAAGTTGGGTAAAAGACACTCAAGTAATAAATGAATTTTGTGTCCTATAGCTCTCTTTTGAGGCAGCCCCTTAGGTTCTACATATAATACAGAAGATTTACTCACCAAATCATCCACACCTTGCTGCTCTTGATGAGTAAATCTGCCATGTCATCCTTTCAACTCAGTCCCTCTCTGTATTGCTTTGCCTCTTAACATCAACAAAGCAAACTTGCCACTAAAGTTGGTCAACCGCTTGGCTTTTGCTGCATTTATCATGGTGACTTGTGTTTTCTTCTCAGCTGGACAGAAAGTGTATGGCTTTCCATTTAAAATCAACCTATAATAATTAGGTCTTCTTCGATATGTATGAAATATTCCAACTAGGGTTTTACCCAACTTTTCTGAATTTTCAATTTTCAATTTCAAAACCATAGATCTGAATTCTTATTTTTTTGTTTCAGATCTAAACATGCACTTATATCATCCAATTATCATGCCAAATACATCATAAACAACATGCCAAAATGTTCAATCAAACCCTAGTTGAATTACACAAGATCCACACTAGGGAGATGGCAAAATGCTGGCCAAATCAAATCAAACTGCTGCTGTTATGAAATCAGATTGTTCAATTGCACAAGTACATCAAATCCATGGCTCTATCAGGGCCAAAATACATCCAAAAACTGCTGTTATAAAAATCAGGACTGAATTATATTTTCAACATACCAATTTGTTGACAAAATGCTCTTCAAGGTGAGCGAACCTCTCCAAGGATGATCGGCCTTCAATGGAATGATGAATGATGTCAAGGAAGTCTTCAAATGATGGTATATGATGCTAATAACTGCTGTTTGCCTCCTCCAGATGACTGCTATGCTGATCGGCCTCCTTCTATGATGACAAATAAAATATCAAATGATCAACTCTGCTCGCCAAACTTGGTGAAACCCTCCAACATGAAGTTGCTCCAAATGCAATGGAAACTACCACCAAAAATGGTCAGCGACTAGGGTTTACAACTGCAATCAATTCGCTGATTTGAGAACTGCTATAAACCTGCTATATGATCAGCAATGAGTCTCCTAGAAAACTGAAATTGTCCCTTCAATGATGCGCTCCAACATGCAATGGATCTCTCACAAATTCGGCGCTCAATGTGAAATCAAGTCTCCAATGTGTGGTGCTCAACATGCAATCATATATCACCCAAAATCGGCGCTCCTAGCTGCTGCAATGATCTTCAATAATGACGTTCAAACCTGCAATGAAAGATGAAGCATAAAAACACAAGAATCTCTTCAAATTATCCAATGAAGTGCAATTGTGAACTCCGTATGAATCCACCTCCGTGATGCAATTGGGTTTTCGTCCAATTCCACCTTCTTCCACAAGGGTTTTCGTCCTTGGAAAGACCTGCAATAAAATTGCCAAGCAAAATGCTGATGCAAGAGCATCCAATGGTGTAAGGGCAATCTTGCATCACCCAAAAAGATGTTGATTCAAAATCATTGAAGTTGTTTTCATTTCTTTCCATAATTAGTGTTTCTAGTTCCATAATCACTTGAATAATGATGTAGAACTTTCAGTTTTTCCAAATTGCTAAAAATAGCAAACTGCTATTTTTAAAAAGTTTGCATTTGGGCACGGATGGAAGCGAAAATTTACAGGAAGCTTCGTAAATGAAATATAAGAGCGTTGGCAAAGGAATCAGGCAAATATCATTTGTGAGCTGAAAAATATTGAAGTTTCTGTTTCCCGGAAAACCCCTGAAAATTATTCAAATTCAGGTTTGAGGCACTAAACGGCCCCCATACAGCCCTGAAAATGGGCGGAACCGGCAGAACAAGTTCTTAGCACATAGAGCACTCCGCGATCTTTCCAACGCTTCAAACGGTGCATCAATCGGACACCCGGATCAAAAGTTATGGCTCCCGAAAGTTGAACTATTTTTGGAGGGAGATGCAAATTTCGAAATTTGGCTGGTGGCTGCCAAAAAGGGCTATTTATGACCATCTTTAGGAATCCTTTGGAGAGTAGAGATAAGGGGAAATGTGTAGAGTCAAGAAAAGGCAAGAAAACAGAAACCCTAGTTGATTTGGGGTTACATAAGGCAGAAGATTTCAGAGCCCGTAGATAGGAAGTTGTAATGTGTTGCAGTCTGTGGAAGATTCGTCCTATGATTGTATTTCAGCGTCTGTAATGTAATGAATTGTCCAAATCAATAAAATACCATTCTATTTTCTATATGCAATTTTTGTTATTGTGTGTTTTGTGATTTAGCCCCTTCATCAAGTGGTATCAGAGCGAGGTTCCTGAGTGTGTAGACAGATCGCCAACCATGAGGCAATTTGCACCAGGACTTGAGGTTGTGGGTTTGCTACGGAGATCAAAATGCCTCCATGAAGAAACCGTGTTGGGAGAAATGTTTTGACGAAAGAGGGTTTTAGAGCCCTGCAAAAGCAGATCGATGCATTGCAAGAGGAGCTGCGAAGAGGGTTTGAGCCGAGAACAAGAGAAGAAAGCGAGGATGAAGCTAAAGAAGAGCTATCGGAAGAAGAACAAGAAGCTGCAGGAAATCCTGCAGAAGTCAGATTGTTGAGGACCATTTTGAAGATCAGAAAGAGGCCCAGTCTACCTATTCTGGAGATTTGAATCCAGAACAGCTTATTGATTGGATCAATGATATAGAAGAATATTTCGAGTATGAAGATGTGGAAGATCCAGAACGGGTCAAGTTTGCAAAAACAAAGTTGAAGGGCCATGCCAGTATTTGGTGGAAGGAGGTCCAGTTAGAGAGGAATAGAAGAGGAAAAGGAAAGATTACCACATGAGATCGGATGGTGGACAAACTAAAGAAGCAGTTCATTCATGTAGGCTATGAGATGGAGTTGCTGAAGAAGCTGCAAGGATTGAAGCAAGGTAACAAGTTTGTCAAAGAGTATACAAAAGAGTCTTATAAGATTACTATCAGGACAGGCCATGCAAAGGCCAACAAGGAGAAGGTAGCCCATTATATTAATGGGTTGAAGCCAAGTATTCAAGAGGAGCTGAGCCTGGTCAGAATGACCACCATAGAAGATGCGTACCAGTTTTCCCTGAAGGTGGAAGAGAAGCTAAATAGAAGATTCGAAAGCAAGCCAAGAGAAAGAGGTTAAGGCGGAAGGACTAGTGGAAGATCCTATGGAAGCCAAAATGAAGATCAAAAGAAAAGTGAAGAAGCTGGCACTAGTTGAAATCAAAGAGGAGATAATGCCTATCGCCCTCGTGACCAAAATAATGGTGAGCAAGGAGGAAGGGAAGAGGCCGACCTAGGCAAGGACCTGGAAGAGGAGGATTCAGAGGAACCTGTTTCCAATGTGGAGAAGAAGGGCATCGAGCATACGAGTGTCCGTAACATCAAGGAAGGAAAAATAGAAGACCTGAAGGTAATGCACAAGTTGCACATGTAGATGAAGATGCACAATCTGAGCATTCTGAAGATGTTGAAAGGGGAGAAACCCTAGTTGTCAGAAGAACCTTGTTGAATGAGGAGAAAGAACCAAATCAAAGGAAGAGTTTATTCCGCACAAGGTGCAAGTGTGAAGGTAAGTGTTGTGATATTATTATTGACAGTGGAAGCACTGACAATCTTGTTTCAAAGGAGATGGTTAACAAGTTGAAGTTGACAAGAAAAAAACATCCACATCCATATCGGATTGCATGTTTGCAGAAGGACCATAGAGCTTTGGTCAATGAACAGTGTTTAGTCAAGTTCAAGATTGGGGACTACAATGATGAGGTGCTGTGTGATATCATACCGATGAATGCATGTCCTATGCTATTGGGGAGGCCGTGGCAGTATGATAGGTGCGCTGTGCATGATGGCCATGCAAACACATTCCCTGACAAAGAATGGAGTTCGTCATAAGTTGAAGCCCTTGAAGGAGGTGGAAGAAAAGGTATGTAGTACTGCTAGAATTTGCTTGGTAGATGGTAGGAAATTTCTGGAGGATACGAAGCATGAGCGTCATTGCTTTGCACTGATTCCTAAGATCAGTCAAAAGAAATATGAAGATGTACCAGCAGAAGTCTCAGATCTGTTGGAAGAATTTCAGGATATTGTCTCTGATAATGTACTAGAAGGTTTACCACCAGTGAGGAAGATAAGTCATCAAATGGATTTGATACCAAGAGCCAATTTGCCGAATAAGGCAGCCCACAGAATGACTCCTGCAAAGAATGAAGAGCTGAACAAACAAGTTCACGAGTTGTTAAGGAAGGGACTGATAAGGGAAAGCCTAAGTCCATGTGCAGTACCTGTCGTACTAGCACCGAAGAAAGATGGAGAGTGGAGAATGTGTACAGATTCTTGAGCCATCAACAAGATCACAATCAAGTACATATTTCCATTGCCTAGAATGGATGACATAATGGATTGTTTGGGTGGAGCCAAGTACTTCACGAAGATTGACCTGAAGAGTGGGTATCACCAGATCCGAATCAGAGAAGGAGATGAATGGAAGACAGCCTTCAAGACAAAGGAAGGTTTGTATAAGTGGTTAGTCATGCCATTTGGGCTAACCAATGCACCGAGCACATTCATGCAGCTCATGAACGAGGTATTGAAAGAATTTTTGGGAAGTTTTGTTATTGTTTATTTAGATGACATTTTGATTTTCAGTAAGGCTTGGGATGAGCATCTGATGCATATCAGAAAAGTTTTAGAGAAGCTCAAGGAGGAGAAGTTGTTGATTAATCTGAAGAAATGTAGTTTTGCAAAGGAGTTGGTATACCTAGGATTTGTTGTCTCAGAGGAAGGGCTTAAGATGGACCCAGAGAAGGTGAGGGCTATCATCGAATGGCCTACGCCAAGGAGTGCTACAGAGGTACAATCTATTCATGGTTTGGCAAGTTTTTATAGAAAGTTTATCAGGAATTTTAGTAGCATTTGTGCACCCCTAATTGAGGCAATGAGAGGGGATAGAAAAGAGTTTAAATGGACTACAAGAGCAAACAAGAATTTTGATACATTGAAGCAAAAAGTCACAGAGCAACCTGTTTTGGCACTTCCAAATTTCAATAAGGTATTGCAGGTAGATTGTGATGCTAGTGGTAGTGTTATAGGAGTTGTTTTGAGTCAAGAAGGTAAGCCCATTGCCTATTTTAGTGAGAAGCTTAATGATGCCAAGAAAAAGTATTTTGTTTATGATCAGGAGTTTTATGCAATAGTTCAGGGTTTGAAGAAATGGAGACATTATTTGTTGCCAAAAGAGTTTTTTTTATACACTGATCATCAGGCCTTGCAATATCTTAATAGTCAAAGAAAGTTGAACCAAAGGCACTTAAAATGGGTTGAGTTTTTGCAGAGTTATACTTTTGTTTTGAAGGACAGAAGTGGGAAGTCCAACAGAGTTGCAGATGCCTTAAGCAGAAGGCAAAATTTGTTGACAGAAATGAAGATAGAGGTTGTTGGGTTCGATGAGCTCAAAAGTTTGTATCCTGAAGATCTAGTTTTGCAGAGGCTTGGAAAGCTTGTTTGGAACCTGTTACTTTGGACAGGACAAAATGGTTGGATTTCATAATCTAAGATGGCATGTTGTTTAAAGGAAGCCAGTTGTGCATTCCGAGGAGTTCCATGAGAGAGAACCTGATTATGGAGAAGCATAGTGGGGGATTAGCTGGACACTTTGGTCGAGATAAGACCATTGCTATTGTTGGTGAGCATTATTAGTGGCCACAATTGCAGCAAGATGTGAGGAAGTTTGTGCAGAGTTGCAGAGTGTGTTAGATAGCAAAAGGAACAAGTCAGAATATAGGGCTATATCAACCATTATCTATACCAAAGAAGCCATGGTATGATATTAACATAGATTTTGTTCTTGGTTTACCAAGGACAAAAAGAGGACATGATTCCATTTTTGTGGTGGTGGATAGATTCTCGAAGATGGCACATTTTATTCCTTGTAAGAAGACTAATGATGTTGTTCATATTGCAAAGTTATTTTTCAGGGAGGTGGTGAGACTACATGATCTACCTAAAAGCATAGTCTCAGATCGAGATACCAAGTTTGTTGGTTATTTCTAGAGGACATTGTGGAAGAAGTTGAAAATGGATTTGAAGTTCAGTTCTGCACACCATCCACAGACTGATGGACAGACGGAAGAGGTGAATAGGAGTTTGGGTAACCTACTACGATGCTTAGTAGGAGATAAGCCCAAAGGATGGGATTTGATTTCACCACGGGCAGAATTTGCTTACAACAATTCTGTCAATAGGAGTATAGGTAAATCACCATTCCAGATTGTATATGGAAGTAGTCCAAGAAATGCTTCAGAGTTAAGAAATTTTGACAAAGGAGAAGAGACAAGTGCCAAAGCCGAAGACTGTGCAGAGCACCTGAAGAATTTGCATGAAGAGGTGAGAAAGCACATTAATAAGATGAATACTCAGTATAAGGCTAAGGCAGATCAGAAGAGGAGATATAAGGAGTTCCAGGTAGGAGATGAAGTCATGGTTCACTTGAGAAAAGAAAAGTTCCCAATTGGAACATATAATAAGTTGAAAATGAAGAAGTTTGGACCATGCAAGAATTTGAAGAAGCACAATTCAGGAAATGCATATGAAGTAGAGCTGCCGAGTGGAATCAATATTTCCCCTGTGTTCAACATTGTTGATTTAACAGAATATCATGAAGGTGGCACAGAGGATGGACCAACAAAAGAACAGTGGAGTATTCCGACATCTACTTCAACAAAGGAGATAGAAAAGATCTTGGATAGCTGTGTGGGAAGAAGTACTCAGAACAAGCAATATGAAGAATATCTGGTGAAATGGAAAGGAAGGCCTATTGAAAATTCTTCCTGGTTGTCTAAGGCAGAGGTTAACCGTTTGGGTTTTCCTCAAACAAACACTTGAGACGTGACAGAGTCACTTCTCAAATTACCCTGGGTGTCTGATGCAGGAGCATCCAATGGTGTAAGGGCAATCTTGCATTAGCCAAAAAGATGTTGATTCAAAATCATTGAAGTTGTTTTCATTTCTTTCCATAATTAGTGTTCGCTTGAATAATGATGTAGAACTTTCAGTTTTTCCAAACTACTATTTTTGGAAAGTTTGCATTTGGGCACGGATGGAAGTGAAAATTTACAGGAAGCTTTGTAAATGAAATATAAGACCTTTGGCGAAGGAATCAGGAAAATATCATTTGTGAGCTAAAAGTTATTAAAGTTTCCGTTTCCCGAAAAACCCCTAAAAATTATTCAAATTCAGGTTTGAGGCACTTAACGGCCTCGTACAGCTCCGAAAATGGGCGGAACCGGCATAGCAAATTTTTAACATGTAGAGCACTCCACGAGCTTTCCAACGCTTCAAACAGCGCGTCAATCGGACACCCGGATCAAAAGTTATGGCTCCCAGAAGTTGACCTATTTTTGGAGGGAGATGCAAATTTTGAAATTTGGCTGGTGGCCGCCAAAAAGAGCTATTTATGACCATCTTTGGGAATCCTTTGGAGAGTAGAGATAAAGGAAAAAGTGTAGAGTCAAGAAAAAGCGGGAAAACAGAAACCCTAGCTAATTTACAGAAGGCAGAAGATTCCAGAGCCTATAGATAGAAAGTTGTAATGTGTTGTAGCCTGTGGAGGATTCATCCTCTAATTGTATTTGAGCTTCTGTAATGTAATGAGTTGTCCAAATCAATAAAATACCATTCTATTTTCTATGTGCAATTTCTGTTGTTGTGTGTTTTGTGATTTAC
The DNA here is from genome assembly GCA_027924645.1 of Cunninghamia lanceolata. Taxonomy (NCBI): domain Eukaryota; kingdom Viridiplantae; phylum Streptophyta; class Pinopsida; order Cupressales; family Cupressaceae; genus Cunninghamia; species Cunninghamia lanceolata. The sequence goes on from BSBN01000754.1 coordinate 1,767,068, forward strand.
CCCCTTCATCAAATGCCAAAGTTGCCAAAAGTTCGTGGTGATCAAATGAGCTCCAATGACCTTTTATACTTGAGTTCACTTTTTCCTCCAAGGTAGGCCGACCAAGTCTAGGCACCTAATTTTTGAAATTCAAATTAAAGATTTGAATTATTTTCCTTCACGTCGGCCAAAGAACACTATTTTATTTATTTTCCTTTCTTCCAAGTGGTTGCCCTGATTTAAAATATAATATTATTTTATTTTGTCTTTTTCCCACACTTGAGCACTCCAATAATAATAATAAAATATTATTATTTAATTCTCCTTTTTTGAGCGCTCCAATTTAATAATATTATTTTATTTCCTTTTGCCAACCTTATTCCTCCAAATGGGTCATCCCATTTCAAACACAATTATTTTATTCCAAGCTAAGAAAAGTTAGAAATAGGAAGTCCCAAAAAAAAATTGAATATAGAAATTCCATTCCACATATTAAAAGAATTTTTAAAGGAGACTAAAAAGGGTGAAATGCAATAAGGCAGAGCATGTAACTATATGGTGAACACACACCCAACACCCAGGAATGAAGTGCAAGCACAAACCTCACCTGGTTGTTTAAATGCCACACCCAGTAGTTGAAACCCAAATCACGACCTGCAAAAAACAGTGAATGGGAGCCCTCACACACATAGGAAGCTCAACCAAACCCTCAATAAGCCATAAAAACCAGTATGGAAGCCATCAACTAAAGAAGACCTGTCAAATGTTAATTTTTGTCCTGAAAATCATTTCTTTTATTGCCAGGAAGTCAAACCCTAAGTCACGAGTTTAATGTGTTTTCTTAAAATTTGTGCAATTTTTTTACGAAAAACTTGCAGTGATTTTTTTTGCATTTCTCAGCCCAGCAAACTAGCTTGCAAGTACTCGCGGTTTTGCAACTATGGTTGTTCCTATCAGAGCTTATCCAGATTGGTGGTTGAGGGAGTGAGTTGAGTTCAGGACTAATACCCTTGAGTGTCAAATTCAGAATTTCATTAAAGACATTGATCAAAAGAACACTGATAATGAGAAGACGAAATGTCAAGTTGTCTTCAGTGCTGCTGATTTTGGTTCTTTGTTGGTTCATGGCTGAGTGTCTCTTTTTGGTATTCCGATGGCATTGGACTTCTACACATTTTGTTAGTTTGTATTACTCATATACAGCTCATGAAGAACTGACTGTTCTTTCATGTATTAGTCTGAATTGTGCTCCCTAGGAGCTAATTTTGGTTTTAATTGGTTCTCAGCTGCTCATATGAACCATATTTCTACACTTTTCCTCATATATATATATATATATATATATAAAATAAAATGACTGAGGGTACATTCCACTTTGCAAATAGGGGGAATATAGAAGAATGATCTACGCTATATATATATATATATATATATATATATATAAAATAAAATGACTGAAGGTACATTCCACTTTGCAAGTAGGGGGAATATAGAAGAATGATCTACACTACATGTAAGAGTTGTCATACTGTAAGCAAACAGAGTGGTGCAGAATACAAATGTCAGAAATAGAGGCATTCTACGGGCACATTAAGTATCATGTGATTCACATTTATGAGTTATAAGACAGAATTAAAAAATTGCTTTTATAAATATCTTCCAATACAAAAAAATTTTAGGAATTTGAAGTGAATCACCTTTCCAACATTAAAATAACCTAGAACCTAGTAGTTTATATGGGATGACCAGACGAATTCAAGAATTAATTTCCATGCAAAAAAGTCAATCATATTCTGAGACAATATAATCACTCACCTGACTAGAATTGCTCAGCATTGGTTCACTATACGGATATAATTCTTCTGACACAGAAGCTGGGTAGAGCCTTACATACTTCCTGCCAACAACCTGCTGACAAAATTTTCTGAAATTATAATAAGTGAAAATATATTTATCCAAGCCTATATTATAGTGTTTCAACTTTCCTATTTGAAACAGCACAATTTACCCATTGATAATGACAATACGATGTTTTATGGCATGGTAAGGTTCTTGAATGATTGAGTAAGAATTAGATCAGCACCACAGCACCCTTAAAATGCAAAATACTAATAATTTCACTCCAAATGGAAAAATTCTCAATTGCAGTTAAATGAAATTCAAAAGAAAGCAATGGTGAATTCAGCTATTAATTTGTATCCACCCTCCAAGTATATTGATTGCATTCCTTTCCGGAAATAGTGATGACTTCCTATTGATAGTAGGTAATAGTGGTTGCTGAAGACTAGCTGGTGGGTATTTCAAGTGGATATTTAAGAATAGATGAAGTGATCATGTGCCATTCAGTAGACTATAGTGAAATGTTCTACAACTTAGTTAAAATACATATGTAAATAAGGTTAGTATTGCATCAGCTCAATTTCATGCTAGTTTAGTCAAATGGGATGAGCTCAAGTGGTATATCATTGTGGATTCATAGGGGAGATTCATGTTTGAAACCCCAAGAGACATGTTAAATGTCTCTATGTACAAATGTTGAATGTAAAACTGGGCAAACTACCACATCCAACTCTAAGTGTGGTGTACCCTAATGCACAAGACCAAGTGCAAGTCCTAGGTGAATTTGACGGAGAAGATACCCCTCAGTCATGGCATCTAAGCTGAAGGACACTCTGCAAGGAGAATTTACCAATTAACAAAGGATTTCATGTTAGATTAAAATTTTAGAAGATGAAACCAGCTATTACAAAAATGCAACAAGTAAGATTTTGGACATCTCAACATCAATATACATCATTGCTCTACTCAACAGTTCATGTATCAGTGTGTCAGTATGCATCTATGGAGATTATACAAAAGTTTAGGACAGAAGACTATCTGCAAAAGGATTCTGGGCTTGTCATTCTGTCATTTTAACATCGATATGGAGCAATGTTCAATCAAGGATTCATATAGCAGTATTTCGATATGCATCAATGTAGATCGTACGAAATTTTAGGTTAGATTTTAAAAATGCACACAATTGATCTATTTTAAGATCATTTGAAGCATTACAATAAGCAAATATTCAAAATGTGCTTTAAATTTACCTCCTTTCAAATTAACAATAACAGTGACAAGACACCATTTTGAACAGAGTCTCAGATTATAACCATAGTGACAAGACCTTATTAAAAATTCAAAACTGCTTCCTGTTGTGACCAAATCACACATCACCCCATTAGGAATAGGGACCCCCTTTTTATTTTGAGCTCTGAGCTTTTCAGTGAGTTTCCAATGAGTTTTCAATGAGTTTTTCAACGAGATTTTAATGATGTCCTGACTCGTTTTCCTTTGCCGGCTCGGTAACAATTTCCTTGCCTATGATCTTTGGTTCACGATTAAGGGTAGATAAACTTACAATAATGATCAAATCCTATCTAGACATTGAGTTTTGAGGTTAATCCTTCAGAATGTTTGAGACCCTGAAAAGACTAAGACTGGAGCCTGAAATCCTGAAAATCCTGAAAAAATGGCTAAGTCTGAAATCTGGTGAATCCTCCAAATTCTATATTTTGCATCTTAAATCCGGTGGATTCGGGACCTATCTCAAACATCCTGAAAGGTATATTGAAAAATATTTAAAGTATAAGAATATATTTTTCAATATACCTTTACTCGCGCGATCCTGAAAATACTTGACGAAGTCGGAGGATTCAAAACCCTGATCTAATGCGACTGGACACTTAGATGGCGCGAATCTGGGCGCAAAATCACGAAGGAGAAGACACTTGAGCCAGAGGATTTGAAAACTCCATCTAGTGCGCCCATCTAATCCTTCATTCAAGGCGAAAATTTAAGAGGATTTCGATCACTCAACTAGTGCGCCCAGACTAAAAGGTCATTTCGGAGGAAGAAATGAAGATTTCAATGCCTCCAACTAGTGCGAAAGTGAAAAAGACAAGTCTTAAAGCAAATCTTGGAGCGAATTTTAATGAAAATGTCAGAGGATTTTCATCCTTGAAGTAATGCGCTAGAAGGAGGGCCGATCAAGATACTTCTCCATTCAAAGACATTGCTCCATTCGTTGCATGCCCCTCTCTTCCAACGCTCAACATATTTGGCGCTAGAAGGAGGGCTTTTACAAGTTGTCTCAGATTAAGAAAGAACATCCTGGAGCGAATTGGTTCTTTCTCCCCAGAGAGGCACCAAAGAGTTCTAAGGTCTGCACCAGGAGCATCCAAGGAGTTTTCTGAGTTGGGGTTCCCGTCAAAGTCGAAGAAAGGAAAGAAAGGGACTTCATCCAGCCAAGGATCTCCAAGTGGGGGTGATACTTCAAATTTATTTCAAACTCCACCTCCGAAGAATCAAAATCAGGGAGTGGTTCAACCAAGCAACGTCCAAGTAACCACCATAAGCACTCCACTTCAGCAAGGAGCTACTCAAGCAGGTCCAGGACAATCCAGCATTCCAATGGCAGCACCAGCACAAGCTTGGCCTCTGGGAAATGTCTCACCCCTTGGGACTTTTACTGATTACCATGATATGCCCAAGAATCCCGAACACTTCTGTTCGAAATTTCATGTCAACGATCCAAGCAGGACAGCTGAAGAGCATATTAAGATCTTTGAAGGTACTCTGGTAAACCGGAGGATTGAGGATGAAGATGTGGCATGCCGGCTATTTCCCTACTCTCTCGAAGGAGACGCTACTTTTTGGTATGTCAATCTACCAGCTGGATCTATTACTACCTGGGAACAGATGAGAACCGCTTTCCTGGAGAAGTTCAAGATTCCCATCACTCCTGCAGAACTCTATAAGCAATTCATCGAAGTCAGAAGACAGGAACACGAGCCTATTGCCACTTTTAATCACAGGTTCCATAAAGCATATTCTAGATTGCAACCTCCCTATGATATCACCCCAGTAATGGCGATGGAGATTTATTACGCTGCATTGGATCGCCTTACTTCTATGTTCGTGAAAAGAGCAACAACCCCGCCGACCACTCTGACAGGAGCATATGCTGAAGCCGTTAAGGTGAACACAGATTTGGGTATGAACACGCATGGGCCACTTAATCACATAGGGCATGTGGCAATGCCAAATCAAATCCAGGGGATCAATCACGCATTGGCTCAACATACACCTGTAATGAATCCAGTTCCGGTTCCCACTCCTGCTAATCAATTAGTCCTACATCCAGGAGTGCCAATTTCACAAGTTGTACCGGAAAAGCCAGTGTATTTGCAAGGATCTTCATCTTCTGCGAAGGCTCAGGAGGAGAAAGATGAAATGAAAGAGCTGATTGATCAGGTAAAGAAATTGTCTGCTGAAGTTACACATTTACGAAATCAGAACAACTATCTGCAGAAGAATTTCCAAGGCAATCAGGGTGGATACCAAGGAAACCAAGGCGGTAATCAAGGATATAATCAAGGATATAATCAAGGATATAATCAGGGATACAATCAAGGTTTTAGAGGAAATAATCAAGGCTTTCAACGACAGAATAGAACCTGGAACACTGCACCAAACACCGGCACAGTTCCTTCACCACTTGACAATCCACCAGCTTCGGACCCAAAACCTGCAGAGAAAGTATTTTTAGCAGAAGCTGCACTATCTACATGGTGCCGGTTGCATAACACCAATCAGCATTCAGAACTTCAATGTCCCGAATTTAAAATAGCTGCTGACATCTTTCAACAGGAAATGCATGGTACACAGGTACCAGAGAATCCTCCAGTTACCGGATATGAAATTGTGCCCACGCAGAGGTATGATCAAGTTTTGATGATTGAAGATTTTACTTTTCCACCTATGATGGAGTATGATATGACAGAATATAACGGAAGATTCCCGCCAGCCTCTGCAAATGAACCAGTTGAGGATACGTACTACACTCCGCCATTCGAGGGTGATTTCCAAACCCAAGAAGCAGATGAAGTTCAGGCCTTTCAGCAATCTACCGGCAATGCACCACAAAGAGTTTATCAGCGGAATTACCGGCCACAAGATCCTATTACCACGTCAACTCCTCCTAATAACTTGCACACTCCGCCAAATCCAAATGCAAGTAACAATCCAAGCTATCCAAGGGATGCACCCGAATACAGACAGCGAAATCCAGTTCAGAACGTTGTCCCAGCACAAGAAGTTCAGCAGCAGAATATCTCTGCAAGGATCGATCCAGTCAGGAAGGAAGTTCCTAAAGAGGATTTAAAGAGATTGAGTCAATGTGTTGTTGAAGAACTCAAGAAGATTAAAATCAACTTACCATTGACAGAATTGATTCGAGTACCTGAAATTAAGGAAGCTTTTCTAAGAGGTGTTGATGATACCATCTCAAAGGGTGGAAATCAAAATGTGCAAGTCACCACAGGATCATCCGGTCCATCTACTTCAAATGTACCAAGAGCATATGTAGGTCAAAATGCAAATCCAACTCAAATGAGGCCACCTCACCCGCAAGGCCAGACAAATGCTATTTTCATTGCACAGGAGTCATCCAGTATAATAGATAGCAAGTCAGTTACAATAAAGGAAGAGCCTGCAAAGGATAACAATACGCCGAAAGTTCAAAGTTCACAAGTCAATTCAGATCCAGCAAATGACCGATACAGTGCCCCCAAGAAGAAATCAGTCGTCTTCTACCAAGGAAAAGATGAACAGCCTCCTTTCTTGATATCAGTTAGAATGTTTGGCAAATTGTTACACAATTGTCTAATGGATTCAGGAGCCTCAAGCAACGTGATGCCTTTGGGTATTTGCAAGAAACTTGGTCTCATCCCAAAGCAGACAAATAAGAAAGTTACTCAATTAGACAAGACCGAAGTTCCAGTTATTGGAGAGCTACATAATATTCACATGCAGTTAGCAGCTGATCCCAGGATTCAGCATTACATTGACATTTCAGTAGTAGACATACCTGAAGGGTACGGGATGCTGTTAAGCAGGGATTGGTTGAAGAAGCTCAACGGATACGTCTCCACCGACTTTTCGCACATGTGGCTATCATGGAAAGGATTGCCTAATCAAATCAGGATAGATAGCACTCCACGTCTTAAATTGATGATTACGGAATATGGTGAAGACAATGAGATCCTTTTTGTACAAACAGACTTAGGTGTTTACAAGCCTAAGGTTGAAGAGATTCTAATGTTCCATAATTCGACAGAGGTCCTCATAGAAAGTGATCACAGCGCATCATCAGATGAAGAAGGGGAAGGTATGTTTGAAAACTTCCGGAATTTTGTGATGAGACATGTGAAGCAAGGAGTAGAATTGGGAAGTCACACATCCGTTCAAGATCTATTGCTACCTAATTGGTGTAGGATACACAATGCTTTCCATTCCGAGTTCTCCTGCTCTATGTGCGTAGTGGCCTTAGAACAAGTTAGAAAGAGAATTCCAGAGGCCATGGGCTTGGAAATCCCCAGTATGATGAAACTAAAAGAACCAGTTCGGGATACAGCCGTTACAGATGAAGCAAGCACTTCGGCATCAGCAACAGAACATACCCAAATTGAACCTACAAAAGCAAATCAAGGTGTTGATATGTCAAATTCAGGAGATAATCAGGTATGGACTTTAAGATTCGATGGATCAAAATCCAAGCAAGGATCCGGTGCTGGCTTTGAATTGATCAGTCCGCTGGGGGAAGCTTATTTATCAGCCTTAAGATTACAGTTCCCGTGCACAAATAATGTCACCGAGTATGAAGCTCTCGTACACGGATTGCTCTTGGCCATAAAGAAGAAAGTTAAAATTTTGCATGTGTTCGGCGATTCAGAAATAGTTGTCAGACAAGTCAGGAAGCAATATGTATGCCATGACAAGAGGTTAAAGAAATACAGAAACAGAGTATGGGATTTGATTGAAGACTTCGATGCTTTCAACATCAAGACAATTTACAGGTCAACAAATCGGGTAGCTAATGCACTAGCACAGGCCGCAAGTTCCCTTGAGCCATTGGCTATGGAAGGATTAAAAAAGTTCACAGTGGAACTAACATCAGTACCATCAGTACCAGATAATATCACAAATTTTCAAGTGTTTGATGACGACAAACATATACTGGATTTCTTGACCAATTCAGGCATCTTCACCACCCAGGTCATTGACAAAAGCGAAGTTGAAGCTGAGTTTGATCCAGATGGGATCATGAATCTGAAGGACAATAACATCCCAAAGGGTATGATTGAATTAGAAAGACTCTTCGATTCAGATAAGTTGGGCACTCCTCCTCACCATAATGAAGATGGAAATAAATGTGAAGCAGTCAATCTGGGAACCGACGAAGATGTAAAAAATGTATTCATAGGGAAAGTTTGCACACCGGAAGAAAGAGAAAACATCCTCAATAGCATGAGAGAATTCCACGATGTTATTGCTTGGGGGTATGATGACTTGAAAACATACGACACATCCATCATCACGCATACTATCCCTCTCAAGCCAAGAAGCAGACCTTTCCGACAGAGGCAGAGGCCGGTTAATCCTTTATTGGAACCACTTATTTATCAAGAAGTGAAGAAGCTACTACAGGCAAAGATTATATTTCCGATCAGACACTCGACGTGGGTCGCCAATTTAGTTCCAGTTAGAAAAAAGAATGGAGAAATAAGATTATGCGTTGATTTCAGGAACTTAAACAAAGCATCAGAAAAAGATAATTATCCTTTGCCTTCATTGGACGAAGTGCTGCAAATTGTAAATGGTTCACAGATGATGTCTTTTCTGGATGGATATTCAGGGTATAACCAGGTCATGGTTGAAGAAGAGGATCGATTGAAGACCGCTTTCACTACCAAATGGGGTACTTATGCATACAGAAGGATGCCTTTTGGCTTAATCAATGCAGGAGCCACTTTCCAGCGAGCTATGGATATTGCTTTCAGAGATATTATTGGAAAATGCATTATCATCTATATGGATGATCTTACTGTGTTCTCAAAGGTCAGAGCAGATCATGTAGAGCATTTAAGGAAAGTTTTTGAATCTTGTAGAACATATGGAATTTCCTTAAATCCAAAGAAGTGCATCTTCGGGGTAACAGAAGGAAAGCTCTTGGGTCACGTAATATCAGAACACGGTATCTCCATTGATCCAGATCGGATAGAAGCCATTAAGAGAATTAGCATGCCTGCCAGTAAAAAGGAATTAAAGTCATTCTTCGGCAAGATCAACTTCGTCAGGAAGTTTATTACCGGATTTGCAGAAATTATTAAGCCATTGAATGATATGTTAAAGAAAGATGCGAAAGTTGAATGGACTCCTCAAGCAAAGAAAGCATTTGAAGAAATCAAGCAAGCAATTGCTAGGGCTCCTGTCCTCATCAGTCCAGACTATTTGAAGCCGTTTTATTTATACTCTTTTGCATCTGATCACACCTGTGCAGGGATTTTGACCCAGAGGATAGATGATAAAGATGAACATCCCGTTGCATTTATGAGTGCCCCTTTTAAGGATGCTGAGCTGAGATATCCCGCAGTGGAGAAACAGGCGTATGCTCTAGTAAAGGCTATCAAGAAATTTCGGCACTATATCTTGCGGAGTAAAGTGTATGCTATAGTTCCAGATGCCGCGGTTAAAACACTACTAATGCAAAATGAACTAGGCGAACGAAGAGGCAAGTGGGTCGCCACTATTCAAGAATACGACATCGAAATTCAACCAATGAGGTTGGTTAGAGGACAAGCATTGACTCAGACTATAGCACTCGAAGAACCTGGATTAGTTCAGCAAGCTTACGTACTTGAAGCAGTATCACCAGATGAGTGGTACGATGATATTGTTTATTACCTACTATCTCAGAGATGTCCAGAACATATGAGCCCAACACAGAGGAGAGCATTGAGATATAGGAGTAAACGCTTCATGTTGCAAGGATCAGTTTTATTCAGACAAAATCATGAAGGCATCTACCTAAGGTGTGTTGGTAGGAGCGAAGCTAAAAGTATTATGGAACAATTTCATGATAAGTTCGGAACTTGCCACGGCGGTGAGCTGGCAACGGCAAATCAGATATTAAGGGCAGGCTATTATTGGCCAAAATTGTTTCAAGATGCTCATCAGCACATCAAAACTTGCCATATTTGTCAAATAGCAGCTTCAAGAGAACGAAACCCAGCTATGCCTTTGCAGCCAGTTGTTGAATTCAGACCTTTTGCTAAGTGGGGGTTAGATTTTATTGGCATGATAAACCCACCATCTTCCGCACAGCATAAATATATTTTGACTGCTACAGACTACTGCACCAGATGGACAGAAGCCCATGCTTTGAAGTTCTGTACTTCCGAAGTAGTGATCAAGTTTCTAGAAGAGAACATAATTACCAGATTTGGTTGTCCCAGTGCCCTTGTATGCGACAATGGCCCTGCATTTTCATCACTCAGATTTTCAAATTGGGCCTTTGAATATGGCATAACCCTGAAATTTTCATCGAATTATTATCCACAGGGAAATGGCCTAGCTGAGTCCACAAACAAGAACCTTTTGAATGCAATAAAGAAATTACTGGATAAGAATCCAAGAGACTGGCATACACAGTTGAAGTTCGCTCTTTGGGCAGACAGAACTCGAGTCAAGTCTTCTTTGGGTACTTCTCCATATCACCTGGTTTATGGGCAGGATCCTATCTTCCCAATACAATTGAGGATTCCAACCTTGCAATTCATGCAAGAGTATTTAAATGAAGATGAGCAAGTACAAGTAAGATTATCACAGCTCCTGCATCTGGAAGAAAAACGAGACATCGCCTTAAATAAATTTATGAAACATCAAGGAGTGGTCAAGCGTTGGTTTGATCGACAGGCGAGAGTGAAAGCCTTCAGAATTTCTGATCTGGTTTTATATTGGGACAAAGCACACGAACGGCGAGGTGATCACGACAAATTCGATTATCTCTGGAAGGGCCCATATCAGATTGCTGAGATCCTAGGAGAGAACGCTTTCAAATTGAAAACTCTGACCGGAGAAGATATTCCATTGCCTGTCAATGGGCAGTTTTTGAAGCACTATTTCCAGCCATGAATTCTTCGGAACACTGGTTTGTACATAGTTAGATAGGGTTTCCTTTCAGTTATTTTGTTTTTTCTTAGATTAAATTTGTTTGTCTTGATGTCATTTGACTCAAGAATTTTTTCTTGCTTTTCATAGTTTAGTTGTTTTTGTTTTGCTTTCGTTTTTTAGAGTAGTTGTTTTTGAAGGGTTTTAATTCTTGACAAGGTGGTGTGTATCCAAAACACATTTGGTATACTTTCACTAGGATATGTTAGCTCATTTCTTAAACATTTATTCACGAAACTCTTAGGATTGATAGATTATTGTTTTCAATTATTGACGAAGCGAGTTCTGAGCTTGACTGGGACATTAATCATATATTGTGTCTCGACACCATTATCTTCTGAACATAATACTTAAAATGTCCAATCTAATTTTACGAATTCTTATTTGTTCTTTTGAGAAACTTAAGTCATGATTGATGGATTTCCCGTGGATTCCATCGCGAGTATTAGATAGCGTGACTGCTTGTTCTTAGGAAACGAATCAGTTGTTCGGTATTGACTGAAGTATTTTGAGGTTTCTTACACATCTTAATGATCCCGAAGTTCCTAGGAAAGCCTTTGTAAGCCTGGATCAAGTGAAAACCTTAAGGTAATTCATGATTCCATTTCCATTCCATAATAAGTATTTTGCATACTTTCATATCCGTCATCCCATTTACCACATCCCATAATACAATAAAATTGTCCATCCATTTCATTTCAAAACAATAAAACCTCCATCCACATTGCATTTTTTCATCCAATAATGAATTCGAGTCTGATATCTGAATCATCTATATGGTCCTGTTGTTCATTGCCCACTCCAGAAGGATGCATTGAAGTTCTTATGCAAGGTTAAGATGTTGGTATCCCCATCTATTCCACATTAATCCACCATTTTCCATTATCCACTTATTATATATTCACTTCACCTTTGTTACTATGCAAAGTCTTAAAGCATGTAACTATTCATACCTTTGGTCATCCATCCGCCTTCCTATCATATTACTATCCACACCTTTATCCTTTTCACCCCTCTCCTAATCATGATTGATGAATGTGAGTGTCGTCTGAATGAGAAGCTTGCAGTTCCTTCCAATCATTCCCCCATCTTTCCATAAAATAAATATTTGGATGCTTTTACCTTTTAAGCAAAGAGATTCCTGAAAATCCAAAAATCTCTATATAAATGCCATAATTCCTAAACCCGGCATGTTCAAAAGATATTTCGTGCTGTACTTTCAAGTCAAGAAATGCTTGAGAAATAAAGTTCTAAGTACCTGTAGCCGAATCCAAAGAGGCTACCGCATCCAATCCACCCATCCATTCCATTTCCATTCAATTCCATTCCACATTACTTCATCTCACGAACCAAAATCCCAAAGATATTCTAAGTTCGTGAAGGTCATGAAGTTGTCATTCTTAATTTCTAAATCGTCCATTCCCCGTTCCCTATTTACATTCCCCTTTCCACTTGCAAGCTTCGAAGTTTAGGTTGATACAAACAAACGTTGATCGTGATTTCATTCCATTTCATTTTCCTTATTCACCGTCCATATTTGTTTCTTGCTATTCAACATATCCCGTCATTCCTTTGGTTTATGGTTGAATACGCTTTCATACAGTCATAATCCGCTATCATCCAACTCCGTTCCTTTCACCCTATCATGTTATTCTTTCCTGCCAACATTTATGAGTATTACAACTTGACATGATTTTATGTGTGGATTATCGCGTCATCTGCAGAATCAGACTCTTGAGTTCTTATCATTCGTTACCTCGGTGAAAACCTGGCAAACAGGCGCCGTGTGTGATGGTCATCATGATTCTATTTATAAAAATAAAAAAAAATAAAAAAAAGAGAAGAAAAATAGTAAAGAAAAAAAATTTTCGTTCACTGGTGAAAACCCGGCAAACGGGCGCCATGGACAAGTATCTTGGCGAAAACCTGGCAAACAGGCGTCATGATAGAGCCACGTTGTTTCATTGCATTTTCACTGTCATTCTATCACCACTCCATTTGACACCATTTACTTGTCATTGCATATTATCATTCGCCTATGTCATCCATGTATATCTATTCATCCATCCTCTTTCATGAATATACCTAGCTTGATACAGGTCAGCTTAGTTGATCCTAGTTTCTAAGGGATGGGAATGAACCTAAGTGCTTGCACTTCAAACCTCAGATATGGATAGTCGCGCTGGTAATTGATTTTGATTCTTCGATTGAGTAATCATGTTTATTTGATCTCGTGTGTGGGTGTACATGGAAATGTTGAAACTTGACGTTTGTTTATCTTTAGCACATTTAAGAAAATGTTTTAATTGAAATCAATCTTTAATCACACATCAGGAGATGCAGTGTCTTGATCCAATTTATGATTCCTTTCCCTTTTAAGCTCGTTTTTGCATAGTTTACGATTGAGGATGATAGTTTAATATTCTTTGAGTGAGCTTTGCATTTTTGTTTTAGAAATGTTCAGGAACATTCCTCCAGTGGAGTCGCCAGATGTTGTGACCAAATCACACACCACCCCATTAGGAATAGGGACCCCCTTTTTATTTTGAGCTCTGAGCTTTTCAGTGAGTTTCCAATGAGTTTTCAATGAGTTTTTCAACGAGATTTTAATGATGTCCTGACTCGTTTTCCTTTGCCGGCTCGGTAACAATTTCCTTGCCTATGATCTTTGGTTCACGATTAAGGGTAGATAAACTTACAATAATGATCAAATCCTATCTAGACATTGAGTTTTGAGGTTAATCCTTCAGAATGTTTGAGACCCTGAAAAGACTAAGACTGGAGCCTGAAATCCTGAAAATCCTGAAAAAATGGCTAAGTCTGAAATCTGGTGAATCCTCCAAATTCTATATTTTGCATCTTAAATCCGGTGGATTCGGGACCTATCTCAAACATCCTGAAAGGTATATTGAAAAATATTTAAAGTATAAGAAATTACTTAAATATATTTTTCAATATACCTTTACTCGCGCGATCCTGAAAATACTTGACGAAGTCGGAGGATTCAAAATCCTGATCTAATGCGACTGGACACTTAGATGGCGCGAATCTGGGCGCAAAATCACGAAGGAGAAGACACTTGAGCCAGAGGATTTGAAAACTCCATCTAGTGCGCCCATCTAATCCTTCATTCAAGGCGAAAATTTAAGAGGATTTCGATCACTCAACTAGTGCGCCCAGACTAAAAGGTCATTTCGGAGGAAGAAATGAAGATTTCAATGCCTCCAACTAGTGCGAAAGTGAAAAAGACAAGTCTTAAAGCAAATCTTGGAGCGAATTTTAATGAAAATTCCTGAGGATTTCAATCCTTGAAGTGATGCGCCACCAAGGAAGAAGAGGGAAATATGAAGTTTTGACTTGAGAAATGTTTACAAGTTCAGAGGATTCCAAAAGAGGAAGCAATGCGCCAAAACCTAAGGATATTTTCCTTTGATCCCATGCGCCAATTCCTGAGGATTTCAACCCTTGAAGTGATGCGACTTCTAAAGCATGATCTAATGCGACACTTGAGAGATCACTCCAGAGGAAACCAAAACATGAAGTAATGCGCTCAAGTGGCTCCAAAGATCATTTTCCAAGGCTATCCAATGCGCCAACATCATGAGGTCTCTTCTAAGGTAGAATGACAACTCCACAGGATCCTACACCTTGATCTAATGCGCTCACACTCTAGAGGATTCGTTATATTTGATTCAATGCGATTTTGAGGGAAAACTCTACAAGAATCCTACAAGCTTAACCAAAGCATTATTCATAGGATTTTGAAACTTGAACCCTTGCGCCCATGGCAAGACCATCCAATATGCAACATCAAGGAAAATGAGATCAAATGCCTTGAAGAATTCAAATTGCCTAAGCAATGCGCCATCTTCCAAGTTCCTTATCCAAGCGCCAAACAAGAAGAAAACGAAATTGGCATCCATTGCACCACTCCTTTAAGGAAGTCTTGCTACCTATCCAATGCGCCATATGTGAGAAGAATTCAAATTGCCTAAGCAATGCGCCACCTTCCAAGCCTCTCATCTAAGCGCTCCACAAGAGGAAGTCGAAATAGTGATCTAGTGCGCTACCTATATGGAGACAACGAAATTTCATTCCTTGCAGATCTCCAACTAGTGATCCAGTGCGCCAACATAAAGGGGGAAGGATGAAGTTTATTTTGAAGGAAACCTAACCAGTGATCCAGTGCGCCATGTAAGGAGAACTCGAATTATTTAAGTAATGCGCTAAATTCCTGAGGATTCTAATCCTCCATCCAATCCGCCATGCTAAAAGGTGAGATCCTAAAGTTCTATCTAGAAGTTCAAAAGACTTGAAGACTTCATGTTACCTATCAAATGCGCCAAGTATTAAGAAGATTTCAAATCCTTCATTCAAGGCGAAATATCAAGAAGAATTCAAACTTTGAGCCAAAGCGCCACACAAGTCAAGAGGAATCCTATGCCTTCATCCAATGCGAAATCCTTGAAGATTCTCAAAACTTTATCTAGTGCGAAATGCTGAAAGCAAGTGTTAGAGTTTCAAGACAGCAAGATAAAAGGATTCCAAAGAAGATCATGATATTCCAAAGAAGGAGACTCCATTATGCCATCTAATGCGAAATGCAAAGAGGATCTGAATTCTTGATCCCATGCGCTTGGAGGAGGAAGAAAACGTCCAACAACAAGAAGAAGATCATCAAGACTTTAACTAATGCGTCCAACAAAGAGAAGTTACAAATATTTAATGATTGTTGCCTTCGGGAAACGTGAAGTTGCATTCATTTAATAAAGATCAAAACTAAATTAAATGTTTGTGCATGAGGTCGGCCTAGAGGGAAAGGAAAGTTTTTAAAAGTAAATTATATATATGTGCCTCATTTTTTTTCATTTTGATTATTTTCAAGAGCAGATTTGTCTCCAACAGCAGAATTTTCTTCAAGGAGCAGCAACAAGAAGTTGTTTTTAGAAGTATAAATTTGATTTTATCAAATTTTGTCAAGTGGTGGATCAAATTGCAAGGTATCAAATACAAAACAGCTCATCAAGTAAGTCTGATCTGAGTTTTTTCTGATCTGATTTTCTTATTTTTCTTTCATTAGATGCCTTGAAATTGTTCAAATATTGATAAAATTCTAAAAGGATAAGTGGATTTTTATGATTTTTCATAGATTCTTTGAATTTAATAGTGATATTTTATAATTATAGAGGAAAATTTCATAGTTTAATTCGCTGAAGTTGCTGAAGTAAAATCTAGATTTTGTTTGCAATCACTTATTCGTGTCAAGTCTGCAGAATAATGGCAATGACTTCCAAGGAGCGACAAGCCAAGATCCGGATGGATGCCAAAGGGAAGATTCCTGAATCAAAGCTCGTCTCAAGGTGGACAAATGTAAGCGACACGAATATGGGAAGCAGCAACTTGGAAGATATCAAGTCAGTCCTTGAAGAACCTAACGGAGGAAGCCTCGCTCGAGCCATCATGAGAAGTGGAGCCATTGAAGCTGCTTGTTTTCCGCCAGCTTTGCCGTGTCCGGAAATGATCATCGAATGTGTCAAAAAGTATGATGTAAATACAAGGCAAATTATAGCCAAGGATGGAATGATACTGGCCTATTTGCGAAGGGAAGCAGTTGAGGAGACTTTCAACATTCCAACCAAAGAGAGGATGATCAGCATCTCAATACAACAAGGCCAGCAGGAGTATGATGTCGACACCAAGATAAAGTTACAAGAGATAAGGAGAGAATGGATGGCCAATCCAGCCATGAAGTTCAATATGAATAATCCTCCACAGTTCCATAAGTCAGATTTTCATCCCGAAATTGGATATTTGATCATGTTTCTGAACAGAATGACAGGAATGCCTCAGTCTGCTACCTTTCAGCCTTGGATGTACTCTTTCATCAAATCAGTTCTCAAAGGGAAAATGATTGATTGGGCTGGACTTATCAGTCAGAGTATACATGAGCAGTTCCTCAATTTTGCTAAGACTAAGACTTGTTATATGAGTTCCTATATAGTGTATCTTCTTGCCAGAAATGAAGTCTACTCAGGTTTGTCCAAAAAAGGAGAAGTCGGCATTGGACCTAACAAATACTTGTCACATCAATGTTATCCTCAGTTGCACCTCAAGAGTATTAATCATTATACAAGGTTTAATGATGCATTTGCTATGTTCATAATGAAGAAACTGAGGGGAGAATTTCATAAAAGGTTGTCTAATGCAGCGAGAGAATTCATTTCAGCATATGGACACTGGTATACTCAACATGAAAAGGTACACTTACCTAAGGATCCAAGGATTTACATCATATCCATACAGATTGCCAAGGTATCCAACTAACAGGATGGTGATGTTAGAGGTTACAAGACAACTCCTAGAACTCATCAGGTTGCAGAAGTTGAAAAAGAAAGGAGGAATCCAATTTCCACTTCGTCTTGGACAAAATCTGGAGTGTCCATCCTTATCAGCAGCTGAGTATTCTGAAATAGAGCTACAGGCCTACCATTTGCAAACTCATGGCACCAAGAGGCCTAACTTTGACCCTTTCCAAGTTTGCTGGAAATACAACAGAGAATTCAAACATATCAAGCAGTTGGAAGACCACTGGGCCAGTGCCCAAGATGAAGATGATCTCCGAACTCTTCAAAGTTCAAGACTCGACTGAGATTTAGTCAGAGCCACCAAAGTATTCAGGATTCCAGACCAGTTCACCGAGGATGATACTTTGCTAATAGATGAATTTGACAAGATAAAGGATTTGCCTTATACAATTGATTGGTCAAAGAGAGATGCATCCGAAGAAGATTTGATAAAGCCGGTCTTAGCCATGACACAAGTGTGTATCAATCAACTATTGCAGGAAATGAGTGCTGAAAGTCAAGTTCTCACTTACAATAAGATGGATGAAGGAGAACCAAAGCAGCATAGTACACATAGCCAACCACAACATAGTGGGAATGATCAAAGCAATAATTCAGCTAGAAAGAGGAAAAGACCTAGTCAAGATCAAGGGGAATCAAGCCAAAGACCTCAGAAAAAGAGTAATCCATCTACTTCATCTAATCCACAAGAAGGTGTTTCAATTGTTCAAAATCCAATACAAGAGATAGAAGTAATAGAAGAAGTTGCCTTGATTCCATCAGAAGAGATCCAATCAAGCCCCACTGTCATAATAGAAGAGAATGATGATCTTGGTCAGGATGAAGTAGGACAAGCTGAATCTGATGAAGAAGTAGCTCGTGTTCAACACAATCAAGCTCATGGACAACGAGATCTTTCTACTTTCCCACCTTGGTTGAGACAAAGGATTGAAGAAAGTACAATTGTAGAGACTTATCAGCCTACTGCAGTTGAGGAATTGCTTGTAAATGTACAAAAGAGTAATCAGAAGAAGAAAGCAACAATCCTTTCTAAAATCACTCAAGATTCTGCTGGAAACAGAGAGATACACATAGCTGTTCCTAGAAATGACAAGGAGTTAGAAAACATGGCACCTGAGGATTACAATATGACTACCATTGGCATGGGTCCAATCACAAAGGAACAAGTCGAGGAGGAACTACAAGATGCAGTGAATAATGTGAGAAGCATGTTGAAACAAGAAAGAGAAGCAAGGATGAAAGTTGAACAAGATTTTAGTACATTGAAGCATTACATCCAACAGGTCATGCAACCTATTCAACAGAAGGAAGCTACTGCAATTCCTCCTTCCATTCTTCCACAGGAAACAGTATCCCAAGTTGAGGATATGAGAACTTCATCTCAGATGATGAAGGGATGGATAGAAAAGACAGAAGACAAGGCCTATACTTACCTTGAAGAAATTGTGCAAGTGTATGACAGAGTCATTAAGCTCCAAGGTCGAGTCCAAGCTTTATTGGGAAGTTGTGCTGAGTTCAAACCAATCAAAGAGCAATATATGCCACAACTCAAAAGCTTAATGGAAGCTCCAGTAGAAGATTTAATTCATAATAAGGTGATTGATAGAGATACTCCACATGACTTCGTCACTTGGTATTTCTCCTAAAACAACAAGGGGCAACTAGTTGATAAGATTGAAGTAGATATGTCTAGGATAAGAAGTGTTCTTCTAAGAACGGAAAATCATATATATGCTGCTTTGACAAAGATTTGTAATCCTTATGGAAATGTCACTATTGAGAACATGAAGCAACAAGTTAAGGCATTCTACTTTCAATATGATGGACTTGATGAAAGTCAACTAGATAGTATATTCACACTTGCATATCGTCTTGGGGAAAATAAGTCTTGGATAAATGACTGGGAGAAGACACTTGGCGTCTATGAGGCAGATGTAGCAGTGGCAGAAGGATCTATTAAGGCAGCGACAAGTGTACCAATGGAAGATATTATTCAAATTGTGTCCAGATTCGTTGTATCTCATAGTACTACTACATAGTACTCACCTTGATGATGTGGCTTCCTTATCCTCTTGGAAAGCGTGCCTTTGTTCTCTCTTTCATGACTTCTTTCATTTAATATGAGTAACCTCCTATATTTAATAAAGTTAACCTCATTCATTTAATAAAGTATAGTTTGTTGTAACTACTTGTGATGTGGCTTGATCTGATCCGCTGATTTCGCCGATCAATCTTGACCCTTCTCTCCTTTGAGGACTATAAAAGAGCTCTCATTGCTCTCATTTGTAACGGTTGGAAATTCTGAAATTGTTGTAAGAGCTCTCTGAGATAATAAAGGACTCATTGATTTGGTGATTCTATTTATATTTCTGAGTGTTTGCATGGTTTCAATTTTCACACGAACATTAAGTTAAGTTACAAGTTTTCTTTTAAGTTAGTTAGTGAAAGGTTGTTTTTATTGCCTTGTAGTGAAGTCTTTACAATTGAGCGTCAATTTGATCTTTATGCCTGTTGAATTTTCATGAGCATAATTGGTTTAAACATCTTGCATACCTTTGAAGATAGCACCTCTCTTGTGTAGTTGTTTTATCTTGGCAAAACAAGATTTGGTTCGACTTCACTCTAAGTAGTAAACGTCCTTCCATTTAGGATTAGATTAGTATTTCTCAACCCTATATCTTTTGCCTTTTTTACCAATCAGTTAGATTTAGGATCAGAACGTCCATTGCTAAATCATACGCGTCAGTTGCAGTACCTAGATTTTCTAGTGTTCACTTCCAGAGTCTTTGAAACAACAAGTTACATGAACAATTGTGTAAGTCCCTTTGTTGATTAACAGCAGAATCATACTTAAATCATTGAGCTGTCTCTTACTGAAATTAAAACGTTATAAGAAGGAACCTTGGAGTTATCTCGTTTGATCACTTAGTTCAGCATCCGAGAGGCTTTGCTCAAGAGAGGGTCAGATACCTAGTATTTCACCCTATTGTTGACTTGTCGAAAAACAACCATCAACACTTCCCTAAATTATAACCATAGTGAGAAGACACCATTTTGAACAGAGTCTCAGATTCAGCAAAAATAATTCAACAAATTATTTTAAATATAATATATATGAAATTGTTTCGTTAAATTGATTCTAATTTTTTTGGCAGTTGCCAAGTCTGCCTCCCTGGACAGATTCACGGATCACAACAGGCAGAACCCTTGAGTCTGTGAAATAGTTCAGTTGAGCTCAAAAGTCAGAAAGTGCTTGCCAAATCGCCAGGCCTCATACTATGAGGAGAACTACACATAAGGAGTTATAATATTTAAGAACAGTGAGAAACACAAATATATTAACTGCCCAGAGAGTAGCAGCAATGAATGCCGCACAAAAATATTTTTCCCAGTTGACAGTATCAACTTCTCAAAACTATGCAAAAAGATATAATTTCTGCTTTTTGTGGCCTAAAAGTATTTTTTCAACACTTACTTGAGCTAGAAAATTATGATGTGGATCATGGTGCAAAGGTGTTACTGTTCCAGCTGGACCAAACCATGCATTAACTGAATGCAGTTCACCATTGCTTGCACTACAGTAGTCAGGGACAAAAATATCCTTGCCCAGTTGTGATATCTGCCCGCATAGAAATGGCATTTCAACATATGCAGTATTCAAAAGCATATCTTTAAATCAAATCTGAAGTAGAAATTTCAACATGAAATATTTGATTCAACTCTCTGAGACAATACCAGGAAAAAGTTCTAGTGATCAAAAAATGAATGGAACCTGCTCAAATAAAGGATGTTGTGCAAGGTATGTAGGTCCCGTAGACGAATGCTCATTAGATTGAATCCTTTCAATAAGTTGAGAAATGGTTATCAGTTCTTGCCTCCACCCAGGAACCAGGTAGTTATGTCCAACCTGCATGTTTTCAAAATGAGATTGTGCTGGATAATGTATATGTAATGCGGAACGCATCTTTGGACGGAAGCAGAAATACAACAAAACATAATCTAGCTAATGCAGGTTAACAACCTTCCTCTTACTCTTAGCAAACACAAAATGAAGACTTTATAAACAAAGTTATAAAGTGTGCTTGTCAAAGCATTGGATAAAACAACTTAAATAAAGCATAATCAGCTACTAAATGGTAAATGACTTGATTACATGTTTCTAGAACAACTTAATGACAAAATTTGAAGCATATAGAAATCTGACAGAAGGAAGTATCATGCAGAATGCTGCTTTGCTTGACTGCCATTAATCAGTTTCCCTATACCCACTTGACATCAATATCAAAATTATGTAACTGTGTAAATATAGCTATGAAAAGAATGGGTTCTGGAACCTACAGCAGTCAAAAAAACATTACAAGAAAAGAGGAAGGATAGCTCTAATGTGGAAGATGAATAGTCATCCTCCATTGCTCTCCTTCTTCTTGCTTTTTGTTTTATTTCATTCTACTTTTGTTTTCTTGGTCCCCTTTGTGTTTATTGTCTTGGTTTTGTGCAAATTTAGGGACTTTTGTTTGTAATTTTGGCATCCTTTTTGTTGTGTTTATTATAGTTTTTATATTGGATTGTGTTTGCACATGTTTATTCAAAGGTTCTGAGTTTGGGGTGCACTGGGGCCTATTTCCCAGTGTGTGTGCTCCTACAAGGGGTTCAATCTTGCAATTTTTGGAGGCGGTTGTGTTGGGTCCCAAAACCACAGTTCCACTTCCTAAGACAGAATCACAGTCACAAGGCCAGGGCTGTCGTCATGTAAGCGTAATCGGTCCATCAACAAAACACGGAGGGTTGAAGGTCAACTCTACGGGAGTGGGTTTCATCCCCTACACTTCAAGATCAGCTAACTCTGGAGGAATATTCCAAGAAGTATACCTTAACAAGTATTGAGTTCAAACAAAATGAACAATTAAAACAACTACAGCCAAACCCAACTTGTTCACTTGATCCCAAGAAACTGTCACTAGATCAAGAAAAATTGGCTGCATGACCCCTATATAGGGGATGTAAATGTGCATGCATAACCCACATGAAATAGATTCATTTTATATTCACTTGAGATAATTCCCTGTTTATACTGACAATCAAAGATGCACAGAAATAATGGGTCTTCCCCTAAACCATTGGTAAATGTTTAATTGTTTTAAAAGGTGTGTGATTGGTCTAATGGAGCCAAGACCGATGCCAATCCAACTGGGCTATAGAGTCGTAGGTAACAGACAAGAAAACAATGGAAAGGAAACAAAGAAGAATTGATCTAAGCAAATGTTGTATTAGATTGCAAGTTTTGTGCTTCAAACATACTTAGTTATCCAATATGAACTACATGCATTCAAATGGAGAGAACAAATGACAATTACAAACGCTTGTAATATATTTAAAATGCTGTCACATTTTCAAATGTCCAATACAAACAAACATGGAGACATTATCTGTAGTGTGCACAACCCCTGCAGCACACTATCCTTCATCTGTGTCACCACTCCATTACTTCTCTGCAACTGGACATGGCATGATTTGGAGCCCTAGAAACATTACTGAATCTGCACAACCTCTAGCAGCCACCAAAACAACAACCCTTGAAAGGAGTTTCAATCTTCTATTTATAGCCTTGGCAACTCAGATTTGATGAAAAAATGGGAGGGAAAACCACATCAACTCCACCTACTGCCATAGAAACTTCATTTTCAACTACCCATTTCGCATTAATGTTGGTCTGGAGAGTTGGCGGTGCATTTTCGTGTGTTCCTGGGCATTTCTGGGCCTCTGGCGGGTGGTGGGAGAACCTAGCACGCAGCAACTAGTGCGAAGGTTCCTGCCGGAACCAAAAGTGACCAAGGTCCCAAATGAAAATTTGATCAGAAACTCCATAAAAAACTTAGCCATTTTCTCAAAAAATTATTTGAAAATTCGATTTTTTGCACCTTCAAACTCAACTTGAAAATTCAGGCAGTCCGGAAGGATTTCGGACTTAGAAGACCTTTTGCTGGCGGAGATCGAGAGTTCGGTGGAACAAGGAACTTTGGAACCAGGTCCAAAAGTTCCAACAGGACCCGAAATCCCGAAGGGAAAAGGAGGGGCAGGGCTGGGAAAAAGAAAGAGGTCCCAGAACTTCTGAAGGGGAAAGAGAGTGGGGAGCGGGGAAGCTAAAGGAAAAGGAACTTTGGGAAAAGTTCCCAAGTGCCGGCAGGACCCAAAAGCGCGTAGGGTCAATATATACATAAGATATAAAATATAAGTATAAGAAGCCTTCCTATACTTTAATTTTATATCTTATGTATATACTGTCAAGATGTTTGAGAGTGGTTTCAAATCCATAGGAGTTAAAATGTAGAATATAGAATTTGGAGGATCCCTCAAATTTCAGACTTAGTCAAATTTTCAAGGTTTCAAGGTTTTATACTTAGCTAGCTTTAGGGATTCAACAACATGCATCAAGGAAAAGGCACAGGGACCCCTTAGGAAAATTTTAAGGAATTTGACAAGATTTTGAAATTTTGAG
This sequence comes from Cunninghamia lanceolata, assembly GCA_027924645.1. Classification (NCBI taxonomy): domain Eukaryota; kingdom Viridiplantae; phylum Streptophyta; class Pinopsida; order Cupressales; family Cupressaceae; genus Cunninghamia; species Cunninghamia lanceolata. The sequence continues at coordinate 1,790,960 of BSBN01000754.1, forward strand.
GCATGGAAAATAGGAGTCCCAACAGGTTGTATGCAAAACCCCTTGGCTTGATGGAGGCAGGCAGTGAGGGGCCAAAGGCTGGTATTGGAGATAGTGCCCTCTCTTTCAAAAAGGTTCTAGTTTTAGGAGAAAAAGTTGTCGTGTAGAAAGGAGCAGAGTTTTCCATTAAAGCTAATGGAGGGGCTTCACAAACACAAGAGCAAGCAGATGGGATGCAAGGTGAGCAACCCTCTATTTTCACCTTGATGCCTAACAATGAAATGCTCGTAATTCTCGATAAAGAGGAATCAAGATTAAAATCTGTGGGAATTCTTTTTGGTTGTCTCACATTTGAGGCTCTCCTTGCAAGAAAACATTTTGATGATTGGTTGGCATCTATTTGGGGTTAAAAATTGGGTTTGTATGTTACATTTTGTTGTATGATTCAAAAAGGAACTTTCTTTGTTTGCCTTAAGAGTAACAACATGCGAAAGAGAATTATATTGTAATGTCCCCAATCGAACAACCTTAGTAAATTGACAATTTTCATGTTATTTTTTGATTATACATACTAGAAATGAATTGTGAAATACAAGATATGGCTACCAAACTCCAACAAATGAATGCTGACAGCAATAATGAGTATATCAATCAATACAAGTGTTGTTCTAAGCAATTATGGGTTAGTATGAAACCCTAAAACCAATAATAACATATCCAATACACTACTACAGGGAATATAGAATATCACAGCCAAATATAAATACAGATAGAATTAGCAAAAAATGTTGTTACAAATTAATGTCCTTGGAGCCCTTAATATCACTCGGTGACTATTCTATGATTTCCACCAAACAGCAAACCATTAATTTGCTATTTCTGTTATTGATGACTGGTACGGCTGGCTAGAAAGGTCCAGATCTAAGTATTCCCTTGCTAATATATGCTGAGCGTCTGCTATAACAGGTTGTATATAGGCTGGGAAAGGTTGGCGGGTGGTATTTATGCTGGTCGCTGCCTCTTGGAAGTGGCAATCAGGGTTTATAATGGGGCAGAAGCCCTCAAAACAACAATATCCATTGAACACAACATGAAATAACCCCTCACAAATAGCACAATGTAAGAAATTCCTTAAAATCTGCAATCCAGTGGCTGTAGATGACTGATAACAGCAGTCCAAAGCCTGGAATCCTGAAATCAGCAATATGAAGATGGACGGCGGCAACAATACTGACAATTCTCTACAAATCAGCAACCTCAAGCTGTACGGCAGCACTAGGATTGCAATGATGGATGGAAACAACAATAATAGCTGATCCAAACCCTTATGAATAACAACGATCTCTGAAATCCCTTCAAAATCAACAAATCTAACCCTTTCACACTGTAGCAACTGAAAATGACTTCACATCCTCAATCAATCTTCAACAAATCAGCACTATTGTGATACTTGTTTTTTGTCCACAAACCCCAATATAGAAATCAAGAGGGTTTTCGTCCTCGGATGTCCCACACCAAGGGTTTTTGTCCTTGAATTCTTCAAACTCCAAACTAGAAGGAATAGCGAAATGACAAATTCGAATAATTTGCTTTGAACAAATGACTTTCTTTTATAGTTGCATTTTTGGGCCCTCCATTTGAATTTACTTTTCCCTCCAAGTGTTTAAAATGACTTTTTAAATAAAATATTACATCAAATGTTTAAAAACACTTTTAGAATATGACATAGGCCCTATAATAATATTTAAGTTGCCCATTTAAAAATAAAGTGATTGGACCCAACTTGAATTATTATTATTATTTCCTTTATTTTATCCCTTAGCCTACGGAAAATTAAAATAAGCTACAGGTCTTCAATTAATTCTTTTAGTTCTAAAAAGGAGGCATGACAGTCCACCCTTCCCAGAATTGCTTGCCCTCAAGCAATTGCAGACCTGGATGCTCAAGTGTCACCATGCCAACATGATGAGTCATGCTATAATGTCCATAGAGTCTAGATCTTGTGCCTGTCAAATGAAACAACTCCTGCCAAAAATCACTACGGGATCTACTATCTCCATCATTCACAACAATCCATGTAACTTAATCACTTCTTTGGAAAACAATTTGGCTATTTGAGGAGAAATAACAAAGTGTACATGCTTAGTTAGCTTATCCACAACAACATGAATGCAATTATTTTTGTGTACCTTGGGGAGGTTCGTGATGAGATCCATGATTATGCCTTTCCACTTTGGATTAGGCAAGGAATGCAACAAACCCTCAATATGTTCCGCTTTGATTTGTTCACAAATGATGCATTCTCCCCAATGCTTGAGGGCATCCTCAATCTCTTGCAAGGCCAAAGGCTGCCTTATGAGCTTATCACCATGTTTTTGTTGTGCCACTCTGTAATCACTATGAACTTGAGAATCTGGGGCCTCCAATTGAGCATCATAATAATTTTCTTGAATTCCAACAAACCGTACAACTATATTCCAGGCAAAAAACCCTCACAAAATGGTGTAAATCAGACTGTACATAGGCTAGAATGAAGTTGCAGCACTCAGAAATCATTTGAAATGATACGGCGAATGTCCCAAATGATAGTAGCTAGAAGGAATGTTGTACAAAAACTCTTGAAACAACAAATAAAGCTTGGAAATCAGAAATGGATGTCCGAAACAGCAATTCAAACCCTCCAACAACAACAATAAATAGTTGATCACTCCTGAAACCCTTTAAAATCAGCAGCCTTATGATTGAAACCACTTATAAAGCTGCAAATGGTGAAATGTAGCGGTTGGAAATGATGATGATAGTAGTCCCAAAGCTAGAAATGATGATGACCATAGTTGCAGAACTCGCGGAGTACTTGGCGAGTTTTTTAAAACTCGCGAGTTTTTTTGGGTGTCAAGTTTTCCAGGCACAAACTCGCCAGGAAAAAGCACAGAGTTTTTTGGAAAAACTCGCCGAGTCCGAGCCAAAAACTCACCCGTCGAAAAAAGTCAGAACCGCGGCGTTCTAAAGGCATTTTCATTTCATTTTTTCTCACAAGCACTTGCTCTGCTTCACAAAAAACACCCTCCCAACCTAGTTGCACGTATTTGCAGCGATTTGGCGTCAAGTAAACAAGATTTGAAGTGGATTTCAATCAAATTTCAAAGGCAAATCGGATTTCCATGTAGGTTTTCTGATTTTTCTTTTTCTTTCTTTTTTTAAAATTTCTTCTTCATTTTTTAAGCATCTAAGTTTTAAAAAGATCATGAATGTAGTATAAATAGATTTATATTGATCAAAACAAGATTTATATTCATCAAAACAAGATTCATCACCCTTTTTTTGCATTTTTTCTGTTTTTTTCATTTTTTTTAAATTTTTTTCAAACCCTAGTTATTTTTCGTATTTGAGTCCTTTTTTTTTTTTGAAGAAAATGTTTAGAATCTTAGATTAGTTTGCATTTTTAGTAATTTAAAGTAATTTTCTGATTTCTTCATTGTTTTCATATTTTTTCGAAACCCTAGTTAATTTTTTTTGGTTGAATCCATTTTTTTTGGAACAAAATGTTTAGAATTTTACATTAGTTTAATTTTTTACTAATTTAAAGTAATCTATATTGATTTAATCTAATTTAGGTTGTTTTTTAATTTTCTATTAAAAAACTAACAAGTTGTGCTTTCACTTTGTATGTGTAGGTTAATTTAAAATGACAGCTAGAGAAGCTTCTGCATCCGGTTTAGCCTCAGGCCCTGCCCCATCATCATCAATTGTAGGCACACGTCCTCCAGGAGCTAGAGACCTTGCTTGGAAATATGGCTATCTAGGACCATACCCTGGCTGAGTTTATTGCATCCAATGCGAAAAAGTATACCGTGGAGGCATAAACCGCCTCAAATACCATCTTGCAGGCATCAGTCATCGTGATGCCAAGGCTTGTCCTAAGACCACGGAAGAAATAAAAAGACAAATGAATGCCATACTTGCAGCCGCAGAAGAAAGAAAATTACAAAGGGAGAGGGCAAAGGCAGCCATGCAAGCATCCATAACTTCTTCTCAAGGCGCTCCAGTCAACCTTGAGTCGGATGATGATGCACCTTAAGGCATAGTGGGCTCTCTTCATGGTCCACGTATCCGAAGGCAACCCACCACCACCGCGAGCCCTTCATCTACTTCTAGTAGAGCACCAGGATCAGCACCTACACGCATGGTACATAATTATTTTGTGCCTAGAAACACACCTGGAGCACAACCTTCCTTAGAGGCAAGTGGGTGGAATAAGGAGGTGCATGAGCATGCAGACATTGCTTGTGCTGATTTTTGGTATTTCAACATCCCTTTCAATGTGGCAGATTTTTTTTATTGGCAAAATTTGGTTACTGCATTGACAATTGCAGGAAAAGGCTACAAAGCGCCTTCTCGCACAAGCTTGAGTGGGAGGTTAGTTAATTTAATCTTTTTGATAAATTTATGTTCTTTAATTTATAGAAAGTTATGATGAATTTAAGCTATTTTTTGTTTACAAATTAAAATTGTGTACTTAATTTCACTTTGTACTTATAGGTTGCTTACGAATGCAAGTGATAGGGCAAGGGCAGTGGTGGAAGAACAAAGAAATGAATGGAAAAAATATGGCTGCTCTATTCTTTCCGATGGGTTGACGGATGGTAAAAAAATGCACCATCATTAATTTTTTGGTAGCTTGCAAAAATGAAGTGGTGTTATTGAAATCAGTGGATGCCTCCAACATAGTGAAAAATGCAGAAAATTTGGCTAAAATGTTGGAGCAAGTTTGCATGGAGGTTGGAATTGAAAATGTTGTGCAAATAATTACTGACAATTCAGCAACATATGTGGCAGCTAGTAGAATCCTCCAAGATAGACACAACACATTTTTTTGAACACCTTGTGCAGCACATGTCCTTGATCTTCTTTTGGAGGACATAGACAAACTTGATTGGGTCACACCGATTGTAGAGGATGCAAGGAGGATCACAAAATTTATCTACAATCACCCTTGGGTTCTTCACTTGATGAGGGATCACACCCAAGGGAAAGAGTTGGTGAGATCCGGTGTGACAAGGTTTGCAACGGTTTCCTTAATGTTGCAAAGCATTCTTGGTTCATTGACGCCTTTGAAACAAATGTTTGTGAGTCTAGAATGGGCAGAGTCAACTTATTTGAAGAAGCTGGAAGGAGAGAGGGTTGCATGCATAGTCTTCAACAAACTATTTGAAAAAAGAGCTATAGAGATTGTGAAGGTAACTTCAAAACTCCGAATTTAAATTCAAATTGAATATTTATTTATTTTTAATGTCTTTCATTATAAATTTGTAACTTTAATCTTTTTGCATTTTTATATTGTAGGTGTCGGAGCCCTTGGTTAGAGTTCTCTGCTTGGTAGATGGGGATAAAACCCTAATGGGGTATCTTTATGAGGCCATGGATAAGGCCAAGGAGGCTATAAGAAATTATTATAAGGGGGGCAACCTCAAATTTGATCCCATATGGAAGATTATTGATAGGAGGTGAAACAATCAACTCCACCAACCCATCCATGCAGCAGGGTACTTCTTGAACCCCCGTTTCTTCCGTTCAAGCACCTTCTCAAATCCTAGTGGAGAGGTTATGGAGGGCCTCACTACTTGCATTCAAAGGATGACACCCCAGGTTGAGGTGGCAGACCTCATTGTTGATGAATTGCAAACTTACAGGGAAAGAAGGGGTAGGCTCTTTTCTTCAGCCTGGCTAAGCGAGCAATAAACAATTAGTCACCAGGTATAAAATTTCAAATTTACAAGTTACAACTATTGATAATTTGATAAAATATGTTTTGAACTTTTGACTTTCCTAAGTTTCTAACTCTTCAATATTTTTTTTGTAGAGGTTTGGTGGACAAATTTGGGTGGAAATACCCCAAATCACCAAAGATGTGCCCTCCGTGTCTTATGCCAACCTTGTAGTTCATCCAACTATGAGCGCAATTGGAGCTTATCTGAGGCCATCCACATGAAGAAGAGGAACAAACTAGCTCAAAAATGCCTCAATGACCTTGTCTATGTGCAATATAATCTTCGGCTGTGCACAAGAAAGGTAGAGGAAATATCACATGATCCAATTGATTTGGATGAGATAGATCCTTACAGTGATTGGACAGGGCGGGATGAGCAGCCTTCATTGTTTTCCGAGGATGATATCTATGATTTGGAGAGACAGGCAATGGACGAGGGGGGTGGATTGGGATTCTCATTGGATGACATTGAGGATGAGGAGGATGAGGAGGAGACATTGCCACCAGCATCTACATCTAAGATGGAGGTTGAGCCACGGTGTGTCATGCCGATGATGGAGGAGCCACAATAGATTCCTATGACTAGACCCTCTAGTTCTACCTCTCCCCTAGTTTTCACTAGACATGGGAAGAGGAAAATGTAGTATTTGCTATTCAGTATTTACTTTCAATTTTTACAAACACAATTTGCTATTTTCATTTTGTTTCAGACTATCAGTATCAGCGCATTCCACATGAGGATGCCATTTTGTACCCAATTTGCTTTCAAATCAATCAAATACAACTAGACACAGCTTGTTTTTTTTATGTACTCATTTATTGACTCATTGGATGCATCTTATCATTGAATTTTGCAAAAAAAAAAAGCGTTTTTAATGAAATTTAAGCAATTTTTTAAGTTGCCGAGTTTTTGCCGAGTCATGTTTTTTGGGCTTGGCGAGTTTTTCAATTTGGCGAGTTTTTCAACTATGATGATGACAATCCCAATAGAATGTAACTGTTGCACACCTAACACTATGCCAATCTCTCCTAGACCCACAACATAGAAGTCATCATACACCTTGTGTCTACACAAATTGATGGCAAGTTGTTGTACCTTCTTGGTGCAAGGAATGGTGAGGCCATCTTGTAGTATCTCATCCCCTACGAATTCTCCTTCACGCACCCAAGGGTAGCAAACATGTTTGGAGCTTGATTCCAAAAACACCACACTATACTTAGTCAAAAGATCTCAAATATCAAAATAACATCTATCTTTCTTCTTACCTTCCAACATCAAGCATCTTGTTGTCCCAGCAACTATGACTACCTCCATTAGACCATAGTCTATATTAGGCACCATAATTTTGTCTTCAAGTGTAGAACTAATCTCCAAGGAGTAACCCATGAACTGCAAGCATTGAACTTCCACAACTCTGTTAGAACTTATAACATATTTGTGATAAGCCCTGTTGGCTTCTAACTCTGTTTTTCCCTAACCTTGCTGATATAAATTTCTAAACTTGATGATTTTGTTGTTTTGTGATGTAAATATGACATTGAAAATAAAATGTTGATAAATGTAAACTATGGCAGCAAATGAATATGCACAATGCTCAAATTTAGAACAAATGCAATTGTCTTTTCCCTTTCATTTGATATGCAAATTATCTACATTGATTGATACAAGCTGGAAATGCAGAAACAGATTGAAAATGTGAACCTGGAAATGAAGATTTGCCTGTAAAACCCTTGAGAAATTTCTGCAGCTTAAACTATTGAATTTCCCCACATTTTAATGATGCTACAAGCTTTATCCAACCCAGCCGCCACCAATTGAGAAGAAATCAGACCAAAGTGTGAAGTGATTTGCCCTAGGGAATGACGTCCCTAGCCTAGACTGTACGGCCCTTGCATGCAATTGATATTCTTTCCAAAACTCATTCATAAATGATGGTATTCAACGGCATTTGCTGAATATGATCATGCAATCAAATCTGAAATGAAATGTCATCCAAAACTTATGAAAATCTCCTCCAATTTGCAAAAATAGAACTTCTGGATGAAGTCCTCCACAAGCAATAATTCGGCTGATCTCTCACAACCTCAAAATTGCATAAACACTGAAGATATTTCGTTCTCCAATGCTGAAAATGAAGAAATCTGAAGAAACCCTAGGTTTCCTTCACAATTCCCAAAGCTCTCACAAAAAGCAAAGGCAAATGATCCTCAATAATGAGTTTAATTTGCTTTTTGAAACCTTTTATATCCTCTCAACTCTTAAATGCCTTTAATTCCCTTTTGAAATCCACTTTTAGGGTTGCACAATGATATAATAATAATTTCTCCAAAAGAGGGCTCAAACCAAAGTCATAATAAATGCTCATTAATATCATTTTAAATGATATATTATGTTCTCCCATTGACTTTATAAATTACTTTAATATTTGGCCCCATAAATCATAATAATTTAATTCACTTTTAAGTCACTTAAATTGAGGGTCATGGCCCCATTGTGTATAAAGTGACTTTATAACTTTCTAATTGCACTTGATATTTAATTATTAATAAAATATTACTTTATTAATAATTAAAATAACATAACTCCATAAATATTCATTATTTTTTGATTCTGTCTGAACCTGGGAGTTAACCATTATGTCCAATGTGCATCCAATTGCCTTACTAAAAATAGTAAGGGTCCCTCTCTACCAACCATTGATTTACTATAAATAGTAAATCCCTCATTATCTGATCAAACCAATGGTGTAAGGGATTGACACTCCAAATGAAGCCTGTTCAAGTGCCCTGCTATAGATAGTAACCCTGACTGTCCTGAAATAGTCACTTACTATAAATAGTTAGTGTGTGAATCTGAATCAAACAAAGGATAAACCTGAACTCTAGATGGGAATAAGCCTCCTGCTCTGCCAACTGGAACCCTCTAACCATCTACCTTAGCCTACGAGGGCCAATAATAGGCTAATCCCGTCACAAACCATGGTGAGCTAAAATGGGGACATTACAATATTCTTTATGCTTCTTCATGGAATTTCTTTTTATCCAAATGCATGGAATGAAGAACTCATCAGAAATAATGATATTGATCTTATCAAAATCTGTCCTTGTGCATCAAAATATCACCCGGATCCCATATGCAAAAACAATTCTAAATTTAAGTCAGAATCTATATGCCCTTTACTGCAAGTCGTATCCTTCACCCTTTCACCATTCTTAGAGTGCTACCCATGATGACAAAAACCTTGTAATGACATAGTATGGAGCAATGAAACTAGAATATGACTATCTTTTTCATACTTTGGGCTGAAATCAAAGTGCTTACCTTCTTTTGCCAATTTAAAAGTTGTTGTGTGATCACCAACACAACCATCCTTGTGATTCAATATTCTCGAGTTAGGATCAACTAAAATATTCTCCCTAATTACATGCCCATCAACATAGCTCCTCTAGAAATCAACCTTATATGGTACTAATTCAATCTTTGGATGATGGATAGTTGATTCTTGGACTGGAGTGTCTTTTTCAATTTTGCATTCAACAAGTAATGTTTGTTCCTCCTTGACTTCATTAAGACAAACATTTTGCTGGCAAATAATCTTTGAATTCAATGAAATATCTTTTTCTGATGAAAGATCCTTACCTTCATCTTGTATGTCAGATTCTTCGATAGCTTGTTGGACCTCTGTTTCCATTCTCTTCTTTTTCCAAGAACATTTTCTTTGGCTCCTACTGAGTTCTTCTTCCTCTCCTTGGTCCATTCTCCATCCTTAGCTCACAGAACTCTTGGTAAGTCAACTTCTCACGAATTGCTTGGCTTAGTTCGTCGTATTCTTCATGATATGACTCAAAATCATCTCTTATGTGCCGATGATGTGGCTATCGTTTTAACTGTTCATTTTGCTTCCTACTTTCCTCCTTAGCAGTTTCTTCAAGTTTGTCCAACCATAAATTCATCCGTGTCTCATGATCTTTGCAACACCGTTTTACTCTACTATTCATTCACTCCAAGATATCCTCAAGTGAATCTGTAGATCTTTCCCTCTAATTTTGTAATGTCCCACCCTGATTTTTTTTCTGATTTTTATTGTTTGTGTTTTCCGTTTTGTGTTTGTTTATAGAAGAAGACAGATATGCAGAAGTTGTTTCTCCCAATAGATATTCTAGCAATTTAAACAGAAGTAAAAAAAAATTCACAAAACAAATATTTCAAACACCCATATTCAACTACAGTCTAAAAGTACATTATCTCATCAAATTAAGAGATACCCAAATGGGGAAATCTCATTACTTTGCATATATAGAACTTTGTGTTCTGTGCAAATTTGAATATTATGATATGATCTTGAAGGAATAGAGCCGTACGGCTCAGTCTGGGCAGTATGTTTTGTAATTGCAGAGTGGTTTTCTGATATGGGACAGTTCTGATCTGTTTGGGAAGTTATGATAAATAAGACTGATTTGGAATGGATTTGTGGGCAGTTTGATCTTGATCTTTCACATTTGACAAATATAGAGTATGCAGGGGCAGCTGTACTATAACGAGGGAGCAGAAATATGTTTCAGCTTTGTCCATCAGTGACCTTATGCAGTGAATTCCAAATTGATCATCTATGTCTTATGCAACTTGATCATTTTTATTGGGCAGGGTATAGTGTGAAGTCAATCACATTTGCTGTGGTGCTTTGATGAATATTGTAATTCCCTATGATATAGCTCTTAGCTGATGCTCTTGTTCTTATTCATTGTTGTACCCATATTAAATTTTTCATATATCTGCCCAAACACACCTCCCAAGCACCATGTAGCCTTGTCATTACTACACTAACCCTGCAGGTACAAGACATATCAAAAGATGGCGATCCAAGGCTCAAATGGAGGGAGATTCTGACAAGCCAACCAGGCTTGAAGCAATGAAAGAACATCTAAAAGAGGAGGTCAAAGTGATGGATCGAAGGCCAAAATGGCATAAAGGAACCAAGGGAAGCAATGCAAATACATCTAGCAAATCAAAATTCAATTTTGAAAATTTTGAAATTTTGGAAAATTTCAAAAAAAATTCAAGGCATTTTTTGGGCGTTCTTGGCTAAAATGTGCTCCATCTTGGAGTATAATTCATGGAGGAGAGGCTTCAATGAGAGCTTTGATTCATATGAGCCTGATTTCCAAACTTCAAGACATTCTGTCATCAGATGAAGAAGTTACGGAAAAAATAAGCTCCAGAGGCAGAGGCAAACGGCAGTGATCCAAGCAGCCTCCGTCAAAATGGCCAAGGCAAAGTTCAAAGTTTTCTAAAGGTCAAGAATCATAAATATGAGCCCTAAAATTGGCCAAGTCTGGTGTCCTGAAGCTTGATGTTCTAAGATCCTGAAAACTGTCTAAGTCTGAAATCTGGTGGATCCTCAAAAATCTAGAATCTGCATGTTAAATCCCATGGATCCGGGACCTATCTCAAACATCTTGAAAGTATATTTCAAAATATTTGAAGTATAGGAAATTCATATACATGAATATATTTTGAAATATACTTCCACCCAGGACACTTCCAAAAAGCCAAAGAACGAGAAAATCTAAGGCAAAATGCTCAAATGGAGGGAGATTCTCCTTCACCACCAAAAGGCGCTCAATATGACCAAAAAGCATGCCTTTTTGGCTTCCTCAAAAGGCACCCAATTCAAGCATTTCCCACGCCTTATTATCACCTCCAAAAAGCCACTCTATTTCATGATTTTGCACTCCTTTTTGCTCATCCAAGAAAGGTGTCTAAATTGCTCAAATTACACGCCTTTTTAATGCCTAAGAAAAGCGCCAAAATTCCCCATTTTTCACACCCATTTCTCCATCTCAAAAAGGCGCCTAAATAGCCCAAATTCCACGCCTTTTTGATGCCTTCCAAAAGGTGCTTAAAACCTCCAAAACCCACGCCTTTTCATCATCCTAAAAGGCGCCTATTTTGTCCATTTTCCACGCCTTTTCAACACATGCTAAAGGTGCTCCATTTGAGCCATTTGCACTCCATTTCAAAGCGCCAAAATTTGCATGAGGTGGGTGTTGAGGAGAGAGAAGATGGGATGCCTAGGAGAGAGATGATTCAAGGCTATAAATAGAAGTTTAGTCCTCATTCTTTCATTTGTACATGAAGCCAAAAATAAGAGCATCTTATTTTTAGGAAAAAGCACATTGAAAACCCCAAAAGGGTAGCGCTCACTATAAAGGAGATCAATAGCATTGTTATTATCATTTTCCAAAGGCAAGAGAAGGGTTTAGAGGCTGCACTTCATACATGGCGGCCATTAATTGAAGATTGAAAGCTTGCATAGGGCAAGTTCAAAGGCTTTAAGGAGTGGATCCTCGCATATGGAGCAAAGTCTACACATTGTTGCATCATTCTATACCTTCCTCTCACACTCCAAGGCATATTTGTTCACAGGAAGACCATTTCTTTGCATTGGCGGCCATTGTTGAGGGTTTCAAGCTTTTTATTGCAGGTTTAAAGGCACTTTTTGGACCAACCAAGTATCCAAGAGGCAAATTTATAACTTCCAGGCACTTTTTCCTTCATCCTCCATCATTCCAAGGCCCATTTGCACACTCAAGAGGCAACGCCCAAGTCCAGGAGGCCATTTTTGAAGGATTTTCAAGTTTTTGCTTCGCTGGTTATGACTGTTCATGGGCTAAATCACCACCTACAGCCAAAATAAAAGTGATTTTTGAGGCCTATATGTCCAAAATTTCTCATTTCTACCGCATACCCACCTCAACAAAAGGCGTTTTCCATCATCTTTGGCCATTTTGAGCTCAGATCTGTTGAATATTTGAGGTTGCAACTACAAATTTTCACTTTCCAAGGGCAAAAATATATTTTTTCACAAAAAATCGAAGTTTGGACAGCGAGAGGGAAACTTGATTTTCTTGGACAGCGAACACACAGAGGTCTAGATTGGCAATTTTCAAGGCAAAAAGGCATCAAAACAAGACTCCTCCAAGCCATAAAGACATCATGCAATATTCATCGGTCACCATTGAGGCCAAATCCTTGCTCAAACATGAATGTTCCAAGGTCAAAGAAACAGACTTGTGACAAATTTCACCTCGAAGGGTATAGCCATGGAGTTGGCTACATGGAAAGAAAAACTCCTGGGCATTGAAAAGTATGCCATTGATTTTGTCCAAAACATTCCTTGCAGGTATTTCAGTGACAAAGGCGTAAATTGCCTTGTTCACAATTTGCAGGAAGAGTTCATACAGCTGGTCCGCGGAAAGTTTTGTGGTGATCCCCACGTAGACAAGATGTACCTCCTAGTTGAAATTACATCAAAGTTCGTCAAGACTGGAAAAGAGTTTCAAGTTTTTGCAAAAATCACGAAGGATGCTACCATTGACCTGTAGATGAGGACAGTTCATCTTGATTCTATCAATAGATCCAATGAGGCCACAGTTGATGAATTTGAGAGAAATCTCAATTCTTAGACTTAGCCAATTTTTACTATTTGCAAGAGCGATCTATTTTTGGCAGTGGGTGAGGTTTCCAAAGCAGTTTCTATTTTGAGAACTAACTTTGCTTTCTTAAGTTAAATCTATTTTTGGATTTTGCTTTTGGAGATCATGCAAATTTTCTTTGAGTTGGAACTCATTGTGTTATAACATGCAAGTTCAGTTAACTAAATTGCATGACAAGATATTTTTATTTTTAATTGCTAATAAGCTTGCATGCTTCCCATGCAGCATTAGATCTAGAGTGAAGAGTATTAGTTAACTCTTCCTTTTATTTCCTTACATCTTTGCTTTTTAGGGTATAAATAAATGTATTCTACACACTTAAACTCTCTAATGGCAAATGCTGAGACTAATTTTTTGCTCGCATTTTATTGTTCAAGCAGTGTTATTTGTTCTTGTCTTTTGATTAATGAGAATATGCATCATAGCTTCTGAGATCTATCTTGTTATCAAGTGTTGCGAAAATCGTTCATGACTTTGTGTATGAACGATTATTGTTGAATTATCATTGTTCCTTTGTGTTAAAATCTCCAAGTTGTCCCTTCAATTTCTTTATGCTCTAGATTTACTTAAAGGAATTGGAAGTGTTTTTAGATAGAGTTAGTTATTTTCTTCTGTAATACTTTAGAAAAATCTTATAGCCTTGCAGAAGAGCTTCATTGCCTTGTGCTCGTGCCCTGAGAAACCAAAAAGATAGGTTATTTTGTAAATGTCTTTTTAATTTCCTTGTTGAGGGAACTTCCCCTCCTAATTTGAAGAACAGTCCTACTGTACACGCTGTCCATTTTTCTTTCTCACTGAAAGGTGCGAAATTAAACGCTAACAGTTTTTGGCACCCACCGTGGGGCACGAGATTTTTACTTTGAAGCTAACACTCTATCTTTTTGCATATATGACCATCTGGAGATCTACTGCACCTGTTTTGCAGTCGCACGTGACTCTAGTCCAACAAGAGCAAGAAGATATTATTGACAGCTTGAGGAGATTTGTGTTCGTTGAAAGAAAGAATCCTGCACATTGGAGAGCTGCTGCCACGATCCTTGACAAAGAAGAAAGAAAGGCAGATCTTGTAGCAGAAAGACCGGTGTTACCCCCACCTGCATGGAATTAAGCAATCTGGCTTACCAAGTATACCAGAGGCGGAATAGGAGTCTTGTTGATCCACTTGCTTCAACTTTCAGTACTGTAGACGTTGAAGGCTCATCTTCTACCAATCCTGATACACCAGATCTGACGAGAGAAGACATGGGTGATAACAACGGTGGAGTTGGCAACAATGCTAACAACAACAATAACAACGGCAACCGAAGGCGTGCACTTCCTTTGCCATGGGGAAATACTATTGGTCCTCTAGCTCTCACCGATAACCATGAACTTTCTGAAGGATCAAGAAAAAAAATTTCGAAGTTTCATGGTGATGGCCAACAACATCTTGATGAGCACATTTCTGCCTTCACCACTGCCTGTGGGATTCTCAGCGTTGCACATGAAGATGTTGCAGTTCGCTTATTTGTGGAGAGCTTGCAGGGCAACGCAGCTGATTGGTTTAATCACCTAGTTGCTGGTTAGATCACAAGTTGGGAATCCATGAGCGAGAAATTTCTTGGTCGTTTCAAGCCTGCAAAAGACAGTCACATCTTGTTTGCACAACTATCAAACATCAAGAAAGACTGAAGTAAGGCGATGCGAGAGTTCATGGCCAGATTCAACCGTCTAGTTGGAAAAGTTGCAAACACCCTGAATCCTTCATCAGAAATTCTACTAAGTTGTTTCACAAATGCACAATCTCCAAACGTATCTTTCTATCTCAAGCAAAGACACGCTATAGAACTACAAGAAGCTCAGGAGTATGCTATTGAATTAG
Organism: Cunninghamia lanceolata; assembly: GCA_027924645.1. NCBI lineage: Eukaryota > Viridiplantae > Streptophyta > Pinopsida > Cupressales > Cupressaceae > Cunninghamia > Cunninghamia lanceolata. Next base: position 1,806,064 of record BSBN01000754.1, read on the forward strand.
AGGATCATATGATCACTTCAGGAAAGATATAGAGAGATTCAATCAAGCCATTAGCGCCCTTGAACATTGCTCCACTTCGGCAAATTCCATCTCCTTCAAATATGCAAGATTCTTTCATTAACTATGTCAGTGATCAACCTACTTCACATGTGCTTCAAGGGGCAAATGTGCGTTCTGCGATACAAATCTATTGTTTATTTCATACCACAGACCAACATGATGGAGAAAATTGCCCTGAGATGAGAAGATTCATGCAGATGTCAAAAACTTCAAGTAAATATCAAGGATTATCGAATGGTCCTAAACGTCTTTTTGACGAATCCGATGGCAGCTCTATGATGGGACTTACACCGTGTAAATCGAATATCCAAAGGAATGATTTTTATAATCATTTTTCAAAAGACCACGTGTCTGCATAGTCAAGATCTAGAAATGGAACAAAAATTAGAAGCTGAAGTTTTGCCTATTTTGCGCCCATGTTTTGAGGTGGAAGAAGGATTGTGGACAGAAGAGGAACCTGATGTAATGCAAGTGTTGCATATTTTCTCTGAGGATGAAGAAGTACGACGAACCTCTCAAGATCAAAGTTGCAAGGAAGTCATAGAGAGCAATGATGAATCCAATTTGTTCTTATCTTCTTTTGAAGGGTGGTTTGAAGAACCTACGCTTGATGCAATCAAAGGAGGTGATCAAGATGCTCTTTCTGAAGACTTTTCAGCGCCGAAGATAGAAGTTTCTGCAAGCACTAATGATCAACAATCTCAGTTGATGTTAGGAAAAGAGACCAAAGTCTGGTCGTCAGGAGTTGGCGTTTTCTTTCAAGATATCAAAGAAGCATTGCAGCTAAAGCAAGAGGAATATTTTTCATGTTGAAAGTGATTCATCATTGAAGGCACTTGTCAAATCAGGAGACCATATGGAAGGATCTTTACTAGATTTGGATGGATTTCTACGTCACTTGGAAAAGGATAATGCTAGACCTTTAGGGGTTATGCATGAACCTATGCGAGAAAAAGACACCACGGACATGATAAGACCAAAGCAACATATAACATGTGAAGAAGCTCATGTAGGAGAAGAGCTCATGAATATTTAGTCTTGGTCACCGAAGAGAATCAATTGGAGAAGTTTGAAATTCTTGACAAGTGTGTTGTAAGATATGTCGTGTGTGAGATCAATCAAGCAGATGAAGAAGAAACACAAAGCTCAAAAGAATTTGTCCTTGATCTTGCTCGCATGTTAGAAGAGAAGTGTGTTGTCGTCAAAGATGAAATGCTGCCTGATATCCGCATTCATGGTCTCAAAGATACATTTGTTGAAGGAGATTGTTCTATGGAGGTTGATAAGACTCAAAATGATGGATGGCGAAGTGAGCTACTTGGTGAAGATGTTATCCAGCAAGTGTACTTTGATAACGATCGAGAGCTCGAAGATTCAGATCTTGATTATTTATCACATTCAGATTCTAAGGAGTAGATAGATGAAGACATGACCGATGAGAATGATGAAGAAATACCTGAATCACTAAACAAATTGATGATAACAGTTGTGAATCCGGTAAGCCAAGAGCCAGTGATGGACATTTTGTATGAGCAGCTTCGACCTTTTCCGAAGGATGACTCATGGACTCAATTCAAGGTTGCGTATGTTGAAGACATAGATGAAGAACATCAAGTTCTATATGTAGTGGTTACCGTTCCCACAAGCATACTTTGGCCACAGGATCTTGCTTCATACCTTCAAAAGGAGGTTTTGTACCTTCACCTGTTGCAAAGATTTTTCACTATAGAAGAAGATGATCCAACAGAGCTCATGCACATCAATCAATTCATCATGAACTTCTCATGGCTTGATCATGTCTACCCACCTGAATCATGGCTCTTCGAGAAGGTGTCGCAGAGGAAGAAAGACTATGTGCTGCCAAGACAGATTTCCCAACTCGAGAGAAGAGGTTCTTATTTTTTTGAACTTGTTGATGGTTTTGTGTAACAATTTTTGTTCTTCTTGTCCTCACTCGAAAAAAAGAGCATTTTGTGTGTCGAATTGTTTTGTATTGTGTTTCCCCTTTCAGTGATGTAATTGTTATGTAGTATCGTTTTTCCCCTTTCGCGTTTTGTTTATTCATCGTGTTTCGTTAGGTAGACCAAAGTTCCACTCTTAGGTGATTTTAAGAAGTCCGGTCTTAGGTGATTTTAGGAAAAGTCTTGTTCTAGGTGATTAGGAAAATGTACTGACTCTATTGCCCAACTGATAAGACACTGATCTGCACTATAAACCCAGAGATTCAGAGGTCCTCCTATGCCGCAAGTATACGCCATGGTCCCTAGACAAAGCCTAATGTTGTACCCATACGAAATTTTCCGTATATGTGCCCAGACACACCTCCCAAGCACCACGTAGCCTTGTCATTACTGCGCTGACCCTGCAGATACAAGACATATCAAAAGATGGTGATCCAAGGCTCAAATGGAGGGAGATTCTAACAAGCCAATCAAGCTTGAAGCAGTGAAAGAACATCTCAAAGAGGAGGTCAGAGTGATGGATCGAAGGCCAAAATGGCATCAAGGAACCAAGGGAAGCAATGCAAATACATTTGGCAAATCAAAATTCAATTTTGAAAATTTTGAAATTTTGGAAAATTTCAAAAAAAATTCAAGGCATTTTTTGGTCATTCTTGGCTAAAATGTGCTCCATCTTAGAGTATAATTCATGGAGGAGAGGCTTCAATGAGAGCTTCGGATCATATGAGCCTGATTTCCAAACTTCAAGACAAGAAGTTACGGCAAAACTAAGCTCCAGAGGCAGAGGCAAACGACAGTGATCCAGGCAACATCCGTCAAAATGGCCAAGGCAAAGTTCAAAGTTTTCTAAAGGTCAAGAATCATAAATATGAGCCCTGAAATTGGCCAAGTTCGGTGTCCTGAAGCCTAATGTTCTGAGATCCCGAAAACTGTCTAAGTCTGAAATCTAGTGGATCCTCAAAAATTTAGAATCTGCATGTTAAATCCCATGGATCCGGGACCTATCTCAAACATCCTGGAAGTATATTTCAAAATATTTGAAGTATAGGAAATTCATATACTTGAATATATTTTGAAATATACTTCCACCCAGGACACTTCCAAAAAGCCAAAGAATGAGAAAATCTAAGGCAAAATGCTCAAATGGAGGGAGATTCTCCTTCACCACCAAAAGGCACTCAATATAACCAAAAGGCACACCTTTTTGGCTTCCTCAAAAGATGCCCAATTCAAGCATTTCCCACGCCTTTTTATCACCTCCAAAAAGGCACTCTATTTCATGATTTTGCACTCCTTTTTGCTCATCCAAGAAAGGCGCCTAAATTGCTCAAATCACACGCCTTTTTAATGCCTAAGAAAAGCGCCAAAATTCCCCATTTTTTACGCCCAATTCTCCATCTCAAAAAGGCGCCTAAATAGCCCAAATTCCACGCCTTTTTTATGCCTTCCAAAAGGCACTTAAAACCTCCAAAACCCACGCCTTTTCATCATCCTAAAAGGCACCTATTTTGTCCATTTTCCACGCCTTTTCGACACATGCTAAAGGCGCTCCATTTGAGCCATTTGCACTCCATTTTAAAGCACCAAAATTTGCATGAGGTGGGTGTTGAGGAGAGAGAAGATGGGACGCCTAGAAAAGAGATGATTCAAGGCTATAAATAGAAGTTCACTCATTCTTTCATTTGTACATGGAGCCAAAAATAAGAGCATCTAATTTTTAGGAAAAAGCACATTGAAAACCCTAGAAGGGTAGCGCTCACTATAAAGGAGATCTCTAGCATTGTTATTATCATTTTCCAAAGGCAAGAGAAGGGTTTAGAGGCTGCACTTCACACATGGCAGCCATTAATGGAAGATTGAAAGCTTGCATAGGGCAGATTCAAAGGCTTTAAGGAGTGGATCCTCGCATATGGGGCAAAGTCTACACATTGTTGCATCATTCTATACCTTCCTCTCACACTCCAAGGCATATTTGTTCACAGGAAGACCATTTCTTTGCATTGGTGGCCATTGTTGAGGGTTTCAAGCTTTTTATTGCAGGTTTAAAGGCACTTTTTGGACCAGCCAAGTATCCAAGAGGCGAATTTATAACTTCTAGGCACTTTTTCCTTCATCCTCCATCATTCCAAGGCCCATTTGCACACTTAGGAGGCAGCGCCCAAGTCTAGGAGGCCATTTTTGAAGGATTTTCAAGTTTTTGCTTCGCTGGTTATGACTGTTCATGGGCTAAATCACCACCTACAGCCAAAATAAAAGTGATTTTTGAGGCCTATATGTCCAACATTTCTCATTTCTAGCGCATACCCACCTCGGCAAAAGGCGTTTTCCATCATCGTTGGCCATTTTGAGCTCAGATCCATTGAATCTTTGAGGTTGCAACTACAAATTTTCACTTTCCAAGGGCAAAAATATTTTTTTTCATAGAAAATCAAAGTTTGGAGAGCAAGAGGGAAACCTGATTTTCTTGGACAGCGAACACACAAAGGTCTAGATTGGCAATTTTCAAGGCAAAAAGGCATCAGAACAAGACTCCTCCAAGCCATAAAGCCATCATGCAATATTCATCGGTCACCATTGAGGCCAAATCCTTGCTCAAACATGAATATTCCAAGGTCAAAGAAACTGACTTGTGACAAGTTTCACCTCGAAGAGTATAGCCATAGAGTTGGCTACATGGAAAGAAAAACTCCTAGGCATTGAAAAGTATGCCATTGATTTTGTCCAAAACATTCCTTGCAGGTATTTCAATGACGAAGGCGTAAATTGCCTTGTTCACAATTTGCAGGAAGAGTTCATACAACTGGTCCGCGGAAAGTTTTGTGGTGATCCCCACGTAGACAAGATGTACCTCCTGGTTGAAATTACATCAAAGTTTGTCAAGGCTGAAAAAGAGTTTCAAGTTTTTGCGAAAATCACTGAGGATGCTGCCATTGACCTACAATGAGGACAGATCATCTTGATTCTATCAATATATCCAATGAGGCCACAGTTGATGAATTTGAGAGAAATCTTAATTCTCAGACTTAGCCAATTTTTACTATTTGCAAGAGCAATCTATTTTTGGCAGTGGGTGAGGTTTCCAAAGCAGTTTCTATTTTGAGAACTAACTTTGCTTTCTTAAGTTAAATCTATTTTTGGATTTTGCTTTTGGAGATCATGCAAATTTTCTTTGAGTTGGAACTCATTGTGTAATAATATGCAAGTTCAGTTAACTAAATTGCATGACAAGATATTTTTATTTTTAATTGCTAATAAGCTTGCATGCTTCCCATGCAGCATTAGATCTAGAGTGAAGAATATTAGTTAACTCTTCCTTTTATTTCCTTGCATCTTTGCTTTTTAGGGTATAAATAAGTGTATTCTACACACTTAAACTCTCTAATGGTAAATGTTGAGACTAATTTTTTGCTCGCGTTTATTGTTCAAGCAGTGTTATTTGTTCTTGTCTTTTGATTAATGAGAATATGCATCATAGCTTCTGAGATCTATCTTGTTATCAAGGGTTGCGAAAATTGTTCATGACTTTGTGCATGAACGATTATTGTTGGATTATCATTGTTCCTTTGTGTTAAAATCTCCAAGTTGTCCCTTCGATTTCTTTATGCTCTGGATTTACTTAAAGGAATTGGAAGTGTTTTTAGATAGAGTTAGTTATTTTCTTCTGTAATACTTTAGAAAAATCTTATAGCCTTGCAGAAGAGCTTCATTGCCTTGTGCTCGTGCCCTGAGAAACCAAAAAGATAGGTTATTTTGTAAACGTCTCTTTAATTTCCTTGTTGAGGGAGTTTCCCCTCCTAATTTGAAGAACAGTCCTACTATATACGCTATCCATTTTTCTTTCTCACAAGGTGCGAAATTAAACGCTAACATTCATTTTATGTTGCATAAACACAATATTATGTTGATAATCTGAAGGTTATGGTGGTAGCTTGTAGATTATCTGACACTTTGTAGCACTGCTTATTTGGCCGCTTAAATTTTGCATACCTTGACTTTTTCAATAAGGGAAGCTTGGCTCTTCAATCACCAAATATTAAATGGAACGAAGAGAAACCTTGTGAATCTTGCTTAGCTTGAAAGGAGAGAATTTAGATGTTTGAAAAGTCCATGGAGGAAACCAAGCATGTTGTGCATCTTATTCATAATGGCATCTACGGGAAACAAAATTAATTGGAGAAGCAGTCAATTATATTGCTTCCACTGATGAGTTTTCTCGGAGAATGAGGGAATTTCCCAAAGGAGAAAGCTAAGGCATTTGACGCAATCAAGAGTTTCAAGGTGACGGTAGAGACCTCCAATGATTGGAAGATAAAGGTTTGCAGAAACAAAAAAATGGTGGTGAATATGTTTCACATTAATTAAAAAAGATTTGCAAAGTGGAATGCATCACAAGAAAATTTATATTTCCTTAAATTTCACAGTTGAATGTGGCATCTGAAAGTTGAAAACATTGATAATGGAGGCAGCTAAAATATGTTGAAAGAAAAATGTCTTCGAGATGGTTTTTGGCAGTGTTTCTCAGGTTTCCGGGACGGGGGGACGGGGGGACGGGTTTCCGGGGACGGCAAAAAATTTCCAAAATTTTGGGGACGGCGAGGGGACGGCGAGGGGATGGCTATTATAATATATTTTAATAAAAATATATATAAGTTAAAAAGTTAAAATCTAGTAGGAGATACATCTTGAGGTAACTTAAACTTATAGTAAACACTAACAATAAACTTTAAACATTGAATAATTGAACAAATATTATATCAATGATCATTCAACAATCAAATTCATAGTCATACTCATAGTAGGCAGTTGCCAATAGCTGAAAATCGTGATCCATTTCAAACTTCAAATTGAAATGTACTAATATTCAAGTAAGTTATAAACTTTAAAACTTATAAGAAGTTTGAACTTTGAAAGTTCAAAGTACAAAGTAGCTACTAGAGTCTCATAATCTCATTACACAAGTGAAAAACTGAAACATCAAAATGACAAAATTAAATTGCCAAAAACGATATCTATAGACTATAACTGAACAATGAAAACTCAATAATCAGAATCATCATCATCAGCAGCAGCATAAGTAGGAAACTCCTCAGAACTGGAACTGTCAGAAGGAAGTACATCCTCTAATGCCACCTGCACACTGTGGTCATCATCAAGTTGTTCTGGGTCCTCGGGCTCTACATCCCACCTCTGCGCTGGGCTCTGCCTATACTGAGGTGCCTTGCGACCAACCAGACGCAAGGCACTATGCACTGCAACAAGCTTTTCCGCTCTCGTAGAGGTAAGTCTATTCCTCTTTAGAGAGTGGATAAAGCTCTATGTGGACCAGTTCCTCTCAGCAGCTGAGGAACTAGAAACCTGTGAAAGAAGACGAATGGCAAGTGTGCGCAATGGTCCTGGAGGTCCATAGAGTGTCCACCAACTAACTGGTTTATCCTGTGCCAAGGTGAGCCTATCAATCCTTGCCGAACTCTTGTAGCCATCTAGTTCTGTAAACTTAATCCACCCAACTCTGATCAATGAAGCTTCCTCAGGACTATACATTCTTTTGAAGGCTTTCATGATGCCATTCTTCACCTCATCATCATTAATAGGAATAATTCTACCAACTCTTTCCACATACCACTTTGGATTCAAAGCATACGCAGCCATGTGTAGAGGGGTGTTCAACTTACTCCACCTTTTCTAGATGATGGGGTGAATATGCTAATTGTACAACTCTAGGGTGGGGTCTTTCTCACGAATGGCTGCCTTCATTTGGCCAAGCATGCTATCAATGCACTCATACATCTCCCCAAGGCTAGGACTATCAGAATCCCCAAATTTGATAACAGTGAAAACAAGTTGTACAAAAGATGTGATGTATCTCACATTCGACCAAAAAGTATCAGTAACCACAATCTCCTTCACCCTCTTCCCCTGCTCAGTCTTTGACTCCATCCACCTGTTCCAATCTTGTGTCATAACCATAAGTTGCAATGGCTCTTGCAACTCAAGCATCCTCTCTAGTAGAATGAAATAGGGAGCAAATCGAGTCTCAACTGGTTTGAGGAATTCTTTCTTTGCAAAGGTTTGAAACAATGCCAATGACATGTGGTGGTTGCAAATAAACATTTGCACCTCCCTTGCATCTGCCACCACCTGTTTCACCCACTCTATCTTTCCAATGTCTTTGAGTGCATTGTTCATAGCATGCACACAACAGGGGGTCCAATAGATGTGCCTATATGTAGATTGAACCAACATACCTGCTGCCCTACAAACATTTGCTGCATCAGTAATCACTTGCACCACATTTTGAGGACCAACCTCCTCAATGGCATCTCTCAAGATCTGAAACTGAAACTCGGCATCTTTGCGTTTTCCTGAGCAATCAATTGCTCGCAAGAAGTAAGGTCCATCAATGCATGAAACTATAACATTGATGAGTGGACGGTGTCTAATATCCGTCCACCCATCCATGATTATGCTACAACCATATCTCACCCATTTGGCCTTCATCTCCTCCATCAACAAGTTAACCTTGGAATAACTTTTATCCAAGAGTGTGGTTCTCAATTTAGTCTCACCAGGACCCACATAACCAGGACCAGCTTGCCTTACCTTCTCAAGCATTTCCCTGTACAAAGGAGATCGAGCAACATGGAAAGGAATGCCGTTGCCAAAGTAGAAATTGGCAATGGCCTCATCTGCAGCCTCCCTTGCTTGCACATTAAACATATCTGTGATTGGGTTTGGTGAGGATGATTCTGTAGCTTTCCGTTTCCCCCTTGACTCTATTGCACTCACCCCAAATGACGGACTAGGATATGAAGGTGGCAAACTTGAACCTCTTCGTGACGGTGTAGTAGAAGCTGATGGTGAAGTGCTTTCCCTTGAATATAATTTGATCATTTCAGCCTTCATTTGAAGATTGAGAGCCTTACAACCCCCAACTCCTTTATTAGGGATATGCAAAAAGTGTGCATTGGTCCTTGTTATGCTGCCATACCACTTACCCTCTGGACAAATGTTGCATTTCCATAATCGACTTCCCCCTGAATGAGGTGTTTTATTTTTGTCCTGTATTGTTGCAAACTGCTGTAAGGGATTTTTCTTGCTAAAAGGCCCTTTGGCATATCGTGACAACAACTCTGAAGGGCAATCAGAATTTAATACTCTTGCAACTGTACCTGAACTACCTGTGCTTGGAGTTTCTGTTAGGCTAACCGATTCTTCATCCTCATCAATTGGTATTTCTATTTCATTCTCCATATCTAAATCAGCAATCACATTGAAAGGATCCATCTTGATTAATGATTTGGATTCCTCACTGAACAAATATCAATATGAACTTTGAGGAGTACCTACATTCAACCATACAGAGGTTTAGTTATACAGTATACTTATAATTTAATAATTTATAAACTTATACAATGATTACTAATTTAAAATTATAAACAGTTTGAAATCTATTTTCTGTATTTTAATTTTCAGGAGTAAGCAGTTTGTATTTTGATTTTCAAGAGTAAACAGTTTGTAATTTGTTTTAACTTTTATTTAACTAGAATTTTTAACAATATCAATGCACTCCTCTTTTATCGCTTGCTTGGGATCAGCGCTGGGTTCAATAACTGAAATTTTTTGTGGACTGTCAACCTCTATATTATTGCTGCATTGCACACCAAAAGTGCCAACCTGAATATGACTGTTTAGGATGCCATCTCCAAAGCAAGAAGAATCGATTTCACCACATTTGTTGTTATCAAGCTCAGTAATTTGAATTTCATTAACCAATCTGCCATTAGCATCTTGATCATCTTCCCATCCAACAAATTGTTTTGTATGATCATTAGTATTGTCTTTGCAAGCCATTTCAGCCCCAGCGATTTCTGAAACATAACCATGCTCTTCTTTTATTTCACCTTTAAAGGATGAATTTGCTTCAGGTGAAGATGCATCTGGTAGACCATCAGGTTCGGGTCCAAAAACATTTACCTGATTAAAACATCGTGGTTCGGAATCCTCAATTCTATCATGATCATCCTTGCAACCCCTATGTGATCATTTGCACAAACTCCAAAAACAAATAAACCCTCCAGGCTCCAAGCTTCCTGAATTGCTGTCATATTCTTCTTCCACAACATCTTCAAGATGTTTATTTTCCCAAGAGAATGATAGACCTAGTGTGCACTGTGCAATCAGGTTCTGTAGGATTGTTGCATTCAGTTCCATGTTTTACTGGAAAGTGGAATATAACACTGCAGTTCAGTTTCTTCAAATCGATCAGAATCATGCTCACAGACAACAAACTGCTCTATGGGATCATTAGTACATACTTCAGAAACAGTTCCACCCTCAAAATTTAGCAAATTACAGTTATCTTCTTCTTTCACCTTGTCTTGAAGACATGAATTGACTTCAGCTAATGATACCTCCAGAAGGCCATCTACTACTTGTAGTCTTATAAGTTATAGCACTATCAAGTTTGCAGGCAATAGCAAAATATCATTTACCTTGTAGTTTATAAATTTCAAATTTGTAGTCCAGAATACAGTAATACAGATACTTTAATATTATTATATTATAGTTTATAAAATTATAAGTTTTATTATTATAGTATTATTATATTATTAATTATAGTTTAATATATATTATTAATTTATTTCAATTTGTCTTGTGTTTGTAATACATATTCATAATAATAATTATAATTTATAAATAAAATAAGTATAACATATTCATAATTCTTAGATTCTATATTCATTGTTCATAATACATATTATATATTCAATATTTATTAATATATTATTCGTATTCATAATAAAATTAAAAATATTAATAAATATTAAATAGTAAATCCCTGTAGCCGCCGCTCTGAATCGTTCAATCGTTGAATCGATGCTGTGAATAATCAATATGAGTAAATGATGCTCAGAATACGGCACCTCTGTTCAATCGATGATGCTCAGAATCGTGAATCTGTGAATCGTTCGAACTCGTCACTTCAGAAATCGCGATTTCCGCTCGCCGCAAACCAAATACCAAGCAAATGAACTTTCGCAAAGCCAAGCATATCAAAATGCCGTTCAACGTTTTCACTTAGGGTTTCCGTTGACTTTTTACATCTTCACTTTTTGCTTTTGTTTCTTAAAAAATTGCAGGTCTTCTGGACATCCCCGAAGCGCTGAGGAGTCCCAAAATCGAGGGACGTTCCCAAGGACGTTTCCCAAGTGTCGAGGGCGTCCTGGGACGTCCCCAAAAAACTCAAAAAATGCAGGACGTCGGGGGGGCGTTTTGTGCCCATCCCCCAGTTCCCAGAACGTCCCAGACGTTCAGAACGGCTGAAAACCCCCAGGGACGCGTCCCCGGGGTACACTGGTTTTTGGGGAGTGGCAGGGAGTATAGTAGTGATCTTACTAAATCAAAATCACTCAAATGCAGGAAAATGTCACATCTGGAGAGGCTTGGTCTGACAAGAAGCCATAGTTAAAACATCTTGAGGTACTTGGCTGTCCTGCGTATACACTCATTCCTAAGGAGAATAAACACTGGCTTGACAAATAATTGCAGGAAATGTTGCTTTGTTGGATATAGCACAATGACAGAGGGATACAGGTTGCATGATCTAGAAAGCAACAGATGATAGAGTTCAAAATGACTCTTAACTCTGAAATGACAATAGGTGAAGAGTCAGAAAACACACTTAGATAGCAAATAAGAAAGTCAAAAGTGGTATTGTGGCAGTTTTGAGGATGTAAAGTTGAATGAATTATCATGTTGGATGAAACTATGAAGACTAGAACTGCTCAGAAGAAGAAATCAGATTCCAACTTTCTGGTTGGGAATAAAGCATTAATGGGTTTGAAGGCCACGAATGCAAGAAGTTCAAAGAAACTCAAAGGTGAAGAGGTTTTGCAACAGGCAATGAGGATGTAGGATGGCTCCCTGATATGGGATGACAATGGAACGCTTACCGCATTGAAAGACGAAAGCCATAGTTGGTAAGTGGATTTATAAAACAAAGTGCAAAAAATGGCACCATTGACAACCACAAGGCTATACTTGTAGCCAATCGATACAATCAAATAGTAGATTATCAAAGGAAACATGCATCTCCACTGCAGAAAGAGTGATTATTCAGTTGGCCATAGCAACAGCAACTTAATTTTGTTGAAAGGTGTACCAGATGGTCAAATTTTACTTCCTAGATGGTGACTTGGAACAGGAAGCACAACAACACAGCCATGTAGATTTAAAGTGATAAAGAAGAAAAGGTTATAATGGCCAAGACTGTAAGATACCCAACTAGTACTAACTAAAATTTTTCTTACGTAGATAAATTTACTTGCACTTAACTCTTCAACTACTTAGTCTACTTAACATCACATATGAAAAGATAACAAAGCAGCTTGCATGAATCAACTTGAAGTTGGGCACTTGTATTATTACTTGATTCAACTTATTGCAAATGTCTTATTACAATGATGATTGCCCACAATGGCAGTGAACATACAATCTTATTCAACTGATTACAAGAAAAGGCCTTGAAGCCTAGATGAATACAATGCTTTCAACTTCTACACAACTAGCTCTATCTCATTGGATGATGTAGATCACTTCAATTGAACCCAATGATGTCAACTGGATGTCAACACCTCACAATGCAACAAGGGAGCATCACCTTGTCAGTTGAGGGAGCATCACCCCAACACTTGAAACTCGCAGGCCTCAAGATTACAAGCATAAAGCTTTGCAGAGAGAAATTTCGCCAAATGATAAGAAGATCAAATGAATGAGAGAGCTCCTCCTTTTATAGGCCTTCCAAAGGCAATGAAGGCACATTTTCCAAGAAGCATATTTAGGAGAATATTCCACTTGACAACTCATCCTGAGTTGGCAATCTTACTCAAAGACCCTGACACGGATCCCAATGCTATTCCTCTGACCAATGCGAATTCAAGTAGTGTAACTACCTTAACTTCTTCTAGAAACACTTAGGCGCAGTTCTAGTGTTCTCCTGACTTGGGCGCTAGATTTGGAGGTTCTGCAGTGGTTTTGGCGCCTAAAGATGGGTTTGACATTTTCCCACAATCTTATGTAATAGATGAAACTTCTAAGTGTTGGATTGACCCCCTTGGAGAGAGCGCCCATATCCAGAGTGTTTAAAACCTTGTTTTTAGTCCTTAGGTGCATTTGTGGGTTGAAAAGGGTGTAGATTGGCGCCTTAGGAAGGATGTGGTCTTTCCTTGCTAAAATCTCCATCTCAAGTCATATCTGAGTCAAAACACCATCTTCTATCAAGCGCCTTTCATCTTGAGTAGATTGAAATCTCTTTTCTTACTTAGGCGCACTTTTGGGACAAGTTCTTTAGGTGCAACATGGTGTCTGTGGAAGGGTGAATTGGCGCCTTCCTTTGAATGGCTCATCTTCCACGCAAGTGCTCACTTCCAGAGACATTGAGGTAAGTCTAGAACATCATCCCTACTAGTGCCTAGATGATTTGGAGAGTTTGGAGTCCATTTTATCAATGAGGCCCATTTTTGAGATAAAATGACATGGATTTGGCGCCCAGTCTTGAATTGCCCAGTCTCCCTTAAGAGTGCTCATACTTTAAGTCTTTGAAATGAAACAAAACACTTGTCTTACCAAGCACCCTGGCTTCCTGAGAAGTTTGGAGATCATTCACCCACTTAGGCGCATCTTCAAGGTCATGGAGTCTTGTTTTGGCTCCTTGATATGCCTAGGCACTCATTCAATGTTGTTTGATCACAACTTGGCGCCTAAGATGATTTTACTCCTTCAATACCTAATCTTGTTTCCTTTAGTCAATATCTCATCTCTGCTTCCCAAACACCTTGTTGTGATGTAATCACACATCGCCCCATTGCAAATGGGGACCCCCTCTTTTTTTTGCTTTCTCGCTTCGTTTTGCTTTAAAGTTTAGTTTTGCTCTGAGCTTGTAGGGTTTTGGTAGTGTTGTTTTGTCCATGTCTCGACAGTTTCTTGCCAAGAGGTCTATATGCCTTCATCCTGATGCATGTCACTGAGACCCTGAAAATGACTAAGTCTAACATCCTGAAAATCCTGAAAAAATGACTAAGTCTGAAATCTGGTGGATCCTCAGAAATCTAGAATCTGCATGCTAAATCCTATGGATCCAAGACCTATCTCAAACATCCTGGAAGTATATTGATAAATATTTAAAGTATAAGAAATATACTTAAACATATTTTCAATATACTTCCATTCAGGAAATCCAAAATTTGACTAAGGCAAGAAATTCCTCACTCCATGTCTAAACCCGCCCAGACTGGGCAGCCTCACAAGGTCCTCTTGGACAGTGTCTTCACCATCAGCAGAGCTTGTCCAGACAACACCCTCAAACCCGCCCAGGGAAAGTTAGGATATTTTCACAAGTTTTGGCCGATTGAAGGGAGTTGGGAAGTGATGATGGAGTCTAAAATTAAGATTTTGATGAAAATTCCATGCCTCGCCTCCAAACCCGCCCAGACTGGGCGGCCTTGGCATGAGGTCATGGACTCAACCTCCTACACATGCATTTGTCCAAACAAAACCCTCAAATCCGCCCTAGGAAAAAATGGTTAAGTTTAGAAGGTTTTCAAGTACAAGGCACTGAGAAATGATGAATTTCAAGCAAGGTATGCAAGTTGGAGGGAAGTTAAGTAGATTACAAGCAACATTCCATGCATCATCTCCAACCAAGCATTACTTAAACTCCTCCCAACAAAGATGAATTAATCGGAAAGAATGATGAAAGATCACTAAGCCTGATGTCCTGAAACCCTGAAAATTGACTAAGTCTGAAATCTGGTGGATCCTCAGAAATCTAGAATCTGCATGCTAAATCCTATGGATCCAAGACCTATCTCAAACATCCTGGAAGTATATTGATATATATTTAAAGCTTATACTTAAACATATTTTCAATATACTTCCATTCAGGACGTTTCCGATATGGCGACAAGACTTGCATTCCAAGCATACCTTCTAAACCCGCCCTACCTGGGCGGCCTTGGCATGGGGTCTTGGATTCAAGGTTGTGACCACGCACTTTCTCCATACACTGCCCCCAAATCCGCCTTAGGGAGAGAATTTTCAAACTTTAGAAGAGATTTTGAGTGAGTTCAAGACAAAATCCAAGGGTGGTATCCCAACTCGCCCAACTTGGGCAACTTCACAGGGTATTTATGGATGATGTCTCCACCAGGTGACACTCTCCAGACAACAGTTCCAAACCCGCCCAAGGAGAAAAGTGGCTAAGCTTATAAGGTTTTCTAGCATAAAGCATAAGAAGATGATGAAATTCCAATGAAAGTTTGTAAGTTTGAAGGAGTTAAATGCATTTTAAGTCAAATTCCATGGGTCACTCTCAAACCCGCCCAGCCTGGGCGGCCTCAAGAGGTACTCATGGACTATGTCTCCTCCCACATGAAACTCTCCACACACTGCTCTCAAAACCGCCCTGCAAGGAAAATGTCTAAGTGTTGAAGTTTTTGCATGCACAAAGCACTAGAAGGTGGTGAAATTCTAAGAGAAACATGAAAGTTTGAAAGGATTAAATGAGTTTCAAGATGAAATCCACATCACACTCCTAAAGCCGCCCTACTTGGGTGGCCTCAAGAGGCCTTTGTGGATGATGTTGCCTAACACATCAAGTACTCCAGACACAGTCTCCAATCCCGCCCTAGGTAAGAATGACCAAATTTTGAAGTGTTTTCAAGCTAAGCATTAGAAGGTGATGACATTTCTATGGAAACTTGAAGGTTTGAGAGGATTAAGGGAGTTTTGAATGAAAATCCAAAGGTCACCCTTAAATCCGCCCTACTTGGGCGGCCTCAAGAGGTTCCTGTGGACAACTTCACCTCCTCTACATCAAATACTCCAAACAGTGCTTCCAAACCCGCCCTATGAGAGATTGTGCAAATTTTGAAGTGTTTCAACACAAAACATAAAAGGTGATAAAGTTTGATGGAAACTTGAAGGTTTTAGAATGATTAAGTGAGTTTTAAGATGAAAATCCAAGGGTTACCCCTAAAGCCGCCCTACCTGGGCAGCCTCAAGAGGTCTTTGTGGACTGCATCACCTAACACATGAAATTATCCAAACACTTGCTTCAAAACCGCCCAGGGTGAAAGACAATGCAATTTGCAAGGTTGTTTGATGAGAATGATCAAGATGATATCACAAGGAAAGGAGATAGTCAAGTTGAAAGGCTAAGAAGTTTTTAAGTGTTGAAATCCACATCACACTCCTAAACCCGCCCTACATGAGCGGTCTTGAGCTCCATGCTTGGACAACTTCACCTCCTGCACATCACACTCTCCAGACAACACAGTTAAATCCGCTCAAGGAGAAAACCCATCCAATTTGCAATGTTTTGAGTTGAAGTACAAATGAGATCGTGTAGATTAGATGAAAGTGCATAAGATTGAATGTATTTTAAGGCATTTTGAAGGATAATCCAAGGGATACCCTCAAACCCGCCCTACTTGGGCAGCCTCAAGGGGTGTCTGTGGACTATGTCTTCTTTCACATGAAACATTCCGTACATTGCCTCCAAAGCCACTCAGAGTGAAGACAGTGAAATTTGCAAGAAGGGATTAGTGAATTGATGAGTTTGGAAGGGTTTAGAATGCTCTAAGTGACAAAACCTCTTACTAGCATTCCCAAGTTGCCGGATATCACCAAGACACATGGACATCACCACCCAACATCTAGGATGTGTCTTCAAATTCATAAGCATCTCAAGATTTCACTAAGTGTTTAGGTTGATAGAGAAGACTTATCAAATGCGAGGAAATGAACATTAAGTGATGAAAATCCACATACCTCCCTTAAACCCGCCCTTGCTAGGCAGCCTTCATCTCCCTGCTTGGACTACATGATCACCACAACACATCATCCACCTATCACTGCTAGATCCGCTCAAAAGGTATGGTATGAGAGTTTGTATAGTAAGCTTAGAATTGGATGTTGATCACTCTACACAAGCCTCCTCAATTCACTCATCCACTAGAGGCAAGTTGTAAGGTCAATCAATGATAAGTGGAAATTCTTAAGGGAAGATAAGGTAAGTTTAAAGAGAGTATATTGGCCACTCCACACAACATCTTCAAGACCACTTAGCCTAGGCGGATTTCACCTTGACATGTGGATAAAGTCATCAAATGTTCCAAATTTGTCTTCTGACTTCAATCAATCATTCACCAACATTAAGTTATGCAAAGACAAGTTTGAGAGATCATCAAGGTTAGGAAAAGATGTTTCAGAGAAAAAATCCACATCATGCTCTCAAACCCGCCCTTCCTAGGCGGCCTTAGGAGGGGGTCTTGGATTCTTACGTGTCCACCATAACACTTCATCCACCTATCATCTCCAAAGCCGCCCTTCTCACATGGTTTTCATTATGTCACATGGACAAGGATATTAACTATTCTAAATGTGTCATTCAACTTCAAAGGAGGAAATGAACATCAAAATAAAGTTTAAGTGATAAAATCCATGTACCTCCTTGAATCCCGCTCTTCCTAGGCGGCTTTAGGACCTTCACTTGGACAAAGTTGTCTACTTTACATGATATCCTCCATGCACCAACCTCAAACCCGCCTGGGAGAAGTGACATGAAAATTTGCAAGTATAGAGAAAAGAAGGCACAAACACATAAATAACTTGCAAGTTCAGAACACACATAAAGGATTTTAAGTGAAAGTCCAAGTAAGAGTTGTCAAAACAAGGAATCCACACCCTACCTTCCAAGCCATTTAGCTTAGGCGGCCTAGAGCCTAGAACATAGATGTCCACACCATTCACTCCATACACCTCCTTCAAAGCTGCCCTTCCTCTCAAGGCTGTCCATTCCATTCAAAGAGGTCAAGTCATCATTGAAACAAGTGAAGAGGTCTTAAATTATCAAAGTAAAGCCAAAAAATGACAATGTCATGTCATCCACAAGACACTCTCCGCCTATCACCTCTAAACCCGCCCAAGAAGGTCGGCCTAGACACTCAAGCATGGAGTTTCACGTTCCACAATCCAGACATGCCTTTCAAACCTGCTCAGGCTGGTCGGCCAAGAAGAGAGGTGAATTGTCAAGTGAATTCAAAGTGTAGCTTTCCAAGTTTGATTTTGATAAGTAATGGATGCTTTAGAATGTCATTGTTTTAATCCCAAATACATAAGGTGAATGTAATTTGTTGTTGAAAATCCTTTATATCGAGTCTTAATTTGATGTGTTTCTTCTTGTAGGTGATGAAGGATTCGAGGAGGTGAATGGCGAAAGTTCATTGTTAAGGTTTGTCATCATCACCACATGGAGTAGAGCTCCAACATCAAGTTTATCTTACTTCGAAGACTTCGTATATCTGCATGAGGAAGACATCAACGCCATGCAAAGGGGAGCTAGTCTAAGATGATCAAGGCTACAAGTGTAGTTCATCATCAAGAGCATCATCCATTGGAGGCGAGGATTAGTGGAAGGTTGTCACTTCACCATGCACATCTTGAAGGAGGTTATCATCCAGAAGCTCACATATCATGTGCCAGACAAGAAGAACTCTCATCAAGAACTAGTCTACTCCATGAGTCCATGCAACTGTCCAGAGCCATGATCTTGCAACCACAACATCACAAGGTGAGAGATGAGCATAATCATCAAAGCGATCCATGAGTTACATCAAGACAACAAGAAGAAAATATTCTGAGTAAAGTGAACATGAAGTGAATCACAATAGTTCATTCCAAGATGCTAAGGTGGCACATACACATCATCAAGCCAATCGCATTTTGCCATGTCATTCATTCAAAAGGGCCTTCCATAAAGATGCTCCAAAGATGCTTATCACATTGGGAAACGTGCCTTCATTGCCTCTTTCATGTTCTAAAAATAGCAAATTTTGTAACAAACTGCCTTGTTGTCTCAATCTCGGCCATTGATTGCTAAATCAATCTAAGCCATTCATTGTAATTCTGGAGTCTATAAAAGGCTCATTCTTCTCATTTGTAAGAGAGAATATAGGGGGACATTATTAGAATTAGAAGATCATTAGAGGGACATTAGAGGAGAGATTAGAAGTAGAGATCAAGTAGGAGTAGAGTAGAGAGGAAGCTCTTCGAAGTCATGAAGAGAGACGTGAGATTGTTGTAATCACACACTTCAAAAGTAATACAAGCTCATTGTTGTTGTTTTGCATGGTGATCTTGTGGCTTTGAAATGTTAGCATAGTTTCAAGTTCTTGAATATGATGGAGATGTGTTTCCAAGAAGCTTAAATAGTAAGGTAGATAAAGTTCATTGATGTGATGTATATGCTAAATATATTTGATGAACTCCTCCTTGGTTCATACTTTTGATAGTTTGTCGCTGGCAAGTCGTCGTGCAAAGTTAGCCTGAACTACATTTGCTTAAGTTCGATTGTGAATGCTCATTCAAACTGCACCAGTTGTGGGTGTTTGGATGGAGGTTTACAGTATGAAAATCATTGAATTACCTTTGGAGATTGCACCTACTTCGTGTAATTGTTGGTTCTCATGGTGAAGCAGAGTAAGGTTACACGAGGAATTTGTCTATCGTAGCATGTGCATTATATTATTGTTCTTAGATTAGAATCCTCTCAACCCTTTCTCTTTTTTCATTTTCTTATAATCAATTTGAAAAGTTCCATTTCATAAGGAGGAAGTAACTTGTTTGAATGGAGTGAGGTGACAATTCTACGTAAGTCCCTTTGTGACACAGCAAATCACATCACACCACCGAGGCTATCCGTTGCAAATCACGTACAAGGAACCTTGGAGCGTTCTTGTTTGATCACGTAGTTTAGCATTCGAGATGCTTTGTTCAAGAGAGGATAGAGCACTTGGTGTTTTATTCTAATGTTGTTGTTGTCAAGAAAACATCATCAACACACCTCACATCCAAGTGGATTGGAAGCATCTTCCAAGTTAGGCGCACTTTTAGGTTTGCACAAGAAGGAATTTGCGCCTATACTTGAATGATTATCCTCCATGCAAATGCTCACATTTGAAGTTAGAACATCATTCCAATTGGGCGCCTTGATTGAATGAGGAAATTAGAGGCCACTTCTCCATTTAGGCGCATATCTGAGTGGCTACCACTAGGCGCACATTAAGGTGTTGCAAGGAGGAAGTTGCGCCCAGAGAATCTTTAAGGATTATTTTGTCAAGTCTTCAATTCCTGTGGCATTTGGAGTAACAAACAATCATGCCTTGGTGAGCGCCTTGATGGGAAAACCCAAGTCCATTTCCTAGTCTTCATTCTTACCTAGGCGCACATTTGGAGGATTTGGTGTGGAATATGCGCCTAAGCTAACTTAGCCAATTTCCTTGATTTTTGAAGTGTATGATGTTTCTTAAAGGTTGCTAACAACATCTCCAAAGATAGCACCACTCCTTGACTCAATCAAACTCATGTCTTGACAACTTGATACTTGAATAGATGAAATGGCTCTCAGACTTAGCCAATTTTTGAGTTTCTGACTTTGATCCTGCAAGACAATAGAATTGAGTTAGTCAAAAACCACTTCATTCCCTCATATTTTAGAATTAGCCCCCGGGAATGAGGAATAGGCTAATCCATTCTTCACTTGATGATCAAGCGGGAAACGGGGACATGACAAAGACTTTAAATAGTTTGAAGCAGGCTCCATATGCCAAGACCAGAAAGCATCTCATAGACAAGCAGTTTGTCAATAGTAGCTTTGGGTTAATGCAGCTTCCACTAGTTGGAGCAACATCAAAAAAATTGTGACATTTAATATGTGATTAACTAGGAGGAAAGAAATCAGTCTGTCATGCCCACACAAGTATACAGAAATTCATCCAGAATTCATCAAGGAGAAGAGATAAGAAAAAGGAAACAAATCAATAAATTTGGCAAACTAGCATCCACTAGCAAATATGTCACAAAACATTTGTCTTCTGTATTTAAGTCGGTGATTGCTGTTTGGTTCAATGAGAGCATTACGGGGGGCATTGGAAATAGTGGTCATAGGATATCACCACATACGATAACCATTGTATGATAATTACGGGATATCGACATTTGCATTTGAATTATAATAGTTTTGTCTATATGAGTTAAATGTAGAAGATTGAAAGGCATGCACAAAGGAGATAGGAATTGTTCTGTTTTGTTTGTTTTGCAATCATTGGATGTTCAAAGTTCTTTTTAATGTCTACATATTTCAACATTTTACTTGAACAATGGATCAGCATACTTTGTCAACCTGTCAACAACTACATAGATAGTCTTTTCCATTCACCTTTGGAAGACCTGTGATGAAATCCATAGAAATACTCTCCCACTTTTGTTCTGGAATAGGCAGTGGTTGGAGTAATCCTGCTCGAAAAGTATGTTCTAACTTGTTCTGCTGACAAGTCAAACATTCCCTGACATACTGTAAAACATCTTCTTTCAAACCCTTCCAAGAGAATCTTTCACTAATTTGCTTATAGGTCTTGAAATAGCCAGGGTGTCCTGCAAGTGGAGTATCATGGTATGTTTTCAAAATCTGCTGTTTGAGCTCCGATTCAGGAGTTAGAAAAATTTTGTCTTTATAATAGATGATATCATCGACTACCTTGTACCTATCATCCTGAATGACTCCGTCCATGATCTCACAAGCAAATTTTGACTTGGAGTACTCAACTAGAAGCTGAGACTTCCAATCAGCCGAAACTTCACTCAAGGCACAAATGGCAGGTTTTCTAGACAAGGCATCGGCCACCACATTCTTCTTGCCTTTCACATACTCAATGTCAAAATCATATGCATGTATCTTAGTAACCCACTTCTGTTGTCTTTCATTCAAATCCTTTTGCCCTAGGAAGTATTTCAAACTGTTGTGATCGGTTCTGACCACAAACTTAGATCCAACTAGATACTGGCGAAATTTAGCCAAAGTATGCATGATTGCCAGCATCTCTTTGTCATATGTTGAGTACAACCTTTCTGTGTCCTTTAGCTTCCTGCTCTCAAATACAATGGGATGACGATCTTGCATCAACACTGCTCCAATGCCTTCCCCAGAAGCATCACATTCTAGGACAAAAGACTTAGTAAAATCTAGTAAAGCTAATATTGGTGTTGTACTCATAACTTCTTTCAATCTGTCAAATGCAGCGTGAGCTTCCATTGTCCAGATGAAAGCACCTTTCTTTGTCAGATTTGTCAAGGGTGCAGCAAGCTGTGAGAATCCTTTAACAAATCTTCTGTAATAGCTGCAGAGGCCTAGGAAACCTCTTAGTTCAGATACATTCCTGGGTACTAGCCAACTGCAGATGGCTTCAATCTTTTCTTCTTGAACTTTCACACCATTAGCTCCAATCACATGACCCAGGTATAGAATCTCCTTCAAGCCAAAATCACACTTAGACATCTTTGCATATAAAGATTGATTCTCCATGATGCTCAAAACTTCATCTAAGTGTTGGAGATGTTCTTCCCATGTCTTGCTGTAAATCAAGCTATCATCGAAGAAAACCAACAGGTATTTCCTCAATTGCTTGTTGAATACATGGTTCATACAAGACTTAAAAGTAGCTGGAGCATTTGTTAATCCAAAAGGCATCACCAAGAATTCATAATGTCCGTAATGGCATCTGAATGCTGTCTTTGAAATGTCTTCTTCTCGAACACGAATTTGATTATAACCAGATCTAAGATCTATCTTAGAAAAGAACACAGCCCCATGTAGTTCATCAAGTAACTCATCAATCCTAGGTATTGGATACCTATTCTTGATGGTCTTCTTGTTCAATGCGCGATAGTCAATACACATCCGCATTGTTCTATCCTTCTTCTTCACTAGCACCATAGATGATGCAAATGGACTTGATAATGGCCTAATGTGTCCCATCTCGATCAATTCTCTAATCATCTTCTCAATTTCAATTTTGAAATGTCTTGGATGCCGATAGGGCGCAATGTTGACGGGTTTGGCCCCATCCTCCAATTCAATGACATGTTCAAAACCTCTATCAGGAGGTATGCCTAGGGGTATATCTTTAAACACCTTACTATGCTTATCCAACATTGCCTGGATATCCGCAAGATAAAGTTCTTCAGCAGAGAGAATCTGGTTGTCCTTGATGCAAACCTGTGCTGCCCACTCAATGTCATTATGCCTGATCATTGCTTCCATGCGTTTAGCCGAGACAACTTTGGGGTTCCCAACCGACACTGACTTCAGTTTGATTTTTCTTCCCTCATGCATGAATTCCAATTCCATCTTCTGAAAATCCTGAACTATTCTTCCAAGTGAATGTGTTGTGACCAAATCACACATCACCCCATCGGACTAGGGACCCCCTTCTTTTCTTGAGCTCAGATGCTTTTCATTGAATTACACGGTCTCATTTCCAAGTTGTCAGGGTCCTAAATGTTAATGATGCGGAGGATTAGATTGTCAAAGAAGACTCATCATGAGTAAAGGTGTACTAAGTCATCATGGGGAGAATGCCTAGGAGATATCACTTAATCCTGGAGTTGTAATGCGCCTTAGAGTGAAAATGCGCCTTGCATAAGTGAACTGAGTTTAGCCATCAAAGTGCGCCTTGCTTATGATCTCCATTCGTAGCGCCTTAATCTAGCGCCCTGAGTAAGATATGAGCGCCTTAAAAGACTAAGTTTTGACGCCTTGGTGTAGGATAGATGGAGAAGACCTCAAACTGCACCTAAACCTAGAAAGCAGAAAATATCTTCAATGACATATTGGCGCCTTCATTAAGTAAGTTTCAATCATTAAATTAAGGTCTCCTGCCATTTTTGGCGCCTTTTTGGAGGGGTATTGGAACAAAGTACAAGCACCCTGAGTTCAAGGTAAGGAGAGACAAGAAACATGTGCATCCTTTGTCCCCAGTGATCTTGTTGTGGCGCCTATTTGAAAAGAACCTTTTGGAGGTGGAGAATGGCATTAAAGTTAGGAGATGAGAATAATCCAAGTTAGCGCCTCGAAGGATTTGGGCGCCTTAAATGGTTGATCTTAACAGGTTTGGGCGCCCTCAGTTATATGGAGTTTTAAGCGCCTGAGGTGTGATCCTTGTTGTTTTGGCGCCTTGGAAGATTGAAGTCACCTTAGGAGGTGGATGTTTTGACGAATGAACCCATTTTGGCGCCTTGAAGTGACTGTAGCGCCTTACATGTGTGGGTTCATTCTAGTCCCTAAAGGTAAAATAGCTATGATGCCTCCTAATTGCGCCTATAAGAAAGATCAAAAATCTATCAAATTGCGCCTAGGTCTAGAAGGAATGATTCCAAGTAGTGAAGGCGACTTAGGAGGAACATCTCAAGCCATCTTGGATAAGCGCCTTGGGTTGAATGCTTGGAATTGTGTTGATTCTAGCGCCTGGAGTTTTTGGCACCTAAGACAAATGACCCCTATTCAGTGCCTTGACGTAGAAACGAAGGAAATAAGCGCCCTGGGATGAAGTGCGCCTTGAAGTGAGTGATCGCCTTAAGAGACTTCCTAAATGCTCCTTGAAGAGAGTTTTTGCGCCTAGGAAGTAAAGTTGAAAAGCTATTCAAATTTGCTACTTCATGTTCAGAATATCATGGATAGGGCAAGAGAAAGGCACAAGATTTTGAAAATTGATGAGCCATGCCTACTTAAGGCACCCCCCCATATGGTGTCTAGAAGACAAGGAAATTGAAAATGAAATAAGGAGAGCGCCTAGAGGTGAGTTGGAAGATTTTGGCACCTTGTGGTGAAGTTTGAAGTGCTCAAAACCACCTTGATGAAGTCAAAGTTTCAGAGGATGAGCGCCCTGATGCCTTTAGCGCCTTTGAAGAGGGTTCTTTAAGAGATTCTGGTGCCTGGGAGAAGGATGTTGAGATACCTTGTTGGACCATCAAATGCGCCTTGGTCTAGAGAAGATCATAAAATGCGCTTTGAGTTGCTAGGAGAGTTTGAGCGCCTTGGTCTAGAGAGGATCCATTGAGCGCCTTGAGAACACCTGAAGGAGAGCGCCCATAATGGAGTTGGAGTTTTTGGCGCCTAAGGAAGGTAGTGAGTCTAGATGAAGCACCTAGACACATTCTGCGCCTTGATGGTGATATAAAAGAAGTTGAGCGCCTTCAACCTAGAAAAAGCGCCTTAAACTGGATGAATTTGGAGTGGCTTGGAAGGAATGAATGAGCGCCTAAGGCATATGGCTAGAGAAGATTGTGCCTTGAACTAGAGTTGAGAAGCTCATTTTTGCGCCCTTGATTAGAAAAGACCACTTTTTGCGCCTTAAAGTTTGAATGCTTGGGGAGTTTTTTCAGAATTGAGTGCCCTTATGCCCTAGGATCATCAAGTGTGCGCCTTGTAATGAGGAGTTCATGTAAGTTTGGTTTAAGCGCCTAAGGAAAGCAAGGAGGGCGCCCTACACGCAAGATACCGTCTTAGAGAGGATGGAGCCCTTTGAGGGAGACTGGAGTGCCTAGAAACAAGATATGAGCGCCTCAAGAAGAAGTGTTTTGAGTGCCAGTTGAGAGAGAGTTAGAGCCTTAGAGTTGTAACTAGAAGTGGAGCGCTTAGAGGTAGAGTTGGCGCCTTAGGTGATAGAAGATTAAAGAGTCTAGCGCCTTGGTGGGAGTTTGAATGAACTAAACAAGGAGGTAAGTATGAAAAGTTGATTGAATGAGCACTTCAAGTCTCCTGCATCAATGACATCATGTTAGATCACATCAAGTTCAAAGTGTACTTCATCAGGTGGCATCATATTCAAAGACAAGGTATTCATTCATCCAAGCTTCAAGTCAGGTTCTTCCAAACAAAGAAGATCATCGTGCAAGATCACTTCATCAACTTCTACATCAAGCAAAGACACTTCATCTATGCAACCACAAGTTTAAGAGAGTCTCCTACTCCATGTCATCAATGAAGCATCATCAGTGACTCTACTTCAAGTCTTCATCATCTACTCCCATTCAAGAATGAGGTCATCATCATATCAATTTACCTGCAAGATGAAGTTAGGCGCACTTCATATAGGTGGCAATCCATTTTGGCGCTCACTAAGACTTAAACCACCCCTTTTGGCGCCCAAGGTTTTTCTTATGTTTTCGAAGTTGTAAATATTTAATGCTAAATGAGGCCGACTTGACCTTAGCCGACCTCATTTAATAAAGTTAATAAAGGTAAAACAACCTTATTTAAGGTGAGCGCCCCACCGTTTACCTCATTCATTCTGCAAATTGCAAAGAAGAAGCAGTGAATTTTCACTAAAGTGGAGCGAATTTCCTTGAAAGGGGCAGCGATTTTTGTCTAGGAGCATTGGATTTTCAAGGAGAAAGCAGATTTTTGGGCAGACCTGCAGTTTAGAAAGCTGATTTCACATTATTACTCCAAATTTCTGCCATTTTCTACTAATTTTTAATATTAATTTCCAGAAATATGCACCTTTTCAAAAAGAAAATTGGGCACAAGGTACGTTTTGGTCATTTCTACTTTATAAAATTACCTTGTATTTGTCTATATTTGCAAATTTATATTCAGAAATCAGATAATGCCTCAATGAAAAATGACTTAGAATATGTTGCTCTTCATTCATAAAAACCTCTTTGTACTTAAAAAATTGAATTAAGACATGATAACATGATAATAGTGATGTAGAAGACTCATAAAATCCATTATTTCAATCCACTTATTCGAGTCCAGTCTTGCAGATAGATGGGAATGACGGCCAAGGAGAGGCAAGTCCTTATCAAGATGGATGCCAAGTCCAACATACCGGAGTCCAAGCTAGAAACGCAGTGGAAGGATGTTGGCGACACCAACATGGGACACGTCAACTTGGAGGAAGTGAAAGACTTCTTGCTTGCGATCACCAGAAACGAAGATATCAAAGCCATCGCGAAGAGCAGGATTGTACAAGCAGCTTGCTTTCCACCTGCCTTGCCAAGCGCCGAGCTAGTGTTAGAGTGTGTTCAGCACTATGACAAAGAGAAAAGACAGATTGTAGCAAAGGATGGAACTGTTCTCGCCTACCTGCAGAGGGAAGCTATCCAAGAGATCTTCAACATCCCAAAGGCGAAAGGAGTCTTCATATGCCCTACAACTGCTCAGATGACGTTAGAAGGCAACTCAAAGGTTTACATGCAAGAAATCAGGAAGAAGTGGATGAATGATTCGTCGATGAAGATATACAACTCAGAAGATCCTAATTATCATAAAGCTGACTTCAAGCAAGAGATAAGTTACTTGATCATGTTTCTGAATCGAGTAACAGGTAGGCCACAATCATCTACTTTCGAAGGATGGATGTATACTTATTTTGATCATATGTTTACAAAGAACAAGATGATTGACTGGGCTGGCCTTATAAGCCACTGTCTAGATGAACAGTTTGAAAACTTTGATGAAACGAAGTCTTTCTTCATGAATTCATACCTTGTGTATATCTTGGCAAGAAATGTAGTCTACAAAGGACTAACAGCGAAAGGACAAGTAGGTACAAAGCCGGGACAGATTCTCTCACATCAGTGTTATCCTCAGCTCCACCTGAAAAACATCAATCACTACAAGAGGTTCAATGATGCCTTCGCCATGTTTATAGTGAGGAAGTTGAGAGGTGAACTGCATCGGAGACTAACTGGTGCTGCTAGGAACTTCATCAAGCAGTATGGAAGGTACTACATCCAGTATGATAAGTTCACCTACATCAGGATTCAAGGATTTACATCATTCCCATATAGACTACCTAGATACCCCTCAAACAGGATGGTGTTGCTAGAGGTTTCTAGACAACTGTTAGAATTTCATAAGATGCAGAAAGCAAGGAAGAAAGCAGGAGTTCAGTTTCCTCTTCAACTGGGTAGATACTATTCTTGTCCATCATTACAGGCAGCTGAGCATTCAGAAGTTGAGCTTCAAGCTTATCATCTGCATCCACATGATTCGAGAAGAGAAAACTTTGATCCACATGGAGCCATCAAGCAATCTTATTCTTCTTACAAACATAAAGAACAACTGGAGGATCACTGGGCTAATGCTATAGATGATGATGACATCAAGATGCAAAAGTGTTCAAGATTGAAATGGGATCTGATAAGAGCTACAAAGGTACTAAGAATTCCTGATCAGTTAGAAGGTGATAGAGCTCTTCTTGGTGATGAATATGATAAAATCCGCAATTTGCCTTATGAAGTCAACTGGGCAGATAGAGAAAAGGTTGATGATGAAGGATTGATAAGGCCTGTTATTGCTATCACTGAAGAACAACTAGACAAACAAGTACAAGCCTTGCTTGATGAAGGTAAGAAACTCACCTATACTAAGATGGGAGAAGTGGATAAGCAAGAACAACATAAAGCACCTAGTAAAGATTCACGAAGCAGAGGAAGTGAGAAAGATTCAGGACAGGGAAAGAAAAGAAAACAGCTTGGGATTGTTCAAGGAGAATCCAGTAGAAAGAAGAAAAGGATAAGTATTGAGACTGCTTCTTCTAGACAGCCAGGTGGCATCCCACCAAATCAAGACTTAGTGATACCTGCTGAGAATGTAGTTCCAGAAGCTCCAATGGAAGAAGTTCCTTCTAGTCCGCATGATACTGAGATCATCGACGAAGCAGATACAGAAGATAAGGATGAAGCTGAAGAGGAATCATTGCCTGCACAAGGAAGACAATTACAACATCAGCAAGATCTTTCATCGCTGCCAGAGTGGTTACAGGAAAGAATCAGAGAGAATTGTGAACTTGAGAACTGTCCTCCCCTTCCAGTTGATGAGTTACTCTTGGATATGTCGAAGGAGAAACCAAAGCAGGCAAATATCCTTTCTAAGATCACTAAAGATGAAACAGGTGTAAGGAAAGTACATGTAGCAGTTCCTAGGCTTGAGAAGAATATAGAGGATGTAACACCTGATGATTATGACATCAATACAATCAATCTGGGTCCTTTGACTGGAATGCAAGTTGAAGAAGAGCTTCAGGATTCAATTGATAATGCTCGAGCTATCATAAGACAAGAAACAGAAGGCAGAATCAAGGCTAAGCAAAGATGTGCCTTAGAATAGTACATTCAGCATTTAGTGCATCCTATTCATCAGCAGGAAAGAGTAACTACACCTCCATCTCTTCTTCCTCCTGAAACAGTTGAACATCTAGAAGAGTTGAAGTCTTCATCTCACAGAATGAAGGATTGGATGAAAAGATCAAAGGAGGCTACATTTAGACATCTGAGAGACATTATGCAAGTAAGTGATAAGATTATTAGTCTTAAAGAGAGGGTACTTGCACTTATGACATCTTGTGTTGAATTCAAAGACCTCAAGGATCAATACCTGTCACACTTGAAAAGCCTGATGGAAACATCCGTTGATGAGTTGTTACATGCTGAAGTCATTGAAGAAGGTAGAACATACAACTTTTCCTCCTGGTATTATAGCCTTCGCATCAAAGGACAGTTGTTGGATAAGATAGAAATAGATATGTCGAGAGTTAGAAGTATGCTTCAGAGGATTCAGGATGGAATACATGCCTCTTTAATGAAGATCTGTAATCCATTTGGGGGAATGACTCTTGAGAATTTGAAAGAACAAGTTCAAGTTTTCTATTTTCAGGAAAATGATGTTACAGATGAAAGACTTGATAGTATATTTTCACTTGCTGTCCACCTTGGCGACAACAAAGCAAGAATAACTGATTGGGAAAGGACACTTGGCCTTTATTCAATTGATGTACTTGAAGCTGAAGGAACCATTCAGAATGCGCCAAGTGTACCTGTGGAAGAAGTCAAGCAAATAGTGTCCAAATTCATTGAATGCCAAGCTTCTAGTGATGGATATTCACATGGGGATTCTTCATAAGATAATGATATATCATTCTTATCTTCTTGCAAGGCGTGCCTTTGTTCTTTTCTTCATAGCCTCCCTCATTTAATACAGATAACCTCCTTCATTTAATAAAGCTGGCCTCTTTCATTTAATAAAGAGAAGTTTGTTACAACTACTTGTGATGTGGCTTGATCTGGTCCGCTGACTTGGCCGATCGATCTTGACCCTTCATTCCTTTTGAGGTCTATAAAAGGGCTCTTGTTGCTCTCATTTGTACGGTTGAAATTTCTGAAATTGTTGCAAGAGCTCTCTGAGATAATAAAAGATTCATTGCTTTGGTGATTCTATTTGTGTTTCTGAGTGTTGCATGGTTTAGATTTTCAAGCGAACATTAAGTTATAAGTTTTCTTTAAGTTTATGTTAGTTAATGGAAGGTTTCTTTATTGCTTTGTGGTGAAATCTATAAGTTCATACCATTTGTAGTATGTGGCTTGCAAATTGCAGTGCATGGTTAGTCTGAACAAAATTGGACATCAATTTGATCTTTATGTTTGTTGAAACTTTCATGAGCATAAGTGATTTAAACATCTTGTACACCCTAGAAGATTGCATCAATCTTGTGTAGTTGTCTATTTTGGCGAAACAGGATCTAATTTGGTTTCACCTTGAGTAGTAATCATCCTTACATCTAGGATTAGATTAGTGTTTCCAAACCTTACATCTTTTGTCCTTTTTTTATCCATTTAGTTAGAATTAGAACCAAGAACATCAATTGCTAAATCATACGCCATCAGCTGTAGTACTTAGACTCTCCAGTATCCGCTTCCGTAATCATTGAAACAACGATTTATTTAAACAACTGCGTAAGTCCCTTTGTGTTTAACAGCAAAATCATACTTAGTCACTGAGCTATCTCTAACAAAATCATAAGAAAGGAACCTTGGAGTCATCTTGTTTGATCACTTCGTTCAGCATTCGAGAGGCTTTGCTCAAGAGGGAGTCAGATACTTAGTATTTTACTCTAATTGTTGACTTGTCCAAAAACAATCATCAACAGAATGTAACCATTGTACTCCAAGCACCACATCAATATGCCCAAGTCCAACTACCTAGAAATCATCCTGTAAAGTATAATCACCCATTTGAATTTGCAGTTGTGTCACCTTTCTAGTACAACTCATCAGGAATCCATCAGCAACTGCTATTTGAAATCCTTTGAAGTCTTCAACTGTTAGACCTCGCCTTGCTATCAAACCTTCATCTATGAAGTTGTGAGTAGCACCACTATCAATTAGACATGTGACTCTTTGACCCTTCACAACTCCTCTTATGCGGAAGGCATGATATTTAGGTACTCCTGAAATAGTTGCTAATGTTATTTTGTTAGTTGTTCCTTCCGAGACAACATTAAGAGTTGGTTGTTCATGTACTTCCTCTTCATCCTGAGTTGACTCTTCTTCACTCAGTGACTCCTCTTCACTTCCATCATCCAATACTACTTCAATCAAATGAGCTTTTCCTTTACCAAGGCACCTATGTCCTGGTTCCCAAGGTTGCTTGCAAGAAAAGCAAAGTTTCTTCCTTCTCAGTTCATCTCTTTCCGCTGCAGATGTACCCTGAGTCATCCTTTGAGGAAATGAGGGTTTCCTTTGAGTAGAGCTAACGCCTTTATAGAACTTTCTCTTAGGCTAGTATACGGGGGTAGTATCAAGATCAAGAGCAAAGTCAATTGCTTCTTCCAAGTTTGCTGGCCTTTGTACCTTTACCAATGGCTTAATATGACTGTTCAATCCCTCAATGAACAACATAGTGATTCTTCGGTCAGTCATGTCAGGTACCATCACTGCTATCTTCTGAAACTCATTTACATACTGCACAACCCTTCCTTCTTGCTTGAGTTGGGCTAGTTCGCAATAGTACACTTCAGTGTCTTTTCTATCAAACCTTTGAATCAACTTGGTTACAAACTCATCATAGGAATCTATCCTATCATGATGTTGAGAGACTAGGCCATGATGCCACCATTCATATGCCAACCCTTCAAGGTGCATTGTAGCAAAGTGAATCGCCTTCTTTTCTATCAAAGGCTTAAGAGAAAGGTATGTATCCAGCTTGTTCACCCAAGCTCTAGCACTGAGCTTACCACTTCCATCAAAGGTAGGAATAGGTACTCGATTCAAGGCTTTTTTATATTCTTTTATATTATCATCCCTTCTAGGACGAAAGCCTCTGGCTCTACCTCGCCTTTCCCTATCTTCCCTCTTCTGTCGGCAATATTCATTGAAAGTCATCATTTCCCGAACACGATCTAGTAATCTGGCATAGAGATCTGCAAAGAGTGCTACTTCATCTCCAAAGTTATTATGTTCTCCTTCATCAAACTCTTCATCAGCTTCATTGCCTTGTTCAGGTGGTGGTGGAAGGAAAGTTGGTCTTAGAGGCCTATCCACTGTTGGAGTTCGTGTGCGAACTCTCTGCCTGTTGCACTAGCCGCATCATCATCAACATATCTTTCTTGTCTCTCATGTCTAGCTGCATTACCTTGCTAAACTTCAACTCCTTGACTCACGTTTTGAAGGGATTGTAGGACTTGTTGCAATATTTGAGTTGTTTGTTGTTGTCCAACGGCAATGTTCTTGAACATCTCCCTTGCTTCACGTTCATTATCACCAGGTGGACTTCTACTTCTTCATTCACCCATGTCAACTGGAGATTCTGTATGATGTTGCTGTTGTTGTTCTTGCCTAGCTCTTCTTGTATAATACCTATGTGGACCTACTTCGGGTGGCTGCATAACCCAGAGGCTGGCAGGGTCCAAGTTCTAATACCACTGTAAGATACCCAACTAGTACTAACTAAAATTTTTCTTACTTAGATAAATTTACTTGCACTTAACTCTTCAACTACTTAGTCTACTTAACATCACATATGAAAAGATAACAAAGCAACTTGCATGAATCAACTTGAAGTTGGGCACTTGTATTATTACTTGATTCAACTTATTGCAAATGTCTTATTACAATGATGATTGCCCACAATGGCAGTGAACATACAATCTTATTCAACTGATTACAAGAAAAGGCCTTGAAGCCTAGATGAATACAATGCTTTCAACTTCTACACAACTAGCTCTATCTCACTGGATGATGTAGATCACTTCAATTGAACCCAATGATGTCAACTGGATGTCAACACCTCACAATGCAACAAGGGAGCATCACCTTGTCAATTGAGGGAGCATCACCCCAACACTTGAAACTCGCAGGCCTCAAGATTACAAGCATAAAGCTTTGCAGAGAGAAATTTCGCCAAATGATAAGATGATCAAATGAATGAGAGAGCTCCTCCTTTTATAGGCCTTCCAAAGGCAATGAAGGCACGTTTTCCAAGAAGCACATTTAGGAGAATATTCCACTTGACAACTCATCCTGAGTTGGCAATTTTACCCAAAGACCCTGACACGGATCCCAATGCTATTCCTCTGACTAATGAGAATTCAAGTAGTGTAACTACCTTAACTACCTTAACTTCTTCTAGAAACACTTAGGCGCAGTTCTAGTGTTCTCTTGACTTGGGCGCTAGATTTGGAGGTTCTGTAGTGGTTTTGGCACCTAGAGATGGGTTTGACATTTTCCCACAATCTTATGTAACAGATGAAACTTCTAAGTGTTGGATTGAGCCCCTTGGAGAGAGCGCCCATATCCAGAGTATTTAAAACCTTGTTTTTAGTCCTTAGGCGCATTTGTGGGTTGAAAAGGGTGTAGATTGGCGCCTTAGGAAGGATGTGGTCTTTCCTTGCTAAAATCTCCATCCCAAGTCATATCTGAGTCAAAACACCATCTTCTATCAAGCGCCTTTCATCTTGAGTAGATTGGAATCTCTTTTCTTACTTAGGCACACTTTTGGGACAAGTTCCTTAGGTGCAACATGGTGTCTGTGGAAGGGTGAATTGGCGCCTTCCCTTGAATGGCTCATCTCCCACGCAAGTGCTCACTTCCGAAGACATTGAGGTAAGTCTAGAACATCATCCCTACTAGTGCCTAGATGATTTGGAGAGTTTGGAGTCCATTTTATCAATGAG
This sequence comes from Cunninghamia lanceolata, assembly GCA_027924645.1. Lineage (NCBI taxonomy): Eukaryota > Viridiplantae > Streptophyta > Pinopsida > Cupressales > Cupressaceae > Cunninghamia > Cunninghamia lanceolata. Next base: position 1,839,938 of record BSBN01000754.1, read on the forward strand.
GCGCATTTTTGAGATAAAATGACATGGATTTGGCGCCCAGTCTTGAATTGCCCAATCTCCCTTAAGAGCGCTCATACTTGAAGTCTTTGAAATGAAACAAAACACTTGTCTTACCAAGCACCCTAGCTTCCTGAGGAGTTTGGACATCATTCACCCACTTAGGAGCATCTTCAAGGTCATGGAGTCTTGTTTTGGCGCCTTGATATGCCTAGGCGCTCATTCAATGTTGTTTGATCACAACTTGGCGCCTAAGATGATTTTACTCCTTCAATACCTAATCTTGTTTCCTTTAGTCAATATCTCATCTCTGCTTCCCAAACACCTCACATCCAAGTGGATTGCAAGCATCTTCTAGGTTAGGCGCACTTTTAGGTTTGCACAAGAAGGAATTTGCACCTATACTTGAATGATCATCCTCCATGCAAATGCTCACATTTAAAGTTAGAACATCATTCCAATTGGGCACCTTGATTGAATGAGGAAATTAGAGGCCACTTCTCCATTTAGGCGCATATCTGAGTGGCTACCACTAGGCGCACATTAAGGTGTTGCAAAGAGGAAGTTGCGCCCAGAGAATCTTGAAGGATTATCTTGTCAAGTCTTCAATTCCTGTGGCATTTGGAGTAACAAACAATCATGCCTTGGTGAGCGCCTTGATGGGAAAACCCAAGTCCATTTCCTAGTCTTCATTCTTACCTAGGCGCACATTTGGAGGATTTGGTGTGGAATATGTGCCTAAGCTAACTTAGCCAATTTCCTTGATTTTTGAAGTGTATGATGTTTTTTAAAGGTTGCTAACAACATCTCCAAAGATAGCACCACTCCTTGACTCAATCAAACTCATGTCTTGACAACTTGATACTTGAATAGATGAAATGGCTCTCAGACTTAGCCAATTTTTGAGTTTCTGACTTGGATCCTGCAAGACAATAGAATTGAGTTAGTCAAAAACCACTTCATTCCCTCATATTTTAGAATTAGCCTCCGGGAATGAGGAATAGGCTAATCCATTCTTCACTTGATGATCAAGCCGGAAATGGGGACATGACAAAGACTTTAAATAGTTTGAAGCAGGTTCCATATGCCAAGATCAGAAAGCATCTCATAGACAAGCAGTTTGTCAATAGTAGCTTTGGGTTAATGCAGCTTCCACTAGTTGGAGCAACATCAAAAAAATTGTGACATTTAATGTGTGATTAACTAGGAGGAAAGAAATCAGTCTGTCATGCCCACACAAGTATACAGAAATTCATCCAGAATTCATCAGGGAGAAGAGATAAGAAAAAGGAAACAAATCAATAAATTTGGCAAACCAGCATCCACTAGCAAATATGTCACAAAACATTTGTCTTATGTATTTAAGTCGGTGATTGCTGTTTGGTTCAATGAGAGCATTACAGGGGGCATTGGAAATAGTGGTCATAGGATATCACCACATACGATAACCATTGTATGATAATTACGGGATATCGACATTTGCATTTGAATTATAATAGTTTTGTCTATATGAGTTAAATGTAGAAGATTGAAAGGCGTGCACAAAGGAGATAGGAATTGTTCTGTTTTGTTTGTTTTGCAATCATTGGATATTCAACGTTCTTTTTAATGTCTACATATTTCAACATTTTACTTGAACAATGGATGATACAAGATTTTACCAATCTTGCCAATCTTGTGTATTGCCACTACATTTCTGCTAGTTTCTTTCATCCTATGCAATCCAAGGCAACAGTTATATAGCCCTTACTATGAAATGTAATTCCCTTATAGCAAGTGTCCAAGGTTGATTTTATATTCTAAGCTAAGTGACCAGTTTGAGTTCAGGTTCAGGTTTAGATACGGGGTTTTAGATAGGCTGATACAGCAAAAGAAAGGGGGGTTTGGGTATGTTTTGGGTACATCTGTACAAAGAACATATAAAAAATCATCAACATTTACATATTTTAGACTAAAAACAGAAATTAAGTTCAGATAACCACATACATACATATTTTAAGTTGTTTTAAGGTCCAATTTAGGGTTTAGAGTTAGGTTTTCAGGTTGACCAGTCAACCTATGAAGACCAAAAATCAAAAAAGGAAAAAAAAAAATCAATACAGGACCTACCTGTTCCCAGAGTGAACCAACCCAAACCCAAACCCAGAATGAGCCAAACCCGGATCCAGAGGTTTTTCCCAGCAAACCAGTAACAGATATTCTAAAAGGAAGCAAAGTTTAGTAATAAGAGGCAGTGGAGAACTCCTAAAGTGCATAACAGCACTCCTCAACATCTATCAAGGAAATTTTCTGAAACTTGATGATGCTTTCTATTGAACTCTTAGAAGTATTGTGCAAGGACACTCATAGAACAGGGAAGTATTATGATATCATGGCAATTTTTGAACCAGAATGAACACAAAACACATCACAATATGTTTTGTAGTTACAATATAAACGCAAAATATACAATATATTTTTTAGTTACAATTCGTTTAGTTAATATAATATTTCTAATAATGTTAAGTATTGTAATATATTTATTATAATGATTATCTGATTTAAATTTCTTATAATAGCATTACTATATCAAAAAACTATCTTTTCTCCTATTATGTTTTTGGTTTTTAATTTTCTTTAATTGAACTTTCTTTCTAAATGTGGCTTTATTTGTCTCTAAGTGTTTCTCTCTCCCTTTGGCCCTTGTTTTCTGCTCCACTCCTCCCCTTCCTTCCTTTTTAAATAGCCAAGGTCTTTAATCTATTTCAAGTTGCTTCCTCTTCTGATGATGGATCAAGGAGTGTCATCTAAATGTTGATGCAAAAAAGTCACATGCAGTTAAAGCCAGAAGCACTCTTGAATCACAAAACACATTGCTAAATGAAATTACCACATGTAAAAGTGATGGGATATTTTGCATGAGATGATATTGATTCGATCTTGACCCCAAGAATTACTCCCAGTATTCATTGTTTCCTTCCATCATACCTTGCCATCAGATTCATGCATATACATGGCATTGGCCTTAGAAGATATCCCAAAATAGTAATTCTATACAGATATGACGAAATCTTGATAATTTCTAATAATTTGAACAGTAGCATATTGGAGTATAGACATCAAAAGAGCTAACGGTCCACCATTTAATCTAATTCCGATTCAAATAAACAGTAAGTTCTTACTCTTTCCCATCCCCTTGATACCTTGCATGCATAAATTAGAGATAATTTTACATTCACAAAAATATAAATCAAATCACCTCAACTGGAACAGTGCGGTCCCCTACAACCCTCTTCAAGTACTCCATGTCTTTCCACTTGTTCATTGCAGGCCAATGTGACATGGCACCACTGATTACAACTGGAAGACAATGTAGAAAGAAGTCACAGAGGAAGGCCTCAAGAGACAACGCATGCCTTTTTTCAATTAATTTAAAGCACAGAGATCCATGTGGTAGACCCTTAAGCACCTGTATGAAAATCACAAAGCATCATTAATTATATCATCATGAAAGTAACTTATTCCTAATATAGTGACTATCAGAAACAAAGCAAAAACTTAGAAACCTTTCAAATTTAAAGAGAATAACTGCTGCTCAGAAGACAACTATCATTAATATCTTACATAAAAAAAATACACCAGTAGATTATTCAGATCAAGAACGACACCCCCAAATAGTCAATACTGCCAGGCAGAGAATTTATAAGCAACGGGTAAAACTAATGGATTCCAATATTCACCATTTATGTGTTTTGTCTCTAAGGTTCCTGCATACCATGCAAAGAAACTAAATTCATAGACAGTTTTGAGTGATTTATTTGGAAGTGCTTGGAAGACAATTAGTAGCCTGTAGCATCTATAGGTTTTAACATGCTTCACTGCTGCTTTCTTTGTCCCATATATCATATGTGTCACACAAAAAGTACATTATCCAATCCCTAAGCAGGTGTCTATTAATGATTTTGTTCACACATGAAGTCACTTGATATTTAACAAACAATACAAACCTTCAAAAAATGAGAATCTATGTACAATTGAGATGTCCATTCGTCTTCATTAGATGTGTCCAAAGTTGTAAATTTCCGTTTCTCCTTACATAAGCCATGCTTGTTAGAGGATGCAGCCCCTTCTTTCAACAATAATCCAATATCCCTATAAGGCACGAAACCGCCTGCATCATGATTATGTCTGGAGAAACTTTGGTTTGATCTCTCGTCTGAAACAGTTTCCTCTGATTCAACAGCAGCTTGCATGCCTGAGTCATTTTTCTCTGCAGCTGTAGAAACATGTTCTGCTTCATCAATATCATTATTTGTTGAAATTGGCCCTCCTTGGAGCAACGATATAGCAGAATTTAAATCAAGACGAAGAAGTGGGCCACCCATTATCAAACCCATGTCCAGAATCCGCAAGGCTTCCTCCCTTTTTCCATCACGGTGATATAAAGATGCCATGTGGAGACAAGAAAGAGAATAGGCATCTCGCCAAACTGGCTCAACTGAATGCCATGGTGCTGAATGCAACTGTTCCCAAGCCATATCATGGGCTGCCTCTGCAGCATGAACATCCCCTGTTGCAGCAAGCATCTCTAAGGCAACATATGCAAAGCCTCCTTCCTGACATACTTTATTCAAAAGCTCATCTCTTTGGGTGTCCAAAGCTGGCATCAGTAAAGGCTTATCCATTCTGATTACCACTCAATCAATAGAAAAATAGCCCCGGTCATCAAAGCTCAGTGATCATCTCAATAAGAATATCCTGCAGTCGAACATAGCATATCAATGATTCACATGCCCACAATGTGGCAGAGCCAGTTCTTGAATATCAAATGTGGAAACTCTTGACTAGACTTGTCTAAATTTAAAGATGGTCTACAGATTTTCTGCTACACAACATTGAATTTCTCTATACCTCTCCATTAACAAACATCTATTTTTTGCTTTTTATTGGCATTATTTATGGCTTTAAATTAAATATTAGATGAAGTTTACCTGCCAATACATCGTTAGGCACACTCTCAAATCTGGAAACTCTTGACTAGACTTGTCTAAATTGCAAGTAGTTTACATTACATTGCTAGTACTAAACATTGATTTTCTCTGTATCTCTCCATTAACAAACATTTATTTTTGGCCTTTTATTGGCATTACTTGTGGCTTTAAATGAATATTTGACGAAGTTCATCTGCATTTACATTTTTAGGCACATTCTCAGACTCAAACACATTTTAGCATGGAATTGATATTGTTGGCCTTGAACAAAGAGCCAGGAGCTATGACTAAGGATAATAAAAACCACCTTCAATGCCTGTCAAAGACCATTAAATCCATTAGTAAGCCTCCATAATCTTTCCATACATAGAATATAAGACTGCACTCAAGAATGTTAAAACAATACAAGTTAATGAAAGTTTTCTTCGATAAATCCATCTATTTTAGCAACTATAGTGAACTTTCACTACAATGGCAAAAATCCCATTTTTGCTGTAGTATTTTGTTGGTTATCGCTCACCACTAAGCATTTTGAAGCCTTTGGAGGCTTGGAGAAACCCAGGCCTTTGATTTCCTTAAATCTAACAGCGTGCAGGGGTTTGCTATCTAACAACAGAAAGTTATCAAAGAGAAGTCCTGGCATGTTGACACATCAGCAGTGGTGAGCCCACAATAACTTTAATTTACCATTCAATGCTGAGAGGTCTTCATGAATGGTGGGGTCCACATATATTTTGTTAACAGTGTTTGGCCATGTAGACCTTTGACAACATGACACATGGCATACAACCAAGGTTTTAGGTAGAAAGAATCTTACGTTTTCATGAAGATGTAGCAGGAGTCATCCATTTTACCAAATTGTCTCAGACCTAACGGCCCACAATCAATAAGAGAAATATCTGAACTGTTTTCAAATGCAACAAAGTCCTCTAACAAAATTTTGATCATGGAAGGATTTGAAAGAGGTTTTAACAACATTAGAGAGGCAATTCAGCATACAACAAACCTTCCCACTCCATCCTAACCATATGCAGTTGCAGATAAATTGAATCAAGTAGGAATTAATGCCTTCTCTTTCATTTTGTCATGCAACACTCAAAATGGATTTCCTTCACCGACATAGGCTGTGTGCCTTGGATGTTTTGGTGGGAATTTTTGTTAGTTTGTTAGGGTATTTCTATAAAAAGAGCCCTGTGCTCATTTGTAACCAAACTGGCTTTGTGGACATGAGCTCTACAAGCCTTGTATACTATTTATTTCTCAGTTTCCTTGTTTTTAAGCCCTAGAGGAACCTATGTTTATGCTTCAAGGAATTTACTAGCTTTCATCATGTAACTATGCAAATATTTTCATATGTTCAATATGCAAAGTTGAGATTCTTGTTATCCTACTTCTGAAAGTTGTTTATGGATAAATTATCTTTTACATTTTCGTGATCATGCTCTAGTTTAGACAATGTAGACTATCATTTGGTATGTTAAAAAGCTTTGTGAGAGATTAAAAGGAAACATATGTTCTAGCACATTGCCTCATTTGATTTTTAGTCATTTACTTTCAGCATTTCCTCCTTTTTTCTTTGTCAAAATTGGGCTTAAGCTAGAATAGATAAAGAGCCAGCCTCTTAATCCCAGAAATTGTCTTATAGATCACATCCTATATCTATGCAAACTTCCCATGCTTGATGCTCTACATTGTGAAGATTGTTGCAAAACAAATTTAGGCGTCAACAATTTTTAACATGCCCAGTGGGACCCTATGTTCCATGCTGATTAAGGTTCTGGTAGAAATCTTAATCTGCTTTGCTTTCTAAAGCATATTCTTCATTCACCTTGTTGGTACCAATTTTGGTAACCCTAGAAAAATTTGTTTTCAATCATGTTTAAAGCCAAATGTCATGTCATTCTTGTCACATCAATATCAACTATGTTATCTTTCCTATCAATATTTTGTCTTGATCTACTAACGATGCATTCAAGTTGCTCATCACGAAGATTATCAAGCTATGAATCCTGAACAAGGCTTCAAATCTAGCATCAATAGAGGAAAGAAAGGGTGAAATTCAAAGAAAGACTATGATGGCAGATACCAGGCATAGGTAGGAAGGATTGAGGCTAAGATAAATCTTCTCTGGCACAATGAGATAGAATCATATATGAGGATCCCCTTCCAAGCATAAAGTTGTCACTTCGGAGGATCCAATATTCAAGACGGGCAGTTTTAGTGAAGTCTAGAGATCAAACTTTCTATTTAAAAAAAAAACACTATTTTTAGAAGAAAAAAAAAACACTATTTTTTGCTTTTTTGCTTTTCTGTTATGTTCCAAATTAAGGAGATAAGCACAAAAATCACCAACTTTCTTTTTAGAAAGTTGTTTTTTGCTTTTTTGGCGAACAACGATAGATGGCAATAGTTGAAAGTCAATAGTATAGGATCAAGCTTCGTTAGGCAAAAATGGATTCAGGAGGCAATAAAATGATGGAAAACTTGTCAAAATCAAAGGTTTTATGGCGTAGCATTCAAGAGCAAAAAAATGGAACAATTTTAAGGAAAGATTAAAAGTTTTTATAAATCATTTGAAAACTCATCAAAAAGCACTCCAAGCACCCATGCCTAGTTCATTTTTGGCATCACATTTTAAAAAATCTTCAGTTTTGGCATCCTAGTCATCCATTTTCCGATTTTAGTGTTCATCCGAGAAAATCCCTGATGAGCACTAACTTTTGTTTTTGGCATTCAAGGCAAGGAATTCCCGATTTGGTGTCCATCGGGGAAAATCCCTGATGAGCGCCAAAATCAAGTAACTCAAAATTGGTGTCCACCTAAGCAAATCCCCAATGAGATTCATATTAAAGAAAAAACAATTAGGTGTCTAAGTTCTTCTGGACACAGTTCCACGAAGTTTTGAGGACGGGGACGGGGGGACGGCAGGGGACACGTTTCGGGGACGGGGGGCGAGGGGTCTAATTTTAAGGATGGCGGGGGGACGGCGAGGGGGAGGCGGCGGGGGAGAGGTGCGCTGAAATACATATAGTACTTGAAAAATTAGTTATAAAAAGATGTATAACTATAGAAGTCTATAAGATGTATAAATTAGTTATAAATTAGACATGTATGCAAAATGTGGAAGCATAGACAAGGCACGTGAACTGTTTGATAGAATGCCTCAAAGAAATGTGGTCTCATGGACTGCAATGATTGCAGGATATGCACAAAATGGATTTGTTGAAAAGGCTTTAGAAATTTTAAAGCAAATGCAATTGGCTGGTGTAAAGCCAAATTCCACAACCTTTGCCAGCCTGTGTCAAAATGGGAGCTTTGGAATAGGGTATGGACATCCATCAAAACATAAAGGATAGAGGAATTTTGTCAGATGTAGTTGCAACTGCCCTGTTAGACATGTATGCAAAATGTGGAAGCATAGACAAGGCACATGAACTGTTTGACAGAATGCCTCAAAGAAATGCAACGTCAAAACTGGGGGATGGCGGGGGACAGTGGAGACGTTTCCCTGAAGTCTCCCCGTCTCGGAAACGGGGAGACATGGGGACGGCTATATTTCAGGGGGGGACGCGTCCCCATGGAACTATGTCTAGACACCAAAAGAGCATGTTTTTCTTGCCAAAACGAAGATGGAAACAAAGGAAAAGTGGCGCCCAAATTAGTATACGCACTCAAATGAAAATTGGAAGGAAAATAAAGTGAAATATAGGAGAAAAAGAGATGAATCTAAGCCCTTCATGTAAAGTGACGCCCAATCCAAGATGAGGATCAATTAAAGCAAATTAAAGACAAAATCAAAAAATCAAAGCCCTTGATTCAGATGGACACTCAAGAGGAGATGCAAAAATGGAAAGAAAGTAATATTTTGTAATGTCCCCATTTTGAGCTTAAGGGTCTTGGTTGAGCTTTGGTCATATGGAAGCTTGGAAAAGAGAACATTGCTAAAGGCTTGGAGAATGGAACGTTAATTTTATGAAGCTCAACTATTTTTTATTGATGAAACAAAGTTGGCAAATGACGTTTGGTAATTTTGTGGTAATTATGCAAAAGTCAAAATTGATTTAAAAATTAGCCAAGGAGAAAAGCGACCCAATTCGAGAAAAGAAAATATTAGAAAAAATGGGAAAATATGGAAAAAAATGGAAAATAAAATAAAAGGCAAATATAATATTTTATTAATTAAAATATTCTAAGTTGTCGGTTCTGGTACGGGAACGGGGTTCTGGTACGCTGGTACGGCAAAAAAATCTGTGGGTACGACTGTACTATATATATATATAGTATATACCAAAAAAATTAAAAAATATACAGAATTGAACATACATAATTGATAATACATTTGATATATCAATTAATAATATTAATTGAAAGAGTGTGTGCTCCAATATCAATGATAGTGATAAATTGATAATCATAACAAATAAACTTTTGGAAGTTTAAAATTAAAGTCTAAACTTAAAGTCTAAAGATAATCATAATGATAATATTAATATATAATTGTCAATTGATAATTTAGATGAACATTGAACAATGAAAATCATTACAAATACTCAGTAGTCAGTACTGTATTACAAAATTTGAAAATTCAAAATAGTAAAATACTATAAGTCTATAAGTCTATAATCAAAAGTCTATCTTTCGATCTTCAATCTTCATCAAAAGGATCTAGATCTAAGTCATCATCATCGATTGGTTGCATATCATTTGAAACACAAACATATGGAGTGCCACTCCCACTAGGTACATCATGTAGAAAATTCTCCTCATCATCTACAGTGATTGGAGCAAGCTCTGTAATAGATGCATCCAAGTTGGCACACTCAGGGGCTATATCCCAATTCTTCGATGCCCCGTCCTTGTACTCAACTTGCTTATGTGATAGAAGACGCAAGTTGGAGTGGACATAGACCAAGTCTTCTGCTTTTTTAGCAGCCAATTGATTACGCTTCACTGAGTGGATAAAAGAGTATGTACTCCAATTCCATTCAGCCGAAGAAGAACTTGCAACCTATTCAAATTTCAAATTAGAGCTCTAGTCAATACAACTTTAAAATGCAAAAAACGGTAAGTACTAAGAATGTTAAAATAAAACATGCTTACTTGTGATAGAATTTTGATTGCAAGACGCTGGAGCAAAACATAATCTTGCCCATGGAGGTACCACCATGTATGAGCATCTTCCTTGTACATGTCTCCAATAACACACAAACTATGCTCTCGTCCTTGTATGAACCTACCAAACTCTTTCCTAACACCATCCACCATTTCTGGATTGGAGTAGATTCTTCGAAATGCTTTCATGCAGCCATTAGCAACTTCCCTATCTCTATATGGTGAGGTTCTCCCCGGCAAAGCAAGTATCTCAACACTGTAATATTTGGGAGACAAGGCATATGCAAGGAGGTGCAAGGGTGTATTCATCTTGTCCCAACGGTCATCAATGATTTTTTTGACACTTAGGAAAAAATGTTTCATTGGGGTCATTGTCCTTTTGTGTTATTATGCTCTTTATTTTTTCTACCATGGAGTCAATGCCATCATAGATTTCCCCCAAACATGGCTGATCTGTATCAGCAAACCTAAGCATACTCATGATAGGCTCCGTGAAACTCAAAACATATTGCACACATTCCCAGAACTCATCTGATAGGATCAATGACTTCACCTTTTGAGCCCTCTCTGAATTAGTTGTCTTCCATATACTCCATTGGTGGCTAGTGACCATGGAGCCTAATGCCTCTTTCACCTTCACAAGTCTCAAAATGATTGTGCGTGATGCAAATCGGGTCTCAGCAACCTAATGTTATGTAAAAAATTAAAAAACAAGTTAATAACACATTAAAAATTAAAATGTAATCTTAGAATCTAAATCAATGAATCATGCAAGTAAATAAAAATATGGCATAAACTAAAATTAAAATAAACTAAATTTACCTTCAACAACTCCAAATGCGAGAAAGACCTAAAGATGCCTTGTGACATATGATGGTTTGTCACAAAATTTGAATCTCCTCACCCTCATTGTATGTATTTTTCACCCAATCTATTTGAGTGCCAATTGCTTGCATCACCAAGTTAAGGGAGTGTACGGTACATGGTGTCCAAAATATGTGTGAGTATCTTTCCTCAACCAAAGCACCTGCTGCCCTACAATTTTTTGCATTGTCCGTAATGACTTGGACAACATTATCAACACTCACCATCTCTATGGACTCAATGAGGATTTTGGAAATGAATTGTGCATCCTTGATTTCCCCCTCACAATCAACTGACTTCAAAAACATTGCCCCTTTGGGGTACACAGCAATAACATTTATTAAAGGTCGGTTTTTGCAATCTTTCCATCCATCAGAAACAATGGACACTCCTGTTTCAATCCATGAATCTCTAATTGGTTTTACTGATTTCTCTACATAATTTTTTTCTTTTGCCAATAAGGTGGTTCGCACCTTTTCATAACCAGGGCCTATGTAACCAGAAGGTGCATTACTAATTGCTACCACCATTTCCCGCCAATATGGTGATCTCACCAAGTTGAAAGGAAGACCATTGGCATAAATGCAACGTGCAATTTTTTCATTTGCAATATCTCTCGTTTCATTTTGAAACACCTTTGCCAATGGACCTCTTTTGCGGGAAGAAGAAGAGGGTTCATCATCTTGGATTGCCTCCAAGTCCAACAAAGGATGTTGGGGCATGGAAAAAAGAGCTTCTGTAGGTGGATTCATTGATGTTTTCTTTGTTAAAGGATGAGCTCTTGATTTTGCTCTTGCACTCTTTTCATCAGCTTCTTCTTGTTCTTTAATGTATGCCATAATTTGTGCTTTTGGCAACCCCTTCTCGTTTGGCCTTTCACATATTTTTATTCCTTTTCCACTTATGGCACATAAGTGAGCTTTCAGTCGAGTATATGACCTCTTATATGTGACCTTGCACTCATTACAAACCCAAACAAAAGCCCCACCTCCTGCTAGTTGTTCAATCATGTTGACATGTCTCCAAAGAGGAGATCCTTGATCATATTTAAATTGTTTACTCTTCTCAAGACCCACTGAACTTGAACTAGTAGGCGTAGCCATTTCACTTTCAAATAGATTGTTGTTTAAGAAATTACAAAATTTAAATTAAAATAATAAAATATAATAAAACAATTCCAACCCTACACACTAATAAAACACCTAAACATTCAAGAGAAACAATGAAATAGGTTTAAAAAATGTTAAAACAGTAGAAATTTTTTGTAAAAAACTTAAAAAAATTTAAAAATCCATAAAAAACTTGAAAAAATTCAACAAAAACTAGAAAGAATAGGTTAAACTACTTACCTTAGATCAATAGATGACCTTTGTGCAAGCTACAATCCTTCCTTGGTGCTTTGTAATCGATTCCCTTCGGAAAAATAGCCGCAGCCCTCCACAATGCAAAAACGAACAAAAGATGAAAAACTCTTGTCAAATGGAAGAGTTGTTGCAAAATAAGGTAGTGAATGGGAGCATTTTTGTTATATGCACCTTTTTAAGGTTTCGTTTTTTTTTTTTTTCATTTTTAAATGACTTATAAAAAATGTTTTTTTTGTTTTTACATATTAAAAAACATTGTTTTTGCCCCCAGGAGCGCCCGGGAGCGTTCAGGAGCGGTCGGGAGCGGACATTTGAGCGCCCCACCCGCCCCGGGTTCTCTGTGGGTCCACGATACGCTAACCCACAGATAACCCGGGGCGGGGCGGGGCGCTCCCTGTCCGCTCTGGGACCCGCTTCCGAGCGGTACGGGACTAGCCCCTCAAACCCAAGAACCCGGTAACTTAGAAAATATTATATTATTTTCCCACAAGTGGCTGCTCAAGTCAAAAAGGTGAAATAAAAATAAAATATTGATATTTTATTAATATTTTATCTCTCCAAGTGGCCGCCCAAGTTGAGATAATAAAATAATATTATTTTATTATTTTTATATTTCTCCCATAAGGTCGTCCAAGTTATGGAATTGAAAAGAAAATTAAATAAAAATATTTTGCTATGACGATGGACTTCAAAAATCATAAAAATATGTTTGATATGGGCGCCCAAGTGAAGAAAAATAAGAGGTCATTTTTCATCATTTAAGTATTTGGCATTTTGATATCTTGGAGAGTTTCTCTTCGCTGTAACTTTGTTTCAGCGTGTTCTAAGGATGAAAACCTTTAGATCTTGGTGGTTTGGATGAAAACCTATACCACAATGAGAGATGGATTCACCTACGATCCATTATTGAGCTTATTTGTAGGATTTTGGAGGATTTGAGGCTTCAACCAATTAGGGTTTGAAAGAAGACTCTGTATTCAGCTAGGGTTTGAAGTTTTTTTGCAGGTTGAAGGCATAATAATTCAGATCTGAAAGATAATAAGGCATATTTTCATCATATGCATCCATGGCTAGGGTTTGGTGTTGATTCATCATCATTTGGTGGCTTCTTTGTTAGAGAATTTCACTTTCTTGCACTCAGAAATTTATATCAGACTGCTGCAATTTCATATCAGACCAAGAAAGTGAGGGTTTGAAGGTGACATTGGTCATATTTTTGGTGTATAAACCCTAGCGATCCATCTAAGGAGTAGCGCTAGTCTTTGAAGGCTCATTCGCCACATTCTAGGGCATCTTTTGGCTTCATTTTGTGATCAGATTTATGATCAGACCTTTGCAGGTCTGAAAACAGGGTTTGGACAGCTTGTTTCAGTCACTTTTGTCATTGGAGTTCATCCTTCATGGCTGCTACAATTGGAGATTGATATCATTGCATGTTTGGGAGTGATTTGTGGATCATTGGATCACATTTGTATGCTTTTATAAGTCTGATTTTATAATCAAATCTGACTGCTTGTAATCAACCATCATCTCATGAATGTAATTGGCAAGCATCATCATTCAAGTATGTCAAATTGAGACACCTATTTCATATCTTTAATTTGAAATAGTTTTGCTAACTGATCCAATCAATTTCAGTCATCTATTTGGTGTCATTTGAATGCTATTTTGTTACTTTTTCATTGTTATATCATTGCAGAACCCTACATGCTTTGAAACATCAAAAACACAAATCAAAACATTCAAAAACAAAAATCAGAAAATTCAGAACAGCAGGGCAAAAAATCATATCAGAATTGGTAGGGGTTCTTACATATTTTATATTATTTCAAAGGATGACGATAGATTACTTTCAAAGCAATTATTCTTATTATTTTTGAAGCTTCAAGAAGTTGCAGCTGGAAAACTATAAATAAGTCATTTACACACACAATGGAAGGAGAGTTGATGTCAAACTTGTGCTACAGAAATTGTCATTCGAAGGTTGAAGTCAAGCCATTGTGTAATGTTTAATGAATGAACTTATGTAAGATCCCTTGTCTAATCTGCCCTAAATTTATGAGTTTTAGTGTGTTGACATTTTGTCAAACACTTGGCATGAGATCTAATTTTGTGATTTTGAATGTGTTTGTTTGTAACAGCAGATGTGTATATGCAAATTAATGCCAAAAGAACATTTCTAATGACAAGACATTATATCAAACAGTTGGCATGCAATAGGATAACTCAAAATCAGCCTTTTACTTGATCCAATTCAATGAATTACAACACCCAGTTCGCTATAATAAACTCAGATATTCTCAATCAGACTATAGATAGAAAGAGATGCTTCAAATTAAAGATTTGAAGTGTTACATATCAATCACTAAAGCATAAGGCAACATCATATACATATTAAAGTATGCAGACCCAGTGTTGATGGCTAGAAATGAGGCAACATCAGCAATGTATAAACTTGTACATACCAAAATGTATTGCATTAGGTACCACAAACTGTTGTAGCTCTCTGTACCAACTGATATGCATGAATACAAACTGATTACACTGGATATTAACCTCTTGTAGCAGACTGGTCTGAGAATTGAATGATTTTACAATCAGCAGGGGTTGTTTACTGCCCAGAAATGACTGCGCCCCAATCTTAAGTACAAACAATGATGTAGCTGGGTGATTTAGACTTCAATTCCCTTCCAGATCGGCTGCAAATAAATTCTGAGATAGCAGTATTCAAACTGAAATAAATTATGTAGAGTTCTGCCCTCAAAATCCAAAGATAAACCCCTGAACTGCTGCGTCCCACCTTCTAACAGCAGATGTGTATATGCAAATTAATGCCAAAAGAACATTTCTAATGACAAGACATTATATCAAACAGTTGGCATCCAATAGGATAACTCAAAATCAGCCTTTTACTTGATCCAATTCAATGAATTACAACACCCAGTTCGCTATAATAAACTCAGATACTCTCAAGCAGATTATAGATAGAAAGAGATGCTTCAAATTAAAGATTTGAAGTGTTACATATCAATCACTAAAGCATAAGGCAACATCATATACATATTAAAGTATGCAGACCCAGTTTTGATGGCTAGAAATGAAGCAACATTAGCAATGTATAAACTTGTACATACCAAAATGTATTGCATTAGGTACCACAAACTGTTGTAGCTCTCTGTACCAACTGATATGCATGAATACAAACTGATTACACAGGATATTAACCTCTTGTAGCAGACTGGTCTGAGAATTGAATGATTTTACAATCAGCAGGGGTTGTATACTGCCCAGAAATGACTGTGCCCCAATCTGAAGTACAAACAATGATGTAGCTGGGTGATTTAGACTTCAATTCCCTTCCAGATCGGCTGCAAATAAATTCTGAGATAGCAGTATTCAAACTGAAATAAATTATGTAGAGTTCTGCCCTCAAAATCCAAAGATAAACCCCTGACTGTTGTGTCCCACCTTCTAACAGTTCACAAAGCCATGGGAAGGATACGGCAGGGTACAATGAGGTTTAGAACCCTTTTTATGGGCAGCGCTTCCTCTCACAAATCAAATGCCCTTCTCCAAGTGGTCTGCCAGGTATTAAGGAAGCTATGAAGCCTCATGTATGAAATGAGAATTCCATATCAGCGCTAGGGTTAGAATATAACCCCTATAAATCTTCAAATCAAACTCCACCAATTATCAATAAACAACTCCAAAAGCCTCAACCATCAACCCTGTAAATATCAAGTTTATATTTGTACCCAAATCTTCATAAATCTAGTGATGAAACCCTAGCAGCTGTAACCTGCAAATATTTTCCTCTTTGATGCTCCAAATCAATGCTAAAACCTGCAAATAAGTGCAATAGAACCCTAGGTGGATTCACCTCTCAAAGTGAGTTGGGTTTTCGTCCAAACCACTTGTTTCTAAGGGTTTTCGTCCTTAGAAAGTTGTTGAACCAAGTTACAGCAGAAAAAGGAAATTTCCCAAATGTCAAATAAACTCAATATGATGCCTTCACAATGAAATGACCTTCTTATAAAGAGATTGAGAGAAGTTTCTAGGTCATTTGTCAATTTTTTCTTTTTTTTTATTGAATTTACAAGTCCATCTCCATAATAAAATAATATTTTATTTTAATTTCCTTTCTCCAAGTGGGGTGTCCAATTTGACAATAAAATATTATTTTATTTTTTAATTTCTTTTTTCCCCTTTTAAAGTGACTTTCCATTCTCGCAACTTCAAGTTATTTTGCCAACTTTCCATTCTCCAAACTTTAAGTTATTTTTATAGCTCCAAAAGTAACTTTATTATTTTATTTTCTTTTATTTTGGCAAAAAGTTACTTTTTAAAATAAAATAATAAAATAATCACCAATTGGCACAAAAGGGACATTACAAATCCTCCCCACTCAAGATTGCTTGTCCCCAAACAATCACAACTCCACCAATGGATTGATATGATCAGCAATAGTATTCCTGGATCCCAAATCAATCTAGGATACATGTGTGGCTTCCCATGTGATAAGCTATGCTACAACACACCTGCCAAGGAGATCTTATGCAATTTCCTCATCAAAAGAATAACAATCCTCCACAAATATTCAACAAGCTTCTCAAAAGTGTGCAATCCTTCATCATGCTTTTGCTGATCCATGTTGACAAAAACTGAAAAATCCCCATAGATACTATCCCTTTGCATGCTTAGAATCCATATATTATAGCTATGTATTTGTGAAAACATGTTGTTCCAAGGTAAATCATTGGAATCATTAGAGAATGAACTGTCGTTCAAAGATATATAATCAGCATTTGCATCATGTCTTTCATCATAGACTTCATGCTCAAATTCATCCATGGTTGGATACTTACCCATATATGCTGATCCAAGAGGTGTACCAAGCTAAAAACCAAGTATCACCTGTCATACTATCTAACTCATGGCTACAATTTGTATTTTCACGTGAATATTCCTCATGCAATATCTCACCTTTTTGGAGTTCATCCATTCCTTCAACTATTTGTTTGATCTCTATCATCCTTGTATTTTCTTCTTGTTCCTTTGATATGGCTGCTATGGGTGACTGAATTTCTGATTTGGATGATGAAAAATGAGCCAAACTTAGTTGTAAACAAAGCTCATCAATCTCTCTATCCTTGTCTTCAGCGCATGATCTCTATCCATAAGCAATTGCAAGTAATCAGCTTTCATTATTTCTAATGCCTCTTTGATTGTGTGCAATTGTATAAGAGTGATTCCTCCTTGAACTCCTTTTTGCATCTCCTCAATTTGGCCCTTCCAAATGAGGTCTTCAATAAACTTATAAGTACTATCAACCCTTGTCAACACTTGCACTAATTTCTTATCCGTAACCACAAGTTGATCCTTCAAACCTTGCAATGCCATAGGACTATGATCAAATTCATCAAAGTGACTTGAGCTGCCACACAACACATTTTCTGATTTTCCTTCATTTGTATGCACAACATCATCATCAAAGTCAGCAACTTCATTAATTGATTCTTGGCAATCTTCATGTATGGATGATGGGACAGCGTAATGACCAAACAAAACATTATCACAAGATTCTATCTTTTCATTATCAATTTCCAAATCAACATCATCATCATAGAGATTCATGTATACCTCACCAAGTGATTCTTCTTCATTGGAGTCCATTGTTTCCTTGTTCAACTTGTCATCCTCATTAGACATATCAGCTTGTATGTAATTTTGTTCATCATATAACACACTTTCAATTTTGCCTTCATATGCATGAATGGTGTCACTCTTCAAAATAGCCAACTCACTAAACGATTCCTTGCAATCATTATGCAAAGATGGTGCAACACTACTATGCTCAATCCTTCTGGTCCTTCGTTGCCTTCGCTGTCTCATGAATTCATTGAAGGACAAGTCCTCTCTAATACATGGAGATAGAGACTTGTATTCATCATGAAGTAAGACATTTTCTTCTTCCCTTCTTGCATGCTCCTCATCAAGTGTTGATCCAATAGATGTTGATTTATTCAATTCCATGTACTCCTTATGAAGTGAATCTTCTTTGCCCAACTGATTTTCGCTCTTTTCTTCTTCTTGTTGTGCAAGTAACTCAATGGTTGTCATGAAGTTTTGATGGTATTGCATATAGGTATCCATCAATTGTTGTTGACACTTTACGAAATTATTCATACCATTCATAAACTCTTTCATAAATCGATCATTCGAAGTCAAACTAACTCATCTATCCTTCCTTGAAGAACTTGAACCACCTCTATTCATTGTTGCAACCTGTTTACACCCTGTTGTCTGTAGCTGAAACAAACTGAATTCTACCCTCCAGGCTGGCAAGATACACTACTTTGATACCATTGTAAGATCCCTTGTCTAATCTGCCCTGAATTTCTGAGTTTTAGTGTGTTTACATTTTGTCAAACACTTGGCATGAGATCTGATTTTGTGATTTTGAATGTGTTTGTTTGTAACAGCAGATGTGTATATGCAAATTAATGCCAAAAGAACATTTCTAATGACAAGACATTATATCAAACAGTTGGCATCCAATAGGATAACTCAAAATCAGCCTTTTACTTGATCCAATTCAATGAATTGCAACACCCAGTTCGCTGTAATAAATCTAGATATTCTCAATCAGATTATAGATAGAAAGAGATGTTTCAAATTAAAGATTTGAAGTGTTACATATCAATCACTAAAGCATAAGGCAACATCATATACATATTAAAGTATGCAGACCCAGTTTTGATGGCTAGAAATGAGGCAACATAAGCAATGTATAAACTTGTACATACCAAAATGGATTGCATTAGGTACCACAAACTATTGTAGCTCTCTGTACTAAATGATATGCATGAATACAAACTGATTACACTGGATATTAACCTCTTATAGCAGACTGGTCTGAGAATTGAATGATTTTACAATCAGCAGGGGTTGTATACTGCCCAGAAATGACTCTGCCCCAATCTAAAGTACAAACGATGATGTAGCTGGGTGATTTAAACTTAATATCCCTTCCAGATCGGCTGCAAATAAATTCTGAGTTAACAATATTCAAACTGAAATAATTTATGTAGAGTTCTGCCCTCAAAATCTAAAGATAAACCCCTGAACTGCTGCGTCCCACCTTCTAACAGTTCACAAAGCCATGGGAAGGATACGGCAGGGTAGAATGAGGTTTAGAACCCTTTTTATGGGCAGCGCTTCCTCTCACAAATCAAATGCCCTTCTCCAAGTGGTGCGCCAGGTATTAAGGAAGCTATGAAGCCTCATGTATGAAATGAGAATTCCATATCAGCGCTAGGGTTAGAATATAAACCCTATAAATCTTCAAATCAAACTCCACCAATTATCAATAAACAACTCCAAAAGCCTCAGCCATCAACCCTGCAAATATCAAGTTTATATTTGTACCCAAATCTTCATAAATCTAGTGATGAAACCCTAGCAGCTGTAACCTGCATATATTTTCCTCTTTGATGCTCCAAATCAATGCTAAAACCTGCAAATAAGTGCAATAGTGAACCCTGGGTGGATTCACCTCTTAAAGTAAGTTGGGTTTTCATCCAAACCACTTGTTTCTAAGGGTTTTCGTCCTTAGAAAGTTGCTGAACCAAGTTACAGCAGGAAAAGGAAATTTCCCAAACGTCAAATAAACTCAATATGATGCCTTCACAATGAAATGACCTTATAAAGAGATTGAGAGAAGTGTCTAGGTCATTTGTCACTTTTTTCTATTTTTTATTGAATTTACAAGTCCACCTCCATAAGAAAATAATATTTTATTTTAATTTCTTTTCTCCTAGTGGGCGTCCAATTTGACAATAAAATATTATTTTATTTTGTCATTTTATTTTTTAATTTTATTTTTTCCCTTTTAAAGTGACTTTCCGTTCTCCCAACTTTAAGTTATTTTGCCAACTTTCCATTCTCCAAACTTTAAGTTATTTTTATAGCTCCAAAAGTAACTTTATTATTTTATTTTCTTTTATTTTGGCAAAAAGTTACTTTTTAAAGTAAAATAATAAAATAATCACCAATTGGCACAAAAGGGACATTACAACTTATATAAGTCAATGTAAAGCCTATGCTACAAAAGCTTGTGTGGAGATCATTCACCTATTTGTAATTCCATGAGATTGAATTGAATTGAACAATCTTGTCAAACTTTGTGTTGATATTCATTGCTCATCAAAGTGATAACTTTGTGTATCCCTTTCACAGCTTACTTCATGGAATCATGTGGTGTTCGTTTGTTCTATCATTTCTTATGTTGATGCTAACATATTGGTCTTTGACTTAGCCAATAAAAAATATTCGTTAATGTTTTTCAATCAAAACCTTGTTTGTGGCTGAACATTGGTCTCTATTTAACCAATAGAAAGTTACATTTGTTTGTACTTGACTTGTTAAATCAAAAAATCTCACTACAGTCTTAGCTATTGGTAGTTAAGTGCTACATCTGGGGCAAAAACATAGTTAAAGTAATATTTTATATTAAATGCAAAACTCCCATTGAAGATTTGCACAGTGTAAATATTTGTGGTTTCTATTAGTTTAAGTTTAGTTAAATCTCAGGGAGCTTCCCCTTCTAATTTGAAGAAAGGTTTTACCATATTCACTATTTTGTTTTGTGTTGTCATGAAAGTAACAAATTAAAACACCAACACACCTGATGACTACAAAAAAGAGGAACTCAACGGCCTATGAGAGCAAAGATCGTTAATAGATCTATATTAGCCTCGCACCTTGAAGCTCTTGTTGACGCTTTATCTCCAAAGAAAAGATAAAAGCCTCAAACCCAACCTCAGGCTACTCCAATAACTCCTTCAATTACACCCCCTATAAGTCAAATCTCATACTACAACCATGGCAAGGAATCAACATTTTGTCATGCGACAATGGCAGCCCCCTAGTTGCACCAACAGCTCCAGCTATCTGGAACCCTATTCCAATTTCTACCCAAAAATCTCTACCCTTATTTACAAGGGAAAACTCTACAAACCCCACTAACCATTCACAAGATATTGCAAATCTATGTGTTGTCCATGATGTTACACATCAAGATGTAGCCCTATGATTGCTAGTGACATCTTTTAAAGGGAAAGCATTGGATTGGTATAGAATCCTATGCTCAAATTCTATTACAACTGGGGACCAATTGAAATGTCCCACCCCAGGTGGACTCTTGCTAACACAAATTTTCTGCCTTTGCTTGAATTGAATGCTCTTTCAAATTGGGGTTTTTACTTAGAAATGGGAATTTGCCAAGCAAAGTATAAATGACAAAGACCAAGCCAAATAGAAAGTAATGATAACTATTTTTGCAAATGTATGCTAACTGTTGTAGCAAGCCTTTTAAATATTTATTACTAACAGATTACAAAAACTTGCTAATACAAAATCATTACATATTTAAAATCAGTTTTGTATTTCCTTGCAAATTTAATACAACCATACCCGGAAGGCAAATACCATGTGTGCAGGTCTGAAAATGAATATCAGCAATTTCTGGAGATATATATCAGCAACATGAAACTCTCACCATGGACGTCAAGCAATGAATATATGTTTATCCACCGCTTTAATCATAACAGCAATTCTCCAACACCTAGCCATCTTCAATGGATTAGTAAAGGAGCTGAGAAGATTAGGCGTTTTAGCCTCACAGTCCCACGCCCAGCCAATGATAATCATTACAGTTTGTTCTTTCAATACTCTTCAAAACCCTTGCAAAGTGCCAAGAGAGAAATGCTCAGATTACTTTAGATTTGACCAATGTAATTTCCATAGTGCCAAGAAACAAATGCACAGCCAGCAAATTAATGGTTCTTCAATATGAAACTTCAAACCCTTGTAATTCTCTGATGAAATCTCCTCTATTAAGCTCAGATTGAACCTCTGAATGAAGCCCACTATCAAGCAATGAAGAGTTTACATTCTCCAATGCTGAAATTGACTGAAACCCTTGTGTATTTCTACACAGTTCTCATATCATAACCACAAGTCATAAAATGTCTTCAAGAATGAATCTAATTGCTTTTTGATGCCCTTTTATAACTTCTCCAAGTAGGTTGACCTCATGAAGTGTATTTAATTTGCCTTTGAAGTCCACTTTTAGGTTTTTAATAAATACTTTATAATATCTCCAAGTTGGGCGCTCACTTTTATGCAAATATAAATGTACTTTATTACTGGCTTTTAAAATGAATCATTATAAACCCCTTATAATATAAGGTCTATTAACCACATGATGTCCTTTTTAATAATAATTAATTATTATTGAAGATTACCTTTAATAATAATTAAAAATCACTTATCTCCATAAATAGACATCATTTTTCAATTCTGTCTGAACCTGGGGGTTCACCATGGTACCCTCTATGCATCCAACCGCCTTACCAAAAATAGCAGGGATCCATCTCTACAACCACAGTCTTACTATAAATAGTAAGTGTGTCAAACTGAGTCCAACGAAGGCCAAACCTGAACCAAAACTGAGCTCTGAGAGAAATAACACACTGATGTCGGCCAAAAGGACCCTCTATCCATCTACTTTAGCCTACGAGGGCCAGATGATAGGCTAATCCTCTAACACTGATGCTCACGAAAAAGGGGACATTATAGTCCGCCCTCCCTGAAATTGCTTGTCCCCAGGAAATCTCCACTGCAAAGAAACTCCACTCCACCGGAGGTCCAAAAGAAGACTATGTAATGTCCCACACAAGAACACAACTGTTGCAGCACCAGCATAAACACAACTACACAAACATAGACAACAGACCAACTGTCCAAACCATGCGCACTGAAATTGTGCATCAACCTCAACTCGTGGACATGTGAACCAAAATCGAAGCTACGAGCAATCCACACCATCTACACGTTGCAATGCTCATCAGTGAACTCTGACTGGAACCCCGATGCACAAGAAGGATCCCATAGCACACTGGAGAATGTCCAACAAAATATACCTAGATCCCAAATCTAGAATAGAAGTCTGCCATGACAAACACCCTCAGACTTCCGCTGCTTAAATCGAAACTCAACTTCACCATGCTGGAAATGGTGAAGCAAACCCATGGGACCCATCCAAACTACAGTGTTGACCCTAACACCCCCTAGATCCCAATACAAACGAAACTCACATCCATCCGCATGAGGAGATATGAATATCTAAAAGTATCTACAACACAACAACTATCTCCATTCTCTGCAAACCTCCATTGGATGTGATTTCTACCCCTCATAGGTGTTCAATGATGTATAATCGCTCCTCTTAGGTCACTGCTATGGTACGGAACAACACCCTCAAAACTGAAAGACTGACCTATGGGAATGCTAAGGATACCAACAGGTACATAGGATGATAGAGTATCATCCCCATGCTGCTCCTTCATGACGAGGAAATATTGTAACTCTCCTCCAAACTCTGGTGTAGTAATGACACTAGTGGCTGATCCACTAAGTGTGTAATCCACTTGTTCACCCAACTCTAGGACTTGAGTCTTAAATGGGCTCTCAACTGGAGGTATCTCATGCGACTCAAGATGCAAGCTACGTGTACCAATAAAATTTCCTATATCACACACAACTGCATATTCTTTTGGTTGGCTTATCTCAAGACGCTCCTCTATAGCAACTTCTACACATTCTTCCTTTGGAAGAATTAGGGATCGAAGTCTCCCTCTGCTTCTTTGCTTGATCGAGCTGGCTGCAACGTTTCTTAACCTCTTGCAAACGTTGTTTTGCATTGGCAGCCATCATCTTTGCTTTCTTAGCTCTTTGTAACCAGCCATCACACAAAACTTGGGTCTTGTTCACATCTTCCAAGGTCTGATATACAAAATCAGACTTATTGTGACTTGAATCAGCAATGCATTCCTCATTAATGACACCCTCATCTAGCGTGCCAATAGTAGAAGATCCTTCCACTATTTTCTTTATGTGTCACAACGTCTAGATCATGATTACGCTGAATAGTTTGGCAATTGTTACCAAAATCAGAATTGTTGTCATACCTATCTGTAGCGTAATCAAGGAACTCATACAAAACTTCATCCTTTACCATCTGTCCATGGCCAAGTGTTGGTTCAAGAGGTATCTCCAAAGGAAAATTAAGTGTATCATGTGCCATAACCTCTATCCCATGGCTGCAAGGTAAATCAGCATGTGTATAAGTCTCCTTAACCTCTATGACTTCATCACGGGATCCTCTTTGTCCTTCCAGATGATGTGACTCATGAACCCCAACATCTTCATGAAACATGAGCATCTCCAAATCTGCCTCCTTCATGGCTTCTTCTTCAATGCATCCATGTGTCAAAACAAGGTCTTCCTCAAGCTTCTTTACCTTATTATCTGTGCATTGGTGGTTAGGCTCTCAAAAACCTTTGCAAGTGAAGCACAGACCTTGTCTTCTCATTTCGTTCTTGCTCATTATGGGAGTTCTTGTAACCTAATCATTGAGTTTGAATGTACAACCATCTTCACTATCTGCTTTAGTAGTTCTACCATACCTGCTCACACTATGCCCATGACTAAATTTTGCCCCTTTAGATGAAATTTTCTCCTTATATACCCTCCTAATATACTTCACCAATCCAATCTTTTCAGGCCTCAAGGTAACAACAAAGCTCAAATAATTACTAAGAGAGTACTGTGCTTTAAAATCATCTGCCATGCTCTGATAGTCTTCAAAGAGTCGAGGGGCTTCCCGTTCATAGCCTTCCCTGAGCTTAATGTCGTCTTGTTCAATTTCTTCTCTGGATTTCCCTACAATACTGTAGTAACCCATAACTGAAACTGATGAGTGCTGGTCACTCAAATGATGCTAGATGTTAATTCACTGAATATTTTTTTTTTAAACCCAACAAGATGGCAGGAGACCACTCTGATACCACTGAAATGTCCCACCCCAAGTGGACTCTTGCTAACACAAATTTTCTGCCTTTGCTTGAATTGAATACTCTTTCAAATTGGGGTTTTTACTTAGAAATGGGAATTTGCCAAGCAAAGTATAAATGACATAGACCAAGCCAAATAGAAAGTAATGATAACTATTTTTGCAAATGTATGCTAACTGTTGTAGCAAGCCCTTTAAATATTTATTACTAACAGATTACAAAAACTTGCTAATACAAAATCATTACATATTTAAAATCGGTTTTGTATTTCCTTGCAAATTTAATACAACCATACCCGGAAGGCAAATACCATGTGTGCAGGTCTGAAAATGAATATCAGCAATTTCTGGAGATATATATCAGCAACATGAAACTCTCACCATGGACGTTAAGCAATGAATAAATGTTTATCCACCACTTTAATCATAACAGCAATTCCCCAACACCTAGTCGTCCTCAATGGATGAGTAAAGGAGCTGAGAAGATAGGCGGTTTTAGCCTCACAGTCCCACGCCCAGCCAATGATAATCATTACAGTCTGTTCTTTCAATACTCTTCAAAACCCTTGCAAAGTGCCAAGAGAGAAATGCCCAGATTACTTTAGATCTGCCCAATGTAATTTCCACAGTGCCAAGAAAGAAATGTACAACCAGCAAATTAATGGTTCTTCAATATGAAACTTCAAACCCTTGTAATTCTTTGATGAAATCTCCTCTATTAAGCTCAGATTGAACCTCTGAATGAAGCCCACTATCAAGCAATGAAGAGTTTTCGTTCTCCAATGCTGAAATTGACTGAAACCCTTGTGTATTTCTACACACAGCTCTCATATCATAACCACAAGTCATAAAATGTCTTCAAGAATGAATCTAATTGCTTTTTGATGCCCTTTTATAACTTCTCCAAGTAGGTCGACCTCATGAAGTGTATTTAATTTGCCTTTGAAGTCCACTTTTAGGTTTTTAATAAATACTTTATAATATCTCCAAGTTGGGTGCTCACTTTTATGCAAATATAAATGTACTTTATTAATGGCTTTTAAAAGGAATCATTATAAACCCCTTATAATATAAGGTCTATTAACCACATGATGTCCTTTTTAATAATAATTAAGAATCACTTATCTCCATAAATAGACATCATTTTTCAATTCTGTCTAAACCTAGGGGTTCACCATGGTACCCTCTATGCATCCAACCGCCTTACCAAAAATAGAAAAGGTCCCTCTCTACAACCACAGTCTTACTATAAATAGTAAGTGTGTCAAACTGAGTCCAACGAAGGCCAAACCTGAACCAAAACTGAGCTCTGAGAGAAATAACACACTGATGTCGGCCAAAAGGGACCCTCTATCCATCTGCTTTAGCCTATGAGGGCCAGATGATAGGCTAATCCTCTAACACTGATGCTCACGAAAAAGGGGACATTACACCAATTGAGAGCACTACACAATATATTCGATGAAAAGGGACATAACCTCTCAATAGTAGAGCACCTAACAACAATAAAGAGGGCTCTCGTTGAGACTATAACTGATTTTAGTATCAAGTTCCACGGGATCTAGAAAAGAATCCCTCAAGAGGTTAAACCTCTATCCCAAATGGCATTTATATATTTCTTGAAATCTTTTAATCCTAAAAGTGTCCCGATGCTCCAATCTATGGGAGGCACTAACCTGCCAACAACTTATGATATAGCTGTAAGAGCAAAAAATTAATTGATAAGAGACTCGAAAACTTGCACCTATGTAATGTCCCATTTAAAAATTTCCATATATATCAAACCCCAAGCACGCAATTATGATAATTTTTGTACAATTAATATTTATTGCTTCTTGATGAAATCGATTCAGAAATTTCAGTTAATATGTTTGATTCTTTATTAGATATTATATTTAGAATTCTGCTCAAAGAATTCAGACTATCTTCAGCAGCGGCTAATAAGTTGACTTTAAATCTGCAGCAAATTACAATTAATTGGAATGTCTTTGAAAGGTCTCCAAAACTGTACACTAGTTATTGACAACAACTCTAATTGTGTAACACATGAAACTTCCATGAATCTCTAGATAAGATTGCCCCAGATCTGAATCAAGGGTTTTCGTCCTCTAATTCAAGATCTTAAGGGGTTTCGTCCTTAGGTCAAATTGAACCATACTTCCATGCTCCAAAGGAGTAATAATCAGATAATAAAAGATGTATTTGATGATTGATGGTTCCTTCTCCTTGCTTGGTCTTCCTTATATACCTTTTTCCTTCAATGGACATAACTTTTCACATGCCCCCTGACCTTTATTAAAACCTAAACTTTAATATTAATTTTAGTTTATTATTTATTTACCCTTCTTTAAAGAAATCGCAAGGACTTTAAGGAGGGGGCATTACAATCCAACGTGCCCAAGATTGCTTGTCCTCAAGTAATCACAAGCTAGGACGCTCCTATAGTTACCAGGATCCCAAATCAACCTTAGAGATTTGTAATTCCTAGACATCGATCCTCCTTGTGATGTAATTAGCTTCTGCTAGAACACTCTAATATAATTAGGAATTAGAAACTCTGCACCAAGTGACGCTTCTCTAATTGTCTTGGTTATGTCCAACTCTGTACTACAATGATGTCCCTAAAGAGTTGTTACTATATACTTGTCTCAGCCAGACTGCCAATATGTAACTCCCCATTTCTGGAGTGATCACCTAGCAATGGAGGATTAGCCTATTCACCATTCCCGTAAGCTAATTCATTTGGTAGGGGAATGAATTGTTGAGCCATTGTAGCTAAAGTGACTTGGAGAATGGAAAGTTGGTCAAGTGAAGCTTGGAGAACGGAAAGTCACATTCTAAAAGGGATAAATAAATTATAATAAAATGACAATAAAATATTATTTTAATGTCAAGTTGGCCGACCCGATTGGAGGAGGAAAAGTGAATAAAAAATAATAATATTTTAATCTCAATTCTGGTGCACCTCTTGTGGACATGAAAATTATATAAAATATGGCAAATAAGGCCGATCCCTTTGGAGGCTTTATAAAGAGGTGTTTGGAGACTCATATCATCATATGGTATTTTGTCATTTGCATATTGGATATTTTCCTTTGAGCTGCAACAACAGGCTCAGCCATTTCTAAGGATGAAAACCCTTGGAAATTAGTGGATTGGACGAAAACCCAATGCCACTTGAGAGGTGAATCCATCCAAGATTTGCTATAGAGCATATTTGTAGGTTTTGGCATAGATTTGGAGCTTCAAAGACATTATTTGCAGGTTTATATCAGCTAGGGTTTGAGGATCAAATTGATGAGATTTGTGCCAAATATCAATTTGGTATAGAGGCGATTTGGAGACACTTCTTGCAGGCCGCTAGGGTTTGATTGATAATTGATAGCATTGGCATGTTAGGAAGGTGAATGGACATATTTATGCAGATCTAGGCGCACCTTATTGGCTAATCGTGGAGTATTGAGGAGGATTTATCTTCTATTTCATACCCTTTATCGCCTAGGGTTTATGATTTTGCATATAAGAAATGGCGGCTGCTGTTATGAGGATATAAATTCAGATTTGAAGGTGTCAAATCAGATCACAATCCTTTGGAGGAGGATCCACCATCATAGAATACCTATCGCTGCCTATATTGGTGACATCATTGGTGAGGTGCCATCATTTGGAGTGGATCGTGGTTAAGGAGGAGCTGCCATATCATATCTACCTCAGTCAAGTACATCAGTCCATACAGCTGTCTTGAATCAGTCTATATCAGCCATTACATTCCATTGTATGATCTCATCTTATGCCTAATTGATGTAGCCAATCACCCGGGTATGTTGCATATGTTTTGATATTCAAATCTCTAATTTGAATAAGCATTGTAATCACTGTCACAGTCTGAATCAGACCTGATATCTTTGTAATCAGACTTGTTACAGTGCAAATAAAGACATGATTGGTGTGGTATTTTGATGTTTAAGGAATGCAAAGTCATGTATTATATTTCTATCATATTGGCATATGTATTTTATATGAAAACCATCACAAACAAGCATCAAAACAAACAATCAAACTCAGAAATCAGAATGCAGTCACTTTGCATGCCAAGTGTTTGACAAAATGTCAAACCATTGAAATCAAAAATTTCAGGACAGAATTAGACAGGGTTCTTACACAATATAGTCCTTTAATGTCATAAGGTTGATACCATCCTCCGAAGTATAAGTACAATTTATTGTCCAATTTTCTTCTAGCTCATGTACTTGTATTTCCCAATAACTCCCAACAACAAAACCAAGAGTTGGAAACTGGCTAGGTCCATAATTTAAGATAAGTTTTCTCTCATCCTCAGAAAGCAGAAACAAAAAGACATTTTGCAATAGCGTAGTTTGAAACCAAGTAAAGGAAGCATCAATAGGAAGATCAATTTCCTTTTTGGCATCAATTGCATCTGCAAAGAACCAATTTGGTTGGCCCAACTTTTGCATAGTTTCATGAATATCTCTTTGAATCAAAGAAGGAAAGTGAGCTTTCCATATATTAAGATGAGGATTAGAGGCATGACACACATCTATGACCTTAAATGCAATGTTCTTTTCTAAAATGATTTTATATCTTTTTGGTCCATTTTTGAGGTTCTCACATTTTGTTACTGATCCAATCAGAGAGTTTCTATAAATATCACAAAATTCTTCCATCAGTTCATTGAATAACTCAGGATCCATGGGGTGATCATCATAAAAACCATTGCTTGTTCTAGTAATCTCATTTGTTGTATTCTCATATTCTAAATACTGCTCTTCAAAATGATCACCATGAGTTTTAGAAGCAGAACCATCCTTTCCACCAACTAAAGTATGGACATCCTCACCTCCATCAATTTTAGAATTTATACTAAACTCAAACAGAGATTTGTCTATTGGGTTGTCAACATTTGTATGAATACTGAATTGTATGGGAAAATTTGATTCACTTTCCCTGCTACTATCATCCTTGCATTCCGCAAACAAGCTTGTAAGATTATAGTCATCATCAAATCCATCAAATATGCTTCCTACAATATGAATGCACTCCTCTTTTATCACTTGTTTGGAACCAACACTAGATTCAATAACTGAAAATTTTGGTCGATTGTCGGCCTCTGTATTATTACTGCATTGCACACCAAAAGTGCCAACCTGAATATGACAGTTTAGGTTGCCATCTCTAATGCAAGAAGAATCAACCTCGCCACATTGTTACTATCAAGCTCAATAATTTCATTACCTGATCTGCCATTAGCACCTTGATCATCTTCCCAGCCAACAAACTATTTTGTTTGACCATTAGTATTGACTTTGGAAGCCATTTCAAAGTAATCTGAATCAGATTTTGATTCTTGTTCATTTATTACATCAGCTACGTGATGCAAATTTTGAACCTGGTTTCTTTTGATGACCCTTGGTTTGGACCTTTGTTCTTCTCTACAAATGAAAGGGGGACATAGAGGTCTATCATCAAATCCAACAAACATTCGTTGTGTGCAATTGATCTGATTTTTGGGAGCATTCATAGTATTCTGCTTCATGTGGAGTATTTGACCCAACATGTCTATCATTGTATCTATCTTCTTTTCAAACTTATCTGAAAGAACTATCCCCAAAGGAGTTTTTCTCTCTCTATCTGCCATATTCATTTGTTTTGTCACTTATATGGAATGAGTTTTCTGCATCATAGGGTTAACTTCTCTTTCACGGGCTAGCAAGATCCAACTCTGATACCATTTGTAATGTCCTGTTTGGAAAATTTTGTATATATCAAACCCCAAGCACACAATTATGATAATTTATGCAAAATTAATAAATAAACAATTAATATTTATTGTTTCTTGATGAAATCGATTCAGAAATTTCAATTAATATGTTTGATTCTTTATTAGATATTATATTTAAAATTTTGCTCAAAGAATTCAGACTTATCTTCAGCAGCGGCTAATAAGTTAACTTTAAATCTGCAGCAAATTACAATTAATTGGAATGTCTTTGAAAGGTCTCCAGAACTGTACACTAGTTATTGACAGTAATTCTAACTATCTAACACATGAAACTTCCATGCAATCTCTGGGTAAGATTGCCTCAAATCTGAATCAAGGGGTTTTGTCCTCTAATTCATTAATGGAATTCAAAGGGATTTCATTCTCTAATTCCAAACCTTAAGGGGTTTCGTCCTTAGGACAGACTGAACCGCAGTTCAAACCCCAAGCACACAATTATGATAATTTATGCAAAATTAATAAATAAACAATTAATATTTATTGTTTCTTGATGAAATCGATTCAGAAATTTCAATTAATATGTTTGATTCTTTATTAGATATTATATTTAGAATTTTGCTCAAAGAATTCAGACTTATCTTCAGCAGCGGCTAATAAGTTAACTTTAAATCTGCAGCAAATTACAATTAATTGGAATGTCTTTGAAAGGTCTCCAAAACTGTACACTAGTTATTGACAGTAATTCTAACTATCTAACACATGAAACTTCCATGCAATCTCTGGGTAAGATTGCCTCAAATCTGAATCAAGGGGTTTTGTCCTCTAATTCATTAATGGAATTCAAAGGGATTTCATTCTCTAATTCCAAACCTTAGGGGGTTTCGTCCTTAGGTCAGACTGAACCGCAGTTCCAAGCTCCAAAGGAGTAATAGTTAGATAATAAAAGATGTATTCAATGATTGATGGTTCCTTCTCCTTGCTTGGTCTTCCTTATATACCTTTTTCCCAACAATGGACATAACTTTTCACATGCCCCTTGACCTTTATTAAAACTTTAACTTTAATATTAATTTTAGTTTATTATTAATTTACCCTTCTTTAAAGAAATCGTAGGGACTTTAAGGAGGAGGCATTACAACCTAGGCCAACTATGCCATTATATCCAAATATCTATGCACCTATAGAGATGCCCATGTAAATGCCTACCCCTACTTTAGCCCCTATTCCTAAAACTTCTCAAGTTGCCTTGCAAGCAACCAAAGAATTAGAGGATGTAAAAAGCATCCTAAGAACAATGTTTAATCAATTAAACGCTATAAAGAGGCAACAAATTGTTCCCCCTCCTAGGCCTTTTTATCAGAACAATTAGGGATATAGGCCACATAACCAACACCAAAACTAGCATAATAGATACCCTAGTTAGGCCCAAAATTCCCTGTTTTTCATGTTCATATGCCTCTACAACAAGTTTCCCCAAATAACCACACTAGAGATCCTATCCCACTGCACAATAACCTAGTTGAAGACTAGAACATGTGATGCTACCCATGAGCAGCCCTCCATGCTCCCAATCACTATCCTAGAGGCAACCCCCAACAAACTCTTGGGCCAAAAGGCAAAATGCAACTCTAACTACTAAAATGCAAGGCGTTTTTCTTGAAGTAAACCAAGCAAGATCTGATTAGGCTCTAGTCTCTTCAAATGAAGATGGGGTCTATGTAATAACCCAACTAATTTTTTTTTTTAAATTTCCAATATATAAATGATGCTAATGCAAGTCCTTGCACTTTCTGATCACCCAGATCCTGATGTGGGCAAGGTGAGAGTGTACAATGTTCGAAGACACTAACTAAATAATTACAATGCTGGAAAGATAAACAAGCAGCATAGCCAACCAGAGCATACAAGCGGCATGGCCAACCCAAATCAACACCTCTTTGACGGACAAATATTCTTGTATGCAAAAAGCCACTGGTAAATTACAACAAGTCTGATCCAGCCAAATTGGTTGATAACAATGCAAACCTGATCAATGCCAAAACGGGCTGGAAAGAAATGCAAATGCAATGGGTCTAGCGGCGAACTGACCAAGACCTTCTTACAATGAATTCAAACTATTGACGGTAAACCATCCAGTTTTTACAATATGATCAATATGCAAACTACTATCTAGCAGAAAACCATCCAAATTTACATTTAGTCATAAAACTGAATCTACTGATAATTTATTCTGAAAATTGAATCAACAACATAACTGAAATAGATGCAAACCAACAAAATGACACTATTGCAGCAAAGATTAGTCCAGAAATTAATAGCAACTATTAAAATATTGTCAAGCCCAATGGTATGGCCTGACTATGGGTTTGGAAAGTTGCAGGCGACTACTGATCTGAAGGCTGCAAATAGACATAAGAAACTAATACAAACTGAACTAACACCTAGGCTGCTGTCTAACACTGAAAACTGAACTATATTGCCCCAGAATGCACTTATACGACCCCCCAATACTTATTGATATCTACTGCAAACAACCAAGAACTATATGACAAGTTGGCACTATGGTACATCTAGGAAAAAGAAGGAAAATTACTGTCCCAAACAGCCGCGACTCATTCCAAGTTTCAAGCACCCTTCATTCTTGATGTACAGCTTGTCTAGCATGGTATGGACCAGCAACCAAGTGTACGACCTGAAATATAGCAATTTGGTAGGCCCCTGCAAGAAAAGGTACGACCTAGTACAAGGATTTGTACGGCCAACAACAACAAGAAATATCTATAGCCCTTCAACTCCAAAGGTGTTGTGACTGAAAATATAACAACAAACACATGAAAGAGGTTAACAGCAACTACCACACCAAAATCTCCATAATACCAAACTGAAAACTTCACATCAAGAACCCAACTAAAAATTTCACAACTACTCAACACCAAGGTAATCCTAGAGGGGAATTACTCAGACAACTAGGGGGTTTTCGATCTTGCCAAAGGGTTTTCATCCTCAAGAAAAACACAAAAAACTCACATTTAATCTCCAAATCATAGAAATAAGTAAAGTAGGAAGAAGCTCTTCTATGCACAGGTTCTCCTTATATAGACCTTTTTTAGGGATTATAATTTTATTTTTAATTCTTTTTCCTTTTTTCCCTCCAACTTAAGTGTCTAAAAAGTGCCACCACCTTTTTGACCCCATTCCTAGTGACACTTTTTAAACTCATTTTTAAAACAACCTTTTTAATAATAAAACAAAAGTTTTTTTTTAAATATAACTTAAAGTTGCTTTTTGGACAATTTTAGTTTAATTATTAAAATATTCCCTTTTTCCACCCCATTAGCCTACGGGAAAAATGAAAAGAATAGGCTAAAGGTCTTTGCTAGACTTACACCTGAGAAGGGGACATGACAGTCTATGTAAATAATATCATAGCATCTATAGCAAATAGACCACTAGTGCAATCTAATTACCTAACTAGATCCAAGAAAAGGACATTAGCTGAGCATTCAAGGACTAATTAGGCAAGCACAAGTGGACAGAGAACAACCTTCATTCCATCAAAGCAAAGTATACCTACTATTCCGAAGTAGCAGGAAAGTGTTCCAAACCAAATCTAGCCTAGAGTTACTTAACCCTTGGTTGAAAGCCCAAGAAATCAGTGAATGTCTTATGCACAAAAGACATAATCAACTATACCTTTCAATGTAGTTGCTCAAATGAAAAAGGCAATTGGTAATGTCTTCCTCTGGGAGATCCTTTCAATGCCAGAGCAAATGGATATGTTGAAAGAAGCATTAAAGTATTAGGATAAAGGCAAATCCAAAGAATAGGCCGCCATTCAAAGAACATCAATTCAAAATAAGTAGCTCACAATCCTTCAAGTAACCATTCCAAAGCTAGGTAGATTTAAACCTCTATCATTTTACCTTACTCTAGTCATTGTGTGTAAGATTTGGCTAAAAAGCCACCCAAGAATGCGAATGAATGAAGGAAAGCAAAGCAAGAAATCCGATCTGAGCCAAATAAACTGTATTCAACTCAAGTGAATGCAAAGCATACAATGAAAATGAGATGCTCATATGAGAGTGAGGTGGGTATATATAGGATATTCCACCCAAGAGACTAAAAACACTGCCAATATGGGATAAAGTGAAAAAGTCCCTAAGTAAACTTAACCTAGTGTGAAGAGAGCTAAGCGGAAAACTAGCTAAGAAAGAACTAGAAAGCTAAACAACCCTATTCACACTAACACCCCCCCTTAAGTGCAACTTAGGGGGAAATGTAAACAAAGATGCAAAGATGGGTCCTGGCAACTAGGCCTAATGAGGTAGCCATGTACAAAAGATCCCCTCAAACAGAAAAGGAAGGAGAAAACCCAGTGGGAAAAAACTCCCCCCATGAGAGGATGAAGCAAGAAGAGCTAAGTGGCCCCCCCAAAAGAAATGTCCCGCACCCCCAAGAGAGACCGAAGATGGACATACTTGCTCTTAGTGAAGGGTTTGGTGAAGATATCTGAAACCTGCTCTGTTGTAGGATAGTACCGCAAATTGATGACCTGCTCCTGAATCAACTCCCTGAGAAAATGCATGTGGATCTCCATGTGTTTGGTACACTAATGATGAACCGGGTTCTTCCAGATCTGGATGGTGCTCTAGTTGTCACAATAGATGACTGATGGCTTCTAAAAAGTGATGCCAAGTTCAGTGAGGATATTTTGAAGCCAAATAGCCTCAATGGCGGCATTGACAGCCCCCCGATACTCAGCCTCAATCGAAGAAAGAGCAATGGCATGTTGCTTCTTGCTCTGCCAACAAATGGGACCAGAATCAAGGTGAAAACTATAGCCAAATGTGGACTTGCGATCATCAAGATCACCAGCCCAATCAGAATCCGTGTATCCAACCAAGTCTAAACTTGTGCCCGTTGCATAGTGAATCCTATACCCCTGTGAGTGCCCTGTATGTAGTGCAAGATGTGTTTGGCAGCCTTCCAGTGAAGCTCATGTGGCTCCGTCATGAAGTGCGAAACAATGCCAACTGCAAATGAAATGTCGAGGCGAGTATGAATCAGGTAGATGAGGCTACCAACAAGCTGACAATACAAAGTGGCATCAACCAGTGGTGTGGAACACTTTGCCTCAAGCTTGACTCCTAACAGAAAGGGATTCGGTGCAAGCTTACAATCAGGCATGTGAAAACGAGCCAGAAGATCAAGAGCATACTTGGGCTGCGCAAGAAAGATCCCAGAAGAGGTTGAAATGATCTCAATCCCGAGAAAATAGTGCAAGAGACCCAAGTTGGTCATGGCAAATCTATCGTGCAAAGCAATCTTGACACTCACAATGATGGATTAGGTGCTCCCAATGACAATCAAGTCGTCAACATAGAGAGCCAACAAAAGAAGAGCTTCCTCCTGTCTCAAGATGTAGACATTCAAATCTGAGTGGCATCTAGAGAACCCAACTGAGAGAAGAAAGGAGTCCATCTTGGCATACCAAGCTCGTAGGGCCTGTTTGAGGCCATAGAGAGACTTCTTTAGTCTGCAAACCAGTGAAGAATCCTGAATGAATCCCTATGGCTGCTCCATGTAAATCTCCTCATGTAGATCCCCGTGAAGAAATGCGCTCTTCACATTCATCTGATGTATAGCCCAACCTTGAACTGCAACAATAGCAAGTATTAGGCGAATGAAGTTCATTTTGGCAACAGGGGCAAAGGTTTCAGAGTCAATACCAAGAACCCGAGAGAAACCTTTAGCCACAAGTCGTGCTTTGAACTTGTCAACCGATCCATCCGCTACAAATTTGGTCCGATAGATCCACTTACACCGAACCATTTTTCTTCCCTTAGGAAGTGGAACAAGATCCCAAGTTTTGTTCCGAATCAAAGAGTTGTACTCTTCCTCCATTATTGAATCCCACTCAGCAATACCTAATGCTTCATAAAATGACTGTGGATTTGAAGTTGTGGCAATGTAGGAATGCGGAATATCTTGATGTTGTGACCGAGTCCACCGAGTATCAAAAGGATCCCCAACAAGAGTGCCTACAAACTCAAGTGTCAAACGAGCCCAGCAAGGCATGTGAGGAGAAGGAGAGTCCTCATCCTCAGAATTTGAACTTTGCGAAGAGAAAGATGAAGCCTCATTATCAACTCTGCGAGTAGAGGTTGCTAGAGAAAAATCCTCTGAGTCACTATTGAAATTTGCGGTGGAGGGAGGAAGATGAGAGGACGAGCTAGGAAAGCTTTCCTCAAATTACACACTTCGCTCAATGAAGAGCTCATCTGTCTCACAATCCAGAAGCCGATATCCTTTTACACCATCCGGGTAACCAACAAAGATACAAGGCTGACTCTGAAGAAGGCCTTGCGCTTCTCCGAAGGAATGTGAGCCCAAGCTGGAGAGCCAGAAATTCTGAAGTGTCGCACAACAGGTTTCCTGCCACACCAGTCTTCAAAGGGAGTGACGCCCTTCAATGCCTTATGCCTCAGGTGCTAGGGAGCGTCCGTGGATCATGCAGCCAACCATCTCTTTCACGGGCCTATTTTTCCTCTCTGCCACACCATTCTGTTGAGGTGTATAGGCGACAATATGCTAAAAATCCATCCCTTCAAAAGTGCAAAATTGTTCAAAGCGATGGTTCACACATTCTCTGCCATTGTCAGTACGGAGAATCTTGACAACCTTTCCAGACTGTTTCTCGGCGCGAGCCTTGAACTCTTGGAATCTATCAAAAGCTTCTCCTTTCTACCAAAGAAAGTAGACCCAGGTGTATCTAGAAAAGTCATCAATAAAGGTAAGCAAGTAGCGAACCTTGCTGAAAGACAAGGATGGAAATGGACCCGCCACCAACTCAAGGACTTCTAAAGCCCTCCAAGCCTTCCCTTTGTCGAACTTGTCCTCAGGATGTTTTCCCAAGGCACAACCCAAACAAACTCCATCTAAGAAATTGATTCGAGGAAGACCTGTGACCATAACCTGCTTGCTGAGCTACTGAAAATAGCGAAAGTTGAGATGGTCAAACCACTCATGCCATAGCTTGCTCACAGAATCCAAATGGGTGAGCAAAGGAGTAGAATGTGAATCAGGTACAAAATGAGAGAAAGCATACAGTCGAGACTCATGATCAACCTTACCAACTACAAGTGCATTATCTTCAAGATTCCTGATGGTGACAGAATCGGAAGTGGACTCAACTTTTCTTCCATTCTAGGCAATCTGATAGACGAAGAGAAGGTTGGCTGACAGATTAGGCACACAAAGGACATCCTCAAATGTACCAGTGCCAGCATCAACAAAACCTTTCCCGATGACCTCTACAGGAGAGACATCCCTAATGAGAATGTGGGGCATCGAACAAGGCTCCAACAAAGAAAACTGTTCTCTGACAGAACCCATGTGATGTGATGCACCTGAGTCAAGAATCCATTGTTGAGAAGAATCTGCAGTAGCAACAAGTGCAGTTGCTTTCCCTTTACCTGATTTGGAAGGAGTGGCGAATTGCTGAGCAATAGAAGAAAGCAGATTAATGTTGTTCTTTTTTAGAAGATGCTTCAGCTCATCGATTTGCTTCTTGTGACAAGAGTGTCCCTCATGACCAACTTTCTTACAGTAACAAGTTGGCCTTTCCTTCTTCTGAAAATTCCCCTTTGAAGAGGAGTTAGAGTCTGCTTTTGGGGCAGACGATGACTGTGCCTGATCTTTCTGTAACTTTTTTTTGGACTTCTTTTGTTTCTTGTCAGGTTTCCCTGACTCTTTCTGTCCCTTCGAATGACTAGCCAACAAAGTCTGAGACTAAGATGGCTTCAAGAGACCCATGGAAAGAAGCTTGCCTTGTTCTTGCATCAACAAGTCAGAAAATGAAGCAAAAGAAGACATTGTATAAATAGAGCCCATAGTCAATATATGAATATGAAAGCTAGAAACAAAAGCTACATATTCAAGTCCAAGTTTGTTAAGAGTACTCAAGACAAGCTGAATGTCCTTTTTGTCTATGTCACATGCTTTACATTGTGCTCTCAAATCATTAACTTTTGTTACAAAGTCCTGGATGTTGTCAAAAGACTTAGGATTAAGTGCCATTAATTGATTATCAATTTGATATCCCCTAACTTCATCAGTTGTCCCATAGAGAGTTTTTAGTTTGTCCCATGCATCATGTGAATTTGTACATCCGTCAAGTTGAAACATTATATCAAGAGAAACTAAACTCCTAAGACAACCTAGAGCTTTTATTTGTTCAATCATCCAGAGTATTTTTTCCTTAGCATCTGCGAGTTCAATTATATTTTCTTCAGCATAGGGTGTATAACCTTGTTGCATAAAGTTCCATGCATTTTGTTGCCGTGTGTTGTAATTGTATGGTGTTAGAAATGGAAACTTAACATTACCCATTTGTGAAAGGAAAGGAGAGCACGAGCAGAAAGAGATGCACAAGCACAATCACACCAAGAGACCCCCCCTCCCGAATTACTCAATCAAAGAGCCCCCCCAAGCAAAATGATTTGGCACTTTATATTTAGTGCGGTTACAATTTCCACTAGCAAGAGAACACTTAGCGGACTTGACTTCAATGCTTTTACAAATCCTCAAAAAGGAGAGTATACTTAAAGTACAATTCTGGAACAATTCCAAGTGAAATAAACAGGACCACTACAAAGTACACGAAAAATCATGCACTTTCAAAAAAAGAATCGCCTCAATCCGAGGTCGTATGCAAAAGTTAATACAGCTTTGAAGTTCTCAAAAATGAGAACTGGGCAATGTCACCTATGAGAATATGCAAATTATGGACAATCCAAACACCAAAATCAAGAACCGTCTGCACCAATGCGAAGAGCACGAAAAATTAGCCCAAATCAAAAAAAGTTGCTATGAAAAAAGCGGTCGTGAGCCCAAAATATCAACTTCCAAAGTTGAACTGCAAAATCGAAAACTTCAACGAAGAGGGGGTAGAGTTTCAAAACCAATTTTCTGCCAAATTTAGCGGAACTACCACCAGATTTAGTGGAAGCCGCCAAAGATAGAATCTTGCTAGATTTAGAAGACCTTCGCCAAAAATAGAGATCCCTTAGCCAAATATAGGCTCTGCCAAAATTGGCAGAGCTGCCAGATTCCCTGCCAAATGTAGAATGAGTACAAAATTCCATCCAAAAGGGGCACACAAGCCGAGGGATTTTGAATATATTCTTGAAATAAAATAGGTCAAAAAAGCTGAACTTTAGCAGGTTTCAAGGCCGAATGAAAGGCAGGTTTTGAAATAAAAAATAATGTGTGTGTGGAGGGTCGTGTTGATGATTGTTTTTAGACAAGTCAACAATTAGAGTGAAATACTAAGTATCTGACTCCCTCTTGAGCAAAGCCTCTCGAATGCTGAACTAGGTGATCAAACGAGATGACTCCAAGGTTCCTTCTGATGTTTTCGGTAAGAGACAACTCAGCGACTAAGTATGATTTTGCTGTTCAACACAAAGGGACTTACATAGACTCTTCTCCTTTCATTCGACTTATTCCTCCTTTGATGTGGATGATGTATATACAAGGTTTCTATGATAAAGAAAATGAAAAAAGGGTTAAGGGTTTAGAAGGCCAATCTAAGGACAATGAGATAATGAAACATGTAAAGATAGACAAACTCCTCATGAAACCAGACTTCGCTTCGCCATGAGAACCAACAACTACACGAAGCCGGTGCAATCTTCTAAGAAAACTCAAAGATTTTCATGTTGTAAATCTCCATCCAAACACCCACAGCTGGCGCAATTTGAACAAGCATTCACAACCGAACTAAAGAAAATGAAGGTTCAATCTAACTTTGCAAAGTGGGTTGCCTTCGACAATACACGAAAAGTATGAACCAGAAGAATTCATCAAATATCTTTACGCATATTCATTACATCAATGCACTTCTAATCTATTTCTAAGCTATTTGAAACATCTCTCCATTCCATTGAAGTACAAGAAACCATGTTACTCCACAAGATAATACTTAACACCAAACAAGTAGCTCCAATGTCTTTGCATTAACTTTGAGAAATATTTACAACAATTTCCAGTCCTCTCAGACAATTTTGAGAGTTTCTCCTATTCTACTCTTAAAATCTACTCTCTACTACTACTAATGATCTACTGATTTTACAAATGAGGCAACAAAGCCTTTATATAGTGCCCAGAATACAATGAATGGCTTAGATCAATTTGATAGCCAAGGGCTCAGATCATGCCACCTCAGAGGTAGTTACAACAACTTTCTATTTTTAGTACAAAAGAGGGAGGCAATGAAGGCACATTTCCCAATGTGATAAGGTAAGGCGAAAGCATTTAAAATATTCCTCCACATAGGAATCCCTTTGGCTTCTTTCATTAAATGATACATTGAATGCATTAAATAATGCGGCTAATCAAAATTGAATGATGTGTACTCGCCACATAGATGCCAATTGAGCATACTTTGAAAATTGTATCATCTTTATGTGATGTATTCAATGTGATTGCTAGAACTTGTATGTTTAGGAATACATCTTGTAGATCTTTGCCTTATTCATTCTTCTTGTAACTGGATGTATGATACTTGTTGCTTCACTTGACTAACTTCATGATTTTTTCTTCTTCTTGTAGGTAAGTTGATGATCTTCCTTGATGCTTCTTCATGTGGAGTAGATGATGATGATAATGATGTGGCTTTCTTCATGTAGAGTAGAAGACTCTCTTGGACTTGAAATTGTAGAGTCTTGAAGTTTAGATGGATGAATGCTCTTGCTTGATGATAATCTCTTGGAATGATGCCTCTTGGAAGATGATCTTGAAGCTCGAAGGAACTTGAAGTAGATGGGATGTCTTAGAAAGTCTTGATGAAGATGATGTCCTTCGGGTGGATGTCTTCTAGACAATCTCAACTTGATGCCACTTGATGAAGAATTCCAACACAAGGATGATGAAGGATACCCTTGAAACAGCTACATGATGCCTTGCTCTTTCTCATTCCTTGCTTGTCAAAGGTTCTTATCACTTGATCTTTAGATGATTCCTCCTTTTTGCTGCAACACAAGTAAAGAAACAGCATCAATCCCCTTTCGATAACACATAATACATAAGAATCATTACAAGCATTTCTAATCTAAGCACGAGTTAAGGACTTTGATGTCTAACTTGAATGATATGAAAACTTTACTAAGATGGCGTGCTGGTTGAGATAAGTGAATTCCTCCTAGATTCCTCCTTGATAAGCCTCTAAAGTTTGCCTTCAACACTTGACTTTACTTCCCCTTGGATGGAGTATTCAAATTCTTCTAGATCTAGCACACTAGTCAAGGTCTTGAAGGTCTTATAGAAGGGCGCATTGGTTGAAGGATTTCAAATCTTCCTAAAATTTTCCTTTTAAAACTCCACTATTTTATCTCCTCTACAAGTCGCATTGGATGAAAGATTAAGATCCTCTTGCCTTTTACATTAGATGACATCTTCTAGATCCTCTTTGTATTCCTTGGATTAGTGTTTGACTCTCTTCTTGCATTTCACATTGGGTAGGTATGTTGAAGTCTTCTTGAGGTGATTGAAATACCTTGATCTCCCTTCATAACCCTCTAGGCGCGTTGGATCAAGTTTTTGATTCCTTCTAGCATTTCGCATTGGATGAAGGATTAAGATCCTCTTAACATTGCTTTGGTTTGAACTCGTTCTTATTTGTAGGGGAGTGGCGCATTGGATCAAGGTGACAAGATCCCCTCAAGTTAGCGTTTTTTGAAATATTCTACCTTCTTTCCTCTTTAGCGCATTAGATGGGTAACTTGAATTCTTCTCAAAAACAAACTTCATTCTGCCCTATGTGTGGCGCACTAGATACCACCTTTGATTTCTTCCTGTTGAGCATTTTGATAAAGGGTCTTGGAAGTGGCGCATCACTTCATTATGTTGAAATCTTCAAAACTTCGGTATATTAGATGGACCTTACCTTTAGCGAATCATGCATGGTGTTGGCGCATTGGATGGGATGAAGAAAATCCTCTAGAAACAAATCTCATTCTTCCTTATGTTGCGCTTTGGATAACCTTGAAGTGGGCGCATTGGATCACTATGTTGGAAGCTTCCAAACTTAGGTATATTCATGAAGTTGGCGCATTAGATAAAGCTTCAAAATCCTCTAAAACTAAAGCCTTGAAGGCTTGACCTTGGATGTCCACTTTCCTCCTTGTAGGGCGCATTGGATCAAGGATGGAGAATCCTCTGGATTTCGCTTTAGATAAGGATCCTTCAAGCTTCACATTGAAATTACTTTGGCGCACTAGGTCACTACGTTGGAATCTCTGGAGTTTCCCCTCATGAGGTCGCATTAGATGAGGCATTGAAGATCCTCAAGTTTCGCCTTGGATGCTTGACTGGATAGGCGCATTAGATAAGGGATTGAAATCCTCAAGTGTCTAGCGCATTAGATAGGCTTTTTGAATCTTCTAGTCTCACATTGGTGAATTGGTTCTAGCACTTGCGTTGAATGTTTGGGAGTCGTCCATTGGCGCATTAGATGGGGAATAAAAATCCTCTAGATTTTGGCGCATTGGATGAGTGTTTTAAATCCTCATCTTATCTGATCCTTCTCAAGCCAAAAACTTAAGACTTATCCTTCCTTCTAGGTGGCGCATCAGTTGAGCTTTTCAAATCCTCTAGTCTCTTTTCAAAATTTTAGATTTCGGAGTCAATCCTCCATCCTAGCGCATTGGTTGAGGTTTGGAAATCCTCTGACACTTATCATCTTTTAATTCGCTCCAAGATTCGTTCCAAGACCTGTCTTTTCATTTTCGCATTAGTTAAGTATTTTGGAGTCCTATGGAATTCGCATTACTCAAGTCGCATCACTTCAAGACTTGAAAATCTTCTAAAACTCGCATTTGTTGAAGGCTTGATGGCACTTTAGTCAAGGCGCATTGGTTCACACCTTCAAAATCCTCTAGAAATTTCGCTTTCACATGTGGCGGGTTGGTTAATGCATTCGAAATCATCTAGAATTGGCGCATCACTTGAGGTGTTCGAAATCATCTAGAAATCGGCACGATTTATCACGATTTTGCGCCAAGATTTTGCGCCACTTGGATATCCCGTCGCATTGGATCAGCTTTTTGAATCCTCTGGAAGAGTCAGGCGTTTTTCAGGGTCGCGAGGGTAAAGGTATATTGAAAAATATATTTAAATTGAAAAATATATTTAAGTATAAGAATTTCTTATACTTTAAATATTTTTCAATATACCTTTCAGGATGTTTGAGATAGGTCTCGAATCCACCGGATTTAAGATGC
Organism: Cunninghamia lanceolata; assembly: GCA_027924645.1. Lineage (NCBI taxonomy): Eukaryota > Viridiplantae > Streptophyta > Pinopsida > Cupressales > Cupressaceae > Cunninghamia > Cunninghamia lanceolata. Next base: position 1,884,184 of record BSBN01000754.1, read on the forward strand.
AAAATATAGAATTTGGAGGATTCACCAGATTTCAGACTTAGCCATTTTTTCAGGATTTTCAGGATTTCAGGCTCCAGACTCAGTCTTTTAGGATCTCAAACATACATCAAGAAGGGTCTCAATATTCATTATTTGGATAGAATTCAATCAAGAGTCTTCATCACTGCAAGTTCATCCTCCAAATAAGACCTCCAGTTATAAAGCAAAATCTTCTAGGAGAGACTTATTGGATTGACAGAGGAAACGAACCCAAGGCATCGTCAAAACTAAATGCAAAGCATCGGAGCTCAAAAAAAAGGGGGTCCCCATTTGCAATGGGGCGATGTGTGATTTGGTCACAACATCTAGCGTCAACCCGAATAAATGTTCCTGAACATTTCAGAGACAAAGACTCAATCCAGACTCAAAAAACTTCAGACACTTCTCTTCTACCTATCAGCTAGCTAGACAACGAAATCGAAAAGGAAAAGAATCATAGATTGGATCAAGACACGACACCTTCTGATGTGTGATTAAAGATTGATTTCAATTAAAACAACTTCTTAAATGTTCCAAAGATAAACAAGTGTCAAGTTTCAACATCTCCATGTACACCCACACACTAGATCAAACAAACACGACTACTCGATCAAAGAATCAAAGCCAGTTGCCAGTGCGACTATCCATATCGGAAGTTTGAAGTGCAAGCACCTGAGTTCATTCCCATCCCTTAGAAACCAGGATCGACTAAGTTAACCTATCTCAAGCTAGGTAAATTCATGAAAGTGGATGGATGACGGATACATGTACATATGATGGCATGCAATGATATGTAAATGATGTCAAATGGAGTGATGAGGGAATGAAAGCGGGAATGCGATGAAACGGAGAGGGACAAAATGCAATGAGACGATCTATCATGACGCCTGTTTGCCAGGTTTTCGCCAAGATACTTATCCATGGCGCCTGTTTACCAGGTTTTCACCAGTGGACGAAATTTTTTCTCTTTACTATTTTTCATTTTTTTTCTCTTTTTCTCTCTTTTTTTTTTTTTTTTTTTTTTGGATTTACCATTACACACGGCGCCTGTTTGCCAGGTTTTCACCGAGGTAACGAATAGACGGAATTCAAGAGTCTGACTCTGCAAATAACACATTGGTCTATACAAACCGTGTCAAGTTTATACATATTGATGTTGGCAGGAGATAACAAAATGAGGAAACAATGGAGTATGATGTGGATCATACCAAACAAGTAAATGAAAATGGATTCAGACATAAACCAGGTAAGTGGTGGGATATGCTGAATAATGGAAAGGTAGTGGAAATGGATGATATATAGCGGAAGGAAATGGAAGGGAATCACGATCAACTTATGTTTGTATCAAACTAAACTTCGAAGCCTGCAAGTGGAAGGGGATATATAACAGGGAACGAGATGAGTGATAACCGATAATGATACTTTCTTATCCTTCACGAACTTAGGATTTTCCTTTTTTTTTTTACTTTGGTTCGCAGGATGAAGTAATGAATGGAATGGAAAATAGAATGGAACGAATAGATGGATTGGATGCGGTAGCCTCTTTGGATTCGGCTACAAGTACCCAGAGGTTCATTCTTCAAGCCTTTTTTGACTTGAAAGTACAGCATGAAATATCTTTTGAACATGCCTGGTTTAGGATTTTTGGCATTTGTATCATGAGGCATAGAGATCTTTGGATTTTCAGGAATCTCTTTGCTTGATGGGTATAAGCATCCAAGTATTTATTTTACGAAGTGTGGGAAATGGGTGGAGGAATTTGCAAGCTTCTTACTTAGACGACACTCACATTCATCAATCATGATTAGGAGATGGGTGGAAGGGATAAAGGGTATAATAATATGATAGGAAAGGCGAAGGTAAGATGGATGACGGAAGGTATGAATAGTTACATGCTTTGAGACTTTGCATAGTAACGAAGGCGAAATGGATATATGTAATAGAGGGAATAGGAAAACAATAGATTTTAGATGGAATGGAGTAGGAATACCAACATCTTGACTTAGACCTGGATATAGTGGATAAGGTCATTTGAAAAGGAGATCGACATGGAAATACTCCAAATGCTTCACTTATAAGGACTTCAACTTATCTTTCTGGAGTGGGCAACGAACAACAGGACCATATAGATGATTCAGAGATCAAACTCGAATTCATTATTCAATGAAAAATGCAACGTGGATGGGGGTTGTTATTGCTATATATGACGTGGAGGTGATAAGTGGAATGATGGATGGAAATATACAGAATGCTTATTATGGAGCGAAATGGAAACATGAATTACCTTGAGATGTTCACTTGATCCAAGCTTACAAAGACTTTCCTAGGAACTTCGGGATCATTAAGATGTGTAAGAAACCTCAAAATACTTCAGTCAATACCGAACAAATGACCCATCTCCTAAGAACAAGCAGTCATGCTATTTGACACTAGCGATGGAATCCACGGGAAATCCATCAATCATGACCTAAGTTTCTCAACGGAACGCAAAAGAATTCATAAAATTTAGATTTAGCATTTTAGAATATTATGATCAGAAGATAGCAGTGTCAAGACACAATATATGATTAGTGTCCCAGTCAAGTCCAGAGGTCTAACAAGATGATAAACTGGAAGAAAAACGTCTTTGGATTCCAAGACTTTAAGAAATGAACTAACACGTTATCACAGGTTGAAACTAGAGTGTGTGTTTAAGATGCATCACCTTCTTACAAATGGAAAACCGACACCACAAAACAACTAAAACAACTAAGAAAAACAAACAGCTAATCTATGAAAGCAAACGACAACCAACCACTAAGGTAAGGAAAAGACAACAACAAACAAGCGACACTAAGCTAAGACAAATTGACACTTGAGTCCAATGACATCAAGGAGCAAATCTACTCTAAGACACAACATGAAATGAAAACTACTCTAATCTAGCTATGTACAAGCAACAGAGATGCAACCCAAGACACAGAGTATATACATGCCCTAACATGATTATTCAGTATGTACAACAGAAGCAATGCAGCAGTGACAGTTCTCAACTGGGCAAATTCATCCTTAAACTCAGAGAAAAATTCATCTTTCAGGCAACAGTCCTCAAATGTAGGAAATTTTTTTGGAGGTATTATGATCAATTGAGGATTCTCATCGGGACCATGATTTATCCAGATACAAGTTGTTCTACCCAAACTTCCATAATCAAACTCATATTCAATAAATGCAATGTGTTCAGTATGCTTACTATCGATGCTATCAGTGCTATCAATTAAGAGTTCATGATGTTCAAATTCAAAAGTTTTCCAATCAATAGAAGGGAAAGATACAACCTGATGTTCACTGTTTTCAATGAGACATGGCCTACCAAGCATTTGATCATACTCTATGCATCTGTCAGGAGGTCGCCATTGATGGTAGATGAACTTCTCGTCGTCTTCGTATTGCATAATCTCATCGTCAAGCTCCTTCGTGATCTCCAGCAAAGGTGTCAACAGCTTCTTGATCTCAGCATCCATAGCAGCAACATGCTTTTCAATTGTCTGTCTCTTCTTTGGCTTGATATCTTCTTGTATAATGATGGCAGCATCGAGCGTCGACCCGAATTGCTCTTGTCTATTCATAGGCTCTTTATCGGCATACTCTTCAAGAAATTCGCCTTCGTCAAATTCAGGTTCTAGCCACAAGCTCGAACTTCTTTCTTCCTTAAGTGTCGCTTCAAGTGCTTTAACATCTTCTATGACCTCCAGTTATAAAGCAAAATCTTCTGGGAGAGACTTATTGGATTGACAGAGGAAACGAACCCAAGGCATCGTCAGAACTAAATGCAAAGCATCGGAGCTCAAAAAAAGGGGGTCCCCATTTGCAATGGGGCGATGTGTGATTTGGTCACAACAGGTCGAAGCCACTCCCCACACCCACGTGAATGGAGAGCCTCCCAAGGAGAGGCTATGGCCTCTTAAGAGGTTGTAAGCCTCTTAAGGACACTGCGGCCTCTTTAAGAGAGTTGTCTCCCTTCCAAGGAGGTCGTACTAGGGCACAGGCCCCCCTGGTACCTTTTAATATATTGTTTTTGACCTTTTAAAATGAAATTTGATTTTAAAAACTGCAATTTTTTACAATGAAATATATATTTTTTTGATTTCACAAAAATTAAACAAAAAAAAATTATGAAAATTTTTCACCTCAAACTACGTGTTGGGGGTCCATACGGCTCCCTAGGCAAAAAAATTGCCTCTACGTACAACTTTGTCCAAAATCAATGAATGGATAGTCAATCTTGGGGTTTTCAGGCCTTTTGAGCACGATGGCAGGGTCAGTTTGACCCAAAATGCTCTGAAATGGTGGCTCCCTGCTGGATCTGGCAATGAACCTCCGGCTTCAAACCCTCGCAAATTTGGCTTCCGGTGTCCAACTAGAATGAAATGAAAAGGCAAATTTGACTATCTCAGCTGCTTTGGACTCAACCGTGAGCTCAGAATGTCTATAGGAAGCTCCAAAAAACTTGCAACTTGCAAGTCAAAATAAGAACCCCCCAGAAACTAGTACTTTCTCCACACTTTTCTAATTCTCTAGATCATCCGAGGATGCAAGAGAAGAGCATACTCATGTGCTTCGAAAAAACAGCCCTAAACTCAAATTTCTAAAGAAAAATGCTAACCCACAACTCACAACTGCTCTGATACCATGTAAGATTTAGCTGAAAAGCCACCCAAGAATGCAAATGAATGAAAGCAAAGCAAGAAATCAGATATGAGCCAAATAAATTGTATTCAACTCAAGAGAATGCAAAGCATACAATGAAAATGAGATGCTCATATGAGAGCGAGAGGTGAGTATATATAGGATATTCCACCTAAGAGACTAAAAACACTACCAATATGGGATAAAGTGAAAAAGTCCCTAAGTAAACTTAACCTAGTCTGAAGAGAGTTAAGCAAAGAACTGGCTAAGAAAGAACTAGAAAGCTAAAGAACCCTATTCACACTAACACATTGGTAAAAAGCTAATACGTAATTGCATGAAAGAATCAGAGCTTAGTACCTCTAAAATGCCTAAAAGTGTAGCAGATGCTTTAGGTTTAACCTACGAACCTATAGAGAAAGGGATAACACAATTAGATGGTAATTCTGTTAAAACCACGGAATCATAAGAAACATCCCTCTTAATCTTTATGCCTGTCCAAATGTAACTATGCCTCAAGTTATAATTGTCATAGAAATCCCAGCCATGTGTTTGGGCTTTGCTTGTCTAGAGATTTAATAGCAAAGTTTGGAGGTTATTTATCTTTGGATTGGACTCATGTTTTTAAGGATGAAGAATAGTACCAAAGTCAAGATTCCAGTAGAACCCATTGCTATACATCATGTTGAGCATGGGCCCCAAGCCCAAACTGATCCTATCTATGCCTTAGAAGCCAAAGAGGAGCTCTCTTCATCAAACTTTTCTACTGATGAGAATCAAATAGCTGTCCCAAATGATCAACTAGATGAATGGGTTGCTGAAACTTGGACCTCTGATCAATCAAGCTAATCCAGATAATACAGGTGTTGGTAGTGTGAATGGATCACCTCGTGCAACGAGGACACGCACAACTACTACGGATAGACCTATGCAGCCCACTTTTCTTCCTAGAGAAGAAGAGGTTGATGATGAGATACAAGTTGAGAAAGAGGAACCGCCATTTGATGAGGATTTGATATCCATGGTTGATGAGTTCGATGCACATCCTGAGCATGTCAAGGATCATATAAACTTCAACAACTACATGAACCAAAAGAGGGATCGATGAAGAGATAGGGTTGATAGACAAAGAAGACAACAACCTAAGCAACCTAAGGAGTACAAGGATGCATTGAACAAAATTCCTCTACCTAATTTTGATGGCAGCGGCAAAATCAGTGCTAGAGCATGGGTACACAAGCTTGACACTTTTCTTACACTCAAGCCAATGAGTGAGGAAAAGGCCATACATTTTGCTACTATGCATTTGGAGGGATTAGCCTATGATTGGTAGCATCATGGACTTGTTTCACAGCATCATAACAGGATCACTTCATATGATGAGTTCACTAACAAACTCATTACCAGGTTTGACAGAAAGGATGTAGAAGTCTACTACAGGGATTTGGCTCAATTGAAACGGGTTGGTAGAGTGGACTCCTATGTCAATGAGTTCCAAAAAATTGCAGTGATGGTTCCCGACATGTCAAATAGGAGAGTGACTATGCTTTTTGTTGAGGGATTGAATGATAGATTGCGAGGATTGGTCAAAGTTCATAGGCCAAGGACACTTGATGAGGCTATTGAGCTTGCACTTGACTTGGATACTACTCCTCCATTTCAGCCTCAAAAGAAGAACAAGAATGAAAACTCAAATCAGAAATCTCATGAGCAGCCCACTCCTACAAAGATTGAAGGTACATCAAAGATGTATTTTCAGGCAAAGAATGAACTTCGTAGGAAAAAGTTGTGTTTTTCTTGCAAAGAACCTTGGGAACCCAGTCATTGATGTCTTGGCAAAGGTAAAGTGCATTACAGAGGTGATTGATAATGTGGATGATGATACTAGTTCAGAAAATGATCAAGGACAGCCAACACTAGAACTTGTAATTGATGGTAACAAAGGATCTAGGATCTCTTATCTTTCAAGAGCTTCAAGGTATAATCCATTAATCTTTGAAGGCACACTGTTTGGATGCAAGGTCATGGCACTTCTTGATAGTGGAGCTACACATAACTACATTGATGAAGGGTTGGTAAACAAAAGAGGTTTGTATTGTGATGATTTTGAGGGCTTTGATGTGACTATAGCAGGTGGACTCACTATTCTTTGCAAGAAGAAAGTGAACAAACTTAGCATTCTATTTGGTGAATATACTCTTTGTGATGACTTCTATGTTCTTGACTTGAAGAATCATGAAATTGTACTTGGTATGCAATGGCTACATTCACTACAAAGGGTCATCCAAGATCTACCAACTATGGAGTTGAGTTTCCAACATGAAGGGAAACAAATTGTTATGAAAGCACTCAAGTACACAATGCCACATCAAATAACAGCTAAGTCTATGGTAGTTATGAGCAATGAATTATCTCATGAAGACATGTGTGATGGATGGGTACAAAGAGCTAGGAAGGCAAAGTTGTTGGCTGCCCAAGCAAGACATCATCTACAAGAGGTTAAGGAGCATTGTAATCAGCTAGATCAAGCAAGGAAGCAAAGGGAGACACACCTTAGATCTCTATTTCTTCCAAGGGAAGAATGCATAGAGGATGATGGAGTTATTGAGCATACATTTTGTGGATCAGCCACTCATGTTATGACTACATATGTAGATGGAGGTATGAGTAATGCAGATTTGGTTGGGCATTTGATCATTCATGGATTACTTGAAGAGTTTGCATTAGTTTATGACAGCGGAAGCGGTCTCAGGATGAGAGTTGAGGACAAAGAATCATTTTATGATGACATCTATGAGGATTTTTCATCTTATATCAGCATGGGACAGCAAGTATATGTTGAAGATTTTGACAAATTGGGTGCATACTTGAGGAGAATTGTGGCACTTTTGGCAAGTAAGTTGCCTAAGCTTCCTTTTGCCAACATGGAGCAGCTTGATATGATACATATGAGACCATTCAAATGGCCTAGATTGATTTGGAATCCGGGAATTGATTGGCATGATTGATCCTAAGGCAGATTTGATATTTGTGATTGCTTGGGGCAAGCAATCTTGGGGTGGGAGGACTTGTAATGTCCCCTTTTTGAGCAAGGAATGTTTATTGGTTCACGGAAAGTTGGCTCAACTAACTATATTTCACTTGTATTTTTGGCTAATAATATTTTATAATATTTTTATAAAGCCAAAAATAATATAATATTCAGCCAAGGCCAAATTGGAGGATTGAAAGATGAAAAGTTGGACAACTTAAAGATTGAAATTGGGAAAGTTGGAGGAGCAAATAAAATATAATATTTTTATTATATTTTATTATTTTATTTTGCCCAAGGGAAATCAATGCCCAAGTGAAGGATAAAAATTATTAAAAAATATTAAAATATTGTCCCACTAAAAAATCGGCGCTCAAGGGAGAAAATAATAAAATAATATTATTTTATTATTATTTAATGTGGGATGTCCAAGTTGGAGGAAAATAAGATAACATAAAAAGAACATAATTAAATATTATTTTCTTTTGGCGGTGGACTTCAAAAATAATAAAAGAATGCTTTATTTGGGCACCCAAGTTGAAAAGTATAAAATGAGGTCATTTGGATCATTTTTTCATATCTTGATCATTTGGCATTTTTGCATATTGAGTCTTTACTCTTGGTTGAAAGTAATTTTCAATTTGTTCAAGGACGAAAACCCTTGAATATTAGTGGTTTGGACGAAAACCCAATCCACTGTGAGAGATGGATTCATGTAGAGTTCATTATTGAGCATAATTGGAGGATTTTGATGGAGATATTGCTTCAAACAACTAGGGCTTCACGAAGAATTCATTTTCAGATAGGGTTTGAAGGTTTTGTGTGTAGGTTTAATGGAGAATAAGGCAGATCGGAGGTCAATTCCATCATATTTTCATGTGGTGACATCATGCAAAGGTTTCTAGGTGATTTGCCGATCAATTGGAGGCATATTTGAAGTTTGGTATGATCAATTGTTGATCCAATTTTTATTGCAGAGGGCTGGAATTGTGTTTCAGAGGCATCTATCATCATATTTTGGCATTATTTAGCATCTCTAAGCTTGCCGGGTCAAATCGCACCTCTCCTTGACATAGGCAATTTCACTATTTGTCATAATTTGGCATATTTGGGCAAGATTTGTAAAATCTGGGTTGTAATCAGCGAAATCAGTTATCTACAGGTTCATATCAGGTTCATCTTTGAGGGTTTGATGGTACATTGTGATAGCATTTGATGATATTTGGCATCTAGAGTCAAATCACTCCATATCTAGACCAAGCGGCCAGCATTTGGAGATATTTTGGTACTTTCCAGCTAGGGTTTTGGTTTCAAACTTTGCAACAACACCCACAGATCAGAAATCAGACTTATTTGGCTTCATTCATGTATGGGTTTTCATCATCTATTGGTTGGCACTTGTGGTGACTTCATTGGGTATCAATTGTACATGATTTGAGTCATCTTTGGACTCCATTTGCATTGACTTTGTAGTCTAATTTCTATATCAGACCTTATCATTTTATAACCAGCCAACTACAATTCAATAAAGGAGCCTATCTATTCATCCAGGTATGTCTTTGTTATGTTTGCATTGATTTTGGATGTACATGTGAGCTAATATAATTGCATATCAAATCAACTTGAGCGAGGTTTTGTCTATGATATTGTTATCTTTCCATCTTTGATATTTTGCAAACATACTTGTGAAAACGAAACCTCAAAATTTCAAACCAAACTCTCTAGAATCAAATCAGAAAATTCAGGACAGCGAAGGAAAAGTTTTGGTTTAGATAGAACAGGGTTCTTACACTCTACAAACCTTGTATACAGTTTTATTTCTTGATTTCCTTGATTTTAAGCCCTATAGGAACCATTGTTTATGTTTCCAGGAATTTACTTGTTTTCTATCATATGTAACTATGCAAATATTTTGATATATTGTTTATGTTTCCAGGAATTTACTTGTTTTCTATCATATGTAACTATGCAAATATTTTGATATATTCAATATATGAAGTTTAGATTCTTGTTATCCTACTTCTGAAAGTCGTTTATAAATAAATTATCTTTTACATTTTCATGATCATGCTCTAATTTAGTTTATGTAGACCATTATTTGGTGTGTTAAAAAGTTCTATGAAAGATTAACAAAGAAATATCTATTTTCGCACATTGCCTCATTTGATTTTCAGTCATTTACTTTCAGCATTTCCTCCATTTTCCTTTGCCAAAATTAGGCTTAAGCTAGAATAGATAAAGAGCCAGCCTCTTAATCTCGAAGATTGTCTTACAGGTCACATCCTATATCTGTACAGACTTTCCATGCTTGATGCTCCACATGGTGCAGATTGTTCCAAAATAAATCTAGGCATAAACAAATCTTTTGAAGGAAGGAGTCCTTGAATCAAGCATGCAAAACATGAAGCTTCTGGGAAGTTGTTACACCCCAAAAACTAGTTCAAATTTCAGACTACTCAGCATTAAGAGAGATTCTGGTACACCAATGCAACTCAAGCCATAACATAAACAAGAATCACCTGGATGCAATGAGTGCCAAGTGAACCATCCATACTCATCAAAGATGGGTTCTTGTGGATCAATACTCATAAAATATATTGACTCAAAACTACACGGCTAAACCCCAAAAAAAATGTATCACATAATATCAATCCCTTATTGCTGCCATAGGGAATTAACTTGGACAGAGAAGGCTGAAAATTTCCACAAGTTGACCAAACCTCATTTAAACGAAATGAAAAACATTGCAAGAGCTAGAATGTCAACTTTGATGAGCTAAAATGGTAAATAAATAGGACCTTCAAAGTGGAGCCCCAAAAATAACTAACATGCTCCACTGTGAACAAGGTCAGTTTCAAGCTTGGTGAATCTGATGGCATAGAGATGCATAGATACAGTCAATAGTGACATCTAAGCAGAATTTGCAGTGATTAAAATAGGATAATTTATCAGCAACCAAATATTATATAGTAATATGCATCGTTGATTAGGCCAGGTTCAAGCCTATGGTGAATTTGACAGAACAGATACCATCCATATAGCATTTAAGCAGAAAATATCCCCTCGAAGAGAATTAAAATGGAATAATTTGCCACCAGAAGCCAATAAATAAAATGAAACAGTCCAACGGGATGAGCTCAAGTGAAAAACATCCTTGACGATTTCATGACAATGCTCAGGTTCAAACTTGCATGTTACATGATAAGGTGTTCAAATTAGGTGAAAAACAGCATCTAACTCCCTGGGAAAGACCTCCCTAGTGAAATAAGGGAAATTTATCAAATTCAAAGAAAAACTGATTTAAGGCATTTACAGGTAAAACCTGCCACAAGTAATGGCATTAAAGTTTCCAACGCCCGGCCAGGATTCGAATTTAAGAATTCTTAAGAAAATCCAAATATACAAAGCCAAAAGAGTAAATGTTTATTAATTAAAAAATATCACCAACAAAATTATCGGAAGAATCAGAACCAAACTGAATGCGTCAGTTAGAAGGAAAAGCTAAGCTAAAAAATTAGGGCGAAAATCTTTGAGAAAAAAAGAAATCACATAGGTCGCTTCGCCACAAAATATTTTGACATTTGCTCAGCATTTAAAAGCTTAGAGCAATTAAAAGCGAAAAGCACAATCTTACCTGCACACAAATACAGTGAGCACCATTAATTATTTTGCTCTTCGTCTTTTTACCATTTCCCTCATTCTTTTCGCTGCCTCTTTTCTTTTTTTTTTTAAATTATCTAATCTATACAGGACGTAACCGGGCAAATTTCCATTTTTTTTTAAATTATCTATTCAGGGTGTAACGAGGCAAACTTCGACCGAATGAAATGTGTGTTATGTAAATGTGTAACAGATAAAAAAGCATACCTGCAATTTTACCCACCCTTTCACGTTAAATTTTGAGTACATGTTGTAATAGCTCAATTAGATTTGATTTGGCTGGTGTACAAATAGACTTTTATTTGAACTCGCTAGCTAAAATTTAGTATTCAATGTTTTAGTTAGGCTTGGTCTCCACTTTTAGATCATTTGCTATTATGGATTAGGGGTATGGTATGATCTTGTTTGTGGATTCATCTCAAAGTTAAATTTTCTGAAAGTTAGTTGTCATTCTATTCATTTGTACATCAAAATTTTTGAATTTAATGACAAAAGACATGTATTTTTAAACAATTTTAGGTCATTCGCAACCATGCTAAAATTGAAAGCACAAGTAGAAAGCATAGAATTACTTGAAAAGCATATTTGATTGTATAACATTTTAAAGCATCATGTTTCAATTCTTCAAGCATCATCATCTTGCATTGCTTGTGTGGTGTGTTTGCAAAAGTGCACACAAACCTTCCAAGTGCTTGAATTACAACTAAGACTAGCGTAGGTCTTCACCTCTTACCTTAAAGCAAGCCCCAATGTGTTTTTTAGCTCAATCCATTTTTAACTATAGGTCAAACGACACATGCACACCAGTGTCCAAAATTTACATTAATGTCAAACTAGGTCATAACAAAGGATTGATCTATGGGACATGGCGTACTCTAGGACCATGTTGCATAGCACAACCATGTTTGTAACACCACAGTCTTCAACAAAGCTATGCAAAATTCTAATAAATGATACATATTATGTTTTTTTTTTAAGTTTCTTATCGTAGCACATCGACAAGCCAACATAAAAATCCAAAAAATCAACCTAACCATAAAATTAGCTAAGTACTAATTATCCTTGTCCAAATATTCATTCCTCAACTCCTTTAATTTGTATGTGTTGCTTGATTATTAGATCTAAATCATTGTAGGGACCAAAGTAAACCTCGATAGTTCCTTAAGGTCCTTACAAGTATAAATCTAGGTATAATAAATGATATCTAAATTAATATAAATCAGACCTAAAAAAATATAGGTAGTTGAGTATGGTAGCATGTAACAATAAAAAAGTGAATGAAAGAGGGGGATAAGGGGTTACCTAGTTATTTCACATATGCCATGGTTGACCGATGTGTTGTGATAATGCATATTAAATGTCAAATATAAGACTGTGAAGATGTACAAATTATTGTGACAAAATATTTTTTGGCATTTTGTGATTCTAAACAAGATCATGTTTCATGCTTTTGGCCTTCTGTTGTGATCCTATCATCTACACCTACAAATCTAAGAAAATGGTTTTCATTCACCTAATATTTGAATACACATGAGTAGTGTTGAGGAACAACATTAGGAGTCTATTATACAAGGGTTGAAGTCCATTACTATCTTGTGCCTTAGTCAAATCCCTTGATATTATTCATATTGTTGAAAGTACATAAGACAATGATGCAAGATGCCTAGAATGAGAAGTCAATGTAGTATTTGTTAATGTAAATGCATTGCAGGCAAGTAATAATGATTCCTTTCTTAATTTTGGAACTGTCAACTCTAGAAATAGAAAATTTAAATTTTAAAAAATGAGATGTGATCACATGCATAATTGGATCCAATGGCAACAATCATGCCAATAATTTTATCAAGTGGGGAAAACCCTAAATGAGTGGCTTGCTCTAATTTGAAGAATAGTCTATGGGCAATACAAGGTAAACATTGCGTTCAAATTTAGCTTATGCGTAAAATGAGACAAATTGAGCACTAATACAATGTATCCAAGACAGCCAAAATGAAGACAAAGTGACAAGGGAAAAGAATGCAATATGCACTTTTCTCATTTACATTTTATCTCCTCTTTGGTGCACATGTAAACTACAGAAATCATGCACACTAAAAGTAAATAAAGTAGCAAGCATATTCTCAAAAGGATACGATTTGGATGGTATCCCCTCACTTTTTGTCATGTTGGTAAAGCCACATCTCCAAATCTACACACATGCAGACAACAAATCAATGGCAACACCTATTTCAAGCATTGCATGTATTTCTATATCAACTTTCAAATGAAACATCAACATGGGAGTAAGAATGGATTCATGGGCTTGTAATTGAGTTGTTCCCCATGAAATTGTGTAGAAGGGTGTGAAAAGAAAGAGGTGTCATGTTGCTAGGGTTTTCAAGGAGTTGGAATCGATGTGCCTCCCTTGATCTGTATAAATATGAGATAAAAAGAGACATGTTGTGTAGAGTTATTTGGGAGTTGGAATTAGTGTGGCCCCTCCATCTACACAACATGTTAAGTAAAAGTTGAAACTAATACCCCCATGCACAAGGTTGTCAAGGAGTTGGAACCCACATGGCTCTCTCAATATATGTTTGGATAAATTTGTTAATAGCATAACAAGATATTGCCCCCTTGAATTAGATGCATACATCATGATCGATATAATTTGAGGAGAGGAGGGTATATATGGCTACATATAACCATGTGTTGGCCTTAAATATATGTAAAAGGATATCATCATGAAAGCTCATGATGGGGGACAATATAAATTGCACCCAATTTTACTCTCAAATATGAGGACAAAGTCTTATATGAATGATCAAACATGTAAACATAAAATAGGGTATAAATGTCTATGTGAAAGATATTGTGTAAGACCATACAAATAAATTTCAGTAAAGATGTTATCATGTAATAGTAGTTTAAATATACTAGAGAAAAGATGATCATGTGGTAATAGGATATATCATATAGGATGTTCTACTTGAAGGAGTAGAAAATGTTTTGTTGGCTTGAAAGCAAATAATCAATAAATGCTCCCATGTGTGGAAGCCAACCACAGTGAATAATCACTTGTGCTATGATAACATTTAAAATATGTTATCATCAAATTCCATGTATAGATGTCTCATATAAGATGTATTCATCACAAAATAATGACATGAAATAAAAGTGAATATTACAATTTATATCTCAATAAGCATTTTGTCCCCAATAAGCAGGTGAGTGTACTTTGAATTTTCTATTGAGTGCGGTGAAACACAAAGAACTATGTGTGACACCATTTAATATGGATGATGTTACCCATATCCAAAAGTACTTTGTTATACATAGTGAGCAAACCATAAGCATCAAATCCATAATTTTGCACAATTATGTATGGGCCAACCAATTAGGCCAAAATTTTCCTTGAAATTTATCTTTTTCTAGTGGATTATTTAGATTTTCATTTAATTCGATATCCAACTTCAAATTGTATAGTAATCAATAGATAACATCCCTTATTTATGGTTCCTTTGTGAATCTATGATGTTGTATTTCTATGGTAAAATTAGATGAGATCTATTGCTTTATGATGTGTAAAGTGTTGATTTAACACATCTGTGTATAATGTGTGATTATTTTTCCATGGATAATTGTATAAAGGTGATTATATGATTATATTAGTTTCTAACAATTCTACTAAGGTATGTGTGGCAAGATTATGTTGTGTGACAAGTGTTGTGTTTGTTTAGAATGTGACTCAGACACAATGCGAGTGAGTCAGACTCCGACCTGATACATGGTCTGTATCCTTTCTATTGGTGACCTCCTAGTCACTCCCGCTCCTGTGGAAAGAGCTAGTCGAGTGGAGGTACAACCAAGGAATTGGTCTATTCATGAGGAAGTAGAACATCGCATATTACAATTGGGTTATTTGTGTGATGTGTATTTTTGTATGTTTGATGAATGTGTTGATAGAAGCGTTCAATTGTTGTTATTGTTGTGATAATGATATGACACGAAGGGTCACTTGTCATAAGTCTATAACAAAGATTGTTTTACTCATTTAAGATGTGAAGGCAATCTAACCTCCTTACTTCATTTTGCATGCATTGTTGTATGAGTTATTAATGATGAATGATACTCTGTTGGTGTTCTTTAGCTTCTCTTATCTAATCTATGTCTTGTTGATTGATAATTGGTTGAGGGAAGTTCTCCCTAATCTTGTCTACGACAGATCTTATCCAATATTCCCTAATGTCTAGGCACATCAAATGCTAGACAAGGGGGGGAACGTTTGTTGTATTGATTTTGTTTAGTAGTATTGAATATGTTGACTTCATTTGACCTTCTTGACCTCATGATGAAATCGAGGGTTTGACTTGATCTTTTGTTTTGCTTTTTGTGTTTTCTAATGTTTTTGGTATTTTTATGAATGCAAAACAATTTTTGGTTCCTTTTTCTAAATTTAGAAATGATTTAATTATCTAGAAAGGGAAAATGAATGCAAACTATATGATTTTTATATATGCAATATAAACTATGTTTTTTTGTGTTTTTGTGGATCAGTTTTTTAATGTAATGTAATGAAATTGAAAATTGCAATTAATCTAAGTGCGATGAAATGAAATTAATTCAAACTAATCTATGCAATTCAAATGCAAAACTACTCCAGGAACGTAAATTAAATCTACCTATCAAGAGAAAAGCAAACAATGTGTTACTTTCCCAAGAGCAAGATTTGATCTAATTATTACGAAAACTTGAATAACCTGTATGAATCAGGCAATAATGCTTGGTGTGAGTCCTTAGAAGTCCTTTGGCAATTGTTCCTTCAACAACGAGATCCTTCTTGTTAGGATTAAGGTGCCATCAACCTTGTAAATCCTATGTAATTAATTACTCCTAATGTTGTTTGTAAATTTCCATAAGGGAATATGTATTCACCGAACAATGGTCTTGTTTCAGCTACATTTTGAATCCTAGTACCTAACGAGGAGGTGTGGGGGGCTTTCCCCCCACTTCTATCGCTAGGGGGTCTAACAAGAGTGGCGACAAATTTTGGAGCCCCCTTGGTAGGGGTTCAGGGCCAGCACCCCTGAAGAGATTTTTTTAGAAAATTACCTTGTAAAATATTGTAATTTCGTAGCCAATATGGACCATTCATCATTAGGTCACAAATCTGACAGTAGCAGTAATATTAGGGTTTTTTACCCTAGAAGGCAACACTCTTTTAATGAGGGCATTGTTTTATGTCTGTGTTGCTGTAAAGAGTTGAGACTGGAAAAACAAGTGATACTAAATTGAAGACTAAAGAGGAGGTTGTTAGTGATGTATTGTAAACTCTATTGAAGTTAATATAGACTTGTGCATCTCTTCTTGTGTGGAGTTTTTCTCAAAAGGGTTTCTCCACGTAAACATTGTGTTATGTGTCTAGTTTTTTTGTTCCATTATTTCTTTGTATTGTTGATTTGATTTCCTATAATATCCATTTAGTTCTACATTAGATTAATAATTATAACATTTTAAATTAATTTTCCATTCTATAGTTGTTCACCTTCATTTCTAACATTTTGTATCAAAGCCTGACTGTGTGAAGGTTTTTTGAGTTGTAGTGGGAGTTTTGGTTGAAATTTATTTTGTAGATTTGTATAGAAGCGATGGATGCATCCTCATCCCGATTAGACATTGGAGAATTCAATGGAACAGGTTATGAGTTGTGGAAGTTGAAAATGGAGGATTTACTTGAAGAAAGAGACCAATGGTTGGTTGCGACAAAAGAAAATAAATTTGATGCAATCAGTCAAGATGAGTGGGACAAGATGGGCAAAAAGGCATGAGGTACAATCTAGTTGTGTCTTGCAGATTCTATCCTAATGAATGTCTTTAAAGAAAAGACTGCATATGCATTATGGAAATGGATGGGTGAGATCTACCAAGCCAAAAGTTTGGTAAACAAACTTTATCTGAAAAGAAAGTTATTTTCACTTAAAATGAAGGAGGCAAAATCGATAGTAGAGCATTTGAATACATTTAATTTGATTTTGAGTTAGTTGGCTTATGTTGATGTTAAGATAGATGAAGAAGATAAATGTATCATGTTACTTTATTCTTTGCCTAAGTCATGGGAAAATTTTATCCTTGATATTAGTGTTAATCTTGAAGATATGAAACTGGATGCTCTTGTTCAACTCTATTGGCATAGGAAATGAGAAAGAAGGCTATGGATAGTTCAAAGGATAAACTCCATGTCAGGGGAAGGTCCAAGGAAAGCATATCTAAGACTCCCAAGAAAAAGAATAGAGTGAAGTGTTGGAATTACAGAAAGAGTGTACATGTGAAGAAGCAATGCCAGAATAAAAAGAAGCAGTTTAATTCCTCCATAGAGAAGTCCTTAGTTTTAGATGATGATGTTTTGATTTTTTCTTGTGTAGTGTTATGTCTAACGTGTTGGTGCCTAAATTGACTGTCAGTTCCCGAGCAATTTTCATGTAGGCACCTTCCCAAAAGATCCAAAGAAATTTAAGTTTTGGCACCCCCTCAGTGTTTTTCAGCATCTGCATCATAGTTCTTGAGGAGTTGGTCTTCATGTTTTCTCCATCGGCATGAGTTTGTATTTGTCTTGGCGATCATGATGGTAGCAGTCATATCTTCTTCCATCGCCAAGACTTTGTGCTATCGGCAAAGGAAATTTTTGTTCCACCGAAGGAGTTGGTCAGGTCGATGAGGATTTGGATGTCTATCGGCGAGAGTGGTATTGTCGGCCGAGGAGTTTTTTGTGGTGCCGATAGACGAGTGTCTTGCCGATGGAGTATTGTTTTTGAGGTTTGAACCCCACCGACGAACCTCAGCTTTGAACCTCGCCATTGAACCATCAAGTTGAACCGGTTCATCAGTTCAATAGGTTCACGGGGTTAGTCGTACCGACGAGAGTTTTGGAGGGTCATCGCCAACACTTTGGCTATCGGCGAAGTATTTTCTTGGGTTGCCGATATGCAATGTTTGGCCGATGCGATGTCATCGGCGTGGGTCTCACCGATAGAGGAATGCGGAGGTAAGCATCGGCATGACGATAGGTATCGGCATAGGTTTGAGATGTTGTTCTGACGGTGTAAGTCACACCGATGGAGGTGGGAGGCCGATGTGTTATCGGTAGGAGTTGTTATGTCGGCGAAGGAGCTTTTGGCTAGGCCGACGGTGTTGGTCTGGCCGATGGCGAAGGTGTTGTCGGCGAGACTATTGAGATCGGTAGGAGAATTGTGGGGTGTGCCGATGTGGAAGTTGGAGGCTTTGGTGAAGGCTTGTTCATCGGTGTGACTAAGGGTGTCGGCGAGAGGAATTTCATGTTGGCCGATAGTGTTGGCCTTACCGACAGGGGAATGTAATGTAGCGATCGGCCAGACTATTGATGTCGGGGTGAGTTCTGTGGGGTTGGCCAATGGTGTAGGTCTGGGCGATGGGTTTTTGGCGAAGGCTTGTGCGTCGAGCGCGGAAAAAGGCGCTCGACATTTGTTATACATGCGGCTATGTTTTTAAAGTGCTAAGGTGGTCTCCGTGGCATGCATGTGGGATTAATTTCCTGCATATTTTGAACCTGCGGTAAAGCACATTTTGGCAGGAAATTCTTTTTTGAACGCTGCGACAGTTTTCTCGGTGGCTGCGGGTGGTTGAGCCATCAATGGCGACTGTGTTGAGGCGTGGGTGAGTTGTTGAACAGTCATGTACCTGATTTTTGGCATAAGGACTCCCGGATGGTGGCACAGGGCTCGAGGCCACCCTTGTCTACTCTCTTATCTGTTGCAACAATAAATTTTGAGCGCCATTCCTTTGTGGGATCTGTATCTGACATTTTTTTATGTCCACCATGTAATTAATGTTGAGTACGCTTCTTTGGTTGTTTTAAGCAGGAAGTGTTACTCATTTTTGTTTTGTTGAAAGTTAAACATTTGGCTCTGTAATATAATACAGTTGGTTTTGGTTGCTCTGTGCAGCAAAACTTGTGAGTTTATGTATCTCCTGTTGTATGTTTTTTGCATGAATCCGCTGATTTCATGGTTAATCTTATATGAATAATGCTATGTTTGCATGTGTTGTGCTAATTCTGTCTCTAGTGTTGCATGTATCTTTCTTCTGAGTCTAGGTATTCAAGGAATGTCTAAGATTCTAGAACATAGAATTCCTGTGTTGAATGTTTAATCTCTTAACTTCTGCTCAAGGGGTAGATTAAATTGTTCTCAAATTGAATATTGGGAAGGATATACTGCAGTAGGGATGCCATAAGTATAGATAGCTTAACACTCTGTATTGGGAGATATCTGTAAGGCAGATATCACATGTGTCCCCCTGAAATCCAGTTTTAGTTGTTCATGCTGATCATTCACAGGTGTATGTCTACTGACTCCAAGCCCTGGATAGGCACCGATCTAGCTTTGTGTTTGTGTTATATACCATGTCCAGCTTTGCATCCAAATATAAAATCAAAATCAAACTTCAAAACAACCATTAGGATAGTAGAATTAGTTTTAAGATCCAAGTCCTCTATCTACAACTACAAATAGGCCCAAAGCTAGCCCCTTTGCTCTTATCTTACAGTTTTGGTCTACTTACAAGAGGACTTATCTGCTTTCTGTTAGCATCCCAACCTTTATATGCATATCCTTATGGATGTTGAGTAGGGAATACCCCCTAGGTTTTGCAGAGCCTGAAGAAGAAGAAGAGATAAAATATAGAGTCCATCTCCTACACTGTTGGCCCCTGGCCCAGAGATCATGTTGATCATTGATGGCTACCTTGTAGGGAAATCTGGGAGTAAGCATCCAGTCTGGGAAAAAACCAACATAATGAATAGTGGTTGATTGACTCGGGTTATTCATATCATATGACTCCTCATAGAGAATGGTTTTCCACACACAAGAAGTATGATGGAGGTGAAGTATACCTTAGTTACAATTGTTCATATCCTATCATTGGTCAAGACAAGGTACATTTGTGTTTCAGTGATGGGAGGATGAAAACCCTTCCTAGTGTTTTGCATATTCTAGGTTTAGCTAGGAATTTGATTTTAGTTTCTAAGTTGAATGATGATGGAATGCATGTAACATTTGATAAGAATGGTTACAGATTCGTAAGAGGGGGTTTGGTGATAGCAAGAGGGACAAGGGAGGGGATTTTTTTAAGCTAGAAGCTACTACTATTTATAACTCTAATAATGTAACTGAAAAATCTAAAAATACTTGTATGTTATGGCATCACAGATTGGGCCACATAAGTGAAACTGGTTTAAAAACCATTTTGAATAAAAAATTGTTAGAGAGTTTATCTTACTCTAATGAGAGTTTTGATTTCTATGAACATTGTGTGTTTGGCAAACAAAATAGAAATCTATTTCCTTTAGGTAGTTATAAATCTAAGAATAGATTGAAACTTATTCATTCAAATGTATTTGGTCCTGTGGATGTTGAATTAATTAGAAAATCCAGATATTTTGTTTCCTTTATTGATGATGTCTCAAGATTTACCTAGATCTATTTTATGTGACAGAAATTTGAAGTATTCATTAAGTTCAAGGAATTTAAAGCCTTAGTTGAAAAGTAATCAAATTGTAAAATAAAGGTTTTAAGATCTAACAATGGAGGGGAATATTGTTCTGGGGACTTTTATGAATTATGCAAGCATGCAGGAATTATTAGACAGAAGACTACTCCATATACTCTATAATAGAATGGAGTGGCAAAAAGTATGAATTAGACAATCATGGAAAGAGCCAGAAGTATGCTAAGTGGTTCACAGTTAAATAGATATTTTTGGGCAAAAGCTATGAGAACTGCTTGTTACTTGTTGAATAGATCTCCTTGCAAGGCTCTTGAAACAACTCCTTATTAAGTGTGGATAGGTAAGAAACCTTTTGTTTCACATTTAAGGGTTTTGGTTGTGAGGTTTATGTTCATGTGCCTAAAGAAAAATGATCTAAGTTGGACCCAAAAGCTAAAAAGTGCATTTTCATTGGATATGGTTATAATGTTAAAGGTTATATGCTTTGGAATCCACTAACCCATAAGATTATCTATTCTAGAGATGTCATTTTTAGGGAACTTAGAGTTATTTCAGATTCTGAATGGCCAAGAGAAAAAGATAAGGAAAGGAGAGTGCAATTTGAGATTAAGCAGGAAATGCACCTCCGAAAGAATAGAGAGATGGATCTAAGGATGAGGAAGATGAAGATGAAGAAGAAGAGGGTTCAGGTGAGGTTACTGAGCAAACTGAAGAGGATCAGAAAGATAACCAAGAAGAAGTTGAGCAAGCTCAAGATAAAGCAGAGCCCCATACTCCTATTACCAGAAGATCCACAAGACAATTGAATCCAATTGACATGTACAGCCCACCAGCTTTCTGTTGTACAAGGAGACTATAGATTCAGTTGATAGTGAGTCTTGGAAATAGGCCATGTTGGAGGAGATGATGGCATTAAAATTGTGTGACACCTGGGATCTTATGTGTTTGCCTAAAGTTAGAAAGGCCATCAAATGCAAGTGGGTCTTTAAGAAGAAGTTTGGAGCAGATGGTTCATTGGAGAAGTACAAGGCTCGACTGGTGGCCAAGGGCTACTCACAGAGAGAGGGAGTTTATTTTGGTGAAATATTCTCTCTTATTGCTAAATTATCCTTGATTAGATTTTTGTTATCTATTACTGCTACTAATAACTTTGAGATTGAGCAAATGAATGTTAAAACAACTTTTTTGCATGGAGACTTGGAAGAGGAAATTTACATGCAACAACCTACAGGGTTTGAGGTAAAAGGAAAAGAACATTGCGTATGCAGATTAAAATGATCTCTTTATGATTTAAAACAATATCCCTGAATGTGGTATCAAAAGTTTGACTCTTTTGTTTTAAAATTAGGTTTTGTTAGAAGCGGAGAGGGTCATTGTATTTATATTCAATGTATTGATGATTATATACTGATTATTGCCTTGTATGTGGATGATATGTTGATTTTCAGTAACATTAAGGGTATGATCAATGAGATGAAAGCCCAACTTTCAGGTGCATTTGAGATGAAGGATCTGGGAGCAACCAAGTATATTTTGAGGATGAAGGTCAAAAGATATTGAGAAAACAGAAAGCTTTGGTTATCATAGAGTAAGTATGTTGATACTATTCTGAATAGATTTAGTATGCAAGATTGCAATCCAGTTATAATTCCTTTGTCAATTGGTACTAAGCTTTCATTAGATATATGTCCTAAGAATGAAGATGATTTAGAAGTTAGGTCTAAGGTGCCATATTCTAGCTCTGTAGGAAGTTTGACGTATGCAATGGTTTGCACTAGACTAGATATTGCCCAAGTAGTGGGAGTTTTCAACAGGTTTATGTCTAACCCTAGTAGACAACATTGGGATTATGCAAAGAGGGTGTTTAGATATTTGGCTAGTACTTTTAATTATTGTTTGGTTTATTCAAGCACTAATAGTATGGAAAAGACATTAGACATATATGGTTATGTTGATGCAGATTGGGTAGGTGACTTAGATAGTCAAAGGTCCACAAGTGGGTATGTATTTACTCTGTTTGGAGGAGCAGTGAGTTGGATGAGTAAGAGGTAGCATATAGTTGCATTGTTGACCAATGAAGTAGAGTACATGGTAGCTGATCATGTCTCTAAGGAGGTAGTTTAGTTATAGAGACTATGTGCAAGTATTGGTTTTGATTGCAGAACTATTCAAATTGGCTATGATAGCTAAAGTGTGATATATTTGGCCAAGAATCCTATGTATCATGCACAGACGAAGAATGTGGATGTTCAGTACCATTTTCTTTGTAAATTGATTGCTACTAGATAGATTGAGCTAAAAAAAACATTAAAACTTAAGAGAATGTTACAAATTCACTTACTAAACCTGTGGGCATAGAGAATTTTACGTGGTGCAAGGAGGCCATGGGCCTTGTTCCTAGTGTTTAATTATTTTATGTTTTCCTATGGATGAAGTCAAGTGGGAGAATGTTAGGATTAAGGTGCCATCAACCTTGTAAATCCTATGAAATTAATTACTCCTAATGTTGTTTGTAAATTTCCATAAGGGAAGATGTATTCACCAAGTAACGATCTTGTTTTAGCCACATTTTGGATCCTAGTACTTGACGGGGGGTGTGAGGGGGCTTGCCCCCCCACTTCTGTCACCCAAGGTTCTAGGGGGCGGTGACAAACTTTGGAGCCCCCTGGCGGGGGTTTGGGGGCAACACCCCCAAAGAGATTTTTTTAGAAAATTGCCTGGTAAAATATTGTAATTTCATAGTCAATCTAGATTGTTCATCATTAGGTCATAGGTCTAATGGTAGCAGTTATGTTAGGGGTTTTTGCCCTAGAAGGCAACACTCTTTTAACGAGGGCATTGTTTTACGGCTATGTTGTTGTAGAGAGTTGAGAGTGGAAAAATATGTGCTGCTAGATTAAAGACTAAAGAGGAGGTTGTTAGGGATGTATTGTAAACTCTATTAAAGTTAATATAAACCAGTGCATCTCTTCTTGTGTGGAGTTTTTTCCTGAAAGGTTTTCTACACATAAACATTATGTTATGTGTTTAGTTTTTTGTTATGTTATTTCTTTGTATTATTGATTTGATTTCCTATAATCTTCATTTGCTTCTACACTTGATTAATAGTTATAATAGTTTAAATAAGCTTTCCATTCTATAGTTGTTCACCTTCATTTATAATACTTATCTTGGCTATCTAGGGACAAAACAAAGATATAGAAAGCAAGTGGCTATGAACTTTGAAGCTATGAAAATTGAAAAAAAAGCAATTGTTTGAGCATATGGATGTTGTGGAGAAGTGAATCGCTTAGCTATGAAGCTATGAATGATAATAAAAAGCACACAAGGTCTTGCAATGAGCATAAAAATACTATGGAGATAACTATTTGTAAAGCAAAAAGCAAGAATACAATAATGAATTTGCCTCCTCAAGGAAAGCTTTGAAGAATTGCGAAAAGTAAAACTAAGGAAATAAACTAAGAGGCTTAAAGGCCTATTGAGAAGCTTTAAAAAGTCATGAAGATGAGAAGAGTATTCCTAGCCCTTAAAATAATGAAGAGGTGAGAGGTAATTATAGGTTTGGAATCCACACCAAAGGTGGTGGTGATTGGGGTGTTAATAGAATTGATTGAATAGTGATCTAGCTCTAATTAGAAGTGAACAATGGTTGAAGAGAAGATCACAAAAGGATGAATGGACATAATAATAGACTAATTGAGAGATAAGAATAAATTGATTAGAAGTCAAGAATAAACTAATTGGGAGTCTAGAAATAGTTAGGGGAAATGAAAAATCAGTTATGCATGAAGGATCTCGCCATCAAGAGCTAAAAATTTAGTCAAGCTGGGTTAAAACTAGAAGGAGACACACATAGAAAAGATGACAGGGTCACCCCTTTTTGGAAGTGGGTTGCCCCTTTTAGCAGGTCAGGTTTCCTTTGGAGACTTGAGTTAAGTTGTGGGGTCATCCAAGGAGACCCTAAAGACAATAGGGGTGACCCGTGCTAACTAGTTTAATCAGGTGGTTTGAAGGTGGAAAAGTGATCTTGAAGGCCTAAAAATGGTTTTGGAGGCTTGAATTAAGGAAGAACACACAAGGAAAGTGGGTTGACCCTTTTAGTAGGGCAAGTTGCCCCTAGAGACCACACCTTAGCTGCACAATCACCCAAGGAGACCACAAAGTCAATAGGAGTGACCTAGCTAGAATGGTTAGGATACGCAGATTGAAGGTACGAAGGACTTTAGAAGGTCAATTAAATGGTTATAGAGGAATGAATGATGAAAAATCCCCTTGGGGAAATCAATTTCCCATCTTAGGAGTGTTAGGGTTAGCCGACATAAGATATCAATTAAATGCAAATAAAGATTAAACAGAGTAATGGAAATACACAGAAATAATAATAGTGAGAGACAAGTTTTAACGTGGTTCACCCAAACTCGGGCTACATCCACCAACAAAGAGTCCAATATTATTATCTAGTAAATCAAACTGTTACAACCAACAATCCCTGCAACTCAATACCATTGCAAATGCTACAATACAATATCACCCAAAACCCTAACCCTTAGCCACTTTTATCAAGTCTTATGTCGGTTACAAAAATAGGGTTTTTTATGTCGGCTCTAAAAAAAATTTAGGGGCTGCGCCCCCGAACCTCGGCAAGGATACATGGCTAGTGTATAGTACTTCCCTGATCAGTTACCACCTGCCAACAAGGAGGTGGACTTTTATGTCATCAAGGCTAGTAAGTGATAAGGGTGGTTTGTTGAACTTGGGTTAGGTGGACAATAAGAAAGTGTGTAGGATCTTAGAAGGTTAGCTTGAAGACTAGGGAGGCACAAACAAAGAGAAAACACACTTCAAAACATGTCACCAAGAGAGACGCTATTGAGAGGTTTATATAATTCATGCTTACATGCACATGATTAGGACTCTGGCTCATCATCAGACTGCCATGTAGGCCTATGCACTTTTTTCATACATAATATTTTCCCCCTCAAGAGTGGCAGTCTACATGAAAGGTAGGTATTATTCCTGAACTTGGATTTACCTATTGTCATTGTCTCAACTTTATACTTGAAATAATAAGTATTAGTTCAACTTCATGATGTATTTTGAAATAAGCACTAAAAAGAGAATGATGAAACGTACCATTGATGCGAGTTTTAAGCTTACTTGAGTCACCTTGCCTCGTGATGAGGATCTATAAAGATGAAGACACACAAAACAGATACATGGAAAGCACTAATGAAACAAACACATGCTAATCTAGAGAGGAGAAGAATAAATTATCCTTTTATTGCAAATTTTGGAGTAAATTTGATTTTTAAGAATTTTTTAAGTTTTACAATTTTTAGGTTTTTCAACTTTCTAATTTTTATAGTTTTTTATGAAGATTTTATAAAGGTCTGACTTGACATTCCTCGAGGTCTTTGAGAGACCTATATTTGTTGAAGATACTTACTTGCCCCATTTCATGGGCAAACTTGCATTCTTGAGTGTTCAATTTTACTCTTTTGACTCCATTAGAGGAGTGACTTGTACTCAGCCATAGTTTTGCACCTATTATTGTGATCCTTGATTGGTTGAGATCTATATGTAGCTTTCGTTGATATATTTAATTTAACATTCCCTCTTGTGCAAATGGTTGGATAGAATTTTTATTTCTATTGTTAAGATGCATACCTATGATGATTACACACAAACGATGTAGTTTGTTTCTATCTTTTTCTGATATGAATGAGATGCAACGTTTATGGATGCATTTGATTCACATATGAAATACAAAGTTCTATGTGCTAGATGATAGATTCCATGATAATATGACTTATCTTATTACTTTTGTATGTTTGAAATATATGCAAGTGGAACAAATAGTGTGAATTCTCTTTAGTAGGATTTTCAACCTAGGGAATTGTAAATTACCTAGTGTAGGATGACCTATTAAACTTTGAGATGGGATTTTATTAAGAACTCAAGTGGGAATAGGAGGGAGATGGAAATATTTCTAAATTTAGCTTTGTAAAAGGCTAAATATTGATCCTTATCTAGATAAAACACTTTGACACATTTTCAACTTGGACAAGTAACAAATTTTATTAGTACCTTGTAGACTTAGATCATAGATGGCCACCAAGATAGACCTGGGGTAAAGGAAAGACTCCAGAGCAAAAGATAGCCATAAAGATAGCTAGACTCTTGGCTTTACCTAGCTAGTGCATGTGTGTGCTTTGTACCTCACCTTTTTATTTTCTCTTATATATGCCACCCTCGTAGCTTCAAGCTTAGACTTATCTCCAGTCGACAGTATGGACATCAACAATCCTCTCTTTTCATTTGTTTCTTTTTCTTCTCTTTTATGTTTCTTTCTCTCTTTTTTTTTGTATTTTGCAGTATCTTTTCCTAATTCTATCATTTTTATGCACTCTTTTTTTGTATCTTTTCTTGCTTTTGACTTTTTTATGATCTCTCTCTCTCTCTCTCTCTCTCTCTCTCTCTCTCTATCTATCTCTATCTTTGTACTCTTCTTTTTTGATTGTTTTGTAGGGTTCTGATCCCTTGACATTTTTAGCTAGGAAAGATAAGGGGTTGGGTGCCACCAAGAGCTTTCACTATCCAATTAGACTTCCCTTTTGTTAAGGAGGATTAGGGAAAGTCTACTTGAAAGCTTCTATTGAGTATTGTAGGTTTTAATACTTACTTTGCTTAGACTTGACATCATGATTCGTTAAGATCGGGATCAATATAAAATTAAGAGCTTGACTTTATTTTGAATTTGTTAGGAATGTAAAGGGGAACGATAGATGGTGAAAATGATTTTATTGAATCTTAAAGGCTTATAGGGTCTACCTATACATAGGAAACCTTGGACTCCTTGCTAAGATAAAAATTGAACAAGAGCATATCACTAACAAGTGCATGGTGAACAAAATGAAAATGCACGGTTTTGTATTTTTATGAATTTTGTAAGTTTTTTATAGATTTTTTTGAATTTTGATGTTTTATGATTTTTACAGAGTTTTCAAATACTAAACTCTTCACCTTCCATAGTTCACAAGAGGTAAGCATCATTTCTAAAGTCTTCCTTAACTATGTATGTACCTATCTAATTCGGTGTAAACTTTGCTTGAAAGTCTTTGCAAGGACACTTAAAGGCTTGGTGTAAAAATGTCTTTGAATTTAGTGAGGAGTTTTGTGTACTCACATTTTTCATCGTTTGATAGTTTGCCCCTAGCTTTATCATTTTCCATTCTTGTTGAGTTTCAATGTTTATTTTGGTATTAGTTTTGAACTTTTGAGGGGCAACTAGTGTTGGTGTTTGAACATTTTTTTATGACTCTCCTAGTTCTTGTGTGGGTTTTGATTTTGTTAGAATTCGTAAGTCAGATTATAACCCAAAATCAATTGAAAGAGTTAGAAACATAAACTGTAAATGCAAAAAGCAACTGAACCAGCATAACAACAATACCAAGAGGCTGATGTGATGCTCGAATGACAAAATAACATCAAAATATTATCTCCAATATTGAATGAAATTACAAGTTGTAGTGTCCCACCCTAGTTTGGAACAATTTTTTTCTCAAACATCCATAAAGATTATTGACTTCTAGTGAGTTGACATTCCGTCAAAGATTTTCATGTTTTGTTATTTTGGTGTTGTTTTCAATGTATTTGTGTTTGGGATCATTCAATATGTAGTTGGGAATTGAAAGTACACAAGTGACATCTCAAATTTGTAGATAAACAACATAGACATTATATCAAACATTTTGCATGAAATAGAAATAACAATGAAGCACAATCCGACTTTGAATCTAGTAAAATTATATTGATTTGTGATAGAATAGCTCGTTGTTACAAAGTTTGGTCATCAATAATGGGAGTATAATGCCAAATGAACACACCCATAATGAAGATATGTAGTCCCCAAGTGCATATAAGTTGTTGTCATGAATCCTAGAATTGCTGTAACAAATCTAAGTATTGGATGGAAGTGAAAACTCTAACTTAATTGTCAAAACAACCTAATACTAACTTTAAACTTACTAAGCAATCCTCCAATGGCTGTACCATAGAATCCAAGCTCTAAATCATTCAAGAAGGGGAGTGATTTGCTACCCAGGTCCCACATCCCTTAGCTGAAACATGGGGTTTGGAACGCCTCCAATAGAGGCCAAACACTCCAACGCTTTGCACTAAGGAGGAATCACGTGGTCCAAACACCGAGCATCCAAGTCTGAAAAATCCCATGGAACAGTAGAATAAGGCATCCAAAAATGGTCTCAAAACTTCAACAACTTTGATCTTCACTAAACCCTTCTACATAGTACCAAAAACCTACAATGAAGCACAATGTGTAAACTCTGAATAAGTTTACCAACAATCAACCTGGGAGGGTCTTTCACCACCGGAGTTGATCTTCTCCAAGAGGGTTTTCATCCTCAAGAAGGCTAGGATGAACCAAGTTTGATCTCTAGAATCACAAGGGTTTCAATCAGAGGAATAGAATAAATTGCCTAATCCAAATGAGCTCTTACAACCTCCTTTTATACTTTTTTGCCAAACTCTCCATAAGCTTATATTTTAAAATTCACTTTTTAATTTAAACTCCCTTTTAGCTCCAAAAAAGACCTTTTTATTAAAATAATGATAATTTGACATGCAAGGTCCCTATTTAATGCATCCATGATTTAAAACATTTCATCCCGGTTCCGATGAGCTATAACACTAAGGTGCTTTTTAAATATTTTAAATAATATTTGATGACCTTAGTAAAATAATTAAAATAAAGCCATTAATACACCCATTTTGTGGAAACTACCAGAATGCATCGAAATCAAAAACTAACTGCACTAGAGTGATCCTAATTTAGAATAATGATAAATGGAGCCAATCAGGTGACTTACTATAAATAGATGCCCTCTCCAAGATTCTTGGAGAGCACACCAGAAGCCATAAATCACTCAGAAAGTAGCATATGAGTCCTCCAGACCCCCTAAGCTCATTTGAATTATTAAATAACCCCTTTAATAATGTTGACACACATCTACAAGGTTAATGCCAACTACACTACGAGAGAACCTGAAAATGGGAACATTACACAAGCTAGGTAGTGAGTTTATATGAAAAGGAGAGAGGGTGGAGGTGGCAACACAGATCAATAGGAAGCAACCATCTATCGGTCTAAAGATAGCAAAGCATCTTCCCAAGATAGCTAATGGGTGCTCCCTTGTAGTATTGTTACACCTCATAATCCACTCACCTAATTAACCCACTTTATTAACCTAAGCAAGCTAAATAAATGTGTAGGAAAAACCTTATGATAAGGAATAAAAAACCTACACTAACACCCCCCTTAAGCATAGCTTGGCTGGGTAAATAGATGCGTCCTGACAAATGAAGCTTGATGAGGTACCCATGTACATGGAAATGCCTCCCCAAAAGAGAAGTAGCCCCACCACAAAAGAGAGTACACCCCCCCAAGAATAGAGAGAGAAGGAAAGAAGGAGCTAAGAAGCCCCCTCAAAGGAGGACACTTGCCTCACCCCAAGCAAAGCTTGCAAATGAATGAACTTGATCTCAGTGAAGGGTTTGGTGAAGATGTATGTAGTCTGACATGATGTCGAACAATATTGAAGATCAAGGACCTGCTCATGAATCAACTCACGAATGTAGTGCATATGAATCTCAATGTGTTTGGTCTGCTGATGATGGATCAGATTACGAGAAATCTGAATAGCACTCTAGTTGTCACAAAAGATGATTGTAGGCTTCCTGAAGGAAATGCTAAACTCAGTGAGAATGTGTTGAAGCCAAATGGTCTCAGTAGCAACATTAGCTACTCCTCAATACCCATCCTTTGTAGATGAAAGAGCAATAGCAAACTACTTCTTGCTGGACCAAGAAATCAAACAAGAACCAAGAGAGAAGCAATACCCTGAAGTAGACTTGCGATCTTAAGAATTACCAGCCCAAGCTGAATATGTGCATCCCACCAAATCAATATCCATGCCCGCTGCATAATGAATCCCATAACTGTGAGTGCCATGTACATAGTGAAGAATCTACTTAGTTGCTTTCAAATGCAGCTCATGTGGCTCTTGCATGAACCTGGAGACTAGGACCATGACATATGAAATATCAGGCCTCATGTGAGTCAAGTATATGAGACTCCCAACCAATTGGCGATACAAGGTAGCATCCACCAAAGGTGAAGAACAAGAAGCCTCAAGTTTGACCCCTGACAGAAATAGAGTCGGCATAGGCTTACAGTCAACCATGCAAAATCAGGAGAGCATATCAAGTGCATACTTTGATTGTGCAATGAAGATACCAAAAGGTGACTGAGTGATCTCAAACCCTAAGAAGTAGTGCAGTAGGCCTAAGTCTGACATCAGAAAATGATTGTGAAGGGCTACTTTCACTGCTTGGATGTGAGATGAGTGACTCCCCATGATCAAGAAGTCATCAACATAGAGAACAAGGAAAGTGAGAGTATCATCCTGTTGCAAAATGTAGATGTTTGGATCAGAATGGTACTGAGTGAACCCAACTGACAGAAGGAAGGAGTCCATATTGGCATAATAGGCTTGAGGGACCTGTTTAAGGCCATAGAGAGACTTCTGAAGGTGGAAAACAAGTGAGGGATCCTAGATGAACCCTTGTGGCTATTCCATATATATCTCCTCCTGAAGGTCACCATGAAGAAAAATGCTCTTCACATCCATTTGATGAACTTCCCAATGATGGGTTGCAGCAATGGCAAGAACAAGTTAGATTGAATTCATCTTGGCAACTAGTGCAAAAGTCTCAAAGTAGTCAATCCCAAGAACCTGGGAGAATCCTTTTGCAACCAGGTGAGCCTTATGTTTATCAACTGACCCATCTGCAACAAATTTTGTTTGATAGATCCACTTGCATCGAACAAGTTTTCTTCCCTTAGGAAGTGGGACTAAATCCCAAGTGTGGTTCCTTTCCAAGGAACTGAACTCTTCTTGCATAGAAGCATCCCACTTGGGGACACCATAAGATTCCCTAAAGGATTCTGGGTCAGAAGCTAAAGCAAAGAAGAGATGAGAAACTTTCTCAAACTGTGACCTTGTTCTTCTCGCATCTAAAGGATCACCAACCCAATCACCTACTGACTCCAATGTCTAACAAGCCCAAAGAGGCCTAGTGTGTGGAGGATTAGGAAAATTTGGAGGAGAATCATCACCCTCTAAATGATGACTAATAGAGGAGGAAGATGAATCCTCATCATCACCATATGAAGTGGAGGAAGAAGACTCCTCATCAAGATTAGGAGGATTAAGATCCTCAGAAGAACTATCATCATGAAGTCGCAGTGTCTCCATGGGAATGAAGGATGGAGAAGTGGTAGAAGAAGAACTAGAATTATCCTCCTCAAAAAGAACACTCCTCTCAATAAAAATCTCATGTGTGGTAGGGTGGAGTAGCCTATATCCTTTGACACCATCTGGATACCCACAAAATATGCAAGGCCTTCTCTATGGATCCATAGCCTTGCGTTTCTCTGCAACAATGTGGGCCCATGCAAGAGATCTAAATACTTAGAAGTGCTTGACTATGGGTTTCCAACCGGTCCAAGATTTAAAAGGAGTTATCCCCTTCACAGCTTGATGATGAACTTGGTTCTGGATATAACACACATAGTTGATGGCCTTTACCCAATACTAAGATGCCAATGATCTAGAGTGAATCATGCAATTTGCCATTTCCTTCAATAACCAATTCTTCCATTCTGCAACTCTAATTTGCTATGGACTATAGGGAATTGTGTGTTGAAGATCAATGCCCTCTGAGGCACAAAACTGCTCAAAGCTCTAGTTGACATATTCCCCGCCATTATCGGTGTGCAAAATCTTGACAACCTCCCTAGATTATTTCTCTGCAAAAGCTTTGAAGTCCTAAAAAGACTCAAAGACTTTAGAGTTTTGTTTGAGAAAGTATACAAAGGTGTATTGGGAAAGATCATCAATGAAGGTCAATACATATCTAGCTCTATTGAATGAAGGATGCTGAAATGGACCAGCCAAATCACTGTGTACTAACTCCAAGAGCTGTGTGGCTCTCCATGCTTTGCCTTTATCAATTTTTTCTTTAGGATGCTTGCCAAGAATGCAGCCTTGACAAACTCCATCAGAAAATTGAATAGAAGGCAACCCTGTAACCATGTCATGCTGACTGAGCTGCTACAAGTAGCGATAGTTCAAATGGCCAAACCGCTGATGCCACAAATGACTCACCTCATCTGAATGAGTGAGTAATGCAAGTGAAGGAGAATCAAGAACAAAATGAGAAAAGTGATAGAGTTGTGATTGGTTATCAACTTTTCCTACAAGACCCATGTGCAGATAACTTATGACCACTATGTCTGGTGTGAATTTGACTCTCTTGCTGGAACCTATATGGGTGATTTGGTAGACAGATAAGAGATTAGTTGACAAAGAAGGCATGCATAGAACATCGTGGAATGTCTCGTCATCAACGTCAACATACCCTCTCCTAAGAACTTATGGTGTATCGTTACCCATAAGAATACCAGGCATAGAACATGACTCCAAGGATAAGAAAGTTTCCTTTGTATTGGCCATGTGGTGAGAAGAACCTGAGTCAATTACCGAACTATCTAGTAGTGAAGCAACTGCAACAAGGGCCTTGCCCTTCCCCTTACTATTTTTTGTGTCCTTCGTAGATTTTGAAGAATCTTGCTTAGCTGAATCTAACACTTTGATATTATTCTTCTCAAGAAGATAAGGGAGATGAGCTATTTGCTTTTTCAAACACTTATGCTCATTGTGACTAGATTTCCTACAAAAGGCACACTTTGTCTTCTCCTTTTTAGACTTGTTGTCTTTAGAGTAAGACTCAGGAGCTGCATTAGTTGCAGCTTGTTTTAGACCTTGTTTCTTCTCTCCTTGATCCTTTTGTTTCTTATTTTGCTTGCCATTTCCTTTTTGATCTTTAGTGCCTTGATTTGCAGCCAAGGCATGAGACTTAGAAGGCTTAATTGTGCCCATGTGTACCAATTTATCTTACTCTTTTATGAGTTCATTTGCAAAATCATCAAGAGAAGACATTGTATAATTGGTTCCTAAGGCACTTTTAGTTGCATGAAATGTAGAAACAAATACAAAATAGTCAGAACCAATTTTGGAAAGAATACTTAAGATCAATTGTGTGTCTTTCTTATCAATCCCACATTGGTTCAACTACACTCTAATGGCTTTTAACTTTGTGAAGAAGTCTTGAATTGTATCAAAATTACATGGATTTAACCCTATTAATGCATTCTCCAATTAATGTCCCCTTAATTCATCTTGTTTACCAAAGATATTTTCCAAAGTAGTCCATACATCATTTGGTGTTGTAGCAAATTCAACATAAAAAAGAAGATCAGGAGATACAGACATACATAAAGTACCATAAGATTCATCACATTTGTTAAACCATTTAGGTTTTTTCAGCATATACTATTGGTTCAGTTTCAAGCCCCATTGTTACCTGATGTAGCCCCAATTTCTTAAGTTGGATAGTTATCTTGGACTTCCACTCATAGTAGTTGTAGGGTGTTAGAACGGGTATTGTTAATTGATCCATCTTAATGCAGAAATAGATTATTTTTATTGTTGTGTAGGAAAGAAAAGATGTAGAAAAGAACACACAAGACACCCCCCCTTTTCACTAGATCATAAATCACCCCCTAGAGATCACAAGTTTGGCACTTTATAGTTTAGTGCGTTTATAATGCTTTTACCATATTACAATAGTTTTAAGGCCCTCTAATGGTAAAAAAACTGACTTTTGATCCAAAATGGATCTGTCACAAAATTTGAGAAAAAGAATTATGTGGCTGCAAAGTGCTCTTCAACACCTTTCCAACACCTATTTGTTTGTAAAAAATGGAGTTCGTAGGCGCAAGATATGACCTTTTGAAGCAAAAAACAAGTACCCAATTCAACCTACAAAAACTAGAGTGAAACCATAAAATATCTGATCCAAACCTCTACCAATTGAAAATTTTCTCTTCCATCTTTCCAACAATATTTTTTTTGCAAAATTTTGCCTCCATGGGTAAAATTTATGCAAAAAAGAAAAAAAGGCACTATTTGGCCAAGTAGGATGGCCCTGGTTGCCCTTTGGTAGCTCTAGGACAGATATGGCTAGAGGAGGTGGCCGCAAGGGACGACGCCACCAACAGAGGTGGTGGAGGAGCCACTTGGGGTGATAGATCAATGAATGGCAATTTGAGCACCACTAGGGTGGTGGTGTTCATGGGCTGGTGGGTAGCGGAGACCACTGGCAGTTTAGGATCACCCATGGGCAGAGCCTACGAGGCCTGCAAAAGGGGCAGGGCCCCTTTGCGCTTATATGTAGGGGCTTTGAGCCCTGTGCACTAAGTGTAGGGACTAAACCCCAAGCACTATGAAGTGCTTAGCATTGAGTGCACAAAACAATTTTTTTATTATTATTATATTTTTTGAAATTTTTGAAAAGCGCGCCAGTCTGTATGCCTGTGCAAGGGTTGTACGACTCTTCCAGGGAAAACAAATTGCCTTAAATTCACTTGAGCCTATTTTTGGCAATTTTATAGTCAATCTAGGGGTTTTTGGGCCTTCTAGACACAGCAGTAACATCCCCAAAAAATAGCTATATGCTGGATCTGATCTTCAAACCCTTGTTTGCAGCTTGAGTTCTTGATCTCCAAAATGGATGACATGAAAACTGATTTTGACTTTCTCAAGCCTCTCAAATGTGATGGAACAATAAAAAATATTGCCAAACTACTTGAAGATGCTGCAAATCACCCAGATCTCACAAAAATGCACATGCAAAAATAAGATTACTAGATCTTCATAAATCCTTTTTGATTCTCCAGACCATTCGAAAACACAAGAGAAGAGCATATGGGATTTTACAAGATCTCCACAGAGTATCTAACCTTACAAACTTGCTCTAATTCCATGTTAGAATCTGCAAGTTGAATTATAACCTAGAATCAATTGAAAGAGTTAGAAACATAAACTGTAAATGCAAAAAGTAATTGAACCATCATAAAACGGTACCAAGAGGCTGATGTCAAATGCTTGAATGACAAAATAACATCAAAATATTATCTCTAATATAAAATGAAATTAGAAGCTAGGTAGTGAGTTTATATAGAAAGGAGAAAGGGTGAAGGTGGCAACATGAACCAATAGGAAGCAACCATCTATTAGCCTAAAGACAACAAAGTATCTTCCTAAGATAGCTAATGGGTGCTCCCTTGTAGTATTGTGACACCTCATAATACACTCACCTAATTAACCCACTTTATTAACCTAATCAAGCTAAATAAATGTGTAGGAAAAACCTTATGATAAGGAATAAAAAACCCACACTAACAGATTCTTCTTCTTCTTTAGTCATGATTTCAATCATATGAATGTTTATGTTTGAATCGATTGGAATGGCTGCTAAGTTGAAGGGAGCATAAGACTTTGTTGAGTGGGGATAAAAAAGAAATTCTTTTGTTGTCCCCTCCCCTATACATTTTGAGGTCTTAGCTACATTTGTGATTTGTTTAGATGTGTCTCCTTTTATAAAAAAAAAAGACTTTTGGGTCATTGGTGGTTTCCCTGGTCTTTCCCTTCTTTTTGGCTTGTTCAACTCTATAAATATTGAAAGGGTCAGGGTCTCCTTTGATGATATGGGTTTGTCTCATGTGTGAGAAGTGGATTTCCTAAAATAATGTGGAGGGAATAGCTCTCATCCTATGGATCCAAGGCCTTCCTAGGATCATGTTGTAAGTGGTTTCTTCATTGATGACATAAAATTTAGTTGGGAGAGTTTTGGGACCCAATGTGATTTGAAGATTGATCTTACCCATGATTTAGATGCCTAGGTTATCATAAATTCTAAGGATGGAAGTTTCTCATGTGATTTGATTTTCATCATAACCCATTATTTGAAGAAAATCATCAATCATTAGACATTTGATGGAATAGTCTTGAACTTAGACTATTAAGTAGATGGGGAGATCATCCTCTTTAGATTTCATCATCTAAGGGTAACTTTTCAAAATCAAATATTGAAGAAGAACACTTTTCATTTGGAGTGTTTTGAACTTGATGGCCTAGATCTAAGCCATTGAGGAGAGCATTCTTGTGCATAGGAGAAATCTTGGGAAGTTCTAACATGTGAGACAAATTCCAAACACTAGGGGTGTCATCTGGTTGTTCTGGTCCTTGGGTAGTATAAACTTCTCGATCCTTGTCTAATTCACAAGGCCTAAGGTGTTTTAATGGCTTTTGGGACTATTTCCTTCATCTTGTTGGAGTGTGTCCATGAATGTCTAATCTTTTGGGAGGTTTGACATGAAGCGATGGTACTCTTAACATGACTTGATATCGTGCTCCCTTTTCTTATGAAATGAGTAGTATTTATTATGATTGTATTTTTGAGGTTTTTGATAAGGTTTGTGATGATTGTTGTATGACTGCTCATTGATTCTCGAGGTCTAGTTGTTGACATTTTGGTTCCTCAAATTGGTGTAATTGTTGTAATTGAAATTGTTCTCATTCTTGGATGGTGAAATGTTTGCTGAACCAACTATATTTTGATTGTTTGTCAAGGATTTTTTATTGTTATCATGGTTTCCCAACCTTTTATTGATATCATACTCCCTTCTCGCACTATCAATAGCAACTTGGTCAATTCTAAGGACACTCTCGAGTGCTTCTTCGTATGATTTATAAGGGGGGTTTTGGACTTGTTTTCATATGTCATTATTAAGGGCATGTAAGAAAATATCATAGAGCTCCCTATGATCCATGTTTAGTGCGCTAGTTGAAGAATAAAGGACTTGCCTCCATCATGTGATAAAATGTGTGAATGACTCATTGGTTTCTTGTTTGATCATTAAAAATCATTGTATTCCTATTTTGACCAGTTTGTCTATGTCAAAGAAAGCCACAAATTGATTTATGAATTGCTTAAAGGAGTGGATAAATGCTTCTGGAAGTCAATAGTACTAAACCAAAGTGACACCCTCCAAAGTCTTTGGAAACTTTTTGTCTACCACCCAATCCCAAGAAAGGAGTTCTTGCACTTCTATGATGTAGGCTTTGATATGCGAGTTGGTGTCACCCTATCCTTTGAATTTTGGAAGCTAAGGGAGAGGATGTGGTGGTATGACATTATGAATGTTGTAGTCAAGAGGATCCTTTAAATATTTGAGGTATGTTCCTAAGAGGGGATTATGTGTAGAGGGTTTTGTTCCTCCCAATATTATAGCTACAGGTGGAGCTTGTTGTGCTTGTTGTATTTGAAAAGGTATGCTGGATTGTTGATATCCTAAAAAAGTTGGATAACTAGATGGTGTCATGTTTATTTTTTGAAAATTGGGCAGGATTGTTTGTGGTTGATTTTGCATCATGGGAATCCCACTTGTTTTTATTGAAACTTGTCATATTGAATGATGAGGGAAAGAGAGGCATGAATTCTTCATTACTGGTGTTGTAAGAATGGAAGTTTACTTGAGGGGGTTCTGGCTTGCCCCCTAGTTTGATTTGATCTTGTCAATGAAATGATTTACCTATGCCCTAAGTCTTTCCTCAATCTTGTTTTGGCAATATTGTTCAACATTTCTAGCCTCAAGGGTCTTGATCTATTGGACCAAGGTTGCTATATGGTTTGTGGGTGATGCTTCCTCTATTCTTTGAGTTTTACCACCTTGCGATGGATTGTTTTGCTTTGGGGTTTGAGTGGCCCTATTTGTTCTTTGTGATGACACTTGACATGTTGTATATATTTTATCTTGATGTGCTACATGGAGGGATTTTTTTGCCTCCCAAGCTTCTTGTAAGCTCTTCTTTTGATAGCTCACCTCATTGTCCATTTAGGTGGTCATTTTCCTATGGCTTGTTATGGGTTGGTCTTGTTGATGGATTTTGCACACTTGGCATGTTTTAATTTGATTCGGTTGAATGGCAATGTATTTGTATGTGGGGTTGTTAAAACCCAAGAAGTTGTGGGGTTTTTGTTGGACGTCCTTTATATTTGGGTCTTCAAAACATAATTGATTTGAGACGGAAGCTTTTGGATTTGAAGGTGTGCTAGTTTCATTGGAGGGGAAATTCCTCTAAACTTTGTGTGACTTTGTCTTAGTTTGAGGATGTAAAAAACATTGTAGACAAACACATGGAAATGTGAAAGAACCCATCCCAAAATGATTTATTGAAGTAGCAAAAATGTGAAGAGACTCTATCAAAAATTTTGTTTTGCATGTCAGGTTCACCAAAATATGTGTTTTTTAGAATGTGGCTTAGACACAACATGAGTGAGTTAGACTCCAATGTGACACATGAACCATATCCTTGCTATGGGTGACCTCCTAGTCACTCCCACTCTCATGGAAAGAGCCAATCAAGTGGAGGTACAACCAGGGGGTTGTTCTATTCACCAGGAAGTAGAACATCGTGGATTGCAGTTGTGTTATTCATGTGATGTGTATTTGTGTATGTCTGATGAATGTTCTAATGAAAGTGTTTGATTGATTGATTGATTGTTATTATTATGATAATGATATGACTCAAAGGGTCACTTGTCCTAAGTCTAGTGTGAAGACTATTTTGCTTGTTTAAGATGCAAAGGTGATTTGACCTCCTCTCTTCATTTTGAATGCACTATCGTATGAGTTCTTGATGATCAATGATCTTTGTTGGTTTTCTTTGGTTTCTCTTATCTGTTTTATGCTTTGTTAAATGATAATTGGTTGAGGGAAGTTCTCCCTAATCTCATCTAGGATGGATTTTACCCAACCTTCCCTAATGTCTTGGTACATCAAATGCTAGACAAGAGGGGGAATGTCTGTTGTGTTGATTTTGTTTAATTGTGTTGAATGTGTTAACTTCATTTGACCTTGTTGACCTTGTAATGAAATCAAGGGTTT
Organism: Cunninghamia lanceolata; assembly: GCA_027924645.1. Classification (NCBI taxonomy): domain Eukaryota; kingdom Viridiplantae; phylum Streptophyta; class Pinopsida; order Cupressales; family Cupressaceae; genus Cunninghamia; species Cunninghamia lanceolata. The sequence continues at coordinate 1,924,014 of BSBN01000754.1, forward strand.
GACTTGATCTTTTGTTTTATTTTTTGTGTTTTCTTATGTTTATGGTATTTTTATTGTTGCAATCCTATATGAATGCAAAACAATTTTTGGTTCCTTTTTCTAAAATTTAAAATGATTTTATTATCTAGAAAGGCAAAATTAATGCAAACTAAATGATTTTCATATGCAATCTAAACTATGTCTTTTTGTGTTTTTGTGGATCAATTTTCAAATGTAATCTAATGAAATTAAAAATTATAATTAATCTAAGTGCAATGAAATGAAATTAATCTAATAAAGTAATAAAAACTAATCTAAGCAATTCAAATGTGAAACTACTCTAGGAAAATAAATTAAATCTACCTATCAAGGGAAAAGCAAGCAGTGTGTTACTTTCCTAAGAGCAAGATTTGATCTAATTACTACTAAAACTTGAAGAGCCTATATGAATTGAGCATAAGTGCTTGGTGTGAGTCCTTAGAAGTCATTTTGGTAACTATTTCTTCCTTTGCAACGGTGGGGTCCTCCTCTTAGCAACAAGGACAAAATGGAGATATCAAAAGCAAGTGGTTATGAGATTCAAAGCTATGAAAACTGAAAAAAACAATTTATTCGAGCATATGGATGCTATAGACAAGTGAATGGCTTGAGATATGAAGTGATTAATGAAAATAAAAAGAACATAAGGTCCTACAATGAGCATTAAAATTCTATGGAGACAACTATTTACAAAACAAAAAGTAAGAATGCAATAATGAATTTTCCTCCTTAGAGAAAGTTTTAAAGCTTTATAAAAACTAAAACTAAGGAAATAAATTAAGAAGCTCAAAGGCCTATGAAGAATCTTTTAAAAGCTTCTAAAGATGAGAAGAGCATTCCTATCCCTTAAAATAATGAAGAGGTGAGGGGTATACATTTTAAATCCATACCAAAGGTGGTGGTGATTGGGGAGTTAATAAAATTGATTGAAGAGTGAACTAGCTTTGATTGGAAGTGAACAATGGTTGAAAGGAAGATCACAGAAGGATGAATGGAGATAACAATAGATTGATTGAGAGATAAGAATAGATTGATTGGAAGTCAAGAATAGACTAATTGGGAGTCTAGAAATAGTTAGGGGAAGTGAAAAATTAGTTATGCATGAAGAAGCTTGCCATCAAGAGCTAAAAATAGAGCCAAACTAGGCTAAAACTAGAAGAAAACACACATGGAAAATATAATAGGGTCACCCCTTTCAAGAAGTGGGTCACCCCTTTCAAGAAGTGGGTCACCCCTAGAGACTCAAGTTAAGTTGTTTTAGAAATCTGAAATAGATTGATAACCCAAGAACTTTATAAGGGAAATTCTAAGCTACATAAACTGGAAAAAGTGTAAACAATGCAAACCAGTGACTCTGAGTGATATGTAAATGTCAGGATGATAGAATTGCATTAAGAGCTCAAGAAAGAAGCTACACAAGACTGCTAGAATTGCCATACAAATACAAAAGGATGAAAAATACAAGGTAGGTAGTGAGTTTATATAGACCAAGGAGAAGAGTGGAGGTGGAAAAACTAACCAATAGGGAGAGACCACCAAGTGATCTAAACGTAGTAAATGTAACTCCCTCGTAGGATGGTGACAACTCAAATGACCCACTCATTTAATTAAACTCACTTTATTTAACTTAAGCAAGCTTAATAAAAGTGTAGGAAAAACCTAGGAAATGAGGAAATAAATAACCCAATTAGAAAAATAAAAACCTATACTAACACCCCTCCTTTGGTGTAGCTTAGGTGGGTGAAAATATGGGTCTCGACAAATGAAGCCTAATAAGGTACCCATGTACAAATAATTTCCCCCCAAGGAGAAGGCCCCCAAAACAAGGAATAGAAGCCCCCTCACAAATAGAGAGAGAAAAGCCCCCATAATAGAGGGAGTGAAAGAGACTATGAAACCCCCCACAACAAAGTACCTCCTATGCCAAAAGAGGATGCCCATATATGAATGTTGAAGATGATCCATTTGTGGCAAATAATATTTCTCCCCTTAGGAAGAAACAACTCCAATGGTGAATGTTGAAGTAACTCCCACTCAAAGAAGCAAGGCGAGGTATGAAGTCTCATGATGTATCCTGTCTCAGAACTCTGCTCAAGTGTCCCCATGTGAATATTAGAAGATGCCTCAATACACGAAGGTAGAAGCAATCCAGTCACATGTGTAGAGCCAGGAGGTACAAGATCCAAAGACAAGGAAGATGGGATAACAATGATGAAATGGTTGTCATCAAAGAGGGTATGAATGTCCCCAAGAGTGTCATCCATCTCTAAAATGAGGAACTCTACAAACAAATAAGAGATGTTTGGTAGAAATTGGTCCCAATGAAGTGAATCCAAAAGACATAAATGACCTTGCTGTAAAGAATCATTGGAAGCCCTCGAAGAAGTAATTTTAAACACTAAAGTAGCAATAGGTACTGTAGATGGGGTATCAATGTATGTCAACTAAATAGACTAATCATCCCATGAGGATGTGTCCACAAAAGATGGCACAATAGAAGTCTCGGTATTATCCACAAGAGCCTGGTCATTCAAGGAAACATCATTATCAGATGAAGATCCAAAGTCTCCATACAAATGCTAAATGATGGTCCAGGTAGTGAAAGGGCACTCAGTGTGCTCTATGTGATGTAGAATATCCTAAAAAATAGTAAGACATATTAGTCCATAAAAAATGTCATTATTGTTAAACCATGCATTCTTGTGTTCATTGTCACTTGGCTTAGGAATGAGTCCAAGGAGATAGGGCAATAGATCCTACTCAAGACAGTGATTCTTTATCCTTTGTTTCTTGGACAAATAGTTCTCTGAGGTTAGCTTGACAATAGAAGGATGGAATTGGATACCAAAATCCATGATGAAACCACCCAAAATGGAACTTCATCTCAGTTCATGATTACAATAACCCCATAAAAGATTTCCTTGCAACTCAATCAACCCAAACAAATATGATCTGGCACTTTATATTTAGCGTGTTTGCAATTGCCACAACAAGAAATGCTGAGTGGACTTGATCTCAATACTTTACAAAATTCTCAACAAATGAGTGTCTACTAAAAGTATAATCCTAGAATAAAACTAAGTAAAAAACATAGCACCAATAGAAAGTACTTGAAAATCATGCACTTTAAAAACAAGAATCACCTCAATCCGAGGTCATATGTGAAAGTTATGAGTCTTCAAATTTCCCAAAACAAGAACTATGTAGTGTCACCTGTGAGAATCTACAATTTTTGGAAAAACCATGCACCAAAATCTAAAATTGTCTACACTAGCACATAGAGCGTGAAAAACTAGACCAAATAAAAAAATCTAAAAAAACAGAGCAATATGACCCAGAACGGGGCTTCAGAAGTTCACCTTCAAATTTGAGTCTACCAATGGAGAGGCATCTGAGTTTGCAAAAAATATGCTCCACCAAATTTGGTGGAACTACCATCAGATTTATAGGTTTGCCAAATATAGTAGCTCACCAGATAAATGTAAAGCTCTGCCAGTTTTAGATAACCTCCAGATAGATTAGACCTCTGCTAAGAATGGCAGAACTGCTAGAAGGCCCACCAAATTTAGTGATGCTACCAAGTGTGGTAGATTTTGCTAAATTTAGGGATTACCTGCTAAAAATAGTGGAGCCACCTCCATATATGGAATGAAGGCCAAAGCAGGTCTAAACTGCAAGTTAAAAAGGGCCAAAAGGCCAAAGTACAAAGGTAATTTTTTATAATAAGATTTTTTAAAAGAAAGTGGGGGGTCGAGCCACTCCCCATGCCCTAATAAAGGGTTTACAACCTATAGGGTCCGCATACCTCTTAAAGAGGTTGTGGCCTTACAAAGGAGGTCACCCCCTTAAAGGAGCCAAGGCCCATGAAAGAGGCACTTAAGACTATGGTGCTAAGTGCCTAGCCCATAAACAATAATTTTAAAAATTTTGATTTTTTTTTTCAAAAACATACCTCAAAATTGTGTCAGAGGGCTTGAACAACCCTCTGGCATTTTTTTGTCTCGGATGCTCTCGACACTGAAATTGAGCAAATTTTATATCAAAATTCATTTATTCAGCGTTTTGGATTCAATGGTAGGGTTATTTTTAACCATAAATGCTTCATATGAAAGCTGATCATCAAATTTGAGCTTCAAACCCCCATTTGTAATTTGGTCAAATGATCTCCAACTTGAATGAAACGAAATCCAAATTTTGACTTTCTCAAGCCTCCTAGATGTGTTGGAATAGTCAAAAACACTGCAAGTATAACCCTAATAGCTACAATCATCTAGATCTCGCAAACACATATGCAAAATGAAGAGGTTATTAGATCCTCATAAATGTTTTCTAATTCTCAAGGTTGTTAAAAAATGCAAGAGAAGAGCATACAAGATTTTACAAGATCTCATGAAAAATAAGCTCAAACTCTCAATTAGGAATCTATGAACTTAGAATTCTTAGAAACTGAAATAGATTGATAACCCAAGAACTTTATAAGAGAAATTCTAAGCTACATAAACTAGAAAAAAACATAAACAATGTAAACCAGTGACTCTGAGAGATATGAAAATGTCAGGATGACATAATTGCATTAAGAGTTTGACGAAGAAGCTACACAAGACTGATAGAATTGCCATACAAAGTGCAAAAGGATGCAAATTATAAGCTAGGTAGTGAGTTTATATAGACTAGGAGAGGGGTGGAGGTGGAAAAACTGACCAATAGGGAGAGACCACCAAATAGTCTAAACATAGTAAATGCAAGTCCCTTGTAGGATGGTGACACCTCAAATGATCCACTCACCTAATTAAACTCACTTTATTTAACCTAAGCAAGCTTAATAAAAGTGTAGGAAAAACCTAAGAAATAGGGAAATAAATAACCCAACTAGGAAAATAAAAAGCTACACTAACAAGTTGTAGGGTCACCTAGGGAGACCCTAAAGATAATAGGGCAACCTAGGATAACCTATTTCATTAGGTGGTTTGAAGATGGAAAAGTGGTCTTGAAGGGCTAAAAATGGTTTCAGAGGCCTGAAATGAGGAAGAACACACAAGGAAAGTAGGTTACCCCTTTTAGTAGGGCAGGTCACCCCTAGAAACCACACTTTAGCTGCAGTGTCACCTAAGGAGACCATGTAGTCAATAGGGTGACCTAGTTGGAAAGGTTAGGATAAGTAGATTTAAGGTATGATGGACTTTGGAAGGTCAATAGAATGGTTATAGAGGAATGAATGATGAAAAAGCCCCTTGGGGAATTGATTTTCCCTTATTAGGAGGTGGACTGTCATGTCATCAGGACTAGCAAGCAACAAGGGTGGTTTGTCGAACATGGGTTAGGTGGACAACAAGAAAGTGTGTAGGACCTTAGAAGGTTAGCTTAAAGGCTAGGGATGCACAAACAAAGAGAAAAACACTTGAAAACATGTCGCTAAGAGAGAAGCTGCTAAGAGGTCTATATAATTCATGCTTACATGTACATGATTAGGACTCTAGCTCATCATTGGACTGCCATGTAGGCTTGTGTGCCTTTTTCATACTTATGGGTACATGTATTGGGGAAGGTGAATTAGGTCGTGGTGCTAAAGTGCCTAGAGAAAATCTAATTGCATGGATAATTAAATAATAGATTAAATTAAGATAAACAATTAATTAAAACTAAATTAATTATTGGCATAGTTAATTTATTTGAGTGCATAGAGGTAATTCTATTTATTTATTTATTTGATAATTAATCCTTAAGGTCAATTAGAAAATGAAATAAATAGATAAAACAAATATTATTTTAATTATTTATTTGATGCTTAGATTTTAGTTTATTGATTAACTATCTAGTTAAATAATTATGATTTCTATTATATTTAAAAATAAAATTAAATACAATTTTAATTTTTTTTAATTTAAATTATCTGAATGTGAAATTATAAATATAATTTAGAATTAAATAATTTAGTAAATTCAATTATTTTAATTATCATGATTAAAAGATATGTGAATGTGCAAGTTCTTATTTTTAAAATTGAAAATAAATAATTATATTTTATTTCACATTAGAAAGAAAAAAAAAGAATAAAGATTTCTTATCTTCCATTACAAATAGAAAAAGGAATATTTAATTTCTAATATTTTAATATTAATAATGTGCACAATAGAAAAATATTATTTAATGCATTTTATTTATATTGGAATAGAAATATTTTTTTTCTATATTATTAATTGCACGAGTTATGGTTGAGAAAAGAAAAGAGAAAAGAAAACTATTATTAAAGGGGTGCTTTTATTTTTCCTATTCATTCATTCTTCTTTGTTCAAGTTCATTATTGCATCCTGCAAGAAAGAAATTAGAAATGGGTTACTTAAGCTTAAGGATTTGGAAGTGCTTTTTATGAAGAATTGAATAATTAATTACTATTTGTAAATTGTGTTAATTCATTTGTATTGATTATCTAATTTTCTACAAGGATTGAGGTAGGTTTATCTTCATAGAAGACTTTAATGGTCAATGAATCTAAGCTTTTTAGAAAAATGAATTTATATGTTGAGCATATTATATTTTTAAAAATAATAGTAAAATTTGAATAAAAAATTATTCATATTGTTCAAATTGGAAATACACTAGTTGTTGTAGGTTGAAAACTAGGGTTGCTTTGGGAAGAAGTAACCTAGTGAAACTTAGGAGAATCATATGATTTATGAAATTTAAGCATAGATCTGATTTAGAATTGAACCTATATGTTAAGAGAATTCAAATTATGATTTTCATTATGTGTATTTCATGATTGAAATCCTATTTGAAAATGGGTTTTGGGGATAATTATAAACTAGTAAAATTATCACAAGAAAATAGAATTGGTCTATTACATCTTCAATAATTTTTTTAGGAATTGTGTTTCTTTAAAAATTTTATGGAAGGTGTAAATCCAAGTTGGTTAAACCCTTTAAATAAATCAATCATACTCAGTTTCTATATTATGAGATATGAAAGCATTAGTGATTGTCTATCGATGTTATTTTTAGAATTATGCTGTATTTGTGATTATATTCACATAATAAAATTATATTAAAGATATTTTTGGAAAAAATAGTTTCTAAGTTTTGTAGATCTCTCTTTCCTCTTTCTCGCATACTTTAAAAGTCAGAGTTTTTTTTTGATAAATTCTTTTCTGTTTTAGTAAAAATAGTTTTTGTGCAATTTAAATAGAAATTGCTAGAATGAAAGTCATGTTTACTCTATGTGATCTCCCAACATAGTTTGGTGAGTTTCTATTTCTTAGGATGTTAAAAATTATTATATGGGAACTAGTTGTAGGGGTGTGAGAATTATTTGTCCCTTGTTCCCTATACCCTTGAGTATATTGGTCTTGTATTTGAGAGACCCTAAGTGGATTTGTGTATAACAATTTTGATGCCATGGTTGGAATGTTTTGACTTTAATTGTTATTTTATTTGATCCCCTAACTTAGTTCAAGTGGATATCATCTCTTAATGAGATTGTGTTATTATGATTGTTATCTTGTTTGTGCTCATATAAATCCAACTTGTGTTTGTAATGTATTGTCTCCTTGGAAAGCTGAATCAATTTATTTATGACATCTATTGTGTTATGGGTGATTCTATTTATTTGTGACATCTATTCTATCATGGTTGATTATATTTATATGTGACATTGTTCTACTTGTGAGAATAGGGAGGTGGTTATATGAGTAAACAATTTATGGGAGTTATCTTGGAGTTTTTTGACAATTGATTTATCTTATGAGAAGGTTAGAATAGATGTTCTGCCTTGGATACTTGTAAATCGAACTTTGATTGGTGTTGTACAATATTGATTAGGTGTTTTACCTATTATGTTATGTGGTGTTGTGTGTGTAAGCATAAGTGGAAATATTTTTCGTGCTTCACTACACCTTGTGGTCCTGATTTAGACTATGTATACCTTGGTTGTTGTATAGGAATCCATAATTAGTATGGATTGAGAGAATGTTAGATGTCATGTGGGTGATTCTAGCTTACCTAAATTTATCTAATCTTTTGTCCAACATATTTTAAGACCTTATCCTCTTAAGATTTCAATAGAATTAGCGTAGTCTATTCTTGCCAACTATTTATTTACACCACAAACATTATAGTGCTCTGAATGGGCAAAGGGATTCATAGGTCATATAGAGGTACAAATTATGCTTCCCATTTCATCACTAGGACTAGAAGATCTCTAAATAAGACATGTGGCCTGACTTGGTATATGCCAATTCACTAGTGGGCGATCCACTAGAGGGTGGCAAGCTCTATGTTTACTATTGGTCAACTTTGCTTACTTATGCAGTATTTGTTATAGAGGTACACTACCATTGGGAGATGTGTCTTAGTATGGTATGGGACTTTAAGGAAGATATCTTATTTGTTTTCTTGTGTTGTATTCTTGTACTTGTGTCTTGATATATTATTTTATTTACTTAAAGTGTTTTATACTGATGTGTATTTAGTATATGAGTGTGGCTTCATATTTTAGTTATGTATGATTGGATTGTATATTTGTTGTGTATTTGGTTTGTACTTATATTGGTGATATGTGTTTTGATGTACCGTGCTACGGTAAGGATATGTGTAGTATGGGATGCATGTTACCCTTCCTTGTCCATGCGTAAATTGTTAAGACACGTGCTATTACTTAAAGAGAGATTTCATAGTATGAGATGTGAGTAGCACTTCATTTGAGTGTTCCTATGATCTTGGATGTTTTGTTGTAAGTTAATCCTTGTGGGTTATAATACATCTTTCATAATTAAATGGTTATCTTGGTTAGATTGTATGTGTATTTGATGTTAGAAGTATACTCTTGTGAAGTGTTGTGATGCCTTAGTTATATTGGATTGATTCATTGGAATGTGTCTACCATTATGATCATGTGTGGTGAACCTTATCTCTTTGTGTTTTCATGTTTGGAAATATGTTTTCATGTGTATGATTATGTGTTTATAAAGGAATGAACTAAATAAGATAATATTTAGTATTATATTGTACCACACCTTTAGATTATGGATGCTGCTTCTTCACTTGATTGATGGATGGGAAGGAAAGGTACATCCTCATGGTGGGTTCAACCCCTTCCTCGATCAACAACAAGAGCATGGGAGCTTGGAGGATTAGCTTGCATAGTTGAGCTTGGAGTTCTTCAGAGATTGTTCATGGTGTACATTGTATACGACAACTTGTTTATGTGTGGTTAGATTCATGGCCTATTGTATTTATTATCATTGATGAGGGTTATGTTGTGCCCTGCACACATGCCACATTTTTATTTTAGAAAAATATGGATCCTCTCTTTTGTTATTGCTTAGGTTTGGTTTTTTCTTTTTTGGTTTTCTTCCTCCTTCCCCTTTTGCCAAAGAAAAGTGTGTTCTCATATCTTTAGAATAGCTATGGATTAATTTACCAAATGCATAAGTTATTGCTAGAAAGGTTAAGTTAATTCTCCTTTATCAAATATTGATTTTATTGCCTTTTAATAGATGTCCTATCATTTGGTCACTTATCTTGTCCACTTGGTTTTTTCCATAAGATTTATTTTATTGTTTTAAGTTGTCAATTTGCTTGTCTCAAGGTTTGTGGGATCTCAACTTGTTACTGGATATGTAAGGTTTATCTTGTTTAGCCAGATATCCCATCCTCCTTAGTTTTCTTGCAAAGCTATCTAAATGTGTTTTAACATTGAAAACTCCAGTAAGAAATATATTTGTAGAATCCATACTGATTTTAAGACATTTTGGGGTTGTTTTGTACATCTAGATACTCTTGTCTTTTTCACAATTTTTCTTTCATGAGTAGAAGTCAAAATTGTTAAGTTTTGTGGGTTTGTAGAGTTTGAAAGTCTTACTTCCATTGTCTAATAATGTTCGAGTGTCCACTTCTTATGATCATCTCTGCAAAAGGTGCCATTTTTTGTCATCAACATCCTACCTACTTTCCTCCTACATTAATGGCAACATGAACTAGAAACCCAAGGGGTATAAATTCAATTTAAACAATCTTTTTAACACCTCATATTCAAATTTCTTGAGCTCTAGTGATTTGAAACCCTCTCTAGACCTCAAAATTGATCTACATTCTAAATTCTAACGAATGCAATCGTAGTTTCTCATACTAGTGCAATCAAAATCACCTCATGATGACTTTGAAGCTTGTTCATGTATCTTGAAGCCTTACTACAAGCTAGGGTTTCTCAAATTCAATGAATTTAATGTCTTCATTGAGCTTCCAAAATCTAGTAGATGGATTTCCCCTTATAATTTAGCTTTAAACTCAACATATCTGAATGATTACAAGATGAAATCCATATCAATAATGTATTGAAATTAAATCAAAATCATTGATTTAAATAATGCATTAATGGGAATGAATCTTAATCATTAGATCCTAAACTAGGGAACACCACAATTAGAGATAAAACTACCCAAATTCATAGAAATAACCACAAAATTCAAATGAAAAATTAGGGCAAATGGTTAGATCATTAAAAATCTAGCTTTTATTATGCCCTAGTTCAAAAATTATTAAGTGTTAAAAATTCTAACATAGGTCGTATCCTCACAAAAAAACATTAAAATAGGAAGGTGGTCTTTTAAAAACAATTGAAATTCAGAATTGTGGGATTTCTTAGAGGTATTGAAACTTTTAAACTTAAATATTATGTCTTATCATCATTAGATTCCCTACATCCGCTTACTAATATGTTGAAATTTTTTAAGAATTAGTATTTAATTGTGGAAGTTTGATTTAGGACTAGAATTTTGACTTTCAATAGTTTATATTTGGAAGCTTGGCTAATTCTCGCATTTATCTATGAAAATCTAAAGACTTGGGAAAAACATTAAAAATTTAGTTGTGGGATTTCAACATGGAAGTGAAGTTTAGATTGTCCATTTGCGTCTGGATCATTTTATGTTCTTCACCAAAAACTCATTCACATAACATAAAACATTACGGGATTGAAAAATGCATTCATGGGAATGAATCTTAATCATTAGATCCTAAACTAGGGAATGTCACAATTAGAGATAAAACTAACCCAAATTCATAGAAATAACCATAAAATTCAAATGAAAAATCAGGGCAAACGGTTAGATCATTAAAAATTCAAATTTTATGATGCCTTTGTTCAAAAGTTATTAAGTGTTAAAAATTCTAACATAGGTCGAATCCTCACAAAAATTCATTAAAATAGGAAGGTGGTCTTTTAAAAAAAATAAAATTTAGAATTGTGGGATTTCTTAGAGGTATTGAAACTTTTGAACTTAAATCTTATGTCCTATCATCATTAGATTCCCCACATCCACTTGATTTTAAAACATGTTGATTTTTTTAAAGAATTAGTAAATTGTGGAAGTTTGATTTAGGACTAGAATTTTGACTTTCAATAGTTTATATTTGGAAGCTTGGCTAATTCCCGCATTTATCTATGGAAATATAAAGACTTGGAAAAAAAACATTAAAAATTTAGTTGTGGGATTTCAACATGGAAGTGAAGTTTAAATTGTCCATTTGAGTCTGGAACATCTTATATTCTTCACTAGAAACTCATTTGCATAACATAAAACATTGCGGGATTTTGGTCTACAACGGAAACTTGATTTTTAGGATGATCTCCAGAACCCTTGTGGTTTCTCGCATTCAATTTATCTTAAAGAGGGGGGTTTAAAAAAGATATTGAGTGAAATTTTTAAAGCAAATATATTTGTGGGACTTCGTTAGACAAGAGGACATTTGAAGTTAACTTTTATTTTCCATCCTCAATCATTTTTTGACAAAATGACACAAAATTGAGATGAGGAACAAAAGGTAGAAAATTGAAAATGTGAACTTTTTTTCAATAACTGGATATTGCAAATAAAAATTAAAACTAGAAGTCTCTTCAAATCCCTCATTTTATTAGAAGTAATAATGTTCTTTTAAATGGTTGAGAATTGTACTTTTTATTATAGGATTTATGATGTTTAGGTATTATATCCAATTCTTGATCATTTTTTCTATAAACTCTATTTTACAAAGGTATTTAGCTTAAAGTTTATTTTTGTGAAACTTCTTTGAACCAGAGGACTTCCAAAGTGCAAATATGATGTTCGGTTGTCCAATGTAATACCACAAAATGTTGTAAACTACTTAAAACATGAATTTCACAATATTTTAATATTCTTATTGCTTTTTTATGCTAACATGATTATGTCAAGTGCAAAGAAAATGAAGTACAAATTCAAAGGAGTCATCCCAATTTCCAAAATTAATTCCTCTAGGGATGAAATATTAGATATTGATTTGGGCCATGTTGACATAGAAGATTTATAGAAAAGGACATATGGAGAAAATCCTTCAAGTAGAGAAATAAGGATGGTGAATAATGGAATTGCACAAGCTGCAAGATTTCCTACTTCAATGCAATGTCTAGAGATAGTTTTGGCATGTACAAAGCACTATATTACAAGTCCAAGAAGAATTGTGATAGATGATGGGAGAATATTAGTATATCTTTTTGCTAATGAAATTGCTGAAGCTTTCAATATTCCATATCATCTAGAGCTGGTAAAACTAACCAAAGATGAATAATTAATATATTACAACTGAGATACAAAGACTTTCTTGAAATCAATTAACAAGAGATGGATGACTACACCAAAGCCTGCACTTTTAAAGTTTCCCAAGACAATCTTTGGGAGTTATTTTTAGATGTATATTACTGATATGATGACACTACTAAGCATGATAATGGGTCTGCATACTAATTCTACCTTCATCTCTTTGATGTTTAAGTTCATCCATGAAGTATTACAAAATAATGAAATGATCAACTGGGCTAAACTCATAAGTGATAATCTACATGGCCAATTAACAAATTTGGAGGATTCAAGAAGATTTTTCATGACCTCCTATTTGGTGTACTTGCTTGCCAAACTAGTAATTCACCTAGGATTAACAAAGAAAGGAGTAGTAGGACCAACTTCTAGAGAATATAAATTTTTTTATTGATATCCCCAGTTACAGATGAGGAATGCCTTGGTACATTATAAAAGAGTTAATGATGCCTTCACAATGTATATCTATAGTGAGGATTTTGGAAGGGGATCTGACCTAGAGAATTTCATTGGATGCAATGGAGCTTATTAAGAAATATGAAAATTGGTTTTATTCAGTTTACCAAGTTCACTGACATCAGAGTGGAGTGATTTATAGGTCCTCCCTACAAGCTGGCCAAATATCCCATAGACAAGATTATTTTGTTAGAAGTGACAAGGCAACTTTTTGATTCCCACAAAGGCCTTAGTGAGAAGCATCACGTAGGGGTTCAATTCCTAATAATTCTTGGAGCTATATATGTTTTCCCATCTCTTTCTATTGCTAAAGAAAGAGATGAAGAAATACAAAGATGTAATCTACATTTTCATACTATAAGAGAAAATTTGGATCTAAATGGAAAGATGGAACTTAGATGGTAGGCTCTCATATGCATCATGTACCTCAATTGGAGGGTTTTTGAAGAGATTGTCTAGATGACCATGAGATTAGGAAGCAAAGACATTCAAGGTTGATAGCATTTGAAATGAAGGCATATAACATTTTTGAAGTTCCAAACTAAGTGTTTGATGATGGTAAAGTTTTGTAAGAGGAATATGAGGAAAAACCAGTATTTAATGATTAGATCCCACCTCTTGATTGGTATAAAGAAGAAGTAACATCATTAGAGAAGATAACTATCAAAGTCCTCCAAGCCAACAAGACTTGGTTGGATAAAAAGGTTGCACATGTACTGATGAGGGAGTTAATCCCAGAACACACAACAACACAGATTACATATAGGAAATATGAATGTTATTTTATTGAACTAAAAAACACATTAGATTACAGAAATTGGAGTCAAATCAAAGGATGAATCCTCAACAAGCTGTAGGACATTACAGCCTCCCTCCTCTAGATTTTTGAACTTTCTACCTTCTGTAGCTTCAAATATGTTAGGGTTTCTATTTTCCCTCCTTTTCTTCACTCCCCACTTCCCCCCTTTCTCTATTACCCCAAAATATTCTAAAAAATGATCATAAATAACCCTTTTTGGTGCCTTCCAACCAAAAAATTGAAATTTGTAGCTCCCTCCAAAAATATGTCAACTTCTGGGAGCCATAACTTTTGATCTAGGTGTCCGATTGATGAACCATTTAATGTGTTGGAAAGCTCGTGAAGAGATCTACGTCCTTAAATTTCTAATTCTACCTATTTTTGGGGCTATATGGGGCCTCTAAGTGCCTCATATTTGACTTTGAAACTTTTCAGGGGTTTTTAAAGAAACAAAAACTTTAATATCTTTCAGCCCACAAGTGATCTTTGGCTAATTCCTTAACCAAAGGTTATATTTTTAAATTCCAAAGCTTTGAGTAAATTTTTGTTTCCATACGTGCTCAAATGCAAATTTTTTTAAAAATACCAATTTGTTATTTTTAGTAGGTTCAAAATTCTAAAGGTTTCGCATCATTATTCAAGCAATTAGGTATCTGAAAATAACAAAATTGAAAAGAATAGAAAACAAAATCATCAATTTTTTGGGAGATGCAAGATTACCCTCATACCACTGGATGCTCCTGCATCAGATACCTGAGGTAATTTGAGAAGTGACCTTGTCACATATTAGGTGTTCGAGGAAAACCTAAACAATCTACCTTTGCCTTAGACAACCAAGAAGAATCTTCAATAGGCCTTCCTTTCCACTTAACCAAATATTCTTCATATTGCCTGTTCCTGGTACTTCTTCCCACACGGCTATCCATGATTTCTTCTATCTCCTCCTATGAAGCAGGTGCTGGAATACTCCATTGTCCTTCTGTAGGTCTATCCTCTGTGTCACCTTCATGATACTTTGTTAAATTAGCAATGTTGAACATAGGAGAAATGTTGATTCCACTCGATAGCTCTACCTCATATGCATTTCCTGAATCATGCTTCTTCAAGATCCTGCATGGTCCAAATTTTTTCATCTTCAACTTATTCTATGTCCCCATTGGGAACCTTTCTTCCCTTAAGCAAACCATGACTTCATCACCAACCTTGAATTCCTTAAACTTTTGCTTCTGATCTACCTTAGCCTTGTACTGAGAATTCATTTTATTAATGTGTTGTTGTACCTCTTCATGCAAGCTCTTAAGGTGTTCTGTAAGGTCTTTGGCCTCGACACTACTCTTCTCTCCTCTATCTATCTTTCTCATCTCATAAGAATATCTCAAGCTACTCCCATATACAATTTTGAATGGAGATTTACTATTACTCCTTTTGATAGAATTATTATATGCAAACTCTGTTGTGGTAATATCAAATCCCATCCCTTGGGCTTATCTCCTACTAAGCATCTCAATAGGTTGCCCAAACTTTGATTCACTAGCTCTGTCTACCCATCAGTCTGCGGATGATGTGCAGAGCTAAACTTCAACTCAATCTTCAACTTCTTCCATAAGGTTCTCTAGAAATACCTAACAAACTTGGTATCTCGATCTGAAACTATGCTCTTTGGAAGACCATGTAGCCTAACCACCTCCTTGAAAAATAATTCTACAACATGAACAACATCTGTAGTCTTTTGGAATGGAATGAAATGTGCCATCTTTGAAAAATTTTCAACCACCACAAATATTGAATCATGCCCTCTCTATGTCCTTGAAAATCCAAGAATAAAGTCCATGTTGATATCCTCCCATGGCTTCTCTCTAGTATAGGCAGTAGCTAATACAAGGTGGTATTCTGACTAACTCTCGTGGCCATCTAGCATACTCTGCAACTTTGCATGAACTTCTTCACATCCTTGTGCAACTATGGCTAGTAATAGTTCTCACTAACAAGAACAATGGTCTTATCTTGACCAAAGTGTCTTGCCAACCCTCCACTATGCTTCTCCTTAATTAGGTTCTCTATCATAGAACTCCTTAGAATGCACAATTGGCTTCCTCTAAACAACATACCATCTTGGATTATGTAATCCAACCATCTCATCCTATTCAAGGTAATAGGCTCTGAACAAGCTTTCGAGGCCTCTGCAAAGTCTAGATCTCCAGGGTACAAATTCTTGAGTTCATTGAACCCAACAACCTCTATCTTCATCTCTGTCAATAAATTTTGCCTTTTGCTTATGACATCTATAACTCTGTTGGACTTCCCACTACTGTGCTTCAAACCAAAAGTATAACTCTACAAAAACAACCCATTTTAAGTGCCTCTGATTTAACTTTCCTTGACTATTAAGATATTGCAAACCCCAATGATCAGTATATAGAACAAACTCTTTTGACAATAAATAATGCCTCCATTTCTCCAAAGACTGAACTATAGCATAAAATCCTGATCATAAACATAATACTTTTTCTTGGCATCATCAAGATTCTCACTGAAATAGGCAATGGGTTTACCTTCTTGACTCAAAACAACTCTTATAACACTACCACTAGCACCGGAATCTACCTAAAATACATTATTGAAATCTTGAAGTGCCAAAATAGGTTGCTCTGTGTCTTTCTGATTCAATGTATCAAAACTCTTGGCTTCTCCTATACTCCATTTAAACTCTTTTCTATCCCCTCTCATTGTCTCAGTTAGGGGTGCATAAATGCTACTAAAATTCTTGATAATTTTTCTATAAAAACTTACCAAACCATGAAAAGATCGTACCACTATAACATTCCTTGGGGTAGGCCATTCAATGATATCCCTCACCTTCTCTAGATCCATTTTAAGACCCTTAACTGAGATAACAAATCCCAGGTACACCAACTCCTTCTTCACAAAACTACATTTCTTCAGATTAATCAACAACTTCTCTTCCCTCAACTTCTCAAAAACTTTTCTAACATGCATCAAGTGCTTCTCCAAAGTCTTACTGAAAATAAAAATATTATCTAAATAAATATTAAGGAATTTACCTAAAAACTCTTTTAGTACCTCGTTCATGAGTTGCATGAATGTGCTCAGTGCATAGGTTAGCCCAAATGCCATGACTAACCATTCATATAGGCCCTGCTTAGTCTTGAAGGTTGTCTTCCATTCATCTCCTTCTCTTATTCAGATATGGTGATATCCACTCTTTAGATCAATCTTCATAAAGTACTTGGCTCCACTCAAGCAATCCATAATATCATCCATCCTTGGCAATGGAAAGTTGTACTTGATTGTAATTTTGTTGATGGCTCACGAATCTGTACACACTCTCCACTCTCCATATTTCTTTGGTGCTAGTACTACAAGTGCCACACATGGACATAGGCTCTCCCTTATGAGTCATTTCCTTAACAACTTGTGAACTTATTTGTTCAACTCTTCATTCTCCGCAGGAGTCATTCTATGGGTTGCCTTAATCAGCAAACTAGCTCCTAGTATCAAATCCATTTGGTGACTTATCTTCCTCATCGGTGGTAAACCTTTTGGTACATTATCAGAGACAATGTCCTAAATTTCTTCCAACAGATCTGAGACTTCTGTTGGTACATCTTCACATTTCTTCTAGTTGATCTTAGGAATCAACACAAAGCAATGACGCTCGTGCTTCATACCATCCAAAATTTTCTACCATCTACCAAGAAAATTATGGCAGTACTACATACCTTTTCTTCCACCTCCTTCAAGGTCTTCAACTTATGACGAACTCCATCCTTTGTTAGGGAATAGGTGTTTACATGGCCATCATGGACAACACACCTATCATACTGCCATGACCTTCCCAATAGCATATGACATGCATACATCAATAGGATGTCACACAACACCTCATCATGGTAGTCTTCAATCTTGAACTTGACTAAACACTTCTCATTGACCAAATTTCTATGGTCCTTCTACAACCATGCAATCCAATATAGATGTGGATGCCTTCTCCTTGTCAACTTCAACTTGTTAACAATCTCCTATGAGACAAAATTATTGGTGCTTCCACTATCAATAATAATATCACAACACTTACCTTCACACTTGCACCCTGTGTGGAATAAACTCTTATTTCTCCTCATTTAACAAGGTTCTTCTGAAAAGTAGGGTTTCTCCCCTTTCAACATCTTTAGAATGTTCAGACTACACATCTTCATCTACATGTGCAACTTGTGCATTACTTGTAGGTCTTCTATTTGTCCTTCCTTCATGTTGGGGACACTCGTAGGCTTGATGTCCTTCTTCCCCACATTGGAAATAGGTTCCCCTGAAACCTCCTCTTCCAGGTCCTTGCCTATGTCTTCCTCTTCCTCTTCCTCTTCCTCTTTGCTCACCATTATTTTCGTCATGAGGGTGGTAGGAATTATCTCCTTTCTAATTTTGACTGGTGTCCACTTCTTCACTTTTTCTTTTGATCTTCATTTCAGCTTCCATAGGATCTTCCACCAATCCTTCTACCATGACCTCTTCCTCTTTGCTTGCTTTTGAATCTTTTATTCAGTTTCTCTTCCACCTTTAGAGCAAACTGGTATGCATCTTCTATGGTGGTCATTCTAACGAGGCTCAACTCCTCTTGAATACTTGGCCTCAACCCATTAATGCCATAGGTTAGGATTATAGGCACATTGACCTCCCTCTTATAGTAATTACCTATCCTTACATTAGGTAAGTGACAAGGTTGTCTTGACAAGAGACACAACCAATCCCCCAAGAGTCATCCTCAAATCTACCCATTTTCCCTATATCCAAGAAGAGAAAGAGATCAAAATCATCACTTGCACCATCGAACCTATCTAATCTACCATGATAAAATTAGATTATAACATTCAAACAAGGAAAAAAGAGTGTTTCCTCTATTGAGAAGCCCTCCCCATGAACTAGTAGATGGAGGCGGCCAATCGAATGGGATAAATATACATATAGGGAAACACCAATTCTCAACGCACCCACTCCATCACCCTAAACAAATCCCTAATCCCTTCCTAGCCCCTATATCCTCTCACTAACCCTAAGGGGCAAAATTTTCTCTAGATAACAAATTTAGACTAGTGTGACCATGAGAGAGACAATGTGGGAACAATAATACAACACTCGGATGAATTTAAGCATCAAAAGAACTCTTGGGCATTAGGAAGGTGCAAAATGTTTAGAATGGAAAGGGCGTTGTCTGCAGAGATGAAAGGCATCAAAAGGATATGTAATTGATATATTATGTAATATCAATTGATATACACCAACAATCAATTCATATAAAATTTAATAATATGATCTCTAGTTTAGAAACCCTAGAAATATCGATTGACATAGATCAATGTATCAATTGATATACACCAACATTTGAAATAGATATAAAATTAAATAACATGATACAATAGAAGTTCCCCAGAGATATCAATCAATATCACATATGAAATTTAATATGATACAATCTAAAAACCCTAGAAATATCAATTTCAATATTGATACACATTAAATAAATTACATGTATTGATTGTTGGTGTACATCAATTGATATTATCAATCGATATCAATTACTATAACTAGAAATCAATACATATAAAATTAAATAATATAATACAATAGAAACCCTAGAAATATCAATAATGTAGTAATCTTCATCATTTCTAGCTCTAAAGAATTTAATTGATCCCATCCTTAGAATGTACCAATACCAAATAAACAATTCTATATCAAGAAATATATTTTTGTGGTAATTCTAAGAAGCATACTCAACCGAACACGTGACACGGTGGAAATCCTTGATCTTACACTAGCTATAATAAATGATGGGATAGGAAATCCTTACATTAACTATTGTACACTGATTAATATCATTGTTAATAAAATTTATTTGATCTTTTTGATTGATGATAGATTGAAGACAACCTTTTAGGGGAAAGTTTTCCCAAAAATATTAATATGAGGTTAGATTATCATCACGTTCCTATTGTGCCAACTAATTTATATAAGAATGGCCTCATGTATTAGAAGATTTTATTTGAGTGATTGGTTATATGCTTTGGTCTAACCATTAAACACCTATTAATTTCATGTGGATGTTGAGTAATGGACTCAATAATCTCATATATTCTTAAAATTGATCAACATAGATGACACATCACCTTTAGATAGACTAGGGAAGACTACACCTATATCATGTTGGATTTAAGTTCTATCAACCTTATGATAACATAAATTATTATAGAGTATTGATCTTTTAGAATGAAAAGAATAAATAATACCTTAGATACATCTTTGTTAAAGATCATGTATGGGTCAACCTAGAGACTTGATTCATGTATGAACATAGAATAATTCACACTAGAAAAACTTTCATAGAATTCAAGGGAGCTTCACAACATTTGGGAATTCATAAATGAGGTTTATGTTCACATTATCCCACATTTATTATCATATAACTAATGCAATAAATCAAGGTTCCAAAGCAAAGCTCATATGGATAGGGACATGCAAAAAGGTCAATAAGTCACATAATTGAAGCTAAGGTTGTGTAGATACCACTAATTATTATTTTGTCTAATTTTTAATAGTTTTTGATATTAAGACAAATTATTCAAATTATGTAGTGGGATCAATTCTCACTAAATGTGGCTATCATGTTTCTCATTATATTTGTGTAATTAAATAGGACTATTATAAATTTGATATATAATGCTATGAATTATAAATTGAATGCATATATTTATATAAATAATAATACTTGTTACAATTCAAATGTAATTTATTATTTTAAACCATGTATAAATATTTCAATAATACTTATTTTAAACAATTCAAATGTTGCAAAATTTGTATTAATTTAAATTGCAAAATGATTTAATTATTTATTCATTTCTATTTGCAAGTTTCAAATGTATAAATATTGTGCATTTAGGATTTCAATGTACAAGTAATTAAATTTATATTTATTTTTAAAATAGTAGCTAGTTCCTTTACTCATATGGATTAGTTACTTGAATATGAGTTTTTACTAGAACGGGTTTTATAAAATGAACCCCCATAACAAAACCCCCACCTCCTCCACTTGATGAGGCTTGTCTAAGAGAAACTATAAATGAGAACATAACCACACTATAAGGAAATTTTGATTTTTCCACAATGAGCCAAACATTCCCCCACATATTGCACAAACTATTTTTGATTATGTTAGATCTATTGATTAGAACTAGACAAATTCTATCTTTAGAGGAAGGAGAAGAGGCAATTCTATTGAAATGTACTATCATATAAACAAGTCCTTGATTTACATATTTCTAAGCATACCCTAGCCCCATACTTTATTGACCCTTCCATAAACCAACCCATTCCTCCAAGTAGAAAATAATTTCAAGTAGATGGTGTAGGCACACTCAAATTGCAGTAAATTTTTGAAGGCAATGGTGGATTGTCTTTGCCTATAAACCACATGGTAATTGTGAGGCGCCATTATATTTTTTGGGAAAATTATGGATAGAGTTTGAAATGGGTTTAAAACCTAATTATTTTGAGATCAAATCATTCCAAGGTATTGGTGGTGGCATGCCACGACATAGACCAAGGGCATGTATTGATCCAAATTGACATGTGCCTAATCCACCCATTGTTGCTCCTTCTTTGATAGCTATTCCTATCCTATTCACCAATAGACATATGCTCTCTATAAACTTAACTAACCAAGCTACGCACATGAAGTCAATGCTAGAGATCATGGAGGAGATGGTGCTGCTCCTAACACCTTAGGCATGTCAACACCATTGTAGTCTACACCTCATATTGTCAAAATTTCAATCACACATCTACTTAGGGGGCTATAGTAGAGGAGGAGTCTTTCTTAGCTACATTGTTTGCTCCTCCTACACAAGTATACCACATTTTATGTATACAAATGTACATATTAAAATTTATAAATTTATCTATTTTAAAAAATCAATTATCAATTTATTTAATAAATTATATATTGTGTTGTTTGGTGCAGATGATGGTCACAACCACATCATCTCAATTAGATCATCTAATGTTGACATCTATACAAATCAGTACACCTTACCCTTAACCATATAGAGTTCATTAAATATGTTTAATTACTTTCTTAAAATTAGATGCATTTTAATAATTATAGAATAATTCAAATGTGAATTGAACTCCTAGAAGAACCAAGTATACTAGGACATGTTTAATAAATTTTTAATTCTAATAATTATTGGACTTGATATCTTTTTTACAACTAAGAGGTCATGACACTTCCATGTTAGACCAACCAGAAGGTGTGGGGAGCAGTCCTCCAATGTCAATTGCCATGCAGTCATACCTAATGTGTACTTAAATTGTTTATACTTGAGTTCACTTACATCGTGTCTTTAATTTAAAAGTTCAAGTGTGTACATGTTAAAAATAAAATTAATAGGTCATACACATATTAAATGTGTATATGTTGGTTGAAAATTAAAGTTCTAATTTTGTAATTTTAAATTTATTGTTAAAAATATATATGCACATATATGTAGGACAATGACACTCTTGGAGTTGCAGTAGATCCTATCAGAGATGAGCCAAAGCAAATTCATGTCATTCATAGCATTCATGTCCTACTAGTAAATCAGATATGCAATTTCTAGGTCTTTTACATGGATTGCATGGTTTACCAAGAAGCATAGTTTCAAATAGGGATACAAAGTTTGTTGGATACTTTTAGAGGACCTTATGGAAAAATATGAAGACATATTTGAAGTTTAGTTTAGCATATCACCCTTAGATTGATGGATAAACATAAGTTGTGAAGAAGAGCTTGGGAAACTTACTTAGATGTCTAGTTGGAGAGAAGGCAGTAAATCAGGACATTGTCCTACCTCAAGCAGAGTTTGCATATAACAATTCTATAAATAGAAGTACTATAAAAACAACATTTTAGATTGTGAGTGGTAGTAATCCAAGGAATGCATTAGATTTGAGGGACATTTGTAAGGAAGACAAAAGGAGTTGAAAGGTAGAGGAATTTGTAGAACATGTTGGGTCCTGAATCAGCATAGGGTTTGCCAGTTCCTATGCGCAGGCATATTCAACCAACACATATAGGAGGTTGCGTGAGCTGCCTCCCCTTCACTTCTGGTTCTGTTGCACTAACGGGGGTATCCCTATAGCTAAAAATTTAACCTTGACTCGCCCAATGGTAGAAAGATTTAGCTTTACAACAACAGACAGAATACTCTCATGTATGGACCAAGATTTGTGGGATAAATCACAAGGTTGGCAGCGTTCTTAGACATATCTAACTGGTTGGGTATGAGAGTATGCAGGGGTCCTATTCCTATCCTACAAACTAACAAGTTGGGATCATGAAAGGATTTTTTTTGATGTTTTGGATGCAAGATAGGGGGTTTTGGAAACATAACACAACACAGGGAGCAGACTGGTGCCTATCTCAGGGAAAGGAGTCAACTAGACGTATACAAGTGAATAGTTTGCACTGGTATTCAAGTTTCAAGGGGTCAGATTAGTGCTTGCCTTATAAACACCACCCAAGACTGAGTATTTAGCTACCTCTACTTACAAATATCCTTGCTGACATACATTCTTCTCCACACTTAACCCAAAATAGTTTAATCCACTCCTTTAATGGAAGTCACAGATCAAGCATGCAATACATAAATCTATATTCTAGAATCTGAGAAGCCCTTAGCAACTAGATTCAAAAGAAGGGATGCATAAAACAATGGAGACAAACAACTATACACATGCACTGAAGCATTTTTCATATAAAAATGACATGAAACTGAAACAGTGTGCAAGGTGCACTCAGATGCAACTCATAAACTCCAAAATGAGACAGAACAGCCAAGAAAGGCTTTGATCTTCGTTATTTTCCAAAAGAGTTTTGCCCAAGTCTTCAACAACTAGAAATGAGTAACATAGTTTGCATTTTATAGCAAGACTGTACTCAGCAATAATTACATGGCATTTCAAAATTTGCCAGATACAATGCATCTCAGAATTGGCGATCAAAACATTCAATGCAGCAGGAGACAATGAGGAAAGAAGTAGGTGAATGTAATAATAAATTTGTCTGCCCAAATGCATAGAGGAGGGGGGTATTTATAGGCTAGAAATTCACACCAATGGTGGTGATGATTATGGAGTTAACATAATTTATTAAAGAGTGATCTAGCTTTGATTGGAAGTGAATAATGGTTAGAGAGTGGATCATAGAAGAATAAATGGAGATAACCAAAGATTGATTGAGAGATAAGAATAGATTGATTGAAAGTCAAGAATAAAATGATTGGGAGGCTATAACGAGTTAGGGGAAGTGAATAGTCAATTGTGCATGAAGGAGCTCACCATCAAGGGCTAAAAATGAAAAAAATCATGGATGGAAAAGATGACAGGGTCACCCCTTTCAGGTAGTGGGTCACCCCTTGAGACTTAGGTTAAGTGGTGGTGTCACACATGGAGACCTTGAAGACAATAGGGGTGACCTAGGCATAGTAGTTTGAAAGTGGAAAAGTGGTCTTGGGGGGGTGAAAATAGTTTCAGAGGCTTGAAATAAGGAATAACACATCAGGAAAGTGGGTCACCCATTTTAGTAGGGTAGATTGCACATAAAGACCACACTTCAGCTACATGGTCACCCAAGGAGACCATGAAGTCAACATGGATGACCCAAATAGAAAGGTTGGACAAGATGATTGAGGGTGTGGATGACATTGGAAGATTAATTGAATGGTCACATGTAATGTCCCCTTCTAGTAAGCCAAAATTTTTCCTTGACCTTTGCACAATTTTAACTTACAAAAGAGAACATTAGAGTTCTATTTTCCATTTCATATCATTATTCTAGTTATCTAATTAATATCCTTTCATACTTATGTCCTTATGCTTATGATTTCATAATTCCATTTTTCATATTCATAATCATTTTTATATTCACTTTCATATTCATATTTATATCCATATTCATATTCATGATCAAAGGCCTTATGCTCTATCCTTGAGAGGATCATGTGTCACCCTATCATTAATCCATCTCTAACTCCATAGGCATGGTTCATTAAGGAGACACGAACCATCCCATACATAGGCTCAAAGGCTTCACTCCCACACAGAGTTCTTCACCATTTGGCTTGATGGAACTTCATGTCCACACAACATTCTTCATCCCACCAAGAGTCACCTTATGTTGGGCACATTTAACACTGATGACCTCATCATTACCATAGGCCCAAGGACTTCACACCCACACATTGTTCTTCATCTCCTGGCTCAAGGGACTTCACACCCACACAGTGTTCTTCATCCACTTGAGGGTTACCTAGGTCCAACATACAATCTCTTAACTTACCCATACACCTAGGGTAACGAGATGATTAATGATGAGGCTAATCCTTCTCTTGGATATAGCACAATCCTATGATTTCTAAATCCTTGTTGACATTATGATGTCTTATCATTTTTGGCCTCATATCATAATTGGCCCATCATATATTCATATGATCTAATGCATGATCACATTTCATTATCATTATTGATCATGTTCATCCTTATATACATATTTATCATATTAATTCATTCTTCCTTGCATATTCATTTATTTATTCATCTATTCTATTTGTAATCAAGATTTCCTATTCAGGATGATAATGTATATAAATATCCTATGTCAGTTATCTGACCAATTTCATTTGATTGCTGATTCTAATCAATATAATGCATTCCCTATATGCTAATCATATCTTATTTAATGTTATTCATTTCTATCATTTATTCATAGCCTTATACTAGGCTTCATTGCTAATTCAATTTATGCTTATTCTCATAGATGATCTTTTTATTTGATCTAATCTTTAATGTAATCATTCTAATAAGCTTTCTTATATCATATGTTATTCTCATAATAGTCATATCTATAATGTTGAATCCTTATATATAATAAACTTATACTATGGGCTCGCATATTCAGATTTGAGATGATTATTATATAATAACACGTTCTAATGAATTCATATCAAATTCAATCATAACGTGAGCATATTTTCATGATTGGTATAAGCAAAGTATATTAGTTCTATTTTACCTTTCAACATTATTTCTACATGATCATTTACTATAGTAACACTTATCTAATGCATGATTATCTAATATGGCTTTAACTATCTACATATATAAATTGCATTTATCACAATCAGGATTCTTATATGTTTATTCTAATTCATCTTGTAACAACATTTAACTTCCTATGCTACATTCCATTATGCATATGTAATGGTCTTATTGATATCATCAATTAGCAGAAATAACAATGATAAAGACAAATTGTCATACCTTCTTTCATTACCTTTTTCTTTACTTTTAGAAGTTGCGGTTGGCATATGTTTCTCTTGTGCTAGGCTGCAGCTAGGCCTTGTGAGGGCCCCACGATCGACTCAAAAGAATTTAAACTTCAATATTTCAAACTCCCATGCTCCTTAACCTCAATATGAAAGCTTCTTATATTTTAAGATTAATTCAAACACTTACATCGCCCCTCAAACTCATGTGCTAATTTAACAATATCAGATATACTTCTTGCGATAGTTGCAATGGATAGTTATGGAAATAAGGAAGTGTGGTTTTCTTTCTCCCTGCTGCCGTTTATGGATGAGTTAATATATATTCATCAGAATATTCAATGATTGCTTGAATAGAGGAGACTTGGTTCGATGTTGATTTAGATGTTTCCCATCTTGACTATATATTCCTTAAGACCCCGATCTGATTTTAGAATTATCTTCTATTCTTCTATATTGATCCCCCCCATATGCATCTAATGTTGGCACTTTAAATAGAGCCCAAACCAATGTCACACTCCCAACAAAAAGGTGCGACTCCTTCAGCAATGCAATTGCCTCCAAAGAGCCACAAATCTCCTCCAATATCAATGATAATCATTCAAGAAATGGTGACAGCCTATTAAAGGAAGATGCACCTTAGACAAGACACAACCTTAAGTAAAGTTATTCTCTTGCAACTTGAAGTGGCCCCACGCACCACAATCTTTAATTTCATAAAATAGTTGCGCTCCCTTTTTTATGATGCGTCTCTTTTATGAGGTACAAATATGTATATTTAAATATTTATGCTTATAATATTATTATTATTTACTTTAATTATTTTTCTTATTATTTATTTTAATTATATATCTATATTAATAATAATATTTATTATAATAGTATTCAATTCATTAATATATTATATATTATAATTATAATAATATAATATTTATACTTGGGCTTATGTTTATTAAACATAATAAATATAATATTATTTATTATATTTAATAATACACGTAATTATCTGAGTTGCCTGAAAGCAACTTCCATCTTTTATGATGTTTAAATCTTTAATTTAAACAAGGCCTTAATATCGAGCTATGACATCACATAAAAAAGAATTATAAAAAATCCCATTGGGAAGGTGAATTTCCCTCTTGGGAGGTGGATTGGTCATGTTGTCAGGGTTGGAAAGTGACAAGAGTGGTTTGTCAAACATAGGTTAGTTGATTAACAAGAGAGTGTGCAAGACCTTAGAAGGTCATCTTGAAGAATAGGGAGGTACAAACAAAGATAAAAATAATTGAAAACATGTTGCCAAGAGAGAATATAATGAAAGGTCTATTTATTTCATGCTTACATGTACATGATTAGGACTATAGCTCATCATCGTACTACCATGTAGGCCTATGCACATTTTTCATATTTACATATTTGCCCCCTTAGGGATGGTAGTCTACATGAAAGGTAGGTACCATTCTTGAACTTGGCTTTATCTATTATCATTGTCCCATGTTTACACCTTAAATAACAATTATTAGTTCAACTTCATGATGTATTTTGAAATAAGCAATAAAAAGAGAATGAGGAAATGTACTATCGATACACAAGTTTTGAGTATAGTTGAGTCACCTCACCTCATCCTATAAGGATGAAGACACACAAAATGAAGACTTGGCAAGCACTCTAAAAGCTAATCTAAGAAAATAAAGTTCATTAGTGAAAACTAGGCTAAGAGGAGAAGGGAGAGGGAAATCCAAAGGAGGAGAGCAAACGACAATGGAATTGCACAAGTGAATAGTCGAAAGAGAGAGGTTGATGAAGAGATTGACAATATGGCTACTAACATCCTTTTTGTTGATAACCAAGTATGAGAAATGATTGAAATCCTCCCTTGAAACCCTAGACCTTTTGTTGATATTTCTTGAAAGAGTTTGTCATTTTCATGTTTCATTGTTGCATTTGTCTAAGTTTTAGTCCTTCAGTCATTTTTTGAGTTCTCATTTGCTTGATTTCAATCATTTTCCCTATTTTACAGGCCTTCTAGGGTATGCTAAGACATGGGGTAGGGTCACCCCTTTTAGTAGGACATGTTGACCATAGAGATTTACCCAACCATCCTGGGCCGCCCTTAGGTCTATTAGCCCTGGTAAAAGGGGTGACCCAAACAAAAGTTTTCCAAGTGAAAACTAAGGTGGTTTGATGCTTTCAAAACTCAATTGTCTCTTTTATTCGACACTAATTTTTATGTTTATTGCAATTTTCCATAACTTATTTTATTTTTTAGGATTTTAAATATTTTATGATTTTTTTTGTGATTTTCTAAGTCTGACTATCTGATGTGTTCTTGCATTTGGTAGGATACATGCATTCAATATAATGCTACCCTAAATAGTTTTGGTATATGGAGGACCTTGAGGAACTATCAAATGGATATCATTCTATCTTGTAAAAGATAAGGTTAGATAGAGTAGCTTAGATTCCTGTTGTTCACCCCTCATCCCACATATGTTGTGACATCTTGACTTATTGGGATGCTAATTGAAACACATTTTGATTTTCTCAAGTTTTTGGAGAGTGGAACATCACTATGTATGACATCTATCATATCCTAGGAGTTCATGTTAGGGACAAGCAACTTGTCCTTCCTGAGAGCGTATCTAAGAGAGACTATCTTGGGTTGAGATCATGGGAGTTAGTCATCCTAGGGATCATCTCGGGGCTCAACTTACTTCAAATCCTAGTCTTTCTATTCTACCCTTGCAGAAGATTTTCATCTGGCTATTTTCCTTTCACTTGTCAAGGGAAAATAAGGCTCCTAAACTCAAGTGGTGCTAGGCACCAATCATTCAATGACTTGAGTGAGGGATAATTTTTTCTTAGGAGATTGATATTCTTTCCTTGGTTTATTGAGATTTATATCAGATTTCGTGATGAGGTGCACTTTCTTTCAATTACCCTTCACTTATCATGACTTGGATTCTTGAGCATATTGTACATTTTAGAAATACACGACCACTTCAAATCCTAGGTTATTATAAGTATGAAAAAGATGCACAAGACTACATGGTAGTTTGATGATGAGTTATAATCTCAATCATGTACATGTAAGCATGAAATATATAGACCTCTCAACAAATTCTCTCTTGGTGACACATTTTCAATTTTTTTTCTCATTATTTGTGCCTCCCTAACATTCAAGCTAATCTTCTAAGGACCTACACATTTTCTTGTTGACCACATAGCCTATGTTTGAAAAACCACTTTTGTCTCTTGCCATCACTGATGACATGACCAATCCACCTCCCAAGAGGGAAAATTTATTTTTGCTAGAGATTCTTCATCATTCTTTCTTCCCTAACCATTCAATTGAGCTTCCAAACCCCTCCATACCCTCAACTTTCATGTCCAAACCTTTCTTTCTAGGCCACCCCTATTGACTTCATGGTTTCCCTGGGCAACCCTACACATGAAATGTGGTCTCCAAGGGTGACCAAACCTACTAAAAGTGGCGACCCACTTTATTGATGTGTTCTTCCTTATTTTAGACCTCTAAAAGTATTTTAGCCTTTCAAAACCACTTTCCCACTTTCAAACCACCTATTCAAACCACTATGACCGACTCACCCATATTGTCTTTAGAGTCTCCCTAGGCGACCTGATAACTTAACTTGAGTCTCTAAGGGTGACTTGCCCTGATAAAAGGGTTGACCTTGTCATCTTTTCCATGAGTGATTTCTTCCAGTTTTAGCCCATTTTTGCTCAACTTTTATCTCTTGATGGTGAGCTCCTTCATGCACCACTGACTGTCCACTTTCCCTAACTATTTATAGACTCTTAATCACTCTATTCTTGACTTCCAATAAATCTATTCTTATCTCTCAATCAGTCTTTTGTTATCTCCAATTATTCTTATGTGATCTACTCTCTAACCATTATTCACTTCCAATCAGAGCTAGATCACTCATCAATCAATTTTGTTAACTCCCCAATCACCACCACCTTTGGTGTGGATTTATATCTTATAAATAGCCCCCTCCTCTATGCATTTGGGGAAGCAAATTTATTATATCATTCTTGCTTTTTTCTTTGAAAATAGTTATTTCCATATCATTTTTATGCTCATTGTAGGGCCTCATGTGCCTTTTTCTTTCATTATTAGCTTCATAGATCAAGCCATTCACACTTCATAGTGTCTATATGCTTGAATCAATTACCTTTTTCCAATTTTCATAGCTTCCAAGATCATATCCACTTGCTTTTTATCTTTATTTTTGTTCCTATTGCCAAGAGAAGGACCCCCCTACTACAAAGAAAGGAATAATTGCCCATAGGACTTCTAAGGATTCATGCCAGGAATTTTCACTTGATTCATATGAGTTCTTCAAGTTTTTAGTAGTAACTGGATCAAACTTTGCTCTTGGGAAAGTAACACATTACTTTCTTTTCTCTTGATAGGAAATTTAATTTTATTTCTTAGAGTAATTTTTGCATTTCAATTGCTTAGATTAATTTCATTTCATTATATTTAGATTCCATCTTTCAATTTCATTAGATTACAAATAAAAAATGATCCACAAAAACACAAAAACATAGTTTAATTTGCATAAGAAAATCATATAGTTTGTATTCATTTTCCCTTCCTAGATAATTAGAACATTTTGAAATTCAAAGGAAAAGAATAAAAAAAATTGTTTTGCATTCATCAAAAGACCAAAAAATTAGAAAACACAAAAAAAATTAAAACAAAAAATCAAGTCAAACCCTCAATTCTATCACGAGGTCAACATCTTCAATACATTCAACAAAATCAAAACAACAAACATTTCCTCCTCTTGTTTAGTAGTTGATGTGCCTAGGCATTAGGGTTCAGACTGGATAAAATTTGCCCTAGATGAGATTAGGGAGAACTTCCCTTAGCCAATTCAAATCCAACAAGACATAGAATAGATAAGAGAAGTTGAAGAACACCAACAATGAATCATCGATCAATAAGAACTCATACAACAAATTATTTAAAACAAGGAAATGAGTTTAGAATGCCTTTGCATCTTGAATGAGCAAAATAGTCTTCATGCTAGACTTAAGAGAAGTGACCCTTTGGGTGATGTCATTATAACAACATCAACAAAAATTTAATGCTTCCATACAAATATTCATCAAAATATACACAAACACACATCACATGAATAACCCAACCATGATATATGACGTTCTACTCCCTCACAAACAAAACAACCCCTTGGTTCTACCTCTACTCAACTGGCTCTTGCCACAAGGGTGGGAGTGACTGGGAGGTCACCCATAGCAAGTATACGGTTCGTGTGTCATGTTAGAGCCTGAATAGCACACATTGTGTCTAAGTCAAATTCTAAACAACACATATTTTGGTGAATCCGAGGTGAAGAGCAAATCCTTTTAGGGTGATTTTTTTCACATTTCCACATTTCCATCATCATTTTCCCTTTCATTTGCCATTCTCATTTTCATCTCACTTTTCATTATCACCTTCCTCTCTCTGTTCCATTTATTTTGTGGTGTTTATGACACCCTTAAATATGACAAAATTAAATGAAAACCTAGGGAATATTCCCTCAAGAGAACCAAAAATGCATTCATTTGATAGGTACATGCCACTTGAACCTTTAGCATCCATCATAAATTATTTTTATTATGAAGAATCAGACTACAAGAATGATAGGCAAGAAACTTGTTGTTCTTTGACATTTAACAATCCCACATGAGAACAAGGTACAACAATATAACCTAGTCATTCTAGCCAAGTTAGAGCACGTTGAGTGCTCATTCAATAAAAAACACACCAAGTCGACCAACCTTCAACAATTTACACAAGAATAGCCACTCAATTAGATAATGAGGTAAAACATTTAGAAAGACACCTACAAGAAGCTAGAGAGGCTTGAGAGGCTTTGCATATCGTATATCAATCTGAACAAATAGAAAATGCCTTAAGAGAGCAAATAAGGAAAGGAAATCATGAAATCTCACAACAAGTTGGAAAGCTCAAAGAATAGGGGTTGCAACCCCTACATACTTCATAGCCACTTTGGTCCAACGAATAAAGAAATTAGAGGTTGTAGGAGTAGAACAACCTCCTCAAAATAAAAGTGACCAAGGAACTAGAGCACAAGTGAATCCACATAATTCTAGGGTTGAACAAAACTAGGTGGCAACCCAAAACCCCCTTACTTAAATTTTTACTCACACAATGGCAATAACAACACCATACAACAATTTCTACAACTAAGCAGAGCCTATCCAATGCATAACTATTAGGCTCCCTAAAGTTATCAACAAGTTCAACCAACATATTCATCCATACCTAGATATCAAATGCCAAATAAACAAGTCCCGTATGCGGGACTCACACTCTCAACACCCATGTCTCAAAGCACATTTTGGGGACTTATCTTTAATATCTAAAAGAGCCCCTTGATCATAACATATGTAATGTGTTACTATCATATCTTATCTTGAATCTACTAAAATTCAAACTGGAGGGAGACCCAAATTCACACATTAAAGCTTATACCATGACCACAAGAGAACTTCTTCCTTGGGATGAAGTTGTAGCCAGAATCCTCCTGTAAAATCTTGAAGTAGTTTCCCTAGACTGGTATTATCACCTACCTAAGGCTTCGATTCATTCCTTTCATCAACTCATTAGTGAGTTCATAACAACACTTGACATGAAAAAGTTGATTAGAATAGGAATATGAGAATTCCTGACCATGAAGCAAGATGCAAATGAATCGATGATGCACTTTGTCACATAATGGAGATAGTAGAGAGGAGGTACAAAACATACCATAGAAAATTGTGTGACCTCTTCCCACACACCCTTAATAGGGATACTATATAGAGGAAGTACAAAACATACCTTATCAATCCTATGAGGAAGCATTAGAAAGTGCATTAAGAATTAATCAAACCACAATTGATAGAGGGTGAAGGACTTACCGTTTAAATGGATGATTGATAACTCAAATGAATAACCACGAAAACAATGTTCCCCAAATTTCAAAGGATATCCAAAATTCAACAACCAACAAGAATGTTAACACCATTAGGAATTAATTGAACAACAAAAAGCCCTACAAAAAATCTCAAATAGGACATCAAGGATCAAATGATTTTCTCTACGACCCCAAAATGTATTGCTTATTTCACATAGCAAAAGGACATGATACAAATACTTGCTATGGTTTCAATAAAGATGTTTCAAAATTATCTAATAAACAATGGAAGAAATTTATGACTTACCTTCAACCCCAATAGAGGGATAAGTAGTTGCAAAACCACCAAACTATTTTTAATGAAAAAATTGATTACATTAATGTGAAGAGGTTGGAAAAACAACCAATTTAAAAAAAACATTACATCAAAAAACACCTCTATATGACCGAGATATGGCCTCTCAAAGTTTGACATTAATTTGAAAACTAGATTGAGAGCACCTTGGTGGTTTGATGGGGGGTGGATGGTAGACTGACTAAGTTGCCAATGGAGGTGGCTATTGGGTTGAGGACTTTTATTGTTTTTTTAATTTAAAAAAATGAATTATTGATTTTAAAAATTTTGGGGCAAGGCCCAAGGCACCCACCACCTCCTCATATGGATGGGGCAGGACCTAAAGGCCCTTGCCGCTCCCTTATAAAAGGAGGTGGGATAAGGGGGTTTTGTGCCCCTATCATGTCAGAGGTACTATGGTACTCCTACCATGATAGCAGTATGCTCGACCCTATGATTTTTATTTTAACAAATTTTTTTCTACAAAGCACTTAGAGCGCTTAAAAAAAATTGAAAATTTTAACAAATAAAAAAAACTCAAATAATACAGGATAACAAAAATTTATTAATTTTTGATAAACATGTATAGTACTATGCAGGGAGGTCATATGATATTCTTGGGCAAAAAGAAATTGCCTTTTCTTGACTTGCTCTAATTTCGATAAATTTTATGTCAACTTATAGGTTCTTGACCATTTCAGACATAATGGCACACTCCCTTTTTCCCCAAAATGCTTTGAAAACTATTTGTTGGAAAATAAGGTTTATATTTTGTAAAATGCAACAATACAGGCTATTCCAAAATAGAGGAAATTAATTAAATCAACCAAATCAACCATCAAATGAATGGATGCAGTACATATATATAGGCCACCTAGGTGCATGACACAAGGAGATGACATGTCCAGTGGTCATGAGTTTAATTGTCAATTAGTGGATCAATTAACTTAGTCTAACTATGAATTCAAGAGTTGAACTTACAATCAACGGACCCGTTCACTAAACCTGACTAAGATAGAGGTGGCCTTGACTAAACAGAGGAGGAACCTAACTACCACCAATCAAGGATTGATGAGGTAGTGGTGGCACTTGTTTACCTCAAGTCAAGATATACACGTCTTTATTAGCTTCTTAGGTGAGAATAATTAATTATCCATATTATCTTAAGTAAAATTATTAAATAGGTGCAATATCACACTTACGATATAATATATCCAAGGTAAATAAAAGATTACACCAATAGTTATTGAATGTTATTACCACAAGAAAAGAAGTCACACAACTTGGAATTATAGAATTTAGGCCAATGATATTCTCTTGAAAAGGAATACTCAAAGACAAATAAAATGAAGTTAATATAGCCTTTGTTAAAGATTTGTTGGATGTTGACAGTGGTGATGACTACTTATTTTAAGAAACCTTCTTTTTGAAGATAGGAAGGGAACTAGAGTAGATGGAACTTAACATAGATGGCTATTCAAATGGTTTTGGAGTTTTTGGATCTTAGAAATTATACCCTTATGAGGGTCATGAGACAACTTAATGGAGCATCATGGATGTATCTCAACATGGATGGTTGTCCAATAATTTGAGAGATCTATGGTTTGGGAGTTTGGGGAGGTGGAATCTAGGTACTCAAGAATTTAGCTTAGGAGGTACACCTTGATGAGGGTTACAAGGAAGCTCTATGGAGTCCTACTTGGTCCAAAAACTACTTTCAAAGAGATCCTTCTAAAGCATATGACGTTATGATTGGTTAGCATGTTTTTGTTTTATTTTTTGTACTGTAAACCTTAAGAGGGGTGTTAGAAGATAAGCTTTACATTTTGTAGTAAAGTCACCTTAGTGACTTGGTGATGTTAGCAATTAAAATGTTTAGTTAGGGTCATGCTAGTTGTCAAGTGGTTTGGATAGTTATGTTTATGAAAAGGATTTATAAAATCCATATCATGTTGTATGGGTGATCATCTAGAATAATTTAATATTAAATCATCATTATTCAGTGTTATTCATTGTGCTATTATGGTTTCATATCTTTTAGCATTTTGCTAGATACCATTTTTCAATATTAAAGTTATCTTTTTTTGCACCACATAGTCTTGTATTTGTTAGAATATGTAGAAGGTTGATCACACAATAGTGTGTCCCACTTGTGGGACATCCTAATTTTTACCTGAAATCATATATATATATATATATATATATATTTAGAAAAATTAATGATTTAAGCTTGGAGGGATTCCATCTAAGGGGGTTTGATCGAATGGGGTTAAATCAAACCCTCTTAGATCAAAACCTATTTGGTACCTCCTAGGCTTAAATCAAATCTCTGACAGAGTCTCCTCTACACCTATCAAAATGTTGACAAAAAATGGCCCAACAACATGCAGTTTGCTTGATGTCAAGAAAAAAAACTCATGTTTGCAAGTTAAATTTTTGATCTCTAATTTTGATGAAAAAAAGCCAAACTTGACTTTCTTGAGCCTTATAGATGCTATGAAATAGTTGAAAATTCTTCTAGGATTATCCAAAATCTACAATCATCCAAATTTTAGAAAATACAAGTGCAAAATCCTAGAGGTTAAAAAATTTTCATCAAACTTTTCTAATTCTCCAAATCATTTGAAGATGCAAGAGCACATACTAGGTTTTTAGGAAACTTGCATGCTAATATGATTAACTCCTCCCAAATCTCTCAAATATAGAAACAAAAAAATCTATTCTTGCACTAACATCTCTGATACCATGTTAGAATCAATAGAACAGATGAAAACTCAAAAACTAGTGCAGGAATAGAAACTATTAATCTATAAATGCAAAGGATATATTGAAATAAAAATAGCATAACATAGTTAGTCTCCAACAAGATTAATGTAAATTCTTAAGAAGAAAAATTGTATTAGGAGTGCACAAAATAAAATGGATGCAAGAATGCTCATGAATCTAATACAAGCTAGGAGAGTGAGTATTTATAGACTATATGTGAGAGGGAGGAGGTGACAAATACAACCAATAGGGAGAGTACACCAAAATACCCAAAAATAGGAAAGTGTAACTCCTAGTGAAGATGCTGACACCTCACACCACTCATACTAATACCCACTTTATTAACCTAATAAAGCATTAACTAAAGGTGTAGGAAAAACCTAGATAAAAGGAAAATAAATACCCACTAGGAAAATAAAAACTTGCACTAATAGTATTGCATTAGATTCTCATAATCTTAGGGGCATCTACTTAATCCCAACTCTAATGTAGGTAAAAAAGGAAACAATGGTTACATCATGGTTATGCAAGTTCAATACAATCTTACCCAAGTTTCCTAAAATCGGTTATTGGACACCTTTTGGTAATGTTATGACCTTACCTAGAAGAATCATTAGGTATGTATAAAACCTTTCCACTATAATGTAGATTTTAATATGCATACTATAACTGAGATATTTTTTATTAGGTGGATTTGTTATTAGAGTTTGTGTAGCAAGGTTTAGGGATTGAGATGTATCAATGCTTTTAAATCAAAGTTTTTTGCTAGATGACATATTTGTCATATCTCATCTAGGTTTTTTATGCCAAGGCTTTAATGCATGGGATGGCTCAATTAAAATTGATTTTGAGATAGGTGTAGGTGTGGGTAGTACCCTTGGTTGGTAGGGTGGAAATAATAAGAGGACATAAAAAATTAACTAAAAAAATAGGTGCATAGGATATCTAGTGAAAATAGGGAGGCATTTCAACTATACTAGTGTATGTAGAGGGGTATCAAAAATATAAATTTGAAGGGTAGAAATGAAATTAGGGGTGTTTATTAGTACCCTATGAACATACATGCTATGCCATTGATTTACTAAGTGAATTCCTCAGGATAAAGAGACACCAATATCTTTTGCATGTCTCATATTAAATTATGCATATGAAAATAAAAACATCCTTAGTCTCTTTCTCCTAAAAGAAAAATGGACATATTCTTTCCTCTCTTGGAATGTTGATCTATCTCAATTCTTAATTAATAGGAATTGGCCTACATCTAGCCAAGGGGAAATCTAAGTCCATGAGAGCAATGGTTTCAAAGATAATACATAAGGATAATGTCTCCATCACAAATATGGAGAAATGTAGATGTATAATGATTCAATTTTGGACTCAATGACCTAAGGAAAAAATCTAGGTATGTTGGATGTAGACCCTGTAAATATCCTCTTGAATGCCTTTGCGAATCTCCTTCTCACCTACTCTATTATTGGGGACCCTCCAAGAAAAACTAAATGTTGTTGTTTATCAACAAAACACCAATACTATGTAGAAGAGAGTTCACATGATTTAACCAACATTTTTTCCCCTATGTAAAGATGTAATGCCCTCCCAAGTGAAACTATTAATTCAATTAAAATAAATAAAATTTAATATTAAAATAAAGCAAATTGAGACAAATTAATAAGAAATTAATGAATTATCTATTTAGAGCATAGAAACTAAGATACTCAACTTACGCTAAAATTTATTTGAAATAGATTTATAAAATAGAATTCAAACACATTGTCAGAGGATTGCCCCAAAACAACTGATTAAAAGACATTACTATAAGTTAGATATATCGACTTAATTACAAGAGAACACAACAAAGTAATAATTATTATGAAAATATATGTATTCCTACTGTCATAATAATTTTTTTTTAAACATAATGATAAGAAGAATACATATTCTCGGCATAGAAGTATATATATAAATATCAATTGAATTGATAAATGTTTCTAATACTCATTCGAGTTGAAGCATATTAAGACTTACATTAATTATAATCAAGTAATCATTAACATTTAAACACAAATATATATATAATTATGAATTTTCCATGATCGCTGCTGATACAAATCTCCATTAACAGTTACTACACTATAATAGTGTAATGCCCCTCCTTAAACAATACTAATAAAATATGATTAAATTAATGATTTAGAGAAAATATAAATGAAATTTAAGCATTTAATACTAATTAACTTACTTTATAAATTAAAATTTTCTTAAAAGAAGGGACCAAAATTTCTATACTTATACATTAACTTAATAGTCTTTCTCAAAACTCATCGAAATTTGAAATCGTAAAATGTTTTGAAAAGCTTACATGAAGACCTTCAAAACCCAGAAACTATTTTGTAATATTTTGAGTATGTAAATTGCTATTAATAAAATAATATGACAGTTTT
Organism: Cunninghamia lanceolata; assembly: GCA_027924645.1. NCBI lineage: Eukaryota > Viridiplantae > Streptophyta > Pinopsida > Cupressales > Cupressaceae > Cunninghamia > Cunninghamia lanceolata. The sequence continues at coordinate 1,962,771 of BSBN01000754.1, forward strand.
TGAAAGAAAAGTCTAGAATTTTTTTTCAAAGAAAGAATAACATTTGTTGAAGAAGCAACCTCAAAAATGTTTTTGATGAAGAATCCCTTGAATATGAGTTCTGAGAGCTTCAAAAACCAGTTGATACTAATGAGAGCTTAAAATCAAATGGATTGGAAAGATTAACCCAAACCCATGGATCAAAGATAGCTCTGATACCAACTAATATGGAATCATAAGGAAATAAAAAGTACCAAACAGAGATTAGATTCTACAAATGAGACAATTATAATCTCTGCATAATATTAACATTGCAAACTTGTATTTCCAATATCTATGTGAAGAGAAAAATACGATATTATATAAGCATGAATATGCCTAAATTAAAGGATTTTATTACTGTATTTCTTGCTTCAACCTGAGACTCCTTACAAATCTATACACTAAAAAATTAGAAATACACATTAAATCGATGATATGGAAAATATTACAATAAGAAAGTACATATCCAACTAGTTTCTTCAATAATGACAGACTATAACTTTCACCGGAAACTTGCATGAAATAAAATAGAGTAGCCTAGTTCTGCTCTCCACCCATCCATAGGAATGATGATTTTGAGTCAACCCCTGAGTGGGAAACAAAAATCCATTGCTCAACTCAAATAGCAAAGAAAACAAAATTAGAAAACTTTTGATTATGGACTCACTCACATAGAATCTGTACACGAAAATCTAGTAAAGGAGAAGAAGGGGGATTCCCTTCCCTCTTGGGGCACAAATTAACTCTCTTTTTCACACAACTCCACACTTCCACACAAAAATGCCTTCATCACCAACCAACCATACATCCTCCCAACTCCCATTCATACTCCACAATCTCCCATCAAATCACACTCCCGTTCTCCATTTCTCCCAACACAAATCAACCCACAACACCTTCACATACTCCACAAAACCCCAAGAGAGGCTTCACACCCTCCTTAACCCCACATGAGGGAAGCTCTCATTTGACTCAGAGGGCAGTTCCCTTTTGCACACCTAGACCCCATTGACAATCAAACAAGACACCACACAACACAATTTTTTTTACAAATCTTTCACAGTCCTTCAACTCAACATTTACAAAATTTAACATTACACTAAAAAAGAAGAAGCAATCATACCTTGGCTGTCCAAGTTAGGATCAGCCCAACTATTCACTCCAAACAGAAAGGAAACCTATTTCCAACCAACATTTCTTGATCATCCATACATTTCAGCCAAAAATCCTATTCTTTTCCACCATCCCCAGAGCATTCAAAGATGATAACCAAGAAAAGATAACTCTACCAAGAAAAGCTACAACCCTCTTATTTTGAGAACGAGGATATGTTTCACATTTCCTCTTTAAAATAAATTTCTTTTCCCAACTCTTCATATTTCCCTTCGAATAAAATTAATTTAAAACAACAATTTGAAAGAAAAGATTTCTTTTTTATTCAATAAAGAATAATAAATGATCACATACTTTTCGACATAAACCCCCCTATAACAAAGTTATAAGAAATAAATAAATAGATAAATAATAAACAATATTTGAGCATTTGAATTTTTGTTCTCCGATTCTTAAGGAACCTGAGCTGCCCTCTGCAAAATCTCATTGAAACATCAATACATTTTGAAACTCATAGCCGGAGCAATTAAATATTTAACATTAACATTTCTAACATCAATTAATTACAAAATCTAAAATATCAAATAATAATATTTATTTTGAGAAAATTAAACATATAACCATTAATATTCTATGATTAATTATTCTTTTAAATAAACATATTATTTCATTATCAACAAATAAATATCTAATCATACATGTAAACATTTATACTCACAATTAAAATAATAATACTCATAATCTATAATCTCAACACCAACCACATCAAATTTACACACACATCAAAATAGTCAATTATAAATAGTATCATACCATGGTCTCAAGTGCAGTACTAGCTATAAACACCCAAAATTGACCCTTCGACCATTTATCGATTTGTCGCATTATTCACCATTGCATATGTCAATTTTGTCTAGCACACTTGTATCAATTATCAATTTTCTTCTAAACAATCTATTTCCATCATTAATTAAATAAATTATATTTATTTAATTAATTTCATCTATTTTCATTATCTTTATTCTTCTATTTTCCATCTATAATTATTTAATTATCTCACTATTCTTATAAAATAAAATAATTTTTCTAAATTTATTTAATTTGCCCTTTCTAAATAAATAAAATTAATATTTTATTTATTTATCTTCTCATCATGAAATAAATTTATATTTATTCTTCCAATTTTCTAAATTTAGCCTTTTTCTCTATCGTTTAAAAATAAATTAAATGAATTTATTTGTTTAATTTATTTTTATCTTATCATTTCCCTCTCTTATCACTTTCTCCTATGTGTACAAGTGGGCCTTGTCCATAGTTTGTCAAAAATTAAATACAAAAAAATGATTTAATTAATCTAAAAATCAATTATCCTTGTCATCCAACGCTTAAAATAGAAAAGCATCCTATTTTAAGAAAATCAATCTTATCTCCATCAACAAAGCCAACTAAATCATTTAATAAAAACTATCCCTATGGACACATGTCTTGTACACATTCATCCATGCCTCTTGAATTATCTCAACTGTTCACATAACCACCTTTTCTCCACCGTTGAACAATCTTAGTTGAGAGTTATATATACACCCTCTCATTCCATTCTATTCATCCCACACAATCTCTATAGTGTCCATATTATCATCTCATGCATATTGAATCCATTGAGCATCCATTAAGTACTTTGAGCATATAATCTATCATCATGGCAGCTTTGACAACTATGGTTGTTCACTATTGAGAAGCAATCCACATTCCAACCAAGGAATCAATACAATCTAGGTGACATTATTCTTTGATTTCATTTCATTTTGTGTCATTTAGATAGATTTGTTGAAGGTGATAGGATTAGGTTTTGATTGTAATGCTTGATCTTATTAACCTAATTTTTCCTCCCACCACATTCTGGCATTCCTGGTGGGACATACATCCTTGATTGATTTTCTTTGAAAAGTCATTTTTTGAAGTCTAGGTACATAATAGCACATTTGATCGACATAAAATCACATTTAGTCTGTAGAAAGTAGCATTTGGTCTGCATCTAGTCACCTTTGGTCTATACCTAATTGCCTTTGGTCTGCATCTAATCACCTTTGGTCTGCTAAAAGTCGCCTCTGGTTGATTAGGGTTTTACAAGGTTATAGACATCTGAGTGCTTTTGTACAACATAAAATTGCCTTTGCACACTATCGGATCACCTTTGCACACCCTGGCATCGCATCTAAACGATAGAAAATCACTTATGGTATTAACACAGTTGCTTTTGATTTGTAGTTAGTCGCCTTTGAATTATGTTTTGTCACTTTTGGTCTGCACTATTGTAACTTGATTTCTTTTAAGCTAATATCTCTTGGTGCAACTTGTTTATTGATTGTCGAAGAAAGGTGGGTCTAAAACTACTAACAAATCTGTTACATGATCAATCGGTCAAAGATTTACATCATTTTCGCTAATTTAGGAACATTTTGTTTGGTGCTTAAAAAGAACTTATTTTCTTTGCTTGCTTTGTCTTGTTTGCTGTACTTATCTTGTGTTAGTTAGATCCATAAGCTAATAACAAAAGTATCCTCTCCCCTTGCTTATAAAATAGATCTTGGGTGCAAGAGAACTTGTTATTATCTTTAGAGAGGTCTGCCTTGGTGGGAAAAGAGGTACTCACCCCAAGGGAATGACCTCAAGTGGTACTTTCATTTGGTCCGCTATATAAAATAAGATAAGGCAAAAGCTAAGTCTAACCAGTATTAGCGCTTACCGTATAATGCTAGTTTGAAAGGAGGCATACCTTACATATATGAGACTCCTAGTAGAACTAGTTAAAGCTTTAAGTAGCTTGTTGGATGTTCGTAATGTGCCGGTCCCCCGAATCATCACTAGGAACCACTTGTTGTAGAGGCCAAAAACCTTTTTGCTTGCTACTGCAGGAGGTCGAACCTTCGAAGTTGCCCTATACATACTATTCATTGTAGAGATAGAAAATCTCTTGGTTCATAAGATCTCTGGATCTTCAGGGTAAGAGATTTGGTGTGCCCGTGCCATGGTGGGGGAGCTAGTGTCACCAATATCTCTAGCTGTCCGCTTTGTCTTAGTATAGGGAGAAATCCAAGTAGGGACTTAGCAAGTAGTATCCACTTTCTAGCCTAGGTTGTACATGCTTACAAGTGTTTTCAAATTTGTCGAGACCCGTGGAAAACTTTGGGCTAATATAGGCCCTCATTCAGACATTACTCTGATTTTGTATCAGAGTCATCCAAAAACACCAGCCATTGTGTCTTTGTTGTGTGTTCTCTTGCCAATTATCTATCAAAAACAAGACATTGTTACAGAAACTCGTCTTTGAATCATAGCCAGTTGCCTTTGAATCACAAACCGTCGCCTTTGATCAACAAAAAATTGCCTTTGAGCCATCTTGAAAATTACCTCTGATCATCTTACAGTCACTTTTGAGCTATCCTGCATCACCTTTGCATTACATCCAATCACCTCTGAGCTGCAGAAAATTGCCTTTGATTAGCAGAATTTTGCCTTTGGGTTATTTTGAGTCACCTTTGAGCTATCCTAACTCGCCTCTGGTTAACATAGTCTCACCTCTAGCAATCTACAGACTTTTTCTATTTTATCCAGTCCAAAATTCCATTCCAATCATGTCAAGCCAAGTCATCCTAGTCACCTTCATCCTAATCATCCTCTTACTAATCCAATCAATGTAATCCTAATCACATCTTATCTATTCTAATGCATTCCATATCATCATCATAGTCCTATTCAAGCACTCGCTAAAAGATTCTTAATCCTTAAACACATGTGTGACATCATACCAACATTAGAAGACCTAGCCCAAGACCTCATTCATACACTTTACCAAATTCCACAACCTCTATGTTAGACTTAGGGCATACAATTGAGAGGGGGGGGTGAATCAGTTGTGCAAAACTTTCCCTTTTTAAACACTTGAATCTTCTTTAGTGATTAGCATAATATTAATCATGAAGCATAATGTATATAAATCAGAAGCAGAAACATATCAACACATATGACACCAAGATTTTGACGTGGAAAACCTGGTTAAGGAAAAAACCACGGGGTGATTAACCCAAGAATGTATTCTTTGTTAGAAGAATAGAAAGAACAAAATGGCACATGCCAATTAGGGCTCACTACCCGAGAACACTACTCACAAGAGGCTCACTGCCTACAAGAGACACACTATCTACAAAGGAATAAGTATCACCTTTATGAACTGGAGAATAGCATCTTCAGCATGCTTGAATCAGTTCCATTTAAGCCCAATACTTCTGCTCTGCCTTTCACACTTCTCTTCGCTACCACACACTCATCACTACAAGACACACTTCAAAATGAATTCACAATCCCTTATTTATACAAGGCATCGACTTAGGAACAATCATCTAAGTCGGCAAACACCTACAAGAACATCCGCAAGACGTGTAATACATCCGGTCGGCCAGTCTCAAGAAGAACACCAATATCCCTGGTTATTCTTCAAATGCAAACTCTAACTTCAATGTGGACCACCAACATTAACTGGACATGATCCAACGATCATCATAACCTTCCCTGAATCACCAAAAACATCCGCACTTCATCATCCTACTGGAATTCTTCTCTCCTTCATCCGGAGCTATAAGAACACAGTCTGTCATCACTGTTACAAATGAAGAGCCTCTTCCGGACCTTCAACCCACGAACTAATCTAGTTGATACTTCACAGAGATGTCCTCAACACTCCCTCAGATCCACAGAATGGGATAATGAGATACCGGATCTCACCGGACCTATCTATGGCACTCTGTCACCTCTGAACACCTGCTGGAACCGATTCTACTTGAGCAACCATAACTTCTTTAGATCTTCATGCGGACCTCTGAAATCTTGACTGGAGCATCTCAAGACTTATATCTACAAACCCTTTAAACTGCATCCTCTGATCCTCAACCTATTGAGGACTTTTACCTTCTTGTCATCACTATTCTTCACTGTTCCTGATTGAGACTTATTTTCTCAATATCCTCAGCACACAGCTCATCTAATCCTTCTCATTAATGCAACATGAGTATGTTAACATCAATGACAACACCGGTTAGGCCCATACTTGCAACAATCTCCCCCTTTGTCATTGATGGCAACATATGATGTGAAAAACCATCAAGACAAGAACTTCTCCTTACTGTTACAACTCCCCCTAACAGTAATAACTATTCACATGTCTTCTCTTCCTTTATTGCTCCCCCTTTGATCAGCAACCACTTGTTTTTCACATGTCTTCTCTCCCCCTTTGACATTAATGGCAAAGGGCTCATACTTGTAACTTCACTACTTCATATCATACCAGCTGCTCCCCCTGAGTAGTAGCTCCCTTATTATCAATCCGGATCACAAGATATGACTATGATATCCACCAGATTGATGCACATCAGTGCATCCTAGTTCATCACCGGAGGGGCAATAACCCCTAACTTCTCCTTGAGATACTCAAAAGAGTGCTTGGGAAGAGGTTTAGTAAAAATATCTACAAGCTGATCCTTGGAGGGCACATACTCCAATCTGACTTCACCCTTGTTCACTTGCTCTTTCAGAAAGTGAAACTTGATAGATATATGCTTAGTCTTAGAATGCAACACCGGATTCTTAGAAATATTTATTGTACTTGAATTATCATAGAAAATTGTGATAGGCTCCTCATATTCTACTTGAATATCTCTTAATATCTGCTTCATCCACAAAACTTGAGTGCAACTACCTGCTGCTGCAATGTATTCTGCTTCAGTTGTAGATAGGGATATTGCCTCTTGTTTCTTGCTTAGCCAAGAAACCAACCTTTTTCCCAAAAAGAATGCTCCTCCACTTGTACTCTTCCTATCATCCACATCTGCTGCCCAATCTGCATCTGTATATGCATGAAGAGAAAAATTATGATCTCTAGGATACCACAGACCATACTCAATTGTTCTTTTTAAGTACCTAAAAATTCTTTTGATTGCCATGACATGAGATTCTCTGGGATCAGCCAGGAATCTCGCCACAAGACCAACAACCTGCATTATATCTGGTCTAGTTTGAGTGAGATACAATAATCCTCCAATCATTGATCTGTACTTTGTCTGATTTGTCTTAGGAGAGTCATCATCTTTGCTCAACTTACATCTGGTTGCCATGGGAGTGTTCATTGGCTTTGAATCTTCCATTCCAAATTTCCTCAACAATTCTTTCACATATTTGGTCTGAGAGATAAAGATTCCTTTCTTTGTCTGAGTAATTTGCAGACCCAAGAAGAAATTTATTTCACCGAGCATTGACATTTCAAACTCACTTTTCATTTGATTTGCAAAGGTTTTACACATACTGTCTCTTCCTCCAAAGATGATATCATCAACAAATACTTCAATAATCAAGATGTTTTCATGATCAATTTTGAAATATAGGTTACTATCAGGAGTACCTTTGTTAAAACCAATCTTCAAAAGATGTTTGTCTAGTCTTTCATACCATGCTCTTGGGGCTTGCTTTAGACCATATAGTGCCTTCTTTAATTTGTAAACCATATCACCATGCTCAGATAACTGAAATCCATCCAGTTGTTCAATGTACACTTCTTCTTCTAAGTCACCATTTAGGAAAGTAGATTTGACATCCATCTGATACACCTTGAAATCCTTGAAGGCAACAAATGCAAGAAATAATCTGACTGCTTCAATTCTTGCCACTGGAGCAAAGGTTTCTTCAAAATCAATTCCTTCTATTTGAGAGCAGCCTTTGCAGACCAATCTAGCTTTATTTTGATTACTTCACCAACTTCATTTAGTTTGTTCTGGAAGACCCATTTGGTTCCAATCACATTCTTGTTTCTAGGTCTGGGAACAAGATCCCAAGTGTGATTTTTCTCAACTTGCATCAACTCTTCCTCCATTGCTTTGGTCCAATTTTCATCATTGTAGGCTTCATTTATTGTCTTAGGTTCAATCTTTGAAATCAGACAATATTTATCTGAATTTTGAGCAATTTTCCTTCTAGTTTGCACACCTTTGCTTTTGTCACCTATGATTTGATCTTCAGAGTGGTTCAGTCTTACATACCTTGGAACTTTAAGAGTTTCTTGCACTTCTGCTTCTTGATCAGGCTCATTCAGACCTATCTCTTCTTCTTGATTTACCGGATCAGTCTGAATCTGACTTTCAGGAGAGGATTGAGCTCCTTGAACCAGAACACCATTCTAATCATCTTCATCATACTCATAAAACCTTGAGGGTTTCCCTATTCCCTCATCAACCTTCACATTTGTACTTTCTATCATCTTTCTTAGTCTCTTGTTATAACACCAGTATGCTTTGCTTTGAGTAGAGTAACCCAAGAATATTCCTTCATCACTTCTAGCATCAAACTTGCCTAAATCTTCATCTCTCTTGATGTAACACTTGCTACCAAAGACTCTGAAATATCTTATAGTAGGAGTAATGCAAAACCAGAGTTCATAAGGGGTCTTACAGGTATTGCTTCTGATTTGAACTTGATTAAGAGTATAGACTGCAGTGTTGATAGCTTCTCTCCAAAAGATCTGAGGAACATTTGTTTCCATCATCATAGTCCTAGATGCTTCCTAGATGGTCTGGTTCTTTCTCTCCACTACTCCATTCTGCTGTGGAGTCCTCGGAGAAGACAACTGTCTCTTAATTCCATGTTTCTCACAGAATTCTATGAACTCACCGGATGTGAATTCTCCACCTCTATCAGACCTCAGACATTTCAACTTTATTCCTGTTTCATTCTCTACCATAGCCTTGAATATTTTAAATTTCTCAAGAGCTTCTGATTTCTCCTTTAGAAAGGTTACCCACATCATCCGGGAATAGTCATTTATTAGCAGCATGAAGTATCTATCACCTTGAATACTTCTGGTTCCTGTCGGACCACAAAGGTCAGTGTGAACTAAGTCCAATAGTCCGGTAGAAGACAGTTCCTTGCTTTTGAATGTGACTCTGCTCATCTTACCCAACTGACATTCCTTGCACAAACTGTTAGTAGGTTTCACCAACTTTGGAAGATCTCTTACAGCCTGAGTATTGCTTATCTTGATGATATTATCAAAATTCACATGACACATCCTTCTATGCCATAACTAGCTCTGATCAATTTGAACAAATAAGCAGCTTTTACCACTACCAACCAAGTGGAAGATATTACCTTTAGTTTGAGTACCAGATGCAATCTCTGTTTTGGATCTTTCAAGGATTTTGCTTTTTCCATCCTTGAATCAGAGATCATAGCCTTTGTCCACCAGCTGTCCAACACTAAGAAGATTGTGCTTCAAACCTTCAACATACAGTACATTACCAGTTTTGTTTCTTCCATTAAAAGAAATAGTTCCTCTTCCTCTGATTCTACCAGCAGAATTATCACCAAACTTCACCACTCCTCCTTCATACCTTTCCAAATCTATGAACTTATTCTTGTCACCTGTCATGTGGTGAGAGCAACCACTGTCAATGACCCAATCATTCTTTTCTTCAACTTGGGTAGCCAGAGCTCTTTCTACAACTTTATGATTGATAGATACAGAGGATATTGGTTCTTCTTCCTTGATGGCAATAAACACCCATTCACTTCCAGATTTGTTTCCTGTCTCTGATTCATCATCTGTTACTCCTTCATTATCATCTTCTTCATGAACATAGTAACAATTCTTTTGGAACCTTGATCTATTAGGATTTGGTTTTGAAAATCTTTCCAGACATTTTGAGGCAAAATGACCAATCTTATTACAGTTAAAACACTAAAAGACAATTTTCCTTCATACTTACCGGATCCTCTTGGCAGTCTCTTTGCAATGAGGGCTTCAAGTTGAGCAGTTTCTACTTCTTCCAGGTCTTTTCTTGCTTTTCCATACCATGACAAATTCCTTGACGAGTTCTCTCCCAGATCAAATCCTTGTTTACCTTTCACAGAGGCACTGGCTTTGAATGCAGATTCAATTTTGGGGGGATCATATCCAAATTCGGTCATTTCAAAAGCAGCCAGTTTGCCAGCCAATTGGTCTCTTGTGACAGTTGTATGGGCTCTGAATTCATCAATGGCAGCAACCTTGATTTTGTAAGAGGCAGGAAGGGATTTGAGAATCTTACCAACAATCTCATTTTCATCCAAGACTCCACCAGAATTTCTAATTCCACAAACTAGCTCATTCACTCTTGGCATAAAAGTGGTAATATTTTCATCATCTCTCATCTTCAATTTTTCAAAATTTCCTTTTAGACTCTATAACCTTGCACATTTAGCATACTCATCTCCTTCATGCAGAAGTTCCAGTTTAATCCAGATCTCATAGGTAGTTGGTAGGTTAATAACATTTGAGAGCTCTGAGTTAGTTAATGCGCTTAGAAGAGCCTCTTTGGTCTGCAGATTGTTTTCAGCATCTGTGATTTCATTTAGGGTTTTTGGACCACTCTGTGGAGGTGCATACGCTTTTGTGACCATGGACCAGTATGCCTTTCCCATACACTGCAAGTGACATTTCATGCGACCTTTCCAAAGAGAAAAGTTGGTTCCATCAAACTTCGGACTATCTTCTTGTATGATGACATCCTGGATCTCCTCAAGTGGTTAAGCTCCTTTTAGAGGAACTTAGCTCTGATACCATTTGTTAGACTTAGGGCATACAACTGAGAGGGGGGGTGAATTAGTTGTGCGAAACTTTCCCTTTTTAAACACTTGAATCTTCTTTAGTGATTAGCATAATATTAATCATGAACCATAATGTATTTAAATCAGAAGCAGAAACATATCAACACATATGACACCAAGATTTTGACGTGGAAAACCCAGTTAAGGGAAAAACCACAGGGTGATTAACCCAAGAATGTATTCTCTATTAGAAGAATAGAAAGAACAAAATGACACATGCCAATTAGGGCTCACTGCCCGAGCACACTGCTCACAAGAGGCTCACTGCCTACAAGAGACACACTGTCTACAAAGGAATAAGTATCACCTTTATGAACTGGAGAATAGCATCTTCAGCATGCTTGAATTAGTTCCATTTAAGCCCAATACTTCTGCTCTGCCTTTCACACTTCTCTTCGCTACCACACACTCATCACCGCAAGACACACTTCAAAATGAATTCACAATCCCTTATTTATACAAGGCATCAACTTAGGAACAATCATCTAAGTCAGCAAACACCTACAAGAACATCCGCAAGATGTGTAATACATCTGGTCAGCGAGTCTCAAGAAGAACACCAATATCCGTGGTTATTCTTCAAATGCAAACTCTAACTTCAATGCGGACCACCAACATTAACTGGACATGATCCAACAATCATCATAACCTTCCCCAAATCACCAAAAACATCCGCACTTCATCATCCTACTGGAATTCTTCTCTCCTTCATTCGGAGCTATAAGAACACAGTCTGTCATCACTGTTACAAATGAATAGCCTCTTCCAGACCTTCAACCCATGAACTAATCTAGTTGATACTTCACAGAGATGTCCTCAACACTCCCTCAGATCCACAGAACGGGATAATGAGATATTGGATCTCATCAGACCTATCTATGGTACTCTGTCACCTCTGAACACCTGCCGGAACCGATTCTACTTGAGAGACCATAACTTCTTCAGATCTTCATGCGGACCTCTAAAATCTTGACTAGAGCATCTCAAGACTTATATCTACAAACCCTTTAAACTACATCCTTTGATCCTCAACCTATTGAGGACTTTTACCTTCTTGTCATCACTGTTCTTCACTGTTCCTGATTGAGACTTGTTTTCTCAATATCCTCAACACACAGCTCATCTAATCCTTCTCATTAATTCAACATGAGTATGTTGACATCAATGACAACACCGGTTAGGCCCATACTTGCAACACTCTAAACCAACAAATCATTTAAAAGGTCCATTTCATCATTCAATGACTTCAACAAAGCCAATCACCTCAAATTCAACAACTCCTAACACAAGCACAACACTTCCTAGTCACTTGTCAAATCCAACAAGCGCATCACCCTCTATCCATTCACTATCAACCAATGCCACCTCAACCCTACGTGTCATTCCCTCCACTTCATACCAATCTAATCCATCCACGTGTTAAATCAATTCCACATCAACTTGTCTCACTTCATACCAATCTAATCCATCCATGTGTCAAATCAATTTCACATCAACTTATCCCACTTCATACCAATCTAATCCATCCACATGTCAAATCAATTCCACATCAACTTATCCCACTTCATACCAATCTAATTCATCCACATGTCAAATCAATTTCACATCAACTTATCCCACACCTTTCCATGTCAATGCCACATGAACATATCCACCCACATTACAACAAGAACATAGGAGCCAAAGTCTACCTAGGCAACAAGATCAAAGGCCCTCAATTTCATTCCAACCCCAAGATCTTTTGTCTACATATCCCACCATTTCACCTTACCACAAAATTCATTCACAAGACTATCAATGGCCTTCACAACAAGAACATGCAATCCTCAGTTATCCTATGCAGAAAGACCTAATATCCTTTGACAAGGGAGATACTAATTTAGATTATGTATCCTATGAGTACCCTCCATTGCCATCCACCCAAATGCCAATCCATGAGCCTACTAGTCTTATCTCGACATCATCATGTACTCCCAATCCTAATTCATCAGTCCATCAACCTTCTAATCCATCAATCACTTCATTACCTTCGTCCATGTTCCCCCAATCTTCCACAAAAGATCCCTTGGAGATAACCGTACAACAATTGGTCCAAGCAAATTTGATTGAGCTGCCACCGATAAAACCCTTTGGAGAAAACCACTTTAAACCCCATTGGTATAATGAAAATGATTATTGTGCATACCATAGGGTTAGGGTCCATACAACACTCAATTGTGCCACACTTAAGAGATTGATCAAAAACCTCATAAATTGTGGTAAGATTAATCCTAATCCTAATCCATCCAATCCCATTATCCCTCCACCTAATCCTAATTGTAAGCCTATAATATCCACCCTTATTGTCCACCCATTATATTGTCCATCCACCCATACACTTATGAAGGATGTGATCCAATGGCGATTAGCAAGGAATCAACCATCTTCATGGTCAAACATCTATCCTTAAGTCAATCAAAGAACCTTCAAACACCTTGTCTAGTCTTTCAATCCCATCATATAGTCCACAACCCCTTAAGTCTATTGAAGAATCTCCCACCATTAGTCCAAGTCAAGAGCCATTGTACCCTTATGTTGGTGATTGTCAAGAACCCATCAAGCCCATCCAAGAGTCTCCCACTTCCACTTCCATTCAAGAAAGTCAAGAGCTCTGTCAAGAGCATAATCTAAAGAATGTGGAAACATCAAGCCCTAGTCCTAATCAAGATCAAATCACTTTCATTCAACCCATCCATAACATTTATCTTTTCCATGATCAAGATATTACCTTTGAAGAAGCTATACATGAGCAACTTGATCCTATACCTATCCATGAGCAAACAATCCAAATCCAACCTATCCATAACACATTTATTTTCTATGATCAAGATGATATCCATGATGAAGAAGCTATCCATGAGCACGTTGATCTTATCCATAATCCTATACCTATCCATGAGCAAGATATCCAAATTGCTCTAATCCATCTTCCATCTAGCCCTATCCATGACCTAAAAACATCCACTTCCCTTGATGAGACACTTGGCTCCTAAGAAAACATAGATGATCAAACCAATAGCTTGGGTATCAATGAGCATAATGATACTCAAGTTCCTAATGGTCCTTCCACATCCACTATCAACCCCATTTCAAGTCCACCATCATATTCACTTGGTCTTACCACCCTCATCCATGAATGTTCTTCCTTAAGGGAACAACAACCTTTGTCCACCACCTCACCTTCTTCCTCCAATAATAAGTTCAAGTCTAGTTCCCAAACCACACCAAGTCCCATTTTCCATCGCATACTCCAAAACATGAACTACCAAGGTAAGGGCTTAGGCCTTCATGAACAAGGTATTTTGGAGCCAATCCATGTTAAGGTCCCTCCATGCTCATATGGCCTTGGATATACACCCCAAAGTAAACAATCTAAAGATGTTGGTAATTCAGGTCCATTCATTCTAAGTCCACTTTCCATCACAAACCACATCATATACCCAAAACATATGTTTCCATTCCACCTCCACCATCCTACAAATGTCAAAAGCATGTGATCATACACCTTCCTCCATCCAATTTACCTCCATTACTTCCAACTCCTGCTATCCCTCCATCCACTTTGCCTCCACTTCTACAAATGCCTAATTGTCCACTTATCCATAAGTCCCCTAAAAATCCTAATCATGACCAACAAATGCATACATTGTCTAAACATAAAGATTTCACTCGTTCCACCCATCTCATGGGATTCAAAAATAAACATTTAGATGCCTCTACCCATAAAACTAAAAACCCTAAGGATCCTCATGCCTTAGGACATCAATGTGAAAAGTCAAAACAAAGTACATTAAAAAAGCTATCTAAGCCCATACCTCCAAAACAAAAGCCCAAAACTAAAATGGTTTGGCTCCCTAAGCAAAAAGCAATCAAGTCAAATGAGGCATCCTCTTCTCAAAAATCCCAACCATCTTCTTCCATCCAAAAATTCGCTTCCGTTCAAAAATCTCAAATTCCTTCATTCCACAAGTCAAGCAAAAATCATAAAAATACTAAGTCTATATTGGTTCCTAAATCACTACATTAGCCATCCCCTAAGAAAACACCCCTATTGCTTCCTACACCACCATCCAATCAAAAGATTCAATGTTTATCACGGTGTGTGCAACCATTGGTCATGATTTCCTTCCATTCCACAACATTTCCACATACCTCCATCTCCCCATCCTTCATCCACTATCCTACATATTTCACCCATCACCTTCCTATGGTCCATGCTTTTGCATAAGCCTTCCCTCAATCCATCCTTTTTTGCATAAATCTTCCATCCATTCTTTTGCATACATTCCTACATAATCCACATCATTATCCACTATACGTCCTTCCATAATCCACATCATAATCGACTATCTACCAAATCCATCTTCCTCTTTCAGGAAATCTCATACCTACCAGCATCTATGGGCTTAGTGAGACTTGACATGGTCCATGTGCGATGACATTCATCTAGTGGGACTATCACCTTTCATGGAACTAGACACTTGATTCCTTCCTTCATCTAATGGGACTATATGCTTGTGAGATGATCTTATTCTCCTACTATGCCTAATGGTATCTTGTATGTGTTGGGATTAGCATCTTACATACTAATATCTTTTGCATCCGAGGACCTAAAAATCCTTTTATGTACTAAGACTATTCTATGCTAAGACTATTTCCCATACATACAACCAACAAGGTTTCATTATGTCTAGTGGAAATAAGTTCAAACTGTTTGCTTGCAGAGTCAAAGTCCATCTCGGAACAACTAATATTCTTGTGTATGTTGGATCAACATCTTGACCTCATACGATAGACAAGATTGTATTATGCTGAATGCATTGGATACATCGCCACCTTGGTCTTTATACCTCGGTGCATAACATCCATATGCTATATCAAACATAAGGATTGGAATCTCTAAATTTGTGTGCAACCATTGCCAAGAAGCTGCATCTATTATCCACCATCCATCCACTTATACCGCAATAAAATTCATAGCTCTCACAAAGATTGATCAATCAAATTTCACCTACTTTCTTCTGATCATCACCATCTCTGTCTTCATTATCTTCATCCTGCAAAACACGTGTGTTAGACATACATCACCCTATATCATTATCCCACCCAAACCCTAATTATTCTCTTCCATCCCTAGTTTATCCCACCCAAACCCTAATTCTTCGCGTCAATCTAGCTTTTCCGTGTTTTGTCATCTAATCGCGATCAACCCAGTCTTTTCTCGGTCGCCTGGTTTTCCTCTCGAGGGGGCATCACCCACCAGTTTCACTAGGGCATAGCTTGTTTATCTCACGTATCAATTGTATCTTCTTTGAAACAATGTCCTAAAGTACATTGTCTCAAAGAGGGGCAAAATGTAGACACCCAAAATTGACCCTTTGATCATTTATTGATTTGTCGCATTATTCACCATTGCATATGCCAATTTTGTCTAGCACACTTTTATCAATTATTGATTTTCTTCTAAAGCATCTATTTCCATCATTAATTAAATAAAGTATATTTATTTAATTAATTTCATCTGTTTTCATTATCTTTATTCTTCTATTTTCCATCTATAATTAAATAATATTTAATTATTTAATTATCCCACTATTCTTCTAAAATTAAATAAATTTTCTAAATTTATTTAATTTGCCCTTTCTAAATAAATAAAATTAATATTTTATTTATTTATCTTCTCATCATGCATATAACTTAAATAAATTTATTTATTTAATTTATAATTATTCTTCCAATTTTCTAAATTTAGCCTTTTCCTGTATCATTTAAAAATAAATTAAATGAATTTATTTGTTTAATCTATTTTTATCTTATCATTTCCCTCTCTTATCACTTTCTCCTATGTGTACAAGTTGGCCTTGTCCATAGTTTGTCAAAAATTAAAAAAATGATTTAATTGGTCTAAAAATTAATTATCCTTGTCATCCAATGCTTAAAATAGAAAAGCATCCTATTTTAAGAAAATCAATCTTATCTCCATCAACAAAGCCAACTAAATCATTTAATAAAAGTTATCTCTATGGACACATGTCTTGTACACATTCATCCATGCCTCTTGAATTATGTCAATAGTTCACATAGCCACCTTTTCTCCACTATTGATCAATCTTAGTTGTGAGCTATATATACACCCTCTTATTCCATTCTATTCATCCCACACAATCTCTATAGCGTCTAGATTATCATCTCATGCATATTGAATCCATTGAGCATCCATTAAGTACTTTGAGCATATCACCTATCATCATGACAACTTTGACAACTATGGTTGTTCACTATTGAGAAGCAATCCACATTCCAACTAAGGAATCAATACAATCTAGGTGACATCGTTCTTTGATAATTTGCTTTTATTTTGTGTCATTTAGATAGATTTCTTGAAGGTGGTAGGATTACGTTTTGATTGTAATGCTTGATCTTATTAACCTAATTTTTCCTGCACACACACACTAGCTAGACCTCACAAAAGAGCTCTAAAAAGGATAAGCTAGCATAGTAGGGATCCCTCAAAGTACCCTTCAAAACATCTACAAAATCTTAGAGTTCGTACAAATAATGTACAATCCTAAAAATAGTGTCCAACTTGAGTGGTTGGGCACCAAATTCAGCTTGTACAATACATTGGGGAACTAATTTTTTATATTGGATAATTCTTTGAAGGAATAAAGTTTTTAATCATTACAAGGGAGTTCACTCAATCTTATTGAAAGAAGGTCCCCAAACCTCAAATCCATAAAGAAAAGTTAGTTGAACAAGAGTGTTGAAAAGATATATCTTGGTACATGTATTCTCAAACTAAAGCTAAAAGCAACCTTTTCCTAGTTGATTCCAAGCACCATAGCCTTTGAAAGATCATTGTTGGGAGCTTGGCATGGGAGTGTTGAAGTATGAAACTTCCTTAACTTAGAGTCAAACCCTTAGGTTAATTTAACGGTAATAGAAAAAAGATAAGAGGCAGCAATGAATGTTGATTAATCAATCACTATGTCCAATGTAAGCTAAGTCTAATGCAAGCTATGTTTGATTACAACTGAGTTTGAAATATAACTTGATGAAGATGCAACAAATGTTGATTTGTTGATTATTGATGTTTGATGCACAAGGTTGTACACATAGTTTGTTTGATGTCATGGCTTAGGAAGACAACCCTTCCCTCCTTCACTAGAAACCTATATAGAGAATCTAGCTATGCCCAAAATGGAAAATATTTTGTATTTATTTTAAAACCCTCAATATAGGTTTTCTAGCCTAAAAATGAAAAAAAGGCTAAGTTATAGAAAACCATAAAACAACTAAGTGCTAATACTCTTGTAACCACTTTTTGGGCACCAATATCCCCAAAAGGGCAAGGTGAGAGCATACGATGGATAGTCGTATAAGCCTAGAGAGGAAAACATAATAAATTTTTAAAACTTCTTTTGCTACAGTAGACTCGGCCTTAGAAAGAGCTCTGATACCAGATGTGAACCTTATTGCAACAAATTAGCAAAAGCATGAAAATATAAGATGGAAACACAAATTATTATTCTATTGAATTAACAGAATCTTGTTATATAAGCATGAAAATATAAGATAATTGCTAAAATGGAAACACAAATTATTATTCTATTGAATTAACAGAATCTTGTTATATAAGCATGAAAATATAAGATAATTGCTAAAATGGAAACACAAATTATTATTCTATTGAATTAATAGAATCTTGTTATATAGATTCTTGTTATATAGATTATTGCTAGTTCTTTGAGGGGACAACCTCCTTTGAGCATCACTCAACACATTATAATTCACATATACTCAAACAATAGCCTATGACCTATATTTATACTAATTCTATTTCAACTAACTAATATTTCCCAAGCATATGGGATTATTCAAAATAGCTCAAGTGACGACTTACAAAGCATAAAGTCTTTATTACAGTAAAGAAAGAATTAGGACTAAAGGGTCTTGACAATTCTTGTGATAGAAGATGACCTTGTATGACCTTTTGATCCTTTTCGAATAATCAATTATGATGATGTGAAAATGTCCTTGAATGATATCTATAAATACACAACCTTAAATGTACAATTTGAACTTTTTGAGTTTCACGCCAATAGCTAATGGGCATATGCTTGGATTATCAACATTGGAAAGTGGGAAAATTGAGTTTTGAAATTGAGGAGAAGGCTACACTCCCAATTCAATCTTGGAGACAATATTGTAGGTGCGATCTAATCTAGAAGATAAAATTATAGGTGCTATCAAATCCAAAGGATAAAAGCATAAATGCTATCTAATACAAAAGATAAAATTAATAGTGTGATCCAATCCAAAAGATAAAATCACAAGTACAACTTAATCCAAAATGGAAAAAAAGAAATGTTAAAAAAACAACATATATTCTTAAATTTGTTTTAACACTGAAATTATAAAATGAAAAAAAAGCTAAATTATATATTAGAATTATGTATAAGAAAACCCCTACAAAATGACTTCTACACAAAACACTTATATTTGTTAGTTTGAAATTTAAATTCATGCAAACTTGGAAAACCGGGACCTCTGTGCGCATCTATGAATGTGTTGACTTGAGTTTATGTCAGGCGCTTTGTAACTATTAAAGAAAACACCAACCAAAATGCAGTATTAAAGAAGAAGATGCCTGCTCTCCTTACAATGTAATGACTTGTTAATCGTTCAGCAGCTTGAGAAAATCAATTCTGCACTGTTACAACTTTCAAAAATATATTATACAGATGGCTTCGGTAGATTGCAGACAGAAACCGGCGATGGAATTCCCAAGACTACAAGTTTGTTGGTCACATTGAATGGGAATTAGGTATCCATGTTTTAATGCCCTTGTCTCTGCCTTGTTAAAAATAGGATATCTGTGTATCAGCTTTGGAAGATCGAAGATTAATTTGAAATCTGCTTCTGCACTGCTGGTCATAAACTTCAGGGAAGAGAATTATTTTAGAGCTGACATCAATGGGTACGCATATGAGTTGCAATGCTGCAGCAATATTAGTCACTTATGTATTTCTTATCGTTGGAGGACATGGGCAGCAACCCCAAGTTCCTGCTATGTTTATTTTTGGAGATTCACTTACAGACAATGGCAATAACAATTACATAACAACACTTGCCAAAGCCAACTTTTTTCCATACGGTATAGATTTTGAAGAAGGCCGCCCCACAGGAAGGTTTTCTAACGGCATGACCACTGTTGATGTTTTAGGTTTGGACTTCTACTGCAATTTCTTTTCTTCTATGGGCTAAAGTGGTGATTTTTAGGATTCTGCAGGTCAAAAATTAACCATATAGATTTTATAATTTGTATGATGTTTTAGATTAGGAGGGACTTTTGTTAAGGATATTGGACACAGGATTTGGATTGCTGCTAGACATAGCATTTTGGATGTAATGTAATGCATGTTAGATAAATACAATTTCCTTGAGTTATCAAGTTTCAACTCTGTTTGGCCTGTCTTTTCTCTGTTCATTACTGTTGTTATGTTTTTTTAGTGTTTTTGGGTCTGTTCTTACAACTTTATAGCAACAATTTTCTCTATGTTGATTGAGAGTTTGTTGACACTATTAGGCTTGATGTTTTAGATTAGGAGAGGCTTTATAGCAACAACTTTCTCTATGTTGATTGAGAGTTTGGTGACACTATTTAGGCTTCCTTAATAGTAGATATATAGGGATTAATTGTTGGTTGAAGATTATTTGGGCTATTCTTAAACATCAAATAGTTTATCAAACAGAAATAGTTTAACAGTAAAATAAAATAATTATTTACCACATGCAAATTGCTGTTGATTGTTTAAACATAAGTAGAGCGGACTTGTTATATTAACACCTCAGAGCTATACCCAAATGTATAGATTACTTATGTTAAGTTTGCTCTTGATAGTGCTAATATTTGTTGGAGTAACTTTTTGCTTATTTCACTGTATATTACATGCAGCTAACTTGCTAGGGCTACCTTTGGTTCCTCCGTATGCTGATGCATCTACAAAAGGTGTGGCAGTGATGAATGGAATAAATTATGCTTCAGGAGCAGCAGGCATTTTGGATGAAACTGGAAGAAACCTTGTGAGTTCATTTTGCCAAGCATAACCATTAAGCCAAAGGTTGAGTTTAGTTTCTTATTCTCTGACATGGATTTGATGCACAGCTTGGACGAGTAACATTCAATGAGCAGATTGCCAATTTTGGGAACACACTGAAAGACATAACCTCACAGTTGGGGAGTGCAGAAGTGGTGGAAGAATATTTGTCAAAATCTATCTTTGCAATCACATTCGGTAGCAACGATTATATAAATAACTATCTTGTTCCTGGCTTCTATTCAAGTAGCATAACATATACTTCGGAGACCTACAGTGACTTACTCATATCTCATTATTCACAACAATTAGTGGTGGGTTTCTGAACTCTTATTTGGTGGTCTCCATGAATGTATAGTGATATTTTTTTTTAACTATAGTTATTAGAAAACTGCGTTGATTAAGAGATAGGCTATGTATGCGCAGAAGCTATACAACCTGGGAGCACGCAAGTTTGCAGTGGCAGCAGTAGGTCCATTGGGATGTCTTCCAAGCCAATTAGCAATGGGAAATAATTTTAATGAGAGTTCTAACTGTGTTGACAGAGTAAACCAAGAAGTTGCACTCTTCAACTCAAAACTTAAGTATCTTTTGAGGATCATGGAAATCAATCTTCCAGGGGCACATTTTGTGTATGGGGACGCTTACAGTTCAGTTTCAGACATAATCAGCAATCCCACTTCTTATGGTAAGTAACTGCTTTACTTAAACATTAATGGTTCAATGGTCAAACAGTTAACAGTAATTTTTTTTAATGAATATTTCCTATTTAACTCATATTAAAAAGTAATAAATAGTACAATATTCCAAAAAAAAAAAAAAAAAAAGGTAAGGTGGTAAAAAGGCACACCCACTAAATCTTAAAGCCTTAATAGGGAACAAAAGCATTAAACACAAGTGACCAAAACAACGAAGGGCCAAGCCCGAAGAAAACTAAGCAAAAGCCTTAAACACAGGTGACCAAAACAACAAATGGCCAAGCCCGAAGAAAACTAAGCAGCAAGTAGAGAAGAAGGATCCTGATCATCAGGTTTCCTTAAACATTTAATGGTTCAATGGTCAAACAGTTGATAGTAATTTTACATCTCATTCATGTGCAAAAGTGACAAATTCACCTTGTACTGTGGAACTGTTTTGATGTCTAGGATTAGTCGCACTTAACACTCCACTTAAACATCAAACCGTTCAACAGTCACTTAAAATAAGATGTTTTAGCAGTGTGATTGAT
Source organism: Cunninghamia lanceolata (assembly GCA_027924645.1). Taxonomy (NCBI): domain Eukaryota; kingdom Viridiplantae; phylum Streptophyta; class Pinopsida; order Cupressales; family Cupressaceae; genus Cunninghamia; species Cunninghamia lanceolata. The sequence goes on from BSBN01000754.1 coordinate 1,984,959, forward strand.
TGCAATTTGTTTTCTAATGTTGCTGCAGGTTTTAGTGTGGCAAATCAAGGTTGCTGTGGAATAGGAAGAAACAAAGGGCAGATTAGTTGTCTGCCAGGAGTGAATCCCTGTCCTAAGAGAAGCCAATATGTATTCTGGGACTCCTTCCATCCAACAGAAGCAGTGAACATTATTCTGGCCACAAAGGCATATAATGGCTCTCTATCCGACGTCTCTCCTATCAATATCAAGGAGCTCGCTCGATTATAAACTTAAGATATCGTAATGCAGGGTGATTTAGATCTCATTTGATGAGTAAAAGATTAGTTTAGATGTTTACTATAATGTCTGTAAAAACGGTTTGAATGTTTAAAATATTTAAAAAAATTCTTGAATTCGAGTTCTCAGAATTTAGCTAGAAGCTTTTCTTCCACTAGAAATTTTATATTTTATTTCTATATAAACCAAGGTGCGAATCTTCAGGCTTCATTAAAAAAAGGAACTTGTTTACTCAAAAGAGATTAAAGACTTAACACACAAGCCCCGAAAAGAGGAAACAACCAGCAGTAGAGACGGTAACAAGAAAGTGAACATAACAAGATGAAACAAGACAGTCATCAGTATCCAGTATCCAAGGATATCCTACAGTGAAACAGTCATAAAGGTGAACACTTTGTTGATTTTTTGAAAGTGATTTGAGACATCTCCTCTTTGAAAGGTTGAGAGATTTGAGTTTAAATAATATTATGGTCCAAGTAGTTTCGAGACTATTTTACTTGGTGTTAGTTGCAGTAAAGTTTTTACTTTTGTTTATTGAATTGAAGGTGTTAAATTTGCAATAAGATTAAATGTTCAATTATTTTATGAATGAATTCAGAGATGACTAGTGTAGAAACCTAAAATTGTCCATGTCTTACAATATCACCTTGTTGATACATTATATTTTGTCCTAGGAGCCTTTACATAATTCCTTTCATCACCTAATTAGTTAAATAAATCATATTTATTTAACTAATTTCCATCTTAATCCCATTTTAATTCCATTAATCCCACTAGCTAATTAATTAAATTAATCCCACCTTTCCTCCAATTTAAATAAATAGAATATTTATTTAAATTAGCCCTTACCTTTATTCTCATTACAACACATGTCCCTCTCTCATAATTTAAGTAATTTTTTATTTGAATTATGTGTCATACTACAATCATACTACAACTTTCATTTAATGTTTTGTCACACTATCAACTAATTTAAATAATTTTATTATTTAATTTAGGTCACCTCTATTCTTATCCGCACACTTATCACATGACTACAACTCTTTGTGTCATTTAATTTTAGTCATCCACATCACACAATTGACCTTTCAATCCTAGCCATCAATCCTTATCCCTCATCTCCTATAAATCAAGCTTCACCCAAACCATTTGGGGGGTGTTAGGTCTAAAAAAACGCAGGTTGTAAACCTTAAGAGGATGCTAAGCTCTTTGGCAATGTTTTTGGCTAACGAACGAGGTTAATTGATATGGTTGAGAACCCCCTGCACTTTAGGCTCTGCTAGACCTAGGCGACTGAACCTTGATAACTGATGCAGATTTGAAGGTTGTGTGACCTAGTTGAACTTAGGGATCTATTCACAGTGGCATGTAAATGTGAGATAGATGTAAACTTAATAACTACTCCTACTTCTAATGTATGAATAGGGTTTTTTATAAGGTATTGTGGTGAAATGAATGTGACTAGTGTTTAATCCTACTGGGTAAATGGAATCAAGATGTGTAAGATGTGTGGATCCTTTTTCTTGTCTTAACTCTAACTGTTTGACACTTTTGAATGTCTATACCTTGTATAAATGTGCAAGTTTGTCAGTTATTTGTGCTCTTCTTACAAATCCTAGTGATATCTTCCCAAGTTATTGTGATGTTTGAAAGGACTTTTAATTTTGGTGTGAAGGAAACCAGTTAAGATAATCAATTCAAAAAAGACTTTAATTCTGGCAGAAACCTATTTAAATTTGATTCCTTAAAAGGATTTTAATTCTCTCCTCACATAAACCAATCAAGGGAATCACACAAGTGCAACAAATGTGTCTTGACAAGTTAAATATATTTTTGATATACTTAATTTGAATAACAAAGAAAGACCACTCCAGAGACAGCCAAATAACATTTAAGAATTAATATTAACAGAATAGTTGAACACTAGAAATTGGGCCACCAAATCAAATTTGCCTCCTCCATTATATTGCTTCAAATGATAATACAATTCATACTGGTAGTCTTTTATAGTCTGGTATGTCTACTACCTAATATCTAATTCCTACTGATCATGATTTCTTCTTTTCATTTGATTGTATCTTATATATACATTATACTTCCAAAGGTTGTGACCCTTGAGATAACCATTGCATGTAACTCTTCATTATCTTGATTATCTTCGGCAAAAAATAATTTAACTTCTTTGTCCTTCGTGAAAATTAATCTTGATTTATTCTCCTTGTTTTGTCGCAGCCACATTTTACCAAATTTTATAAAATACCCTTCGAGTAAAATAATTACCCATTCCTCAATTCTTTGGGTAAAAGTTTTCACTTCCCAAAGAAAATGCTTTCAACCACATTTTACACTTTTGACGAAAATCATATTTCCCCAAGATGTTAATGTCATGACTGTATTAATAATCCTTCCTTTGCAGTATTTATGTTCCTCCACTTTGCACCGTATCGAAGGGACTCACATTTTGTTTCTGCTGATGTCAACATTTCTCCCTGACATCTCAGATATGCCTTCTCGTGAAAATTAATTTCACCAAAATAAAGTATTCTGCAATACTTTAATTTTAATTCTTTTGCGTGCAATTGTTCTTTCACCCAAAATATATTATTCGGTAAAATAATTACCTCCTATGAATCCTTTTAAATGTGTTTAACCCCTTGGGTGAAAATATTTTGCTTCTCAATGAAAATATTATAATCGCATTTCACACCATTAGTGAATTTTTTTTTATTACTTATGCCTTAATTATTCTTTTGATAAACCTTCATTACTCACTTTTCACATGGCATCCAAATTACACCTTTTGCCATAATCTTTGTGGGAAAATAAAATTGACATTGTAGATTAATAAATCTCCTCTTAAACATAAAGTGCCCGCCATATTTTTATGCAAGTGAAATTTTATTTATACTTTGTTGTCATCAGAGGATCGAAGGGACCTCTATTATTGTCTTGCCGATATTTGTATTCTCCTCAATAAATTATTGACACTTTTTCTACATATCGAAGGGACTTGAAAACTCATCATTCTGATGCTAATGAGTCTCCTTGATGATGTCCATGTTCTTTTATGCACATTGCTTTATCAGGTTTTTAGAGGGACTTGGAAATCACTCACTCCGATGTATATAAGTCACTCTGATATTCTTTGTCTTTTGATTTCGACAGTGTATACTAGATATGGTTTTCGGGGCACACCTCATCGGCAAATTGGGGGAACTTTTATCATCTTCTACCAATATATCATTTCTCCTTTCGATGATCTTTGCTTTGCACCATTTTAGGGTTTATGCCTGGCTCCTTTGTAGAATTGGAATTCTCCAGAATATTCCCTTCAGCAATAACATTACTGTCTGTAGTTATGGAACTTGACACTAACATATCTAGAATTTAATGCAGCCCTCCATCTACCATAACAATTTGACTATCAGTAGCGCGAGAGTCCAGTTCTTAAGAAGATCATTTGGGCAACAACACCCAGTCTGGATGTAGTTTGTGTTGAATTGTAACCAGTTGAACTAGCTTGTGCTGAAGTAGAACAACACGAGAGAAAGCAGATCCAATAGAACCAACATTAGCACTGGATGAACCACTTGATGCCACTGGAAAACTCTGAGTAGGTTGGTTTTACCATGGAAGCCTTGCAAAATCCTGATAAACTCGCTGTTGTGCTGGAGATAATCGGCCAGATTATACACTCTTGTACATCGGTCCATTGAAGAGACTATATAATATGTCCTGCCGATAATTGCAAGTATTCACAATGAGGCTTTACCTAATTTTATCGAAGGGACATCAAAAAGCATTACCCCGATATGGAAGAGTCCTTTTGATCCACTTTCTCAGCCCATCCAATAATTGCGAGTGTCTTCAATAGGCTTCCTCTCTCCAGGCGATCTTCAAACAAAGTTCCCTCAATGTGTTAAGGGCATCTGTATTTCTTTTGAAATGTTTTTTGCCTTCCTTAAAACTGAAACTCAAGATGCCCAGAAAGAGCTCTAGAACATTGCCATGTACAAAATGGATGTGCCAATTTTCTTATGCTAAGCGCTTTAATGCATATGGAAACGTCATATTGCATTATGGACTAAGCATTTAACTTTGGTTGTGTTATCTTTGTCTCACAAGCCGCCTCATTCACAAAATTGGGCAATGGCTTGATGCCTTGTTTTTCTTTATGTTGTGTGCCATTATTTTAGGCTATGCCATCTTTGAATATGTTTGCAGTTTGCATTCAAATACAACACCTTTTATTTGAGAACTCACCTCATATTTGTATAGTTTGTGCCTTTGATTTGTAAACAACTCTATCCTCTTTATAAGGTCTGCACCTTCATTCTCGTATTGCTGATGCCCTCCATTGTTTTAATTAAGCGCCATCATTTATGGCTAAGACTCATCTCATAAATGCTGGTGCCATGGATAATATTGTGCGCCTGATTTGATGGCTTGCCTTGCATCATTATAAATCCCCGTTGTACCTTTTATGATTATGCCATTTTATGATTTTGAGGCCACTTTAGAAGTTGCTCTAAGGCTCTTTGATGGCATTTCAAAGTAAAAGAAGTAATCTTGAGCAATATGATCCCATACTGAATTTATTTTACCCCTTTTGCTCATAGAAGGATTAGGGCATTTAATCCAGTGGAATGTTTCCTGAGAACCATTAGATGCATCAAAGGAAGCATTCTAACACTTCTTGTGTTTCTTTACATCTTCTAAATTTTGAATTGTATTGTGTATTTCTACAAGCACTTTCAGAGCCTTCTTTTAAGTCATTCAAACTATATCATCTTTACACTGCAATGATCAATGCTTCAAGTATCCATCTCAAATGACATGAATTAGACTTCCTGAAGAAGTCACCAAGGTTTTCTTGCCAAGACTACCAAAAGGAACCTCCTAAATATCTTACAAAGATTGAATCAACTAGCCTTATAACTCCATAACTGTGTGAAGCATGCTGGGTCCCCATGTGGGCTCGGCTAATTTTTTTTGTTTTGTTTTGAAACACTTTTTATCCTCAATTGTCCTGACACTGCTTCAACATGTTTTTCAGGGGAAAAAATTAATTGGGTAATCATTACAATCCACTTTCAAGCATCTTGCACTTTGAGCAAAACAAGTCAGGTGACCTCCATAATTGCCCTGGAAAACTGGTCAAACCATCTCCTAGAGTCATGAAAATGCATAGGCATGTAGACATTTGATCCAACAATTCATTACAAAAAATAGTTTGGCAAGATCCATCCTAATGTGAAAAATATTCAATGCCAAAGTAGCTCACTCAACCTTTTCTGAAACTACACTTGTCAAAAATTAATTAGGGCTCACCAAGTCACCATTTCAAAAAAAATAACAAATCTCTTCCTGGGGGGCTGCTACTTGGGGGATTAGTTCATTTAGGTCAAATGAGCATACGTGCAAAAAGGTTCTTCACCAATCCATCTCCTTCACAATATATTAAAGGTCAAAGTTGACCTTTTTGCAACTTTCTAGGAATGCATATGTAAAAATAGAACAAACTGCATTTACTTTTGACCTTGAAAAAATATCAAATGAGATGTTGGGGTTTTGAAAACTAGTATGAAAGTACATTAGCATGGGGACAATCTAAAACACCAATTGGCTCATCATGAAATCATTCATCTCATAAATATTATCCCCCAAATTTGACCTCCCTAGCAGATTTAACAGTGTACAGACAACAGACTCTTCCAACACTTTTCAACTTGGTGCTTCAAAACCTTATCAAATTAGATCATAGGGAGCTAAAATATAGTGGACACACTTACATATGGTAGATGAACATATTTGCAAAGTGGTTTGGCATAAGAGTGAATAGGTCTCAAGCTGTGAATTTTCAAAGTGGGCTTCCTGGGATAGATTTTATAGGAGCATTTCTAAGTGCTGTAATTAGTTTTTCATCATGGGCATGTAAAATTTTGCCAAAATTTTATAGTGCCAATAGGGGATCCATCTTCAAGTATCATCATGCTATCAAAATAATTCTAGATCTCCATATCTATAATCTTCTATCTATCGTTATGATGCAAAAATCATGAGCAATCAACAACTCATTATCAAGCATTCATCATCTAGAACATAGCTAGTAGATTAGGATGCATCTACTCCATTTTATCATGTGTTGAGGACTTGGTTTGAAGGTAAAAGGTATTGAGTTTGTTGCATTATCTTTTACATCATCCTTTCAACTCATTTTTTCATTCACATTTCTGGCACATTTGTAGCTCTAACCCTCGCCTTTTGCAGGTTTATGTGTTTAAATTTGTAAATCTAACATGTTTTTTGTCAGGTTTTGGTGATCAATTTTTGCAGGTTGGATCCTATGCAAAAATCAACCTCACCCTTGAGTCCGGGAGGTCTCGTAGGCGAAAATTGACATAAAACACTTCATATTTTCAAAATTGTAATTTTTTTGATTTTTTTTACTTTGGCACTTGTTGCAGGGCTGTATCATAGGGATCCATATGGGCTTGTATGGCCTACATAGATAGAAGCATTTATGGGTTGCAGTTTCTGATTATAATTTTCTACTTTTTGGTGCAGGTTATGTCTTGTCACCTCTTTTTTGTTGTAAGTTTAATCATTGGTCGACATACTACCCCTGTCGTGGTTTAAGCACACCTTGTCTCCACTGATTGTTCTTCTCCATATTTACTTTGATCCGCTCCAGTCAACCCCCCAAAATCCCAGTCGATATCTTAGTCGACTTTCCCTTATCCACGATCGCCTCCCACTCTAATACCCGTCACTGATCTGCTACCTCTTACGCTGACCACATCCGTTTAACCTTCACTCTATTCCACTGCTCCATCAAAAAACCCTATTCTCAACTTCTCCGCCTCTTCCATCTTGTCTACGCCGACACCCCCGAAACTACCTGGTCGCCTCCTCTCCGATCTCTCTGCTCACATCTCTTGTTGAAAACATTTATACTGCTCCCTTCACCGCTCTGCCTGACTTCCCTAATCCATCTGCTCCATCCACCGAACTACCTTCCCTGACCACCTGTCGCCTCCTCGTTAAACCTTCGACCACCCTGCATCGCCTCCCCAAAGCCTAGTCAAAATTCCTTACCATCGGTCCACCGTCCATCGCTACTAATCACATCGTAATTTGCATAACCATCCTCATAACTGTCAGTTGTTTCGCTTAATTGTGGCTTTGTAAGCCGCCTGCTCTGTCGACCTACATTTTTATTTTGTTCTTTATTTTTTTATTTTTTATTTTTATTTGCCTTCACCCTTGGTCACATGGGTGACTAGGGGCCGTAAACCCCTAAACTACCGAAGTTAACCACGGTTTCTAAACCATGCTATGTGATCACTCTGTACATTAACTGTTAGCGGTTAACTAGCCTCTAGGCCTACCTTGTTCATCCTAGAGCCTTAGAAGGGCATTTCTTTTCTTTTCGCTATAACTTTTGCATAACAAGTCAGATTTTCATGAAACTAGTAGTGCCGGAAAGCTGATTCGCTTAGCTTTGCTATGGCAAAGGTTTTATCAAGTAATTGTATCAGATTCATCATGTATTTTTTAGTCAAAGTTAACCTTTTTTGCAAACTCCAAATGAGCATAACTTGTGCAAATTTTATCTATTTTTTGCTAATTTTTTTTGAAACAACATAGAATTTTATGTAGATTCTGTTCATGCCATTTATTTTGCTATCACTGTTCATCTCAATCATAATTTTCTAAATTGCTTCTTTTCCACCTAACACATTGGTTTGCAAGTTTCTTTGTCTTTTTTTTTTGTTTTGGTTGATTCTAGGTGAACATAAGGCACTGTACAACATTAGCTACAACATCAACATCAACATCAACATCAAATTTGAAGACAATTTCAAGTGCACTCAATCCAACTCTTGTCTTTCATTTCATCAAAATCTTATTTGCACTCACACTTCAATATGGGCTTAAAAAGAACTCTTGTTTGCACTCACACTTCAATTTGGGCTTTAAAAAGAACTATTGTTTGCATTCACACTTTGGCATTGGACTTAAAATGAACATGTGTATTCCTTATCACATTTGGATTTAGGTATAAAACAAACTTGTGCTTGCATTGCTTGGCGGATTTGAGTGTGGTTGAGGGTGTGTATGCTCTTCTCATGCACTTCATGTGATCTTGAGAATCAAAAATATCTTTCATTCATTCACCTTCACAACACACATTTCAATTTCTAAGGGAAATAAACATTGTGAGTGTGAATCTAGTGTGTGTGTATGCTCTCTCCTTGCACCACAAGGTGACCTTGGAGATCAAAAACATCCACTTGATTTGTTTTTGTCACCCTTCCTAGGAGGCCTGTTTGGAGACACACCACTCCAAGGGACGACCTCAACTCCAGCATTCTAACAGAGTCTAAAAAGTGAGGAGTGAATCAAAAGACACCTATTGGAAGTTGAAATCTTGTCATTCGAGCTAAGCCCCTAAGAAATTTATACCTTGGGGAAGTGAAGGTGAAGGGTGGGTTACCCCTTTCTCCCAGCTGTGTGGCATTATTTCACTTTCATTTCACAGAATTAGGCCCCCCGTACCTTGTGTATATTGGGGACATCCTTAGATCACTTATGCATCTTAGCTTAAGACCTCTTGGCCATACTCCATTGACTAATATTAGGCTTGTTGATGTGTCTTCATAATCATTACAATCAATCTTGAAAGTCAAACTTGCTATGGTGTCTTGTGTGTGTGATTCATGTATGTACATGTGAAATCTTTTGTTTGAAAATTGCCAAAGTCAAGCTATCAACACACACATTCTACATCATCCTAAACATTCTTGTCATGACATCTATCCTAAGCCAAGTCATCCTCATCAAAATCCATAGATCATTATCCCTAATCATCCTACTTGTCATATATACATCACCATAATCATTATCTACCTCCATCCATTTCAAGAGCCTACCCGTGTCTTTCACCCCCGCCTATCCTCTCGAGGGGGCATCATTCCACATCATCTAATGACCATCATCCTAGTCACTTATCCAATCCTTGTCATCCATATATCATAGTAATCATCCTTTGTCATCCAAGTTACCCATCTAATCATCCAATCCACCTCATATCCAAATCACATCCTAGTCTCTCCACATCATCATTCTAGTTCTAATCCATGACTTGTCAAAATGGTTGTGATCATTAACAAGCCTAGATCAAATCCAAGACCCAAACTCATACTCTGAGGAGGCCCTCCTTCTAGCTCCAATGATGAGAAAAATCCAAGACCCAAACTCATACTCCGATGAGGCCCTCCTTCTAGCTCCAATGATGAGACAAATCCAAGACCCAAACTCATACTCTGAGAAGGCCCTCCATCTAGTTCCAATGATGAGACAAATCCAAGACCCAAACTCATACTCCAAGGAGGCCCTCCCTCTAACTCCAATGATGAGGAAAATCCAAAACCCAAACTCATACTCCAATGGGGCCCTCCTTCTAGCTCCAATGATGATGAGAATCTTATAGATTATGATGCATATCTTGAGGAACAAGCTGAAATACAAAGACTTAAACATATGAATAAATCCTATGTGTCACCTCCATCATCATACCATCCTAGTCCATCCACATATCAAGTTCATTCTACATCAACCTATCCCACTTCTTTCAACGTTAACCAACATCCATATCAATCCATACCCCAAGATCTTCCACCTACATATTCCAACATTCCACCTCAACCCCAAATCCATTCACAAGATTGTCCCAGTCACCCTTTGCAACAATGCTATCTTTGACAAGGGGAACACCACTCTATCTTATGCATCCTATGGTTATCCTCCATTACCATCCAATCACATGCCAATCCAAAAGCCCACTAGTCCTATACCAACACTAGCATGTACTCTAAATCCTAATTCATTGGTCCCTCTACCTTATAATCCATCAAGGCCTTCATTATCCTTCCCACCATCTAATCCTCCATCAACTCCATGCCCTAAATTTAAATATTACAAAAGTAAGCCTATGGAGTCATCCAAATCCACCCATCCGATGTCAATCCCATCTAGCATAAGAAATCACAATACCAATTCATTCAATTCCTTTTACCCTCCATCCAATCAAAATCCTAATCCTAAGCCTACAACATCTTCCATCCCTTTTATTCCTCCACCAATGGATCTATCCACTCCTAATCCTAATATATCCAACACCCCTATTATCCCTCCACCTAATCCTAATCATAAGCCTACAACTTCCACCCTTATTATCCATCCATTATATTGTCCATCCACCCATATACTTATGAAGGATGTGATCCAATGGCTATTAGAAAGGAATCAACTATGTCATCAAATTCCTATCCTTGAACCTATCAAAGAGTCTTCCAATACCATGTCTAGTCCTTCAACCCCATCATGTAGTCCACAACCCATTGAGCCTATTGAAGAATCTTCCATCATAAGTCCAAGTCAAAATCCATTGTACCCTCATGTTGTTGACCATCAAGAATCTACCAAGCCTCTCCAAGAGTCTCCCACTTCCACTTCCATAAAAGCACAAGAGTTATGTCAAGAGTCTAATCTAAAGCATGTGGAAACATTAGCCCCTAATACAAAGCAAGATCAAGTCCCCTCCATCCAACCTATCTATAACCTATACCTTTTCTATGATCAAGATATTATTTATGATGAAGAACCTATCCATGAGCAACTTGATCCTATCTATGATCAAGATCCTATCTTTGATAAAGAAAACCATGATGATCCTCTTAGCCAACTTTATGCATTCCATGGTCAAGAGCTTATTACTCCATCTATCCATAATCCCATAAATATCCATGAGCAAAAAACCCAAATTTCTTCTATCCATCCCCCATCTAGCCCTATCCATGACATAATATCCACCTCGCTTGATGAGACACTTGGCTTCCAAGCAAACATAGATGATCAAACAAATAGCTTGGATCTTAATGAGCATAATGATAATCAAGATCCTAATGGTCCTTCATCATCCAATATCGACCCCCTTTCAAATCCATCACCATATCCTATTGGTCTTACCACCTTCATCCATGAATGCTCTTCCTTAGGAAAGCAACAACCACTATCCAATACCTCACCTTCTCCATCAAATAATAAGCTCATGTCTAATGTTCAAAACACAAATAGTCCCATTGTATCAAGGTAAAGGCTTAGGCCTTCATGAACAAGGTATTTTGGAGCCTATCCATGTCAAAGTCCCTCCACGCTCATATGGCCTTGGATACACACCCAAGGAAAACAATCTCAAGATGTTGGGACTACCTCCATGCCTCCTAAATCCACCTCATTCAATCCCAAATCCCATGCATCCTATCATACCCCCAAAACATATGTTGCCTTCCCTCCTCCATCATCGTACAAATCCCAAAAGCATGTGACTATACATCTTCCACCATCCACTTTACCTCCACTACTTCCAACTCCTAATATCCCACCATCCACTTTACCTCCACTTCTCCCAACACCTAATATCCCTAGCCTTAAATCCCCTCATCCATTTATTTATAAATCCACTTTTAATCCATCCATCCATAAATTCTCTCACATTCCTAATCATGACCAATCAATTCACACATCATCTACACATGAAGCTTCCACCATGTCCATGGGGTTCAAATATAAAATTTTTGATGCCTCTACCCATAAAGCAACAAATCACAAAAATCCCCATGCCTTAGGGCACAAATACAAAGAATCAAAGCCAAATCCATCCAAAAGGCTACCTAAGCCCATACCTCCAAAATAAAAGCCCAAAACTAAAATGGTTTGGGTCCCTAAGCAAAAAGAAAGCAAGTCAAATGAAGCATCCACTTATCAAAAATCCCAACACTCCTCTTCCATCCAAAAATTCCAAAAATCCCATTTCATTCAAAAATATCAAATTCCTCCATCCTACATCCAATGCAAAAATTATAAAAATCCTAATCTATGTGGGTACCTAAATCATTAAATCAACCATCCCCTTGTTGAAATTAGGGCATACAACTGAGAGGGGGGGTGAATCAGTTGTCACAAAACTTTATGTTTTGTTGCATTTAATCTTCTTTACCACTTATTAACAGATTAATGATATAACCATGAAAGCATGAATCAACAACACATGAGCAGAAACACAATCAACACACATAACACCAGGATTTTTACGTGGAAACCCGGTTAAGGGAAAAACCATGGTGGGGGTTAACCCACAAGATTTATTCTTTGTTAAAAGAATAGAAAAATGATAAGGCACTTGCCTTTGGGTGCACTGCCTAGAGCTCACTGCTCCAAGAGACTCACTGTCTACAAAAACATTCACATGGTTAACACTGAAAGGTTAAATTGAGAAAAAACATCTTCTTCATGCCAAGGTTTAGTTCCATTGAAGCTCACAACACCTCTGCTCTGCCCTCAAACACTTCTTTGCTACCTCTGCATCTTCACTGCTCTTCCTCTTCTCTGCTCTGCCTTTTGGCCTTTCTTAGAACCTTATCATTTTTGCTCAAGGACAACTTTTCCATGACTCCACTACAAGTATTTATACACTACATCAAACTTGGAATGAACATCAAGGTCGGCATTACAATCATCAACCATTGGAACAATCTCCAAGGTTAGCATTACAAACATTTAAAAAAAGACTTGACTTAATACAAAATACTACATGTGGATCACTACACTGTTGGCTAAACATAGTTGGGACTCAAATCTTCTTTGAACAACACGCCACACTCCATAGAACTTCTCTTAGATCATCCGCAACACGCACAGAGCATCCGGTCGGCCAAGACTGGAAAGAACAACAACACCCAAGGAGAAATCTTCAACTACGAGCTCAATCCTCAATGCGGACCACCAAAACAATAGGCACACAATCCAGAGACCTCCACAAGCACAATGAAATCAACAAGAACAATCGCACCACCTCAAATCACAAGAATCGCTTGCATCTTCATACGGGAACTTAAGAACACTAACTGTCATGACTATCACACTAGAAAGATTGCTTGCGGACCTTCAAATCACAAACCACTTGAGTTGATGATACACACCAACATTCCAAACATACCTCTAGATCTGTAGACCATAATATTCCAATGCGGAGCAATCTAGACCAAATTCCTATCACTCTGTTACCTCTAAACAACTACAAAAACCTGGTTCTACTCAGATGGCCATAACTTCACCAATACTCCATGCAGACTTCTCAAATATTAACTGGAGCAACTTCAAACAATCCTCTACAAAACCCTTAGATCTACAGACTCTGATCTTCATCTCACTGGGAATGTGGAGAAATCTACTTTAATAAACTGCACTATCTTCACTATCTCTGACAAAGAGATATGTTGACATCAATGACAACACATCATAGGCACATATTTGCAACAACCCTAAGAAAACATCCCCATTGATTCCCACACCTCCTCCAAATCAAAAGCTTCAATGTTTATCATGGTGTGTGTAGCCGTTGGTCTTGGTTCCCTTCCATTCCACAACATTTCCACATACCTCCATTTCCCTGTCTTTCATCCATTATCCTACATATCTCCCCCATCACCTTCCTATGGTCCATGCTTTTGCATAATCCTTCCTTACATAATCCACATCATAGTCCACTATCTTTCCCTACATAATCCACATCATAATACACTATCCCTCCATACCTAATCCATATCATAATCCATTATCCTACCATCCATAATCCACATCATAGTCCACTATCCCCCATCCATCCTTGCATGAACCTTTCATAATCCACATCAAAATCCATTATCCATATAATCCATCTCCCTTTCATGCAATCCCTTACCAACATCTATGAGCATGATGACATTTGACATGGTCTATGTGACATTACTCTATAATGGGACATTATCACTCTTCATGGAACTAGATGCTTGAGTCTCTCTTATCCATATCCACCTATCCCATCCAAATACCCTATGAAAAAATGAAAAAAAAAGAAAGAAAAAGGAAAAAAATCAAAATAGTAAAGAGAAATCCTTTCGTCCAATGATGAAAACCACCCTTGGTGGCACCTTGGATAAGTACCATGATGAAAACCTGGCAAACATGCATCATGTGTAGGTTGATTATCTATGTCACTTACACTTGGGGTCATGTTGTCTCATCCAACATATCATTTCCAACCTATCATTTTCCATCCTGTCATATCCTATCATACCATTTCCATACCATCCTACCATACTTAGCCATTATACCCACATACCTATCATATTGAATCCATTCATCCTCCTTTCCTCCTCTTGATCTTGATAAATATATGGGGGCAAAATGTTGACAAATTCTTTGGAATATCTCTTGATATACCTCATCCTTTCCAAACCAATCCATCTCATCATCCTATCGTTATAAGCTTTGTCATGTAAAATTCTAAGCATTATACCTAAATAGGGCATGTTATTCCTATGTGACATAGTCTTTGGAGATCACATCCTAGCTCCCTTATGATTCACCTATCAATCCCATCCACTATTTCTTATCCTTTTATCCATCCCTTTATCACGAGTCTTCCATTTTATTTACTATCGCCCACCCTTTTATCCATTCATCCAATCTCATCTCCATCCCTTGCACCTAGAATTGGTTTTCCCTTGTCATTGGTATCTAGTACAAATGCTATCCAAATTATCATCCATTGACATCTCAAAACATATCAAAAATACAAAAAAATCAAAACATTTCAAAAAATACAAAAAAATCAAACACTTCAAAAAATACAAAAAAATCAAACACTTCAAAAAAATACAAAAAAATTAAATATCCAACAAAAATCCAAGCAATAAAACCCAATCAAATCAATCCAATCAATTCATCAAATCAATCTAATCAATCAATCAATTCAAAAAATCAAATCCATAAAAAAAATCAACCAAATCATCAAATCAAAATCAAATCAAATCAATCCATTGCAATAAACTCAAATGCAAGTCATCTTTAATCCATACCAATCAAGTCAAATTATCCAATCACATCCTTTGGTCTTGATCCTAGCCTTGTTGTAAACCAAATCAATCAATCATCAATCATATCAATTGTCTTATACAGAATGTTGCATTGTCAAAACCAGACTCGACGTCTTATATGACATGTTTCATTTTTTGAAACCAGACACCACTATCAATCAATTAATCATTAGTTTATAGCTTGACAGGGGCAATACCTTGTTTGTTTTTGTATCATTTGTGCATGTTTGCTTTCTTTTTTGTGTGTGTTATCATTTTATCTTGAATTTGTATCAAATTCGTATCATTCCAGCTAATATTCATATCTTTTGTATGTTAGAATAGGTTTTTGCACTATCCTTGTGCATTAGGACTTTAATGCTCTAAGTTTTCTTCCTCATACATCTAGACAAGGTTGTATTACACTGGATGCACAAGACACATTGTCACCCTGATCCTTATACCTTGGTGCATAACGTCTAGCGCTATATCAAACTTCATAATTGCTCATTTCATGGTAGCATAATATATCATTCATTTCTTTCATCCATCCCTTATCTTGCATCCTCCATTTTCTTATACATCATTTATTGTTTCATTTCATTTCTAGAGCATGCTCGTGTTCTTCCAACCCGCCTATCCTCTCAAAGGGGCATTGTCCTATCCTTACATCATCATAATCCTATGTTTATATCATCATCCCATATCTTCATCCATTCCTCCTTGTCACTCTTTCAAGTGGCTGGGGCATCCTTTTCCTCCATCCATACCTTATCTTCTTTGAAATGATGTTACTTCTCTTAGTCACAACATCATCTCAAAGAGAGGCAAAGTGTAGACACCTAATATTGTCCATGTCTTACAACATCACCTTGTCGATACATTACTTGAGACATCTTATGACATTTTATCCTAGGAGCCCTTTCATAATCCCTTTCATATTTATTTAACTAATTCCCATCCTAATCTCATTTTAATCCCATTTATCCCACTAGCCAATTAATTAAATAAATTATATTTATTTAATTAATCCCACCTTTCCTCTAATTTAAATAAATAAAATATTTATTTAAATTAGACCTTACCTTTATTCTCATCACAACACATGTCCCTCTCTCATAATTTAAGTAATTTTTTATTTGAATTATGTGTCATACTACAACCAGACTACAACTTTCATTTAATGATTTGTCACACTACCAACTAATTTAAATAATTTTATTATTTAAATTAGTTCACCTCTATTCTTATTCGCACACTTGTCACATGACTACAACTCCTTGTGTCATTTAATCTTAGCTGTCCATGTCACACAATTGACCTTTCAATCCTAGCCATCAATCCTTATCCCTCATCTCCTATAAATCAAGCCTCACCCAAGCCATTTGGGGGGATCCATCTTCAAGTATCATCATGCCGTCGAAATGATTCTAGATCTCCATATTTGTAATATGTTATCTATCATTATGCTATAGAAATCATGAGCAATCAACATCTCATTAACAAGTATTCATCATCTAGAACATAGCTAATAGATTAGGGTGCATCTACTCCATTCTATCATGTGTTGAGGAATTGGTTTGAAGGTAAAAGGTATTGGGTTTGTTGCATTAATTCTTTCACATCATCCTTTGAACCCATTTTTTCATTCACAACTAGAACTAGAGAGTACTCTATGAAGGAAATGAAAATTAAACAGCTTTTACACTAAACTGGAATATCATAAATACTTAACAAAGTTAAGAGAGAAAATAAATAACAATAATGCAGCTCTATATTTTTCTTATATCATAATAGATTATTTACATCCAAATATATAATACTCTTTTAACAACAAGGTTTAAAATAGTTTTTTACTTCAAAAATATCTTTTTACATGAAAGCCTAAAATCAAGTTTAAAACGAAGAAAGCATAGAAAAACTAACTAAATAAAGAAATATCTAACATGCGAGCGGGCAGGAGTGGAAATTTTAAATTTTTGAACTAGATTGTTGCAGGTTCTTTAGTCCAATAAGGGGAGCCTCATGTGGTGGGCCTTATTTTTGTGGAGATGGTAAGGGCTGGGCCTGAGGGGATCAATGGTCTTTTGGCATATGGGGTGGATAATGCAGGTCAAGGTTCAGGTATCTTGTCAGACAGCTAAACCAAACAACAAATGAACAATTACAACAAAACAATAGTAATAGAACAATAGAACAACAAAGCTTTATTCATCAACAAGAGATAGTTAGAACAGGAGTGTAATCTGCATTACAGAGATACTGGCCTCAGCCTTACAACATTCAAGAATGCAGATCAAACTGATCATGCAAACTGGAAAACCTTTAAGAAGTCTCCAAAAACGTACTACAGAGGAAAACTAGCAGAAGTCCCCAAAAAGATCAAATCCTGAGTATTTATAGACTTCTATGGCAGCCACCGTCCATCAGTAATGATCTAGACACGTGTCACATCATGATTTGCCCTTGGATCGGTTGTACAGGCTGTCGAAACTGACTTTTTGTCATTTTTGTGTCTCTGGCGGGAAAGTCAATCCAATTGGTTTTTAGCGCAATAGGGAAAAGCACTGGATCTAACTTCAACCGACCTGACAGAGAAAAGTGCTAAAGTCAAGCTTATTTGACATATGCAGAGAGAAACGCTAAAAATGACCTCTACCGACTTAGCACAGAAATCGACCTTGTCTGACTAGTGCGGGTTTCGTCTTCCTCCGACTTTGTCAGTGCAGTTCAATGTTAGCGCAAGTCAATGACCAAGCCTTTTAGCGCTAGCGGTGATTTTCATCAATCCAACCTGCATGGGTTTTGTCATCAACTGACTTAAGCAGAGGAACCGGTATTTAGCGCAAGGTTGGTGATAATGAGTTTTAGTGCAAGAGGTGTGAAAGTGCTCGGCAGGAAATGATGACGTCACTGACTTAGCGGAGGTTTTGATGGAGTCTGACTTGGTTAGTAAGAGCTACCTCCAACGCAAGTCTGAACCCTTGGATTTTAGCACAAACTCCTTCATTGACTGCCAGCATGGATTTTCACAGTCATAGGATGTTAGCGCCAGGTCGGTAGGACCCAAAAGTCGCGCTAGAGCATAACTTCACTAATTTTGACCATTTCTTCACCAAAATTTAGGTATGGATACCCATTTGGGCCTTCTTCAAGATCAACCCTTTACTTGGTCAACTTCCTTAGGAAAATTCTCCAAATTTGCTCAATTCATCCATGAGGTAACTCCTGTAGACAAAAATAGACAACAAAAGTAAAAATAAATATTTTTGGTTGATGAGGATTGCACGTGAACCCAGATGCTCCTGCATCAGACACGTCGGGTAACTGAAATGTTCCTTGAGTTGAAAACTCAAGAACATTTGGACAAGTCTGGAACTAAAATCCCAAACTTGACAAGTTCTGCAGTAGTCAGCCAAGAAGCTTCATATGTAGCTCGGTTCTTCCATTTTACCAGATACTCCATGTACTCCTTTCCCCTGGTCTTCTTAACCACTCGAGAGTCAATCACCTTATCCACTTCCTCGATCTTCTTTACATGCAACTGATCTATCCACCCTTGTGCATTAGGTGAATGTGAATGTATTCCTCCTTGTGAACTTGACTCACCTTCATAGAACTTATACAGATCAGCAACATTGAAAATAGGTGATATATCTATCCCTACTGGCAACTCAACCTCATAGGCATTGGATGAGAATTTCCTCAACACCTTGCACAGACCTATCTTCTTGGATTTCAATTTGTTATAGGTTCCTTGTGGAAACCTTTCTTTCCTCAAATATGCCAAAACTAAGTCTCCTACTTGAAGCTCTTGTTCCCTCCTATGCACACCAGCATGCTCCTTATATTTGCTGGCACTTCTCTCCAATTGTTCCTTCACTTACCTATGGACCTCATGAAGGTATTTCACAAAATCTTCTGCAACAACACTCTTCCTATTCAAATCTGCACTATCATAGAGTTCATCAACACCTCATGGACTAAACCCATAAACTATTTAAAAAGGACTCCTTCCCGCACTTCTTTTCACTGGATTATTATAAACAAATTCTTCTTGTGCCAGGATAAGATCCCATTGATGTGGTTTATCCCCCACCAAACATCTCAATAGATTTCCCAAACTTCTATTCACAACTTCAGTTTGTCCATCAGTCTATGGATGATAGGCTGAACTAAATCCTAATTTGGTGCCCATTCTCTTCCATAATGTATGCCAAAAAATGACCAACAAACTTCATGTCCTGGTCTGAAACTATGCTCTTAGGCAACCCATGCAACTTGACTACCTCTCTGAAAAATAATGTAGCGATGTGGGATGCATCACTAGTCTTCTGACATGGTATAAAATGAACCATCTTCGAGATTCTATCCACAACAACAAAAATGGAATCATGACCTCTTTGTGTCTGAGGCAGTCCCAAAATAAAATCCATACTTATATGCTCCCTTAGCATATTGGCAAATTCTACAACCTTGTACTAGTTTCTTTACATCTACAGTCATTCCTAGCTGAAAATAACTTTCAGTTAGCTATACCACTGTCTTATCTACTCCAAAATGTCCACTTGAGCCTCCACTGTGCTTTTCTCTGATGAGATTCTCTCTCATGGAGCTTCTAGGTATACACAACTTCTGTCCTTTGAATAGCAAACCATATTGGATAGAATATTCCAACCATGGTGTCCTATCCCCTACCACTGGATTCTTACTAACAACCCATACTTCCTTAAAATCAGGATCATTTGGATACAAATCCTTCATTGCATCAAAGCCAACAACATTAACCCTTAACTCATTCATCAACAAACATCTTCTGCTAATTGCATCTGCTACCCGATTTGACTTACCACTTCGGTGTTTTAAAACAAATGAATAACTTTACAAGAACTCCAACCATTTCATATGTCTTTGGTTTAACTTACCTTGACTATTGATGTACTGTAAGGCATGATGATAAGTATAAAATACAAACTCATTTGACAACAAATAATGCCTCCACTTCTTTAAGGCCTGTACTATAGCATATAATTCTTGGTCATAAACATAGTATTTCCTCTTTGCTTCATTGAGTTTCTCACTGAAGTAGGCAATGGGTCTACCTTCTTGACTTAGCACTCCCCCAATTGCACTACCACTAGCATCACAATCCACTTGGAAAACTTTATTAAAGTCTGGCAGCGCCAACACTGGCTGCTATGTCACCTTCCTTTTCAACATCTAAAAATTGTTTTCTACTGTAGCTATCCATTGGAACTCTCTCCAAACACCTCTTTTTTTCGGTGATTGGTGCACATATTCCACTAAATTTTTTGATGAACTTCCTGTAGAAGCTCGCCAAGCCATGAAAACGTCTAGCTTCAAACATGTTTCTGGGTGAAGGCCAATCCAATATTGCCTTAATCTTCTCTGGATCCATTTTCAATCCCTCTTCAAACACTACAAAACCCAAATATACTAGTTCCTTTTGCATAAAACTGCACTTCTCCACATTTACCAGCAACTTCTCTTCCTGTAACCTCTACAGGACTGTTCTAAGATGAAGTAGGTGCTCCTCCTTTGTCTTGCTCAAAACCAAAATGTCATCCAAATAAACTATGATAAACTTTCCAAGGAATGGTTTCATTACCTCATTCATCAGTCTCATAAAAGTGCTG
Source organism: Cunninghamia lanceolata (assembly GCA_027924645.1). Taxonomy (NCBI): domain Eukaryota; kingdom Viridiplantae; phylum Streptophyta; class Pinopsida; order Cupressales; family Cupressaceae; genus Cunninghamia; species Cunninghamia lanceolata. The sequence continues at coordinate 2,005,837 of BSBN01000754.1, forward strand.
GGTGCATTTGTCAACCCAAATGGCATCACTAACCACTCATACAATCCATACTTGGTTTTGAATGCTGTCTTCCATTCATCCCCTTCTTTAATTCTAATTTGGTGGTATCCACTCTTCAAATCAATCTTGCTGAAATACTTTTCTCCACTCAAGCAATCCATCAAGTCATCCATACGAGGCAATGGAAACCTGTACTTAATGGTTATCTTGTTTATAGCTCTTGAATCAGTGCACATCTGCCATTTCCCATCTTTTTTAGGTGCTAGTACTGTAGGTACAACACACGAACTGAGACTTTTCCTAATCAGCTCTTTATCCAAAAGCTCCTGCACTTTCTTCATTTTCCATTGGTGTCATCCTATATGGTGCCTTATTTGGTAGGCTCACTCCTGGTATTAGATCCATGCAGTGACTTATGCTTCTAACTAGACATAATTCATCTGGTAAGTCCCTCATTAGTATGTCATCAAACTCACTCAGAATTTCTTGGACCTTTGTGGGGACTGCTGCCCCTTTCTCAGCTATCATAGCTTCTGCAATTTGAGGCAGAAAGGCATAACAGACCTTCTCCTTTCTGATTTCCTTTAGGAATTATTTTCCACTTACTAGACAAACCCTATTACTCCTCTCATCATCCACATCCTTATCCTTCAAAGGATTCAACACATAGTCAACCCCATCCTTCTTGAGTGTTATGCAGTTACTCTTGCCATCATGAATGGCCTGCCTGTCATATTGCCAAGGTCTACCCAACAGCAAGTGGCATGCATCCATTGGCATAACATCACACAATATATCATCTTTATAGTTTCCAATATGAGATTTGACAAGGCATTGCTCTCTTACCAATAATTGATGTCCCTTTTGTAGCCAGGAGACCTTGTATGGAGTGGGGTGCTTCAATCTTTTCAGATTTAACTTCTGTACCATTTCTTCTGACACTAAATTGTCAATAATGCTGCTGTCCACAATGACCTTGCAGCATTTTCCTCTAGACTTACATCTGGTTCTAAATAGACTTCTTCTCTATTCTGGTTCCTCTCATACCTTCTCTGGGGTTAGAAGAACTTTCCTCATCATCAAGGATTCTCCATCCTCAGCTTCTTCTCAACGGTGAGGCTGCACTAGCCACACTCTCCTCCTCAGCTTGTTCCATATGGGGTCTAATCTCCTTTCCTTTGCCACTGCTCTGTTGTACCCGCAGATATTCAAATGCTCTATGTCTAGCCTATCCACACTGGAAACACATTCCACTGAACCCTCTTCCTTTCCAGAATTCCTTCTACCTTAGAAATAATCACCTCTTCCTCTACCTCCCTAGGTATTGGAAGAACTTGCTTCACCTTGTTTATCTTGAGATCCATGTCCCAGATTTGACTATCCTCTCCCTTTAGAGGATTTGCCTCTCCCTCTAGAGCTATTCTGCCTTCTAGAGATCTTTTCTTCTGCCTTCAATCCAAATTGATAGACTTCTTCTATGCTGGTTATTCTAACCATGCTAATTTCATCTTGGATCGAATAATGCAGCCCATTCACATACCTAGAAATCTTCTCAACATCATCTTCAATGTGACCAATCCAAATATTCAATCAGTAAAATTCTTTAGTGTAATCTTACACACTTTTCTCCCTCTGCTTGAGGTTCTGAAACATCTTGAACATGGTGATCTAATGATCGGTAGGCAAAAAATTTGCCTTCAACTTGGTTAACATCCTCTCCCAGGTTTTAATCTTTTCCTTCCATTTTCTTCGTCTCTCAACTTGCACATGATCCCACCATAGAGATGCATGTCCTTTCAACTTTGAAGCTGCAAGTTTCACCCTTTTTGGATCTTCAACAGATTCCAACTCAAAAAACTTTTCCATTTTTGAAATCCAGTCTATTAGCTCATCTAGTTTCTGACTACCATTATAACTGGGTAGCTCAACATGGGGTTTACTGACAATCTTCATCATTGCATGCAGAAACCTCCCCTCAAATCCATCTTCTCCTTCTTCTACTTCCTCTTCACTAACTTCTGCTTCCTCATTGTCACTTATATCTACTATAGGTACTCCTCTGCGCTGCGTTCTCTCCATTGCATCCAACCTAGCTGTGATGCCTCTGAGCATTTTTGCCAACGCTACATCTCCAATCCTTGGAGGTGGTCCTCTCCTTCTTCTGTCATGGTGTGCCATGTCTTAGATCCTTTACAGTGATCCCACGGCCTCAAGGAGTGCAAAATCTCGTTCTGATACCACTTAATGTAGGTCAAGGTTCAGGTATCTTGTCAGATAGCTAAACCAAGCAACAAATGAACAATTACAACAAAACAACAATAATAGAATAGCAGGACAACAAAGCTTTATTCATCAGCAAGAGATAGTTACAACAAGAGTGTAATCTGCATTATAGAGATACTGGCCTTAGCCTTACAACATTCAAAAATGCAGATCAAATTGATCTTGCAAACTAGAAAACCTTCAAGAAGTCTCCAAAAATGTACTGTAGAAGTCCCCAAAAAGATCAAATCCTGAGTATTTATAGACTTCTATGGTGGCCACCGTCCATCAGTAATGATCTATACACGTGTCACATCATGATTTGCCCTTGGATCGGCCGTACAGGCTATCGAAACTAACTTTTTGTCATTTTTGTGTCTCTGGCAGGAAAGTTAGTCCAACTAGATTTTAGCGCAACAGGGAAAAGCACTAGATCTGACTTCAACTGACCTGACAGAGAAAAGCGTTGAAGTCAGGCTTATTCGACCTATGTAGAGAGAAGCGCTGAAAATGACCTCTGTCAACTTAGTGCAGAAATCGACCTTGTCCAACTAGCGCGAGTTTCGCCTTCCTCTGACTTTGTCAGTGCAGTTCAATGTTAGCACAAGTCGATGACCAATCCTTTTAGCGCTAGCGGTGATTTTTATCCATCTGACTTGTGCGGGTTTTGTCGTCAACCGACTTAAGCAAAGGAACCGGTATTTAGCGCAAGGTTGGTGATGATGAGTTTTAGCGCAAGAGGTGTGAAAGCGCTTGACAGGAAATGATGACATCACTGACTTAGCAGAGGTTTTGATGAAGTCTGACTTGGTCGGTAAGAGCTACCTCCATCGCAAGTCTGAACCCTCAGATTTTAGTGCAAACTCCTTCATTGATTGCCAGTGCAGATTTCCAGTGTCATAGGATGTTAGCGCCAAGTTGGTAGGACCCAAAAGTCGCGCTAGAGCATAACTTCACCAATTTTGACCATTTCTTCACCAACATTTAGGTATGGATAGGCCTTCTTCAAGATCAACCCTTTACTTGGTCAACTTCCTTAGGAAAATTCTCCAAATTTGCTCAATTCATCCCTAAGGTAACTCTTGCAGATAAAAACAAACAACAAAAGTAAAAACAAATATTTTTGGTTGATGAGGATTGCACATGAACTTGGATGCTCCTGCATCAGTGGACAAGGGTGGTCCTGAGGTGAGCTTGCCGATTCTCGATCAGGACACAAAATTTTCTCCTCACTCAACAAGGAAGTTCATAGGAAGTCCTACGAGGAGTTGGGCTGCACTCTTCAAATCCCCCTCAAAGGTTTGTAAAGGGAAGGGGTCATGCTCCAAACCCCTGGTTTCCATCTATTATGGTGAGATCCAAAGAGATATTTCGCTCCATGTCTCGAATGCAATTGTTGAGTAGGGATCATCCAAAATGGAGACAACTCTAATTGGTACATTCTTTGATTCTAGAGCTAGCATTGATTTAGTTTTTTCTTGGGTCTAGAAAAGGTAGTAGATTAAAGGCCACTTGATTTTGTAGCTATGTTGAAAGGTTTATTCTCTTTCTCCTTTTCTTGCCAAGAAGTCTTATGTAACACTCTCACAAGGGGTCCCTAGTTTATGGGTAAAGCCCAGTTGGTCTTAAAACAATGGCATCCTAGATTTAATTCAAATAAAGATTCCTTTAATTTTGCCCCTATTTAGGTTCAGTTACCTACCCTTCCCATGTAATATTGGGAAGAGGAAGTGTTCAGGGGGATAGCTAGTGCATTTGGTGATTTGGTGGCCATAGATCCTATTATGACGTCCAAGAAACATTGGGGTTTTGCTAGGATCTATGTTAGTATCAACACAACTTTAGTTTTTCCTTCTCAGTTGACCATCTCTTCAAAATTTGGGGATTGGAAACAAAGTATCATTTATGAGGATTCTCCCTTTTCACGTTTCTCATGTAAAAAGATTGGTCATTGGGCTAAAGGATTGCCCCCAAAGAAAAATGTCTTAAAAACCTAGATAAGGGAAAGATTCCATGCCAAGGAAACTAATGTAGAAACCTCCAATCAAGAGAAAGACCATGAAGTGGCATCTCCCAAGGACTCCTTGTTGGAGACATACCTCTTGCTAAAGGAAGTTTCTCCTTAGTAGAAGAGGGATGTGCCTCTCCCATTGATTGATAATTGTAGGACGATGCTCCTTAAGCCTCCTCAGGATCTTCTACAATGATCTAAAGTTTCCATTTAGATGGTTGAACATCTATTGGTAGATCTAAAAGTTTTAGAAGCTGAACCTCAAAATGTTTAGACAACAAGGTGCTGGGTTGACCTTATTGAGGTTAGAGGAATTTTTTTTCCATGCAAAGAAGGACTTGGTCTCAGGGACTGAAGGGTTAAGAAGTCCTTCAAAATTAGAGGAGAATAAGATCTCACTAGAGAGGTTGTTATTTCTGATGCTGTAAGAGAGAGTGATTAGCAACCACTTGGCTACTCTTTCATCGAAGCTATGTTGTTACCTAGAGGTTCCCCTAGAGAGGAGGGATGGTACTAAAAATATGCACTCCCCTATTCTTCAAAAGACAAGTAAAGTGATAGAAGATTATGGTTTCAACCAAAAGAAAAGTGGTAGGCTCTCATCCAAAGATTTAAGGGAGTGAGAAACAAGAAAATAAGTGGTTGATGGTTGCTAGAGTACCCTTTACTCATACTCTAAGAGTACTCCAAAGCCTAAGAAATGGAATTCCTCTCTTAGAATGTCAAAGGGTTGAACAACCCTCACAAACACTTGACCTTCTCGCTAACTTAGCACTACAAATTATCTAATATTCTGCTAATACAAGAGACTACAATGTAGGTGGAAAGGATAGCTAAGATAAAAAGTAGATTCTTCAAAGATATTGGGTGTGAAGGCATGAATTCAGATGGTACTTTGGGAGATATTTTGACTCTCTGGAATCTAGTTATCTTGGAGGCTTCTCTACTTATGGTAGAGGCTAACCATGTTGTTGTCCTCTTTCATTATAAATATGAGAAGTTTTCTTCGATGCTATCTAATATATATGCCCCAAACTCAAGGTCTGTGAGAAGAAATCTACGGAAGAACTTATCTATCTTTAGACGGATTCACTCTAATGTGAAATGGATTGTTATGGGAAAGTATAATTGGACTCTAAAAGAAAACAAGAAGAAATGAGGGATTCACTCTTCTGATGACAATAGAGAAGACCTTGCAGAGTTTATCAACTCCAATGCCTTATTGGATCTTGAGCTAGAAGGTGCTGATTTTACTCGGTCAAACTAGAGGATTAGTTTTTCTCTTATCCAGGTAAGATTAGATCAATCCATTGTCTCTCTTGATTGGTTAAATTACTTCTTTTTCTCCCTATCGGCCCTCTCTAGAATTTGTTTTGATCACTCTCCCATTGTTGCTTATTTTGAAAAGGTGGGCAAATAGAAATGCTACCCCTTTAGCTTTGAGAAAATGTGGACTCATCATCTACAAGTTGTAGAAAAAATTGTTGAATGGTGGAATATTTATGTTCAGGGCTCATCCATGTATAAAATTGCTAAAGACTAAATAATGTTAAAATCAACATTAAAAAATGGAATTAATATTTTTTTGGGAATATTTTTGAGAAAAAGTTTGTTGTTACGAATTTGAAAGCTTTACAATAGCATATCTAAGTCTTGGGAATGAACTAGGATAATTGGGATTTAGAAAAGACCTTCTATGTTAGCTGCACTCCTTAGTGGCAAAAGAGGAGGATTTATGGAGGAAAAGATCCAGAGTGCTTTAGCTCAAGACTGGGGATAGAAATGGCAAGTTTATTCATTTGTCTACCATGAAACACATATATTCCAATAGGATGAAATAAATTTGGGTGGATGGGGAAAGATTTTTTGATGAAGATACAATTAGAGATAAAGTTGCTAATTTCTTTAACAACCTTTTGTCAAATGATAACTCCATTAACTCAGCCCATCAAGAGGATATCCTCAATCTTATTCCTTCTATTGTTGATGATAATGACAATTTGGAGTTGATGCAACCATTTCAGATGAGGAAGTAAAGTTTGTTGTCTTTTCTTTTGATGGGTGTAATGACCCAAGTTTAGATGGTTTCCCTCATTACTTCTTCTAGATTTATTGGAATATCATTGTAGAAGATCTAATTGTTGTTGCTAAGGAGTTTTGGGAGAAAGGTAGGATATTGAAATAGTTGAATAACACTTTCTTTATCCTCGTCTCGAAGAAGGCTAGAGCTACTTCTTTTTCAAAATATCATCCTATCATCCTCTGTAATTTAGAATATAATATTATCTCTTAGACCTTATCCTTCAAATTGCATTAGATTCTTTATAAGGTGATCTCCTCATAGTAGAGTGGGTTTGCCCATGGCGGATAGATCCTGAATTCCATCATCATTATTCATGAGGTTCTTCACTCTCTAAAGGTCAACAAGAAGCAAGGTTTATCCTTAATCTAGACTTAATGAAATCCTATGACACAATCTCTTGGGATTTTCTTCTTAATATTTTCTAAGATAAGTTCAATTTTAGGAGGAAATTTGTGAGACTTGTTTTAGACTATATTTCTAGTCCTAAATTACTGGTTATGGTTAATTATTTTCCCTAAAGTTTCTTTTGGAGTTCTTGAAGGATTCCTTAAGGGGACCCTTTATCTCCTTTTCTATTTATCATAATGTCTAAGCCCTTGGATAGAAGTTTCTTGCATGTGGTCTCAGGAGGTAGATTGCATGGTATTAGGCCAACTTATTCTAGTAATATTGTATCCTTTTTTTGATGGAATTGTTGTGGTGGGTGAAGCCTCATTTCCAAAATCCAAAGAAATCAAAAGAACTTTATCTTTTTATGAACAATATTTAAGGTATGATATTAGTCTCTGTTAGAGTCATGCAAGGCCTCACAGGAGCCAAGATCATTTGTAGGAAATCTTCTACATGAGAGAGATACAAGAAAATATTGCAAAAGCCAGATTGAGAGAAAAAATAGAAAACAATGCATGCATGAATTAGGTGCTTCACATTCATTACATTATTCAGAAATGGACAATGAAGATATACATAACCACTATCTAAGATTAGACAAAGTGGAGAAAGAAAGCATGTGACACATGACATAATGCTCTCAATAGAAAATAAAGCCTATGACACATGTCATAAGGCCCAAAATAGAAAAAGAATCTCCCTAATTAACTTATGTAAAAGTGAAAATATGATTTTTCACCAACACCCCCCCATAAGTGCAACTTAGGGAGATTTGATGCAAGAACTTTCGGAGGTCATAACTTTTGACCCGTAGGTCCATTGGAGCTAAAATTTGGTGGGCAGATGCGTCTTGAAGAGTTTAATAAAAATCCCATTGGTAAATTTAGTAGGTCACTATTTTGACACTTTTTCGGGACCTTATCCGATCATCCAGGGCCTCAAAATGAGGTTTTAATGTTTTTTTCAAGATTTTCAAAGTTGTTTTTTTCTAATTTATTTTCAAACTTTACTTGCAATTAGATTAGAAAGTTGACGATTAGTCATCTTTTAGTAAGTTTCAAATATTTGGAAACTTTTATGGTCATACGGATAAGGATGTGAAGTTACCAAAAATAGCAATTTTAGAAAGTTGTTAAAATCTACCAAAAATGGTAATTTCCGTTTTGTATAAACTTGGTATTTTTTTCAATTGTAGTAGGATGAAATGGAATGAGAAGAAATTTGAAAATAGTTTCGAGTTTTGTGAGTATTCTTTTGTAATAATAGTGTTGAATTTTATGTTGTGAAGTTTGGTTACATCATCTGGTATCAAAGCGGGAAGATGGCTGGGAGAGGAAGAGGAAGAGCAGGTAATGTCCAAATGCATAGGGATATACAAAATCTACAAAGACAAATGCAATAACTTGTAGGTATGATGGCCAATCAAGGATTGAGACCACAAAGAGATGATTCTAATGAAGAAATAGGCCCAAAAGATGAAGATCGACATGTAGGAGCTGAAGAGGAAGCATAATTAGAGTGCCTGACTTTTGAAGAAAGGATGCTTAGAGCATTAGAGGAAAACAATGATGGGATTAAAATTGAAGTTTCTGAGTATACAGGTAGTCTAAAACCAAAGGAGTTGATAGATTGGTTAAATGAAATGGGGAAATTCTTTAAATGAAAGACTATGACAGAGGAAAAGAAGGTGAAGTTTGCATTCACTAGGTTAAAGGGTCATGCAATGATATGGTGGGATCATCTGCAAAAGGAAAGAACTAGAAAGGGAAAGGATAAAATCAAGACTTGGAGCAAAATGGTTAAGAAGCTGAAAGAGAAATTTTTGCCTTAGACTATGCGCAAACTCTTTTTTGTAGATTTCAAAATTTGAAACAAAACTTATCTACTGTGCAAGACTATACAAATGAATTTTACAAGTTGTCAATTCGTGTGGAGCATCAAGAAATTGATGAACATATGGCTACAGGGTATGTAAATGGTCTAAAATTCACTATTCAAGATGAATTGAGCATGCATAGGGTTAACAATATGGAAGATGCATACCAATTAGCTTTAAAGGTGGAAGAAAAGCAAAGTAGACAATATTTTCAAAGGAATAGAGGAGCAAGGAGAGGGGTATCATCTCCCTTGTGAGGTGGTCTAAATTTTAGTCAGGGAGAATCATCCAAAGGAATAGAGAAATTAGAAGATATCCGACAAGATCCTCAAAGTCAACAAAGAGGAAGAGGATTTCAGAGGGGTAGAGGTTACGGTGGTGGTAGAGGATGGGAAGGCCCATGAAAACCTTTCATTTGTTATAGGTGTGGTGAAGAGGGTCACAGGGCATTTGACTATCCAAATTATCACATGCAAGAAAGGAAACAAGGAGAACAACCTAGGTTGAACTTGGTTCAAGCTGAGGATGAAGGAGAAGGGGTAGAATTAGAGGCTCCACCATATGTGGGTGAGAATCTCATGATGAGAAGATCAATGGTGATTCTAGAAAAGGAGCAAATACAAGGTTGTGATGATTATTGGCTTCGAACCAATATTTTTTGAACCAGGTGCACCTTAGGAGGAAAGGTATGCCAAGTTATTATTGATAGCGTCAGTTGTGAAAATATGGTTTCTAGAGAAATGGTAGATAAACTGAATCTACACTGTGAAAAACATCCCCATCCTTATCGTATTCCATGGTTCAAAAAGGGAAATGAAGTCACTATTGATAAGAGGTGTTTAATTAAGTTTTCCATAGGAAAGACTTATAAGGATGAAATATGGTGTGATGTAATTCCAATGGATGCATGCCATGTGTTGTTGGGAAGGCCGTGGCAATACAACAGGAAGGTAATGCATGATGGAGAAAAGAATACATATACTTTTTGGAAGGAAGGTTCCAAAGTGATTTTATTGCCTCTTAAGGATGAAAGGAAGGTTGAGAGTATGTTGTCTGCAAGAGAACTTATCAAGGAAATGAAGGCGATAGGGTTCTATTATGCGCTAGTGGTGCAAAAAGAAGATGGTGAGGAAATACTAGTACCAGCATAACCAACAAAGATACTAGAAGAATATGCTGATGTTGTGCCAGATGAGTTACCTGATGGTATACCATCAAAGAGAGATATTCAACACTACATTGATTTGATCCCAAGGGCATCTCTACCTAATCAGGAAGCTTATAGAATGAGCCCTACCCACCATGCAAAACTCAATAGACAAGTGACAAACCTCATAAAGAAAGGTACGGTGAGGGAGAGCATGAGCCCATGTGCTGTACCTACACTATTAACTCCAAAGAAGGATGACACGTGGAGGATGTGCATAGATAGCATGGCAATCAATAAAATCACCATCAAGTATCATTTCCCCATCCCATGTTTGGATCACATGATGGATGTACTTGCAGGGGCTAAATACTTTAGCAAAATTGATCTATGTAGTGGTTATCACCAGATCTAGATTTGAGAGGGGGATGAATGGAAGACAACCTTCAAGACTAGGGATGGATTATATGAGTGGATGGTTATGCCATTTGGGTTATCTAATGCACCTAGCACCTTCATGAGGCTAATGAATATTGTATTGCATCCTTATATTGGTAAGTTTGTGGTGGTTTATTTTGATGATATTTTGATTTTTAGCAAGAGCAAAGAGGAGCACCTGCAACACTTGAGGATCGTATTAGATGTGTTGAGAAAAGAGAAACTCTATGCAAACTTAAAGAAGTGCAGATTCATGCAAGAAAGTCTAGTCTTCCTGGGCTTTGTCATCTCTGTAGATGGTGTCAAAATGGATATAGAAAAGGTTAGGGCAATTCTAGAGTGGCCTAGTCCAAGGAGCATAACAGAGGTAAGAAGTTTTCATGGGTTAGCCACATTCTACCAAAAATTTATTCAAAATTTTTAATAGTATTGTAGCACCCATAACAGATTGCACCAAAGGAAGAGAATTTGCGTGGACCAAGGAAGCTGAGGAATCTTTTAAGTTTCTAAAGAAGAAGGTGACAGAAGCTCCTATTTTAGCAAATTGCCAAATTTTGATAAGGTATTTGAAGTGGATTGTGATGCCTCACATGTGGGCATTGGAGTTGTACTTAGCCAAGAAGGTAAACCCATAGCCTTCTTTAGTGAAAAGTTGAATGAGGCAAGGAAGAACTATTCAACTTATGATGTAGAATTTTATGCAATTGTACAAGCATTGAGACATTGGAGGCACTACCTAGTGCCAAAGGAGTTTGTGTTGTTTACAAACCATATTGCCTTGAAATACTTGAACACACAAAAAAAATGAATAGTAGGAATGCAAAATGGGTCTCTTTCTTAGAAGGCTACAACTTTGTTCTCAAGCACAAGTCAGGAAAATAGAACCAGGTTGCAGATGCTTTAAGTAGGCATGTTACACTATTGACAACAATGGAAAATGAGATCTATATGAATCTGACAATGATTTTTGGGAGACTGTGGAACAGTTGAAAACCCCAGTAGTGGGCAACATGGACCACATTCAAGGTGAAAATCTTATGCAAGATGGTTATCTTTTTAAAGGAAAGCAATTATGTATTCCAGTTGGGTCCATGAGAGAGAATATTATAAGAGAGCTTCATAGCAGTGAGTTGGCTGGACATTTTGGCAAGGATAAGACCATATCTCTAGTAGAAGATAAATACTGCTGGCAAAAAATGAAAAGAGACATAACAAGATATGTGACAAGGTGTAGAATTTGTTAGATGGCTAAAGGATATTCACAAAATATAGGGTTGTATATGCCATTACCAGTACCTACTGAACCATGGACCATTTTAAGCATGGACTTTGTGTTAGGATTGCCAAACACACAGCGAGGTAATGATTCCATTTTTGTTGTTATTGATAGGTTCTCTAAGATGGCTCATTTTATTGCCTGCAAGAAGACTAGTGATGCAACTAGGGTGGCAGAATTATTTTTGAAAGAAATTGTTAGATTGCATGGTGTTCCACAAACTATCACATTTGATAGGGATACCAAGTTTCTTAGTCATTTTTGGAGGACCCTATGGAAGAAGATGGGAACCAAGCTCCAGTTTAGCAGTGCTTATCACCCAAAATAGATGGGCAGATAGAGGTTGTAAATTAGAGTTTGAGAAACCTACTAAGATGAATCGTTGGAGAGAAACCCAGACAGTGGGACTTGGCCCTACCACAAGTTGAATTTGCCTATAATAGTTCAGTCAATCGATCAATAGGTAAATCACCATTTCACATTGTTTATGGTAGGAATCCTAAGGGTGTTTTAGATTTGGTACAGGTACCAATTGGAGATAGGATTAGTGATGATGGAGAAGCATATGCAAAACAAATTCAACAATTACAGAAAGAGGTGAGGCAAAAGCTCCAAGAAAGTAATGAAAAGTATAAAACTACAGCAGATGCTGGTAGAAGACATCTAGTATTCACTAAAGATGATTTAGTGATGGTTTATCTAAGAAGAGAGAGGTTTCCCACCAAAACTTACAACAAGCTGAAATACAAGAAAATTGGCCCTTGTAGGATTATAAAAAAAATCAATGACAATGCTTATGAGGTAGATTTACTAGAGCAGTTAGACATTTATCCTGTATTTAATGTTTTTGATTTATATGCTTTTTATGGTGACTATCATGATGATGAAGGTGAGGCTACAGTAGACTGGAAACAATAGGTTCCAAGAAAGAAACAGGAAAAGATTGCATAGATTCTAGACAAGCAGACTATAAACACTCGACAGGGTCAATACAACAAGTATTTGGTATAGTGGGAAGGTCTAACACAAGCATATAATACATGGATTCCAGAATGGGAAGTGAAGAAGCTAGATCTAGACAAGTGGCACAAGTTCCAGGAAAAAACTTGTAGGAGCTGCATTTTTTTCAACTAGAGGAGAATGATGCAGGAACTTCCAGAGGTCATAACTTTTGACTCGGAGGTCCGTTGGAGCTAAAATTTTGTAACGCCCCGCCAAGGAACCTAGAGGATAACACAACTAAGCTGACAAAAAGGACAATTTTTTTTAAAACAAAAGAAATAACAACAATCATATATTTATTCATAACATTTAAATTAAGCTTTATCCTCTAGGGTTCCACTGCTGCATTACTAATGAACTAAAACAAGATCTAACCAACATTAGGAATTAACTAACAACCATAGTTCATTCTAAATCTAATTGCATCAATTGAATAGACACATACATTTCCATAAACTCAAATTCTCATAAAGGCATTTATATTTATTTATTTAACCAAAATGCCTTCATAACTAATAATTTATTTTAATGCAACAATTAACCAAACATGAAACGGAGCCAACAGAAACAAACATTCGGAATAGCCACCATAGAAATTTTAAAAATGCAAACCCAAGTGGGGAAATAATCAAATTCAATCTTAAGTCACAAAATGATGACAATTTTCAACAATAAATCAAGTATAAAGAATAGAGTTTTGGTGACCACTCTTATCATAAGAGAGTTCAAAGAAAACAAATTCACTGTTAGCCCACCAACAACGCATGAAACAACTATCAAAAATTCTAAAACAACCAATATTACAAACAAATCCACATCACGGTGTGACTAATTTTAGCCACAAAAGGGAGTATCCGCTACACAACACCCCAGGACCCAAAGTCCATAATGTGTTAGAGATTGTACACCAAACATATGGACAACTAAGTTTTCTACATCTTCATAACTTTTATACATGAATTTAAGGCAACACAATCTCTACTTATATACAAAAATTTTCTATCTTTAATGCAGTACAATTCCTTTTTACCAAACTATGAACATATACAATTACTTCCTTATGCAAAAAGATACTTATAGAGGAAATGTATGATATCACACACAAGAATAATTCAAAATTCTAATTGACTTACAATATCACATTCATGATCTCCTGGGTCCAACACAGCTCCAATTTGATCTCCTACACACGTTTCTTACACAAGCATATACAATGATATTTTCATAAATCACAACAGAACTTCCTTAGGAGATATATATTAGATTATTAAGCAACCATGCAAAGATACCCCACACACGAAAACACCACATAATCCACATGATGCCAGCGAGTGATTAAATCATTCCAATACTTACACATATAATGCAATTAACATAAAGATGGTATGGTGATTCTACAGCCATAGCTAAACATAACCCCCAAGTATGATTACTTCACCAAACAAGGGAACACAAAACATCACTGGCCTTTCACAACACCCCACATAGAATGGGTACAGGATTTTCAAATCACTAGAGGAGGCATATACCACACTTCTAATCACATGCACTAACAGTAATCATGCTTCTTTCTTCTAAAGCACTAGAGACCACAAGAGGGACTCAAGGCCTCAACAAATCAGCAAGCACTACCATTCAGGAAACACATATTGTCAGATATAACATCACATTTTCAGAAAAGAAGGAGAGAGAACACATAGCAGACACATAAGTAAAATAAGGCATAAAGAATTTATTTCTTCCAAAATCAAAGAACAAGTCTATAAATTTATCAACTTTCTAACGTCATAGTAACGCACATAGGTGAGAGGTATTATTACCAACTTGGCACAAGGAGAAAAACGCTTAACCTAGAGCAACAACAACAATCGAGAGATCCCAGTGTTGCAACCTAGGCTCTGATACCAAATGTGATGCCCCGCCAAGGAACCTAGAGGATAACACAACTAAGCTTACAAAAAGGACATTTTTTTTAAAACGAAAGAAATAACAACAATCATATATTTATTCATAACATTTAAATTAAGCTTTATCCTCTAGGGTTCCATGACTACATTACTAACGAACTAAAACAAGATCTAACCAACATTAGGAATTAACTAACAACCATAGTTCATTCTAAATCTAATTGCATCAATTAACCAAAGCAACAATCAAACAATACTAAACAAAATAACTCAAATGCCGAACAATACCTGACACAATGCACGATCAAAAGCATGACCACAATGACAGTGACTGACGATTATGCCCATATAGACAACACTGACTGGGTGCAAAACTGGATACTCATCCTTTTCAAGGATGATGGCTAACTAGGGGACCATATGTTATCTACATTCAACAATTTCCATTGGATTTAAGGCACACTCAGACCTATCAATTCAGGTGGAGTTGATGCCTAGTACCTGCAACCTGTAGCACACAACACAGTCTATGCACAAGTATAATAAATAGCAAATGGTCACAGAGTGAAAGAGAATTGCAACATCGCCAGACGCTCACGAATGAGTGGTATGACATTGTCTCTTTTCACACCACACAATAATAAGATCATCCTATAATACAAAATCAGTTGCATAAAAATCAATTCTAACATATGACAATCATAGTAAGAACAACATCCTAATCACCTGAATGTAAAACAATGTCAGTGCATATAAATTATCAATGTCACAACAAGGATTATCAATAAAACATGCTAAATGTCATATGAAACCACACATGAGGATAATCAGGAATTTCACCAACATGAATGTAGCATCTACAAACATCATATAATATACAACATCAATTGTCTAACATACCCTAAATATTCCTATTATTTTATCTTCATCTTCATGCTCCTTAGCCAGACTACCTACACATCCAAGATGAGAATGGAGGGGCATTACAAATTTGGTGGGCAGATGCTTCTTGAAGAGTTTAATAAATATCCCACCGAATTGGTAAATTCGGTAGGTCACTGTTTTGACACTTTTTCGGGACCTTATTCGATCATCTAGGGCCTCAAAATGAGGTTTTAATGTTTTTTTGGTATTTTCAAAGTTGTTTTTCTAATTTATTTTCAAACTTTACTTGCAATTAGATTATAAAGTTGAGGATTAGTCGTCTTTTAGTAAGTTTCAAATATTTGGAAACTTTCATGGTCATACGGATAAGGATGCGAAGTTACCAAAAATGGCAATTTTAGAAAGTTGTTAAAATCTGCCAAAAATGGTAATTTTTGTTTTGTATAAACTTGGTATTTTTCAGTTGTAGTAGGATGGAATGGAATGAGAAGAAATTTAAAAATAGTTCTGAGTTTTGTGGGTATTCTTTTGTAATAATAGTGTTGAATTTTATGTTGTGAAGTTTGGTTACATCAAGATTACATAAGCTAAAAGGAAGAAAGAGAGCGACAACAAAGGCTTGATCATGTTCCCATTTACAAATAAAGAAATCTCATAAATGGAGAAAAGGAGAAAGCCTAGTGGGAGAAAACTCCTCTCCAAAAGAGAGAAAATAAGAAAGAAAGTGAATGAAGGAAGGAGGAATGATCAGGAACTCCCCAAGAACAACTTCTATCACAAATATACAATGATGAGTGCTCCCCATAAGAGAGAGTAGATGAAGACTATGAATGCCCTCCAAGAAGAAGCTCTAGAACCAATGAAGAGTGCCTAAAGACAAAAAAAATCCATTACCTACAAACAACTTTTCTCCCTTTTGAAAGAAATAGATCCACTGGTGAATAAAGAAGACATTCCCACATTCTGGATGAACATGGAATCCATATTGAAAGGTTTGCCTTAGAATGTAACTCAAGTGACCTCATGCTGGGAAAAGATATCTCCTCCAAAATAGAAATTGTCTCTAGAATTAAAGAAGATGAACCATAAGATGATGAAATCTAAACTACATCAAGAAACACTGAAGAAGGTGGTGATGCAAAGCCACTTGATATAGCATCAAACAAGAGAGATAAACCCTCAAATGTGTCCTCCAAATCAACAATGTGAGACTCCATAAACATGAATGATATGTTTGCAAGATAAGAGTCCTAATGAGGTGGATCTAAAAGACTGATATTGACCTACTACAGAGAATCACTAAAAGCCATGAAAGAAACAACACTGTACTCTGAAGTAGCAACATGTGAAGAAGAAGAAGAAGTGATCTCAATAGGAGAAGAAGAGGGAGAAAGAGAGGTCTCTATCTATGAACATTCAAGACATGCCATATACTCAAGCTCCTCTAAATCATCATCATCATAAGGTATATTATTTGCATCATCAGGGGGAATGAGGCAATCTACTATAGGATCATTTGGAAATGGTGAGACATGAGGGTCTCCATACAACTCCAAAATTTTTGTCCAAAGTGTGTGTGGTCTCTCATAGATGGAAAGATCACATGCAATGTCATAATCAATAGTGGTACACAAATCCTACAACATGATCTTGATTGTTACCCCAAACAAATTTCTTCATAGGTGCCCCTGGTTTAGGTATGATCCCATAAAGATGAGGCAAAAGATGCAACCATCTAAGATGTGTCAGGATGCTCCTCTTTTCCAGAACTCATAATTATGCTTATTTAGATTGACCACAGAAGGATGAGTGGAAAAACCCATGATACCTCCTCAAAATAATAGAGATCAAAACATCAAATAGATTTATGCTAATAATAGAAGCAAACATAACTTCTCCAAAAACCAAGATGTCCAAGATATCACACAAAATGTATGAAATTGAAAAACTAAATAAAATATACTTGGGGATGAATTTGGAAAATATACATAGATGGCTTTTATATCTCGCTGATACCTTTCCAATGCTTGTTCATTTGTTAAAAAATGGAGATTTTGGGCAAAAGAACAGAGCTCAAAAGCTGAAAAAGATGTTTGGACTTCAAGAAGCAAAAATAGAAGACTAGTAGAAAAATATGGTAAATAGACCAACACCACTAGATAGTGCTCATAATTATCTTTCCAATGCCTTTTTT
Source organism: Cunninghamia lanceolata (assembly GCA_027924645.1). Lineage (NCBI taxonomy): Eukaryota > Viridiplantae > Streptophyta > Pinopsida > Cupressales > Cupressaceae > Cunninghamia > Cunninghamia lanceolata. The sequence goes on from BSBN01000754.1 coordinate 2,023,308, forward strand.
TTGCGAAATTTCAATACCATATGTGCAAGATATGGTCGTTTCCGTAAAACTGCCCTTTTATGCAATATAAGGACATGCACAAAACCCTAGTCACCCATATGACCAGGGGCTAACTCCTTGGGGGTTCGCATCCAAACTAAAAAAAATGATAAAATAATCAGTTGTACCTTGTACCTTATGTGCATAGAAACTAAGGTGACATAGAAATCGAGATGACACACAAATCGAGGTAGCTCAAAAATCAAAATGAGTTCATAAAATAGTGGCACCAAAATCAAGATGGCATGGAAATCGAGGCACCATACGATTGTACAGACTCCATATGTAGGTTGTATGGATTTTATAGACCTAAATTTCTTGAAACCCTAAAAAATGCCCAAAAATTTTTTGTCACCAAAATATAGAGTGCCTTATATGAAAATAGGGCTTTTGACACCTTCTGAGCACAACTGTGAGGTCCATTTTGCACCAGGAAGCACTAATCATGACCTCATGTCTAAAACCCTCTCAAATTTGAGAAGAAGCTGATGGTTCTGGAGCTTTGATACCATGTTAGAGTCACGCAAGGACTCATACGAGCCAAGATCATCTATAGGAATTTTTATACATAAGAGAGATGCAAGAAAATATTGCAAAATCTAGATTGAGAGGTAAAATAGAAAACAATGCATGCATGAACTAGGTGCTTCACATTCCTTACATTATTAAGAAATGAACAATGAAAATATACACAACCACTATCAATGAATAGACAAAGTGGGGAAAGAAAGCATGTGACACATATCATAATGCTCTCAAGAGAAAAGAAAGCCTATAACACATGTCATAAGGCTCAAAATAGAAAAAGAATCTCCCTAATTAACTTATATAAAAGTGAAAATATGATTTTTCACCAACAGTCTCCCCAAGAGCACCATCTTTTTCATAAATACTTCTCCTAAGAGACAAAGCAAAATTGCCAATATCTTAGGCTGTCATATTATTTCTCTTCTTCCTACCTCAACATGCCCCTCTTTAAAATCCCTATTTAGAGACCTTTTGGAATAGCCTTTTGGACAAGTTCCAATGCAAGATAGTGGAACGGAAAAGTGCCCTTCTTATTCAAGTGGGAAAGCTACAACTCATTAAGGCAACCCTTCAAAACCTCCTCGTTTATTGAATGAGTTTACTCTAGATGCCAATGAAAGTTACTAAAAAGGTGGAAAAATTCTCGAAATGTTTTTTTTGGTTGAGAGTAGAAGAAAAGAACCACATTCCTTTCTTGGTGTGGGATAGGGTGTGTAAGCCTAAATGCAAGTGGGGCTTGGGCCTTTGAAAAATCAAAGACTTCAATGTAGCTCTCAATGATAAGATTACTTGGAGACTAATCAAAGAGGAGAAGGAATGGACTAATTTTATTTCTAACAAATATTTGGGTGGTAGGTATTCTAACATTTTATGGTGGTAGGATCTCCCCTAAGGGTCAACTATTTGGAAGATCTTAGTATTTAGTAGGTTCCTCATCAACAAAGGTATGAAATGGAAATTAGGATATGGTAACAAGATTAACTTAGTGGGAAGACTCTTGGTTGTTGGACTCCCCCTCCAATATTTGGGCTAGACTACCCCGATTATTGGAAAGTGTAAATCCGTTGTTGGACCCAAAGTTAGTGACTACATTGAAATGGTTAACGAGAATAGAAAGTGGAAGAACATGGTGCCTATGTCAACCCCATTAAGGGATGTTTTCTTGTAGCTTCAAACCATTCTTAATATTATTCATATTCCTAGGGATGTAGTCATGATAAGATGGTGTTGGTTGCATCACCAATTGGCTCCTTTATGATGGACTTAGGTTCCACTATGTTGCAAGACTTTGGGCCATCACCTTTTTGGTTGGAAGTATTTGGAAACCTCATCTAATCCACAAAATTAATATTTTTCTAGTTGTTGGCTTAAGAGAAAAAATTGACCATTGATAACCTTATGAAAAGAGGCTACGTCCTTCCTAATAGGTGCATTCCTTTTAAGAGAGGAGTTAGTTAAGAATTTAATGACGAAATGTACTTTTTCTTCGGAGGTTTGGGGGAGTTTGATTTCACTTTTTAAGTTTGAGTGGGTTTTTCTAACTCCATGCAAGATTTGATAAAATAGTGGTCTTCTCCCTTTTCCAACCCCTATCTAAAACTTTTATGGGGGATTTCCCTCCCTCATATTGTTTAGGAGCTATGGAAAAAGAGGAACAATAGAATTTTTTGTGAGAAGAATCTACTGGTTGAAAGAGTGATTAATAAGATTAGTTTGGCTATTAAGGAGAATTTCATGATAGAAATTAAGGTGATAATCTCTTCCTTAGGTAAGTTATAGGTTGCTAAAGAGCAGTAGGAAGTGGTAGTGAAGTGGAACCTTGAATTTGATATTTACATCCCCTTCAAAGGAGTGAGAACTCCTAGGTATAATGTTAAGTGGTTAGCTCCTCCCTTATCTTGGCTTAATGGGCCTTGAAAGAAAACTTGGGTTGTGCTAGTGGTGGAGGGATCCTAAGGGACCATAAAGGAAGAATGATATGGGCTTTTTCTATCAATATTGGTATCTAGACTACTCATTATGTAGAGGCAGTTGCAATGCATTATGCTTTGAACATGGCCAAACAATAGAGAGCTATCCTTCTCCTCCTTGAAGGAGACTCTATGAACATTTTGAATTGCTTACAAATGAATCTATAGGCTAGCTAGACTATTGATAACTTCATTAAATATTCCTAAGAATTTGTGTTAGCATGTCACAAGTAGTATAAACCATGCATTTAGTGAAGCTAATCAAGTGGTAAACTACCTTGCAAATTGTGGGATTAATAATGAAGGTTTCTGTCAATGGGGTGAGGAAGATACATTAGTGTTTGATCTTGTGAAGTTGTTACAAATGGATGTTAGATACATTACAAATTAAGATTTACCATACTTTAGTCCCTTGGGTGTATACCTTGAGGGGTAATCATATTGATAAAAGGGGGTCTATCTCAAAGATGGGCATTAAGTCCTTAATCATTATTAGGTAGTGCCTATTAAATTACTTTCAACTTCACATAAGAGATTCACCTCATCTATATAAGGAATTGGTTTTATAGTTCAAGAAATTTACTCTAGAAACTTTCCTTTTCCAAGGGGCATGTTCTTTGTTTGTCATGGAATAGCTAATTCACTGTGCAAATTTGGTGGGTCAGGATTTGTTGGTTCATTGGAAGTGTGAAAAAAACCTTCCATGGAGACATACTATTTACATACACTGTGTTCATTAAATAACCTTCCTATGAATTACAATGTGTATCCCATCCCCTTATAGACCAGACTTGCATCATTTGATGCCTTATAACAACCTTAAACACTTATGCAACCATCAAATTGGCTCAACAACTAACAAAAATATTAAAAACAAGTGCGCATATATAACACCCAATTTCAACTCTAATGGCCATGAGAGACAAGGAGGGAAATTCAAACATAGTTCTAATCACCATTAAGATGCCTAGAAGATCAACATGATAGAAGATTAATGCCTTTAAGGAAGGAAATTCACCTAGGATCTCACACAAGGAAAATAGAACAATATTTTATTGAGCCATGGGGTAAATCACAACCATCTCATCCTAAAAAAACCCTCTTTCATGCAATAAATTCAAGAACAAACCCTAGATAGAGAAGATCCGACCATACACCAACTAATTGACCAAGGTGTAGAAACAAAAGACCTCCTCATGCCTCACCACCAATAACTAGTGTCAAATAAGCGTAGAGCGGAAATACCGCTTTGACAACCACCTACATGCACCAACCTATAAAAATTTTCCACCACAAGTTTCATCATTAGAAATTATGTAGGAGACTTGAAAAATTAGCACAAGGTCAATAGGCATGCCACAGTGGCATAAACATATGGACATAGAGAAATAGGAATCGAGAGGGCACCACAAGAACAACTGCCACCACCGCACAACCAATACACAATATAGGCCACCAAATTTTTATGAGAAATTCATGAAAGTCTAGAGATAGCCATTGCACGAGTGATAGGAGTCAACATAAGAACACCTAGAACCAAGAAAAAGCATACACAACCATTGTGAAAGGGCTTAAGCTTGGTACATAGAGTAGAACCGCCATGGATATAAAGAACCAATAAAAAACAATTGGGAATTCACCACAAGGGTGAAGAGACATAATGCAAAGGAAAGAGAGCACATACCCACACAAGGAACTAGCCCCCACAAGAATCTGGCCACCACCAAACGACAAAGAAGCATCACAAATCACTTGAGTGTTGTCAAGAAGAAGGAAATACATTACAAGTGGTATAGACCAATTGTAAGGAAAATAAGAATCACTACCAAGGTGAATTGAAACCAATACTGCAAAGGACTAATGAGATCAAAGGGAAACCACTCCAACATAGGATTACACCTACAAGAGTATGTGTAGCCACTGCAATCCTGAAGAGACCACCATATGTAGGAGGATTCAATGTAGGGAGAATAATAAGGGTAAAGAGATGAATAATAATTCCTTTGAAATAAAATAAAATAAGTTAGGAGCATATGCAGTATCAAAAGTGAGCAAGGGCAAGTGATAGGGAAACACAAGGTTTCATGGGACATTGTAAGATGAAAGGAAGTACAAAAAGGCACAAGGAAATAGGCAAGGACATTAGAACAATCAACCAAGCATAACTGCAAGTTAAATACAATACATTTTCATGAATTGAAGTGGGGAGTGTACACAAGGGATGACTTGTAAAAGACACTTGGGTAAATGATAGGGAACCACAATAACAACAACACCAATTTTGAGCATTAGATTTGGGTGTAGGCCAACATATGCCCTTCACATGTCCGTCAAGGAATTGAATCAAGACTCTTTCATGGTCCCAACAGTCTTTAGGTGAGAGTCATCTCCAAGGTACACCTTTCTACCATCATATTCTTCATACTTCAAAAACCAACCTTGATGTGAGGTCACATGGAAAGAATCCCCAGAGTCTATCAACCACACACCTTCTAATGCATGCATTACCAAGGCCACAATAAACTCATCACCATCATCCTAAGACTTTTCAAACTCATCATCTAAATCATTTTTATTTTTATTTTTCTCCTTTTTGTAATCTCTTCTAAAATTTCTAGGCTTGCCATAGTTCCAACATTAGCCTTGGTCTTTCTAGGGGATTTAGATCTCCCATGAGATTTGGATCTAGATTTGCCTCTTTTCTTGTCCTTCTTCTTTCCTTTCTCTTTAACTCTCCCATGAATAGCTAGGGCCTCCTTGGTTAATTCAAAAGTTTTTCTCTGCATCTCCTTTGAAAATATGACACAAGTACCTCATCCATTTTTAGTTTAGAAGTAGTACTCCTGATTTCCATCACTAAGTAATCCCACAAGTCTAGAAAAGAACATAATAAAGTCATACAACAATCCTCCTCCTCCATCTTCACTCTAATGGAGTGCAATTGGGTACAAATCATGTTGAAATCATTTAGGTTCTAGGCCACAAAACTATCATCCTCTATCTTGAGGGTACACAACTTCTTGCTTAGGAAAATTTTATTTGCCAGGAACTTAGCCTGATAAATCTCACCCATATTATTCTAGAGAGCTACAATGATGGCTTCTTCATATACATTCAACAATATGGAGTATACCAAATAGAGCCTAATAAGGTCGTTCACTTTTCTATTGTTTTTATCCTAGTCTTCATGTGACATAGTAGTGGGTCTGGATTTAGATACTACATCCCATAGATCTCCATACATTAATGCATCCTCCATCTTGAGCTTTTAAAGCTCAAAATTTGTGTATTAGAACTTCTCCATTTCTATCCTTGACATGCTTGCCAATTTTCCTACAACAAGATCTCTTTTTGCATGAGATCCCAGTCAATTCAAGATTAGTACAAAAAAACTTGTCCCTAACACCTAGAATTTGAGGCAATTAGGCTCTAATACTAAATAAAAGGAAACAAGAGTGATGAAACAATTCCTAATCTAATCCTTGAGGAGAGTATGTGTAAATAAATTAAATCTTTGTAGTTACAAGGAAAAATACACAACAAAAATTATACCATAACATAGGTTTATGTAGGGAAAACCCTTTCTGGAGAAAAACCCCATAGGACTCCAAAGCATGAACCAATTGAATTATCAACAATAAAGGTTACAATACAATCATAGGGACATGCCCTTATAGGAGTATCACCAATAAGAGATTTGGAGCAATTTTGGCAACATAACAGTACATATAAAACTCACTATCTAACCTCCATCTCAAGCACCAAATAAATAGAAGTAATACATGAAACCATCATATGGTAATTAGGAAACCATGGGCTAAAACCACCCAAAAAATGGTGCCCAAATCCCTAGTTAAAAATCCAACACCCAAATCCCAAGATGAGTCTATAAGCTAAAAATAACATATTCCTTCCACTTACCATAAGCTTGTCATAACCGACTCACCAACTCAAGCATTACATGTTGGATCCATTATATCCATTCAAAGATGCCTTATGATGTGTCATAACATGCACCATAATTTGGTCAACAAGTGTAACTCTCTCTTTCAACTCTTTTATGCATCATAGATGCTCTTACATTTCCAACGTGAGGGGTCCAACTTCTGGGGAGCATAACTTTTGAATTGGAAAGATGACTGAGCCTATTTTTTTTTTTAAATTTTACAGATTGAAGGGATAGATGTCCCCATAAATTAGGAACTAGTTATGGCCCATCCAAAAATATTTTCAGGGCCATAATGACCTCTATAGCCTAGAAGTTGAATTTTTCTATTCTATAGCCCAAAATTTGCATTTTTGTGTTTATAACACTAGGATGCAAGGTTGAAACACTTTTCCTAACAAGAGTTCCTCTAAAAACCTCTTTAATTTCATTAAATTTGGTTAAAGTTTGTCAACTTCAAGGATAAAGTCATGTAAATTTCAAGATAACACTAAACATGTGATTTTACAAGTTTTTGGCAAGTTTTGGGACTCCCACTTGCTTAAATCCAAGGTAATACCAAGAAATTTTTGGAGGGAATCCAAATTTGAGATAGAAATATTAACAAGTGGTTCCCCCCTTAGGGTTAGGGTTTTAGGTTCAAAAGTTTCTAAGTGTTCGATCTTGAAAACCCCTTAACCCCTTTTCTTTAAGTCATGCACTTTATCGTTATATTCTTGTGTTGACTGTCTATAGCTGGTTGTTAATCCTTAAGTCATGACCTTAAGTCTTGGAGACTGTGAGTTGACCAGCCCCATGTCCTAGGCCTTACTCACTACCGCTTGTGAAAATTTAAACTTTAAGTCCTAAGTTTGGGAGGTTTTATAAATGTTTATCATAGCATCACAGTGCATCATCAATGATGTCACCTTACCCCCGTGCGACTGCGATAATGTGCCAGATGTCTTCTTTTTGTTTTGCAGTTCTGAAGTTCCACAGAAATGTGCAACGTATCTTCAGCTGTGTTTCTTTTCTATAATTTCTATTTGTTGCCAGAGCGTGCCACATGTCACCTCTGTGGGGATTAGAGGAGAAACATTTGAGAAAGGTGTCGAGAAAGCGTGCTAGCATGCCACGTGCCCCTTTTTGCAATACGCGGAGTATGCCACGTGTCTCTTTATTTTTGAGTAGCGTAGGAGTACGATGTAGTGGGCCCAAAATATTGAAGTCAACTTTCTGAGTGCCACAGACGGTGCCAAGTGTCACTCCTGTAGGCTTTTAAAGGAAAGATAGGGGAGCTTCATTTTAAATGCGCGCCTACACACCACATGGAAGTTGTGGAAGGCAGATAAACATTAGCTTTTGTTTTCTTATTAAAATCAATAAATCAAGGAGTCACATGAGGAGTCTTAGGTAAAAGCCATGTGGAGGCTCCCGCTAACAAGAAAGGAGGACGCATGGCGGGCACTACGCAAGTGCACAAGAGGATCTTGGCAGAGAGGAATATTCATCGTGTAGCTGCTATGAGGTGACATGTGCCTTGGTTTCAAAGAAGTGAAAGGCAATGAAAAGGTAGGGATACCTGGAGGCTCCTGCTTGATTCTGCGGAGCTAAAATGAAAATGGCCAACTTCCTCCCACCCGGCCCCAGAATTGCACCACATATCCAGATCAGACAAAGGGAAGGAAATGTTAGCAAAGAAAAAAACCTCCCTACTGGCACGACTTCATTGGACGAGGACTTTTCAACAAAGATGACTAGGATTGTCAGATCTAATCAGTGAATCGAAGCCGTAGATTTCAGAAAGAGAGGGAAAGATCGAGGGCCCTAATTCAAACTGTCAAAAGGGAGGATTTCCATGTGTCCTTTGCATGAACTAAGAGCACAACAACATTTCAAGCAAAAGGAACTTCAGAACAAATGAACTAGTGCAATCCCCAGCCTCTGTTAGCATAAAAAAACTAGCATGACAGGATTGCAGATGTGATTTCATTCCCTTGGCCAACTAAAAAGGACATACAGTGAGTGAAGGGATAGGTATGGGTCGAAGGATTTACTGGCCAACCACCATTTTAAAGAGGCAAATCTTCAAGCGGTTGCACACCTCCCAAGTTCAACCACTCCTTCCCTCTTCTTCTCTCTGGTGCATTCAATGTTCTCAATGCCTTTTCGGTGGTTCTTTGTATCCAGTGAAAATTGAAGTGACATTGTATTAAATCCTGAGAGCACATTCCTGGTCTATAAAGGAACTGTGTTTCTCGTTTTATGGTTGTTGAAGATTTGGGAAAATTTTGGAGAAGTAATGAAGGACACTTCAGCTAGGCTATTCTATCTCTTTGCTGTGAGTTTATGAGTTATACGTTGAATGTATGTTGCATATGTGTTTTCAGTTTCATGTTGATGTTATATGAGTAATGCTTCATGCATGTATTCTTTTAATTGTCTTCAGTGTTGTATGCATCTCTTCTTTTGAATCTGATAACTAAGGGTTGTTGAGATTCTAGGATATAGATTTTCTGTATTACATGCTTGATCTTTGACCTCTATTCAAGGAGTAGATTAAACTATTTTGGGTTAAGTGTGAGGAAGAATGTATGGAAACATGGATATTTGTAAGAAAATTTGACTAAATACTCTATCTTGGGTGGTGTTTGTAAGGCAAATACCAATCTAATGCCATGAAACTTGAATGCCAGTTGAGTTTATGCAAATCATTCACACATATACGTCTAGTTGACTCCTTGCCCTGAGATTGGCACTAGCCTGTTGTTGTGTTGAAGTTATGATCCAAAACCCTATCTTGCATCCAAATACACAAAAACATAATCATTTCTAAATTTCAATCTTTTAGGTTTTAGGAGTAGGGTTTATTTGCATGTTCTCATTTTCAGCCAGTTAGATAGTCCAAGAACATTGCCAATCCGGGCTTATCTTCCACATCTTGGTCCATACATGAGATCATTCTACTTGATCTTGAAAAGTTAAATCTTTTGTTATAAGAGAGTCAAAGTTAAATATTTAGTTATAGGGATACCCCCCTTGGTGTGGCAGAACCAAAAATGAAGGGGAAGCAGTTCACATAACCTCCCATCTTTGTTGGCTGAATCTGTTTGAGCATAGGAAGTAGCAAACCCTTTGCTGATTTGGAAACCAACAAAACTTACGACTCTACTAGGGAACAATGCCATATCCATGCAAAGAGTTAAAGAAATTGATAGATCTGAATATTTGCTTCAGATTTTGACAGTTATCAGACCTAGAATAGGCTTTGTTGCAACAATTTTTAAAAAAGAATTTACATGTGACTCTACTGTTGGAGAACCTGGAATGAAAGAAAAGAGTTTTCAGACTCATAAAACTCATTCCTCTACAAGGAGGTGGTGACCCCGCGCACAAAGAACATGAGAAAGAATACAAAGAGGTGTTAGATTTGCATACTCTTAGTCAGGAAAAAGAACTTGCAGCAGCTGCAACTTATCTAGGTACTTTTCATGTTTTGGTTTTCAATAAACCATGGTGTGTGAGTTTAAATGATTCCCTATTAGGTGAAGTTAGCACTGGTTAAAAGGGAAATAGTGGTGATAGGCATACATACTTTTGTATTTGGTGAAAATTATAGTGTGTATTTTCAAATTAAGTATGCAATGTTGTCGAAAAGACTCATTTAGAGGACTTTAGGCAAGCTGAAACAACAATTTGTATTTTAAAAGCCTAAGATCATTGCTGTAAAAGAAGTTTGAGTTGTGAAGAAGCTTGTAAAGGCTTGTAAAAGTGTGAAAAAAATGTACCATCGACCCTTGCATCCTTGTATGGAGCCAAATGCAACAATGGTTTGTAATCATCCCCAGCCATGCAACAAGAGAAGCTTCAACATTGACAAATATAGAGCCATTAATTTCAGTGCCATTTGTGGTTTCCCAAATGTCATACCGCCTAAAATCAGAAAATATTTGCCTACATTCAGTGGTGCAAAGAGTGAATCAGCAGAAAAGCACCTACAACAGTTCAATAATTTAATGGATGATTATGAAGTGGATCATGAGGACGTGGTCATGAGACTATTTGTTCAGTCTCTAAATGAAGATGCAAGGGATTGGTTCTCTTATCTTTCGGCATGCTCCATCCATTCTTGGAGTGAATTTATGGTAGCCTTCAATGAGAAGTTTGGTGAAAGAATATCTGAATATTTACTTATCAGTGATTTCATGTATATCCACATTGGAGAAGATGATCCTAGCCTTTAACCTCAGATTCATCAATGCATTGAAGAAAATTCTAGAATTTATGCAACCCAATGAGGCATTGTGTTTGGTGGTCTACCTTGGTGCATTCGATAAGAAGATGAGCTACAGATTGAGAGATAAGGAGCCTGCTAAACTTCATTAGGCATATCAATTTGTAATGGACATTAAAAATAATTGGAGGTATGGAATACACAAGGGTTATTTCTCTGCAAATGTTCACTACCCTAAGGCCCCCAATGTCGATGAAAGGTGTGATTCAAGTTTTGAAAATGAGCATCAGAGCACTTACACCCCTGCTGTCCCAGTTTGTGCATCATTCCAGGGTGCTGATTATGTTTATCCTAGTGTGAGACTTGAGCTAGCAAATGATACAGTAAACTTGAATGAAGTAAATATGTTTAATGATGAGATTATGCCTCATAGGCCTCTGGAAAATGTATGTGAGCAGCCAAGAAACATGTATGTTGAAAGAAATATCTTAAGTAAATTCCAGTCTGTTGTCCATAGTTGTGCACCAGATTGTGGAGGGATATTTCCATCACGTGATGTGCAAGAATTGTGTGGTTTTGAGCATGGCTTTGACAATGTGAAAGATTTAGGTAATGATGACCCTGCCAAGGAAGGACATGCCTAGAATTGCCCAACCAATGAGGTTGATGGCAATGATTATTATTCTGATTTTTCAAATGACATATATGTGACTGGATTTGAGAAATTCTCTCTGAAGATGATGTTGCTGCCCACACTATAACTGATTTATTTTCAGCCTTAGCTCATTTTAATGTGCATCATCATGATCATAATATTGCTGCTCATGAAGATTTGAATGAAGTTGAGTTGAAAGAATGCACAAAGTGTGAAAGTGATATTGATATGCCAATCCTTAGCAAGGAGTGTTCATGCTTAAATGATTTAGTTGTGATCATATAGATCATGATTCAATATCAGTTTCATCAGGAAGCATTAGAGAGCTAGAAAATGACATAGATAATGCACCTTCAGAGTGCATTGATATAGTAGAAATACTATATGTAGGGCAATAAGATGATGAAGGTGATGTTCATGATCAGTTCATGGATCAGGTTTGTTCTTCTTATGATTCTAGATTTGGTAATGCTGAAGAAGTGGTAGACTATCATGAAGAAGAAGTAGAGACCTTTGCAATAAGAGTGAATCCCCTTTATGATGAGCCTTCAAATGCATTGAACATTGTAAGTCATGATCTTCATTGGTGCAGGTTTAACTGTCTTTTTGCAAATGATGATGAGTATGAGGAGAAAATTGTATTTTTAGGTGATCTAGGTGTTGCATCAGTTTGTGAGGGGACATATAAATCAGAATCAGAGAACTTCAGCCCTTGTGAAAATAATATTGATGTCCATGTTATGGATAATGTATGTTCAATATCAGCTGGTTCAGATATGTGTAATGATGGGTGTGTGGATCAGGATTTGATATCATTGTCAATAAGTGATATGAAATATATTGAAAGTCTCCCAGGCAAAGCTATCTCAGAATGTGTTGACATGGTAAAAATTTTAGGCCTATGTGAAATGCAATCGGGTGATGGAATGAGAAATATGACTGATTGTGATTATTTTTCTGAGAATTGTTTATTTGGTTTGCCTCAAAGTTCCTGTGATGATTTTGCATTTTCTATGCAAATCTATGATGAAATCAGACCTAATGATCCCATCCACTTGATAGATTTTGAGTATTTTTAGTTTCAGGATCAGCTGGATGAATGCTTGGTGATGCATAACAGTCAGATTGACAAGGTTAGTTTGTGGGTAGATTATGTTAGTGTTCTCAGTTGTGGTCTGGGGCATTCAGATGAAGGTTAAGTATTTGACATAGGAGGATTCAGGTTTTTCATTTTTAGAGGCCCAGGGCCACAAATAAAGTTGAAGATATGATTTGACTCTGTAGCCCAATGGAGTAGGGACCTGGTCTACATCCCAGAGTGGTCTGGTTTTTGCTGCAGCCTCATGTCTACACGTCCCCTGTCAGAGCCAATGGTGGTTCCCCCCTTAGGGTAAGGGTTTTAGGTTCAAAAGTTTCTAAGTGTTCAATCTTGAAAACCCCTTGCCCCTTTTCTTTAAGTCATGCACTTTATTGTTATATTCTTGTGTTGACTATCTATAGATGGTTGTCAATCCTTAAGTCACGACCTTAAGACTTGGAGCCCATGAGTTGACCGACCCCATGTCCTAGGCCTTACCCGCTATCACCTATGAAAATTTAAACTTTAAGTCCTAAGTTTGGGAGGTTTTATAAATGTTTATCGTAGCATCGCAGTGCATCATCAGTGATGTCACCTTACCCCCGCATGACCACGATAATGTGCCAGGTGTCTTCTTTTTGGTTTCCAGTTCTGAGGTGCCATAGAAATGCACCACGTTTCTTCGGTTGTGTTTCTTTTCTATAATTTCTATCTATTTTTGGAGAGTGCCACAGGTTGCCTCCACAGGGATTAGAGGAGAAACTTTTAAGAAAGGCATCGAGAAAGCATGCCAGTGTACCATGTGCCCCTTTTTGCAATATGTGGAGTCTGCCACGTGTCTCTTTCTTTTTGAGTAGCGTAGGAGTACGATGTAGTGGGCCTGGAATATCAAAGTCAAGTTTCTGATTACCGCAGACGGTGTCAAGTGTCACTCCTATGAGCTTTTGAAGGAAAGGTAGGGGAGCTTCATTTCAAACGTGCCCCTGCACACCACGTGGAAGCTGCGGAAGGCAGATAAACATTAGCTTTTGTTTTCTTATTAAAATCAATTAATCAAAGAGTCACATGAGGAGTCTTAGGTAAGAGCCACATGGAGGCTCCCGCTAACAAGAAAGGAGGATGCGTGGTGAGCACTGCGCAAGCACGCAAGAGGATCTTGGCAGAGAGGAATATTCATCATGCAACTGCGATGAGGTGACACTTGCCCTAGTTTCAAAGAAGTGAAAGGCAATGAAAAGGTAGGGACACGTGGAGGCTCCTGCTTGATTTCGTGGAGCTAAAATGAAAATGGCCTACTTCCTCTTGCCTAGACCTGGAATTGCGCCACATGTCCAGATCAGACAAAGGGAAGGAAATGTCAGTGAAGAAAAAGACTGCCCTGCTGGCACAAGTTCATTGGATGATGACTTTTCAACGAAGATGACTAGGATTGTCAGATCTAGTTAGTGAACTGAAGCTGTAGATTTTAGAAAGAGAGAAATATCAAGGGCCCTGATTCAAACTTTCAAAAGGGAGGATTTCCATGTGTCTGTGACATGAACTAAGAGCGCAACAACATTTCAAGTAAAAGGAACTTCAGAACAAATGAACCAGTGCAATCTCCAACCTCTGTTAGCATCCAAAAACCAGTATGATAGGATTGCAGATGTGATTTCACTCCCTTGGCCAACTAAAAAGGACATAGAGTGAGTGAAGGGATAGGTACGGGTTGAAGGATTGACTGGCCAACTACCATCTTAAAGAGGCAAATCTTCAAGTAGTTGCACACCTCCCAAGTTCAACCACTCCTTCCCTCTTCTTCTCTCTAGTGCATTCAATGTTCTCAATGCCTTTTTGGCAGTTCTTTATATCCAATGAAAATTGAAGTGACATTGTATTAAATGCTGAGAGCACGTTCCTGGTCTATAAAGGAATTATGTTGCTCATTTTATGGTTGTTGAAGATTTGGGAAAATTTTGGAGAAGTAATTAAAGACACTTCAGCTGGGCTATTCTATCTCTTTGCTATGAGTTTATGAGTTATACGTTGAATGTATATTGCATATGTGTTTTCAGTTTCATGTTGATGTTATATGAGTAATGCTTCATGCATGTCTTCTGTTAATTGTCCCCAGTGTTGTATGCATCTCTTCTTTTGAATCTGATAACTAAGGGTTGTTGATATTCTAGGATACAGATTTTCTGTATTACATGCTTGATCTTTGACCTCTATTCAAGGAGTAGATTAAACTGTTTTGGGTGAAGTGTGAGGAAGAATGTATGGTAGCAGGGATATTTGTAAGAAGAGTTGTTTGAATACTCTACCTTGGGTGGTGTTTGTAAGGCAAATACCAATCTAACCCCATGAAACTTGAATGCCAGTTGAGTTTATGCAAATCATTCACATATATATGTCTAGTTGACTCCTTGCCCTGAGATAGGCACCAGTCTATTCTTGTGTTGAAGTTATGATCCAAAACCCTATCTTGCATCTAGATATAGAAAAATAAAATCATTTCTAAATTTCAATCTTTTAGGTTTTAGTAGGGTTTAGTTGCATGTTCTCATTTTCAACTAGTTAGATAGTCCAAGAACACTGCCAATCTGGGTTTATCTTCCACATCTTGGTCCATACATGAGAGCATTCTACCTGATCTTGAAAAGTTAAATCTTTTGTTATAAGAGAGTCAAAGTTAAATATTTATTTATAGGGATACCCCCCTTGGTGTGATAGAACCAAAAGTGAAGGGGAGGCAGTTCACACAACCTCCCGTCTTTGTTGGACGAATCTGCTTGAGCATAGGAAGTGGCAAACCCTTTGCTAATTTAGAAACCAACACATCCAACATGTATTTTGTCATTGCCATTGTTTGTCCCATCATAATATTTTGCTCACCTTGATGCAAGGCATAATGATAGTTTTGTGAGCTCTATTATGCATTGAGTGTGTCATCAATTTTGTGAGCCACATGATCATGGAAGGATGTGTACGTGATCTACTAGTTCTTGGAAACTTCAAGAGGAGTTTTCAATGTGTCAAAGAGAATTTTTGAGGACTCTTCATCTTGTTTAAGATGGATGGGATCTCAAAACTTTAAAATGCCAAATACATTATGTTAGGTTAGGGAAGAGGGCCCTATTAATCTTTCAAATTAATGATGCTGATAGTTTCAAGGGAAACATATTAAAATCAACATCATTGGATAACACATGTGTGAGGTGGTGCATATGGAAAGCACATAATTGAATTTCATTAGTTTGGAAGACCAATCAGTAAAATCATGAAAGGGGTGACACATATGTAGGACAATGAGGGGAGGCCACATGTCTCTTGGTAGTAGATTTTTCATGGGGATTCAATCATATGAACTACTAAAATTTTCAAAAAAAAAAGTGTCATTCCAACCAGCGTAATTTTGAGCAATATATATTTTCTTCAAACTTAAGATGTAAAAGACACATGAATAGATGTGACACATATTTTTGTAAATTTTATTTGTAAAAGGATATTTATTTATGAACTTTTACTATGACTTTTTCAAAATATTAAAAAATAAAATTTTGACCAACTTTTAACTTTGTCATAAGTATATGAAATTCAAATTTCTTTTAAAAACCTATAGCAAATGAAGCCTAGATTGTGATGCATCTTTCAAATTTGAAAGAGGATAAATGGTTTGAAAGTTATGAATATTTTTTAATATGTATATCTATCCCAAATTTAGAAACTATATATAGAATTAATAATAACAACCTATTAATATTATAATGAAGAATATATTATATTTTCGGAACCATGAGAGTTTCCTCTACAAACCTCTTTCATTTTATTAATTATGGTTTAAAATTTTTGTCAACTTCAAGGATGAAGTTATGGAAAATTTTGCACTAAGCATGTGATTTTGCAAGTTTTTGTCAAGTTTTGGAACTCCCACTTGCCTAAATCCAAGGTAATCCTAAGGTATTTTTTGAGGAATCCAAATTTGAGCTAGAAATATTAACACTCTTTCCATCCAAATCTAACTCTAAATCCAAATTTTGGCACTTTTCTATGAAGCAATTTTTTTGTGTTTGGCCCATCATGATCACACACTCACCTTGATGCAAGGCAGAATGTTGGTATTATGCATTGAGTATGTCATCAACTTTATGGGCCACATGATCATGGAATGACATGTATGATCTAGTACTTAAAAATTTCAAGAGAGTTTGGAATGTGTTTCAAGAGGAGATTGGAATGTGTCAAATAGAGTTTATGAATACTATTCATCTTATTTTATATGGATGGCTCTCAAAAATCTAAAATGCCAAATACATTATGTTAGGATAGGGAAGAGGACATTTGATGGTTTAAATCAATTGTGCTCTAGTTTCAATGGAGATATTAAAATAAACATCATTAGTCAAAGCATGAGTGTGGTGGTACATGTGGAAAGCACATAATTGAATTCCATTGGTTTGGAAGGCTAATTAGTATAACCATCATCAAAGGGGTGGCATGTGTGTAGTAAAATGAGGAGAGGCCATGTGTCTCTGAGTAATAGATTTTTGGTGGGTATATATATAGTATTGTGGGGGTTCTAGGAATCATTTTATGAACATTTAATACATTAGTCAAGAACTCTCTTTTGTATAAGTCATAGTGGTGGTCTTGTGAGCTCTATTATGTATTGAGTCATAGTCATCAACTTTGTGAGCCACATAATCATGGTATGAAGTGGGTGATTTGGTGTTTCTTGAAAAATATAAGAGGATTTTTTTTATGTGTCAAGGGAAATTTTTGAGGAAATTTATTATGCACTGAGTGCATCATCAACTTTGTGAGCTTAAAAATTATGGGATGATGTGGATGATCTAGTGGTTCTTATAAACTTCAAGAGGAGTTCACAATATTTTAGATGGATTTTTTGAGGAATTTTCATTTTATTTAGGATTTATGGCTCTAGAACCTGTAAAATGGAAAATATTTTATGTGAGGCTAGGGAAACAAGGGCCTTTAATATTTTAAACCAATGGTGCTAATAGTTTCAAGAGAAAATTAATATCATTTGTTGAATCAAGTGTGAGATCATGCACATGATAGGCACATAATAAAATTTTATTGGTCTAGAAGACCAATCAGTGAAATCACCAAAGAGTTGCCACATGTGTAGGTGAATGAGGAGAGGCCATTGTCTCCTAGTAGAAATTTTTTTTATGGGGCTTTGATCACATGATTGAGCTAGGAGTTGAGAATTGATCATTGATAAATGTGATATATGCTAAGGGGTCAAATATATATGATAGAGCTACTATGCTATAAAAAATTTGAGAACCAATCAATGAGATTTGATTAAACAACTCTCACAATCCTTAAAATTTTTAAAGATCTTAAGTCCTTTAGGTTTTGAGGACCATAAGATGATAATCATGATAAATGACCCTAAGAAATACTCATTGGTGATAACAAAGTGCTTAAATAAATTCCTTGAGATTTGTCAATTAGAAATCTTTAGTAACCATATGGTGTGTCCCAATTCTTTCTTGTTTGTGTGCACATGAAATGTATTGGTAAATTTATCTTATTAGAGTAAGCCATGTAATGATGGTCTCATGATCTCTAATATGCATTGAGTGCATCATCAAATTTGTAAGCTACATGATCATGTGATGATGTGATGATCTAGAGCTTCTCAAAAAGTTCAAGAGGAGTTTGCAATGTGTCAAAGGTATTTTTTGAGTTCTTTTCATCTTATTTAAGATGGACAACTCTTAGAACTCTAAAATACAAAATTTATTGTATATGGCTAGAGAAGCAAGGGCCTTTGATCTTTTCAATTAATAGAGCTAACAATTTTAAGGGACACATTAAAATAAATATCATTGGCTAAAGGAAGTGTGAGGTGGTGAACAGGGCAAGTGCATTATCAAATTTTATTGGTCTAGAATACTAATAAGCTAAATTTCAAAGGACTATCATGTGCCTAGATGAATGAGGAGAGGATGTGTGTCCCCTAGTGGTAGATTTTTGGCGGGGAATTTATCATATGATATTATGTGTTAAGAGTTGAGTGGTAATCATGTTGATAAATGTGGTATATGCTAAGGGTCTAAATATATACAATGGAGCTATTATGTTGTACATGTTCTAAAAACCATCCAATGAGCATCCAATGTATTAGTTAGACACTCTCATTAGTGTAAGGCATAGAGGTGATCCTATGATCTCTATTATGCATCGAATTTGTGAGCTACATGATCATGGGATGATGTGGATGATCTAGAAGTTCTTGAAAACTTCAAGAAGATTTTGCAATGTGTTAGAGAGAGTTTCTAAGGACAATTCATCTTATTTATGATGGACAACTCTCAAAATTCTAAAAATGCAAAATACATTGTATCAGGTTGGGGAAGCGAGGGCCTTTGATATTTTTAATCAATGGTGCTCACAGTTTAAAGGGAAGTATATTAAAATAAACATCATTGGTTGAGATAAGTGCAAGGTGGTGCACATGGAAAGTGCAGAATTAAATTTTATTGGTTTAAAAGACTAATCAATGAAATCATCAAAGAGGTCACATGTGTGTAGGTGAATAAGTAGATTCCATGTGTCTCTTGATACCAAATTTTTGGTGAGGCTTTGTTTATGGGGTAAGTGCAAGAAGATGGGGGGCCAAAAAGGGGTCTTAAGTGGCCACTTTTTTTCTAAAATCAGGAAATGCTGGCCTTGGATGAGAAATTGAGCATAGTTACACTCAAAATTTGGAGATGCAACCAAAACAATGTTCGTAGTGATCCGAGTCTACTTTCTAAACTACTATTTTTTTTTGAAAATGGTATAGATTAAGGGGTTCAAAAGAGGGAGCCATAGAAATTGGTGTTGTTTGTATCAAAAAAACATAACATAGCATGTTTTGTGGCTCCCTCAAAAGGTTAACTTTTTTTTGGTATTTTTAAAATCATTTTAGTGAGAAATTAGCTAACAATATGTAGTTTATGCTCGATTTTTTTGATAATTTTTTGATGAATATTTGATTTTTTACTAATTTTCAAAGTGGACACATCCTAAAAAATAGAATTTTGGCTGTGCTACCCCTATAAAATTTGAAAACTAATTGAAAATCATTTTTTTTTTAATATGTGTAGAATGGAGTCTAGTTTCTAAATATGTAATTTTTTTGAAATTTCAATGAATAGTTAATTTACAATGAAAAAAAGACCAAATAGTGGTTTTTGCCCAAAAACAGACACACAAACAAAAGAAATTAAAGATGAAAGGCTTAACATTGTCAAAATGTGAAAAAAATTGCATCATTAAATAGCTAAGAGAAAGCCTAACATTATCCAGGTGTTCGATTTGTTTGACCTTGAAACACATGGAAATCTGAGGGTTAGCACGAACAAAATTATGTGAAATCTTGTAGAATTTGCAAAAACGCGTTTGTGGATGTTGAAAAGGCACTCCAAGCCTTTGGGTTGGAAATCCAAAGCAAATCCCAAGCCCAAGGTTTGGGATTCCCAAAGCACAGTATAACGTGAGCACATTATAATGCGCTTGCGTTATGTTGTGCTTTTTTTGCTTTTTTGCATGTTTGCTGGTGTTTTCCCAGTTTGACACAACGCGAGCATGTTATAACGCGCTCGCGTTATGTATTCCTTTGAATGAGATATGTTTAACTTTCATAAGTATTTTTCATGGATGTTTATATCTATTCTTGTAGGTATGTATGCATGCTTGTATGTATGCATCTTTGTATGTATGTATGCATGTATGTATGTATGTAAGTGTTTTGGGTTTAGTGTATATAAGGACCTGAGCTTGTATAGTTTTAAGGGTTGAGGGTTGAGGGATTAGGGCTTAAGTAATAGGTAGAGGGTAGAGGGTAGAGATTATAGGGTTATAGTTGAGGGTTAATATTTAGGTTGTTGAGTGTATAAGATTAAGTGTGTAAGGCACGGGGATTATGGTTTAGGGTTTACGATATGGATTGAGGGTATATAAGGCATAGGGTGACTTGGGTTGAATGCACGTATGGTTTAGGTTTAATTGAAGTATAGGGTTGAGGCACAATATTCGAGGTTTAGGGTATAAGGGTGAGGTTAAATATGGTCTAGGGATGAGGGTTTGAGGGTGTAGGCTTCAGGGTTTAAGGTATAGGGTTGATGATTGAGGGTATATGGTTGAGGGTTTAGGGATAGGTTTTAGGGTTTAAGAAGGGTTAAGGGTTGAGGGATAGGGTTTAAGGTTTAGGGGTAAGGGATTAGGGTTTAAGGTATAGTGTCTTGGGTTGAGGGTTTAGGAATAGGGATAACATTTAGGGTTTAGGGATGAGGGATTAGGGTTGAGGGTTGAGGGTTGAGGGATTAAGGTTTAAGGTATAACTTGCTGAGGGTTGAGTATTTAGGATAGGGTTTAGGGTTTAGGGTTGAGGGATTAGGGTTTATAGTTGAGGGATTAGGGTTTAAGGAATAGTGTTGAGGGTTGAGGGATTAGGGTTTAGGGTTGACAGATTAGGGTTTAATGTTGAGAGTTGAGGGTTGAGGGTTTAGGGATAGGGTTGATGGTCAAGGGATTAGGGTTAAAGTAGAGTGTTAAGGGTAGAGGGATTAGGGATAGGGTTTAGGGTTGAAGGTTTAACGATTGAGGGTTGAGGCTTTAGGGCTGAGGGTTAAGGGATTGGGGTTTAATATATAGTGTTGAGCATCAAGGGTTTAGGGATATGTTTTAGGGTTTAAATTTTAAGGGTTAAGGGTTGAGGGATAGGGTTTAGGGTTTAGGGATAAGGGATTAGGGTTTAAGGTATAGTGTTGAGGGTTTAGGAATAAGGATAGCATTTAGGGTTTAGGGATGAGGCATTAGGGTTGAGGGTTGAGGGATTAGGGTTGAGGGTTGAGGGATTAGGGTTTAAGGTATAGTGTCAAGGGTTGAGGGTTTAGTGATAGGGTTTAGGGTTGAGGGTTGAGGGATTAGGTTTTAGGGTTGATGGATTAAGGTTTAAGGTATAGTGTTGAGGGTTTAGGGTTGACAGATTAGGGTTTAGGGTTGATGGATTAGCATTTAATGTCAAGGTTAGATTTAGAGTGTCGAGGGTAGAGGGATTAGGGATAGGGTTTAGGGTTGAAGGTTTAAGGATTGAGGGTTGAGGCTTTAGGGATGAGGGTTTAAGGCTTAAGATATAGTGTCGAGTGTTGGGGGTGTAGGGATAGGGTTTAAGTTTTAAGGGTTAAGGGTTGAGGGATAGGGATTAGGGTTTAAGGTATATTGTTGAGGGTTGATGGTTTAGGGATAGGGTTTAGGTTTGAGAGATTAGGGTTTAGGGTTGATGAATTAGGGTTTAATGTTGAGAGTTAAGGGTTGAGGGTTGAGGGTTGAGGGTTTAGGGATAGGGTTGATGGTCAAGGGATTAGAGATAAAGTAGAGTGTCAAGGGTAGAGGGATTAGGGATAGGGTTTAGGGTTGAAGGTTTTAGGGTTGAGGCTTTAGGGATGAGGGTTAAGGGATTAGGGTTTAAGATATAGTGTTGAGTGTCAAGGGTTTAGGGATAGGTTTTAGGGTTCAAGTTTTAAGGGTTAAGGGTTGAGGGATAGTATCGAGCCCGTTGAGGGTTTAGGAATAGGGATAGTGTTTAGGGTTTAGGGATGAGGGATTAGGGTTGAGGGTTGATGGATTAGGGTTGAGGGTTGAAGGAATAGGGCTTAGGGATAGGGTTTAGGGTTTAGGGTTGAGGGATTAGGGTTTAAGGTATAGTGTTGAGGGTTTAGGGATAGGGTTTAGGGTTGAGGGATTAGAGTTAAGGGTTGAGGGATTAGGGTTTGACATTAAGGGTTAAGGGTTGAGGTTTTAGGGTTGAGGGTTTAGGGATAGGGTTGAGGGTCAAGGGATTAGAGTTAAGGGTTGAGGGATTAGGGTTTGATGTTGAGGGTTGAGGTTCGAGGGTCGAGGGTTTAGGGATAGGGTTGAGGGATTAGGGTTAAAGTAGAGTGTCGAGGGTATAAGGATTAGGGATAGGGTTGGAGGGTTTAGGGATACAGGGTTAGGGTTTAAGGTATAGTGTCGAGCTCGTTGAGGGTTTAGGAATAGGGATAGTGTTTAGGGTTTAGGGATGAGGGATTAGGGTTGAGGGTTGATGGATTAGGGTTGAGGGTTGACAGATTAGGGCTTAGGGATGGGGTTTAGAGTTTAGAGTTGAGGGATTAGGGTTTAAGGTATAATGTTGAGGGTTTAGGGTTGAGAGATTAGAGTTAAGGGTTGAGGGATTAGGGTTTGACGTTGAGGGTTGAGGGTTGAGGTTTTAGGGTTGAGGGTTTAGCGATAGGGTTGAGGATCGAGGGATTAGAGTTAAGGGTTGAGGGATTAGGGTTTGACATTGAGGGTTGAGTGTTGAGGTTTGAGGGTTGAGGGTTTAGGGATAGGGTTGAGGGTCAAGGGATTAGGGTTAAAGTAGATTGCCAAGGGTATAAGGATTAGGGATAGGGTTAGAGGGTTTAGGGATAAGGGATTAGGGTTTAAGGTATAGTATCAAGCCCGTTGAGGGTTTAGGAATAGGGATAACATTTAGTGTTTAGGGATGAGGGATTAGAGTTGAGGGTTGAGGGATTAGGGTTGAGGGTTGAGGGATTAGGGTTTAGGGATAAGGTTTAGGGTTTAGGGATTAGGGTTTAAGGTATAGTGTTGAGGGTTTAGGGATAGGGTTTAGGGTTGAGGGATTAGAGTGAAGGGTTGAGGGATTAGGATTTGACGTTGAGGGTTGAGGGTTGAGGTTTTAGGGTTTAGGGTTTAGGGATAGGGTTGAGGGTCAAGGGATTAGAGTTAAGGGTTGAGGGATTAGGGTTTGACGTTGAGGGTTGAGGGTTAGGGTTTAGGGATGAGGGATTAGGGTTGAGGGTTGATGGATTATGGTTGAGGATTGATAGATTAGGGCTTAGGGATGGGGTTTAGGGTTGAGGGATTAGGGTTTAAGGTATAGTGTCGAGGGTTTAGGGACATGATTTAGGGTTGAGGTTTTAGGGTTGAGGGTTTAGGGATAGGGTTGAGGGATTAGAGTTAAGGGTTAAGGGATTAGGGTTTGACGTTGAGGGTTGAGTGTTGATGTTCAAGGGTTGAGGGTTTAGGGATAGGGTTGAGGGTTGAGGGATTAGGGTTAAAGTAGAGTGTCGAGGGTATAAGGATTAGGGATTAGGTTGGAGGGTTTAGGGATAAGGGATTAGGGTTTAAGGTATAGTATCAAGCCCGTTGAGGGTTTAGAAATAGGGATAGCATTTAGGGTTTAGTAATGAGGGATTAGAGTTGAGGGTTGAGGGATTAGGGTTGAGGGTTGAGGGATTAGGGTTTAGGGATAAGGTTTAGGGTTTAGGGTTGAGGGATTAGGGGTTAAGGTATAGTGTTGAGGGTTTAGGGTTGAGGGATTAGAGTGAAGGGTTGAGGGATTAGGATTTGATGTTGAGGGTTGAGGGTTGAGGTTTTAGGGTTTAGGGTTTAGGGATAGGGTTGAGGGTCGAGGGATTAGAGTTAAGGGTTGAGGGATTAGGGTTTGACGTTGAGGGTTGAGTGTTGAGGTTCGAGGGTTGAGGGTTTAGGGATGAGGCATTAAGGTTGAGGGTTGATGGATTAGGGTTGAGGGTTGACAGATTAGGGCTTAGAGATGAGGTTTAGGGTTTAGGGTTGAGGGATTAGGGTTTAAGGTATAGTGTTGAGGGTTTAGGGATAGGGTTTAGGGTTGAGGGATTAGAGTTAAGGGTTGAGGGATTAGGGTTTGATGTTGAGGGTTGATGGATTAGGGTTTGATGTTGAGGGTTGAGGGTTGAGGTTTTAGGGTTGATGGTTTAGGGATAGGGTTGAGGGTCAAGGGATTAGAGTTAAGGGTTGAAGGATTAGGGTTTGACGTTGAGGGTTAAGTGTTGAGGTTTGAGGGTTGAGGGTTTAGGGATAGGGTTGAGGGACAAGGGATTAGGGTTAAAGTAGAGTGTCAAGGGTATAAGGATTAGGGATAGGGTTGGAGTGTTTAGGGATAAGAGATTCGGGTTTAATGTATAGTATCAAGCCCGTTGAGGGTTTAGGAATAGGGATAGTGTTTAGGGTTTAGGGATAAGGGATTAGAGTTGAGGGTTGAGGGATTAGGGTTAAGGGTTGAGGGATTAGGGTTTATGGATAAGGTTTAGGGATTAGGGTTTAGGGATAAGGTTTAGGTTTGTCTTTTTTTATTTTCTATTGCATTTTTACACATATACACATTTTTACATCATCATGTTATGCTTCATGGGGTTAGACCTAAGTGATGGATGAAGTTGATCCTGAGAATAATGTATAAAATCTAGGTAATGTATAAAATATAGGTGTCTCTAGGTGTCTTGGTTTCTAACTAGATAATAGGTGTCTCTAATTGTGTCTTTCACCCAAACATGCTGAAACAATCCGAGCTACATTGTACCGACGATATCCCTGAAGAGCCCAAAGTGCAAAAAGGCAACAATCTTTGATGAGATGTTACTTGAAAACTGTGTCACTTAGAAACATTCTGTCTAAGACAACATGATCACATAGAGTCCCTCTACAATAACGTCTCTCAATTTTTTATATCTCTGAGGCATTTGCCCATGGTGAAAGGTTTTCTGCTGCCCCAAAAATTGTTAGAAGGAGGTAGTGTAAAGTTGCAAAGGGGTGTAACTTTCATCCTGCTCCCGATGTGACCAAACTGACTGTTCCAATGCGTCTGGATGGGTACATTTACACTAGGTATGGTCCTATGTTTCACCCAAACATGTCGAAACAGTCTGAGCTACATTGTACTGACGATATCCCTGAAGAGTCTAGAGTGCAAAAAGGCCACAATCTTTAACGAGATGTTACTTGAAAACTGTGTCACTTAGAAACATTGTGTCTAAGGTAACATGATCACATAGGGTTCTACAATAACCTCTCTTAGTTTTTTATATCTTTGAGGCGTTTGCCCGTGGTGAAAGGTTTTCTGCTGCCCCAAAAATCATCAGAAGTAGGTAGTGTAAAGTTGCAAAGGGGTGTAACTTTCGTCCTGCTCCTGATGCGACCAAACTGACTATTCCAACGCATCTGGATGGATACATTTATACTACGTATGGTCCTTTTTTTTAGCCAAACATGCCGAAACAGTTCAAGCTACATTGTACCAACAATATCCCTAAAGAGTCCAAAGTGCAAAAAGACGACAATCTTTGACAAGATGTTACTCAAAACTTGTGTCACTTAGAAACATTCTGTCTAAGGCAAAGCGATCATGTAGAGTCCCTCTATAATAACCTCTCTTGATTTTTTATATCTCTAAGGCATTTGCCCATGGTGAAAGGTTTTCTGCTGCCCCAAAAATTGTTAGGAGGTAGTGTAAAGTTGTAAAAGGGTGTAACTTTTGTCCTGCTCCTGATGCGACCAAACTGACTATTCCAACACATTTGGATGGGTACATTTACACTAGGCATGTTCCTATTTTTCACCCAAACATGTCGAAACAGTTCGAGCCACATTGTACCGACGATATCCCTGAAGAGTCCAAAGTGCAAAAGGGTAGCAATCTTTGATGAGATGTTACTCAAAAACTGTGTCACTTAGAAAGATTCGGTCTAAGGAAACATGATCACATAGAGTCCCTCTACAATAACCTCTCTCAGTTTTTTATATCTCTGAGGCGTTTGCCCATGGTGAAAGGTTTTCTGCTACCCCAAAAATTGTCAGAAGGAGGCAGTGTAAAGTTGCAAAGGGGTGTAACTTTCATCCTGCTCCTGATGCGACCAAAATGACAGTTCCAATGCATCAAGATGGGTACATTTAGGCTAGGCATGGTCTTGTTTTGCACCCAAACATGCTGAAACAGTCCAAGCTACATTGTACCAGTGATATCCCTGAAGAGTCCAAAGTGCAAAAAAGAAACAATCTTTGACGAGCTATTACTCAGAAACTATGTCACTTAGATACATTCTGTCTAAGGCAACGTGATCACGTAGGGTCCCTCTACAATAACCTCTCTCAATTTTTTATATCTCTAAGGTATTTGCCCATGGTGAAAGGTTTTCTGCTGCCCCAAAAATCGTCAGAAGGAGGCAGTGTAAAGTTGCAAAGGGGTGTAACTTTCATCCTGCTCCTGATGCGACCAAACTAACAGTTCCAACGCATCAGGATGGGTACGTTTAGGCTAGGCATGGTCTTGTTTTGTACCCAAACATGTTGAAACAGTCTGAGCTACATTGTACCGATGATATCCCTGAAGAGTCCAAGGTGTAAAAAGGCAACAATCTTTGATGAGATGTTACTCAGAAACTATGTCACTTAGATACATTTTGTCTAAGGAAACATGATCATGTAGGGTCCCTCTACAATAACCTCTCTCAATTTTTTATATCTCTGAGGCGTTTGTCCATGGTGGAAGGTTTTTCTACTGCCCCCAAAATTGTCAGGAGGCAGTGTAAAGTTGCAAAGGGGTGTAACTTTTGTTCTTCTCCTCGTGTGGCCAAACTGACAGTTCCAATGGGTTTGGATGGGTACGTTTAGGCTAGGCATGGTCCTGTTTTGCACCCAAAACATGCCAAAATAGTCTGAGCTACATTGTACCGATGATATCCCTAAAGAGTCCAAAGTGCAAAAAGGTAGCAATCTTTGACGAGCTGTTACTCAGAAACCGTGTCACTTAGATACATTTCATCTAAGGAAACGTGATCATGTAGGTCCCTCTACAATAACCTCTCTCAATTTTTTATATCTCTAAGGCATTTGCCCATGGTGAAAGGTTTTCTTTTACCCAAAAATTGTCAAAAGGAGGCAGTGTAAAGTTGCAAAGGGGTGTAACTTTTGTTCTTCTCCTCATGCGGCCAAACTGACAATTCCAATGCATCTAGATGGGTACGTTTAGGCTAGGCATGGTCCTGTTTCACACCCAAATATGCTGAAACAGTCTGAGCTACAAACACTAACTAGTCTTCAATCTTCAAACACTACAAATACCATGATATCCTACATAAAGCTGTCTTTTAGCCTTTTATAAAGGCATGCCCATCAAATTCAACTGCATAGTGATGATTGTTTATATTCCAAATTCCTTTTAATTACTAACGTTCCAATCCTTTTTCCCACCCTCATATCAATTAAATATGACCTTTGATTATGATATGGTGCTCAAGCTTATGAGAGTTTACCAAAGATGCTGGTTAAGTTAGGTTGAAGGGCCGGTGAACTAATGACTTAAAGACCCTTTAGTAGGTTGATTTAAGTGATAGTAACTTCTGATTATAAGTCCATATTAAATTAAAATAAAAGTGCACTTTACACACGATAGGCAATTGAGGGTTTTAAAGTCTTAAGAAAAGTAGATTCTTTTTAGGGTTTAATGCCCAATATGCAAACCCTAACTATCAATAAGATTATTATTATGAAAGCTTGTGTCTTCTCTAACTTCTTATTGCATGAACAAAACCACATCCACCATGAATACGAACCTTGCATCATATCAACCTTCCAAGATAGACCTTATCATGAAAACCATATTCACAACAAAACCTTGCATGAACAAAACCACATCCACCATGAACATGAACCTTGCATCATATGAACCATGTTTGTCTTGTGCAGCATCAACATGAATTGAGAGACCTTATCATGAAAACCATATTCACAACATCATGCACCTCATGACCATCACCTACCTTGAATCATTGTATCACCTTATCAACATCATGGAATCAACCTTGACATTAATGACAAACAACCTTTACCCTTTGACTCCAATGACAACCTTGAACCTTGATTGTTGATGACTTATGGAAGCCTATAGCCCCAATGTTATGTTGCATACTAAAATTAGGTAAGACTCAATGTAATCTGATAACCTCGCCTTATATGCAAGAGGAATTACATTTAATAACCACAATGGTCATCAGGTGCTCATAAGCATATGATTTTGACAATCTTATTCAAAATAACAAACATACTCTTTGCATCCCAATATGGTATAATAATAAGAAATTAAGAAATATTTTCAATATAGCAACTCATAAAGAATATGGATCAACATACTCATTTGAATATTTTCAATTGAGCAACTCATAAAGAATATGAATATTTTATATTCAACATGATGATTCATTTTTATTTTAAATACAACTTTTATCTTTTAGTTCTAGAATGAGGTTTAGGTGATACTTGAATAACAATAGCTAGCTTATTAGATCAACAAACATCCTATGTAATACGTTTGGACTTTAAATATTTGAAGTAACCATCTACAAATATCCATTCAAATGTGGATTTATAATCCAAATATGGACGCCATCAATAAAAAAGATTTGTATTAACCAAATATCCATATAGGTATACATCAATATCTATCAATATAAGTATAACATATATACAAAATAGCCATATAGGCATACAATGTCTCCTATATGCAATACAAAATATATATCCACAAATGCCATATAGGCATACAACAAAGTACCCCAATAAGTATTCATTCCCCTCTGTTCGGTGAAGGGAATAGATCACGAGTAGCCTTTGATCTTCGGGAGGATGGAGACATGTATGAGGGAGGTTTACTACGAACCCAAGGGCTGCTCCTCCTATTTAGTTCTTTGTGGACTTGTAGTTGTTACAATAAAAAGTATAGACATTAATATATAGAAATTACATGTTATAAAAAATGAAACATTTAACAAAATAATCACTTACCGCTACCATATAATCTGTGTCCTCATTTGTCTTAGTAGCAGGATTAGGCTATGGTGATGTAATGTCCTATATAAACCATCCAGATAGAAATTAAACTTAAAATCAATAATCATTTGATTTTTAAAAAATAAACAACTATAACAATGAATGTAAATTGAAATTTACTAATCTACCTCATACCCTCGTCAATGGCATGGAGCTATGAATCGCAGTGGACACACCATGCTCCATTACCCTATGAACTTCGGGAGGTGTCTCCACAACCTGCATCATCTGAAAATAAAACAACATTATTCAATTATGAAACTAGAATAGTGATGCAAGTCATGGTTCCTAACATACACACATGTTCACATAAACATGGAAGTACACACAATAAAGCACACTATGATATTCATTATCAACAATGCATCACTATGATACAACTAGACACATAATACACATAATCATAGTGAAGATTTTGCTCTCTTGGTGATATACTATAGCTCTTTCTTATAGACATAGGGATGGAAGAAATTGAGCCAATAGGATTGACATAAGTTTGTAGGGGAAAGGGTTAGTGTAGATTTGAAGATTTTGGTTAGGGGTGACTTGTTTCCCCCATAATTAATACCTAAAACCTAGATGATGTTTGAGTCAATCATATGCTATATAAGATGTCATAGGTTGATGCCCCTCTTTGGTGTCATGTCCTGGGGTTTAATTGGTGGTAATTGGATGAGATTATTAGAGAGAATTTGTCAAAGAATAGTGTGGAGGGGATCAACAAGATTTGGTAGACATGTATGGAAAATGTGGTAGCATAGACAAGGTAGTGAGCTATTTGAAAAGATGACTCAAAGAAAAGTGGTCTCATGGTGATGTCTTTGTCTATGCATATGCTTCTCATGGCATTCCATGAGAGCACATTTCTTTGAGCCATTTTTTCAAATTTAACTATATTATAATTGAAATTTTGTCATCTATCAACATCTAGCTATTAGTTATGCAATGTTTAATAATGCTTTGAGTTTGAAAGATGTGCAATGCAATGCAATCAATGATATGAATATAAAATATAAAAATCTAATAAGTACAATTCATTAGTTAAACTATTTATTTTGTTACCTCAGTGAAGCTTTGAACTACACCACCACTAGCAGGTGTTGCCGTGAAATGTCCAAGATTAACCTATTCAACATCCAAAATCAGATATTAGAATACCATTCATATAACAATGCTATTCACATGTAATATTTATAATTGTTTACTAGTTACATACCCTGGTAGTAGATGTCGTAGTGTAAAATGCAGGTGGAGTATTGCTGAGAACTGCATCAATGCTATGACCCTGAAATTTCATCAAAATCATCAAACTAAATTAGTTAATCTTGTATTTCAAAAATAAAATTTAATAAATTAAATTCAATGAACTTGCTAATATTTACCTGAGTATCAAGGCCGAAAGTCCCACTCAGGAGGGTATCTGTCATCACCATCTGCTTAGCTGCAGATGTAGCTTGTGCACCTGCACTATCCATGGGGTCATAACCATAGGTTGACCCGCAAGTCTGACAAGTATGGGGTGGGATCCTACTCCTCGCACTATCTCCCAACCCACATTGTGCTACAGGACTGGCATGCTCTATGATGCTCTGGGTCAAGGCACTAATGGACTGAAGTGTATCAACCTCAACACTCTCCTTCACAATGGAAGGGATAGACACATGCTCATGGGCTAGTCTGCTGATTACTCGTCTCCCTAGCCGCTATGGGTCAACACGTGCCCCTGGTCTATCTTGTGCTGACCCCCCACCTCTACCTGGAAGTCTCGCATATCAACATAGTTTGTCACTTTATTGAGGACAAACTCGCAGTAGAGTTTCCTCAAAAAGTATTGCGGGACCTCATTATTATTGCATGGAGGATGGTCAAAAACCATCCACCACCTCTGCCCAAAATTGTCCCTTATCACTTGGTTGTTGCACCAATGGATAGGGAACCTTTTGCATGTAATGGGTGGAGGTTGATTTGTTTGTGGGTTTGTGAAAATGGAACACAAGTCTAATTTTGTAATTTGTAACTTTTTCACATCTTCATATGATAGCTTGTCTGCATGATACTCTCTAAACTCTCTCCTCTTATCCAACCAACTAGATATTTGCTTGCTAATTGAATCTACATTTGATAACATAGATTCAAGAGATTAAGCAAGCGTGGACTTATGCAAGGTTCAAGCTGAAGGATCTTTCAACCTTGCAATTATGTCTTCAATCTTTTTTTTATTGTTTTCAATTTGCCCCATTAGATTTTCTTGTGTTCCAGGGGCATGTCGAGGAATGGATAGAGGAGTTTGTTGTACGGGTTGTTCTTCGACAGGTATTTCCTCTTCAAGATTTTGTGGATTTTGAGGAGGAGGAGGTGCATTAACATTTCCTAACAATTAAGGAAATTTACATCAAAAATCAACTCAAAACTACCTATTTAGAAACAAATTTAAACAAAAAAATAAATAAAACTCACTCCTTTGGCCTGCTCGACATCATGGCGGCATTTTGGCGATGAATCAGTGAGATTTTGGTGTCGAATTGGGTCTTCAAAAATGTGAGCGCACTCCTTAGGGTTTGCAGGCCATGGGTGTGAGAAAAAAAAAGAAATCAAATGAGCATAAATGCTCTTTTTTTATATATATAATTAAACATACCAACTTTTTGCACTTACCCTATGTGTTATTTTGTGCTAAAATTCAAGTTGTGAACATTGATAAATTTGATATATACTAATGGCCTAATATACACATATATGAAAAAGATATTGTGCTATGAAGGATCTAAGAACATTCTAATGAGCTTTAATCAAACAACCAATACAATCCTTAAATATGTTAGATCTCTCAAGTCCATGCTACAAGGATTGTTAGATGATAAACAAGATCAATGTCCCCTAGAAGTTCTCACTAGTTATAACAACACACTCAAAGAAATGGTCTATGATTGGTCACTTTGTAGTCAAGTAACCATGTGATGGGTGCCAATTATTGTTTATTGATGTGCACATGGAACACATTATTAAAAATCTCTCATTGGAACAAGGCATAATGGTAGTCCCATAAAAAAAATGCATGGGATTTGAACTCAATGTTTTGTGAGGCAACCTATCAAAGTAAATAACATTATCGTCAATGAACATCTTGTAGACCTTCCAATTCATTTTTTTTTATGTCAAGGAATTGATCTACATGTCTCAATTCAATTTTTTGAGTAGTGGACATGAAAGATCAATGTTTATGCACACACATGCATAGATTCCAACATCTCCTTCTATGACATTTTCATGGACACCTTGATAAAGGATCCTAGTGAGATCCTCGTCCTTGATGTTAGGAAAAAGGGCGTTGTACACATTGCACAAGAAAACAAATATTTTAATTATGTAAAATAAATATTTATTTATGGTGCATCTTAGGAGATGTGTTTAGCGACATTAAATATTTATTTTGGACCACTTGCAAAGTTGTATTGTAACATTGGTTAAATATTTTGTGTGGGAAACATAGGACAAATATTTAATATTTGTGGGAAATATTTAGTTTTGGGGTCAATGGTTTTGTGCTCTCATGGTTTTGAGACATATGGTTTAGACAATAACACTTGATAGTTTTGTGTGAGCTTGATTCTATAAAAACAAGCACATGTTTATGTTGGAAACAAGGTAGATAATTGAGAGGGGGGTGAATCAATTATCTTAAATATTTTAACTTTATGTTCTTCCTTAATAATTAGTGTAGCATCAAAACATATAAGCATACATAACCATGAGAGCAGGAATAAAATCAACACACATAACACAATGATTTTGATGTGGAAACCCTGTTAAGGGAAAAACCATGGAGTGACTAACCCAAGATTGTATTCTCTGTTAAAAGAATAAGAAGTATAGAATGGCACTTGCCAATTAGGGCTCACTACCCGAGCACACTGCTCACAAGAGGCACACTGCCTACAAGAGACTCACTATCTACAAGGATATAGAAGGAAACCAGATGTTTGAACTAAAGAGGGGCATCCACATATGCTGAGGTTCAGTTCTGGTTAGGCTCAATATACTGATCTACTGCACTTCATACTTCCTCTTCTTTAGTGCTACTGTTCTATCACATACCTGACCTGTATTGCTACTTCTACACTTCTTTTTGTCCTTTCTCACACACTATTACTCCACACCCACACGTTCATACCAAAATCCATCTGGTATATATATCCACACGAAGGATTTCAACAGCTTTCTAGTCGGCAACTGGAATACTCAAGATATTTACTAAACACTGATCTGTCGGCTGGATCCATGCTCAGTATGTGATGCGTATCAAAAACATAGATATAGAAGTCATCAATCATGTCGGCCAACCATGTATGATTCCTCAAATAGCTTGACCATCATCAATTTCTCATCTGGATTAAAGTCTGATGCTCTGTCGGTCAGTTATTCCTTAGTCTACTCTGCCTATCAAGAACCCATCACTTAGATGCTCATATCTTTTCACTCTTTCATCACCGGAGGCTCAATCTCTGGAATGTAGCTATCATGGTACTCCTCGTGACTTCCCCAAGTCCACACTTTGCTGAGATACATCCTCTTAGAGATCCGGACCTGATTGTCGGACCCAGCTACATGCTCTGTTCTTGTTCACTGGACCAAAACACTCTTCAATCTGACTTCCAGTAAAGACATATTATATGTTTTAGATGTATGGGATAAACTTTTTTTCCATCAATGACAACAATCATGAAGCCACACAGTGTCTCTTGTTAACAATCTCCCCCTTTGGCATTGATGGCAACACTTAGTGAAAAATGACGAAGTGTCGTAGCTAACTCCCCCTTGGCTAATGCTTTGTCTTATGTACACTTTTACCGGAGCTCCCCCTTAGCTGGATTCCACATTTTTCACTACTCCTCACTCCCCCTTTGACATCAATGGCAAAGGGTGAAATCCGTACACCAAAATTTACAAAAATCAATCTATACATTGCCGCATAAGTATATATACATGCTATACTTACATATACTTAAGTATATCCACAAAGGTGGTTTTCAACTGGACAAATTCTATTGCCCAACTCTACTTCATCTTGTCCAAAATTGAGGTGTGACCACTTAACAAAAATGTAAAATCTTCTGCCCTCTTTAAGTCTACTGGATCACTGGTCCGGGCTGTGGTTTGAGCATCAGTTAGGGCCTCATGCATTGCCTCTAACTTAGGGATAATTATTCCTCTTAGTTCACTCATTCTGCTTATTCTATTCTTCTTCTCCTTCTCAAGCCTCTTTATCTCATTTATAGTGGCAATAGCCTGGCACTCTTGATTCATTATGGATGAGGTGAGAGGATCAAAATTCTGAGATAAACTTGATAGTTTATCCTCTTGTTCTTCCACCTTTGCAATGTCTGCTGTCACTGTGGACCAAGATAAACAAAATTTGTATAATTCTCCACCATCTTTAAGAGCATTTTCTAGGCTCTTTATCCCAATATCTATATTTCTCCTATCATTTGCTATGAGTCCCTACACTTCAAAGAATCTTTTTCCCAAAAACTCTTTCCGGACTTTCTCTTCTGTTGATTTCTCCAAAGAATCAAAATGTGTGTTAATAGAATTAACAAGAGATTTTAGATTACCAGATGAAGAAGCTGAAAGATCCTATTGGAAGGATGGCATGATTTTCTCTAGCACACCAGATGCAATCTCTATTAGCTCACAGTCTTCCATGTGAGACTTCAGAAGCTTCTCTTTTTCTTTAGCTTGAGCAAAAGATGCTACCTTCATTGTCTGGACCAGAGAGAGGGAGTCAAAATTGAGTGGTCCTTTAAATAATTCTAGTTCATCTATCTCTAACATTTCTTTGTTCAAGAAGCTCTTTATTGCCTCAGCAGTGTCTCTTGCCGGAGACAGAGTCTTCTTTCCTTTTCCCTCCGCAGAACTGTCATATGGGATCTTCTCTGTTTGATCTTCTTTTCTTCCCTTTACCTCTTCTCCTTGACTAATTTTCTCTTCTTTTCTTTCTTCGCCTTTAGTTCTGAAGTCTGCTGGGGGATCTGGAAGAGAGATGTTTACTTCTTCATGGACTTCCTCTTCCAGAATAGAGGAATCCAAGTCCTTAGTCCTCTCCTCACTTATCACCTTTGGCTCTTCTACTTTTTTCTTAGGAGATTCTTCTTTTGATGTACTTAGTCCTTCATCATTCATAGTAGAAGGTTCATCATCTTTGTCCTCTATAACAGGAAGATTGAATCTTTTAAAATCATTCCAGAGGATGTCTTCAGTCTCTTTTGCCACTTGATCAGTCTCTCCGAGCATAAGTTTGTTCATTCTTGCTTTGCGCCGGAACTCATCCTTGCAATCCTTGAAGATCATGGTCATTTGTTTTGGAGTAATGGAAGGATAGAGCTGAATTGCAATCTATTCCCGGATCTCCAAATCCTTTTCCTTGGCATTGTCTTTTCTGATTTCAAGTACCTTCTCTAAACTTTTGGGAATTAGAGAAATGATTTCAATGAATGCTTTATTATAAATGTTTAGATACTTAACTGTTGCTTCTTCCAAGATCCTTTTGTCTGTGTCACTATACTCATCATAAAGTTCTGTCATTGGTTGCAGATTCCCATCCATAGTGATTGCCTTGATGATATCATCAATAGAAAGAGTAGTCCTTTCAACAAATTCTTCTGCTTCTTCCTTTTTTTCACCGGCAAAGGATTTCCCATAAGTTTTCCTTTTCTTCTTCATTTTCTTAACCTCCTCATCAGTCTCTGTCTCTTCATCATCCTTTTGGCTTGTGTATGACCTTGTGGCCTTTGTCTTTGTTCTTTTCTCTCCTTTTTCAGATGTCTTTGCTTCCGGTTTTGAGGCTTTTGGGCTCTTAGAAGTGGCAGATGCAGAGCTCTTTAAGGATCTAGTCCAGGAGGGGGCTTGCACTGGAACACTTTCTTTTTTTGCTTCTTGTCTCTCTTTCTTTGCTCTTTCTACCTTCTCTCTGTTGGCATCAACTGCCTCCTTTGATATGCCATATTTCTTGGCAATTTCCTCCACTTCCCTTCTCACTTTCCTTTTAAACTCTGGTTGTCTCAATTCAACATGTATTTTCACACTTAATTCTTGAAAGGTTCTAAACCTTTCTGCCTCAGGGTCCTTTGGCTGACTTAGCAGGTGTTGAACATACAGCTCCAGAATTTTCTCATCTACCTCATAGCCCATTGGCATAATCCATACTGTTTTGGGTTCCACTGCCTCCATTAGGCATTGATCAGTGTCTACCATGAAGCACACTGTATCCTTGTATTTTTCAACTAGAGATTGGGGGATTCTCTCTCTGGCCTGCATCATGCCTTGGAAGTTTTTGAAGTATCCCCAGAGTGTTGTGCTTTAAGCCTTGGCATCACCAAGCCCATACATATAATCTCTGATTTGTATGGCAATTGGTTTGTCATTTTGCCATACCCAGCCACTTGTTCTGGGTAGCTCATTCATATAGTAAAAGAAGAGACATATTATTAGGCCACCATACTTAAATGAGTTCTTCTTATCCTTCTTCATTTTCTACAAATTTTCTAACAGTTGGCTCAGAAGAAGTTCGCATAGATCATAGTCTGCATTTTCCCTTAGCATCTAATATGCAATATAAATTACAGTTTCGGATATAGAGTTCTCCCTACTGGAATGATATATTTTGTAACCAATTATCATAGAGGCAAAGTTGATATTCGAATCTGTGATATCTTCTATTGTCATTGCTCTCTTGTCAAACTTTGATCTGGTTGCCTCACTAACTGTTTGGTTCTTGATGGATTTGAGAGCAGGCAACCCATCGGATGAGTGCAAACTGGTTACTGCCCTAATGGTATCTTTTGTTATCTTGAATGGCCTCATCAACCACATGAAGTTGTCATGTATTCTGCTAAGAACATACCAGACCCATTCATCCTCTGCAAAATAGGGAAAGTGGATGCAATGTCCAAAATGCTTATCTCGGATGGCCTTGTATTGAGGTTTAAGTTCAAATGTTTCATCTATTAATTGCTTGTGATAGATGTCCATTAGTTTGGATTCCCCAAATTCCTCAATATTGGCATGTATGTATACCCTAACATCTTCTACATGCAGAACCCCATGCGGAATACTAGAGAAGGTGCCTAAGGGATCAACTTCTAGGGATTTGTAAGGATGTTTCTTGAAACTAGGGCACGGCCTATCAGTGATCTTAACAACATTTGGATTAGCCATCTTGCAAAATATTCAGAGAGAGATATTCAAGAACGGAAATACCTTTTTGTGCTTCTAAGGTTCACGATATGAGCTGAAAAGATCACTGGTTGAATTGGATTCTGCGGTTGATCTTTGAGAGGGTTGAAGTAATCTTGTTTCTAGAGCTCTTTCTTTCTTCTTCTCAAATGTAAATGTGCAAATGATGAACAAAAGAACCCTTATATTTCTGTGCAAACCCTAATTTCATATTGCAATAAATGCACACCTTAAGTTATTTTGGTTCCCTTGTTCTGACCTTATTCTGAGAGAGATCCTTCCGAATCACTGAGATGCACTCAGAATTATTCTTGGTGATAATTGACAATGTATCTCCCTTTTAGCAATCATTCCATTTTTCCGTAGATCAAGATATTTCAATTTTGAATCATACCGGATCTAACTGTGAAAATCCTGCTTTTACCGAATGACTATCAAACCAGATCAATCTTGGATGATTAACCTCTTCAAACCCCTTGCGGATCTTTCATATTTTTACTGAGGGTTGTTTGGATATTTCTCTAAGAACCCTTTAATCCGCATCATTCCATGTGCCAAGTTTAGGCACCAATTGACTGGCTGGGGGAATTTATTTTCCTTGGTGACTCCCCTTGAGCCAGAGCTCATCTTATTTAGTTTCTGGAAGGAATATCAGCACCAGATTCTGGTGCGGATCCATCCCCAACATTTTCTATATTTCTCTTCACCCAAATTTTGTTCATCTCCCTTTGAACTTCATCCACATTCACTTTTTCTTTTCCTTTGTCTTGATTTTGATTATGATGCACCAGATCCTTTTTACCCTGAATCTTACTTCTACAGAATTTGGCAATATGACTGGATCTATTGCAATTATAGCAAACAACATTTCTTTGCATATTTGACTGATATCCTCTTGATCTGCATTGATTAGCCATATGTCCCATTCTATTACATGCAAAGCATCTACCATTGAATGAATTGTTTATTTGCATATTTCTACATTCATGAGATTTGTGACCATACCTTTTGCAGTTAAAACATTGTCTGGAGAAGGATGAGTTAGTCTGATTCATTCTTCTTCTGCACTGATTTGCTTTATGACTGAAGTTATTGCAATTGTAGCAGTATCCATTGAAGGATGGATATCTTTGAGCATTTGGTTGCCTTATCAGAGGTCTTTTAGGCCTATTCCTTGGATTTCTTGATCCAAAGTTCTTCTGACCGGATTTGGAGCTTTCACCTTTTTCATACCCCAAGCCATGCTTGTCATCTACCCTCTTTTGGCTTTCAAGAAGAACTTCAAGTTCAGTATAGCTTATCTTGAATTTCTTTTTGTATTCATTTGCTGTTTGAAGATCCCTTTTAAGAGTATCTATCTGATTCTCAAGTTGTTCTTCATTATCTCTAGCTTCTTCAAGATTAGATTCCAGATGCCTGATTATTCTATCTATTTTGTGGTAGTCTTCTGATTTCTCCTTGAGAGATTGTTTTAGATTATCTTCAATTTTTCTTTTCTCTTCAATTTCTGGGGTGAATTTCATAACTCCTGATTCCATTTCATGTCTTACCATAATGACCTCTTTTGATAGCTTCTCACATAACTTGTTTTTCTCATTAAGATCTTCATTAGTATCATTGGCTTCACTTTGACTTGCTAATTGTTGAAGTAGTTCCTTTCTTCACAGAGATACTCAGTTTTTCTTTGAGTTCATTTATGAAATCATCAGCTTGTTTGAGTCTTTCCCTCAGGTTATGGACTTCAGAGTTGAGATTGCTGAAGATCATCTAGGGAAGACTAAAGTTGTTCCCTCATACCATACATATCCATTGAGATTCCCAGATCTTCCTCAAGCTGTTAGGCTCTGTTTGGAGGAAATTAGCTCTGACACCAATTGTTGGAAACAAGGTAGATAACTAAGAGGGGGGGTGAATCAATTATCTTAAATATTTTAACTTTCTGTTCTTCCTTAACAATTAGTGCAACATCAAAACATATAAGCATACATAACCATGAGAGTAGAAATAAAATCAACACACATAACACAATGATTTTGACGTGGAAAAACCTGTTAAGGGAAAAACCACGGGGTGACTAACCCAAGATTGTATTCTTTGTTAAAAGAATAAGAAGTACAGAATGGCACTTACCAATTAGGGTTCACTGCCCGAGCACACTGCTCACAAGAGGCACACTTCCTACAAGAGACTCACTATCTACAAGGATATAGAAGGAAACCATATGTTTGAACTGAAGAGGGGCATCCACATATGCTGAGGTTTAGTTTTGGTTAGGCTCAATATACTGATCTACTACACTTCATACTTCCTCTTCTTTAGTGCTGTTGTTCTATCACATACCGGACTTGTATTACTGCTTCTACACTTCTTTCTATCCTTTCTCGCACACTATTACTCCACACCCACACTTTCATACCGAAATCCATCTGCTATATATATCTGCATGAAGGATTTCAACACCTTTCTAGTCGGCAACCGGAATACTCAAGATATTTACTAAACATTGATCTGTCAGCTGGATCCATGCTCAATATGTGATGCGTATAAAAAACATAGATATAGAAGTCATCAATCATGTTAGCCAACCATGTATGATTCCTCAAATAGCTTGACCATCATTAATTTCTCATCCAGATTAAAGTCTGATGCTCTACCAGTCAGTTCTTTCTCAGTCTACTCTGCTTTGTCAGGAACCCATCACTTAGATGCTCCTATCTTTTCACTCTTTCATCACCAGAGGTTCAATCTCTAGAATGTAGCAGTCATGGTACTCCTCTTGACTTCCCCAAGTCCACACTTTGCTGAGATACATCCTCTGAGAGATCCGGATTTGATTGTCAGACCCAGCTACATGCTCTGTTCTTGTTCACCAGACCAAAACACTCTTCAATCTGACTTCAGTAAAGACATATTATGTGTTGCGGATGTGTGGGATAAACTTTGTTGCCATCAATGAAAACAATCATGAAGCCACACAGTGTCTCTTGCCAATAGTTTAGTTGTTAAGGTTGTGATGCATGAGCATCCCTGGTTCAAGAACAATCTTGCATCAACCAAAAACATTTGCATTTCAGTTTGTTTGCAGTTCAGTTTGTTTATTTTCATTTTCCAGTTCAGTCAGAAGTAGTTTCTACTTTTGATCTGACATTTCACCTCAATTACATTTTAGATCTTGTAGAGCTGGGCTTAGCATCTACATTCATTAATTTACATCATATCCAGAATTCAGAGATCCGCATGTCAATACTGGAAAGATATCACTACTAGAAGTTAACTATTTCTTAGAGCAGAGTATCCTGATATTCATTGGCAACCAGCTGAAGGAGAAACTTATATAAGCATTTCCTGATCTTTGGAGCCTAATGACACATCATTCAATGATCTTTGGTTTGTGGCTAACCTTCCCAGGAGATCTGCATATCATTCCATTCATTTTCTAGAAGTGTTTTATGCATTTAGGTCTGACCTATCTATGTACACACGTTACATCTGTTCTTTGGAATTTGTGATCTTCCTTGGCTGACGTGGAGGAATCTATTGGTCCGGAGATGATATATATTGATGTAATAGAGCCTTAGGAAAGCAATTCATAACTTAGTGATAGGTATTAGTTTAGATTTTGTGCAAAGGATGTTCAAAGCTTTATCTTGCGCATGTATGTAATCAGGCCTGTGAGCCCTAATTGTAAGCTCGCATGTTGCCGACTGACCTCTATTTGAATTCTATGATATACTGAATGACTAAATCTGCATTTGTTTCATTTCTTTGAGTTGTTTCCATTGTGTTTACTCTTGCTGTATGGTCCAGACAGTTCATTTTGTGAACCATCCTACCATGACTACACCAAGTGGTATTAGAGCAAAAGTTTGAATCTTTGGAACGAATTGAGTGAAATTGGTGAAGGGATTCTGTAAGATCTTGCTGTGAATAGATCACTGAATTGAGGTAGGTTACTTGTGTTGTAACCGATCACGATTGTGAGGCAGCCGTCACCTTGTAGCCTGATCGGCGAACTTGAGGTAGTTTGCACTTGATCCTAGGATGAATGCCGCTGAGGAGAGTTGCTGCTGTTGGAACAATGGTTAGTAGAATAGATGAGATGATGGAGATAATGAAAACAATGTGAATTTGATTGGATGCTATGGAAGAAGATAGGCAAAGAGGATTGAAACCTAGACCTAATGTTGAAAGAGATGATGAAGAAGAATCTCAACCTGTTGAACAAGCTGGTGAAACCCTAGGAAGTGATGAAGAAGAAGAATCAGATCAAGTAAAGATGCTGTGAGCTATTTAAAAGATTCCAGAAAGAGATCTAGAGTTAATGTACCAAACTATACTGGTAATTTGAACCCTAAAGAATTGATTGACTGGATAAATGACATGGAAAAATACTTTGAATATGAAGAAGTTGAAGATTTGGAGAAGGTAAAGTTTGCAAAGACAAAATTGAAAGGACATGCTGCTATATGGTGGAAAGAAGTTTAGTTGGAAAGAAATAGAAGATGAAAAGAAAAGATTACAAAATGGGATAGGATGGTGACAAAATTGAAGAATCAATTTATACCTGCTGACTATGAGTTGGAACTGTTGAAAAAATTGCAAAAGTTGTGACAAGAAGAAACCTGTGAAGGAGTACACTGAAGATTTTCATAAGATGATCATAAGGATGGGACATAGTGAAGCAAGCAAGGCAAAAGTGGCTAGATACATCAATTGACTGAGATTGAACATTCAGGAAGAACTAAGCTTGGTAAGGATGACATCTTTGGAAGAAGCATATCAGTTTGCCCTGAAAGTTGAAGAGAAGCTGAGTAAGAGACATGACTAGAACAAAGAGGTAGAGGAGGTAAATTTCAGAGGTAGAACATTTTCTAGAGGAGACATATCATATTCAGAGCAGAACAAGTTTGAAAGCCCACACAAGAAGGATGACAAAGATACTAATACATACCAGATAAATAACAGAAATTTTCATCCCAGAGGCAACTATAATTCATACCAAAATGAAGGATACAAGAGAGAAGGAAGAGGATTGGATAAGAGAACATTCAGAGGTAATTGTTTCAAGTGTGGAGGTGAAGGACATAGAGCATTTGAATGTAACTAGGGTAACACAAGTAAGAGGATAGAGAACAGTGGAAGAGCAGCCTATGTTGAAGAGGAACCTGTTGGATCACCTAGTTCTATTGGTAAACCAGAGAAAGGAGAATCACTTGTGATGAGGAGAGCACTATTTCAAGAGGAAACAAATGAGGAACCACTGTAGAGGAAGAGTTTGTTCAGAACCAGATGCAAATCTGGAGGTCAGTGTTGTAAAGTTATAATTGATAGTGTTAGTTCAAATAACCTAGTTTCAGAGGAGATGGTGACTAAGATGAAGTTGGAAAGATTGAAACACCTTAAGCCCTATCAGATAGCATGGATTCAGGATGATCATAAGGTACTGGTGAGTGAACAATGTTTGGTGAAATTTTATATTAGATCTTATCCTGATGAAGTCTTGTGTGATATTATGCCTATGGATTTTTGTCATATCTTATTGGGTAGACCTTGGCAATATGATAGAAAAGCTATAGATGATGGGAGAAAGAATACATAGACTATAACAACAAACGGAAAGATAATTACTTTGATTCCTTTGGAGGATGATCCTAAAGATGTGGTATGTGGAAATGCTAGAATCTATTTGGTAGATGGAAGAAAATTCTTGGATGGTTTGAGACCTGATAATATGTGCTATGCTTTGATTCCTAAGAAGCCTGAAGCATTGAAGAAAGAAGAAGAACAACTGGAAGAGATAAGAGAGTTACTGATGAAAGGAAGCAAGGTACATGGAACACACTTCCTACACCAACCAATGAGGGGAATTGAGTACAAATTCATTTAAATCCTTACAATTGCAGCAACATTAAACTAATATCCAGAATTCAGAGATCCGCATGTCAATATCAGAAAGATATCGCTACTAGAAGTTAATTATTTCTCAGAGCAGAGAATCCTGATATTCACTGGCAACCAGCTAAAGGAGAAACTTACGAAAGCATTTCCTGATCTTTAGAGCCTAATAACACATCATTAAATGATCTTTGGTTCATGGCTAACCTTCCCAAGAGATCCGCATATCATTCCATTCATTTTCTAAAAGTGTTTTATGCATTTAGGTCTGACCTATCTGTGTACACATGTTACATCTGTTCTTTGGAATTTGTGATCTTCCTTGGCTAACACGGAGGAATCTATTGGTCTGGAGATGATATATATTGATGTAATAGAGTCTTAGGAAAGCAATTCATAACTTAGTGATAGCTGTTAGTTTAGATTTTGTGCAAAGGATCTTCAAAGCTTTATCTTGCGCATGTATGTAATTAGGCTTGTGAGCCCTAATTGTAAGCTCGCATGTTGCCGACCGATCTCTATTTGAATTCTATGATATACTAAATGACTGAATCTATATTTGTTCCATTTCTTTGAGTTGTTTCCATTGTGTTTACTCTTGCTGCATGGTCTAGATAGTTCATTTTGTGAACCATCCTACCGTGACTGCACCAAGTGGTATCAGAGCGAAATTTTGAATCTTTGG
Organism: Cunninghamia lanceolata; assembly: GCA_027924645.1. Lineage (NCBI taxonomy): Eukaryota > Viridiplantae > Streptophyta > Pinopsida > Cupressales > Cupressaceae > Cunninghamia > Cunninghamia lanceolata. Next base: position 2,067,235 of record BSBN01000754.1, read on the forward strand.
AGCGAATTGAGTGAAATTGGCAAAGGGATTTCGTAAGATCTTGCTGTGAGTAGATCGCTGAATTGAGGCAGGTTACTTGTGTTGTAACCGATCGCTGATTGTGAGGCAGTTGTGACCTTGTAGCCTGATCGCCGAACTTGAGGTAGTTTGCACTTGATCCTAGGATGAATGCCACCGAGGAGAGTTGCTGCTGGCTAGTATAATAGATGAGATGATGGAGATAATGAAAACAATGTGAATTCAATTGGATGCTATGGAAGAAGATAGGCGAAGAGGATTGAAACCTAGACCTAATGTTGAAAGCGATGATGAAGAAGAATCTCAACCTGTTGAACAAGCTGGCGAAACCCTAGGAGGTGATGAAGAAGAAGAATCAGATCAGGTAAAGATATTGCGAGCTATTTCAAAGATTCCAGAAAGAGACCTAGAGTTGATGTGCCAAACTATACTGGTAATTTGAACCCTGAAGAATTGATTGACTAGATAAATGACATGGAAGAATACTTTGAATATGAAGAAGTTGAAGATCTGGAGAAGGTAAAGTTTGCAAAGACAAAATTGAAAGGGCATGCTGCTATATGGTGGAAAGAAGCTCTAGTTCTATTGGTAAACTAGAGAAAGGAGAATCACTTGTGATGAGGAGAGCACTATTTCAAGAAGAAACAAATGAGGAACCACCGCAGAGGAAGAGTTTGTTCAAAACCAGATGCAAATCTAGAGGTAAGTGTTGTAAAGTTATAATTGATAGTGGTAGTTCAAATAACCTAGTTTCAGAGGAGATGGTGACTAAGCTGAAGTTGGAAAGATTGAAACACCCTAAGCCCTATCAGATAGCATGGATTTAGGATGATCATAAGGTACTAGTGAGTGAATAATGTTTGGTGAAATTTCATATTAGATCTTATCATGATGAAGTCTTGTGTGATATTATGCCTATGGATGTTTGTCATATTTATTGGGTAGACCTTGGCAGTATGATAGAAAAGCTATAGATGATGGGAGAAAGAATACATATACTATAACAACAAACAGAAAGAGAATTACTTTGATTCCATTGGAGGATGATCCTAAAGATGTGGTATGTGGAAATGCTAGAATCTGTTTGGTAGATGGAAGAAAATTCCTGGATGGTTTGAGACCTGAGAATATGTGTTATGCTTTGATTCCTAAGAAGCCTGAAGCATTGTAGAAAGAAGAAGAACAACCGGAGGAGATAGGAGAGTTGCTGATGAAAGGAAGCAAGGTACATGGAACACACTTCCTACACCAACCTAATGAGGGGAATTGAGTACAAATTCATTTAAATCCTTACAATTGCACCAACATTAAACTAATAACATAAAGATTATAGCAGCAACACAACACAGAAAGAAGGTGACACAAGATATACCGTGGGGAAAACCTTTTCAGGTAAAAAACCCCACTCTCTAAACTCGCACAATGTATTATCAAAACAACAATAGTTTACAATACACTTGCAATTCAAGTCTTCCAAGAGTCTACGAATGTCAATTCTGGAGTTAATCCGGCATCATAATAGTACCTGTAAAAACACTATGCAACTACAACTCCAAACTATGCATTTTATAGAGACTACAAGGCATATCTTGAGAGCATCTTGGGATAGGCATCCACCTTGGCCACATGGCCATTTTCAGCATCAAAGGACACTTGTCCTTGCTGCCCATACATCCCTTACATCTGTCATACATGGCAGATTTGACTTTCCCAATGTAGAGCACTCCAGGCTAAAAATAGACTATGACAGATGCTATTACGCATCTTACAACTGTCATAAAATCTGCCCACAATAACAATCTTAAATCTTGTAAGAGAATCTATCATACAATGATAAATATAGAATATTTCACTTACAACATGTCATAGCCCAACTTGGGCACCCAAAGATGCCTTTCCCTCATGCAAAGATGCCAACCGAAACTTGTCATCACTTGTCATAGGAATCTCCAAACTTGGCCCTTACGCGTCATATATTCTGTCATATGGAATATTGAATTCCACATACCAAAGATGCCGACACATGGAAAATTAATACTACCTCAATATGGGATGCCCAAATCCATGTAGGATTGACTTGACCATCCAAGTCACATTCCAAGTAAGCTGACATGTCACCATGCCACCTCAACTATGTGACCAAACTGAATGTGCAAGTAATTACAATATTAGGAAATAATTAAATATACAATTAAATTACCAATGCTAGGAAATTGCAAAGGTTGAGACACCTTAATTCCCAACATTCTCCCACTTGTCGAACAACTTACAAGAGCCAAATGAAATGACAAGATTTTAGCTGCTAGGGGCCGAGAGGCCCATAGACTCTGAACACCATCTGAACTTATCTATGCCCACATGTTTAGTCAATGCATCTGCAACATTCTTCAAAGTGTCCACCTTTTCCAACAACACCTTCCCATATTCTACCAAATCTCGAACAAAATGAAACTGAACATCAATGTGCTTTGTTCTGGCATGGAAGGTAGGATTCTTTGCTAAGCAAATCACACTCTGACTATCACAATGGATAGTAATCTGTCCTACATCAAAACCAACATCTGAACACAACCTCTTAAGCCAAATGGCTTCCTTACAAGCATGAGTTGCTGCCATATACTCTACTTCTATCATGGACAAAGCAACCACAGGTTGTCGCTTACTCATCCAACTAATAGCACCACCAAACATGGTAAACACACACACTAGTGGGTCTCCTACTGTCAATGTCACCTGCCCAATCAGAATCCACAAACCCACAAATACTCACAGAATGCTGAGGTCTAGTAGGATAACCATGATAACATAAGAAATACTCATAAGTACCCCTCAAATATCTGAACACTCTCTTCACTACATCCCAATGTACCCATCTAGGATTAGCCATAAACTGACTAAGGACTCCCACTGCTTGGACAATGTCTGGTCTTGTGCAGACCATAACATACATCAAACTGCCAATTGCACTAGCATAAGGTACTCTGTTCATATCCTCTATCTCAGAAGGAGGCTTTGGACAATCATCAACATATAACTTTATCCCCATCGTAATAGGAACAGTCAATGGTCTGCAATCCACCATATTGAATCTCTCCAACACAGTGTTAACATACTTACTTTGGCTTAACCAAAGTTTTTTTTGCTCTGTCTCTTCAGATCTCCATCCCAAGAATGTACCTGGTTGCCCCTAAGTTTTTCATTTCAAACTATGCTAACAACTGAGACTTCAAATCAAAAATCATATTCTTACCATTCCCAATTAGCAACATATCATCAACATACAATGCAATTATGAGAATATGATCATTGTCAAACTTGTAATACACACAATGATCTAATTTTGATCTCAGATATCCAATCGACAACACAAAGACATCAAATTTCAAGTACCACATCCTAGGAGATTGCGTCAATCCATACAAAGACTTCTTTAACTTGCAAACCAAATTTTCTTTACCTTTCACTATGTAGTGCTCTGGCTATGACATGTAAATCTCTTCCTCCAAGTCACCATGAAGGAAAGCTGTCTTCACCTCCATGTGTTCCACCTCTAACTCATAAGCTGCTGCAAGAGATAACAGGAATCAAATAGATGTCAGCTTTGCAACGGGAGAGAAATTTTTACCATAATCAATTCCCTCCACTTGTGAATACCCCTCGCAACCAGTCTAGCCTTGTACTTTTCAACACTGCCATTTGCACCAAATTTATTTTTGAACACCCATTTTCATCTAACAGGTTTCCGTCCATCAGGCAAAGGCACCAAGTCCCAAGTTTTGTTCTTTTCCAAAGAAGCCATTTCATCCTCCATGGCCTCCTTTCAGGGACCTGCATCTTTCATGTCCATAGCCTCTGACATAGTTCTAGGCTCATTAGTGTTAGTAAGCAATGCAAAAGCACAACTAGAATCAAGCAATGAAAAACCAAACCTATCAGGTTGCTTCCTTGTTCATGTGGACCTCCTCAAAGGCTGAGGTGGAGGTTCTACTTCATATTCTAAACTTTCAGAGCTGCTTGAGCTCTCCTCATTTTCATGTCCAACAGGGTCTTTCTGTTCAGTCTTCTCAGGGGTAGAAGGAAACTGAACCACATCCTCTTTCTTTTCTGTTTCTTCTTGCTGTAATACAATGGGAGAAGGTGTTAGCTATCTGAAGATAAAACTTCTACTATACAACACTTTTTTAGCCATAGGATCCCAAAGCTTATATCCTTTCACATCGACACCATATCTAATGAAGATACACTTAACATCCTTGTTATCCAACTTAGACCATTTCTCCCTAGGCACATGTGCATATGCCTTAGAACCAAAAATATGAAGATGTGTAACTGAAGGCTTCTTACTAGACCACACCTCCATAGGTGTCTTACCAACAAGAGCTTATGTAGGAGATCTATTTACTAGATAGCAAGCAGTGGCAACAACTTCAACCCAAAACTTTTGTTTGAGGCTTGCTCCACTAAGCATACTCCTAGCCCTCTCCATCAGTGTCTTGTTCATTCTCTCTACAACTCCATTTTGCTGTGGGGTGTATAGAGTTATCTTATGTCTTTCAATCCCTTATTCTTTATAGAACTTATCGAACTCTACTGAACAAAACTCACCACCGTTATCAGTTCTTAAACACTTAATTTTTTTACCAGTTTGATTTTTAGCAAAAGCTTTAAACTCTTTAAACCGACTAAAGACTTCAGATTTGCTTCTGAGAAAATAAATCCATGTCCTTCTACTGTAATCATCTATGAAAGATACAAAATATACAGATTTGGAAATCGAAGGAACACTAACAGGACCAAACACATTAGAATGAATAAGGTCCAATACACCAGAAGACTTGTGAGAACTAGAGTAAAAATGAACACGATTTTGTTTTCCATAAATACAATGTTTGCAAAAGTCGAACTTGAGATTAAAATCATTTAAACCCTCAACAAGGTTTTTATTTTTTAGGGTTTTAAGACCCTTCTCACCAATGTGGCCAAATCTCATATGCCATAACATAGTCTTTTCAGTAGGAAGTTTAACTTCCAAAGCATGTGCACTACCATTAGAATGTGTTACAACAGATTTATTCACTACTTGTTCAGATGGTGGAGATGAAGTGACTGCATCTCTTTTCTTTGAGTTAGAAGAACTATTATACTATGAAGTGCATGCCTCCAGCTGAAACAGAGTACCTCTTCAAGTACCCTTCGCAAGCACGATAGATCCTCTAGTCATATTGCATCCATCCTTTGAAAAGACAACTTGCACACCTGCATCGTTCAACATACTTATAGAAAGAAGGTTCCATGCTAGGCCTGGGATGTGCATAACCCCAGTGATCCCCTTCACTCATCCATCAGGGAATTGGATTGAGACTCTTCCATGACCAACAATCTTCAGATGAGAATCGTCACCCAGGTACACTCTTCCACCATCAAACTCTTCATACTTCATGAACCAGCTTCGATGCGAGGTCATGTGGAATGATACACCAGAATATATCAACCACACATCATCAGATGCATGGGTGGCTAGGGCTGTGATTAAAACATTACCATCATCTTGTGACTTGTCAGAATCTGAATCTGGGGCATTCTTCTTTTTCTTTTTCTTTTCCTCTTTGCATTCCTTTCAGAAATGCCCAGATTTACTACAGTTCCAATAGAGAGCCTTGGAATTTCTAGGAGATTTAGATCTCCCACAGGATTTGGATCTACCCTTCTCATCTTTCTTGTCCTTCTTCCCTTTCTCCTTGGGTCTTCCACGAACCGCAAGAGCCTCTTTAGCTACCTCAGAAGAATTTCTCCACATCTCTTCAGATAATGGCGAAGATACCACTTCATCCATTTTGAAAGTGGATGTGGTGCTCCCAATAGCCATAACAAGATGATCCCACAAATCTGGGAGAGAACAAAGCAGGGTCATTCACTGATCCTCCTCCTCCATCTTCACACCAATGGATGTTAACTATGCAACCAGCATATTGAAAGCATTTAGGTGATTTGCAACATATCCTCCATCCTCCATCCTTAGAGAATACAACTTCTTTCGTAGAAAAAGTTTGTTCACTAGGGATTTGGCCTGATAAACATCACCCAACTTCTTCCACAGATCGTTTGCAGTCTTCTCCTCATGGACATTCAATAGGATAGAATTAGTAAGACTAAGTCTTATGAGACCCTTATCCTGTTGATCTTTGAGATCCCAATCAGCTTGTGCCATTGCAGTTGGTTTTGTGCCATTAATGGTTTCCCATAAATCTCTGTCAACAAGCATGTCTTCCATTTTGAGTTTCCACAACTCAAAATTGCTGCCATTAAACTTCTTCACCTCTATCCTTCCAGATGTGCTTGCCATCTTCTCGCTGCAACAAGATCACATAATACTCTACACATACTCCCACTCAAATGAAGATTAGCTCAAAAAACCCCTACCCAACAACTAGGATCACAGGTGATCAAGCTCTGATACTAATTGAAATGAAGCAAGGTACACGGAACACACTTCCTACACCAATGTAATGAGGGGAATGGAGTACAAAGTTATTTAAATCCTTACAATTGCAACAACATTAAACTAATAACATAAAGATTACAACAGCAACACAACACCGAAAGAAGGTGACACAAGATATACCATGGGGAAAACCTTTTCAGGTAAAAAACCCCACACTCTAAACTTGCACAATGTATTATCAAAATAGCAATAGATTACAATACACTTGCAATTCAAGTCTTTCAAGAGTCTACGAATGTCGATTCTAGAGTTAATCCGGTAGCATAATAGTACCTGTAAAAACACTATGCAACTACAACTCCAAACTATGCATTTTATAGAGATTACAAGGCATATCTTGAGAGCATCTTGGGATAGGCGTCCACCTTGACCACATGGCCATTTTCAGTATCAAAGGACACTTGTCCTTTCTTCCCATACATCCCTTACATTTGTCATACATGGTAGATTTGACTTTCCCAATGTAGAGCGCTCTAGGCTAAAAATAGACTATGACAAATGCTCTTACACATCTTACAACTGTCATAAAATTTGTCCACAATAACAATCTTAAATATTGTGAGATAATCTGTCATACAATGCTAAATATAGCATATTCAACTTACAACATGTCATAGCCCAACTTGGGCACCCGAAGATGCCTTTCCCTCATGCAAAGATGCCAACCGACACTTGCCATCACTTGTCATAGGAATCTCCAAACTTGGCCCCTACACGTCATAGATTTTGTCATATGGAATATTGCCTTCCACATACCAAAGATACCAACACATGGCAAATTAATGCCACCTCAATATGGGACACCCAAATCCATGTAGGATTGACTTGACCATCCAAGTCACATTCCAAGTAAGTTGACATGTCACCATGCCACCTCAACTATGTGACCAAACTGAATGTGCAAGTAATTACAATATTAGGCAATAATTAAATATACAATTAAATTACCAATTCTAGGAAATTGCAAAGGTTGAGACACCTTAATTCCCAATAGCTTACATAGTATGAAGACATCATATCAGATAATGTGCCTAAAGGATTGCCACCTATAAGGAGCATCAGTCATCACATGGATCTTATACCGGGAGCAAGTTTGCCTAACAAAGCAGCACATAGAATGACACCGGTAGAGAATGAATAACTGAATAGATAGATACAAGAGTTGTTGAGGAAAGGTTTGATTAGATAAAGTTTGAGTCCTTGTGCAGTCCTTGTAGTGCTTTCACCAAAGAAGGATGGAGAATGGAGAATGTGTATTCACTCTAGAGCAATAAACAAGATCACAGTTAAGTATAGACTTCCTTTACCTAGGATGGATGATATAATGGATTGTTTGAGTAGAACCAAATATTTCACAAAGATAGACTTGAAGAGTGGATACCATTAGATCAGAATCAGAGAAGGAGATGAAAGGAAGTCTACTTTTAAGACAAATGAAGGATTGTATGAATGGTTAGTGATGCCATTTGGATTGACAAATGCACTGAGTACTTTCATGAGGTTGATGAATGAAGTTCTGAAGAGATTTTTGGGTAAGTTTGCGATTGCATATTTGGATGACATTCTGATTTTTAGTAAGACAAAAGAGGAACATTTGTGGCATATTAAACAAGTTTTACAGAGTCTGAGAGAAGAGAAATTGTTGATAAACATCAAGAAGTGTAGTTTCATGAAGGAAGAATTGGTATATTTGGGATTTATGATTTCTGCGGAAGGATTGAAGATGGAGCCTAAGAAAGTAAGAGCAATTATTGAATGGCCTACACCAGAGAGCATTGGAGAAGTTAGATCATTTCATGGATTGTCTAGTTTCTACCAGAAGTTCATCAGAAATTTTAGTTCAATTTGTAACCCTATGACAGAGACAATGAGAGGTGACAGAAAGGATTTTAAGTGGACATCTAGAGCAGATAAAAGTTTTGATTTGTTGAAGTAGAAAGTGACAGAGCAATCTATTTTGGCATTATTGGATTTCAATAAGGTATTTCAAGTTGATTGTGATGCAAGTGGAAATGCAATTGGAGCAGTATTAAGTCAAGAAGGTAGACCTATAGCATATTTTAGTGAGAAGTTGAATGATGCAAGAAGAAGATATTCAGTTTATGATCAGGAGTTCTATGACATAATTTAAGCCTTAAAGAAGTGGAGACATTACTTGTTGCCTAAGGAGTTTGTGTTGTATACAGATCACCAAGCTTTGCAATATTTGAATAGTCAAGGTAAGTTGAATCAGAGACATATGAGGTGGGTAGAGTTCATGTAGAGTTATACATTTGTGTTGAAATATAGGAGTGGTAAATCAAATAAAGTTGCTGATGCCTTGAGTAGGAGAAGAAACTTGTTGATAGAAATGAGAGTTGAAGTGTTAGGTTTTGATGAATTGAAGAACATCTATGAGGGAAACACTGATTTTGCAGAAACTTGGAAAGCATGTAAGGAACTTGTTGAGATAGATAGGAGTAAGTGGTTGGACTATTTCATTCAAGAAGATATGTTGTTCAAAGGAAGTCAGTTGTGCATACCTAGAAGTTCAATGAGAGCTAATTTGATCAAGGAGAAACACATGGGTGGATTGGCAGGACATTTTGGCATTGATAAGATAGTGGCTTTGGTAAGTGAAAACTACTTTTGGCCTCATATTCATAAGGATATTCAGAGATTTGTGCAGAGTTGTAGAGTTTGTCAAGTTGCAAAAAGGAGTAGTCAGAATATTGGATTGTATACACCTTTGACAGTACCAGAGAGACCTTGGGAAGACATAAGCATGGATTTTGTGATGGGATTGCCTAGAACATAGAGAGGACATGATTCAATATTCATAGTGGTTGACAAATTTTCAAAGATGGCTCATTTCATACCTTGTAAGAAGACCACTGATGTAGTGCATGTAGCTGACCTATTTTCAAGGAGATTGTGAGATTACATGGATTACCTAAGAGTATAGTTTCAGATAGAGACACAAAGTTTGTTGGATACTTTTGGAAGACACATTGGAAGAAGATGAAGACAGATTTGAAATTTAGTTAACTTTTCATCCACAAACTGATGGACAGACAGAGGTAGTGAATAGGAGTTTGGGAAACTTGTTGAGATGTTTGGTTGGAGAAAAGATAGGAAGTTGGGATTTGATTCTTTCACAAGTAGAGTTTGCATACAATAATTCAGTAAACAGGAGTACTGGAAGAACACCTTTTGAGATTGTGACTGGAGTGAATCCTAGAGGAGCTATAGGATTGAGGGACATTTGTATGGAAGAAAAGAGAAGTGTAGAAGTAGAAGAATTTGTAGATCACATGAAGACAATGCATAATCAGGTGAAGAAGCATTTAGAGGACACAAATAGTGAGTATAAGGAATTTAAAGCAGACAAGAAGAGAAGACACAAGGAATTTGAAGTTGGAGATGAAGTGATGGTGTACTTGAGAAAAGAAATATTTCCAGTTAGAACATATAACAAGTCGAAGATGAAGTTTGGACCTTGTAGGATACTCATGAAATTTGATTCAGGAAATGCATATGAAGTGGAATTACTGGAGACATTTGGTATTTCACCTATTTTCAACATTACAGACTTATATCAGTATCATGAAGCAGAGTTCAGTGATAGTATGGAAGAAGACTTGAAGAAGCAGTTACCACACAAAGCACCGGAGCAGATTAAAGACATTTTGGATAGTAGAATTGGATGTAGCACTAGAGGAAGACAATACAAAGAATACCTTGTGAAGTGGAAAGGCAGACCGGAATAAGATTCATCACGGATTTATTAGGATGAGGTGGACCACCTTGGTTCTCCCCTAGCCCCAGCAAAGTGAGGGACTCACTTTTTCAATAACCCTAGATGTCTGATGTAGGAGCATCCCTAGTTCAAGAATAATCTTGCATCAACCAAAAACATTTGCATTTCAATTTGTTTGCAGTTCAGTTTGTTTCTTTTCATTTTCCAGTTTAGTTCAGGTAGTTCAGTCATAAGTAGTTTCTACTTTTGGTCTGGCATTTCACCTCAATTACATTTCAGATCTTGTAGAGCTGGATTTAGCATCTAAATTCATTCATTTACATCATATCCAAAATTTAGAGATCCACATGTCAATACTGGAAAGATATCGCTACTAGAAGTCAACTATTTCTCAGGGTAGAGCATCCTGATATTCACTGGCAACCAGCTGAAGGAGAAACTTGTGGAAGCATTTCCCAGTCTTTGGAGCCTAATGACACATCATTCAATTATCTTTGGTTCATGGCCAACCTTCCTAGGAGATCCGCATATCATTCCATTCATTTTCTGGAAGTGTTTTATGAATTTAGGTCTGACCTGTCTGTGTACACACGTTACATTTATTCTTTGGAATTTGTGATCTTCCTTGGCTGATGGGGAGGAATCTATTGGTTTGGAGATGATATATATTGATGTAATAGAGCCTTAGGAAAGTAGTTCATAACTTAGTGATAGCTGTTAGTTTAGATTTTGTGCGAAGGAGCTTCAAAGCTTTATCTTGCACATGTATGTAATTAGGCCTGTGAGCCTTAATTATAAGCCCGCATGTTGCCAACCGATCTCTATTTGAATTCTATGATATACTGAATGACTAAATTTTTATTTGTTCCATTTCTTTGAGTTGTTTCCATTGTGTTTACTCTTATTGCACGGTCCGAACAGTTCATTTTGTGAACCCTCCTACCATGATTACACCAGGTTGGCTATCATTTGTATTGAGCTCTCTTAAAGAGTGCAATATTGTGAAGAATGACATGGGATGTGTGGTTGCATTATTACCCATTGTGCTTGGACACATAGAGGATGCATTGGAGGATCTTAATGTTTTAAAAGTGTCCATGGAGAATTTGTAAGTGTATGTTAATGTTTTCATTGCTGAATAATACATTGAGTGTGGATGTTTTTTTCAATTAGGTTTTTCTCTCATGGAGGGTTTTTTCTAGGGTATATCATATGTTATCTTGATGGTATGTTTGTCTATTCTTTTGCATGGTAGATTCTAAGTACTTATTTTCATATTTATCTCTCTTTAGGTAATGTGGAATTTTTTTGTTATTGCTATATTTTTCCTTTCAAGTGGTATCAGAGTCTAGTTGCCAAGTTGTGGGAGGAGATCTCTTAGGTATTTGTAACCCTTGGTTGAGTAGATTCTTATGTATAGTTGAATCCATGGTCTTGTAGGAAGAGAATGAAGGCATTTTCAAGGTCACATGTATGTTTGTAGACTTGGATTGTTGTAAATCTAGGGCTTGATAGAGATGTGGCAAATGAGTTTTTGTTACGGCTCTTTCTATGGGGGTTTTAGAGGTGAGATTTTTCTAGAGGCCTCCTGAGAAAAAATAGACCTCACCCTTGAGTCTAGAAGGCCCAAAAACCTATATTTTGATCTATAACATGATATATATAATTTTGGTGATAGAAAAAATTGGCTATTTTTGATGCCCTAGGAGGAATTTGTAAAGAATCTTTCGAAACGTCCATGTGGTCATACGGTCATACCATATGACATTGTAGTTGGAAGAAGGTATAGTTGACAGTATTCTATAGGCATCGGCAATTTGTACGATTGGTAAATAATTTTTAAAAACTTGGGGAGTTTGTAGAAATATTTATTAAAATAAATAAATTTGTATAGGGGGTGCCCATTGGATGTGGACCACTCCCCATTGGATGTGGACCACTCCCCATAGACATCACATACCAGACATAGTTGGCATGTGACAAAGGTTTTAATGGTGTAGCCTATAGGTGTATACTAAATAGAGCATCATAATGGTGGTTGGCCCTCAACTAGTAGTCATCAAACAGGTAGGGCCTTTGGCTTCCAGTCCGAGCCCCTAAGTGAGTGATTTCAAATTAAAACTTGAAAGATTCAAACAAAGTTAAATTCCTTATCAGGTCGAAAGATCAAATTTTGAAAATAAAAAATTAAAACCAATTGAAATTAATTTCGGGTCCACCGCCCAATCCTAGCTTGCGTCCTACTCCTACTCATAGTTCTACCACCCAACCAATGTCCCTATGCAATGATAACATCATTCTATACGGATAGGCCTATTTTGGGCCCCTTTAGCCTTCAAAGGGTCTTTTTATTCCATAGGGCATAACTTTCATCCACGATATCAAATTTTTGACTTCTTATAGGCATGAGAAAGCTCTCTCCGAGCACTACTTAGTGGTATAGACTTGGTTAAATTAGATTTCATTTTTTGTCTCAAAATTTGATGCACGAATCCAACATTGCTCTTGAATGGTTAACAAATGATATCTTGAGCACACATAATAAAATTTTGGATTTCGAAGAGGAAATGGAGAGAACTTTCAATGTACTACATAGTGGTTTAGGTGGATGTTAACTTGGATGAGATAATATAGGTTTGTTCTTGTTTTCCAAGAGTGCTTATAGGTACCTGAGATTTGGGGTGTGACTATTTGAGCATCTAAACAAAATTTTTGACAAAAACTTATGGAAGTGCATGTTTTTATGATACCAATATGATGGTATAGTAGTTTATCAGATTTGGTGCTTCCTAATATAGCCTTACAGGTATTTTTAAAGTGTTGAGTTTGATGGAGACAAGTACATAGGTTGTCTTCTAGTTTGAGGACATGGTTGATATGCATGTGAGACTAGGAGTCTTAGTTCAATGAGAGTCGGGTATAGGTACAATTATGGTGATGATTATGGTGTCATGGATATGCATGTACATTTGAGCATTGGCAGGACATGGTCATGTATGTTGTTGATAGGATTGGGTTGTGGTATTTCCCAATTCATGATTATAGGTGGTGGTGTGGTTCAATGTTAGGAGGTTGTTCTTATCTCTTAGATGCTTGTTTGGTTCCTTGACTATGGATACTCATTATGGATTTGTTTGGAAATTTAGATATGGAGTTGATCTGGTGTTTGAGTCTTGAGATCTATAGGTTATCTTTTTTGTTATCTCAGTTTGTAGGTTACTGATGTGATGATGAGTTTGCATATTTCATTTTTTGGGATCTAGGAGTTATGCTATTTTGTGGGTTGTGCACCCATTGGTTGCAATGATGACTCAGATGTGGACTATCTATTATTTAATATGAAAAGAGGGTTGATGAGGTTGATGAGTTTTGTTTCAAGGGTTTATCATGATCTTCCTTTCACCACTAAACATTCAAGGACATTCAACCGACTAGAGAACTCTACTACAAATCTCCTATCACTTGGAACATACGGGAAGATTGGAATTGTATGAATTTATTGTTCAATTAAGTCTAATTATGCTCAAAACCCTAATTTCGTAAAATCGTAAACAAACAGACAAATTATAGAAAATGATTGCACATAGAGATATCAAATGACAACCAAATACATACTAGATTTTGAAGTTTGGTGTGCAGAAAAGTCAGGGACTAATGAGTGGGTGTCCTAGTCCACTGTACCTGCTTTTGTCAGAATCTTTGAAGAATGTTTGTAACCTATTCCTACTGTCATAGAGATTTCGCCACTTCAGAATCCAGAGGACTAATGAGCGGTGCCCAAGTCCAAGCCCTAGTTTTGATCTTCTCAGATTTACAATTCTAGCAGTCTGCACTGCTCTCCTGCAACTCCACTTCTTTCACTTCTGAAACCTGTAACCTGCAATCACGTAAAAGTGGGTTGGGGGTTGTGGTGTTTAGAGGCTTGCCTTAGTCAAGCCCTAGAGAGACATCAAGTCTTCTGAACACTGTTGTCAGATAAAGAGTACATATCCTTGCGGGATAGAGGTAAAATCCAAATGATAAATGATCAAAAACACAAATAGATGTCACCTTGTAGTGTAGATCTCATGGAAGGAAGATGCCCTTCATGCCATGAGGAGATGGAGTCAAATTTGCAATCACAAACACAATAACAACACAAAATACTAATCTACAACACAATGAATGCCTTGAATCACCTTAACATAAGCTCATAGATAAAAAATGCCATCTAGTTTACAAATGAATCACTAAACATGCTTATATATGCAACTAAACAACTTCCTGCCAAGAAATTCATAATATAAACTTTGGATGTCAGCATAGGACCTAATAACGGTCATTAACCGACACACAAAAATAGGTCTTGACCTAAAATAGGGTAGGACTAGGGCATGGGCACCCAATTCCTCCCCCTATTTTAGGCAGGATTCATGTTAAGCACATCCTCTAGGTCCCATTTGCCATGAAACTTCAGGGTTTTCTCATCAGGAGTCACCATTAACATGCAAGATGGCCTAAATGTATTCTAAAGGACCCGAGAGCTAAACCTTAGGAGGGAAAAGTCCCCAAGGGGACATTTTTTGACATAACATTTAGCCCCCACTTTAATGTATGTATAAACATAAGCCAATACATGCATTAAAGTAAGGTCAACAAACACAACAAACACACCAAGAATGGTGAAGACACGCCAAACACAATGAAGACAATAACAGGCACGCAAAAGACAAAGAAGATAGGTACAATCATGCAAGACACATAGAAGACAACATTGAAGACACGCAAAACATAGTGAATACAGTGAATGCAATGATTATTTCTTTTTTCATTTTCTCATATATATGAAATGCAAATGCAAATACAAGGAAAGTAAACACACAACCCAAATGCAGGAGGAGCTCATTGCCACCAGTCTTGAAACTACATAAGGGGTAACAGACACGCCAAACAAATCTCAGAGTGTAGGGGGAGCTCATCGCCACTAGTCTTGAAACTACACTTGAGTACAAATATGCCATACAAATCCCAAAGAATAGGAGGAGCTCATCGCCACCAGTCTTGAAACTATGCTTGGGAACAAATACACCATACACACACACATGGAAGACATGAAGAAAACATGAAAAATAAGCGATGGAAGAAACCTATTGCTAGGTTCGCAGCGATCTCAGGCACATTACAAGCACACACCGACGATTGGGCTTTGCCACAACAATTGCCGAAGATACATTTAAGGGTTAGGATAGTCTCAGATCCGCTCCTTGCCTACTCGGAAGACTTTTTGAAAATGGCAGGATGTGCAATCTCCTCAAGAAATACACCATCCCTGCCTCTATAGAGATCTTAAAATAAGAAGGATATGCATGATATCCTGCCTCTGCAAAGGGTATAAGTGATTACAATAGATTTCAAGCTTTACAAACACACTTTGCTAGCATCTGAATCAGACAACTTACCTTATATATGCCCCCACCTTAAGGTGGTTGGTATCATGTATTGATATCAAGCACGCTAAGGTAGAGATAAAACACACAAGGGAACATGAGCTCTCACAAATCCCATGCCCCCCAGAGGTGACATGTACTTTACGATCGCCAAATGCTCCCACAAATACATAATTTCCTACAAGAAAACATGTTAGCAATCTTTCCATTAGACAATAACCACATCACATGATCTACGGATTTAGAAACCAAGTATAATCATGGGGCTATACTGCAAGATCTCAGAATCGAATGTAAATGAGGTGAGATTCAAAGAGAAACAAAGTGCACAGAGTAGTTGTATTGTTATAGTTTGTTAGTGCGATAAGTCAACATCAAAATATCACACAGAGTGATTCTACTAGCCAGGCATCGGATAATATATAACAACTCTGTCGTCATGTATCGACTAGGTCCATTTTTTGATTTCTCGCTGAAGGGACACTAGGTCGGTATTAGTATAATATGTTTTTGTCATCTGCCAGCTAGATAGAACCACTAGAGGAAGGTAAACAATAAATCAAGAGAGGAGAAACAAGTGTCTTAGGGACAGTCATGTACGAGGGTGCCCCCAAGTCACCAATCGCAACGTTATGTTTGTTAGACACAATACACAACAATGAAAATAGAGGAGAAGCAATATAGAAGAATGATGATACAAATAGAAGAAGGGTCACACTAGAGGCAGTCTCCCAGCATCCTTGACCTTACAAGAGAATCAAGGGTCATCCTAGGAGGCCTAAACAACACATAATACATCACAGGAGGAACACAACACGAGAGGGGAGGTCACATAAACGAGCTAATGATGCTATGACATAGGTGACCACCAAGGTTCGAAATACTTACGTATAGGGACAACCGAACTAATGGTTGTGTTGATGATTGTTTTAACACAGTCATAACAATAGTTAAAATTCACATAAAATGAACCTAACTGACTTGAAAGATATGAAGAAATCGATTAAGATTTGCTTAATCCCAAGTTTAATATGGTCAGGTCTTGACCTGTTGGGTAAATTTAGTAGGTTGATGTGAAGTTGTAATGTTCAAAGGGCCTTACGTGATTTAGGGTTTCTTGATGGTTTATTAGACTCAAACTATGCAAAAGATCATAAATATCAGTATGTTCATTCTTTTTTGCATAAAAGTGTTACTGTGCTGCAAAGCTTTAAAAGGTTTTCTTGAATTATTGCAGCTTTCTCCTTTTTAATATTATGAAAACTGTCTACTTTCAACTCAGCTATATATGCTTCTTTCAAATATGAGACAATTTCCTTTAAATTTCTGCGTTTTAAGCTAAGTATTTTCAGATGGGTTGGGAAAAGTTAGAAAGACCTAAACTAAACTTCATTCGTTCTACCGAAGGATCTAAATGTTCCGCTATGCACTTTGTAAATAATGCAGCAAATTGATCAAATCCATAGACAAAAACCTTAAGTGTAAATTCTGAGCATTTTCACAAACATACACTTAAAATTGCAAGCTCTAAGAGAAAATGTTTCAAACATAATGAAGAGCAAGAAAACACTCAGAAGATAAATGCAGAATTCCAGATTCAATTGTATTAGAAACAGACAGTCATATAAGATTTACAATGTTTGAATGACTCCTAACTTCAATGATCAAATTACAGAAAAACTTACAAGGTTTACAGATACACTAAGGAAGCAGGATGTTCCACACGTTCCTTACTGCAGACATAGGCAACCTCCTTCTACTTCTAAATTAAAAGGTCCCTCTATTCTAAATGATGAGATAAACTACAACTGCTATCTATTTTCTAAAAATTCCTGTGTAAAGTATTACAGTGTAAAGGGGGCAATATATAGCTATGACCATCCCCAATACAACTCCAAAACCCTAGTTAATCAATGGTTCACACCTCAAGTTGTAGAATCAACGGTGGAAAAAAAATCCCACCCAAAAAATATCTCTAAGCATCATACATTAAATTCAGGCGAAATATGCCCTTCTGGAAACCCTAGCAGCTCAAAATAACTTCTGTTGTCTGCTGTAATAATGTTTCCATCTGCATTTTGTCTTCATCATTGAAGACCCTTGACTTCTTGCGCTCCATCCTTTTCTTCCTTTCGCTTCCTCTGAGATCCAATTTCCTCCTCCATGATGTCATCACCATTAAGTTCCACCTTCCAGATATCTGCAACCCTACAAATAGACACAAAAATGGATTAAAAACTATATCAAGTTGCTTCGTCAATTTATTAGCTGGTCAGAAAGTTAGATGGGCATTAAAGCTCCACCCTTATTTCCATCTGCGCGCCTGCAAACAGACAAGAATTAAGCATCATTGTTTAATAAACTAGCAGGAAAAAAAATTGAACATTACATTGAATTAGGATGAGAGCGTAAACACAGATATCGGGTCCTGAAACAGTGATTAATCGCATATCTAAATGCATATGCAGCATTTAAAAGGGTCAGGTCAACCATCGTTGACCAAAAACATGCATTGGGCTCCAAAAGGGATTCAAAATCCATCGCTTTGCTTTCCCGCCTTTTTCCTTGCTTAATTCCATGTATCTTCCAATATACAAGCCAGGCGTGATACATTCATTTAACCGGGGTTTAATTTTCTCTGAGTTCTGCGCCATATATCAGCAATATATGTATCTCCCTTATATGTGTAGACACCCAAAATTGTCCCAACTTTGTGTATGTCTTGCAACACCTTGTTAAAACATTATCCTAAACATCATAAGCCATTTTTGTCCTAAATCCCACTCTTAATCCCATTTATCCATTAAGCCAATTAATTAAATAAATTTTATTTATTTAATTAAAATCCCCATCTTTATCCTACTTAGCCAATTAATTAAATAAATTTTATTTATTTAATTAATTTCACATGCATAATCCCATTTATCTTATCCCCATCCCAATTAATTAAATAAATTTTATTTATTTAATTAATTTCCACATCATATCTTATCTCATCCTATTCAACTTCTCAATTAATTAAATAAATTTTATTTATTTAATTAATATCCAACTCATATCCCAACTAATTCAAATATTTTATTTGAATTAAACACTCATCTTTTATCATATTCCAACACTTGTCCAGTCAATCATGTGTTGTAAGACAACTTTCATTCATATCCTTCACATGCACAACTAATGGGACCTAATTTTAGTATTTATCTACACAAGCACACCTAAGCCTCATCCTCCTTTGCCACATGTCATATGACTACAATTTCTTGATGTGCAAGGAAACCTAACTTAATCCTATCCATCTATTTCATCTAAAGCCCTAATTGATCCTAGCCATCCATTGGAACCAAGTCTTTCCTATAAATCAACCCCCTCACAAGCCATTAGCATGCATTGAGCCTTAAGCACCCTTATTCTGTCAAATTTTCTAAAAGGGCATTGATCCTCAAGTATCCACATGTTGTTGAAATATCATTAGAGCCTTTGCATCCATCATCTATCTCCTTATCAACGTTATGCTGCGGAATCGAGCAATCAACACAACAAAGCGATCAATCAATCAAGCTCATTTTGCATCTTCGAGGTATTGAATTATTTGGGTTTAGGTTATGCATTTCAATTGTTTGATCATTTCCATTTACAAAAAATCCAAATTTTTCGATATACATTTGGCACGCCCGGTGGGACTCACGTCCCTGATTAACCCTCTTGTTTGAGTTATTTTTGTGAAGATCAGATTTCTTGGAGCGTCAATCATTCATTTTTGCATGTTTATGCACTTTGATTTGTAGGTTGAAGATATTTTATATTGCTGATTTTTTTATTTTAGGACCAGATCTGTTGCAGAGGGTTTTTTGTTTTACACAGGTCCTGCAAAAAGGAGATCTTAGATTCGTTGGAAAGAGGACTTCGAGAGCTTTCCGAAAAGTGGTTACATTAAAGATTTGGCTCAGTATTCAAAGAGTTATGACGATTTGAAGTTGACCCTGCGATTCTAATTTTTCAGAAATTTTCGACGCACGACTTTTTGCTGATTTTTTTTTAATTTATGACCGGATCTGTTGCAGAGGTTTTTTTGTTTTACACAGGTCCTGCAAAAAGGAGATCTTAGATTCATTGGAAAGAGGACTTCGAGAGCTTTCCAAAAAGTGGTTACATTAAAGATTTGGCTTAGTATTCAAAGAGTTATGACGATTTGAAGTTGACCCTACGATTCTAATTTTTCAAAAATTTTCGATGCGCGACTTTTTGCTGATTTTTTTTAATTTATGACCAGATTTGTTGCAGAGGGTTTTTTGTTTTGCACAGGTCCTGAAAAAAAGAGATCTTAGATTCGTTGGAAAGAGGACTTCGAGAGCTTTCCGAAAAGTGGTTACATTAAATATTTGGTTCAGTATTCAAAGAGTTATGGCGATTTGAAGTTGACTCTGCGATTCTAATTTTTCAGAAATTTTTGACGCGCGACTTTTAGAAAAAAAAAATCATATCTTCCAATCTAGCGAACCAAATCACATTTTATTTTTTGCAGTGACTTGTAAGTGAATCAAAGGAGCTGGAGCAACATTTGGATCAATCATAATAGCAACTTGGAAAGCAATTTTTATGAGGTGCACTCATTCTAATCTCTCATCTCTAATCATTATTTGATCACACATTTAGATTTTGGGCATAAAACAAACAACTTGTTTGTCATCACACTTGGATTTGGGCTTTAAAATAAACAATTGTTTGCAAATTCACATCAAAAAATTGGGCTAAAACAAACCATTGTCTTCCATCACATTTAGATTTGGGTCTAAAAAGAACAAGTGCTTGAACTGTTTGTTACACATTTCAAGTTTCTAAGGGGAAATTAACAACTGCGAGTGTGAATCAAGTGACAGCTCACTTGGTTTGCTTTTGTCATACCCTTCTTAGGAGGCCTGCTTGGAGACACACCACTCCAAGGGACGACCTCAATCGAGGCTGAATCGAAAGACACCCTCATTGGGAGTTGGAATCTTGTCACTCTTGGCTAAGCCCCAAAGAACTTTATACCTTTGGGAAGTGAAGGTGAAGGGTGGGTTACCCCTTTCTCCTGGCTGTGTGGCAGGATTTCACTTTCAATTCCATAGTCAACCTTGTGCAATAGATAGCCTAAGACCTAATTGGCTATACCCACTTGACTACACATTAGGCTTGTTGATGTGTCTTCCATGTGTGCTTGCATAATCATCACATTTCATTTTCAAAGTCAACAACTTGCTTATGTGTCTTGCGTGAGTGATTCATGTGTGTATATGCATAATCATTTGTTTGAATATTGCCATATCAAGCTCTAAACACCCAAACACATAAACAAATCAATCTAAACACATCATCTAAACATTCCACATCATCATCCAAATCCCTAAGCAAGCACTTGCTAAAAGGACTTAAGACAAACACGTGGTGACAACATGTCTACACTAGAGGACCTAGAAATCAAATTCCAAAGATTCCTCCAAAATCTTTATCAAGGATTACAACCCCTAAACCAAGACGCCATTGAAATATTACAATTCTTCATCCAAAAAGCTCAACCCCACGCAAGCCAATCACCTCAACTACAACACTCCATAGCCCAAGTCCAACACCTTTTAGCCACTAGTCAAGCTCGACAAGTACAACAATCCTTAGCCACTTCCTATCAACCTAATCCACCTTATAGCCACATTTCATATCCATCCACTTCGTATCAACTTAATCCACCTATCCACCAAGTCAATGCCACATCAACCTATCAACCTCCACCTCAAGCTTATTCAATCCCTCATACCACCATTCCAATGCACTACCAAGCCCATCCACATGGCAATCAAGTGATATCACAAGAACAACATGCAAGTCCAAATAGCCCTTTGTACATAAATCAATCAGGTCCAAGTACACCTTTTCAACAAGACCACCAAGCACCATTGATAGACCTAAGTCCACCTTTGCAACAAGAAGCACATCTAAGTCCAAGTAATCCCTTGTACATAAATCAAACAAGCCCAAGTTATCCTATGCAAGACTTAATTACCTTTGACAAGGGAGATACCAATCTAGCAAATGCATCTTATGAGTGGCCACCACCATCCAATCACATGCCATCACATGAACCAACAAGTCCTATCCCAACACCACCATGTGATTCTATTCATAGTCCATTGATCCCTTTACCTTCCAAACCACCAAGCCCCTCATTACCTTCCTCACCATATCATTCTAATCGTTCACCAAAGGATGCGGCTGAGAGAGTTTTACAAAGGATGCTTGAAGCAAAACTCATTGAACTTCCTAAAGTCAAACCATGTGAAGAAAGTCCATATGATGAACATGATTATTGTGCATACCATAGGACCAAAGGCCATAATACAAATCAATGTCCAATATTTGTCTCAATTGTTTACAAGGTGTACCCACCTATAATGGGAAATCATGCCACATCATCACCCCCATCTACTCCAAATCCTAATCCATCCAATCCAATTAGGTCTCAACCTAATCCTAGTCCTGATCCTAATCCAACACCAACTACCATTATCATACATCCATTATATTTTCCATCCACCCATACACTTGCAAATGATGTGATCCATTGGCTACTAGCTAGGAATAAACTACCTCCATGTCAAACACTAATTCATGAGCCTACCAATGAGCTTCCAAAGGTCATGTCCAATCCTATAATCTCATCATGTGGTTCACCTATCCTTGACCCTCTTCAAGAGGCTTCCATTAACATACCTAGCCCTTTAAGCCCATCATGTGACCTACAAGCCAACAAGTCTATTCAAGAGTCTCCAACCACAAGCCTAAGTCAAGAGCCATCATGCCTTCATGTTGATAACTATCAAGAGCCTATCAAGTCCACTCAAGAACCTTCCACTTCCATCCAAAGTCAAGAGGTATGTCAAGAGCATAATCTTAAACATGTGGAAACATTAAGCCCTAGTCCAACTCAAGGTCAAAACACTTCCATGCAACCCATCCATAACATTTACCTTCTTTATGATCAAGATGATACCTATGAAGAAGCTATCCATGAGCACCTTGATCCTATCTATAATCCTATATCTATCCATGACCAAGATATCCACATTGCTCCTAGTCATCTACCATCTAGCCCTATCCATAATGAGCAAACATCAACTTGTCATGATGAGACACTTGTCCCCCAAGTAAGCATAAAAGATCATACCAATAACTTGGATCAACATGAACATAAGCAAGATCCTAATGATCCTCCTTTCACATTGACCATCGATTCCACTTCAAGTCCACCATCATGTCCCATTGGTTTTACCACCTTTGTCCATGAATGTTCTTCCTTAGGACAACAACGACCTTTATCCACTTCACCTTCTTCATCCAATAATGAGTTCAAGTCTAATGTTCATAGCACACCTAGTCCCATTGTCCATCGCATACTCCAAAACATGAACTACCAAGGCAAAGGTCTAGGCCTTTATGAACAAGGTATTTTGGAGCCAAACCATGTCAAAATCCCTCCATGCTCATATGGCCTTGGATACACACCCCAAGGTAAACAAGGCCAAGATGTTGGTAATCCTTTCATGCATCCTAAACCTACGACTTTCCATCGCACCCCCCATCTACCTACAACATATGTAGCCATTCCACTTCCATCATCCTATAAATGTCAAAAGCATGTGACCATACACCTTCCGCCATCCACCTTGCCTCCACTTTTACCAACTCCAAATATCCCTCCATCCACCTTGCCACCATTGCTTTCAACACCTAACATACATATCATTCATAAGTATCCTTACATCCCTAATCATGGCCAACAAAAGCACACATCGCCTAAGCATAAAACTTCCAATCATTTCATCCACTCCACCCACGCCATGGGATTCAAAAGCAAAAATTTTGATGCCTCTACCTATAAAGCTAAAAATCCTACCAAAAATCCTAAAGGTCTTCATACCTTAGGACATAAAGAATCAAACTCAAAGAAAAGCTCATCTAAGAAGCTATCCAAGCCCATACCTCCAAAAGCAAAGCCCAAAAGCAAAATGGTTTGGGTTCCTAAGCAAACAGCTAGCAAAGCGAATGAGGCATCCTCATCCACATCTAAACAGCCATCTAAACCCTTACCTCCAAAAGCAAAGCTCAAAAGCAAAATGGTTTGGGTTCCTAAGCAAATAGCTAGCAAGTCAAATGAGGCATCCTCCTCCACATCTCAAGAATCCCAATCACCTACCTCCATCCAAAAGCCTATTTCCATCCAAAACTTCCATTCCCTTCAAAAATCCCACAAGCAAAGCAAAAGCACTAAAAATACTAAATCTATGTGGGTTCCTAAATCACTTCATCAACCATCTCCTAAGCAAACATCTCCATTGCTTCCTACACCACCATCTCATCAAAAGCTTCAATGTTTATCATGGTGTGTGCAACCGTTGGTCATGATTCCCTTCCACTCCGCACAACCTTCACATATCTACATCTACCCATCTTCCATCCATTATCTTGCATATCTCCGCCATGCTATCCCTATGGTCCATGCTTTTGCATAAGCCTACATAATCCACATCATAGTCCACTATCCCGATCCATCTATCCTTGCATGAACCTTTCATAATCCATTTCATCATCCACTATCTACCTACTCCATCTCCCATCCATGCAACCCCCTATCAACATCTATGAGCATAATGACATGGTCCATGTGAAGACATCATCCATTTCTAAAGGGACACTATCAACCTTCATAGCACTAGCCACTTGAGTCCCTCCTATCCATTACCATGGTGAAAACCTGGCAAACAGGCGCCATGTGTAATTGTCAATGCATCTAAAAGCAAAAAAAAAAAAAAAAGGAAAATAAAGAAAATAAAAGAAAAAGAAAAAAGTCAAAATAGTAAAGAGAAATCCCTTCATCCAATGGTGAAAACCTGGTAAACAGGCGCCTTGGATAAGTACCATGATGAAAACCTGGCAAACAGGCGTCATGTGTAGGTTGATCTTCTATGTCACTTACACTTGGGGGCACATTGTCTCATCCAACCTATCCATTTCCAAACTATCTATCCCATTATATCATTTACCATCCTACCATCCTTAGCCATTACATAAACAAGCCTATCCTATTGAACCCATTTATCCATTTATCCATCCTTCTGCCTTTTGATTTTGATGAAGACATAGGGGCAAAATCTTGAAACATGCTTTGGATATCTCTTGGTATACCTCATACCTTCCTCATCAATCCATATTATCATTATCCACCTATCATACACCTTGTCATGTAAAACCTATCATGTCATCCCATGGTCATGAACTTTGTCATGTAAAATCCTAAGCATTACCACCTAGAATGGGGCAAGTTCTTCCTATGCAACATAGCCTTTGGAGATCACATCCTAGCTCCCTTATGATCCATCCACTATGGCGTATCCGTATCATGAGCTTTCCATCTTATAGCTTATCCCCATCCATTTATCATGAGCTTTCCCTTCGATGGCCTATCCTTTTATTCACCCATCCATCATGAGCCTTCTATCACATTTACTATGAGCCCATCCTTTTATCCATCCCTTGCACCTAGACTTGGTTTTCCCTTGTCATTGGTATCTAGCACAACAGCTACCTAAATTGTAAATCCATTGACATCCCAAAACATTTCAAAAACTACAAAAAAAAAATCAAATATGTCAAAAAATCCAAAAAAATCAAATATCCAACAAAAAATCCAAGCAATAAGATCAATTCAATCATCATCCAAAACAATCCACTCCATCAACATCAATCAAAATCAAAATTATCATCATCAATTCTTCTTATCAATAACATTCATTCATCCATTTCAATCAATCACTTCTTCCAGTCATATCAATCAAATCAATCTAAGCAATGATCTTAAATCCATGTCACACTAATCCATATCAAGCAAGCTAATGAATCAAGGAACATTATCCAATCAAATCAACAGGTTTTGATCCTAATCTTGCATGAGCCAAATCAATAATCATCAATCATTATAAATGGGATATAGCGTTCCCACATCTTTGTGCTGATCTAGGGATATAGCTTTCCCCACAATGACAACACTATCATCATCAATCAAACTATCTATCATTGGTTTATGACTTGACAAGGACAATACCTTGTTTATTTTACATCCTTTGAGCACATTGAGAACACTTGCTTAAGCTTAGATTGAATCGCCACTCTAATCATCACACCATCACTATCATCATTCAAAACAATCAACCCAGCAACAACAAACATCACAACCAAAGCACATCAAGCCAACTATCAAAACAAATCCTACAATCATCAGCATCAACATCAAAGCACATCAAGCTAGCCATCAAAACAAATCCAATCACTTCAGCAAATCAAAAGTAGCTCAATCCACAACATATCATCACATCATTAACATTTCATCAAATCAATCTAATCATCCATTCATCAATAAAATTACATCATTCAAAGCAATGATCCAAATGCAAGTCATCATTAAGCTATACCAATCAAGTTAATCAATCAAGCCAAGTTATCCAAATGCAATCCATGGTCTTGATCCTAGCCTTGTTGTAAGCCAAATCACTTAGCCAATTAGCCAACCAACTCAGCAAACAACCTTGTGTTGATCTAGGGATATAGCTTTCCCCACAATGACAACACTCTCAACTATCATCAACAAAACAAACAATTAATCATTGGTTTACAGCTTGACAGGGGCAATACCTTGTTTGTTTTTGTATCATTTGTGCATGCTTGCTTGCTTGTGTGTGTTATTATTTTATCTTGCATTTGTATCAAATCCTTATCATTTCCAACTAATATTCATATCTTGTGTATGTTGGAATAGCTTCTTGCACTATCCTTTGCATCTAAGGTCATATCATACCTTTTATGCATTAGGACTCAATGCTCTAAGTTTTCTTCCTCATACGTTAGACAAGGTTGTATTATGTTGGGGCATAAGACACATCGTCACCCTGGTCCTTATACCTTGGTGTATAACATCTAGTGCTATATCAAACATCATGGTTGCTCACCTTCCTTGCAGCATAACACATCATCCATTTCTTTTATCCATTCCCTTATCTTTCTTTTGTAGCCAAGCCATTTCTTTTCGAGAGCATACCTGTGTTTGTCCAACCCACCTATCCTCTCGAGGGGGCATCATCATCCTATCTTTCCATCATCATCATCATCGTCGTCGTCGTCAACATCCCTATCAATTATCCATACCTTAACTTCTTTGAAATGATGTTACTCGACACAAAGCTCATCATCTCGAACATCATCTCAAAGAGGGGCAAAATATAGACACCCAAAATTGTCTCAACTTTGTGTATGTCTTGCAACACCTTGTTAAAACATTATCCTAAACATCATAAGCCATTTTTGTCCTAAATCCCACTCTTAATCCCATTTATCCATTAAGCCAATTAATTAAATAAATTTTATTTATTTAATTAAAATCCCCATCTTTATCCTACTTAGCCAATTAATTAAATAAATTTTATTTATTTAATTAATTTCACATGCATAATCCCATTTATCTTATCCCCATCCCAATTAATTAAATAAATTTTATTTATTTAATTAATTTCCACATCATATCTTATCTCATCCTATTCAACTTCTCAATTAATTAAATAAATTTTATTTATTTAATTAATATCCAACTCATATCCCAACTAATTCAAATATTTTATTTGAATTAAACACTCATCTTTTATCATATTCCAACACTTGTCCAGTCAATCATGTGTTGTAAGACAACTTTCATTCATATCCTTCACATGCACAACTAATGGGACCTAATTTTAGTATTTATCTACACAAGCACACCTAAGCCTCATCCTCCTTTGCCACATGTCATATGACTACAATTTCTTGATGTGCAAGGAAACCTAACTTAATCCTATCCATCCATTTCATCTAAAGCCCTAATTGATCCTAGCCATCCATTGGAACCAAGTCTTTCCTATAAATCAACCCCCTCACAAGCCATTAGCATGCATTGAGCCTTAAGCACCCTTATTCTGTCAAATTTTCTAAAAGGGCATTGATCCTCAAGTATCCACATGCTGTTGAAATATCATTAGAGCCTTTGCATCCATCATCTATCTCCTTATCAACGTTATGCTGTGGAATCAAGCAATCAACACAACAAAGCGATCAATCAATCAAGCTCATTTTGCATCTTCGAGATATTGAATTATTTGGGTTTAGGTTATGCATTTCAATTGTTTGATCATTTCCATTTACAAAAAATCCAAATTTTTCGATATACAATATGCATTCGGGCACAGAACATACAAGCACTTAACCCAATTTTATAACTTTTCAATTCCACCCAATGTATACTTCAATGCATATTGTGCTTGTATCTTCCAATATACAATCGGATATACATACAACGAATTAACTCATTCTAACTTTCTCTTGCGTCCGCAGCTTTGTATATCGGCATGCATTTTTTGATATTTATTGAGTAATGATGCATCTACTTAACCAAATTTAATTCTTCACTGAGATCCGCATTGTATGCTTATCGCAATGTATAAATTACCATGTATGTTTTGCTTTGTATCTCAAACATGCATACAAGGCAGAAACATGCAATCATTTAATCTCATTTCATAATGTTTTGGCTCCGCTGCATGTACATTTCATTGCATGTTTTACTTTGTATACTTCACAGTCATTGAACATACAAACCCCAAATATACATAGATTTAACGTTATTCCATAGTTATTTCGATTCCGCCATTTGTATGTTTAACTTGTATCATTCGCTTGTATATCGGCAACATACAAACGCCTGATATACAAGTGGTGGGGACCACACTTCTCTCTCCTCTTGCATGTTCGCACTTGTATGTATTCGTTTGTATGTACACAGTGCCTTGTATACTTCACCCTTTGTATGTTTCATTTGTATGTTTGAAACATACAAATGCCGAAACATACAAAGCATCGAACATACAAATAGTCAACTCCTTTTAATAACTTTTCGGGTCCGCACAGTGTATATTTCGTTGTATGTTACACTTGTGTGTTTACTTAACATACAAGCCTGCCTACATACAACCATTAAATCTTGTTTCATAACATTTCAGGTCCGCGGCAATGTATAAAGCCTTTGTATATTTGTCATGTATGTTTTGACCTGCCAAACATACAAACGTGAGATACATGCAACGGATTATAAACATTTATCCATTTCAATACTAAACTATTTCGGGTCCACCTTGTATGCACACATAGAGCCCTTTAAAATGCATACAAGGAAAAGGACATACAATCAACTTTGTATATGAAAGCGACATACAAAGGGGATTGTATATGCAACATGCAAGCGACCTAACATGCAAAGGGGATTGTATATGAACCTGATTGCAAATGCGACTAAGTATAAAAATGACCTTGCACATACAAACGACCCTGTATATAGAAAGCGATATACAAAGGGGTTTGTATACAAGTGAACTTGTATGCAAAGGGCCTTGTATATGCAACCCGATAGACAAACAGACTTGTATGTGCAAACAACAAACCCTTCCCTTGTACATTTTACCAAAATGCTCATAACTTGCAAAATATGGCAAATTTTAACATGGTTCAAAAAGCAACCCTAGCTCATTTTTGACAAGGCATTCAACCATACTATGCCCTGGTACTAAAATGTAGTTTTTTCTCTAGTTTTAACAAAGTTTGCAATTTTCACCCTCTTTTTCCCTTTACCACCAAACAGAACAGCACACACAAGCAAAAGCAACAAGCCACAACAGGGGTCCTCATTTTGCCTAGGAGTAAAATGGGGTGTGTTGTGAACATCACAACAGGTTGTCATGGAGAAAATCATCATCTTCCCACACCTAAATGTTAGAGGAAAGTGGGACATAAGGTACCATAGCCCAACTTTTATTCTTGTCGTCAAGTTGTCCATTCTTAAGATCATCTTGGTTTGATTCAATGTTAGGTGAGATGTTTTCTTGTTGAGATGTATTTCGTTGGGCAAAAGCTTGTCTTCTCTTCCTGTCTTGTTCTTCCATAGGTTTTTGTGTTCTAGAGGAGGAAGCACCATGGTCAAATTTCATTTGTCTTAGTGGAATGTTTTGCTCACGATGACTACCTCCCAATCCTTGTAAGCATGGTAGGGGAGGAACCTTAGCATAGGGTCCTTTTCCTTTTGGTCTGGATGCTCTTCAAATGCAGGTTGTTTGTCTCTTATTGTTTCTTGAATAGAAGGACCGACCACTTGATGTAATAATTATGTTTTGTAGTTTCTATAGCTCAAGAAGTTAAAATCTATCCATGGCTCCGGTTCCAGTTTAGATTGTTCCCAAAAGCAATCAAGGCTAAAGTGTTATCTTGTAACCAAAGGTTTATACCTGTTGCGAGGAATAGTATGCACTTGTCCATTCAAAGGAAATTTTACACAATTATGAATTGTTGAAGGGACAACTTTCATAGCCTTTAACCATGGTGTCCTAATTTTATACGAAAAAGGTTAGAAATGGGGACAACATCAAATAATTGTTCTACAGATTTCTCAAATACAGTAACCAGTATAGATATCTTCCCAGAAGTGTTTATAAAGGTTCCCTTATGTGTCTTAAATATCATGTCCGAAGGGTCATAGAAGCCTTGTATCAACCCATGTGAATAAAGGAACTCTTCTGTTTCCACATTAGTCATGCAATTAGGATCAATAAGGGTTCCATATATAGGATTTCCCATTATCTTCACAGTGATATAAAGAGATCCTTTAGTGTCTCCAATTGTTCTATCATGAGGTGTAAACACAATTTCAGGTTCAGGGATCTTTCTTTTCATGTAAGGCCTAGGAGGGAGCCTAGTGTTATTGTTGTGATTAGAATCCATGTGTATATGTTTTCAAATCAATGTAAAATCAGATTTCAAAATCTTTTTAAAAGTTATGCAATAAACAAGTGCAAAACTATGTGTGAAAATGACCTAAAATGCTTGATTTTTTCAACTTTTTTCAATGCAAATAAGTGAGAGAAGAGGTGTTGTAAGGAAATAGATGAAGGGAAGAAAATAATATGTCTAATATTAGTCCAATAAACCAATAATATCCTTCACAACACACCTTTGATACAATCCTATAATGATAACAAGTCAAAACCTAGTGAAAATACACTAAAATATGTAATTTTTCACCAATTTTCAATCTAAAGGCCCACTAGAAAGGGTGTTGTAAACAATTTGAGGAGGGGAAGAATATTATATCCATGATAACAACCAATTAATGCAGAAAAATCCTTCACAACATGCCTATGATGCAAATCTAGAGAGATGATAAGGCCAAATCTATTGAAAATGCAAGGTTTTCAAACCCTAGACATGAAATTTTGTAAGAAAGCCACTATGATGCAACACTAAAATAAGAAATTAGTCCTAATGAGTGTTTTGAAAGGGTATTAAAATCTGAAACAATATTTTGACTACAAACCCTAGCTAATGCAAAACTAGGTTATGTGAAAAAATGCACAATTTCAAGCAATTTTTAATAATTTGATCATGAAAATGCAATGCAAGTGAATGATGAATGATGAATTTCTATAAATTAAATTAGATCTGATGAAAATGATAGAAATTTAATGAATTTAAATGCCAATTAATTCAAACTATTTGAAAATGCAAGCTAAAAATGCCAATTTTTTTCAATTTTTTTTTGTAATTTTTCAAATGTAATAAGATGAAAACTAAATGAATGTAAATCTGAAGTACAACACTCAGAAAGGTGCAAAAATCCTCAAAATATGAGTTCACCAAAATGTTTAATATGAAAAGAGGGTTGATGAGGTTGATGAGTTTCAAGGGTTTATCATGATCCTCCTTTCACCACTAAACATTCAAGGACATTTAATCAAGTAGAGAACTCTACTACAGATCTCCTGTCACTTGGAACATAGGGGAAGATTGGAATTGTATGAATTTATTGTTCAATTAAGTCTAATTATGCTCAAAACCCTAATTTCGTAAAATCGTAAACAAACAGACAAATTGCAGAAAATGATCGCACACAGAGATATCAAATGACAACCAAATACATACCAGATTTTGAAGTTCGATGTGCAGAAAAGTCAGGGACTAATGAGCGGGTTCCCTAGTCCACTGTACCTGCTTTTGTCGGGATCTCTAAAGAATGTCTGTAACATGTTCCTACTGTCATAGAGATTTCATCGCTTCGAAATCCAAGCCCTAGTTTTCTTCTCAGTTCTACAATTTTGACAGTCTGCACTGCTCTCCTGCAACTCCACTTCTTTCGCTTCTGAAACCTATAACCTGCAATCATAGAAAAGTGGGTTGGGGGTTGTGGTGTTTAGAGGCTTACCTTGGACAAGCCCCAGAGAGACATTCAAGTCTTCCAAACATCGTTGTCAGATAAAGATTGTGTATCTCTGCAGGATAGAGGCAAAATCCAAATGATAAATGATAAAAAACACAAATAGATGTCACCTTGTAGTGTAGATCTCATGGAAGGAAGATGCTCTTCATGCCATGAGGAGATGGAGTCAAATTTGCAATCACAAACACAATAACAACACAAAATACTACTCTGTAATAGAATGAATGCCTTGAATCACCTTAACATAAGCTCATAGATCAAAAATGCCATCTAGTTTACAAATGAATCACTAAACATGCTTATATATGCAACTAAACAACTTCCTGCCAAGAAATTCGTAATTCAAACTTTGGATGTCAGCATAGGACCTAATAGCGGGCATATAACTGACACACAAAAATAGGTCCTGACCTAAAATAGGGTAGGACTAGAGTGCAGGTGCCTAAGTCCTCCCCCCTATTTTAGGTAGGATTCATGTTAAGCACATCCCCTAGGTCCCATTTGTCATGAAACTTCAGGGTTTTCTCATCAGGAGTCACCATTAATATGCAAGATGACTTAACTGCATTCTAAAGGACCCGGAGAGCTAAACCTTAGGAGGGAAAAGCCCCCAAGGGGGCATTTTCTGACGTAACATCTATATTCTTAGGTCTTTTCAGTGTTGATGTAGACTTTGTTAGTTGGCCTTGTCTGTGGTCATTTGTGCACTAGTATGTTGCATTAGGATGAGAGAATGGATGATTAGAGTGCATAGATAGTCAGTTATTGGGACTAGTAGCATGTTGGTTATCAAAATGCCATAGATAGATCGGTATCATGATTCAATAGGATCTTTGGTAGTGATGTGGATTTATCACTTGGTGATGGATGATCTTTTATAGTGGTTGTTGGTGTCATGGAAAAGCTCTTGGATTATGATTCTAGTATGTAGTGAGATTTCTTTGGAATCTGAGTTATATTGATAGGAGATGGTTATCTTCATGTGATTGGAGATGTTGACATCTTAGTAAGCCATGGAGGACTATTGGAGTCTTTGGTAAGGTGTCAATTTATGACTTGTCAGTTTTGATAGCTGATCCTTGGTTGAGAGGATGTTTAGTGTTTTTTCATGGTGGACTCTTGATGCTTGTAATGTCCCCTTTCTCGATACAGAGTTAGTCTATCATTGGGTTCCCATAGAATAACTAACCTGGTTAGGGAACCATGGTTGGTAGAGCCTTGGATGAGTCAATCAGTAGTGTGGATGTGGCTTGGGTTCAGTTGGGATCCAGTTGGCACTTTCGAGAGGTGACTTGTTAGCTTTTGGCCCATACTTGCTATTTTTAGTAAATTAGGGAATGGTGTCATTTCGGGATTCTCAGAATTAGAGTGGATGTCTCTTGTCGAGACCTTTTCGGCGAGCTATAGAACACTGGATTCTAAGTTTATCTTGGCCTTCATTTTAAAGTTTGAAGATTAATTAAGTTATTTTAATAAAGACTTTAGAAATATTAAAGCAAGTGACATATTGAAGGAATATTAAAAAAGTGCCACTTATGGACTTGGGCACCCACCTCTTGGGAGTAATAAAGTGTTTAAAGTTAAAATATTTCCCTCTCAAAAAGCAACAACCTCTCCTTGGAGGAAATAAAAGATGAAAAAAAAACTTCATTTGTTATGTTTGATATTGCGAAATTGCTTGCTTTGGCTCTGCTAGGGTTTTGAGAGAGTTTGAAGAGATTTGAACCTAGGTGGCTTTTGGAGATGAAAACCTCCAATAGTAACATCATTCTACAAGCATGAAAGACCGTCCAAAGGTGCTATTGAGGCAAATACATTCGTTGTTTGCAAGTGTGTTTCAGGAGAGTTCATTTTGGTAGGGTTTTGAAAGGGCAAAATGGATATTTCTTATGAGAATCTTGAATGAAACTGAGATTTTGAAGAAAGGATAGATTCTAGTGTTTGAAGTGGAGTTATTAGCAGCTGAAACACATTCCTTATTGGTTGTACCATTTCCAGGCAAGACGTACCTTCTTTGGGGACTTCTTGTGTGGGTTTTGATGCTTTTTAATCTCTCTATCAGGGTCGCCCAGCCTCATTCTAGCATTCAGATCATAAATAGAGATATTTAGAGGGGATTTGAAGTTATTTGCTGTTGTTGATAGCTTTAGCCAGGCCGTACAATATAGCTAGGAGGACATGGATCATGTTGGAGGAGAAACTCTTCATTGTTATGTCTGTTATTGCTCTCCAAGTGGGCGTGTAGGGTCTTAGAATAGCTGACAACCTTTGTATTGCAATCTCTCTGTCATTTGGAGTGATTTGGATAACTACACTACCAACTTTACTGATCCGACTACAACATATGTATGAAGTTGCATATTTTGATACAGGTGTGTGATAGAAATTCATTATATGATATTATATGATCTGGGTATCTATTAGTTTGCTCATATCTATTGTACTTTTTCTAGGTTTTCATTACATGCTCCATATTGTATTGATTCTGGCAAACACATCTCAAGAAAACTGAAACCCCTTCTGCATCTTCCATCTAGTTTGAAAGAACACACAAAAATAATAAAACTATTAAGATTTTACAAAGAACCAACAGGTACGGCTCATTACAATTCTAGATTAGAATTTTAGTATGATATAGGTGCCCTTGGGAGTAGGATATGTTCATTGGAGCATGTGATCTCCTAGGAGGAGATTTTAGATCATAATGTCATGAAGTGTTCTTGGATTTTGTAGATGTGTAGTGGGATCTTTGATAGTGATTTGATTAGTTCTCTTGGTATTGAGTACATGTTGGTCATGTGCTTGGGAGCTTCATGAGAGTTTTGTGTTGTATTTGAAGATTACCATGGGGTGGTCCCACAATATTGTGTCCCACTTTTGGGACATCCTAATTTTATCCTGAAATCATATATTTTTAGAAAAAACAAGTATTTAAGCCTAAATGTGTTCCATCTAAGAGGGTTAGATTAAAGGGCGTTAGATCAAACCCCCTTAGATAAAATCCCCTAGGATAGAACTCCCCCAGGCTTAAATCAAACCCATGGTGGAGTCTAAATTGCACCTATCAAAATGCTAACAAAAAAGCTAATTTTACTTCACATTTTTAGGGATCAAATGAAGTCACTTGGAATTTTTATTTTGTAGGTATGTAGCCCTTAGTATTACCTTTCCAAAAAGTATAATATGTAGTATGTTTTCTTTAATATTCCAATTTTAATTTTTTTTATAATGGATGTAGGTCTATTATGAAAAAATATTGACATGTATTCAAGACACTAGGAAAAATAACAAACACTGTTAGAAAAATCTCAAAAAATACATTGCACTACACATAGATGTCATTATTTCAATGAAAAAATAAAATATTAATTTTTTTTTTATATATATATATAAAAAGAGAAATGTGTTATGGACTAAAATAGGTTTGAAGTTTTTGTTAGTACTAATTCAAAAATTAATAATAAATAACATACTTGATAAAAAATTACCAAAAAATATCCATGCACTAGATAGTGGACTTAATGGTCTAATTCTGATAAATCATGAAGAAAAAATATTTGTAGTGAGAGTTATGTGTTATGGAGTAATGTCACTCAATAAAATAGAATAGAAAAATAAAAATAAAAATAAAAATGATAGATATAATTTTTTTTAAAATATAAAAAAATTATAGCTTGAATCTACATAGAAAATTCCACAACTCATTAGTTTACATCATCCTTAAATTCTTGACCATTTGTTCCCTATAATTGAGACAAATTGAAAATGTTGACTTTGAGCGTCCCACTTTGGCCAAAAAGTGGGACACACTACTATGCTGTCACCCCATGGATTGATTAGTTGTAGATAGTGATGGATACTTGTAGACTTGGGTGAGCTTGGAGTTCTCTTGGATTTAGAGAGACATTTGTTGAGACAATTAGTCTTTGGAGGTTTTAGTAGGAAGACTGGGGAGCCTACACCTTGGTTGGATGTGAGTTCATGATGGACATGAGAGGAGATTTTTCTTGGAGAGAGTTATGGTGGCTTGTTGTGAGAGAGTATGCGGTGGTTTGTATTGTATGTATGGATCATTGTGATTGTTCTTTGTTACTACACGCTTTTGTTCATTAGCTTCAAACCTTAGTATGAGTGTTGATTGGTAGACTTGGTATGCCTTGATCTATTTTTATATTTGACATTACCCATATAGTGTGAGTTCTAGGTTGTATATGTGTCCTATTTTAGATGTTCTCATTATACTACAGCGTTAATGGTTTTGAGGTTTTTCATCACATGTTTATGTGTTGTTATCTTGGAGGACTTCTTTATGTAGTCCATAATGTATATACATCATATACTGGGTTGGATATGTTGTTGGCATGAGTTTTACTAATGGTTTTAGATACATTTGGAGGTATGGATTATTGGATGTATTAGCATTTGTTGTGGTTGTTATTTCTAGTCACGTGGTTTTTCCTTGGCAGCAACTTGGAGCCTTTGTTAACACTTGGTTTTGATGCTTGTGTTCTTTGGATTGGTGCATCTTCACCTTGTCTTATTCCTTTTCTTCCATGTGTGACATGGTGGAGGATGAGAGGAGTTCTTTCTTGAGATGGTGGCCACCTTGGATGTTATTGTAGGTATCTCGATTGAGCATGAGAGCATGCTAGGGATTCATGTGATTACATGGATGGATATGATGATGTATTTAATTGATTGACCCTTATGCAATGTATAAAACAAGTTTAGGAAGAAGGGTGTTGTACACCTTGCACAGGAAAATAAAAATTTTAATTATGTAAAATAAATATTTATTTGTGGTGCATCTTAGGAGATGTCTTTAGCCACATTAAATATCTATTTGAGACTACTTGTAAAGTTGTATTGTAACATTGGTTAGATATTTTATGTGTGGGAGACATAGGACAAACATGTAATATTTGTGGGAAATATTTAATTTTGGGGTCAATGGTTTTGTGCTCTCATAGTTTTGAGACACATGGTTTAGCCAATACCACTTGGTGGTTTTGTATGAACTTGATTCTATAAAAGCAATCACATGTTTAGTGCTTGAGGTTGGCTATCATTTGTATTGATTTCTCTCAAAGAGTGCATATGTGAAGCATGACATGGGATGTGTGGTTACATGGTTACCCATTGTGCTTGGACACATGGAGGTTGCATTAGAGGAGCTTGATGTTTCATAAGTGTTCATGAAGACTTTGTAGGTGTATTGTAATGTTTTCATTGTTGAATTATGATACATTGAGTGTGGATGCTTTTGGGGGCTAGCTTTTTCCCTCATGGAGGGTTTTCTGAAGGTATATCTTGTGTGATCTTGATGGTATGTTTGTCTATTCATTTTCATGGTGGATTTTGAGTACTTGTTTGCATATTTATCTCTCTTGGGGCTATGTGGAAATGTTTTATTATCGCTACAATTTTTCCTTCCACTTGATATTTCCTTCAAATGATGTGTGGAAGGACCCATAATAGTCTTATCTAGTTCAATCATATGTCTCATGATTATATTTTCCCTTTTGTATCACCCAATAGAATAGCATTTGTACCTGAAGTCTTCAATGAGGGGATTGATCCAGGGGTCATATTACTTTGCTATTTTTTGGATCCATTGCTTTCTTGCTAGTTTTTTTTTTAAAAATGATTCAAGATTCTCCTACTATAAATGTTTACCCAGTTTGATGTTCCCACGAGGGCTTTAGGGTCTCTACAACTCTTCTTCATTGCCTCTTTACCTAGGGCTTCCATCTTTTCCCCCATGTCTCTATTTTCATTTAATCTTTTTTTATCCCCATCTCATGTCATGCATAATTTAGCTATTGTCCATTCATTTTTGGGTTCTACCATTGCTTTGTCTATCTCTTCTATTTGGTCTCTTCCTTTGTGTTTTCCATTTGTCTAGAGGCCTTGATCAACCTTATCTCCATTGATCTCAACATAACCTCTATTTCTACTTCGTCTCTACTAGATACCTTCCCACCTTTGGTGATCTTTGCCCCATTTACTAGAAAATTCACTCCATTTCTACAATTTCTCCCTTTGTTGCTCCATTGTTGGGATTATATCATTAATCGCACATGTTGACTATATATATTAGTTTTATTTGTGTCCTCAAATTATCCCATAAAGATATACGTTTAAATCCATTAAAGTACAATTAATAGGTTTACCCATAAATGAACTCTAACTCACCTTAAACCTTGGTTTAAATTTTATAGTTACAT
Source organism: Cunninghamia lanceolata (assembly GCA_027924645.1). Classification (NCBI taxonomy): domain Eukaryota; kingdom Viridiplantae; phylum Streptophyta; class Pinopsida; order Cupressales; family Cupressaceae; genus Cunninghamia; species Cunninghamia lanceolata. The sequence goes on from BSBN01000754.1 coordinate 2,105,519, forward strand.
TTAAAGATAATTACTTAAGTTATATGGTCATAAATTAATTAATTTAATTTTCCCCTGTTCAAACAAAATTTGAATTATTGGAATGCATCTAATAATGAAATATTATACTTAATTAGAATTATCCTAATAAATAATTAATTAAAATGAGGGGTATTACATATTATGTATTAAGAACTAAGTGATGATAATTGATAAATGTGATATATGCTAAGGGCATATATATATATATATATATATATAAACAAATGTATATATACTGAGGTAGGGAAAAACTAGCTAACATGCAAAAATTAAACTATAGCTAACCCTAGCTCCCAATGGAGTGCAATCTAGCCTAGAAAACAATCAAACAAACATGAAAACAACTAAGAATCTAAGCTAGTATTGACCTATCTCCATTGTCCTCCTCCATCTTGCCTAATGTTCTCAGATTTGCAAGTTTTGCAACCATCTAGAGAAGCTCATGTATATGAATAGAAAGATATTGCAGATTGTTCAGAGATGAGAGAGATTTCCCAGACTAAGAAGATGAAAATGAAGCTGGATGAGGTGTTTTATAGAGGAGCCTGTTTGAATGAATGGCCAGGATTGAGCGTTGACTTTGGATCAAAATGGAGGGCTGAGATGAGTTAGGGTTTTCTCATCACTACAAGACAAAATTGAATTTAAAATTAGGGGAAATGGTGAGGTGTAATGTGATTCAAATTAAATAAATTTGTCCAATTTGTTTAATTTATTGAAATGATGCATGTGAAAGGGGATTTTGGCAATTAGGTGAGGGTATTTAAACAAATATTTATTTATTTAAATTAATGAAAGGAGACATTAGAAAATGAATAATTAAATAATCAATTAAAATTAATTATTTAATTATAGAAGAAATATGGACAAATGATTAAAAATGATGAAATTGAATTAGTTGAACTATGGAATTTGAAGGAGAAATTGTCCCGTCACATTTGCGACATGAGGACATTTTTAAGTGTCTACACATACATGTACATATGGATGTATATGTATCTATATATATGGATATACATGCATATATATGTATGCATGTACATACATACATACATACATACATAAATACATAAATACATACATACATGTATATATTATGTTTTGGAGGTTTCAAGAATCATTCAATGCGTTTTGATCAATTGGCACTCGCAATCCTCAAAAATGGCAGAGCTCTCAAGTCCTTTGGGTTTTGAGAACTAGTGATAGCAAAGCACTTAAAGAAATGTTCTAAGATTGGTTAGTTTGTAGCCAAGTCACCATGAGATGGGTCCTAATTCTTTTGTGTTTGTGTGTGCATGGTTCATGCATTAGTAAAACATTCTCATTGGTGCAAGGCACAGTGATAGGTATGGGCATTTGATCTCATTTTTTTGTTAGGCCATGTGTCAAAAGAAGTAGCCTTATTGTGCCTTGAAATAGTCTTGACAATGTGCAAAGGAAAATGGAGGTCCAATAAAAATAAAAATAAAATGATTTTCCAAATATTTTTTGGTAAAAAAATACACATCCTTAACTACTCAAACATTAGAATAAAAACATGTAGTTAAAAAAGTAAAAAATTATTTATCATAAACTACAAAATTAATCACCATTTAAAAATAATAACCTACTTATCAACCCAAAAACTAATAAAAGAATTTTGAGCTACAATCCTTATTTATTAATAATTATCCATACGTGGTTCACTTATAAAATTTTAAAATTGTGACATTATACTAAATCTTTCCATAAAATTTGGGAGCACTAGAAGTTCACAGCTCACACTAAGAATTTTTAGGAGGGTTCATAATTTCACTGCTATGTGACACCTAATATGCAATTGAATTTTTCTTCAACACTAATTTTGTAAACCAAAATTAAAACAGAACCAAAACAACTCCACATTATACTCCATGAAAAAGTAAGAAATTTTACTGCCCTTCCATACTAGGCATCATCGTATAAACAAATCTATGGGAGCGTTAAAAAAAATCCCGTGCTACATGGATCGCTCTCCACCATGCCCACTAATTTCGACATTAGACTGGTTGGATGGCGGTGTGATCCTTATCTGAATCTGGCTATGGAAGAATTCAACAATATATTCAGCGTTAGTAACAGCCAATTTTCTTTGTTCCCAGTTCTGATTTCCCTTGCATTAATCCCCATCTTTCTTCCATATGAATGATTTATCTATGGAAAAAAACAGAGCTGTGAAGCCCATTTATACTCTCCTCTGCTTCTTCTTGTTTGTTTGTCTGGGGAATACAGTAAATGCGTATAATTATACCGTTGGAGAGAACAGCGGATGGACATATGGTTTTGACTATACATACTGGGTGGGAGTCATTCCGGGCGGACTGATTGCTAATGACAATTTGGGTAACTAATTAAGTTTTTAATAGATATTAGATTTTCATAGTCCATGATATTATATCAGAATGTTTCAGGATTTAACTGTGAAGTTTTTTTCCTTCAACGTTTTGGATCACACTCCATTATCCATCATCAGAAAGTAGAAAACAAGAGAATGGAAACGTTGAAGGAAAAAAATTCACAGAGTTAAATCCTGAAACATTCTTAAATCCTGAAACATTCTGATATAATTATTATTATGACTTTTTTTGTCTTGGTTTTGATCGTTTGATCGTCTGATATGATCCTGTGGTCTGATTTTAAGTGGCCATTCTTGCGCAGTATTTAAATATCCAAAAGGGTATGATGTTTACTTGCTGGCCACCGACATAAAATTTGAGAAATGTGATTTTGAAGGAGCAAAACTTCTTGCTGGTGAAAATGAAGGGGGAGGAGACGGATTTTCCTTCAAATTGGAGGCGTGTAGAAGATACTATTTTGCGTGTGGAATTGGGAAAGGAGATTACTGTAGGAAAGGCATGATGAAGTTCCCTGTGTACGCCCAGGGAAACTGTGCTTAGATGTAGACAATAATCTGCATTGCTTCGTTGAAGCATAGCGTTCGGCTGAACATTTTTATTATGAATTTAACTTGTCATCCCGTGTGTTAACGCCACGGGTAAATTTTGAATTGATATTGAAACGTTGAGTTTCTGTTTCATTTTACATACAGATTCCACAAGTTTTGTTAAACTTTATTTTAATTTGAACATTAAGGAGAATGTGATGATTTATTCGGATTCAAGAGCACCTAAATTGGTAAACATAAGGCTATTGATAATAAACATTTCAGTTGGAGCGTTTTGGGTTTAGGCCATCGTCATGGTTTGAGCTAGTTTGTTCATTTTCCTGTTGTTTGGGAAGGAGCGTTTTGTGTTTAGGCCATTATGGTTTGAGCTAGTTTGTTCTCTTTCTGTGTTGTTGAGGAACATTGGTTTGCTGTTTTTTTTTTTGCCTTGATTCATGGTGTTGTAAGGCCCTAACCTTTCATGACCCTAGTGGCACTTTTTATGCTTAATGATCTCATTAGTTTTGGCTAATATAGAATGTGCATGTGAACTAACATTCTCACCTTTGAAATTGTAAATTACACATTGATTTTCATGTATTATTATACTCCAAAATGTGTAATGTAATTAGGTAGATAGAGTTTAAATTTGTGAACTATGAATTATTGAGAAACTACATGATTAATTGGATGGAGGTTTGTACTGATATGGTTTTCTAGCCCATTATCAAAACTATATCAATATAGTTACATTACCTAACAATAGAATTGCCCATGAGTAGGATTGTGACTAAATGGATCTTCAAGACAACTCGTGCAAATTGGTAAACAACTCTAAGTGATAATGATGCCAACCTCATTAAAGGTAAGATTCCTAGTAAGTGAAATTGGTAAATTATGAATACACAGTATTTTGCTAAGTGTAACTTCCTTACTTGTGGTCATCCTAGAGCGAATTGAATATTATGATTTTATCTAACCTCAAACCTCATATCAACACCTAATTAGAAATTAATTGTTATTGTAATTTAATGAGATTTGATTATATTCAAATGGCATAAAACATGATGACTTGAAGTGATTATTGAAATTATGTCCATCAGAAATAATATAGTGTTGGTACCTAATTTATAATGCAAAATGAATAGAAATTAATTGGTATAAACTAGCGATGTATAGGTGAGTAATATATATAGTTAAAGGTAGGGCAATGGGCTTGTTGGAATAGTGGCGGGGTTGCCAAAAACTTGGTGGGGTTGTAAGTAGATTTGAGAGGAGTTTCCAACATAGAGAATGGGGTTTCTAACAAATTAAAAAAAAAATCCAAACCTAAAACAAAGTGTTGAAAATTAAAGGGGGAATTGGAAAAACTATTGAAACTAAAGAATTTTCCTAAAGTTTCCAGAAATTCCAAAAACTTGATTTTTTTGGAAAACCCCTAAAACCCTAATACTATAATTTCATGAAAGAAATTCTCAAAATTAAAAAAAAACTTCGTAAACATCTAAAAGAGTAGGCCCCATAAATTGATTTTTAAACATCCATAATGAATTTATGATTTTAATAATGATTGTTTTCATAAATTGAAAAAAAAAAGACAGGAGAGAAAAACATGTTTGTGAGAAAGTTAAAAAAGAGACGTAGAAATCAATATGGTGCCTCTTGAGTATTGATTTCTCCTTGCTAGAACATTTATATTTTCACAAGAAGATGGCTATTGCATAAAAGAATCTCTAATACCATGCTAAAAGGGGTGTATGAGGGTAGATACTCTCATGTCATGGCACAACACACAAGAACATAACCTACTTAGAAAAGGACCAAGGATTATATCTATGTAACACATCACTATAAACACAAACCAATATCCTATAAATTATAATCAAATGAAAAGAAATGATCATAGTTACATTGCTCTAACACACTCATCAACAAGCTCCCGAATAAGCTCCTTAAAGTGAGATAAATAGATGAAATGTGATAATGTTTACACACACACACACACACACACACACACACACACACACACACACACTCACATCATATATATGAAAGAGGAATGCCTTGTTAGAACACACATATATATTGAGGGGGGCGTGGATCAGTATATACCAATATTAACTTCAGTTATATTGTAACATTAAAATCTTTTACTACACCAATCAAACTATGTAAGAACTATGCAAACTAAAGCACATCCACACAAGAGAACACAAGATTTACATGTAAACCTAGAAGGGAAAAACCACGGTGAGGAAAGTTGGTTGGATCTACTATCAAAATCCAACCTCACAAAATGAATCAATGAATTACAATATTTTGTAGGCACCAACCCACAGGAATTTCAACCTGAGAAGGACAACAATCCTTTTACAAATCTGAAGGAACCAACCTACAAGAGACTTCAATCCCCTTATCAAACTGAGCATCAACTTTGTCTACTGAGTACCAACCTAGCTGTGAAGCACCAACTTCATTTTCTGAGCACCAACCTAGCTATGAAGCACCGACTTCATCTTTTGAGCACCAATCTAACAATGAAGCAACAACTTCATATGATTGAAACAGGATCAAGTTCAATCCAAACAAAGCATCCACCACAAAATGGAACTCCAGATCATCTTCTATTCAATGCTTCACACACTCATATTCACATTTCTGTACACACTATTTTCTTTGATGCACACGAATATTTCCACCATAAAAAATGAACAAATGATCTACTTTAAATATCGATATGTATAATATAATCCTTATGTCGACTATAATGCATTGAATTAAAACATTCTCCAAAGTTGGCCTATGTATTTTGAATTTCAACATATTCTTAGGTCGAACCATCCTGAATTATTGAATTAAAACATTCTCCAAAGTTGGCCTATGTATTTTGAATTTCAACATATTCTTAGGTCGACCCATCCTAAATTTCTACACTATGAATCTGGGCCCAAATTAAACAACTGAGTCAGTCAAATACAATCACTATTTTCATTTTTGTTCCAAGGAAGTTGGCCTAGATAAATGATCAATTTGTTTTACTAACATCCTTATAGAAACTTTTTTGGCAACTTTATGTCTCTATGAACCTAGGGTTCTTGTCCATTCACTCTCGGCAAAATGGATTTCCAAACACCACAACTTAAATGCCTTTATCGACAAAAGTTCATTTCCACAAACCACAACTTAAACTTTTCTCAAGCGCCTATTGGCGAATCAGAGATTTCTAAAACTTACAAACTTGTTCAGCAAAAATGGCACTTCACCAACTCGATATTTCTCTGACACAAGCTTTGTCAGTGAAGTTGTCTCTTCACGAACCTGTTGTAGACCAAGCAAACCATGAGCCATCAATCTTCTTCTATTGGAAAAATTGCCTATCGATGAACCTTGAAATTGATGAACTGAGCAGTTCACGAACCAAAGAATTTTTTGATGCCTTATCGACCAAATCACTTATCGAAACCATGAACCAACTTTCCTTTGTCAGTAAACTAATCAATTGGAAAACCAAGTGGCATATGAACCATTCTTTTCTCTTATCAGTGTTATATGTAAAAAAGAGAAAAGGGGATAAATGATGTTAAATTATATCAAATCAAACCCTCCTTTCACAATAACATTCGAGGACAAAATTGATCCAAGTCACTACAAGATGGATGGGGACTCAACTATTGATTTTGTGCTCAGGAATGATATGGAAATAATAGATTAGATTGAGAGATTTACCAAACCCTAGGTCAAATAGGCTTCAAACCCTAATTATAGTGCAATTGGGTATAAACAGACATAATACTACAAAAAACTAGACATGAAGGTACTCAGATATGATTAGAAATATATTAGAAGTTGAGTTTCTAGAAATGAAACCCTAGCAGACTACAAGGCGAGCACCCAATTCTAATAGGGCATAATTTCTAGAGATTCCAAGCAGAGAAGTGTAGCAGACTATATCCTGATCTTGAGTCCAAAGCCAAACTTGTCGGGAGGACTATGAGGCAGGCATCCTGGTCCAGGAGGGAGGAATATTCACAATATTCTTTTAGATCCTGAAACCTTATCTTTCAAATTGCTTCTTTGCACCTGTACTTTTTCAACTCCCACACCTGTAACTTGCACACACAAAGAAAAGGGTTGGGGGTTGTAGTGTTTAGGATCTTGCCTTAGTCAAGCCTTAGAAGTGTTGGTATGTGGTGACTGAGCATACAAGTACTGTACACAAGTTATGTATCCTCGCCGTGGTTTGGGGGTGCAGCCCTTGAATTTTTTGCCCTTTTTTTTGCACGATCGGAGTTGCTTATTAATTTTTGTTAACCAACAAAAGAAAAATGACATTGCAAAACCCTAATTCTAGAAGCTTCTGAAAATCTTGTTATAAGCAGCTGGGATGTAAGTTATAGTGATGTATTCGTGAGATTGTAATCTGTTTTGCACTGGATAATAAAATCATTGGATAGCCGAGTTTCTGTGGATGTAGCCCATATTGGGTGAACCAAGTTAAATTTATGTGTTGATCTCTTTTGTGTTATTCCTCATTATTTTATTTCAGTTATTTAATTTGCATATAATTATTAGTGTTTATTGCTTTGATCTGCCTAAAACCCTAACAATTGGTATCAGAACAGGTTGTGTTTGATTATCATCTTCAGGAAGGTCTCACGATTGAGTGGGAGTCTCATGGTTAAGTGGGAGTAATGGAGGATGAGGGTAAATTAAAGGTAAATAAATTTAGGGCAGAACTATCAATTATGGAAGATGCAGATGGAGGATTATCTCTATCAGAAGGATTTATGGAGGCCGTTGGAAGGAAAAGCCAAGAAACCAGCAGTAATGACTAATGAGGATTGGGATCTTCTGGATAGAAAGGCACTGGGAACCATTCGGTTGTGCCTGGCACCATCTGTGGCATTGAATATAATAGAAGCGACAACAACAGATGGTCTAATGAAAGCTTTGGCTAAATTGTATGAAAAACCATCAGCCTCTAATAAGGTATTTCTCATGAAGCGTTTGTTTAATCTGAAAATGATTGAAGGTGGATCTGTGTTAGATCATTTAAATGAGTTTAATACGATTACCAGTCAGTTAACCTCTGTAAAACTAAAATTTGATGAATAGGTAAGGGCTCTCTTAGCTTTATGTTCTTTGCTAGAAAGCTGGAATAGCTTGGTAATGGATGTAAGTAACTCTATCTCTGGTTCAAATACTTTGAAATTTGATGATGTTGTTGGTGTTATCCTTAGTGAGGAAATGCGATGAAAAAGCACAAGTGAGACTTCAACATCTGGTAATGCTTTGACTATAGAGAACAGGGGAAGAACAAAGGAAAGAGGAAAAAGCCCTACAAATCATGGGAAGTCACAAGGGAAGTCAAAGAAAGGCAGATCTAAATCCAGAGGAAGAATGGATTGCTCGCACTGTGGAAAGCCATGACACTTGAAGAAGGATTGATGGTCTCGAAAGGGCAAACAAGGAGACGGACAACATGATGATAGTAAGGAAACTAATGTTGCAAGTAATAAATTACAGGATGCTTTAATTCTATATTTAGATAATGCGAATGATTCTTGGGTAATAGATTTAGGGGCTCCATTTCATGCCACACCCCATAGGAAATATTTTGTAGATTATGTTCAAGGTGATTTTGGACATGTATATTTGGGTGATGATGAAGCCTGTCAGATTGTTGGAAAAGGAAAGATAAAACTCAAGTTGCAGAATGGAAATGAATGGTTGCTATAGGAGGTAAGGCATGTTCCAAATTTGAGAAGGAATTTAATCTCTGTAGAACAACTGGGTAGTGAAGGATGTATAGTTACCTTTTCAGACAAAGTCTGGAAGGTCACTAAAGGTGCATTAGTAGTATCTAAAGGTGAAAAGGTAGGCACATTGTATTTGTGTACTGGTAATACTTATTCTACCTTAGCTGCTATAAAAATAATTGCTACTGAAATATTTATCACTTTCTACAGGGACAAAAATAGAATTGTGGCACCATAGACTTGGGCACATGAGTGAGAAAGGGATGAAGATCCTTTGCTCCAGAAAGTTGCTACTAGGTCTGAAGAAGATTGACTTGGAGTTCTATGAAAATTATATTTATGGAAAACAGAAAAGAGTCTGATTTCTCAAAGTTGGGAAAGAGAAGAAGAGTGAGAAATTAGAGCTTGTACATTCATATGTATGGGGACCACCTCAGTATCTTCTCTTGGTGGCTCTTGCTATTATGTTACTTTTATTGATGATGCAACTAGGAAAACATGGGTGTATTTCCTAAAACAAAAATTAGAAGTATTTGAAACTTTTAAAAAGTGGAAAGGTTTGGTTGAGAATGAGACAGGAAAAAGGTTGAAGTGTCTCAGATCTGATAATGGAGGTGAGTATTGCAGAAAAGAATTTGAGAATTACTATTCATATAATGGAATCCGTAGGAAAAAATAGTTCCTGGAACCCCACAAGAAAATGGTGTGTCTGAGAGGATGAATAGGACCATTATGGAGTGTGCAAGGAGCATGAGATTGCATGCTGGACTACCCTTACACTTTTGGGCAGATGTTGTACATACCGCTGTTTATTTAATAAACATGGGACCTTTAAATCCTTTGGATGGTGGCAATCCAAAGGAGGCATGGACGGACAAAAAGGTAAACTATTCATTTATGAAAACCTTTGGTTGTGAAGCTTTTGTACATGTTGATATTGAAAATAGAACCAAGCTTGAGGCTAAGTCTAAAATATGTACCTTCATTGGATATGGAGTAGATGAATTTGGTTATTGGTTATGGGATTATAAAAATCATAAAATCATTAGAAGCAGAGATGTTATATTCAATGAGAAGGTCATGTATAAGGATCAGTTGCAGGAAAAGAAGCATGAACAAGCCAAAAAGGAATATGTGGTGATGGATGAGAATCCAAAAAACAAAATGCCAGTGGTACCTGATGCTCAACAACAACAAGTTATAACATAGACTCATGCAAGTGTTAGACATTCTATAAGGATAAGTAGACCTCCAAAAAGATTTTCTCCATCATTATATTCTATATTATTAATTGATTCTGGTGAACCTAAAAGTTATGAAGAAGCAATGCAGGTAGATACCAAAAAGCAGTGGGACCCAGGCATGAAAGAGGAAATGGATTCCTTGCTGTAGAATTAGACTTGGGACTTAGTCTAATTGCCTGCAGGTAAAAGAGCCTTGCCAAATAAATGGGTTTATAGGTTGAAGGAAGAAGATGGAGGCAAGAAAATATATAAGGCCAGAATCGTGGTAAAAGGTTTTGCACAAAAAAAGGTATAGATTTTGATGAAATATTTTCTCCGGTTGTAAAGATGACTTCTATTAGAACTATTCTAAGTCTTGTGGCTGCAGAAGACTTGCATCTTGAACAACTAGATGTGAAAACAACATTTCTCCATGGGGATTCGGAAGAGGAAATATACATGCAGCAACCACAGGGATATGAGGTCAAGGGTAAGGAGGATTTTGTGTGTAGATTAAAGAAGAGTTTGTGTGGCCTGAAGCAAGCACCTCGGCAATGGTATTTGAAATTTGATAGTTTTATGGTTGAACAAGGTTACTGTATATGCCTAAAAATGACACGAATCATCCTAAATAAATATTCTAAATATTTATTCCATTCTTCTATTAATTAAATAAATATTCCAAATTTATTTAATCGATTCACTGCTCCATAATTAAATAAATTCAATTTATTTAATTAAAATTCTTCTAAATGTCCTACCCAATTAAATAATCATAAATTATTTAATTAATCCAAATTCCTCTATCCTAAGTTATAAATTCAAAAATCCACCTCACCTTTACACCTCACCTTTTCCACCTCACCTTGTCCACCTCATCAGGTTGCACATGTAATTAAATATATTTAATATTTAATTATCCTATTTTTCCCTCACCCACATGGCCTATTTCTTCTCAAATCAGAGGTTAGTTAACTAATCAATCAAAAGTGTTAACTAACCTGTCAATTGAGTCAATCCCTCAATCAATTTAGTCAGTTCCATAATCCACTCTTCTAAATGATCAATCAAGTCTGTTAACTGTTCAGTCAATGGAGTTAACTCTCTAATCAATTTTGTCACATCCCCTCTTTCATGATGGAGCTGAGACACTTGTCACATTTCTACTGGTTGCACATTCCTCAACCATCCTCAGCCGTTGATCTTCATATCTCCTCTCAACCGTTGATTCCCATTCTTCCAAGTCTATAAAAGAAGCTTCATTCTTCCATTCTAATCATCCAGGCTTTTGACATCGTTACTCTGCAGAAATATCACCAGCGCGCCTTTGGCACCCTTTTACTATCCACAAGCTTGAGATCAAATACTTGCATTGGAGCTCATCTTCATTTGCATATCACCATAGCCATTTACCATCGACTTCCTCGAACACAGCTTAAAAGAGTGCACTCTCTGAGGGCTCACTTCATCTGCGAAAGGACGGTTGTAATAGACAAACAACAGAAGCATCGATTTCAGGGAAGATTTGCTTTGTGTTATTCATTGCTATTTTTGTTCAATCTTTCTTGTTATCTTCTATTCTATTGATGTTTGGGTTTTATTTAATTCATTTGATTGATCTGCATTTTACCCTTACATTTTACACCACCTGATGCATGTCATGGTACAAATGAGCCAGTACGCAGACTCCCCATGCATATCGGGTGCCCTCAGTCAGCATCCGCTCCATGATCCTGCCCCATCCAATGGGGAACCCATGCGATCTCCTGTCTGGGCATACAATGCCCCCAATCAGTCCAGCCACAATCCCCAGGAAGTAGTCATAGCAATCATATATATCCTGCATGGGATGACTTGTCCAACCAGCTCGGGATCATCGAACACTTGCTGGCACTCGGCGAGTCCCGCATCCCGCTGTGCATCATACTCTACTAACTCACCCACCACAGGTAAGTGCAGTATCCGGTAGACGTCCTCCAGCGTCACGGTCATCTCTCCGGTAGGAAAGTGAAAAGTCCCGTCCTCACTATGAGATCTCTCCACAGCAGCTGTCAGCAGTCCATGGTTCACCTGCACCTCGGGCATGAAGCATACGTAGTCTAAACCCATGGCACCAAGTGCCACTCTGTCAGTCTCTGTCAGCATGTACCTCTGTAATAGGGGCATGGGAAATGTCTCCCTCGACTGCAATGTGTCTCGAATATCCTCCTGCAAGCAAGCAAGGCAACGTGTCAATCTCAAACGGCATATACCATACTCAACATACCTACTGAACTATATCAACTAAACTTAGCATTTTAAATTGATCAAAATAGCACACTACATCTCTTGACTAGATTCCTGCAATCTCAGAGATAGCTCATCGATTACCGCATCAAACAGAATGCTAATCGAATCAATTTGACTAAGTCATTTGCTATGCAAAGCAAATGCGCCACTATAGGTGGTAAAAGCACCGTTTCTTTATAAAAGCACCATTTCTTGATGTATGCGCCGCTAAAATCGACATATGCGCAGTTTTAGTGCATGCGCCACAGAACTCAGCATATGCGCTGCCTAATTACAAAAGCACCGCTAGATTCAACATATGCACGGCTTTCACAGATGCGCCGCTACATTGAACAGATGCGCTGCCTAATCACACATGTGTAGCCTAATTATAGAAGCGCAGCTACACTGCACAGATGCGTCATTTTCATGCATGCACCGCTGAAATCGACATATGCACCGCGAAACGACAAAAGCACCGCTTCGCGAGGCATATGCGCCGTTCTGCACTTCGGCGCATCCGTTTGACCTATTTTCTACATGCATTTATGACACCCAAATTCGACCTTAGGAGGAATTTTTTGAAGCACATACCGGGGGTCCTGCCTCTGCTGGCCGCCTGAATCGACGGACTCGCTCGAATCGATGCTCCTCGCGTGGAATGTCTGCTACTCTGGCTGCCATGCTGCTCCAAGTTGCTCTAGGCTCTCTCAATCCAATCCAGATCAAACAAGTGTGCAAATGACTATTCTTGTGGACCCAGCTCCTATTTATAGCCTCCAAACCCTAATTCTGGCTAGGTGATGACTGTGACTACTTCCTGTGCCTATTTTTCCTCTAGTTTTCTTCTCGTTTCCCTGAAACGTGTCCTTTTTCCTCTTACCTATCCTAACACCTTCGTCTTCGTGAGATTGTCCGTCTCTGTTTCTTTCACCTATTTCCCGTCCAATCTCCCAAGGGGGCATCCTATCGTCAGTAAGCCTGTACCAGGGGCAAACTGGGGCATGTATCGTCATTCAAACTATCGATTTCTTTGAAGCAACGCTATAAACAGCATTGCATCAAAGAGGGGAAAAATGTATATGCCTAAAAATGACACGAATCATCCTAAATAAATATTCTAAATATTTATTCCATTCTTCTATTAATTAAATAAATATTCTAAATTTATTTAATCGATTCACTGTTCCATAATTAAATAAATTCAATTTATTTAATTAAAATTCTTCTAAATGTCCTACCCAATTAAATAATCATAAATTATTTAATTAATCCAAATTCCTCTATCCTAAGTTATAAATTCAAAAATTCACCTCACCTTTACACCTCACCTTGTCCACCTCATCAGGTTGCACATGTAATTAAATATATTTAATATTTAATTATCCTTTTTTTCCCTCACCCACATAGCCTATTTCTTCTCAAATCAGAGGTTAGTTAACTAATCAATCAAAAGTGTTAACTAACCTGTCAATTGAGTCAATCCCTCAATCAATTCAGTCAGTTCCATAATCCACTCTTCTAACTAATCAATCAAGTCTGTTAACTATTCAATCAATGGAGTTAACTCTCTAATCAATTTTGTCACATCCCCTCTTTCATGATGGAGCTGAGACACTTGTCACATGTCTACTGGTTGCACATTCCTCAACCATCATCAGTCGTTGATCTTCATATCTCCTCTCAACCGTTGATTCCCATTCTTCCAAGTCTATAAAAGAAGCTTCATTCTTCCATTCTAATCATCCAGGCTTTTGACATCGTTACTCTGCAGAAATATCACCAGCGCGCCTTTAGCACCCTTTTACTATCCACAAGCTTGAGATCAAATACTTGCATTGGAGCTCATCTTCATTTGCATATCACCATAGCCATTTACCATCAACTTCCTCGAACACAGCTTAAAAGAGTGCACTCTCTGAGGGCTCACTTCATCTGCGAAAGGACGGTTGTAATAGGCAAACAACAGAAGCATCGATTTTAGGGAAGGTTTGCTTTGTGTTATTCATTGCTATTTTCATTCAATCTTTCTTGTTATCTTCTATTCTGTTGATGTTTGGGTTTTATTTAATTCATTTGATTGATCTGCATTTTACCCTTACAGTTACAAAAGATGTCATTCTAATTATTGTGTTTATTTCAAGAAATTGGGTAATGGTAGCTATATTATCCTATTGCTTTATGTTGATTACATGCTTGTTGTCGGGTCTAACATGCAGCATATTAATGAACTTAAATAGAAATTAGAAAATTCATTTGCTATGAAGGATTTGGGTGTAGCAAAACAAATCCTTAGTATGAGGATCACACGGGACATGACAAATAGAAAATTATTTTTGTCCCAAATTGAGTATGTAGAGAAGGTGTTGAAAATGTTTAACATGCAGAATGTAAAAGTAGTTAGTACACCTTTGCCTAGTCATTTTAAGTTGACTAAGGAGATGTGTCCAAAGACACAAGAGGAGGAAGACAAAATGTCTAAGATACCATATGCATCAACAGTTGGCAGCTTGATGTATGCAATGGTATGCACAAGGCCAGATATTGCACATGCAGTGGGAGTTGTGAGTAGGTATATGAGCAATCTGAGAATGGAACATTGGAATACTGTAAAATGGGTTCTCTGATATTTGAAAGGTGCTACTTCAAAGAAATTATGTTTTGGAGGAACAAATTTTGCTCTAAAAGGATATGTTGACTCTGATCTAGCAGGTGATATTGATAGCACGAGGAGTACTAAATGGTATGTTTTTACTGTAGGAGGTACTGTAGTCAATTGAATTTCAAGACTGCAAAAGGTTGTTGCACTTTCAAGCACTGAAGCTGAGTATGTTGCTGCCACAAAAGCTAGCAAGGAGATGATTTGGTTACAATATTTTCTAGAGGAATTGGGGCAACAACAAGAAGATAGCCCTTTATACACTGATAGCAAGAGTGCCATTCATCTTTCTAAGAACTTAGCTCTACATTCAGAAACTAAGCATATACAGCTCATATACCACTTCATCTAGTCAATTTTGGAGGATGGGCAGTTGAAGCTAGAGAAAATTCACATAAGTCAGAATCCTGCATATATGTTCACAAAGGCAGTTAAATGGGAGAAACTGATTTCCTCATCAGTTTCCATTGGCCTTCATGACTGATAATGGTGGATATAAGAAACTAGCCAGGCCTATAATCCAGTGGGAGCTACAAGCATAGCGGTATCGTCCAGGATCAGTCTCCAAGTGGGAGATTGTTTGGTGTGGAGCCTGATCAGTCTCCAAGTGGGAGATTGTTGGTATGTGGCAACTGATCATGCAAGTACTATACACAAGTTATGTATTTTCCCTCTTTTTTTTGCACGATCGGAGTTAGTTGTTAATTTTTTCTTAACCGACAAAAGAAAAATGACATTGCAAAACCCTAATTCTAGAAGCTTCTAAAAAACTTGTTATAAGCAGCTAGGATGTATGTTACAGCAATGTATTCATGAGATTGTAATCTGTTTTGCATTGGATAATAAAATCATTGGATGGCTGAGTTTTTGTGGGCTTCCTCATTGTTTTATTTAGGTTATTTAATCTGCATATAATTGTTAGTATTTATTGCTTCAATTTGCCTGAAACCCTAATAGGAAGGACATTCAAGTCTTCCAACACGTTTTTTAGATAGAGTGTGTGCCCAAGGATGACAGAGGCTAAATCCAATGATGAAATGAAATGATTGAAATATAAATTGATGTCACCTTAGAGGTGAAGTCCTCATGGAGATGAAGATCTTTCAAACCATGAGGAGATGGATTTATGAAGCCAAATCTGTAACAAACAAATATAATAACAACACAATTTTACTTTGAAACAAAATGAAGGCTTTGAATGCTCTTTTCTCAATATCACAAGTTCGTGTTATCCATCTATTACACAAATGAATATAGAAACCTATTTAAATATGCTTTCCCGCTAACTTTCATAAATTAAATCAAGAGAGCTGACAAAGGGAAACCTTTTGAGAGGGCCGAAGCTGACATGTTTTAATTTTTATCTCAACAAATCAGGGTGGACTTAGCATGGATGCCCAAGTCCCAAGGCCCTAATTTTGTCATGCTTAAGGATTAAAATGGGCCCCTTAGTCCCATTTGACATGGGTTTTGGGGGAAGTATCTCCAGGATGAGTATTTAACTTACAAAGTGTTAACACAAGGACCTAGGAGCTAAACTAGGAGGTAAAAAGGCATAGGGAAAATTTTTACTCCATAACATTTAGCCCCCACTTTAATGTATGTAGGATCTTACGATTCCATGCCTGCATTAAAGTATAGTTGAAGAACATCAAACACATCATGCACATAGAGCTAAAGCATAGCCAAAGGTTGGAGGACTATTTCTAGCCCCCAATCTTAGGTAAGCACTAGAAAACACATGAAAGTCACGCAAGACACAAGGAAGACAGTAAGAAGCATGCAAAACACAGAGAATACAGTGAAGTACTCAATACATGAAGAAGACATGAGAGAAGTCACGCAATACACGAATTATACATTGATTTAACAACTAAAACAAATCCTAAATTAGGGGGCGAAGGGAGCTCATCGCTACATGCCTTTAGACCACCAAAAACACACAAAATAAAACCCAAAATCTAGAGCGATCTCATTACTACATGCCTTTATACCACACCAGGGGGAAGACACAATAGACACACAAGGAAGACTCACAAAATACATGAGTGTTGCATAATACATCATCGACACACTATACATCTTATACATGAAAAACACGAGTAATGGGAAGGAGCTTATTGCCAAGTCCCACCATCTAAAACACATTTCAAATACACCTGACAGCTGATCTATGCTACCACAACCACCAAAGACATGCTTAATGGTGAATGACTCAAGATCTAGCCCTGCCTCTGCAGAGGACTTTGTATAAAAGGATGTGCACTAGCTCAAGGGATACACCATCCCACCTTCCGTAGAAGGGCTTTGTATAAAAGGATGCACATTAGCTCAAGAGATATGCCATCCCACCTCATGATAAGGGCTTTTTGATTTTAATAAGGATGTGCACTAGCTCAAGAGTTACACTATCCCACCTTGTGATGAAATCTTTCAAACATACTTTTTTAGTGTAAAAGTAATCAGATAGATACCATTATATATTCATGTTGATATGTGTCGAACAACTGAGAGGGGGGTGAATCAGTTGTCACAAAAATTTAAACACTTTCTGCAATTAAACATTCATCACTTAAAAACAATTATTATGATTTAACAATGAGTGCATGAAATAAGAAACTTAACCACATATACAACATCAAACACAAGAGACACCAGATTTATGTGGAAAACCCCAAGGTGGGGAAAAACCATGGAGAGGATTAACTCTCAATCTATATTGCAATCTTGAAATAATGATGTCCAAGCTTGGTCACTCCACAAGTCTAAACATACTGGCTTACTGCCATGAAGAACAACTAGGTCTAGCAGGCTCACTGCCTCAACCCTAAACCTAGCAAGATTACAGTAAGGGTTGTTAAACCCTACTGGTGGCTTACTGCCAAACTCACTACTATGATCAACACCTTTCTATATTTGTGACTAAAGTATAATAATTCCCCTGCTCTGCTCTTCTTCTACTCTACCTTTTGGACCTTTCTTACTATCTTTTCATTTCCGCTCAAGGACACTTTTTCCATGACTCAACTACAAGTATTTATAAACTACTTCAACCTTGGAATGATCATCAAGGTTGGCATCACAAACATAAACCATTGGAACAATCTCCAAGGTCAGTATTACAAACATTTACAAAATAAGTCCTGACCTATTACAACATTGTGCAAAGGAAATGAAATGCGGATCATGCCATGCCTTAGTTGGGACTCAAACATGATCTTCCATGCCACAACATGCTTCCACAATCTTCCAGCGATCTTCGTAATCACTGGGATTAACTAGATCGGCCAAGATTGGTTACACGCCACATTATCTGGGAACAATCTTCAAACACAATCTCAGTTTCTGAACGTGGGCCAAAGTCTAGATAGGAACATGATTAGGAGACATCCATAAGCACACTATAATCATCAGGAGCAACTGCATGAACCTTAACCACTTTATCTGTAGGAATCTTCTCACCGAAACACACGAACTTCACTGTCATAAAAGAAAGATAGCTTGCGGACCACCAAACCATGAGCCATTGCAATTTTAGGCACTTATCATCATCCTAGACTTTGCTCTAGAACCGCAGAGCCAAATACTTTAATGCAGAGCATAATACTTTCTTCCTATCCCAATTGACTTATAGAAAAAGAAGCAGGTTTCACTCGGTGAACACAACTCACTCAAATCTTCATGTGGAGGCTTCAACCCCAAAATGCAGCATCCTTAGTCATACCTCTAACTTACTTTTAATCCGTAGACCATGAACTTCCAACAGAAGTAAATGTGGAGCAGTTTACCAGACTATTCTTTAGCATACAACTCACTATCTATACTACACTTCTTTGTAGCTCACTAGTTTCTTCCGGAGAGGCTAATTTTCTCAATATCCTCAACATACAAGTCTTCTAAACAAGTAATAGAATAAGATACAATTGAAACCAATGACAATAAGGATATGTTGACATCAATGACAACACCGATTAGGCACATACTTGCAACAATCTCCCCCTTTGTCATTGATGGAAACATATGATGTGAAAAACTGCAACAACCATCAAGACAAGATTTTCCCCCTTTCTCTTTACACGCATACACTTTTTCTTTCCCCAAAATTCTCCCCCTTTCTCTTACACATCTGCACTCTAAGTTTTTCACATGATTTCTCTCCCCCTTTGACATCAATGGAAAAGGGCACATACTTGCACTCTTCTGCTATGATCTAATCTCTATTCTAAACTCTCTTCAACTGAGTGCTCCCCCTTACTTGATGCTTTTCTTGACTACAACTTTGGGTTTTCATGTGAAGTTCTCTCCTTTTTGGTTATCAATTCTTACCTTAGGATCTTGCTACTACTGCACTATTTCCTCTATCAACAACACTGCAATACTTACTGTTCTTTATCAAAAACTCATATCAGCATCATTTTCTTGCTTCTCTTAAGAGGTAAATTCATAATCCTGCTGGCTTCAACAACCATCTCTAATTACTACCTGCACTGCTACACCTTTTCCTTTTATTGTTTTGACTACTCCCCCTTAGGATTACACATCAGACCGTATCTAGCTCATATTAGAACCTTCACATGCTATCACTTCTGGAATAACATATCTTGTCTTCTCAAAGCTTCAGACTTGACTCGGTCTGTAAGTTTTATTCTGCAAGCTTTGCTTATCATCAGTCTAGTTGAAACAATGTCTTCTTCAACCCGACATTCAAGGAGGGGGTATTCACATCTGATTTGATGTCCTTATGTGTTACAAAAACTAGAACCAAGTTAATAGTCTCCATTTGTGCCACTGGAGAAACATTTTCCACTTGTGAGTGCTTTTTATACACAACATTGCTTAAAAACTTATCCTTGCATATCTCATCTATTTCCAAAGAAAACTACTCTGTACTGAAAATAATCCTGAGCTTTTGTTGCTCATTAATCTCATTCCAATTATCAAGAATTTATGGATGTAGATGTAATCATTGATCAATAACCATATGCCAGAACTGCAGAGCATTACCTTCAACAGCGGACCCAAGCGGACCAAAATACCAGGGCCTTGTTACTAGATTTTATTAGTTAGATACTTAGCCAAGATTCATGACCTATCAGCTTGTCCCTTAAGTACATACTTGACCAATTAATCTGTCACATCATAACTCCCAGTGCAGACCATATGAGACTCTAGAATTCATATCCAACAATTATCATTGACCTTTTAACATACGTTTAGAAATGCAAGTTAAAATACTCAATAGCTAAAAAAATGCAGACCAAAATACTTTAGATGCTTTACACTATCTCAGGCTTAAGTCTATTCATCTAGACTTTAGACAATTCACCATGTAACTTTAGAATTTAAACACTAGAAAATATGTTCATTAGATATTTATATAATGATCTTCAATGGCAGAGGCATGTTGATTCAATTTTTTGTCACTTACTTTGTATACTACTCATACTTAGTCATTTTAGTTTTCTGAATCAGAACCATTCCAAGCGGACTGTCACAACATGTATCTTTGTGCCAGATCCCAGCACTAACTATCTAGCTGGGAGATATATAATCTTCAATACGGTTCCCCCTGAGCCATGACTCACAATGTACTTCTCGAAGGAAATAGTTGCTCCGGAGCCTAGAGCAGACTCATCTCTTCCTTCATTTGTTTCCTTCCTAACCTAAACCTCATTCATCTCTTCCTTGAATTGTTCTAGATCAACTTTTTCAACATGTTTCCTTGATTCTGATTGGTTATCCTTCTTCCTATTTCTGGAGTACTTTGTAATATGTCCATGCTTGTTGCAATTGAAGCACATAGCATTTTTCTGATCAATGTGTCTTCCATTTATCCTTGACCTACCTAGGTTAGTCTTATTCCTAAAATTATTGTATGCATAACAATAGCCATTGAAGGATTCCATTGTCATATTTGTCCCATAGCCTTTTCTCACTTGGCTTCTACACTCATTACCTCTATGTCCCATTCTGTGGCAAGCATAGCATCTAATGGAATTTTGACTAGAGAAGGATGGGGTATTTTGATTCACCCCATTTCTACACCAATTAGCCTTGTGACCAAATTTGTTACATCAATTGCAGTAACCATTGAAGAAAGAGTACCTTTGAGCATTTGGTTGTCTAATTGACAGTCTTCTGCTTCTTTGATTCTAAGTCCATTTGATCTTCTCCTCTTTCTGACTTGTTCTGAGTCCTTTGTCTTTTCCAAATGATATGCCTTCTCTATCACCATCATCTTTCTATTATGCTATTGGCCTATCATTTCTACAACACTCATACTAAATTGATCTCTTTGAGCCTGTACATGTTTTGGATCAAAGTTCAAGTCTTCAACTTCTTCTTCAAGCTTCATGCAGTCTTTAATCTTGTCTTTCAGACAATTCTCAATTTTTGTCTTTTCTTCATTGTTCTCTTTTAGAGTTTGTTGTAACTGCCTGATTTGCCCTCTTAAATCTTCTTTCAAATCCATGTCTTCATCTACAATTCTTGAGTTATCTCTATCAATATTGGCAATTAAGCACATATTCATTTGATTTACAACAACTTTATGATCTTCTACATCATATTTGGTGGTCTGGGAACCTTCTTGTTCTTCAATTTGCAAATCCTTGTTGGTTGAGACTGAATTCTCCTAGATGTTTTCAATAACCTTAACATTTGTACTTTCCACGATCCTTCCCAATCTATTGTTGTAACATTGGTAGGCTCTTATCTAGGATGAGTATCCAAGAAAAATGTCTTTGTCATACTTAGCATTGTCCTTTTCCATTCTGATGAGGCATTTGCTTCCAAAGATTTTAAAATATTTCACAATGGGTACTGATCCACACCATAACTCAGCAGGGGTCTTTCCTTCTTTGGTTGTTTACCTGAACTCTGTTTAATGTATAGACAGTGGTTTGAATTGCCTCCATCCAAAATACATCTGGCAAATTTGCTTCTTCCATCATTAATTTTGCATTCTCCTGAATAGTTCTACTTGCTTCTTCCATTATCTTAATTTTGGCAAAGAGCTATTTTTCTATCCCATAGGTTTCACAAAATATATTGAAATTATTGGAGATAAGTTCTTCTTTTTTTCCAATTCTCAGGCCTTTGATGTCCATGCTTAGTTCATTTTCAAGGGTTTCTTTAAAAATTTTGAGTGCCTCTAGAATCTCTATGTTATCCTTTAAGAAATTGACCCAAGTCATTCTAGAAAAATCATTAATAAAGAACATAAAGTACCTGTGAGCATGGAGGCTTGGTATTCTTGTAGGACCACAAAAGTTTGCATGAATCAATTCCAATCATTCAGTGGAGGATATTTCTTTATCTTACCATGCTTTTCTTGAAAATATTTAACATTTCTTGCAACTGTTGTTGCTTGAATAATCAATCTTTGGTAGGTCCTTCACAATCTAAACTGAGTTTGTTAAATCATCAAGGTTTGTATGGAAAAGTCTTCTATGCTAAACCCAAATTTTATTGGTCTGAGATGTGTATCCAAGAAAGTCACTTTTTCTGAGATGATAGAGATTCTTTTTTGTTCTTTTTGCAATTGCTATTGTAGCTCCAAATTTTTCTTTGATTTCAAGAGAATCATTTTCAAACACAAACTTGAATCCCATCCTGCATAATTGTTTGACACTTAAGAGATTTTGTTTCAAACTTTTTATATAAAGAACATTTTTAGAAATTTATCTGTTGCCAAAATTTGTCGATCCTATTCCGCAAACTTTAGCAGTGCAGTCATCTCTGAACCTGACTAGCCCATCATTATATTATTCCAGAGTAACAAACTTACTTCTATCACCAGTCATGTGGTTTGAGAAGCTACTATCAATAACCCAACAATCTTCATCATTGGTACAAGCTTCAGAGAAACTTCGATGGTTGACATTTTGTTCTTCATGAATCGCTTCCTTGGACAATCTGTTCTTGATATCTCTTGATGAGCATTCGGGTGCATTAGAGAGTATCTATTTTCCTTCCATTAGGATCTCCCTTGATTTGTTAGACTCTTTCCAAAGGGACATGGCTCTGATACCAATTGTTGATATGTGCCAGAGAATTGAGAGGGGGTGGGGGGGTGAATTAGTTGTCACAAAAACTTAAACACTTTCTACAATTAAACATTCATCACTTATCCACAATTATTATGATTTAACAATGAGTGCATGAAATCAGAAACTTAATCACATATACAACATCAAACACAAGAGACACTAGATTTACATGGAAAACCCCAAGGTGGGGAAAAACCATGAAGAAGGATTAACTCTCAATATATATTGTAATCTTGAAATAATGATGTTTAGGCTTGGTCACTCCACGGGCCTAAACATACTGGCTTACTGCCATGAAGAATAACTAGGTCTAGCAGACTCACTGCCTCAACCCTAAACCTAGCAAGATTACAATAAGGGATGTTAAACCCTACTAGTGGCTTACTACCAGATTCACTGCTACGATCAACACATTTCTATATTTTTGACTGAAGTATAAAAATTACCCTGCTCTGCTCTTCCTCTTCTTTCCTCTGCTTCTTCTCTGCTTTGCCTTTTGGACCTTTCTTAATATTTTTCATGTCTGCTCAAGGATACGTTTTCCATGACTCAACTACAAGTATTTATACACTATATCAACCTTAGAATGATCATCAAGGTTAGTATCACAATCATCAACCATTGGAACAATCTCCAAGGTCGATATTACAAACATTTACAAAACAGGTCCTGACCTATTACAACATTGTGCAAAGGAAATGAAATGTGGATCATGCCATGCCTTAGATGGTACTCAAAGACTATCTTCCATGCCACAACATGCTTCCACAATCTTCCAGAGATCTCTACAATCACTAGGATTAACTAGGTCAGCCAAGACTAGTTAGATGCTACATTATCTGGGAACAATCTTCAAACACAATCTCAATTTCTTAATGCGGAGAAAAGTCCAGATAGGAACATGATTAGGAGACACCCACAAGCATGCTATAATCATTAGGAGAAATTGCACAAACCTTAACCACTTTATCCATAGGAATCTTCTCACTGGAACACATGAACTTCACTATCTTCAAGTGTCATAAAAGAAAGATAGCTTGCAGACCACCAAACCATGAACCATTGCAACTGTAGGCACTTATCGTCAACTCAGACTTCCCTCTAGAACCACAGAGCCAAATACTTTATTGAGGAGGAATGTTAAACCCAACTTTTATTGGTCTGAGATATGTATCCAAGAAAGTCACTTTTTCTGAGATGATAGAGATTCTTTTTTGTTCTTTTTACAATTGCTATTGTAGCTCCAGATTTTTCTTTGATTTCAAGAGAATAATTTTCAAACACAAACTTGAATCCCTTCCTGCATAATTATCTGACACTTAAGAGATTTTGTTTCAAACTTTTTGTATAAAGAACATTTTCAAAAATTTATCTTTTACCAAAATTTGTCAATCCTATTCCGCAAACTTCAGCAGTGCAGTCATCTCCAAACATGACTAGCCCTTCATTGTATTCTTCTAGACTAACAAAATTACTTCTATCACCAGTCATGTGGTTTGAGAAGCTACTATCAATAACCCAACAGTCTTCATCATTGGTACAGGCTTTAGAGCATCTTTGATGGTTGACATTTTGTTCTTCGTGCATTGCTTCCTTGGACAATCTATTCTTGATAACTCTTGATGAGCATTCGTGTGCATGGGAAAGTATCTATTTTTGCTCCATTAGGATCTCCCTCAAATTTTTACTCTTTCCAAAGGGTCGTGGCTCTAATACCAATTATTGATATATGCTGGACAACTGAGAGGGGGGGTGAATCAGCTGTCACAAAAACTTAAACACTTTCTGCAATTAAACATTCATCACGTATCCATAATTATTATGATTTAACAATGAGTACATGAAATCAGAAACTTAACCACAGATACAACATCAAACACAAGAGACACCAGATTTATGTGGAAAACCCCAAGGTGGGGAAAACCACGGAGAAGATTAACTCTTAATATATATTGCAATCTTGAAATAATGATGTTCAGGCTTGGTCACTCCACAGGCCTAAACATATTGGATTACTTACATGAAGAACAACTAGGTCTATCAGGCTCACTGCCTCAAACCTAAACCTAGAAATATTACAATAAGGGTTGTTAAACCCTACTAGTGGCTTACTACCAGACTCACTGCTACAATTAACACCTTTCTATATTTGTGACTGAAGTATAATAATTCCCCTACTTTGCTCTTCCTCTGCCTCTTCTATGCTCTGCCTTTTGGACCTTTCTTAATATCTTTTCATTTCCACTCAAGGACACTTTTTCCATGACTCGACTACAAGTATTTATACACTACATCAACCTTGGAATGATCATCAAGTTCGGCATCACAATCATCAACCATTGGAACAATCTCCAAGGTTGGTATTACAAACATTTACAAAATAGGTCCTGACCTATTACAACATTGTACAAAGGAAATGAAATGCAGATCATGCCATGCCTTAGCTAGGACTCAAACATGATCTTCCATGCCATAGCACGCTTCCACAATCTTCCAGAGATCTTCTCAATCACTAGGATTAACCAGGTCAGCCAAGACTAGTTACACGCTACATTATCTAGGAACAATCTTCAAACACAATCTCAATTTCTTAACACAGACCAAAGTCTAGATAGAAACATGATTAGGAGACATCCACAAACACGCTATAATCATCAGGAGCAACCACACAAATGTTAACCACTTTATCCATAGGAATCTTCTCATCGGAACACATAAACTTTACTGTCATAAAAGAAAGATAGCTTGCGAACCACCAAACCATGAACCATTGCAACTATAGGCACTTATCATCATCCTATACTTCACTGTAGAACTGCAGAGCCAAATACTTTATTGCGGAGGAATGCAGAGCAGAATACTTTCTTCCTGTCCCAACTAAACTTACAGAAAAAGAAGCAGGTTTCACTCTGGTGAACACAACTCACTTAGATCTTCATGCGGAGACTTCAAACTTGGAATGTAACATCCTTAGTCATACCTCTAACTTACTTCTAATCCATAGACCATGAACTTCCAATAGAAGTAAATGCGGAGCTATTTATCAGACAATTCTTCAACATACAACTCACTATCTGTACTGCACTTCTCTGTAGCTCACTAGTTTCTTATGAAAAGGCTAATTTTCTCAATATCCTCAACATACAAGTCTTCTAAACAAGTAATACAGTAAGATACAATTGAAACCAATGACAATAAGGATATGTTGACATCAGTGACAACACCGATTAGGCACATACTTGCAACAATCTCCCCTTTTTGATTGATGGCAACATATGATGTGAAAAACTGCAACAACCATCAAGACAAGATTCTCCCCCTTTCTCTTTACACACCTGCACTCTTTCTTTCTCCATAATTCTCCCGCTTTCTCTTACACTTATGCACTCTAAGTTTTTCACTTGACTTCTCTCCTCCTTTGACATCAATGGCAAAGGGTACATACTTGCACTCTTCTGCTCTGATCTAATCTCTATTATGAACTCTCTTCAACTGAGTGCTCCCCCTTACCTGATGCTTTTCTTGAAAACAACTTAGATTTTCATGTGAAGTTCTCTCCTTTTTGTTTATCAATTCTTACCTTAAGATCTTGTTGCTACTGCATTGTTTCCTCTATCAACAACACTACAATACTTATTGTTCTTTATCAAAAACTCATCAGCATCATCTGCTTGCTTCTCCTGAGAGGTAACTTCATAATCCTCTTGGCTTCAACAACCATCTCTGATTACTACCTACACTACTACACCTTTTCCTTTTATTGTTCTGACTACTCCCCCTTAGGAGTACACATCAGACCGTATCTATCTCATATTAGAACCTTCACATGCTATCACTTCTGGAATAACATATCTTGTCTTCTCAAAGCTTCAGACTTGACTCGATCTATAAGTTTTCTTCTGCAAGCTTCCCTTATCATCAGTCTAGTTGAAACAATGTCTTCTTTAACCCAACATTCAAGTAGGGGTATTCGGATCTGATTTGAAGTCCTTATGTGTTAAAAAAACTAGAACCAACTTAATAGCCTCCATTTGTGCCACCGGAGAAACATTTTCCACTTGTGAGTGCTTTTTACACAGCATTGCTTGAAAACTTATCCTTGCATATCTCATCTATTTCCAAAGAAAATTGCTCTGTACTAAAAACAATCCTTAGCTTCTATTGCTCATTCATCTCAAGCCAATTATCAAGACTTTATGGATGTAGATGTAATCATTGATCAATAACCATATGCCAGAATTGTAGAGCATTGTCTTCAATAGCGGACCCAAGCAGACCAAAATAACAGAGCCTTGTTACTAGATTTTATTAGTTAGATAATTAGCCAAGATTCATGACCTGTCAATTTGTCCCTTAAGTACATACTTGACCAATTCATTTATCACATCATAAGTCCCAGTGCGGACCATATGAGACTCTAAAACTCATATCCAACAACTATCATTGACCTCTTAAGATACCTTTAGAAACTCAAGTTAAAATACTCAATAGTTGAAAAATGCAGACCAAAATACTTCAGATGCTTTATGTTGTCTCAGGCTTAACTTTATTCAACCGGACTTAGACAATTCACCATGTGACTTTAGAATTTGAACAATGGAAAATATGTTCACCATATATTTATATAACAATCTTCAATGGCGGAGGCATACTGATCTGATTTATGTCACTTAATTTGTATACTGCTCATACTTAGTCATTTTAGTTTTTGAATCAGAACCATTCCATGCGGACTGCCACATGCCAGATCCCAGCACTAACTATTTGGCTGGGGGATTTAGAATCTTCAATACGGCTCCCCCTGAGCCGCGACTCACAATCTACTTCTCAGAGGAAATAGCTGCTCTGGAGCCTAGAGAAGACTCATCTCTTCCTTGATTTTTTCCTTCCTAACCCAAACCTTGCTCATCTCTTCCTTGATTTGTGTCGGATCAACTTTTTCAACCGGTTTCCTTGATTCTGATTGGTTATCCTTCTTCTTGTTTCTGCAGTACTTTGCAATATGTCCATGCTTGTTGCAATTGAAGCACATAGTATTTTTTTGATCAATGTTTCTTCCATTTATCCTTGACCTGCCTAGGTTATCCTTATGCCTGAAATTATTGTATGCATAACAATAGCCACTGAAGAATTCCATTGTCCTATTTGTCCCATTGCCTTTTCTCACTTGGCTTCTACACTCATTAGCTCTATGTCCCATATTGTGGCAAGCATAGCATCTAATGGAATTCTGACTAGAGAAGGATGGGGTATTTTGATTTACCCTATTTCTACACCAAGTAGCCTTGTGACCAAATTTGTTACATAAATTGCAGTAGCCATTGAAAGAAGAGTACCTTTGAGCATTTGGCTATCTAATTGACAGTCTTCTACTTCTTTGATTCTAAGTCCATCTCATCTTGTCCTCTTCCTGACTTGTTCTGAGTCCTTTATCTTTCCCAAATGATATGCCTTCTCTATCACCATCATCTTTCTAGTCTGGTATTGGCCTATCATATCTGGTAGCACTCATACTAAATTGATCTCTTTGGGCCTGTAAATGTTTCAGATCAGCTTTCAAGTCTTCAACTTCTTCTTGAAGCTTCATGCAGTCTTTAATCTTGTCTTTTAGACAATTCGCAATTTTTTTCTTTTCTTCATTGTTCTCTTTTAGAGTTTGTTGTAACTACTTGATTTGCCTTCTTAAATCTTATTTCAAATCCATGTCTTCATCTGCAGTTCTTGAGTTATCTTTGTCAATACTGGTAATTAAGCACATATTCATTTGATTCATAGCAACTTTGTGATCTTTCATATCACATTTGGTGGTGTAGGAACCTTCTTGTTCTTCAATTTGCAAATCCTTGTTGGTTGAGACTAAATTCTCTAGATGTTTTCAATAACCTTAACATTTGTTCTTTCCACGATCCTTCCCAATCTATTATTGTAACATTGGTAGGCTCTGGTCTAGGATGAGTATCCAAGAAAAATGCCTTCCTCATACTTAGCATTGCCCTTTTCCATTCTGATGAGGCATTTGCTTCCAAAGATTTTAAAATATTTCACAGTGGGTATTGATCAACACCATAACTCAGCAGGGGTCTTTCCTTCTTTGGTTGTTACCTGAACTCTGTTTAATGTATAGATAGTGGTTTGAATTGCCTCATTCCAAAATACATCTGGTAAAATTGCTTCTTCCATCATTAATTTTGCATTCTCTTCAATAGTTCTACTTGCTTATTCCATTATCTTAATTTTGGTAGAGAGTTGTTTTTCTATCCCATAGGTTTCACAAAATATATTGAAATCATTGGAGATAAGTTCTTCTTCTTTGCCAATTCTCAGGCCTTTGATGTCCATGCTTAGCTCATTTTCAAGGGTTTCTTTAAAAATTTTGAGTGCCTCTAGAATCTCTATTTTATCCTTCAAGAAATTGACCCAAGTCATTCTAGAAAAATCATCAATAAAAAACATAAAGTACCTGTGAGCATGGAGGCTTGATATTCTTGTAGGACCACAAAAGTTTGCATGAATCAATTCCAATCATTTAGTGGAGGATCTTTCTTTATCTTACCATGCTTTTCTTGACAATCTTTGAAATTTCCTGCAACTGTTGTTGCTTGAATAATCAATCTCTGGTAGGTCCTTCACAATCTAAACTAAGTTTGTTAAATTATCAAGGTTTGTATGGCAAAGTCTTCTTTGCTAAACCCATCTTTTATTGGTCTGAGATGTGTATCCAAGAAAGTCATTTTTCTGAGATGATAGAGATTCTTGTCCATTCTTTTTACAATTGCTATTGTAGCTCTAGATTTCTCTTTGATTTCAAGAGAATCATTTTCAAACACAAACTTGAATCCCTTCCTGCATAACTGTCTGACACTTAAGAGATTTTGTTTCAACCTTTTTATATAAAGAACATTTTTAGAAATTTGTTTGTTGCCAAATTTTTTCAATCCTATTCCGCAAACTTCAGCAGTGCAGTCATCTCCGAACCTGACTAGCCCTTCATTGTATTCTTCTAGACTAACAAACTTACTTCTATCACCAGTCATGTGGTTTGAGCAGCTACTATCAATAACCCAATAGTCTTCATCACCGGTATAGGATTTAGAGCATCTTTGATGGTTGACATTTTGTCCTTTGTGAATCGCTTCCTTGGACAATCTGTTCTTGATATCTCTTGATGAGAATTTGCGTGCATCAGAGAGTATGCATTTTCCTTACATTAGGATCTCCCTCGAGTTGTTAGACTCTTTCCAAAGGGAAGTGGCTCTGATACCAATTATTGATATGCACTGGACAATTGAGAGGGGGGTGAATTAGCTGTCAGAAAAACTTAAACACTTTCTGCAATTAAACATTCATCACTTAAAAACAATTATTATGATTTAACAATGAGTGCATGAAATCAGAAACTTAACCACATATACAACATCAAACACAAGAGACACTAGATTTACGTGGAAAACCCCAAGGTGGGGAAAATCCATGGAGATGATTAACTCTCAATATATATTGCAATCTTGAAATAATGATGTTCAGGCTTGGTCACTCCACGGGTCTAAACATACTGGCTTACTGCCATGAAGAACAACTAGGTCTAGCAGGCTCACTGCCTCAACCCTAAACCTAGCAAGATTACAATAAAGGTTGTTAAACCTGAGGTCTATTGAACCCTGAGGGCTGTTAAACGCTATTGGTGGCTTCCTGCCAGACTCACTGCTACAATCAACACCTTTCTATATTTGTGATTGAAATATAATAATTACCCTACTCTGCTCTTCCTCTGCTCTACTCTTCCTCTTCTTTCCTTTGCTATGCCTTTAGGACCTTTCTTAATATCTTTTTATTTCTTCTCAAGGACACTTTTTCCATGACTCAACTACAAGTATTTATACACTACATCAACCTTGGAATGATCATCAAGGTCGGCATCACAATCATCAACCATTGGAACAATCTCCAAGGTCGGTATTATAAACATTTACAAAATAGGTCCTGACCTATTACAACATTGTGTAAAGGAAATGAAATGTAGATCATGCCATACCTTAGCTAGGACTCAAACATGATCTTCCATGCCATAACATGCTTCCACAATCTTCTAGAGATCTCTGCAATCATTGGATTAACCAGGTCGGCCAAGACTGGTTACACACTACATTATCTGGGAACAATCTTAAAACACTATCAATTTCTTAACGCACACCAAAGTCTAGATCAGAACATGATTAGGAGACATCCACAAGCACACTATAATCATCAGGAGAAACTGCACAAAACTTAACCACTTCATCCATAGGAATCTTCTCACCAGAACACATGAACTTCACCGTTTTCAACTGTCATAAAAGAAAGATAGCTTGTGGACCACAAAACCACAAACCATTGCAACTGTAGGCACTTATCATCATCTTAGACTTCTCTCTAGAATTGCAGAGCCAAATACTTTATTGTGGAGGAATGTGGAGTAGAATACTTTCTTCTTGTCCCAACTGATCTTACAAAAAAAGAAGCAGGTTTCACTTTGGTGAACACAACTCGCTTAGATCTTCATGCGAAGGGTTCAAACCTAGAATGCGATATCCTTAGTCATACTCTAACTTACTTCTAATCTACAGACTACAAACTTCCAACAAAAGTAAATGTAGAGCAGTTTACCAGACTGTTCTTCAGCATACAACTCACTGTCTATACTGCACTTCTCTATACTAGTTTCTTCCAGAAAGGCTAATTTTCTCAATATCCTCGACATACAAGTCTTCTAAACAAGTAATAGAATAAGATATAATTGACACCAATGACAACAAGGATATGTTGACATCAAAGACAACACCGATTAGGTACATACTTGCAACAATCTCCCCTTTGTGATTGATGGCAACATATGATGTGAAAAACTACAACAACCATCAGAACAAGATTCTCCCCTTTCTCTTTACACACCTGCACTCTTTCTTTCTCCAGAATTCTCTGCCTTTCTCTTACACATCTGCACTCTAAGTTTTTTCACATGACTTCTCTCCCCCTTTGACATCAATGGAAAAGGGCACATACTCGCACTCTTCTGCTCTGATCTAATCTTTATTCTAAACTCTCTTCAACTAAGTGCTCCCCCTTACTTGATGCTTTTCCTGACTACAACTTTGGATTTTCATGTGAATTTCTCTCCTTTTTGGTTATCAATTCTTACCTTAGGATCTTGTTGCTACTACATTGTTTCCTCTGTCAGTAGCACTCTAATACTTATTATTCGTTATCAAAAACTCATATCAAAATCATTTGCTTGCTTCTCCTAAGAAGTAGCTTCATAATCCTCTTGGCTTCAACAACCATATTTGATTACTACCTGCACTGCTACACCTTTTTCTTTTCTTGTTCTAACTACTATCCCTTAGGACTACACATTAGATCGTGTATAGATCATATTAGAACCTTCACATGCTATCACTTTTGGAATAACATATCTTGTCTTGTCAAAGCTTCAGACTTGACTCAGTCTGTAAGTTTTCTTCTGCAAGCTTCCCTTATCATCAGTCTAGGTGAAACAATGTCTTCTTCAACCTAGCATTCAAGCAAGGGGTATTGACATCTAATTTTAAGTCCTTATGTGTTACAAAAACTAGAACCAACTTAATAGTCTCCATTTGTGCCACCAGAGGAACATTTTCCACTTGTGAGTGCTTTTTACACACATCATTGCTTGAAAACTTATCCTTGCATATCTCATCTATTTCCAAAGAAAACTACTCTATACTAAAAATAATTCTGAACTTCTGTTTCTCATTCATCTCAAGCCAATTATCAAGAATTTATGGATGTAGATGTAATCACTGATCAATAACCATATGCTAGAACTATAGAGCATTATCTTTAATAGCGGACCAAAATAACAGAGCCTTGTTACTAGATTTTATTAGCTAGATACTTAGCCAAGATTCATGACCTATCAGCTTGACCCTTAAGTACATACTTGACCAATTCATCTGTCACATAAGAACTCCCAGTGCGGACCATATGAGACTCTAGAATTCATATCCAACAATTATAATTGACCTCTTAACATACCTTTAGAAATGCAAGTTAAAATACTCAATAGCTAAAAAATGCGGACCAAAATACTTCAGATGCTTTACGTTGTCTCTGGCTTAACTCTATTCATCCAGACATAGACAATTCACCATGTGACTTTAGAATTTGAACACTAGAAAATATGTTCACCAGATATTTTTATAACGATCTTCAACGGCAGAGGCATACTGATCCAATTCTTGTCACTTACTTTGTATACTGCTCATACTTAGTCATTTTAGTTTTCTAAATCAGAACCATTCCAAGTGGACTACCACAACATGTATCTTTGTGCCAAATCCCAGCACTAACTATCTGGCTGGGGGATTTAGAATCTTCAATACGGCTCCCCCTGAGCCATGACTCACAATCTACTTCTCAGAGGAAATAGCTACTCTAGAGCCTGGAGCAGACTCATCTCTTCCTTCATTTTTTTCCTTCCTGACCCTAACCTTGTTCATCTCTGCCTTGATTTGTGTTGGATCAACTTTTTCAACTGGCTTCCTTGATTATGATTGGTTATCCTTCTTGTTTCTACAGTACTTTGCAATATGTCCATGCTTGTTGTAATTCAAGCACATAGTAGTTTTTTGATCAACGTTTCTTCCATTTATCCTTGACTTGCCTAGGTTAGCCTTATGCCTAAAATCATTGTATGCATAACAATAGCCACTGAAGGATTCTATTGTCCTATTTGTCCCATAGCCTTTTCTCACTTGGCTTCTATACTTTTCTCACTTGGCTTCTATACTCGTTAGCTCTATGTTCCATTTTGTGGCAAGCGTAGCATCTAATGGAATTCTGACTAGAGAAGGATGGGATATTTTCATTCACCCTATTTCTACACCAATTAGCATTGTGACCAAATCTGTTACATAAATTGCAGTAACCATTGAAAGAAGTGTACCTTTGAGCATTTGGCTATCTAATTGATAGTCTTCTGCTTCTTTGATTCTGAGTCCATCTGATGATTCCATCTCCCTAACTTGTTCTGAGTCCTTTATCTTTTCCAAATGATATGCCTTCTCTGTCACCATCATCTTTCTGTTATACTATTGGCCTATCATATTTGGTAACACTTATACTGGATTGATCTCTTTGAACCTGTACATGTTTCAGATCAGCTTTCAAGTCTTCAACTTCTTCTTCAAGCTTCATGCAATCTTTAATCTTGTCTTTTAGACAATTCTCAAATTTTGACTTTTCTTCATTGTTCTCTTTTAGAGTTTGTTGTAACTACCTAATTTGCCTTCTTAAATCTTCTTTCAAATCCATGTCTTCATCTGCAGTTCTTGATTTATCTCTATTAATACTGTCAATTAAGTACATATTCATTTGATTCCCAACAGCTTTGTGATCTTCCACATCACATTTGGTGGTCTGGGAATCTTCTTGTTCTTCAATTTGCAAATCCTTGTTGGTTGAGACTGAATTCTCCTAGATGTTTTCAATAACCTTAACATTTGTACTTTCTACGATCCTTCCCAATCTATTGTTGTAACATTGGTAGGCTCTGGTCTAGGATGAGTATCCAAGAAAATACCTTCCTCATACTTAGCATTGTCCTTTTCCATTCTAATGAGGCATTTTCTTCCAAAGATTTTAAAATACTTCACAGTGGGTATTGATCCACAACATAACTTAGTAGGGGTCTTTCCTTCTTTGGTTGTTACTTGAACTCTATTTAATGTATAGATAGTGGTTTGAATTGCCTCCTTCCAAAATACATCTGGTAAATTTGCTTCTTCCATCATTAATTTTGCATTCTTTGTAGTTCTACTTGCTTCTTCCATTATCTTAATTTTGGCAGAGAGCTATTTTTCTATCCCATAGGTTTCACAAAATATATTGAAATCATTGGAGATAAGTTCTTCTTCTTTGCCAATTCTCAGGCCTTTGATGTCCATGCTTAGCTCATTTTCAAGGGTTTCTTTAAAAATTTTGGGTGCCTCTAGAATCTTTGTTTTATCCTTTAAGAAACTGACCCAAGTCATTCTAGAAAAATCATCAATAAAAAACATAAAGTACCTGTGATCATGGAAGCTTGGTATTCTTTTAGGAACACAAAAGTTTGCATGAATCAATTCCAATCATTCAATGGAGGATCTTTCTTTATCTTACCATACTTTTCTTGACAATCTTTGACATTTCTTGTAACTGTTGTTGCTTGAATAATCAATCTCTGGTAGGTCCTTTACAATCTGAACTGATTTTATTAAATCATCAAGGTTTGTATGGAAATGTCTTCTATGCTAAACCCACCTTTTATTGGTCTGAGATATGTATCCAAGAAAGTCACTTTTTCTGAGATGATAGAGATTCTTTTCTGTTCTTTTTGCAATTGCTATTGTAGCTCTATATTTTTCTTTGATTTCAAGAGAATCATTTTCAAACACAAAATTGAATACCTTCTTGCATAACTATCTGACACTTAAGAGATTTTGTTTCAAACTTTTTATATAAAGAACATTTTTAGAAATTTGTCTGTTGCCAAAATTTGTCGATCCTATTTTGCAAACTTCAGCAGTACAGTCATCTCTAAACCTGACTAGCCCTTCATTGTATTCTTCCAGACTAACAAACTTACTTCTGTTGCCAGTCATGTGGTTTGAGTAGCTACTATCAATAACCCAACAGTCTTCATCATTGGTACAGGCTTCAGAGAATCTTTAATGGTTGACATTTTGTTCTTCATGAATCGTTTCCTTGGACAATCTGTTCTTGATATCTCTTGATGAGTATTCACATGCATCAGAAAGTATCTATTTTCCTTCCATTAGGATCTCCCTCAATTTGTTACACTCTTTTCAAAGGGACGTGGCTCTGATACCAATTGCTGATATGCGTCAGACAACTGAGGGGGGGTGAATCAGTTGTCACAAAAACTTAAACACTTTTTGCAATTAAACATTCATCACTTACCCACAATTATTATGATTTAACATTGAGTGCATGAAATTAGAAACTTAACCACAGATACAACAGCAAACACAAGAGACACCAGATTTATGTGGAAAACCCCAAGGTGGGGAAAAACCATGGAGAGAATTAACTCTCAATAGATATTGCAATCTTGAAATAATGATGTTCAGGCTTGGTCACTCCATGGGCCTAGACATACTGGCTTACTACCATGAAGAACGACTAGGTCTAGCAGGCTCACTACCTCAACCCTAAACCTAGTAAGATTATGATAAGGGTTGTTAAACCCTGAGGGCTATTAAACCCAACTGGTGGCTTACTTCCAGACTCACTACTATGATCAACACCTTTCTATATTTGTGACTGAAGTATAATAATTCCCTTGCTTTGCTCTTCCTCTACTCTACTCTTCCTCTTCTTTCCTCTGCCTCTTCTCTACTCTTCCTTTTGGACCTTTCTTAATATCTTTTCATTTCCTCTCAAGGAAACTTTTTCCACAACTCAACTATAAGTATTTATACACTACATCAACCTTAGAATGATCATCAAGGTTTGCATCGCAATCATCAACTATTGGAACAACCTCCAAGGTCGGTATTACAAACATTTACAAAGTAGGTCCTGACCTATTAAAACATTGCAGAAAGGAAATGAAATGTGGATCATAGCATGCCTTAGCTAGGACTCAAACATGATCTTCCATGCCACAACATGCTTCCATAATCTTCCAGAGATCTCCGCAATCACTGGGATTAACCAGGTCGGCCAAGACTGGTTACACGCTACATTATCTGGGAACAATCTTCAAACACAATCTCAATTTCTTAACGTGGACCAAAGTCCAGATAGGAACATGATTAGGAGACATCCATAGGCATGCTATAATCATTAGGAGCAATTGCATGAATGTTAACCACTTTATCCATAGGAATCTTCTCACTGGAACACATGAACTTCACTGTCTTCAAATGTCATAAAAGAAAGATAGCTTGCGGACCACCAAACCATGAACCATTGTAACTATAGGCACTTATCATCATCCTAGACTTCCCTCTAGAACTATAGAGCCAAATAATTTATTGTGGAGGAATGCGGAGCAAAATACTTTCTTCCTATCCCAACTAAACTTACAGAAAAAGACGTAAGTTTCACTATGCTGAACACAACTCACTCAGATCTTCATGCGGAGGCTTCAAACCTGGAATGAAACATCCTTTGTCATATGTCTAACTTAATTCTAATCCGCAGACTACGAACTTCCAACATAATTAAATGTGGAGCAATTTACCAAACTGTTCTTCAGCATACAACTCACTGTCTGTACTGCACTTCTCTGTAGCTCACTAGTTTCTTCCGGAGAGGCTAATTTTCTCAATATCCTCAACATACAAGTCTTCTAAATAAGTAATAGAATAAGATACAGTTGATACCAATGACAACAAGGATATGTTGACATCAATGACAACACCGATTAGGCACATACTTGCAACAATTCCCCCACCTTAAGGTGGTTGATCCCACTTCCCAATATCAAGCACATTAAGGTAGAGAGAAAACACACAAGGGAAAAAGAGCTTTCACAAATCCCATGCCCCCAAAGGTTACATGTGTCATGATCACCGAATGTTCCCACAAACATATTGATATTAAGTTTGCTAAGATAATCAAGAAGATATAATCTTTGGTTAGAAAATCTTACTCTAAGATAATAACCAAATCAAATCATGAAAGCTATGCATAAATCATATATTAGATCACATAAAAGACCAAGGCTACACTTGCAGGTTTAGAACTGAGTATAGCTGTTGGGCTATACTACAGGTATCTAAGAGCCGATTGTAACAAGGTGAGATACAAAACCAACCAAAGCACATTAAAGCAGATTGAGAGTATTGCAAATCTTTGTTACAAGAGATTTCACCTCACTATACATCACATAGAGTGATTCTACTTGTCAATCATTAGATAGATATATCAACCCAATCTTCATATATGGACTAGGTCCATTTTTTCTTTTCTTGTTGACGGGACGCACAACCCTTATTAGTATTTGTTTGTTTTTGTCATCCGCCAACTAGTAGAGCCACTGAAGAATGTAAATAATAAAAAAGAGAGAGGAGACAAAAGTGACTTGAGTTTACCACATAGGAAGATGTCCCCAAGACATTCTGCACAATTTTATTCCCCCAAGGCACAACACACAACAATAAAATAGAGGAGATGAAAGGTAGAAGAACATAGAGACAAATAGAAGAATGGTCACAAAAGACTTGGTCTCCTTGTATCCTTGACCTTACAAGAGTATCAAGCATCATCCAAAGAGACCTAAACATTACTTATCACAACATAAGGGAACAAAACACATAAGATTAGGCCATGTAAGCAAGCACTCAAAGAGATGCTACGACAAAGATGGCTAAAAAGGGTTAGAAATACTTACTTGTTACACAACCGAACTAGTGGTTGTTGTTGAACAAATCATCTTCCTCCCAATCTCAAATGCAAGATGAGATAGGTACATAAGGTACAATTGCTCATCTTCAATCATTTCCCTTTTCATCTTTAGGTTTTATCTCTTCCTTGTTTGATTCAATATTAGGTGGTGGAATGTTTTCTTATTGAGGTGTTGCTTGTTGAGCTAAAGCTTATCTCTTCCTCCTTCTTTCACTTGCTTTCCTATTCCTTAGTGTCTTATTAGTGATGTTTAAAAAAGGATTCTCATGATTTTCCATAGTCTTCGACATCGCACAGGAGGAAGCTAGAGCTAAATTAACCTTTTGTTATGAAATGTCTTATTCTTTATGGGTATCTCTCGATCCTTATAGGGATGGCAGGGGAGGCACCTTAGCAAAGACTCCCTTACCTTGTGGTCAAGGTGGTTCTTTCAATTTGGGCTTCTCTTTAGACATATATGGATTGTAGAGGGGATTGCTTTCATGGACTTGAGCCATGGATGGCCTAGTTTCGCATGAAATAAGTTGGATGTAGGGATGATGTCAAATGATTGTTCAAGGGCTTTCTCAACTACCTTAATTAATAATTTAATCTTACCTATAGCTGAGAGAAAGGCTCCAGTATGTGTCTTAATCATCATATGTGTAGGCTCATAAGATTCTTATATCAAATCATGTGCATAGAGGAACTCTAGTAATTACATTTGTCATACAATTAGGATCAATAAGGACCCCTCTTGTAGGATTTCCACTTATATGTGCGGTGATGTAAAGAGGTCCCTCAATGTCTCCAATTGTTCTATCATGTGGTGTAAAGGTTATTTCAGGTTTAGAAGTCTTCCTCTTCATATAAAGTTTAGGAGGGACCATAGCGTTATTATTGTGATGAGAAGCCATGTATGTGAGACTGTTTCACACCAAAGCACTTGTTTCAGGAAATCGGGTTTTTAGAGAGCAAAACACACGAATTTCACAACAAACAAAGTATGTAGGATGGAAATAGTGCTACACAACAAAGCAAGATGAATGATTTAAAGATTTGCTTAAATAATTGTGAAGAAAGTGTATAAAGCCCTTAATGTTGAAATACACAATGTGTAATTGCTAGATTTGAAATCTAAATGCAAGAACACACAATGAAGCAACACTGTTTAGTGGAAAAATGGATTCTTTAATATTTTGTGGGTTAGATGTTTAAATCCACCTCTCCACTATACATTGAAGGATCTAGGGTCAAATGGCAAGCATTATCATACCCTAGAGTCACTTTCAGATGTAGGGAAATTTGGATTAGGGAATTAATTATCAATTTTTCCTTCTCCTATGCTCAATTGACCATTAAAACCCTAATTAAGAAAATACAACAAATTAATGAATTATAGAAAAACCTCTTGCAAATGGGAGTAAAATACCAAATCATAGAATACCTGTTTTTTGGGTTCCGAAGTGGAATAGTTAGGGACATTGGAGCGGGTGCCCAAGTCCAAGGTACCTGCTTTTTTAGGGCATCTAGACCTCCTTCAGACACTGATTAGCCCTGTCACTTCTATTTTCAAGAATCAGTCTACAGAGGACACTAGAGCGAATGCCCTAGTCCTAGAAGTGCTCTTTTGTCCATCTTTTCTTCAGATCCCAAATCCCTGATGTCTTTCCAGCCTTCCTGCAACTCCACTTTTCCCAGATGCAACACCTGTAACCTGTAATCACAAGACTTGGTTTGGGGGTTGTGGTGTTTAGAGGTTTGCCTCATTCAAACCCCAGAGGACACTTAAGTCTTTGAACACCATTGTCAGCCAAAGAGGGTGTGCCCTTGTGAGGCAGAGAGCAAAAACCAAAGTAAACCAATGATAAAAACACAATGATATGTCAACTTGTAGTGAAGCTTTCATGGAGGAAGATGCTCTTCATGCCATGAAGGAATTGATGCTCAAATATGCAAATATCAACACACAAAATACACAAGTCTGCTCTTGCAACATAATAGAAAGCCTTGAATCACCTTGAGAATGCCTAGAGTTCACAAGAACAATCTCCTTGAAATCTAGTTTACAAATGAATGCCTACACTTGCTTATATATGCATCTACAAGTACTCCTGCCAAGATATTTGAAATTCAAACTTACTGTGTCGGCAAAGGGGCCCAATAACGGTCACTAACCGACACCCAGAAATTGAGGCTGTCCTAAAATAGGGCAGTACTAGGGCGCGGGCACCCAAGTACTTCCCCCTATTTTAGGCAAGGTACAGCTCAAGGAGTCCACCTAGGTCCTATTTGCCATGGGACTTAGGTCTCATTCCATTGGGATGCTAAAATATGAACTAAAATGTCTTAAATGCACTCTAAAGACCCGAGAGCTAAACCTTATGAGGGAAAACCCCCCAAGGGGACATTTTTTGATGTTACATTTAGCCCCCACTTTAATGTATGTATGAACACAAGGCCCATACATGCATTAAAGTAAGGTCACAAACACAACAAACACACCAAGCATAGAGAAGACACGCCAATCACATAGAAAATAGTAACAGGCACACAAAACACAGAGAAGACAGTTACAGTCACGCAGAACATAGAGCAGACAATTAATGGATGGAAGACACATTAATGCATGGAAGACAAAAATGATATCTTTTCTTTTTCTTTTTATCATATATATGAAATGCAAATGCAAGTATTGAAAAGTAAACAAACCTCCCAAAATGCAAGAAGCACTTCTCGATGGTGCTGGTCTCTGCATATGGGGCAACACACGCAATACATGCAAAACCTCCCAAAATGCACGAAGCACTACTCAAGGCACTAGTCACTGCATATGGGGTAACAAACATGCCATACAAAACAAGCACGCCAAAACACATGCATGTGAAGATATGGAGAAAACATGGCAGACAAGTGATGGTGTGTTCCCTATTTCTAGGCTCATCACCATCTCAGGCACATTACAGGCA
Organism: Cunninghamia lanceolata; assembly: GCA_027924645.1. Taxonomy (NCBI): domain Eukaryota; kingdom Viridiplantae; phylum Streptophyta; class Pinopsida; order Cupressales; family Cupressaceae; genus Cunninghamia; species Cunninghamia lanceolata. Next base: position 2,146,779 of record BSBN01000754.1, read on the forward strand.
CACACCGATGATTGGGCTTCGCCACAACAATCGCCAAAGACATGCTTAAGGGTTGAGTTAGTCACAGAACCACTCCCCGCCTCCACATAAGGCTTAAGAAAAAGGATATACTTGATATCCCACCTCCACAGAGGGCTTATATGATTGATTTGATTGATTGCAAATAAGCTCAGTATGCACAATGCACTACTTTGGCACAGGTCTATGCATATGAGGTCAAACACATTGCTAACATATATAACAGACAGCTTACCTTATATGCCCCCACCTTAAGGTGGTTGATATCAGTTATCGATATCAAGCACATTAAGGTAGGAAGAAAACACACAAGAGAACATCGACTTTCACAAAATCCATGCCCCTCGGAGGTGACATGTACTTTACGATCGTCAAATGTTCCCACAAACACATCCCTGCAAGAAACATGTTAGTGTCTACAACATCATGATAAACAACAACATCAATGCATATGATTAACCACACAAAGAGCCAAGGTTATACAATGAATTCAAAGTTTGAGGATAAACAAGGGCTATATCACGAAGCTCTCCAAGTCGAGTACCACCAAGACTAGATTCAAAGGCAAACAAAGGTGCACGGAGCAGCAGTATTGTTAAAGTTTGTAAATGCGACAGAAACATCATCAAATTCACTACGCAGAAAGCACGAGTGCTTCCACTAGCCAAGTGTCAGATAAAATATATAACCCCATCGTCATATTAGGAACTAAGTCCAATTTTTGATTGCTCTCGAAAGGGACACTAGGTCTACATCAGTATAAATATTTTTCGTCATCCGCCCGCTAGATGGAAACACTAGAGGAAGGGAAACCATAAATAAGAGAGGAGAAAAACAAGCGTCTTAGGGACAGTCACGTAGGAGGGTGCCCCCAAGTCACCAACCATGATGCTATGTCCGTAAGACACAACACACAACAATGAAATCAGAGAGAGAGGCAATATAGAAGAATGATGATACAAATAGAAGAAGGTCACAACAGAGGCGGTCTCCTGGTATCTCAAACCTTATGGGAGAATCTAAGGTCATCCCAAGAGGCCTAAACAACACATAGCACATCACGGGGGAAACACATCATGATAGAGATAAAAATTTATAGATACTTACTTGTAAGGTCTTCATATTATATGTTGGAGCTCGCGAACCTCTTGGAGAGGTACTCAATCATGTTTAAAGAAAAATTTGAGTGGTTCTTATGAGAGTCTTGTTTTTTATCATATGATCCTTGATCATTAAATCCTTGTTTAAATGAAACTTTCTGTTGCTTATGAGCGGGAGAACCACTGTTATATCTGACTATTGATTGTTGTCTTTCTCTCTTTTGATTTTTGGCGAGTTTTCGTTGGTACATCTTTCTAGAATGGTGGCAGGATTCATCCTGTACCCTCTTGCTTGTTTGTATCGACTGTTGTTCTTTCTTTTCAAAGGTATTTTGATTATCTCCTGATCCATATAAGGATAATAGAGGAGGAACCTCAGAGTAAATTCTAGCTCTTCATGGACGAGGTAGGTTATCCAGTTGTTTCTTATCTACTTCAATCATTCCCATGATACTGTCATAGTCCAATTAATCATCCTCATCTACTTCCACTAAATCTTGTTCCACCATATTATTTTTGGTATGCTTAGGAAAAGGATTAGTGAAGATTTGTAAATTCTGATTCGGTGGAGCAACCGACTTATTTCCATTATCATTCACACCCAATACCTGGATGACATTTGAATCAATAAGGTCATGTATCTCATGTTTAAGATGCATACATCATTCAGTGTCATGTCCTTGCCTCTGATGATAATGACAAAAGCAATTAACATCAAAATAAGGTCCTTGTTTACTAGGATCAACAGGGTTAATTGGGGGAAGCTTCAGAATGTTATTACTTACAGATTGATTCATGATAGAATGATAGGACTCAGATATTGGAGTAAACTTCCTCGGTTGATATAGTTGTTTCTTTGGATTGTTTATAACAGCCACATTCATATTTGGTCCATTGATCTTGATGAAACCCCTGTTATTGTTCCTTTTAAAGTTATTTTGTGATGATCCACCCATGGGATGTCTAACTTGAGCCAATGAGTTTTGGTTTTCATACTAACTAGACAAAAGTTGATAATCACGCAGGGCGGTGCATAAGTGTTGAAAGGAGTTGTATTTCATCAAGAGAATCTTACCATGAATATTAGGTTGTAGATTTGTAATGAATATCTTCTAAACATCCTCATCTTTCATCTGATATTGAATCTAAGCATAAAGGCCTTGATACTGACTAATGAATTTAGTTAATTTTTCTTTCGGACCTTGTTTGCATTGAACCAAGTCAATAAGACTAACTTGGGGTCTGATATTTTCTTGAAAATCTTGTAAGAATTGATCAATCAACTGTGAAAAAGAGTGAATTGAATTCAGAGGCAACGAGCAAAACCATTCTAAAGTTATCTTTGAGAGATCGCGGGAAAATTTTTGCCAACAAATCCTCTTCAAAGTAGAAATCACTACACATAGTTGTGAATGCTGCCACATGGATATTGGGATATCCTTTTCCTTCATTATTTTCAAAGAAAGGAGTCTCAAACCTCTCAAGCATGGGGGTTCTCAAGATTGCATAGGATAACGGATTATGGGCATGATATGTCGGTAGGCTAGGTTGTGAAGAATTTGTCAAGTTTGTTACCTTTTGTTGCAAAGTGATCATGCCCTATAAAAGTTGGTTTAGGATGGCATCATTTGGAGATGCGGTCTGTTGTGAGGAATTGGAAGTGAAATGAGGAGGTGAATGAGCTTGAGATACAATATGTGGAGGTTGAGAATATGTTAATGGTGGTTGGCCATATTGATATGTGGAAGATGGTTGTGAGTATGTAATAGGTGGTTGGAAATGAGTGGAATAGACAGGTGGTTGGAAATGAGTGGAATAGACAGGAGGTTGAGAGAAATTATTCATAGAAGATGTCCCTTTAGGAATCAAATTATGATAATTAAATCCCACATCTTTGCAATTAGTGCCATTAGATACTCCAATACCAGTGGTAGCATTACTACAAGAGTTCACATTAGTTGTTAAAATCATTGATGTAAAAGTGGATATTCCTGTATTTGGTATAGGTATGGAAACTTGAGTATGAGATGGCGATAAAGTGTTATTTATCATTTGCGCACATTTGGTTATTGGCATGATATTGGTTTGCATGATATGTGTTAGACCACGAAGTGCATTAACACCATCTTGTCCTTCTTTTATCAATTCTCTTATGTTCTGAATTGTAGGACTAGCTTCTTCAACTATTCTTTCATTTTCCATAAATGATTGAAATTCCACTAAGTCTTTATCCAATTTTTATATTTGCTCATCAGATACATATCCTACTGCCTCAATAGTGTTATCAACATCATGAAAAATTTGTTCTTCCTTTGTGGTTGGAGGATGTGTGATATCATGTACAATTTGAGTTTCTCCCTTTGTAAAGAAGGTGTCCAAAGTACCAACTTCATCAAGAGCACTAGATCCAATTAATATTTTACTTCTTCTCAAAGGGATATTGTTCTTAGGACAACGTGTCATAAAATTTGTACAAAGGCATACAACACACAATGCACAAACCAAGAGAACAAATCCTAGGAGAAGGATATGATTAAGTGCCAATGAATGGAACCAAGGATGTTATGAGGATTTCAGTCAAGGGAAGTAGGTTATATGACTTATATCAGTCCAAAACAAAAGTATAATCACACTCAACACACTCTTGATGCAAATCCAAGATAACGGCAAATCAATTATAGTGAAAATATGTCAAAATTCACACCTTTTTTCACCAAAATTCAATGCAAAAGAGCATAACAAAGGGTGTTGTGAGGAAAATGATGATGGAAATAAAATAATATCATTAATTACAGCCACTTGGTCCCAAAATACCCAACACAACACAATTTTAGTGCAATTTGAGGTCAAACCCTAGTGAAATATAGCAAAAATAGACTATTTTTCACGATTTTTCAACTCCAAGACCTAGCAAAAGATGTGTTGTAATGAATTTTAGGAGGGAAAGAAAATAATTCCAATAATATCAGTCACCTCAATACATAAAACTGATCACAACATGCATGGAGTGCAAACTACGTCAAACCCTAGGGCCAAAATAGCCAAAATGTGTAGTTTTTCGCCGATTTTTCACTACAAGAGCCCACAAAAAAGGGTGTTGTGAAGATTTTTATGAGGGGAAGAAAATTATTACCTTGATAAAAGAAAATTAGTTCAAAAATATCTTTCACAACACTCATGTGGTGCAAGTTTGGAGAGTCGATAAGGCGGCCAATTTAAGTGAAAATTGTCATTTTTTGAAGCCCTAGGTTTGAAATTTTGGAACAAATGCCATTAGAATGATTTGATGTCTAATTTATTATGGAAATTAAATACTCTCATATATTAAAATAATTTTCAAGCTTAATCATGCAAAATTCCCATGCAAATTTAATGAAATTGCACCAAAATTGCTAGTTTTTGTTGAAATTTTCAATGCAAAAATGCAAATAAATTAAATTTAAATGCAAATTCACACTAAAATGTAAGACTAAATCCAAATGAAAATTTGAATGAGCCTCTAAAATCAGTAGAAAAATCTGATAAAAGATTTTTCTTACAAACCCTAGATTTTGGAATTACTAGGTTATCTAAAAATTGTCAAAATTTCCACAAAACCCTAGCAATTAAATGATGAAAATGCAATGCAAGATCTTGAATTTTTGTATTTTTCTGTAATTTATATCAGATTTGATGAAAAAATCATGAATTAGGAAAAATTAGAAAGAATTGACACAATTTAGTAAGCCCAACAATGCAATTTTTTTTGTATTTTTCCAAATTTTTAATTTTCTCAATGCAATAAGGTAAATAACCAATGAATGAATGAAATCACACCAAATCTATAGACAAACACTCAACAAGTTACAATTTAAGTTCAAAGACATGGGTTCACCAAAATGTTTAGTGGAAAAATAGATTCTTTAATCTTTTGTGGGATAGATGTTTAAATCCGCCTCTCCACTATACATTGAAGGATCTAGGGTTGAATGGAAAGCATTATCATACCCTAGAGTCACTTTCAAATGTAGGAAAATTTGGATTAGGGAATTAATTATCAAATTTTCCTACTCCTATGCTCAATTGACCATTAAAACCCTAATTAAGCAAATACGACAACAAATTAATGAATTACAGAAAAACCTCTTGCAGACGGGGATAAAATACCAAATCACAGAATACCTATTTTCAGGGTTTCAAAGAGGAATAGTTAGGGACACTGGAGAGGGTGCCCAAGTCCAAGGTATCTACTTTTTCAGGGAATCTGGACCTCCTTTGGACAATGATGAACCTGTCACTTCTATTTTTGGGGATCAGTCTACGGAGGACACTAGAGCGAGTGCCTTAGTCTAGAAAGTGCTCTTTTGTCCATATTTTCTTTAGATCCTGAATCCTTGATGTCTTTTCGGCCTTCTTGCAACTCCACTTTTCTCATATGCAACACCTGTAACCTACAATCACAAGACTTGGTTTGGGGGTTGTGGTGTTTAGAGGTTTGCCTTAGTCAAACCTCAGAGGACACTTAAGTCTCCAAACATCGTTGTCAGCTAGAGAGGGCATGCCCTTGTGAGGCAGAGGCCAAAAACCAAAGGAAATCAATGATAAAAACACAATGATATGTCACCTTGTAGTGAAGCTTTCATGGAGGAAGATGCTCTTCATACCATGAAGGAATTGATGCTCAAATCTACAAATATCAACACACAAAACACACAAGTCTACTTTTTCAACATAATAGAAAGCCTTGAATCACCTTGAGAATGCCTAGAGTTCACAAGAACAATCTCCTTGAAATCTAGTTTATAAATGAATGCCTACACTTGCTTATATATGCATCTACAAGCACTCCTGCCAAGATATTTGAAATTTAAACTTACCGTGTCAGCAAAGGGGCCCAATAACGGTCACTAACCGACACCCAAAAATTAAGACTGCCCTAAAATAGGGTAGGACTAGGGCACGGATACCCAAGTCCTCCCCCCTATTTTAGATAGAGTACAGCCCAAGGGGTCCACCTAGGTCCTATTTGCCATGGGACTTAGGTCTCATTCCATCGAGATGCTAAAATATGAACTAAAATGTCCTAAATGCACTCTAAAGACCTGGGAGCTAAACCTTATGAGAGAAAAGCCCCCAATGGGACATTTTAGTTCATATTTTAGCATCTCGATGGAATGAGACCTAAGCCCCATGTCAAAAAAATTAGGTTATATGAAAAATACAACTTTTTAAGGAAAACCCTAGCAAAAGGAACCTTCAAATGCAAGATTTAATATGAATTGATTATTAATTACTATAATAAGGCTTAAATCTAATGCAAACATTAGAAAATTGAATCTTTTTATCATATCCAATACAAATTGTACAAAACTATGCCTTAATGCAAGCCTTAAATGCTTGTTTTTTCAAAAAAAAATTCACATGTATGCATGATTTCCCATGCAAGATAGTAAATATGATATGAATGCATGCAAAGACTGATTACAACACTAAGGGAGATGCAAAATTCTCATTGATATAGGTTCACCAAAATTTTATATGTGAAAAAAGAGAAGAGGGGATAAATGATTTTAAAGTATATCAAATCAAACCCTCCTTTCACAATAACATTTGAGGACAAAACCGAGCCAAGTCACTACAAGATGGATGATGACTTAGCTATTGATTTTGTGCTCATGAATGATATGGAAATAATAGATTAGATTGAGAGATTTACCAAACCTTAGGTCAAATAGGCCTCAAAGCCTAATTATAATGCAATCGGGTATAAACAGACCAGATGCTATAGAAAACTAGATAGGAAGATACTTAGAGATGATTAGAAATATACCAGAAGTTGAGTTTCTAGAAATGAAACCCAAGCAGACTACGGGGCAGGTGCCCAAGTCTAATAGGGTAGAATTTATGGAGATTTCAAGTAGAGAGATGTCACAGACTGTATCCTAATCTTGAGTCTGAAGCCAAACTTATCGAGAGGACTACAGGGTAGGCACCCTGGTCTAGGAGGGAGGAATATTCACAAGATTCTTTTAGATCCCAAAACCTTATCCTTCAAATTGCTTCTTTGGAACTGTACTTTTCCAACTCCTGAACCTATATCCTACACACACAAAGAAAGGGGTTTGGGGGTTGTGGTGTTTAGGAGCTTGCCTCAATCAAGCCCCGGAAGGACATTCAAGTCTTCCAACACCTTTTTTAGATAGAATGCGTGCCCAAGGAGGACATAGGCTAAATCCAATGATGAAATGAAATGATTGAATCACAAATTGATATCACCTTAGAGGTGAAGTCCTCATGAAGATTAATATCTTTCAAACCATGAGGAGATGAATTGATGAAGCCAAATCTACAACAAATAAACACAACATAATTTTTCTCTGAAACACAATGAAGGTTTTGATTTCTCTTTGCTCAATATAACAAGTTCGCATTATCCATCTATTACACAAATGATTACATGAACCTATTTAAATATGCTTTCCCACTAACATTCATAAATTAAATCAAGAGAGCTAACAAAGGGAAACCTTTTGAGAGGGCCCAAGATGACATGCTTTAATTTTTATCTTGACAAATTAGGGTGGACTTGGGCACAGGGACCCAAGTCCCAAGGCCCTAATTTGGTCATGCTTAAGGATTAAAATGGGCCCCTTGGTCCCATTTGACATAGGTTTCAGGGGAAGTTGCTCTAGTATGAGTATTTAACTTGCAAAGTGTTAACACAAAGACCTAGGAGCTAAACTAGGAGGTAAAAATGCATAGGGAAACTTTTTATTCCATAACAATTGGTAAAACATTCAATTGATGAAACGGTTGTTGGTGAACTTTTGAGTTCACGAACCAAATATTTTGCTGATAGGTAGTCCATTAGCGAATTAAAGAAACTTAAAACTTTAACCTTTCTTCTTTCAAGCCTTCATCGCTAAACTTTCTTGTCAATGAATTGGCTGTTGGAGAAACTTTTTGTTGGCAAACTTAAGAGTTCACAAACTGATTGATTCACTGATCGAAGGTAGAGATCATGCCTTGGAAAAAAAACTTGCTTCGTCATTTTTTCATTGGCTAACTAGTTGTCGAGAAAACTAGTTGTCAATGAACTTGTGAGTTTGTGAATCAAGTGATTCACTGACTAAAGGCAAAAATCATTCATGCCTTAGACACTTTTGGATCATCAATAATTATTTTTCCCTTTGATAGATTCTTCTTCTGTGACATCAAATTCCCTTTGACATCAATGAGAATATTTCCAACAATCTCCCCCTTTGTCATTGATGGAAACCAAAAAGAAATAAAATATGAGTGTTTACTTTCTATATCTCTACCTAAATTGTTACACAACTTCTGAAACTTCTAAAATTTCTCCCCATTTGACATCAATGGCAAAGGGATGTAACAAACCTCTTTTCCTTTCATGATGTGATTCTTTCCATTTTCTATGAGGCTCCCCCTATCTATAACACTCCTCCTAATTACTATATATCTTCCCTTTGTTGTATCAAACTTGATTATCTATATTATCTTCTATCTTCCTATTCCCCCTGAGAGGTAGCCACTATCCAATTAAGGATGAAGAATATGACTTGAGCTGCTCCCCTTGGATAGGTGTTCCATCATAATATTTTACTGATTTGATGAGAGTGATATCACTCCCAACTCCTACCTTAAGTACTCAAATGTCTCTTTGGGAAGGGGTTTTGTAAAGATAGCTGCAATCTGATCCTTTGTGGTGACATATGCCAACTTTACCTCTTGATCTACAACCTTTTCTCTCAAGAAGTGACACTTCATGGATATATGATTGGTTCTAGAATGCATCACTAGATACTTTGATATGTTGATGGCACTTGTGTTATCACACAAAATAGGAATGGACTCCTCATATATTACCTTGATATCCTTCAACGTCTACTTCATCCACAAAACCTAAGTACAAAAGAGACTGTTGTTATGTATTTTGCTTATGCTATTGACAAATATACTAAATCTTGCTTCTTGCTTAACCATGAAACCAATCTATCACCTATAAAGAAAGCTCCACCACTTGTTCTTTTTCTATCATCAGTGTTGCCAGCCCAATCTATATCTATATATGAAGTTAGAGAGAAGTCTTTTCCCTTCTCATACCACAATCCATAGTCCAATGTGCTCTTCAAATATCTAAAAATCCTTTTAGCAAGATTTATGTGAGTCTCTTTTGGATTTAATTAAAACCTAACCACCATACAAACTACTTGCATAATATTCACCCTTGATGTAGGCAAGTATAATAAGCTTCCAATCATGGACCTATAAAGAGTCTAATTAGCTTGAGGTGACTCATCATCCTTGTTATGATGACAACCTATTACCATAGGTATACTTACTGGTTTGCAGTCATTCATATCAAACTTTTTCAACATTTCCTTGGCATACTTAGCTTGTGAGATACATATACCCTTGTCTGATTGAACAATTTGAAGTCCAAGAAAGAATGAAAGTTCACCTATCATAGACATTTCAAACTCTTTCTAAATTTCTTGTGAAAACTTTTTGCACGTACCATCATTGTCACTAAAGATAATCATCAACATATACTACTACTATCAACATGTGCTCACCTTCTGCCTTGATATAGAGATTACTGTCTGCAATACCTTTCTTGAAGCCTTGTTGATGTAATTACTTGACCAACCTTGTATACCATGCCCTAGGGGCTTGTTTGAGACCATATAAAGCCTTTCTAAGTTTGCATACCAAATTTTGATCTTCTGATAGCTGAAATTCTTCAGGTTGTTCTATGTAAACTTCTTCTAGATCACCATTCAAGAAGGTATATTTGACATCCATTTGATACACCTTGAAGTCTTTGTGAACTGTGAATGCAAGAAACATCCTGATTGCTTCTAATCTTGCCATAGGGGCAAATGTATCCTCAAAATCAATGCCTTCCACTTGTGAATAGCCCTTAGAAACCAACCTTGCTTTGTTTTTAGCTACTTCTCCATCTTCATTCAACTTACTTCTGAATACCCACTTTGTTCCATTTACATTCTTGTCTTTAGGTCTTGGGACAGGTTCTCAAGTTTCATTCTTCTCAATCTGATTTAGCTCTTCTTGCATAGCATTGATCCAATTCTCATCTTTACTAGCTTTAGAGAAATTCTTTGGTTCTATCTTGGATAGTAGTGAGAAGTTTACTTGTTCTCTAATTTTTCTCCTAGTCATAACTCCTTCATTCTTGTTTCCAATGATTTGATCTTTAGAGTGATTCTTCTGAACATACTTTGCAGGTGTCTTGGTAGTCTCCTTAGGTGTTTCTTCTTCTTCAACTTCATCTTCTTCTTTTGTTTAGGCTAATTCATCTAAATAGTAGTCTTCTTGATCATAGGTCAAATGATGTAGGTCTTCATCAATCCTAACATTTGCACTTTCAACTATCTTCCACAGTCTCTTATATAAGCCTTGCTTCTAGTTGAGCAGCCAAGAAAAATTTCTTCATTAGATCTTGAGTCAAACCTGTCCAAGTTGTCTTCATCTCTTCTAATATAACATCTACTTCCAAATATTTTGAAATACTTGACAGATGCAGGTTTGCTTTTCCATAGCTCATATGGCATCTTAGTGTTATTCACTCTTAGCTATCCTATGTTGAGAATATAAACAATAGTATGTATTGCTTCTTTCCAATACACATCAAGCACCTTGGCTTAATTTAACATTATTCTTGCCATCTCTTGAACTATTTTGTTCTTCCTTTCACCTACACCATTTTTTTGAGGATTCCTTGCAGCAAAGTACTATCTTCTTATCCCATATTCTTCACAATATTCCTCAAATTCATTTGATTTGAACTCACCACCTCTATCTGATCTTAGGCATTTGATTCTAGTAATCATTTCATTCTCAACCATAGATTTGAAAATTTTGAATCTATAAAAGCTTCTTATTTATCTTTCAAAAAAGTAACCCATGTCATTCTAGAGTAATCATCAATGAGCAATATAAAGTACCTTTCACATTGGAGACTTATTGTTTTGGTAGGACCACATAAGATTGTATGAATCAGTTTCAACGGCTCAGTAGAATTGTAATCCTTGGTCTTGAACCTGGTCCTTGTCTACTTCCCAATTTGACATTCTTTACAAAAGGTGCTAGTAGGCTTGAAAATCTTTGGCATGTCTCTAATTGCATTTTTAGAGCTGATCTTCACAAGGTTGTCAAAGTTGATGTATCCCATCCTTTTATGTCATAGTCAACTCTCATTTGTTTGTCCTAGAAGGTAACTCCTTCCTTTTACTTCACTAATATTATACAAGTTATTCTCTATGTTGCTTGCTCTTTTGATTTCACATCCTTGTGCATTGAAGATGAGGTTGTATCCTTTGTTGCACATATGACTTACACTGAGAAGCTTGTACTTGAGACCTTCTACATATAAGACATCTTTTGTCCTATTCTTTCCATCAATGCATTGTGCCTTTACCACATATTCTTGTAGTAGTGTTGTCTCCAAACTTGACTGATCCACCATTCCATTTAACAAGGCTAATAAACTTGCTCTTATATCTTATCATGTGACTTGAGCATCCATTGTCTATAACCCAAGGATTTTCTTGTCCTTGTGCATGAAATGCAGTTTGGACAATCATTGAGTTTCCACCTTCATGATTGTTCTTCTTGATTTTCCATTCTTTTTTCTGATCTAACTTTTGTTTTTCAGGAGTGTCATCTTTCTTGCTAATATCAATCATTTGAGTTCCTAATTTTACCTGTCCACTTCTGCAATATTTTTCTATGTGTCCAAAATTGTTGCAAATATGACATATTATGTTGAAATCAAACAAAGGAGTAAAAGAATTTCTACTTACATAATTACTTCTTCTCCTTCTAGATCCACATTCAATGGCTCTGTGACCATACTGATTGTAACTAAAACAATAACTAGAGAAGATATAATTAAACCTATTCATGAATGTTTGTCTTGCAAGAGTTGATCTTCTAATTTTTTTTCTTTGAGAGATGACAGGGATGAAATCAAATTTTCTTACTCTCTTCATTGGGATTTATTTATTTAGCATTGTCTTCTCTGAGTCAGTTTTCTTTGTGGGAGTAGAAGATTATGTGACTTCATCATAGCCCAAACCTGATTTTATGAATATATGTCTCTGAATGTTTATTATATCATCTAGAATTTTAGAGCTCTTTCCAAACTTGATAATCTTATTCAATTTAGCATGTACTTTTTCCAATTCCTTTCTCAGTAAAACAATTTCTTCAAGTCTTAAACACTCATCTATTTTCTCTTTGAAGTCATTATTTACTATGTTTGTGATCCTTTTTCCCTCTTCAATTTGAATCTTTAAGCTAATAATCATTTCCTTTTATTATTTGTTATCTTTCCTTACTAATATCAAGTCCTCAAGAGAAGAAATAAGTTCACCTTCAAGATCAACTTCACATTCTTCTTCATTAATGATTGTCATATCTTCTTCATTATTAGAAATGCTATCAAAGTGGTCTAGAACTTCCATAGCCATGAATAGAGCTTCTTCCCTTTCATTTTTTGATGAGAAGTGATTTTCTTCTTTTGATGAACTGCAGTCCTCTTTAGAGTAGAGGATTTTCTTGTTCTTATTGAAGTTATTCCTTTTGAAACCCTTGTTGCTATCTTCGCTTTCTCCAAAATGACATTTAGATGCATAATGACCAACTCTACCACAATTGAAACACTTAAAAGGAAACTTACCTTTGTACTTACCTTAACCTTTCTTTAACTTCCTTACAAAGTTTGCCTCTTCTTCCTCAAATCCACTACTTGGATTAGATGTAAGTCTTCTTTCATTGTAGCTTTGAAGGCATCTTCCTTTTTAGATGTGTATTTTCTTGCATTTCTCATCTCATAGGTAGTGAGGGAACCAAATAGTTCATCCATTGTGAGTGTATTCAAATCTCTAGCTTCTTCAATAGCAGAGGCCTTTGAATCATATCTTTGAGGGAGTGATCTCAGTAGTTTCTTAACGATCAATGAATCATTTACTTCTTCACCAAGACCTCTGATAGCATTTATAATTTCATCTATTTAGAGTAGATAGTTAGCTATGTTTTCTTCTTCTTTCATCTTTAGATTTTAAAAGTTACCATTGAAGGTCTGCAGTTTGGCTTATTTTACCTTGTCATCTCCTTCATAGAGTTTTTGGAGATTTTGCCACATGTCTTTAGCCATCTTGCATTGCATTACTTTGATAGATTCTTTGTTAGTTAGACCACTCAAGATGGCATTCTTTGCCTTAGCATTGTTCTCACATTCTTTCTTACCAGCTTGATCTATTGGAGGAGTTCCAGAAATAATATAACCAACCACAATAAATTGCCAAATATCAAACCCTAATGAGGTCAACTAGGCTTCCATCCTTATACTCCAGAAGGCATAGTTAGATCCATCAAAAATTGGTTCTCTATTAGAAGAGTATCCTTCCTGACCATCCATGTGTTCTGATCCAAGATCTACCTTTAATTGTTAGGCTGCACCAAGGAACTTATCTTTGATACCAACTGTTAGAGCACACAGATATTCTAAGAGGGGAGTGAATCAATATATACCAATTTTAACTTTAGTTCTACTATTACATCAAATTCTTTTACTGCACCAATCAAATTATGTAAGAACTATGGAAACCAAAGCACATCCACACATCTACACAAGGGAACATAATATTTACATGGAAACCTAGAAGGGAAAAACCATGGTGATAAATGTTGCTTGGATCTACTGCCCAAATCTAGTCTCACAAAATGAATCAATGAATTATAATATTTTGTAGGCACCAACCAATAGGAATTTCAATCTAAGAAAGACAACAATCCTTTTATAGATTTGTAGGCACCAACCTACAGGAGACTTCAATCCCCTTATCAAACTAAGTATCAACTTTATCTTTTGAGCACCAACCCAACTATGAAGCACAAACTTCATCTTCTAAGTACCAACCCAACTATGAAGCACCAACCTCATCTTTTGAGCACCAACCCAGCTATGAAGCACCAACTTTGTCTTTTGAGCACCAATACAACAATGAAGCAACAACTTCAAATGACTAAAATAGGATTAAGTTCATTCCAAACAAAGCATCCACCACAAATGGTGTAAACTTCAGAGCATCTTCTATTCATCCCTTCGCACACTCATATTTGCATTTCTGTACACACAATTTGCTTTGATGCACACCCATATTTGCACCATCAAAAATGAAAAAAATATCTTATTTAAATATTGATATATACAATATAATCCTTATGTCGACTAAATACATCAAATTAAAACATTATCAAAAGTCGTCCTATGTATTTTGAATTTCAACATATTCTTAGGTTGACCCATCCTGAATTTCCACACTATGAATCTAGGCCCAAATTAAACAAATTGAGTTAGCCAAATCCAATCACTATTTTGATTTTAGTTCCAAGGAAGTTAGCCCAGATAAATGATCAATTTATTTTACTAACATCCTTCTAGAGAAGTTTGTCAGAAACTTTATGTCTCTATGAACCTGGGGCTCTTTTCCATTCACTGTTGACGTCAGGGTGCTACCACAATAATGGGTTACACTTTCTGGGACATTTTGATTTTTGCTGAAATCACATATTTTCATAAAATATAATGATTTAAGCCTTGAAAGGTTCCATTTAAAGGATTGTAATTGAATAGGGTTTGATCAAAGCCCCTTAAATCAAACCCCCTTGGATAGAACCCCGCTAGTTTTAAACCATACATGTCATAGAGTCTCCTCTACACCTGTCAAAATGCTGATAAAAAACCACTTTTGATTTACCTTTTGGGGATCAAATGAATTTATTTAAAATTTCATGTTTTGTAAGTATATAGTCCTTATTATAAGCTTCCCAAAAGTATAATTTTAAATATATTTAATTTGATTATTATATTTATTTTTTATTTCTTGTGAATGTAGGTTTTTAATGAACATCAAGGTCTATGTTTCATACATACAAAAAAATAGGAAAATATAGAAAAAATTCTAAAAAATATGTGTCCTCTAGGTATTGATGTCCTTATTCCAACAAAAAAAAATTGAATTCCGATACATACAAAAAAAATTATGCTTTACACAGTACACCTATGTCTAAATTGTAATTGGTTTGACTTCAAAAGTTAATTAAAAGAAAAATATTCAATAAAACATTATGAAACCAAATGCATCCTCTAGATATCATAGTTGAAAATCTAAATTCAAAAAAATTAGAATTTTATCCTTCATAGAAAAAGAGTTATGTTTTACACAGTACACATCACTCTTTAAAAATGTTGTTTATTGTTAGAAAGTAGTTATTGAAGGAGATGGAAAAGAAAATATAATTTGATTCCAAAAAATTAAAAAAAATATATTTAGAATCTATAGATAAAATGTGACAAATCATTAGTTTACATCATCTTCAAATTCCTCATGATTTAGCAACTATAGGTGTCTGAAAGTGAAGATTTTTTTCAAAATGTTCATTTCAATGTCAACTTTGGCCAAAAAGTGTAACCCACTATTGTCGGCAAAAATGGATTTCCATGAATCACAACTTAAATGCCTTTATCGGCAAAAGTTCATTTCCATGAACCACAACTTAAACTTTTCTCAAGTGTCTATTGGTGAGTCAAAGATTTTTGAAACTTACAAATTTGTTCGGCAAAAATGGCACTTCGCTAACTCAATATTTCACCGACACAGGCTTTGTCAGTGAAGTTGTCTCTTCACAAACCTGTTATAGACCAAGAAAACCATGAGCCATCAATCTCCTTCTATCAGAAAAATTGTCTATCGATGAACCTTGAAATCGGTGAACTGAGGAGTTCGTGAACCAAAGATTTTTTGGATGCCTTATTGACCAAATCACTTATTGAAAGCATGAACCAACTTTCCTTTTTCACCAAATTAATCAATTGGCAAACCAAGTAGAATATGAACCTATTGCAAGTATGAGTAGTAAGTGTTGTCATTGATGTCAACACATAAGGAAGTTATTTGAATAAGTCTAAACAAGTATCTGAGGAATTAGTACAAGTGTAGAATTGCTTAATCTCTCAAGAATAGTGCAGTGTTTTTCTCCGCATATCCTATAAATTGAATATCTTTGCCTGCAGATCAAAATTAATGTTAAGGGATGTCTGTAGATGCTATGTGTCAAGTTTGAGCCTTCGATGTGAAGATTTGAGTGAGTTGAGTTCACTAGAGTAAAAACTATTTTTCTGTGTAGTTAATGGTGACAGGGAGAGTGTATTATGCTCTGCATTTCTCTGCATTTAAGTTTCATAGTCTGCGGTTCTATAATTAAGTTTGTGATGATGTTATGAGCCTTTAGCTCAAATGGTTCGTGATTTGGTACTCCGCAAGTGATCTTTCCTTTATGATAGTGGTCGATAGTAATGTTCAAGTGCTTCAGTTTGAAGAATCTTATGGATAAAGTGTTTAGAGGTTGTGCGAACGTTCTTGGTGATTGTAACGTGCTTGTGGGAGTCTCTAAATTGTGTTCCTACCTTTTGATTGATTTGCAAAGTATAATCCGGATCATGAGTGAAGCGCATTCCTAAACTTTTTAGTGTTAACTCCAGTCTTGGCCAACTTGGTTGTTTTCACTACTTGCGGGTATGATTTGAAGATTGTGGAAGTGTTTTGTTGCGTGGAAGATTGCAATTGAGTCCCAGATAAGGCTTGGCATGATTCACATTCATTCTTCTCTCCTAATTCTATTTAGGTCTAGACCTATCTTAATGTATGTATATTTGCCGACCTTGGAGATTGCTCCAATGGTTGATGATTGTAATGCCAACCTTGATATAAATTCCAAGGTTGATGAATTGTATAAAACATGAAATGAAGTCATGAATTTGGATGAGATGCAAAAATGAAAAGATAATTGTGAAGTGTAAAAGAAGAGTAGAGTAGAGGGTACTTATTGTGCTTCAATGGAACTGGACCTTGGCATAGTGTAGATGCTATTATCTTAATTCAACCACTTTGGCAATGAGCCACCCCATTGGTAGTGAGCCTCTTTTTGCAGTGAGCAATTTTGGTAGTAAGCCTTAAGGTAGTGAGCCTCTAATTTTTGGTATTGTTATAAAATATTATATTGTGAGCTAACACTCATCGTGGTTTTTCCCCTATGGGGTTTTCCACATAAAAAATTTGGTGTTTCCTATATTTCTTGTGTTTCTTGTATTTCCTGTGTTCAAGTTTCTATTTCATGCTTTTATGGTTAATACAAACATAGTGTTGATTGGTTAATGTGTTAATGGTTTTGAAATATTGGCTACAACTGATTCACCCCTCCTCTTAGTTGTATTGTTCTTTTCAACAATTGGTATTAGAGCGAGGGTTCCTTGGTAAAGAGTCTAACAGCTCAAGTTAGATCCGAGATGGTGCACAGGAGGGAGTCATTACAATTTAACAGAACGAATTATACTCTTTGGAAGGTACAAATGAAAATTTATCTTATCTCTCTTGGTTATAATGTCTAGAAGATAAAGAAAAAGTATACTATTCCTAAAAATGCTCCATCAGATGATGATGAAATCAAACAATATGAAATTAATGGAAAAGCTAGAGATGCTCTGTTAAATGCCTTATCTAACAATGAGTTGGTGAAAGTTATGGATTTGGAGACTGATCATGAGATCTGGGATAAGTTGAAAAGTTTATTTGAAGGAGATGATTTTGTAAAGAGTGCCAAATTACAAAACCTAAAGGTAAAGTATGAAGCCCTGAAGATGAAAACATAACTATCTACATGTAGAGAGTTGATGAAATTGTCAATGGAATCAAAGGTCTTGGGGTACTACAAATGAGGATGAGGTTGTGATGAAGATTCTTAGGTCATTGCCTAAATCCTACAGTCACAAGGTGGCAGAAATTGAAGAGATTTTGAGTGTACAAAAGGTTTCAAAGGATCAATTGCTTAGGAAACTTACAGCTTTTGAAATGAGAGAATTTGATTATGCTCTACCAAAGATTGAGACTATTTTCAAAGCCAACACTTCAGAAAAGACTTCAAGAGCTCATAAATATGTTGTGGAATCTAATGATGACCTAGATGAGGTTGAAGCCAATTTTGTGGACAGAATGCAAACAAGTTTCGGTAACTTCAAAGGCAAATTACCATTCATATGCTTTTCTTGTGGTAAGATTGGTCACTATGCATATAGATGTCCAAACAGAATTGAAAGAGGTAAGAAGAAATTTGAAAGCAGACCTAGAATTGTCAAGAAATGCTATTATGTTAGAGATCTTGATAATAATGGTGTAACAGATGATGAGTTTGTGAGGCCTACCTTTGCACTCCCTTATTTTGATCATTTTATATTACTGTTAGAGACACATTATAGACTTTTGGGGACTGTTGATCCCGATATGCAGGATTATTAGACTATATGCTTTTACCTTTGATTTATTATGTTTAGCATGATTATGATGAGACTAGACCTTGATTTGATTCACTGATGATGATGTGACATGTGATTTGCATTATAATGTTATTTGTGATACTAGTTATGTGATTATTGTTATGGATTCATTATACGATGTTACTTGAGATGGATTATAGAAATGCAAATTTATGAATGTAATTATGATGTGATTTTTATGATTGTTTTATATGACTATGTGGTGGTGTGAGTGTATGTTTCCTTTGCTTCAGCTATGATATACATGTTGGATTAAAACCTTGTTGAAGTGTGTAGGTGTTCTAACCAAGCCACAGATAATCAGAGATGATCCCACACATTTTGTGAATTCCCATGTTAAGCCAATCTAGTTACAAGAGGAACCAAGATCAACTATATTATGCATGATGAAATTTCGTAATGTTATTGTGTGGTGTTGTTTGGGATAGGTCTACCCCTTTTTATATTTGATTGTATTTTGGTGTTTTAAAGGTGTAATGTTTTATTGATTTTATTTTTGAGTTTTTATTTTGTGACCCCTTTTTATGTGATTTTACTCACCCTATGGTGCTCAAAATGGGTTAAAAGTGACCCTGAGTTATACCCCTAGGGTCTAGGGACCATTTGAGCTTGTCTAACCTTAGGTAAACTCCCATTTGGTCACTTAAACTTCACCCTAAAGTAAAGTGACGAAAATAGAAGTTTGAGAAGGAGTGGAAGGTTGGGTCAAACACTCAACCTCATCCACACCTCTTCCAAGGCTTGTGGAGTTTTCAAGACCCCTAAATTGTGGAGGACTCAACTTCAAGGCTCTTCCACATTGGTGAGGGTACCTTGGGGTTTTGTGGGCTTTTATAGGAGGATATGATTGGGGCACTTGTAGTACCCAATTCCTATTTTGGTTCCACTTTTCTCTCCCACATTTGTGAGAGAGCACAAGTGGAGGGGACAAGATTTGGTGGAATGAGTGAGTGACATGTGTCACCACCACATTCCATGAAGCTTGCAAGTGGTTGTGTGGAGGAAGGAGGAGGTGACATGTGTCACCTCCCCATTCCTCAAGGCTCATGAGGAGAGCCTATTTTATCCCTCTTGAAGAGAGGGAGAGGGTTGTTGATTTGTTTTCAATTTTGATTTTTATTTGAATTTGGGGAGAGAGTTAGAGGATTTTTTTGGAGGCTCATTTGGAGAAGGATTTGGAGGTGGAGTTGGCAGGGATCTTCTTCAACTATCTTCCTTGTGGGTTATTTAAGGTAGGATTCAAGGCTACATTCCTTTCCTTATGTAATTTACATTTCTTGTGTGATGATTTTGTGTGTGTGTATTTTACGTTTGTTTTTGTGGGAATTTTTATGGGTGTTGTGAGAGCCTCTCCACTTGGAGAAAATGCTCAACATGTGTGGGGTGGAGAGGAATGAACCTCCTCGAGGTCACCTCCTAGTTTAGTATTTTAGCTTTGAGGGCAAGTTATGATATTGAGCATTTTTTAATGGCTTGAGAGCCATGGAGAAATATGTGATATTTGTTATCTATGTGATGGCTTGAGGCCTTGGGAAAAATTAGTTTTTGAGACAATTGGAGTGGCATTCTTGAGTTGAGTGATGTCCACTCCCCTACCCCTTTAAACTCATTTTTATGAGTTTTGTTTTGTGCAAGCCATGGGAGTTCTTCTTGTTGATTATTTTGTGTGTTTTGTTGTGATGTGGTGTGAAAGCTCCTTGTGTGTGGATGACTTCCAAGCTCGGGAATGACTCATGAGTGAGTCTATGGTATGGAAGAGAGGTTTAATCACATGGATTTTTCCCCTTCCCATAATTGTTATTTGCAGGTTATTATAGTTATGGAGCTTAGAAGAAAAAGACTACTTATCTTTGAGTTTTGTCATTTTGACTCCTTGAGAGTTATGGCTAAGTTTGGCCTACTTGTAGTTTGTTTTGTTTATCAAGAGAGAAGATTGTTCCTCTCTTGATTTGTAAAAATAAATGTCTACACTTTGGTGTTGTATGTAATGTTATTTTTGAAGTTAAAAATAAAAATATAGTTGTTGGTTTAATTGTTATGTGCTTGGGAAAATGGGCATTGAAAGAAAAATGTATACTCAAATTTGTTAGAGTTTACATATGTTTCCTTCAACTAAATAAAAAGAAATGTTTGTTGTTTGTATTATTGATTTAAAACAAAAAAAAATTTGTTGCTGGTTTAATTTCAAAAGGAACCAAAGAAAAATATATAACTTATGCCTTGGAAAATGGTTATACTTTAGTATTTCTTTCTTTTTCTATCATCTTAATTACCTTACAAAATGGTGCATTTGTGTATGTGATATATATATATATATATATATATATATATATATATATATATATATATATATATATATATATTAAATAGCTTATTGGGCTAGTTGGAAAATCTTTTTATTTGATTGTGTAAATGAAACAGCTGAGTATATATATATATATAAGTATTCATTTTTTTATTAGTTTTTAAATCGCTGCAAATAGAAAGAGAATTCTTTTTTTCCATCATGAGTTCTGTGTTATGGTAGGGTTCAAAGGAAGGGGGGCGATGACCTCACAGCTGCTGCCCCCAAGTTCGTAGTATTCGGTGGAGTGGGGGGTGGGGCATCCGCCCCATCCCCATTTCCTTTTCTTAAAAGAAAAAAACCTAACACAAAAAAAAACTCAGATTTCGTTACCTCCTGAGGCGACGCCATACTCATAGACCGTCATTCTTCTAATCTCGGTCATTCGGCCCTTTTTTGGATCTCCAGCCTTTCATCTTTATATATATATATATATGTGTGTGTATATATGTATATATGTGTGTATAAATGTGTATATGTGTGTATATATGTATATACATTTTATATAATGAAAGATATTTCTGGTTTGTATAACGAGTATATATATATACTCAAAAAAATGTATATACCTCCGTGGCAAGGAGGAATCCATGGTTGCCTCCCTCTCAAACCTGCAATAACAAAGAAGAAAGAAGAAATGAGGGGAGAAGAGAAAATAGAGAAATGAAAATGATAGGAAAATGCAAAATAGGGTTAGGTATTTTCCTTTCCATAAGGAAATTAGTATTTTATTTGGGGAAGCTTTTAGGGCTTGAGAGAATTTAAAATTAAATTTTATTCCCTTCCCTCTCCATTTGACTTAGACTCTTTTTATTATTTTTATTTAAATTGGGGAGTTAGGGGAAATTTATTTATGGGTGTGTTATTTATTTAGTAAAGTTAATTTTTGTTAGTTGTTATTTCAATTGATAGAGGTTAGGAATTAAATTCTATTAGTTGTTTGAATGGGATCATTTAAAGTTTAGTATATTGAGCTAGAGGATTTTATTGATTAATTATTTTAGATGTGGGGTTTAATTATTCCTTATTAATATCCTTTCGAATTTAACTTTAGAAAACATATTTAGTTTTTAAATCAATTTATTTTAATTAACCGTATGTGGATATTTGACGAAGAGGATATTCTTATTTATTCAATTTAGTTGCTTTAATTTATTTAATCTAGTGTGTAATAATTAATTATTTATTTAAGGCATTTAATCCAATTTAGTGAGTTTAGGGAACCTTTGATTTAAATTTTATTATTTGAATAATTCATAATCATGGCCGAGAGGCGTTATGCTACCGAATTTTTCCAGGATTTAGGGTTAACATGCCTTAGAAATTTAAACCTTGTGTAGGGTAAAAGGTTAACATTCCTGTAAACTTGATGATCGTAATTAAGTTATTATTTTTACTTTGTTATGCCTTAGTAGTAGACTTTTGATTTTGACTCATGTTGGAATCCCTTCACTCACCTAAAAAACCTTAGAGTTTTGATCAATCGATCCTAACCCTAATGGCGACACTTCTCACTTCGCATTGACCCCCTTAGTCAGCTATCATCACGTAGGGGATTGCGCATGTGATTGCAGTACCTTAAATTTGACTGACATGTCTACGCCTTATGTGTATTTCCACTGAGCATGCTGATGCGTGCGAGTGGGTTTCTAGGGATGCGTGAATTTTTTTTGATATTTTGTGTCATGACCACATGACAAATGTGGACATGACACGTGTGTTGCATGTCATGACCGCATGGGAAATATGGGCATGACATTAGGTATCAGAGCCTAAGTTTAAATAGTGGGCTTGTTTGGGCACGTTACTTATTCTTTAAATTCTTCTGATTCGTGACTACCTTATTCTTATAGGATGCCACCTAGAATGAGGTGAGCACGTTCTCGCCACACTGCATCAGTAGAGGTGCATAGTGACTCATTAGCCAAGTGTTAGGGACCACTGGCACCATAGGCACCACCCGCACCTGATATCAGACCGAAGATCTTACAGGCATTACAGGTAGTGCTAGATAGGTTACCACCGATTGTAGTTGAGCTGCATATCGAGCCTCGCATTGATCCACAAGAGGAGCCACATGAGGAACCACGTGCTGAGTCACATGTGGAGCCACGTGTAGAGCTCTATGTCAAGCCATGAGTGGTGCCACGTGTAGAGCCTTATGTTGAGATACCTGACATGACAGCGGAGGAGGTTGGTTCGGCTTATAGAGCTCGTAGCAGAAGCCCTCTACATCATGCTAGGCTAGAGGAAGCGGTGAGAGTAGAGAAGGTTGTTCACGGGCCTTATGGTTATGGTATGGATGAGCCTATCCGAGGACACAAAGACCGTGGGGATCCCACCAGAGATTTACTGAGGCCGAATCCACCTACCTTCATAGGTACCATAGAGGGAGCTGAGGCGGAAGCTTCACTTATCAGTTTGGATAGATGCTTTGTGTTGCATCCTTATGAGGGCAACACAAAGGCACGCATGGCAGTTCACTTGTTGAGAGATGCAATAGTGACTTGGTGGCACACTGAGGAGTGCAAGCATCACTTATCTTTGGATACACTTTCATGGGACACTTTAATGCACATTATCTGTCAGACCCTTATAGGCAGCGTCGTATTGATGAGTTCCATGATTTACAGTAGTGAGGTTCTACTGTAGCATAGTATGAGGGTAGGTTCATAGAGTTGTCACGTTATGCAGAGTATCTCCATGATGAAAACCTTCTGGTTCACAAGTTTATCAAAAGTTTGAATCAGGGGATATCAGGGCCAGTGCGCATGGCAGACCCCTAGACCTTGAGTGAGGCTGCCGAGAAGGCATACATGTTATATGGAGCCTAATCAAACTTGGAGGTTAAATTTTCTCCACTTTTATCGATGTGGTTTCACCCCAAATTATTTAACAGGGGAGTGCAGGGGGCAGAGCCCCTCCTGCGGGGCTCGGGGGTGAAGCCCACAGTGGGGGTTTGGGGGCTTGGGGGTAGTACCCCTGAAGCAAAAATTGCCTATTATTTATAAAGGGATTGGGAGTTATTTTTCTATTAGCTGACATAAAATAAATAAATAAATAAACTATTTTTTGTTACCAACATAAGGCTTGATAAAAGTAGCTAAGAGTTAGGGTTTCCATTGAGGTATTGTAGCATTTGCAGCGGTATTGAGTTGCAGGGATTGCTAGTTGTAATCGGTTTGATTTACTGGATAATAATATTAGACTCTCTGTTTGGTGGATGTAGCCTGAGTTTGGGTGAACCACGTTAAAACTTGTCTCTTGCTGTTATTATTTTTGTGTATTTCCATTCCTCTATTTAATCTTTATATGCATTTAATTGATATCTTCTGCCAGCTAACCCTAACAAGTGGTATCAGAGCTAGGTTGTGTTTAATTATCATCTGCAGGAAGGTCTCATGGTTGAGTGGGAGTCTCACGGTTGAGTGGGAGCAATGGCAGATGAGGGTAAATTGAAGGTTGATAAATTTACTGGGCAGAACTATCAGTTATGGAAGATGCAGATGGAGGATTACCTCTATCAGAAAGATTTATGGAGGCCATTGGAAGGAGTATCCAGGAAACTGACAGGAATGATGGATGAGGATTGAGAACTTCTGGATAAAAAGGCACGGAACCATTCGATTGTGCTGGCACCATCTGTGGCATTCAATATAATGGAAGCGATGACAACAAGTGAGTTGATGAAAGATTTGGCTAAATAGTATGAAAAACTCTCAGCCTCAAATAAGGTATTTCTCATGAAGCATTTGTTTAATCTGAAAATGATTGAAGGTGGATCTATGACAGATCATTTAAATGAGTTTAATATGATTGTCAGTCAATTAACTTCTGTAACAGTGAAATTTGATGAAGAGGTGAGGGCTCTCTTAGTTTTATGTTCTTTGCTAGCAAGCTAGAATAGCTTGGTAATAGCTGTAAGTAACTCTGTCTTTGGTTCAAGTACTTTAAAATTTGATGATGTTGTTGGTGTTATCCTTAGCAAGGAAATGTGATGGAAAAACTCAGGAGGGTCCACATCAGGTAGTGTTTTGAATGTAGAAAGTAGGGGTAGATCAAAGGAGAGAGGAAAAAGTTCTGGAGGTCATGGGAAGTCACGAGAAAAATCAAAGGACAAGAGATCCCAATCTAGAGGACAAAAAGATTGATGGTACTATGGGAAACCAGGTCATCTGAAGAAAGATTACTGGTCTCGGAAGAATAAAGGAGACAAACAAGAAGGCAATAAGGAGGCAAATGTGGTAAGTAATAAATCTAAAGATGATGCTTTGATTCTTTCCCTAGATAATGCTGATGATTCATGGGTTTTAGATTCAGGGGCCTCATTTCATGCTATGCCCCATAGAAGTTATTTTCTTGATTATGTCCAAGGGGATTTTGGGCTAGTTTATTTGGGAGATAACGAACCTTGTCAAATTGTTGGAAAGAGAAGAATTAAGATTAAGTTGCAGAATGGGAATCATTGGCTACTACAAGAGGTAAGGCATGTTGCAAGGCTCAGTAGGAATTTAATTTTAGTAGGGCAGCTAGCTGATGAAGGTTGCATTGTTACATTTACTGATAAAAATTAGAAGGTTTCAAAAGGTGCCTTAATACTAGCAAAAGGTGTGAAAGTAGGCACCTTATATCTTTGTACAGGTCATACTGTTCCTTCTACTTTAGCTGTTACAGAGAAAAAATAAACAGGTTCAGAGATAGTTGTTGCAGGTTTGTAGGAAGAGACTAAAATAGTTGTTGTAGGTTCTGAGACAACACTGTGGCATAACAGACTTGGGCATATGAGTGAAAAAGGTACAAAGGTACTTCATTCTAAGAAAGTTTTACCAGGTCTAAAATGTATTAATATGGATTTCTGTGAAAGTTGTGTGTATGGCAAACAAAAGAGAGTTAGTTTTCTCAAGGATGGGAAGCAAAAGAAAGATGAAAAGTTAGAGCTTATGCATACAGATGTATGGGGACCGGCTCAGGTATCTTCTCTTGGTGGCTCTTGGTATTATGTTACATTCATAGATGATGCAACTAGAAAGGTCTGGATTTATTTCCTTAGGCAAAAATCTGATGTATTTGAAACATTTAAGAAATGGAGAAGCTTGGTTGAGAATGAGACAGGTAAAAGATTAAAATGTCTTAGATCTGATAATGGTGGTGAGTATTGCAACAAAGAATTTGATGATTATTGTTCCTTTAATGGAATTCGTAGGTAAAAAATGGTTCCAAGGACTCCACAAGAAAATGGAGTGGCTAAATGCATGAATAGGACAATAATAGAGCATACAAGGACCATGAGATTGCATGCTGGGCTGCCTTTAAATATTTGGGTAGAGGTTGTCAACACTGCTGTATATTTAATTAATAGAGGTCCTTCATTTCCTTTGGGCTGTGGTATTTCAGAGGAAGCATAGACATGTAAGAAGGTGAGTTATTCTTTTCTCAAAACCTTCAAATGTGAAGCATTTGCACATGTAGATTCTAAAAATAGAACCAAGCTAGATGCAAAATCAAAAAAATGTACTTTCGTTGGATATGGCATTGATAAATTTGGTTATAGGCTTTGGGATTTTGAAAATTAGAAAATTGTGAGAAGCAGGAATGTTGTATTCAATGAGAAGGTGTTGTACAAAGACCAGTTGTAGTAGCATGAGAAGAAAGAAAAGGATTATGTGGTGCTAGATGATACTCCAAATAGTGATGTTCTAGTGGTTCCTCATGCTTCGCAACAACAATCAGAAATACCACAAACTCTAGTGAATGTTAGACGGTCAACAAGGCTAAGTAGACCTCCCGAAAGGTTTTCTCCCTCTTTGTATTCTATTTTGTTAATAGATGTTGGTGAACTAGAAGGGTATGATGAAGCTATGCAGGTGGATACACAAGTTCAGTGGGAGCTTGCAATGAAAGAAGAAATGGACTCCTTACTGAAAAATAAAACTTAGAGATTATGCAAGTTGTTTGCAGGTAAAAAGGCTTTACCAAACAAATGGGTTTATTGGCTGAAAAAGGAAGATGAAGGTAAGAAAAGATTTAAAGCTGGGTTAGTTGTAAAAGGATTTGCACAGAAAAAGGGCATTGATTTTGATGAGATATTTTCTCCACTTGTCAAGATGACTTCTATTCATACTATTTTAAGTATTGTGGCTGCTGAAGATTTGCATTTGGAATAAATGGATGTGAAAACTGCCTTTCTCCATGGTGATTTGGAGGAGGAGATATACATGGAACAACTCTAAGGATTTGAGGTCACAAGTAAGGAGAAACTAGTGTGCAGATTGAATAAGAGTTTGTATGGATTGAAACAAGCACCTCGGCAATGGTACTTGAAATTTGATAGTTTTATCGCTGAGCAAGGCTACAGTCGGTGTAATTTTGACCATTGTGTTTATTTTAAGAGGTTGGATAATGACAGCTACATTATTTTATGTTTATATGTTGATGACATGCTTGTAGAGGGGTCTAACATGGATCACATAAGAGAGTTAAAATAGTAGTTAGCATAGTCATTTTCTATGAAGGATTTGGGGGTAGCAAAACAAATCCTTGGTATGAAAATTTGTAGAGATAGGAAGAACAAACAATTGACTCTATCTCAGGCTAATTATGTTGAAAAGGTGTTGCAAAGATTCCATATGGAGAATGCAAAAGCTGTCAGCACACCTTTACCTAGTCATTTGAAATTGATTAAGGAGATGTGTCCTAAGACACCAGAGGAGGAAGAAAAAATGTCCAAGGTACCATATGCTTCAGCTGTAGGAAGTTTAATGTATGTCATGGTATGCACGAGACTAGATATTGCACATGTTGTAGGAGTCATAAGCAGGTATATGAGTCATCCCAGATTGGAGCATTGGAATGCAGTAAAATAGATTTTCAAATATTTGAGAGGTACATCCAATAAACACTTATGTTTTGGGGGCTCTAATATTGATTTAGCAGGTTATGTAGACTCAGATTTGGTAGGGGATGTTGATACCAGGTGGAGTACTACAGGTTATGTCTTTACTGTCGGTGGGACAACGGTGAGTTGGATCTCATAGTTGCAAAAGGTGGTTGCTTTATCCACCATAGAGGCAGAATATGTAGCTGCAACAGAAGCAAGTAAGGAGATGATATGGTTGCAATCTTTCATGGAAGAATTGAACAAACAATAGGCTAACAGTTATTTGTTCACAGATAGCCAGAGTGCCATACATCTTGCAAAGAATTGTGCCTTGCATTCAAAGATCAAACACATATAACTGAGGTATCACTTTATTTGATTGGTGTTGTATGATGGACAGTTGTGGCTAGAAAAGATACATATAGATGAAAATCCAGTGGATATGTTTACAAAGGCAGTGACAAGGGAGACGCTGAGCTCCTCTTCAGCTTTGGTTGGTCTTCAAGACTGAAAACAACAAAAACAGAATAGTAGAGTCCATGGTGCTTATTTCTAGTGGGAGCTATAGGGTCAGTAGTGTTATGATCAATCTCCAAGTGGGAGATGATATGGTGTGGAGTCTGATCAGTCTCTAAGTGGGAGATTGTTGTTATATGGAGCCCAATCAGACTCAGAGATTAAATTTTCCCCACTTTTATCAGCGTGGTTCCCCCCCAAATTATATTAATGGGGGAGTGCAAGGGGGCAGAGCCTCTCCTGCAGGGCCCGGGGGTAGAGCCCACGGTGGGGGTCTACGGGTAATGCCCCCAGCTGGGTGCTTGGGGGTAGTGCCCCCAAAGCAAAAATTGCCTATTATTTTATAAAGGTGTCGAGAGTTATTTTTTCTATTAGCCGACATTAAAAAAAACCTATTTTTTTGTAACCAACATAAGGCTTGATAAAAGTGACTAAGGGTTAGGGTTTTCGTTGAGGTATTGTAGCATTTGCAGTGATATTGAGTTGCAGGGATTGCTGGTTGTAATCAATTTGATTTACTGGATAATAATATTGGACTCTCTGTTTGGTGGATGTAGCCTGAGTTTGGGTGAACCACATTAAAAATTATCTCTCACTGTTATTTATTCTGTGTATTTCCATTCCTCTATTTAATCTTTATATGCATTTAATTGATATCCTCTGCTAACTAACTATAACAATACATAGTAGAGGAGATTCAGGGATGAGGTCAGAGTTCACACCCTCAGTTTCAGGATCATAGCTAGTAGTAGTAGCAAAATTACCATAGATCACCACCACCACCTCGAAGAGGAGGGTTTAGTTCTCCACCTTTACCTCCTAGGCCTCCACAACAACAGCAGCAACAGTAGTATCAGCAAAGGTCTAGGGCCCAACAGAGGGCACATGGAGGACAGAATTGTGGTTGGCAACAGTAGGGCCCGCATAGGGATTAGAGACAATAGGGATCACATGTGAGACTCGAGACGTCACAACAGTCTTACAAGGGTTCTCAGGGGTCCACGGGTCAGATTGGACAACAATAGAGTAGTAGGACATAGACTGGATAGGTACAGGCTTAGGGCCCATGCTATGTTTGTGGTGGGGTAGTACTTTTGGCCACAGAGTGCCCATAGGGCTTTACGGCAGGGGGCCAGCCTCATGCAAGAGGTTCAGAGCAAATAGTTGGTGATGTGGGTAGATCCCACCATATGTTTGTAGTGGTTGACAACCACCAGGCTGACTTCCAGGCCTCAGTGATCAAGATAGCAGGTATGATTGGGGATGTTCCCATTACTATTTTGTTTGACTCTAGCACTACTGATTCTTTTATATCTCCATCGTTAGTGGAGCGTTGTAGGCTGGTGGCCTCTAGGTAGGGCAATAGGTGGGAGGTTGAGTTGGCCACTGGGACTAAGATATCAGTAGATACTTTGGTTTATGACTGTGAGATTTCTTTAGAGGCCTTCACTACATTATGTGACCTTAGGGTTATGCCTTTCAAATCCTATGGTGTAGTTTTATTCATGGATTGGCTTGCAGCTCATAAAGCCAAGTTGGATTGTCACTGAAAAGTGATTAGCTATTTAGATGATCATGGCATGTCAGTCAAGGTAGTGGGCATTCAGAAGCCCATGGCAGTTCATATGATATCTGCTCAGCAGCTTAAGCGTTGCATGTAGAAGGGATGTCAGTTGTTTGCTATCACCATTTGTGACAAATCAGAGGATGAGCCAAAGGCGTCATTAGATGACCATCCTATCTTGAGGGAGTTTTTTGGTGTCTTTCCACCAGAGTTACCAGGTATGCCTCCACACAGAGAGGTAGACTTCCACATTGATCTAGTGTCGGGTGTAGAGCCAGTGTCTCATGCACCCTACAGGATGACCACACATGAGCTCACAGAGCTTAAGTTGCAGTTAGAGGAGTTGCTTGAGAAGGGAGACATCCAACCTAGCATTTCACCATGGGGTGCATCGGTCATCTTCATGAAGAAGAAGGATGGGTCTCTTCATCTATACATGGACTATAGGCAGCTTAATAAGGTGACGGTGAAGAACCGTTATCCTCTGCCTAGGATTGATGACCTTTTTGATCAGATGCAGGGAGCCAGAGTGTTCTCTAAGATAGACCTAAAGTCCAAGTATCACCAATTGCGTATAACAGAAGCAGATATCCATAAGACTACTTTCCAAACTCGATATGGCCACTATGAGTTCACTGTGGTACCCTTTGGCTTGACAAACACCCCTACAGTTTTCATGAGTCTCATGAACGGGGTGTTCCGCACTTACTTGGATCAGTTCATGATCATTTTCCTTGATGATATTTTGATCTACTCACGGACCAAGGAGGAGCATGAGGATTACTTGCATCAAGTTTTGCAGTGCTTGAGAGAGCAGCAGTTTTATGGCAACTTGGCAAAGTGTGCCTTTTTCAAGACCAAGGTGCAGTATTTGGGACACATCCTATCTGGCGATGGTATCTTAGTAGATCCATCAAAGATCAGGGCTATCAGGGATTGGTTAGCACCCACTAGTGTGACAGAGGTCAGGAGTTTCATGGGGTTAGCCGGTTACTACCGCAGATTCGTAGAGGGCTTTTTTAGGATAGCGCACCCCATCACATCCCTTCAGTGGAAAGGGAAGAGCTTCGCTTAGACCAAGCAGTGTGAGAGGGCCTTTGGGGTCCTTAAGGAGTGTCTTATCAACACTCCCATTTTAGCTGTTCCTGATCCTGGAAAGGATTTTGTGGTTTGTATAGATGCATCACATTAGGGTTTGGGAGTCGTTCTTATGCAGGGTGGTAGAGTGATCGCATATGAGTCATGAAAGCTCAAGACCCATGAGTTGAACTACCCCACTCATGATTTAGAGCTCACAATAGTGGTTCATGCGCTTGTTTGTTGGAGACACTTTCTATTGGGTTGTCGCTTTGAGATTCATTCAGATCACCCCAGTTTGCAGTACATATTCATGTAGCCAAATTTGAACGCCTACCAGCAGCATTGGATGGAGTTTCTTTGCGAGTACGACTTTGATGTCAACTACATCAAAGGAAAGGAGAACGTGGTTGCCAATGCATTGAGTCAAACGTGCCATGAGATCCTGACCTTGACCTTGAGTGTGAACTTGAGAGGGTACATTATTCAGCATCTGCTTGAGGATGAGTGGTTTCTTGAGGTGCAGCAAGAGATCTAGTCACAGAGGGTCCTTGTGGGCAAGTTTGCAGGATATTTACTTGAGGCAGATGGGCTTCTTAGACATCGACAGCGCATCTATGTACCTCGTGTAGGCGACCTATGTACAGTAGTTCTTTCAGAGGCTTACAAAGCACCGTATGCAACACACTCGGGGGTAAAGAAGATGCATGCCGACTTGCGACAGTTGTACCATTGGGCGGGTATGAGATGAGATACTGTAGAGTATGTGTTGCAAGTATGAGGTGAACCAGTGTTGTCATTGATGTCAACATACTCATATTGCATTGATAAGAAGGATTGGATGAGCTGTGTGCTGAGGATATTGAGAAAATTAGCCTCAGTCAGGAACAATGAAGAACAGTGATGAGAAGAAGGCAAATGTATTGTATAGGTTGAGAACCGGAGGATGCGGATTAAAGGGTTTGTAGATATGAGTCTTGAGATGTTTCAGTTAAGTTTTCAGAGGTCCGCATGAAGACCTGAAGAAGTTATGGCTGTCTGTGTGGAACCGGTTCCGGTAACTGCTCAGAGGTGACAGAGGATCACAGAAAGGTCCGGTGAGGTCCGGAATTGTATAATCCTAATCTGCGGATTGGAAAGAGTGTTTGGAATGTCCTTGTGATGTCTCATCTTGAGTTGTGTATGATTTTGAGGTCCAGAAGTACCTTTTGCGTTGTGACAGTGGCGACAGACTGTGTTCTTGAAGTTCCGAATGAGGAAGAGAAGAGATTCCAGTAAGTAAATAAAGTGCGGATGTACCTCATCATTCAGGCAGGTTTGTGAAGGTTCTTGGATCATGTTGAGGTTGTGTTGTTGGTCCGCATTGATGGTAGAGCCTGGAATTGAAGATATTCTTCCGGATGAAGTTCTTGTTCCGACTAGCCGACCGGATGAGTTGTTCATCCTGCGAATGTTCTTGTGGTGGCCGACCGGATGTGTTATTCATCTTGCGGATACTCTTATGGTTGTTTGCCGACTTAGATGTTTGTTCCTAAGTCGATGTCTTGTATAAATAACGGTTTGTGAGTTCATTTCGAAGTGTGGATTGTGTGGATGAGTGTGGCATAGCGAAGAGAAGTGCGAAAGCCAGAGTAGAGGTTTTTGGGCTTAAATGGAACTGATCCAGACATGGTAGAGATGTCATTCTCCAGTTCAAGATTGTGATTCTTATCACTTTGTAGACAGTGTGTCTCCTTGTAGGCAGTGGGCCTCTTTGTGAGCAGTGTGCTCGGGCAGTGAGCCCTAATTAGCAAGTGCCATTCTTTTTCTTATTCTTCTAATAGAGAATAATCCTTGGGTTAATCACCCCGTGGTTTTTCCCTTAACCGGGTTTTCCACGTCAAAATCTTGGTGTTCAATGTGTTGATGTTTATCTGCTCTTGTGTTTATGTATTATGCTTTCATGGATGATTAATTGATATGTTGTTAACTAACAACGAAGAATCAAGTGTTTGAAAGAACAAGAAGTTTTATACAACTGATTCACCCCCCCCTCTCAGTTGTATGCCTTAAATCCAACAATTGGTATCAGAGCCAAGTTCCTCTGAAAGAAGCTTAACCGCTTGAGGAGATCTAGGATGTCGTCATACAAAAAGGATAGTCCGAAGTTCGATGGAACCAATTTTACTCTCTGGAAGGGTCGCATGAAATGTCACCTGGAATGTATGGGAAAAGCATACTTGGCCATGGTTTCAAAACCATACGTACCTCCACAAGGTGGTTCGACAACTCTGAATGAAATCACAGAAGCTGAAAACAATCTACAGACCAAGGAAGCTCTTCTAAGCGCATTGAATGACTCAGATCTCTCAAATGTTATTGACCTACCAACTGCATATGAGATCCTGACTAAACTGGAACTTCTGTATGAAGGAGATGAGTTTGTCAAAAGTGCAAGGTTGCAAAGTCTGAAAGGGAAATTCGAAAGATTGAAGATGAGGGATGATGAAAACATCACTACTTTTATGCCAAGAGTGAATGAACTAGTGTGTGGAATTAGAAATGCTGGTGGAACTCTGGATGAAAATGAGATCATTTGCAAAATCCTTAGATCCCTTCCTGCTGCCTACAAAATCAAGGTTGCTGCAATTGATGAATTCAGAGCCCACACAACTGTCACAAGAGAACAATTGGCTGGCAAGCTAGCTGCATTTGAAATGACCGAGTTTGGAGATGATCTTCCTAAGACTGAATCTGCTTTCAAAGCCAGTACCTATGTGAAAGGCAAACAGAGAATTGATCTGGGAGAAAACTCTTCAAGGAAGATGACATGGTATGATCAAGCAAGAAGAGACATGGAAGAAGAAGAAGCAGAAACAGCTCAACTTGAAGCCCTGATTGGAAAAAGACTACCAAGAGGATCTGGTAAGTATGAAGGAAAACTACCCTTTAAGTGCTTCAACTGCAATAAGATTGGTCATTTTGCTTCAAGATGTCCGAAAAGATCTGCAAGGTCTAATACTAACAGACAAAGGTTTCAAAAGAATTGCTATTATGCTCATGAAGAAGATGACAATGAAGGAGTAACAGATGATGAATCAGAACTAGGAAGCAAATCTGGAAATGAGTGGGTGTTTATTGCCATCAAGGAAGAAGATTCAATACTCTCTGAATCTGTCAATCACAAAGTTGTTGAAAAAGCTTTGGCTACTCAAGTGGAAGAAAAGGATGATTGGGTTATTGACAGTGGATGTTCTCACCATATGACTGGTGACAAGAATAAGTTCTTGAATTTGGAAAGGTATGAAGGAGGAATGGTAAAGTTTGGTGACAATTCTGCTGGCAGAATCAGAGGCAGGGGAACTATTTCCTTTGATGGAAAGAGCAAAACATGTAATGTACTATATGTTGAAGGATTGAAGCACAATCTTCTCAGTGTTGGTCAGTTAGTAGACAAAGGCTATGATCTTCGGTTTAAGAATGGAAAATGCAGAATCTTTACAAGCTCCGGAACTGAAATTGCATCCGATACTCAGACAAAAGGTAATATCTTTCATCTGGTTGGTTCAAATAAAAGTTGTTTGTTTGTTCAAATTGATCAGAGTTAGTTATGGCATAGAAGAATGTGTCATGTAAATTTTGATAACATCATCAAGATAAGCAATACTCAGGCTGTAAGAGATCTTCCAAAATTGATGAAACCTACAAATAGTGTGCGCAAAGAATGTAAGTTAGGTAAAAAAAGCAGAGTCTCTTTCAAAAGCAAAGATCAGTCTTCCACCGGATTGTTGGAATTAGTACATACTGATCTCTGTGGTCCGACAAGAATCAAGAGTCTGCTAGGTGATAGATATTTCATGTTGTTAATTGATGACCATTCCTGGATGATGTGGGTTACCTTTCTAAAAGAAAAATCAGAAGCATTTGAGAAGTTCAAAATCTTCAAAGCTATGGTAGAGAATCAAACCGGATTGAAACTAAAGTGTCTAAGGTCTGATAGAGGTGGTGAATTTACATCTGGTGAGTTCATTGACTTTTGTGAGAAGCAGGGTATAAGGAGACAATTGTCTGCTCCTAGGACTCCACAGCAGAATGGAGTAGTTGAAAGAAAGAACTGGACCATCCAGGAAGCTGCCAGGACAATGATGTTGGAAGCAAATGTTCCTCAGATGTTCTGGAAAGAAGCTATCAGCACTGCAGTCTACACTCTAAATCGAGTTCAAATCAGAAACAATACCGGTAAGACCCCCTACGAACTCTGGTTTGGCATCACTCCTACTGTGAAATATTTCAGAGTATTTGGTAGCAAGTGTTATATCAAAAGAGATGAAGATCTAGGAAAGTTTGATGCTAGAAGTGATGAAGGAATTTTCTTGGGTTACTCCACTCAAAGCAAAGCATACCGGTGTTACAATAAGAGACTGAGGAAGATGATAGAAAGCACTAATGTGAAAGTTGATGAAGGAATTGAGAAGCCCTCAAGATTTTATGAATTTGATGAAGATGACCAAGACGGTGTTCAGATTCAAGGAACTCAATCCTCTCCGGTAAGACAGAGTCAGCCTGATCCGGTAAATCAGGAAGAAGAGATAGGTTTGAATGAGCCTGATCAAGAAGCAGCAGTGCAGGATACTCCCAAAATTCCTAGGTATGTAACACTAAACCACTATGAAGATCAGATCATAGGTGACAGAAGCAAAGGTGTGCAAACTAGAAGGAATGTTGCTCAAAATCAGGATGAATGTTGTCTGATTTCAAAGATTGAACCTAAAACAGTAAATGAAGCCTGTAATGATGAAAACTGGACTAAAGCAATGAAAGATGAATTAATGCAAATTGAGAAAAATTATACTTGGGATCTTGTTCCCAGACCTAGAGACAGGAATGTGATTGGAACCAAATGGGTCTTCCGGAACAAATTAAATGAAGCTGGTAAAGTAATCAGAAATAAAGCTAGATTGGTCTGCAAAGGCTACTCCCAAATAGAAGGAATTGATTATGAAGAGACCTTTGCTCCTATGGCAAGAATTGAAGCAATCAGATTATTTCTTGCATTTGCTGCCTTCAAAGACTTTAAGGTATATCAGATGGATGTCAAGTTTGCCTTCCTAAATGGTGATCTGGAAGAAGAAGTTTACATTGAACAACCGGATGGATTTCAATTATCTGACAATAATGATATGGTCTGTAAGTTAAAGAAAGCATTGTATGGATTAAAACAAGCTCCAAGAGCATGGTATGAAAGGTTGGATAAGCATCTTGTGCAGATTGGATTCAGCAAAGGTACTGCTGACAATAACTTATATTTCAAAATTGATCATGAAAACATTTTGATTGTTGAAGTGTTTGTAGATGATATCATTTTTGGAGGAAGAGATAGTATGTGCAAAACTTTTGCAAATCAGATGAAATATGAGTTTGAAATGTCTATGCTTGGTGAATTAAATTTCTTCTTGGGTCTGCAAATTACTCAAACAAAGAAAGGAATCTTCATTTCTCAGACCAAATATGTGAAAGAATTGTTAAGGAAATTTGGTATGGAAGATTCAAAACCAATGAACACTCCCATGGCAACCGGATGTAAGTTGAGCAAAGATGATGACTCTCCAAAGGCAGATCAAACAATGTATAGATCAATGATTGGTGGATTGTTGTATCTCACTCAGACCAGACCAGATATAATGCAGCCTGTTGGTCTTGTGGCAAGATTTCAGGCTAATCTTAGAGAATCTCATGTTATGGCAATCAAAAGAATTTTTAGGTACTTGAAAGGAACAGTTGAGTATGGTCTATGGTACCCTAGAGATCCGGATTTCTCTCTTCATGCTTACACAGATGCAGATTGGGCAGGAGATGTAGATGATCGAAAGAGCACCAGTGGTGGAGCATTCTTTTTGGGGAAGAGATTGGTTTCTTGGCTAAGCAAGAAACAAGATGCAATATCTCTGTCTACAACTGAAGCAGAATACATTGCAGCAGCAAGCAGTTGCACTCAAATCGTATGGATGAAGCAGATGCTAAGAGATATTAAAATTGAATATGCGGAGCCTATCACAATTTTCTGTGATAATTCAAGTGCAATTAATATTTCCAAGAATCCGATATTACACTCTAAGACTAAGCACATATCTATCAAGTTTCATTTCTTGAGAGAACAAGTGAACAAGGAAGAAGTCAGGTTGGAGTATGTCCCCTCCAAGGATCAGATTGCAGATATCTTGACTAAACCTCTTCCCAAGAACTCTTTTGAATATCTCCAGGAGAAGTTAGGGGTCATGGCCCCTCCGGTGATAAACTATGATGCACTGATGTGCATCAGTCCGGTGGATATCACAGTCACATCTTGTGATCCGGATTGATGATGGGGAGCTGCTACTAAGGGGGAGTAGCTGGTATGATTCTGATGTGTTAAAACTGTAAGTATGAGCCCTTTGCCATTGATGTCAAAGGGGGAGAGAAGACATGTGAAAAACAAGTGGTTGATGATCAAAGGGGGAGCAGTAAAGGAAGAGAAGACATGTGAAAAGTTGTTGTTGATAGGGGGAGCTGTGACAGAAAGGAGAAGTTCTTGTCTTGATGGTTTTTCACATCATATGTTGCCATCAATGACAAAGGGGGAGATTGTTCCAAGTATGAGGTGAACCAGTGTTGTCATTGATGTCAACATACTCATATTGCATTGACAAGAAGGATTGGATGAGCTGTATGCTGAGGATATTGAGAAAATTAGCCTCAGTCAGGAACAGTGAAGAACAGTGATGAGAAGAAGGCAAATGTATTGTATAGGTTGAGAACCGGAGGATGCGGATTAAAGGGCTTACAGATATGAGTCTTGAGATGTTTCAGTTAAGTTTTCAGAGGCCCGCATGAAGACCTGAAGAAGTTATGGCTGTCTGTGTGGAACCGGTTCCGGCAAGTGCTCAGAGGTGACAGAGGATCACAGAAAGGTCCGGTGAGGTCCGGAATTGTATAATCCTAATCTGCGGATTGGAAAGAGTGTTTGGAATGTCCTTGTGATGTCTCATCTCGAGTTGTGTATGATTTTGAGGTCCGGAAGTACCTTTTGCGTTGTGACAGTGGCGACAGACTGTGTTCTTGAAGTTCTGAATGAGGAAGAGAAGAGATTCCAGTAAGTAAAGAAAGTGCGGATGTACCTCATCATTCAGGCAGGTTTGTGAAGGTTCTTGGATCATGTTGAGGTTGTGTTGTTGGTCCGCATTGATGGTAGAGCCTGGAATTGAAGATATTCTTCCGGATGAAGTTCTTGTTCCAACTAGCCGACCGGATGAGTTGTTCATCCTGCGAATGTTCTTGTGGTGGCCGACCGGATGTGTTATTCATCTTGCGGATACTCTTATGGTTGTTTGCCGACTTAGATGTTTGTTCCTAAGTCGATGTCTTGTATAAATAACGGTTTGTGAGTTCATTTCGAAGTGTGGATTGTGTGGATGAGTGTGGCATAGCGAAGAGAAGTGCGAAAGCCAGAGCAGAGGTTTTTGGGCTTAAATGGAACTGATCCGGACATGGTAGAGATGTCATTCTCCAGTTCAAGATTGTGATTCTTATCACTTTGTAGACAGTGTGTCTCCTTGTAGGCAGTGGGCCTCTTTGTGAGCAGTGTGCTCAGGCAGTGAGCCCTAATTAGCAAGTGCCATTCTTTTTCTTATTCTTCTAACAGAGAATAATCCTTGGGTTAATCACCCCGTGGTTTTTCCCTTAACCGGGTTTTCCACGTCAAAATCTTGGTGTTCAATGTGTTGATGTTTATCTGCTCTTGTGTTTATGTATTATGCTTTCATGGATGATTAATTGATATGCTGTTAACTAACAACGAAGAATCAAGTGTTTGAAAGAACAAGAAGTTTTATACAACTGATTCACCCCCCCTCTCAGTTGTATGCCTTAAATCCAACAGTATGTTGCTCATTGCCTTGAGTACTAGAGGGTCAAGGTCAAGCATCAACATCCAACAGGTCTTTTATACCCTTATGAGATACCTAAGTGGAAATGGGACACCATTTCCATGGATTTCATTGTTGGTCTTCCTATGTCATCTTGCCGCCATGATGCCATCATGGTGATGGTTGACAAGTTGACCAAGGTGGCCATTTCTCACCTGTATGCACGACGTACAATGCACCATCAGTGGCAAGAGTATTCTTGGATGAGATTGTTAGATTACATGGAGTACCTCACTATATCATTTCTGATAGGAACTTGGTGTTCATATCAGCCTTTTGGAGGGCATTATGGTAGGCGTTGGGCACACAACTCAACTTTAGTTCTGCTTATCATCCTAAGATAGATGGACAGACAGAGAGGGTGAATCATGTTTTAGAGGATATGCTCTATATGTACGTTATGGATCACCAGACTAGATGGGAGGAGTATATGCATCTAGTTGAGTTTGCCTACAATAATGGGCATCACAGCTCGTTAGGTATACCTCCTTTTCAGGCCTTGTATCGCAGACCTTGTAGGACACCGTTGAGTTGGGACTGTATTGAGGACAGGGTTGCTATTGGGCCAGAGTTGGTGCAGGATATGGAGCAACAGGTGACCTTGATCATACAGAGCCTTCAGGAGGCACAGGATCGACAGAAGAAGTATGTCGATGCTAAGATATTAGATCGGAGCTTCTCGGTCAGTGATAGAGTATTCTTAAGAGTGTGACTGCACAAGAGTTCAAACTATTATGGAAAGGGCTCTAATCTTGCACCACAATTTGTTGGGCCTTTTGAGATCTTGGAGTGGATAGGACACGTAG
Source organism: Cunninghamia lanceolata (assembly GCA_027924645.1). Classification (NCBI taxonomy): domain Eukaryota; kingdom Viridiplantae; phylum Streptophyta; class Pinopsida; order Cupressales; family Cupressaceae; genus Cunninghamia; species Cunninghamia lanceolata. The sequence goes on from BSBN01000754.1 coordinate 2,186,440, forward strand.
CCTACCGTCTAGCCTTGCCACCTAGCTTGTTGCACATCCATAATATTTTTCATGTATCTGTTTTGCAGTATTACATAGTTGATTTATCTCATGTATTAGATTGGAGTGTTCTACAGGCAGAGGCAGACGAATAGTTGGCCTTGGAGCCAATTCACATATTGGATTGTCAGACACTAGGCCTTTGAGGTCGAGAGCTGGACCAGGTTAGAGTCCAGTGGGATAGGTACGATGAGGTCACGACGACTTGGGAGGATGCAGCTAGATTGAGGGCACTATATCCTCACCTCTTTGACAACTTCCAAGAGGAAGTTTAGTCTTAGGGGGAAGGATGTGAGGCCTACCTTTTCACTCCCTTATTTTGATCATTTTATATTACTGTTGGAGACAAATTTTAGACTTTTGGGTTTGTTTATCTTGATATGCAGGATTATTAGACTATATGCCTTTACCTTTGATTTATTATATTTAGCATGATTATGATGAGACTAGACCTTGATTTGATTCACTAATGATGATGTGACATGTGATTTGCATTATGATGTTATTTGTAATACTAGTTATGTGATTATTGTTATGGATTCATTATGCGATGTTATCTTGAGATGGATTATAGAAATAAAAAATTATTAATGTAATTATGATGAGATTTTTATGATTGTTTTATATGACTATGAGGTGGTGTGAGTGTATGTTTCCTTTGCTTTGGCTATGATATACATGTTGGATTAATCCTTTCTTGAAGTGCGCAGGTGTTCTAACCAAGCCACGGATAATCAAAGATCATCCCACACATTTTATAAATTCTCGTGTTAAGTTGATCGAGTTCCAAAATGAACCAAGATCAACTATGTTATGCATGATAAAATTTCATAATGTTATTGTGTGGTGTTGTTTGGGATAGGTCTACCCCTTTTTATATTTGATTGTATTTTGGTGTTGTAAAGGTGTAATGTTTTATTGATTTTATTTTTGAGTTTTTATTTTGTGACCCCTTTTTATGTGATTTTACTCACCCTATGGTGCTCAAAATAGGTTAAAAGTGACCCTGGGTTATACCCCTAGGGTCTAGGGACCATTTAAACGTGTCTAACCTTAGGTAAATTCCCATTTTGTCACTTAAACTTCACCCTGAAGTAAAGTGACGAAAATAGAAGTTTGAGAAGGAGTGGAAGGTTGGGTCAAACACTCAACCTCATCCACACCTCTTCCAAGGCTTGGGGGACTCTTCAAGACCCCTAAATTGTGGAGGACTCAACTCCAAGGCTTTCCCACATTGGTGAGGGTACCTTGGGGTTTTGTGGGCTTTCATAGGAGGATATGATTGGAGCACTTGTAGTACCCACTTCCTTATTTGGCTCCACTTTTCACTCCCACATTTGTGAGAAAGCACAAGTGGAGGGGACAAGACTTGGTGGAATGGGTGAGTGACATGTGTCACCACCACATTCCATGAAGCTTGTAAGTGGTTGTGTGGAGGAAGGAGGAGGTGACATGTGTCACCTCCCCATTCCTCAAGGCTCATGAGGAGAGCCTATTTTTATCCCTCTTGAAGAGAGGGAGAGGGTTGTTGATTTGTTTTCAATTTTTCTTTTTATTTGAATTTGGGGAGAGAGAGAATTTTTTTGGAGGCTCATTTGGAGAAGGATTTGGAGATGGAGTTGGAAGGGCTCTTCTTCAACTATTTTCCTTGTGGGCTATTCAAGGTAGGATTCAACGCTACATGCCTTCCTTATGTAATTTACATTTCTTGTGTGATAATTTTTTGTGTATGTATTTTACATTTGTTGTTGTGGGGATTTTTATGGGTGTTGTGAGAGCCTCTCCACTTGGAGAAAATGCTTAACATGTGTGGGGTGGGGGAGGAGTGAACCTCCTTGAGGTCACCTCTTAGTTTAGTATTTTAGCTTTGAGGGCAAGTTATGAGATTGAGCATTTTTTAATGGCTTGAGAGCCATGGAGAAATATGTTATATTTGTTATCTATGTGATGGCTTGAGGCTTTGGGAAAAAATAGTTTTTTAGACATTTGGAGTGGCACTCTTGAGTTGAGTGACGTCCATTCCCCTACCCCTTTAAACTCATTTTTATGAGTTTTATTTTGTGCAAGCCATGGGAGTTCTTCTTGTTGATTGTTTTGTGTGTTTTATTGTGATGTGGTGTGAAAGCTCCTTGTGTGTGGATGACCTCTAAGATCGGGGGTGACTCATGAGTGAGTCTATGGTAGGGAGGAGAGCGGTAATCACGTGGATTTTTCCCCCTTCCCATTATTGTTATTTGCGGATTTTTATAGCTATGGAGCTTGGAAGAAAAAGACTGCGTATCTTTGAGTTTTGTCATTTTGACTCCTTGAGAGTGATGGCTAAGTTTGGCCTATTTGCAGTTGGTTTTGTTTATCAAGAGAGAAGATTGTTCCTCTCTTGATTTGTAAAAATAACTATCTACACTTTGGGGTTGTATGTAATGTTATTTTTGAAGTTAAAAATAAAAATATAGTTGTTGGTTTAATTGTTATGTGCTTGAGAAAATGTGCATTGAAAGAAAAACGTATGCTCAAATTTGTTAGTAGTTTTCATATGTTTCCTTCAAGCAAATAAAAAGAAATGTTTGTTGTTTGTATTATCAATTTAAGAAAAAAAAAATGTTGTTGGTTTAATTTCAAAAGGAACCAAAGAAAAAAATATAACTTATGCCTTGGAAAATGGTTATACTTTAGCATTTCTTTCTTTTTCTGTCATCTTAATTACCTTACAAAATGGTGCATTTGTGTATGTTGGATATATATATATATATATATATAAATTAGTTTTTAAATTGCTTCAAACGGAAAGAGAATTCTTTTTTTTTCCATTGTGAGTTCTGTGTTATGCTAAGGTTTGGAGGAAGGGGGCAACGGCCTCACAGCCGCTGCCCCCAAGTTTGTAGTATTTGGTGGAGTGGGGGTGGGGCAGATGCCCCACCCGCCACTCCATTGTGTGTGGAGTGGGCAGTGAGGCATCTGCCCCATCCCCATTTCCTTTTCTTAAAAAAAAAAAACTCAGATTTTGTGACCTCCTGCAGCGGTGCCATACTCATAGACTGTCATTCTTCTAATCTCAGTCGTTTGACCCTTTTCTGGATCGGCAGCCTTTCATCTTTATATATATATATACTAAATGTATATACCTTCGTGGCAAGGAGGAATCCATGGCTGCCTCCCTCTCAAACCTGCAATAACAAAGAAGAAAGAAGAAATGAGGGGAGAAGAGAAAATAAGGAAATGCAAATGATAGGAAAATGCAAAATAGGATTAGGTATTTTCCTTTCCATAAGGAAATTAGTATTTTATTTGGGGAAGCTTTTAGGGCTTGAGGGAATTTAAAATTAGATTTTATTCCCTTCCCTCTCCACTTGACTTAAACTCTTATTTTTATTTTTATTTAAATTGGGGAGTTAGGGGAAATTTATTTATGGGTGTGTTATTTATTTAGTAAAATTAATTTTTGCTAGTTGTTATTTCAATTGATAGAGGTTAGGAATTAAATTCTATTATTTATTTGAATGGGATCATTTAAAGTTTAGTATATTGAGCTAGAGGATTTTATTGATTAATTATTTTGGTTGTGGGGTTTAATTATTCCTTATTAATATCCCTTCGAATTTAACTTTAGAAAATGTATTTAGTTTTTAAATCAATTTATTTTAATTAACCGTATGTGGATATTTATTAAAGAGGATATTCTTATTTATTCAATTGTGTTGCTTTAATTTATTTAATCTAATGTGTAATAATTAATTATTTAATTAAGTCGTTTAATCCAATTTAGTGAGTTTAGGGAATCTTTGATTTAAATTTTGTTATTTGAATAATTCATAATCATGGCTGAGAGGCGTTATACTGCCAAATTTTTTCGGGATTGAAGGTTAACATTCTTTAGCAATTTAAACCTTGTGTAGGGTAAAAGGTTAATGTTCCCTTGCATTTTCTGAGGGATTTTCTGAAGATCTTGACATGAAATGGCAAGGTAAGTGCTCTTCCTGTCACATTCCTGACCATACTCTTTCATCTATGAGGAAAATCCATCTCCTATTGCCGTGACTGCACTTATCTCTAATGCATTTTTATTTTCTGTTTGTCCTTCATCTTGTTTCTGTGTTGAGGTCGTGACTGTGTTCACCTGGTTTGAGCTATCCTGAGACATAGCAAAGATATGCAAGAGCAAAATAATGGGTAGAACTCATGGTTTCGTGTATTCATTCCATTTAGAATATAAGGTAAGTTCATTGATTGGTCTATCTCTTTATTTTTTGCATCTTTCTTTGTATATTTTCTCACCAAAATATGCCATGAATGATATATTTTTGAGTGTCTTCTCTTGTCTGAGAGCTCAACTTCTCCATTGTTTTGTATCTGTAAATCTTGTATAAAAAAACATATGGGTTTTATCTTGTGGTGAGAACTTCTTTTTATCCTTCCTTTGACTATGGTTTCAATGGCACCAAATGGGTCATTTCCAGTATGTAGAAGATGATGTGACCACACTTTCTTTATTTTTTGAAAATATAGAAGATAACCTTTTTTGGGCCGTGGCTGTACTCATACCACTTCTTTATCATTTTCTGAGTGAAGATGTTATGAAAGCACTGTCTCTTTATGATCTGCGAGCTTATGATATCTTGGGTCTGCAAAACTTACATAGGCTTGTTGTTGTACTGAAAAAGCCATAAGAGGCTTAGGGTTTTAACATTCTTCTTCTATATCTTGAATGTGGGTTTTGTCTTTTTGTGAAGAAAACCTACTCTTGGATGTGGCATGAGAACCCTATTCATAGTATTACTTACATTTTGTCTTAGCTCTAAAAAAGAAAGCTTGACCAATGATAAAATCATGCAACATCTGTAGAATGAAGATTTTCTTGCACTCTAGTTTGTCCTTTTTGAGTATTTTCTTCTATCTTAAAGGCCACGACCATACATCTTTCTCTTATCTGGGTTTTCTTGATATTCACTATAGCTTGGTGTTTATGGTAAAAGATAGTTAGGGCTTCATGAAAAACTCATGAAAAAAGAGAACATAAAACTTATATTCCTTATATCTATTTGGTTTTCACTTGAAAGAGTAATGGAAAAGTGGACATTTCTTTATTCACCAACCATGCTAGTGTTTACTCACATTGCATCTCTTTCACCCTGTAGATGAACAAATGTATATGCCTCTGTTTGGCTGCAACATATCTTCCTTTCCTGTAGATGAACAAGAGAAAAATCATATGTTCTTGTTGTTCTAATCTTGACTCATCTTTTAACTTTGGCATCCTTTAGATATTTGACTTTGTTGATGTCTCTCTACATAGTATCTTCTATATGAAAGAAATGGCATAAATTTAAACACTGTATCCTCTGTCTCTTTGCATTTGACACATCTGATGTAGCAGCAACCTCCAATGCTTATGCTTCTTTTCTTTCTGTATGGCATGAACATTCTGAGCATAGCATGCAACTTCATATGCTACCTCCTATAGCTCTATTATTCATGGCTGTCTTCTTACATGACTGTTCCTTATATATGTTGTTCCATTATTATTGAAGCCTCTGTCAGGAGAAATCTTTACACAATGAGAAATCTTTTAACCCTCTATTCTTTTCCCTTTGACATTGGCTATCTTTTCTATGGGTATATCTCTTGGGTAAGAGTACATGGTCAGCAAATTATGATATGTTCATATGAAAGGCACTGATGTCAAAGGAAAAGGGCATCAATATGGTGGTTAAGCTTTACTCTGCTTCATCTTTCTTGCACTTATGTTCTTTATTGCAAGGTATTTAGATGATACTTTTTTTTATTCAAGAGGTATACTTACTCCTTTATGAATGACTATCCTTGACTTGTACTTTGCAAGTTTGTCCCAAACTGTTTGTTTGATTAGAATATGACAAAAAATGTTTATAAGCATGCTGGGCTCAACCCTTGTGGGAGCCACATTTTCTCCACATTCTGAAATGTCTTCAAACCAACAACATAACTTCTCATATACCTGCACAGTGAACAAACAAGTTAGTATAAAAACATACCTTTGAAGATTCAAATGTTCTTTCTCATCTGATGATCTGATTTCTTTTGCATGTATCTAGTATCTGTTGATCAATATGGCATATGCAATGCACTATATTCTGTTTGTAGGGCATATAAGGGATTCATAACCGAAGCTCTAACCTTGCTCTCTCATCCTTTGCAAGTTTACTTGAAGACCAGGAGCAAGAAGAAATGGGAACTGTGATGAGTAACCGAAGATTAACATTAGGCAATGATGGTTATGTTTCCTTTATCTGCTTTCCTCTCTTTCTATCTTCATCTTATATAGTTCATTTCATATGTTCATATGCTGATTCAGTTACTCCCACGGCTTGTGTGGGACTTCTTGATCATTCTTTCAATTCAAAGTATGAAACAACAATACTTTTTGAATCTTTTATGAGTTGTACTTAATGAAAATGAACAAAGACAGTAATACTATGCATTTTTGATAAGATTTTTCTATTGTGACTTGCATAATAAAACTAAAATCTACATGAAGTCTTTCATTTCCACTGATTAAACAACATTTAAATAAATGTACCTTTCACCTTAAATAACTTTCAACTGCTCCATCTTTGCCAATTTGAGCTATGAGTAAAAATTGGTAACACCAGTCATTACAATCAATGAAGAAAAGGTGGAACAAAAGGATAGTCAAGTTGAAGAAGAAAGGGATCCTGTAAGTGCTGCTAAGACCCCCACGTATGTAAGGATTAATTATTCTAAAGATCAAATTATTGGCAAAAAAAGTAGAGGAGTATTGACAAGGAAAAGACCTACAGAGGAACAAGTGAACTACTATTTGCTTTCATAGATTGAACCTAAAATTGTAAATGAAGCCTGCAAAGATGAGAGTTGGGTAAAAGCCATGGAAGAACAATTGGCATAGATAGAGAAAAATCAAACTTGGGAATTGGTTCCTAGATCTGCTGATAAAAATGTGATTGGAAAAAAATGGGTTTTCAGAAACAAAATGAATGCAAGTCGTGAAGTGGTAAGAAACAAAGCAAGACTAGTATGCAAAGGATATTCTCAGGTTGAGGGCATAGATTTTGAAGAGACTTTTTCCCCTGTGGCAAGGATTGGAGCTATAAGAATGTTTTTAGCTTTTGTTGCTCACAAATATTTCAAGGTGTACCAGATGGATGTGAAGTCTGCCTTCTTGAATGGAGATCTAGAAGAAGAAGTCTACATTGAACAACTGGAAGGATTCTAGCTATCAGACAAAGGTGACATGGTGTCCAGATTGAAGTAAGCCCTGTATGGACTCAAGCAAGATCCTAGAGCCTGGTATGCAAGGTTGGACAAGTATTTGATGCAGTTAGGGTTCAACAAAGGTACTGTAGACAGTAATCTCTACTTCAAAATCAATGATGATCAAATTCTGATTGTTGTAGTCTTTGTTGATATTATCTTTGGAGGTAATGAAGGTATGTGTAAGAAATTTGCAGAGGAAATGTAAAAGGAATTTGAGATCTATCTATGTTTGGTGAAATGAATTTATTTTTAGGACAGCAAATTACTCAATCAAAAAAATAAATTTTTATTTCTCAGTCCAAGTATGTGAAAGAATTATTGAAAAAGTTTGGAATGGAGGATTCTAAGCTAGTATGTACTCCTATTTTAACTGGTTGCAAGCTGAGAAAGAATGATGAATCACCTAAGACTGATTAAAAAAATATAGGTCTATGATTGGAGGACTGCTCTATCTAACCCATACCAAACTAGACATAATGCATGCAGTCTGTCTTGTGGCAAGATTTCAAGAAGATCCCAAAGAATCACATGTGATGGTGGTCAAGAGGATCATGAGATACGTAAAAGGCACTTCAGACTATGGTTTGTGGTATCCCAAAGATACTGATTTCACTCTCAGTGCTTATACAGATGTAGATTGGGCTAGAGATGCTGATGATAGAAAAAGTACAAGTGGATGTGCTTTCCTCTTAGGTACTAGATTGGTTTCATGGCTAAGTAAGAAGCATGAATCAGTTTCATTGTCTACTGCAAAAGGAGAATATATTGCTACAACATGTTGTTGCACTCAAGTACTTTAAATGAAGCAAACATTGAAGGACATAAGAATTCTATATGAAGAACCAATTTCAATCTTTTGTGACAACACAAGTGCCATAAACATTTCAAAGAATCCAGTGATGCACTCAAGGACAAAGCATATATCAATAAGGTATCACTTTCTGAGAGAAAAGGTAACAGAGAATGAAGTAAAGATGGAGTATGTGTCTACAAAGGATCAGATTGCAGATATTTTCACTAAGCCTTTGCCTAAGGATACTTTTGAGTATCTTAGGGAGAAGTTAGGGGTTATTACCCCTCCTACTCTAAACTAAAATGCCTAAGGAATGCATCAGTCCAGTGGTGTCTAAAGTTTCATCTTTTGATCTGGATTGATGTTTTGAAGGCTACTCCTCAGGGGGAGTAGGTAAAAGTTTCAGATGAAGAGCAGTAAGTGTTGTTGATAGGAGGAGTTGTGCAGTAAAAAGAAAGAAAAGGTCTGGCACCTTTTTCCATTGATGTCAAAGGAGGAGAGAAGTTCATGTGAAAAACCTAAGAAGAAGATTACAGACAGAGAAAGCATCAAGTGAGGGGGAGAAAAGAAGCAAAGCAAGGTTATATGTCTTGATGATTTTTCACATCATGTGTTTCCATCAATGACAAAGGGGGAGAGAAGTTCATGTGAAAAACCTAAGAAGAAGATTGCAGACAGAGAAAGCATCAAGTGAGGGGGAGAAAAGAAGCAAAGCAAGGTTATATGTCTTGATGATTTTTCACATCATGTGTTGCCATCAATGACAAAGGAGGAGATTGTTGCAAGTATGAATAGTAAGTGTTGTCATTGATGTCAACACATAAGGAAGTTATTTGAATAATTCTAAACAAGTATATGAGGAATTAGTACAAGTGCAAAATTGCTTTATCTCTCAAGAACAGTGTAGTGTTTTGCTCCGCATATCCTGTAGATTGAATATCTTTTCTAGCGGATCGAAAGTAATGTTAAGGGATGTCTATAGATGCTATGTTTCAAGTTTGAGCCTCTGCTGTGAAGATTTGAGCGAGTTGAGTTCACCAAAGTAAAAATTGTTTTTTTGTGTATTTAATGGTGATAGGGAGAATGTATTATGCTCTGCCTTTCTCCGTGTTGGTTTTTTCCCAGACTGGATGCTTATTCCCAGATTTCCCTACAAGGTAGCCATCAGTGATCAATAGGATCTCTGGGCCAGGGGCCAACAGTGTAGGAGATAGACTCTATATTTTATCTCCTCTTCTTCTTCAGGCTCTGCAAGACCTAGGGGGGTATTCCCTACTCAACATCCATGAGATACGCATACAAGGATTGGGATGCTGTCAGAAAGCAGATAAGTCCTCCTGTAAGTAGACCAAAACTGAAAGATAAGAGCAAAGGGGCTAGCTTTGGGCCTATTTGCAGTTGTAGACAGAGGACTGAGGATCCTAAAACTAATTCTAATGTCCTAATGGTTGTTTTAGAGTTTGATTATGATTTTGAGTTTGGATGCAAAGCTGGACATGGTTGTAACACAAACACGAAGCAAGATCGGTGCCTATACAGGGCCTGGAGTCAATAGACATACACCTGTGAATGATCAACATGAACAGCTAAAACTAGATTTCAGGGGGATATATATGATACCTGCCTTATAGATATCTCCCAATACAAAGTGTTAAGTTATCTCTACTTATGGCATCCCTACTATAGTATACCCTTCCCAATGTTCAACCTGAAAATAGTTTAATCTACCCCTTGAGCAGAAGTTAAAAGATCAGACATTCAACATAGGAATTCTATGTTCTAGAGTCTCAAATATTGCTTAAATATCTAGACTCAGAAGAAAGATACATGCAATACTGGAGACAGAATTAACAAAACACATGCAAACATAGCATTATTCATACAAGATTAACCATGAAATCAGTGGATTCATGCCAAAACGTACAACAAGAGATACATAAACTCACAGGTTTAGCTGTATAGAGCAACCAAAACGAACTGTATTGTGTTATAGAGCCAAGATGTTCAACTTTCAACAACCTGAAAAATGGTAACACAGTCTGCTTATAATAGCCAGAAAGTGTACCACAGCAATTAATTACATGATTATAACAAAAAATCCGCCAGATACAGTCCACAGAAGGAATGGCGCTCAGAAAATATTAATGCAGCAGACAAAGGGGAGCCTCGAGCCATGCACCACTATCTGGGGTCTTCATTCAAAAATTGGGCGACCTGACCATGTGTACCATTGTCCACATCCCTGCACCGTCGCCATTGATGGCTCAACCACCCACAGCCACTGAGAAAACCATCGCAACTTTCAAACGGAAGCCTCCCGCCAAAACGCACTTCACCGTAGGTTCAAAATATGTAGGAAAATAATCCCACATGCACAGCGCAGAGAGCCCTCTATCACTTTAAAAACATAGTCACATGCGTACTAAGTGTCGAGTGTTTTGCCACGCTCGACACATGACCCTTCGTCCACAGCCCATCGCCATGACATACACCATCGGCCTTCCTCAAAAATCTCCCACCGACTCCAGAAGTCACGCCGATGCCCATAAGCTGACTACCACCTATCGGCCAGACCCACGCCATTGGCTCAATTAAAAACTCCTCCGCCGACATCAAACGTTACGCCGATGACCATACCTTTCTGCATGATACCACTTCGTCGGCGTGCCCAAAAATTCTCCTACCGATACGCCGGTCACACCGATGACTACTTCGCATCTCCCATCGGCCAGACACCCACATATCGGCAGCTCCCAAAAAACCTTCACCGATAGACAACTGTCTCACCGATCGCTACTCCATACTCCGTTGTCGGTGTGACCAACACCATCGGCCAACCCGAAAGTCTCCCCGCCGATACGCCGAGTCTCACCGATGACCACCATCAACTCCATCAAGCCATCGGCCCAACTCCTACCAATAGCCCACCTCCATCGGTGAGACCCCAACTGTCGGGCCAACACTTCTCCGTCCACCCGATAGCCAAAATCTTGGCGATGAACACTTCATCGGCAAGACCAAACATACAGTCCAGCCGATGCACATAGTCACAATACCACAATGCCCCTGTCAGCCAGACCAAAGCCATCGGCCCAAAACAAACAAAGCATGCCGATAACAGCGATCACCCCGATACATACATCCCTCGGCGAGACACATGCCGATGACACTTCATCGGCCAAACATCCATCGTCGGTCGAACAGGAAAACGCTTCATCGATGGTGAACGTCACGCCGACGGCACATCATTACCACCAACCTGATCGCCAAAATGCCTGCGAGGTCACGCCGATGGGAAAGAATACATAGGGTTTAAGTGAAGAAACCCTCCAACATGCAAGCTCAACCTCTAGGCCAAAATGGGTACCAACATTGGCTCCGAATGGGGACGTACAGGTGAAAACCTGCAGCGAGAACCAAATCTCCAGGCAGACCAAGCAAAAAACCAAAAAACACAAACTGCACAAGACATTTACACTATATACATGTTTTTACAAATGTGCACAGCGACAAGTCATCTATGCAAAATAGAACTTAAGGAATTGGCCATGCACAGGCAATTCCATAACTTCACCATCTATGGCCTGGAGGAAATAAGAATCCTCCCCATGAGTGCTGCAAATCTGATATGGGCCCATCCATAAGGGTTCAAATTTACCATGTTTACCCTTTTCTTGACCTTTTGCATTCCATATGAGCACCAGATCATTAACCTGAAACTTCCTTTTTGTAGTTCTCCTGTCAAACTGATATTTCACATCTTGTTGTCTCTTGAGATTGATCTGGTGGGCTTTCCTTCTGTTTTCATCCAATGCAACGAGCTGGTTCACTCTTTCTGTCGTGGAATCTTCAATCTCCTCATCATTTTCTTGGATGAATTTGTAAACTGGTAGGAGATTGTTTATGGGCAATCTGGCTGATGCACCATATACCAGCTCAAAGGGTGACATTCCAATAGCCTTTTTTACTGTCACTCTATCAGCCCATATTGCTAAGTTCAATTTTGAGTCCCAAGCCCTCTTGTTCTTGTCCAGTATCCTCTTGATAATTTTCATGATGCTTTTATTGCTTGATTCTGCTTGACCATTCCCTTGTGGGTGATATGGTGATGCATATGATAGATTTAACCCATACCTGTTGCAAAAATCAACAAATTCACCTGATCTGAAGCACATAGCATTATCAGTGACTATCTTGAATGGTACTCCAAACCTGATGATAATATTTTTTAGCATGAAATCTGTCACCACCTTACTTGTAGCTCTCTTAGTTGGAATGGCCTCAATCCATTTGGTAAAGTAATCAGTTGCCACCAAAATCCAACTGTGTCCCCCACTTGATTTGTCTGCAATTTCCCCTATGAAGTCAATTCCCCATTGCTGAAATGGAGCATCCACAGTTATAGTTCTGAGGGGTATAGCACCATCATATTTCAACTTTCCTGAAAATCTTTGGCAAGGGTCACACTTCCTCACTAACTTTTGTGCATCTGAAAAGAGAGTGGGCCACCAATATCCTGCCCTAAGAATCTTATGAGCTATTGTTTGGGTAGTATAATGTCCACCACACAATCCTTTATGCATATCAATCAAAACATTGTTAGCCATATCCTCATCCACACATCTCAGCAGCACACCATCAGGGTTTTTCCAGTATAGCTCACCTTGAACAATAACATACCTGATTGCATGTAACTTTAAAGTCCTCTTTTGACTGTCACTGAAATGGGAAGGACAATTCAGATTTTGCAAGTAGTAGATAATATCCTTGTACCATTCAGATCCTGATACATTTACACTCTCATTTTGGACTGCATTAACTTGGCATGCTTCCAAGTTTGACTGTGCCATCATCTTGGCTAATCCTTGTCCTCTTACCAACTTGGTAACTTGTATGTCTATGTTGAACTCTTGCAGTTTGTTTATCCATCTGCACCTTCTTCCAGTCACCTCCTGCTGAGTGAATATGTCTTTGACTGCTGCATGGGGTACATATGCAATTATATATGATCCTACCAAGTATGGTCTGAAACTTTTGATGGCTCTGACTAGTGCATATGCCTGTTTTTCCATAATATCATACTTCAACTCAGAGGCCTGCAAGGACATACTGAAGAAAGCGATGGGCTGTTCAAAACCATCTTCATTTTTCTGTAGCAAACATGTAGCAACAGTATGAAAGGAAGCAAATGAAAATACTTGGAATGGCCTAGAAAAATCAGGAGATTTAAGAACAGGGGCCATCTTGATTGCCTCTTTGATACTCTGAAATGATTTTATTGCTTCACTTTCCCAGTGGACAGTTGCATCCTTCTTCATCATCTTGGAAATGTTCCTTGTGGTTTCTGCAAAGTTGGGAACAAATCTCCTAACAAAATTTATCTGTCCAAAGAAGGACTAAACTCCTTTTATAGTTTTTGGCATTTGAATTCTGTCAATAGCAGCGACTCTCTCTGGATCTATCCTGACTCCATCCTTGGAAACAATATGTCCCAGGAGTTTTCCTTCAACTACCCCAAAGGCACACTTCTTTGGATTTAAAGAAATACCATACTCTAGTGCTCTTATGAAAATCTGCTCCAGATGCAAACAATGCTACTCTTCTTTCTTTGAGTAAGCAGTCAAGTCATCCTGATATACAGCTAGGATTGAATCAATCAACCCTGCAAAAGCAACATCCATTGCTCTTTGAAATGTAGCACCTGCATTGGTTAGTCCGAAGGGCATTCTAACATACACATAAGTTCCCCATGGAGTAGTGAAGGCAGTCTTATACTATTCTGATTCCTTCACCTTCACCTGATTATAACCTAAAAATCCATCCATCATGGATAAGAGTTCACAACCAGTCACTCTCTGCAACATAGCTTCCATATTAGGCAGTGGATAGTTATCCTTTAAAGAGGATACATTCAAGTTCCTGAAGTCAACACAAAGCCTAATATCACCATTCTTTTTTCTGACTGGGACAAGGTTAGACACCCAAGTTGAATGTCTGATTGGCACAATTATTCCAGCCTCCCTGAGCCTTTTGAGTTCTTCTTGCATCTTTGGAGCTAAGGTAGGATTAATAGGTCTTTGCCTTTGTCTAAATGGCTTAGCTCCAGGCTTCAATGGGATCTCATGCTGGAATAAATCTTCCCTATAGGCTTTTAGGTCCTCATATGACCAAGCAAAAACATGTTTATACTTTTTCAGTAATGCAATCAGCATACTCCTAATGTGTGGTTTGAGCTGTTTACCAATGTATACCTTCTGAGGGGCCTGAGATGTCCCCAAATTTATCTCTTCTAAATCTTCCTTATTTGTGGGAGATGTCCTTGTGACCAATTTATCTCTACTGTCAAAAGCTCTTTCCAAAGCTACTAACCCTCTGGGGATTTTATTAGTCCTCAATTGAATTATCTCTTTTCCCACAAGAGTTTCTTTTCCATCTATAGTCTCTACAAAAGCTTGGAAATCAATTTCTTGATTCTCATATTCATCTATGCAGTGCAAAAATTTTAACAAGTCCCTATCATCATTAAACACTTGCCAACTGCATATATTTTCTGGTACTGCAGGCCTAATTTTAACTTCTACATTTGTAACATCTGACAGAGTGATGTCATCTGGCCTTATTGCAACACTGGCTAAGAAATCAGCCTTAACATTCTTTGACCTCTCTACCCAGCCTATTGAAAATGCATCAAATAGTTCAATGGTATCCCAAACAGCATGCTTGTATTGTTTCAATCTTTTGTTTTTTGAAGCATACCTATCTCTAATTTGGGATACAATCAGCTCAGAATCCCCAAATACTCTTAGCATTTTGATTCCATGTTTGAGAGCAATATTTAGGCCTAAGAGTAAAGCCTCATATTCTGCAATGTTGTTTGTGCAAACAAACCTCAGCAAGAAAGAGAATTTGAGGAGCTTACCAGTTGGAGACAGGAAAACAACTCCAGCTCCAAAGCCTTCTTTTGCACAAGCTCCATCAAAAAACATGGTCCATAAACCTTGCTGATCCAATTCTTCCATGCAGACATTTTTCTCTCTATCTTCTCTCTCATCTGAGACAACCTTGAAGTATCACAGTCAGTGTTTACAAAGCATATCTGTTCCTCTGCTTCTTGGTCTTCCACTGTCTCTGATGATCTCTGTTCTCTGATTAGCTTAACATCCCTGCCATTCATTGGAATCATGGCATATGACAGGTCCAGTTGCATACTTCCACCAATTAGTGCTGCCCATCTTCTTGACAACAACATACCATACTGTGGCTTGATGTCAACCACTGTTACATTCATTTTATATCTCTTTTCAGGAAATGCTGCCAGTTTGAAATCTACATCCTTAATGATTCCAATAACCGGTACCTCTCTGGCATCCATAGCATAACATTTTCCACATGCCTTGTCAATTTTCAATCCAGCTTGTTGCATGATGGCCAAAGGCATGACATTTGTAGATGCTCCAGAGTCAAGCATACAATTTCTAATTATTTTTCCATTTATAACCAGGGAAACATAAAATGGTTCCACTTGTGAAGGACACTTTGTCATAGTCACTCCGAAATAGACTTCAGGAGCCTCATCTTCTTCATTACACATGACATGCTTGTCACCCTGGATCTGAACATTTTGTTTAGCTTGAAAAGGCACCCCTGAAATTAGGGATACTGTCCTATTCTTGATTTCTTCCACTTTCATGAGTTCCATAAGTGGAACAGAGACTTTTACCTGGGAGAGGACTTAAGCTATATCAAATGGAGCATAATTTTGTGTAACAGCTGTAGCTTGCTCCACAATCTTGTTTTTATCCTGAACTGATTTAGCTCTTACTTTCATAGTTCCCTGATCATCATTCTTGTCTTGGGAACCTTTACCTTGATCTTCAGCCTGAGGGATTCTATTTTCTGGTCCTTGGGATTCATGACCTGTTCTATGTCTGAAATTCTGTTTATTATTAACCCACTGCCCTTTTTGTAATTCCATCCCCTTATTACCATGCACTGGCTGTCCTATAGTAACATCTTTTGGCTGATGTGGGCTGCTTACCTGATTTTTACCTCTGAGATTGTAGTTGCTCTTGACTTGAGCAACTGCTGCAGCTGTGAAGGCCCTAATTTCCTCATCAGAAGGTCGTTGTAAGTTACTCAAAAAATTGTGTGAGTTATGGGCATAGGCATAGTTAACTTCATCATCTTCATCATATGGGAACTGTTGGCAGCCCTGAGTTTCATCATCTGTACTCTCATCAGCATCATAAAGAGTGTATCCATTGCTTATGGACATCATATTAACATCATCATCTTGCACATAATGTGGCTCGTTGCATTCATTACAAGATGTAGTATTATCACACAAGGACTGAGCAATCATACACTGTAACTGTGAATGTGGCATCTGGCAAATTATACACCATGGAGCATCATCAACAATATTTACAGCTTTCTTTAGAGGATCAGGAGTTTCTTTGACATGTTGAGCTCTTTGATTTGTGTTGTTACGTGGGAATATAGGTTTACCATCATGCCAATTGGTATTGTAAGGCATATCATGCAATGATGGCCTCTTTTCCTGCCTTTGATAGACTTGCCTATTAGGACCTATCCCTTTTTCACTTCTAGCTAATCTATAGCTTAGGTCCTTAACAACATTTGCCAATTTGTCTATCTTATCTTCAGGGGTAGATGTATTACCTTGAGTGTTCTGAGGCTTGTTTGGATTCTGCAGAATTTTCACATCATCCCTTCTGTTAGTCTTGCCTGATGCTTTCCTGTTGTTCTCAATATTTACTGCAATTCTGAAAGCATCCCTGAGAGTAGAAGGACCTTTATCTCTTAATCCATATGCAATTTTTGCATCAAAGGCATTGATATACAATATTATGCACATTGGTTCATTTGGCCTCATGTGATGTGGCAATTTGTTTAACACTTTAGTAAATCTTGCATTAAAATCTGCAACCTGCTCATTTGACCCTTTAGTGATACTGGTGAACTCATTTACAAAAAAGCTAGGGTCAGTTTTGTCACCATATTGCTCCTTGAACATCCTTTTAAAATCATCCCATGATGAAATACTCCGATCAGGCAGATTCTTGTACCATTCTCTTGCCTCATCTATTAAGGATTGCATGAATGACTTCATGAAAACATCCTCATGTTCAACCTCAAAGTTATCCATGACATTTTGAAAGGCTTTTAGATGATCTTCTCCTGACACAGTGTTGTTTCCTAAAAATTTAGGCACTTGCAGCCTCAGATGCTTATCAATGGGGTTAGGATACCCAGGAATACCATCAAATACCAGCTGTCTGAATCTATCTAGCTGCATTGGCTGTCTGTTTAACTGATTAACATTAATATTTCTGTCTGCATTCTGGTTTCTTACATTGTTCAGTGGTATCCTAGCATCATTCACATTTTGTCTCTCATCATTATGCTGATGTTGCACTTCATTTCTCTGTTGATGTCTCTGCACATTTGCATTCTCAAGGGTAGGAATTGAATTATTCTGGGCAGTCCTCAAAGCTTACACTTTCTTCCTCAAGTCATCTCTGATTGATATTGCCTGCTGATATTCAAACTCGGCCCTTAAGCTCCTAATTTCATCAGCTAGTTCTTCCTCACTAGGCCTAGAGGAGGATGGTTTTATCATATTCTGATCATCATCTTCATCATCCCTCAGAGACTCTGCCTCTTCAAACCTTTCACTAGGGTCTAGAAATGGGCGTTCTTGGAACACCTCTGACCTCATTCTCACGCTACCACCCTGTTGCCTCTCATATGCACCCTGAATATCAGCTTCTGCATTTGAAAAGTAAGGCGTATGCTGTCCTGATGGCCTAGGGTTATCTTGCATATCATCATTTTTTCTGGGGGAACCCTCATGACTAACTAAGACAGCTCCCTTTCTTCTATACATCATTCTTCTTGTTACTGGTAACTCTTTAAATAAAGGATTTTGTTAGGATCTTCTCCCCTGCATATAAATTTTACTTTGACCGGTTGGGAGATTACTTCGGAGTCGCCACCTATTACTAGGAACTGTTTTCCTTTGAAAACCAGGGTTCTTTCACAAATTCCCCAGCGGAGTCGCCAATTTCTGTTGGTGACTCGGATGGGTCACAGATATATTACTGGAGATGATTAGATAGTACTTTTGCTTCTTAATCCCCAGCAGAGTCACCAATTTCTGTTGGTTTTTTCCCAGACTAGATGCTTATTCCCAGATTTCCCTACAAGGTAGCCATCAGTGATCAACAGGATCTCTGGGCCAGGGGCCAACAGTGTAGGAGATAGACTCTATATTTTATCTCCTCTTCTTCTTCAGGCTCTGCAAGACCTAGGGGGGTATTCCCTACTCAACATCCATGAGATACGCATACAAGGATTGGGATGCTGTCAGAAAGCAGATAAGTCCTCCTGTAAGTAGACCAAAACTGAAAGATAAGAGCAAAGGGGCTAGCTTTGGGCCTATTTGTAGTTGTAGACAGAGGACTGAGGATCCTAAAACTAATTCTAATGTCCTAATGGTTGTTTTAGAGTTTGATTATGATTTTGAGTTTGGATGCAAAGCTGGACATGGTTGTAACACAAACACGAAGCAAGATTGGTGCCTATACAGGGCCTGGAGTCAATAGACATACACCTGTGAATGATCAGCATGAACAGCTAAAACTGGATTTCAGGGGGATATATATGATACCTGCCTTACAGATATCTCCCAATACAGAGTGTTAAGTTATCTCTACTTATGGCATCCCTACTGCAGTATACCCTTCCCAATGTTCAACCTGAAAACAGTTTAATCTACCCCTTGAGCAGAAGTTAAAAGATCAGACATTCAACATAGGAATTCTATGTTCTAGAGTCTCAAATATTGCTTAAATATCCAGACTCAGAAGAAAGATACATGCAATACTGGAGACAGAATTAACAAAACACATGCAAACATAGCATTATTCATACAAGATTAACCATGAAATCAGTGGATTCATGCCAAAATGTACAACAAGAGATACATAAACTCACAGGTTTAGCTGTATAGAGCAACCAAAACGAACTGTATTGTGTTACAGAGCCAAGATGTTCAACTTTCAACAACCTAAAAAATGGTAACACAGTCTGCTTATAATAGCCAGAAAGTGTACCACAGCAATTAATTACATGATTATAACAAAAAATCTGCCAGATACAGTCCACAGAAGGAATGGCGCTCAGAAAATATTAATGCAGTAGACAAAGGGGAGCCTCGAGCCATGCGCCACTATCTGGGGTCTTCATTCAAAAATTGGGCGACCTGACCATGTGTACCATTGTCCACATCCCTGCACCGTCGCCATTGATGGCTCAACCACCCACAGCCACCGAGAAAACCATCGCAACTTTCAAACGGAAGCCTCCTGCCAAAACGCACTTCACCGTAGGTTCAAAATATGTAGGAAAATAATCCCACATGCACAGCGCAGAGAGCCCTCTATCACTTTAAAAACATAGTCACATGCGTACTAAGTGTCGAGCGTTTTGCCGCACTCGACACACGACCCTTCGCCCACAGCCCATCGCCATGACATACACCATCGGCCTTCCTCAAAAATCTCCCGCCGACTCCAGAAGTCACGCCAATGCCCATAAGCTGACTACCACCTATCGGCCAGACCCACGCCATCGGCTCAATTAAAAACTCCTCCGCCGACATCAAACATTACGCCGATGACCATACCTTTCGGCATGATACCACTTCGTCGGCGTGCCCAAAAATTCTCCTACCGATACGCCGGTCACACCGATGACTACTTCGCATCTCCCGTCGGCCAGACACCCACATATCGGCAGCTCCCAAAAAACCTTTACCGATAGACAACTGTCTCGCCGATCGCTACTCCATACTCTGCTGTCGGTGTGACCAACACCATCGGCCAACTCGAAAGTCTCCCCGCCGATACGCCGAGTCTCGCCGATGACCACCATCAACTCCATCAAGCCATCGGCCCAACTCCTACCGATAGGCCACCTCCGTCGGCGAGACCCCAACTGTCGGGCCAACACTTCTCCGTCCACCCGATAGCCAAAATCTTGGCGATGAACACTTCATCGGCAAGACCAAACATACAGTCCAGCCGATGCACATAGTCACAATACCACAATGCCCCTGTCGGCCAGACCAAAGCCATCGGCCCAAAACAAACAAAGCATGCCGATAACAGTGATCACCCCGATACATACATCCCTCGGTGAGACACATGCCGATGACACTTCATCGGCCAAACATCCATCATCGGTCGAACAGGAAAACGCTTCACCGATGGTGAACGTCACGCTGACGGCACATCATTACCACCAACCTGATCGCCAAAACGCCTGCGAGGTCACGCCGATGGGAAAGAATACATAGGGTTTAAGTGAAGAAACCCTCCAACATGCAAGCTCAACCTCTAGGCCAAAATGGGTACCAACACTCCGCATTTAAGTTTCATAGTCTATAGTTCTAGAATTAAGTTTGTGATGATTTTATGAGCCTTCATCTCAAATGGTTCATGATTTGTTGCTCTAAAAGTGATCTTTCCTTTATGACAGTGGCCAACAGTAATGTTCAAGTGCTTTGGTTTGAAGAATCTTATGGATAAAGTTTAGAGGTTGTGCGGATGTTCTTGGTGATTGTAACGTGCTTGTGGGAGTCTCTAGATCATGTTCCTGCCTTTTGATTGATTTGTAAAGCATAATCTAGATCATGAATGAAGCATGTTCCTGAAAGTTTTAGTGTTAACTCCAATCTTGGCTGACTTGGTTATTTTCACTACTTGCGGATATGATTTGAAGATTGTGGAAGTGTATTGTTGTGTGGAAGATTGCAATTGAGTCCCAGCTAAGGCTTGATGTGATTCACATTCATTCTTTTCTCTCCTAATTCTGTTTAGGTCCAGACCTATCTTAATGTATGTATATTTTTTAACCTTGGAGATTGCTTTAATGGTTGATGATTGTAATGCTGACCTTGATGTAAATTCCAAGGTTGAGGAATTGTATAAAATCATGAAATGAAGTAGTGAATTTGGATGAGATGTGAAAATGAAAAGATAATTGTGAAGTGTAAAAGCAAAGCAAAGAAGATGATACTTATTGTGCTTCAATGGAACTAAACCTTGGCATAGTGTAGATGCTATTATCTTAGTTCACCCACTTTGGCAGTGAGCCACCCCATTGGCAGTGAGCCTCTTCTTGCAGTGAGCAATTTTGGCGATGAGCCTTAAGGCAGTGAGCCTTTGATTTTTGGTATTGTTATAACATATTATATTGTGAGCTAACACTCACCATGGTTTTTCCTCTATGGGGTTTTCCACGTAAAAAATTTGGTGTCTCCTGTGTTGAATGTGTGAATGTGTTCAAGTTTTTGTTTCATGCTTTTATGGTTAATACAAATATAGTGTTGATTGGTTAATGTGTTAATGGTTTTGAAATATTGGCTACAATTGATTCACCCCCCTCTCAATTCTATTGTGCTTTTCAACAGAACCATTCTTTTCTCTTATCAATAAAGTAGTGAATCAGTGAATTGGTTGTCGACGAACTTTTGAGTTTGTGAGCCAAAGATTTTGCCGATAGTTTGTCCATCAACGAACTAAAGAAACTTAAGACTTTAATCTTTCTTCTTTCAAGCCTTCATTGCTAAACTTTCCTGTCGTGAATTGGCTATCAGAGAAGCCTACCACCGACAAAATTAAGAGTTCAAGAACCGAGTGATTCGCTAACCGAAGGTAGAGATCATGCCTTGGGAAAAAAAACTTCATCATTTTTTCATCTACTAACTGGTTCTCGAGAAAATTGGTTGTCGGCGAACTTGTGAGTTCATAAACTGAGCGATTCACCGGCTAAAGGTAGAAATCATTCATGCCTTAGACACTTTTGGATCATCAATAATTCTTTTTTCTTTTGACAGATTCTTCTTCTGTGACATCAACCTCCCTTTGACATCAATGAAAATATTTCCAATAGGCCTTCCTTATATAAATCTAGCATAACGCTATAAATAATCATATTAGCCATATTACATCATGCTTGAATGTGATTGGACAAAATAAAGTTTTGAATATGATTGGTTGACTTGCAAAACAACTTACCTTTATCTAATTTCCAAATTACTCAAAATATGAAAATAACAAATCAACCTAATTTATGAAATAACTAATTATTTCCTATGTGAGATTAAATACATGGTGAGTCTATGACCACACCAACAACTAAAAAAAACTTTTTACATTAGTAGAAATGATAAAATGGAAATATTTTGAAGCATGTTAGGGTTGAGTTGAACTGCAAAAATGAGCATCCATTCAAGATGACTTCCAATTGAAAAAACAAGTTAATTAGAAACTAAAAGGTTTATAATTGGATCTTATCAAGGGTTTGTGTATAACATGGAGGAGGAGGGTGAGTTGAACCAATTATGTAGGAGGAAGGGAAAGCATATTGGAAATGAAAAAGGAATGTTGAGAAACAAAATCTAAGGGTCCATAAGAAACATAAGGAAACAAGAAATATGTGCACTAATTTGGCATGTCATGCTTAAGAGATGTGACTAATACAGTAAGCCAGAGTCTTGGGTATAGCCAACACAATAACTCTTCCTATTTTTGGGGATAATGGGTACAATTATAAACAAAATTATGATTATAGAGCCATATACATACTTCAAATAGATGGTGATTTACTAAAAGGCCAAGGTAGCCATTTTTTAGATGTATTTATTGGTAAATCATATATATCTTTAGTAGTGATTTCCACCACTTTTTAGTTTTACTAAACTTAGATTTTTTGTACATGAATATAATTTTTTTCTATAGATGGATTATGGATTTAGTTATGGTTTGCTTCAATTTTTATCTTTACTATTCATTTTCATAATATTTTTTTCTTTTAAAATTGTCATATTATCATTTACTAAGGGATATTGAAAAAAGACTACTATTAATGATCCTCAATTAATCAAATGATGGAGATTAAGATCTATTTTTTTTGTTTGATCAATAGATGATCCACAATGGAACTCTATTTCCATTTTTAGTAAACATGGCTTTCTTGAGTCCTTTAGATATGTGGTTTGGAAATCCCTTAAGTATTTCAATCTATTCAAATCAAAGGTCGCAACTGAAGTTCCTATATACTACTTTAAATATTTTTTATTAAGATGGTAAAACAATTTTTGAAGGGACCCTAAAACCCTTTACATAAAGAAAAATAATAGCAAGAACACAACCTAAACACAATAAAACATTCACCTTAGCAAACCCCAACAAACCAACCAGACACAAAGACAACTAGGATTGACCAAAGCAAAGGGGAAAACACACAGACCAGGAAACAACTCAAAAACCCATTTACATTTGTTTGAGAATCTCTACTATATCTAGTCCTTTCTAGTAGAAATTGTCATGTAGCTTCATAAACTCTAGAAAATCCTTCTTCTTCTCCTCAAAGGTTTTCTTTTACTATCCCTAGTTCTAGTGTTGGGCCCTGTTTTTCCACTCTTCTCTCTTGGAGCAATATTATCATATATGGCATGTATAACATTACTCTCTTATAGATCCTTTAACTTGTCAATAAGGATTTTGATCCTAGTAGCACTATTTTGAATGGTACATTTATTAACTTGGATGGCCCTATTGATATTTTCTTTAATGGTTGGGAGTTCCTTCTCCAAATTAACAAGCCTCTCATTATGACCTTGCTTCCATTTTTCCAATTCGCCTGAGTTGACCATAAACTCATTTTTCATGTCAAACATATATTTTTCAATTTATCCATATTAGGGATAGCTTCCCATCCTTAAAGACTGCTTGTGTCATCCTACCCTTGCATTTGGATTTGCCCTCCAATTTTCTTATGTATAGAAGCCAATTTCATATTGAACTAATTTATTTCAATAAAAAACCACTTGGTCATAGTATGTTGGGAGGAAATAGACTCCTTGACAATGTTTAGAACCTTAGATAACTCCTCTTTAGAGGAAGAATTGGCAACAAGAACAAAGAAATGCCTATGGATATTCAGGGAAGGGTCTGAGATCCTTGGGAAAGAAAGCCCAACCAATGGTTCAAGTATATTGGTTTTCCCTTTCCTATACACTCCTTGGCCCTCAAAATGACCTCCCTCCTAGCCTTTCTCAACACAATTATTCATATACAATTCTTTCCCAGTCTCTGAATCATCATACCATATAATGTGCTTCTTCCAAGTAATCTTCTTTCTAGTTTATGGCTTGGGGGTCTCCACCATAGTCTTCCTTTTCTACCACTTAAGAGTAGTATAATCCTTAGAAACTTTATAGTTCAGGTCATGTACTCTTCAAAATTTTACAATGCACAATCATGGATGAGTCAACTTCGACATAGCACATGGACCCTCTCCTTGCTTCTAGTGACCTCCAAGTCACACTCGCTCTCGTGGTACAAGCTAATCGAACAAGGGTGAGACCCAAGGGCTATCTTGTTTACTTGGGAGCAAGACCTCATGAAGAGTGGCCGACCTGATTAGGGGCCTGCTATTGTTTTTTATTGTCTTGTTCTTTCTATGACGGTTGTTGTTAAGATGGCTATATGACCTAAAGGGTCATTTGTGGCTTGTCTCCTATTGGGGTTTCTATAATTCCAACACCTAGATGGATCTTGATTGGCTTCATTTATGCTTCTATTACGTTGTAATCTAGCTTCAAATGCTTGTATGTGTTGTTGAATTTGTTGTTCTTGTTCTATAACCCTGATGAAGTGTTGTTCTTGTGTGAGTTGTGGTCTTTGGTTTAACTCTTCAATCTCCTCAAGGATTGCCCTCACCCACTCACCTTTGATTCCAAGGCACATTCAAGTGCTTGAATCGAGAGAGTGAATTTGAGTTGATCTAGAGTTGACTCTTTGACTTAGTGATGGGAACTAAGGTTTTTCTAGGTGTTTTCTTGAGCTTGTTGACCTTGTCATGAAATAAAGGAGTTTTGACTTGTATTGACCTTATGTTGACCTCGTGATGAAATCAAGGGTTTGTGTGAACTTGTTTTTCTTTTTGAAGTTTTTTGGTATTTTGTGAGTTTTTGAATGTATGCAAACAACTTTTTGTTCTTTTCTCCAAATTTTGAAATGAAATGAAATGAACTAAATTAATCTAGGAATTGAAATATTTATGAAAACTAAAATTAAGTCACCTAATGCAATTATTCTATGTTTTTTGTATTTTCAAGATTTATTTTGGGCTAAACTAAGAATTAAAAAAGTACATGAAGTGAAACCAATCTAAAATTGCAATTTAACTACTTAAAAAAGCTAATCTAAGCAATCTAAATTAACCTATCAAGGAAATTGCAATGACAAAATTAATATTCCAAGAGCAAGATTGATGATTAAATTACTACTAAAACATGAAAAAAATGGAATATGGAGATGCACAAGGCTTCACTACCCTTAAGAATCCCTGTATATGGCAACCTCCTTGTCCTCCTGCAGTAGTCAGGTTGTCCTCTTGGCGGCAAGTGGGATGGGGAAGCAATTGAAAGAGATTTAGAAATCTTTGAATGAGATCAATGTGAGATAAGACCATTATGGCTTCAAAATTGGTGAGAATAACAATGCTATGAATCCTTTGAAGGCTTTGGCAAAATAAAAGCAATAAATAGAAGGCACCTAAGTCCTGCAATTAGCATAAGCATGCTAATGGGAGAGCAAAAGCTAAGTAAAAGATGGATTGCAATAATGAATTTGCCTCATCTATTGCTTGGAGGAGAAGGCATTTATAGGTTAGGAGAGCACATGAGGGGTGGGGGTGATTGAGGAGTTAACTCCCTTGACTAGAGAGATAACTTGATTTGATTGATTAAAAGACTGAATAGATTGGAGAGTGAACTAGCCTTAAAAGCTGATCACAAGAGAAGAAATGGAGTTAGCATGAGAGGAAGAAGAGTTAACAAGAATAGATTGGGCTAAATTTTCATGATTGGGAATGTTGATTGAGTTAATTATGGCCTCCTCTATGTTTATCTTGAAATTACATGCAATCTAGGTGAAAATAGAGTTTTTTGGGCTCAAATCAACAGAGAAACTTTTATTCAAAATTCGCAAGGTTGTCCCAGGGTCACCCCTTCCACTATTGCAGGTCACCTTGGGAGACCCTAGGGTGACCCACATAGGGTTACACCTGGGCAAAAACTAAAATTTGTGTATGCTTAGTTATGGCCTAAAAAAGGGGACCTGGCATCTGAAATAGGGTGTAGGATAACTTCAAGCATGATCTCCCAAGGAGTTTTGGTCATTAATAGGGGGAGACCCATAGAGGAGGCAACCTAGGTAGAAGCTAAAACATGGGTTTGGTTTGTTAGGTTGTCCAAAGGATTCTTAGGGTCAGAGACCTTAAGAATAGGGTGTTGAAATGTGAAATTAGTAAGAAAAGCTGAAAACTAAACATGTAGGAAAGGGGAAAATGTGACAAAAAGAAGAATCAACAAGAGGGAAAGGAAGAATGGTTAGGAAAATGAAGAATCAACAAGGGAGAAGCCAACCGACACATGTTGCCAAGAGGAGTGTTGCCGAGGGGACATTAATATTCATATTTCTGTGTATGTGATTGGGATTACATATCATCATGGGGTCCTCATGGAAGCTCGTGCGTGATTTTAATGCTTACATATTTCCCCCTCGAGGATAGTAGTCTACATAAAAGGTAGATACCATTCCTAAAATAGGCCTTACCTATTGTTGATTTGTCGCAATAGTACCTACAAAGACTAGCATTAGTTTGAAATTTGAGATATTAAGATGAACAATGAAATTGTAAATGAACAAACATACCATGAGCTGTGTCACAAGTTTAACTGATCATCTATTTTTCCATCGATGACTTGCAAGGATTCAAGCACACAAAACAAGGCACAACAACACTACAAAAGAAAGAAACTACTAAACACATAATTTAAAGCTAAGCTAAGAGATAAGAGGAGTAAATAAATTTTTGAAAAGGAGTCGATTGTTGATGGAATTGTGCATGCAAGCAGTTGTTGGAAACCTTTTGTCGAGATGATGGCAATGGAGGCAATGAATCCTTCTTCCAATAAGAATTAGGTATGAACAGTGTGATTTTCTACCTTCAAAACCCTACTTTACATTTTCTCAAATTTCTTGCAAATGATTTTATTTTTCTCGATTTCTCTTGTTGTATTGTGCTTGTTTCATCGTTTAGAGCATAAATGTTCTTTCATTTATCAAAATCAGGTAGAATTTTCCTATTTTTGTGAATTTTTAGCATGATGGAGGGTGTGATAGGGTTGCCCATGGATAAGCCCTTTCACCAGAGCAGGTCACCCTAGGTGACCCAATTGTTTCACTAGGTCATCTGGGGAGATCTGGCTTGACAACAAGGTCACCTGGGGAGTTTTGCCCTGTCAAAAGGGGCAACTCTACCTATTTGATTTTGGCTATTATTTGATGCATGATGATGTTTTTATGTTTCCATTTTTCACTAAATTTAACACTAATCTCATCATTTTATTACAATTTGTGAAGAATATATGTTTTTTTTGTGATTTTATGAGTTTCTATTAGATCTAACACATGGTTCTTCATTCTTGATAGGATGGATGCATTCAATGGAATGAAAGCCATGAGAAACAATGGCTTTCAAATGCTTACAAGGACCTCTCTTTAGGAGATCATACTATCCTGAAGAAATCATGACTTCATAAGATATTCCATGTTCTAGTTGTATATGTTATTTCTCACATCTGTTGTAAAATTTTGACCTACTGGGATGCTGATAGGAATAATTTCTAATTTTTGGAAGTTTTAGAGGATTACCACATCCTAGGGGTTCCTATGAGGGGACAAGGACTTGTTCTTCCCAAGATTGACTCGCTTGTTGAGAAGCGATCATGGGCTTCTATTATGGGAGCATCTTACTCTAAGATGTAGATGGGGGTTTAGCTTACTTTGGTTCCTCAAATTCCTATCTCTCCTTTGAGGAAGTATCTTATTGGTCTAATTGCTTCAAAGTTGTTAGGAGATAAGGGAGCATCTAGAATTAGATGGTGTTGGGCACCAATCATTCAGTATATAGAGTGTGGCACCATGTTTGTGTGGGGTATTGACATTTTGGCCATGGTCTATTGTGACTTCTACCATATTTCATGCCAAGGGGCTCTTGCATTTAGCCATCCTTCCCTGATTTTCATAGATTTATGAGAACATAGGACCATTTCATAGGGAGATTTTGCTTCCTTATCCTAGACTTCCAAGGGCTACACAATGGGGTCGACTTGGCAACTTTGACACTAGCTTGCCTGCAATGGCTACCTTGACTAATTTTTACATGATGGTTGATCCCTATATTAACATGGAGGGTGCATGGCTTGGAGACACTCAGATCATAGAATTTTGTACGGGTGTGGATCAACTTTCAAATCAAAATGGTATTATTGAGCCTCACCACATCGAGAGAGTCCTACAACAGTTAGGCGATGAATTTCCAGAGGAATTTCCCCCAATTACCACTTATTACAAGACCATTCAATAGATGGGAGACATTGAGCAGGGGATGAGTATATGGACTCCTTTGACCCCCGGTGTCCCGATTACTAGGCTAGTTTGTACACCTCATAGTTCTAGTTCTATTTGTATGGGGAGGAGAGGGTCTACTCCTTATGGTTTGATTTCTCTTGATGATTCTAACTCCACTAACAAGGATTACAATCTAGAGGGAGAGGATCCTGGTGAGGTCAACGAGGGAGAGGATAGAGAGATTTCTCCTAATGAGGAAGTTGTCGCACCTCCTACTTGTGATCATGCATTAGATTAACCCTATTGGGAATATGGTGATCCTCATGAGTACCCTTTCAGTAATCCTTATTTTGTCATTTTTATGTACTTGGATCATTTGGCTAACTCTCTCTTCTCTTCTTTCTTCTCTTTATACACTACTATAGGATAGAGGTAACTATTTCATGACTCAAGCTTAGATCTTTTGGTTATAATCATGGTTCATTCTTGTGAATCTCTATTTGTCGATGCTCATATTCCTTCTTGGGTCATTCATCACATGAACATTCTTTCACCTACATACTATGCCATCCAGGAGATTACTTCTTTATGTACTGAGGTCAGGGAACTTAAGGTTGAGATTGTTGTCCTTCAAGAGATGAAAAATCTTGGAATTCATATAGAGGCTTCTTGAGCTAACACATCGGGTCCTTCACATGTTCCTAGAAGAGTCCCTTCTCTTTCTCATAGGATCCATGGGGGTTCTAATACTACTAGTCATAGGAGAGTTAGGGATGGGAGCCCTGGTGGCTCTACTGGTCAAAACCATCCTTGAATTTTATCTATGTTTTGCTTATTCCTATTTTTCCCCCTTGCATGGGGAGACTTAGAGCACTTTATCTTTGGCTCTACTCTTTTCTTTGTATTGGATTCATACTAGAACTTCTTGGAACTTTCCTTATGATCATGACTATCTTTATCTTTTATGCTCACTGATGGTTTAAAACTTTTTTGATTATGATCTCTAAGACTTTACATGAATACAAAATTATTATGACATGTTAGGAGTTGAAGCCTTGGTGGCTCTATGGGTCAAAATCATCCTTGAGGTTTATCTATGTTTTGGTTATTCTCATTTTACCCCCTTGCATGGGGATACTTAGATCATTTTGTCCTTGGATCTACTATTTTCTTTGAATTGGCTTTGTACTAGCACTCTTGGATCTTTCCTTATGATCATGACTATCTTTATCTTTTGTGCTCACTGATGGCTTAGAACCTTTTTGATTATTATCTCTAAAACTTTACACGATGCAAAATGATATTTTTTTGGTCTTTTTTAGAATATAGATGAATGCAATGCAATGTATGAAATGCAAGGACACAAGAATGAATGTAACACACATTAGACCTATGGAATGTCATGAGTTATGAAAAAGATGTATTGCTTATCATTTTTATGATTTTTGGTATGATCAAGGCACGATGGAATGAATAATGTGATTGCTCTTTAGTAGGATTTTTGCTTCAACGGATCACAAATTATCTTGGTATAAGAGATTTATTTAAATTTTTGAGATAGGATTTAGGAATCAAGTGGGAATAGTATGGGAGATGGTATGCTTTTGATTTTTAGGCTTTATGACAAAGGCTGAACATTGATCCTTACCTAGACAAAACATATTGACTATCTTTCAATTTGGATAAGTAACAAATTTTATTAGTTCTCACTAGACTTAAATTGAAGATGGCCAACAAGATAGACCTGGGGCAAAGGAAGAAGATTCAGAGTAGAAGATGGCCCTAAAGATAGATAGACTCACAGTATTGCTCAGTTGGTGTATGTGTGTTCTTTGTACATTACTTTCTCTATTAGATTGACACCCTTGTAGCTTTGAGCTTAGATTTATCTCCACTCAAGAGTACATACATTCAACAATTTTCTCACTTTTCACTCTTTTTTGTATTTTTCTCTTTTATATATTTTTCTCTTTTTTTGATGGAATGCTTTGATACTTTATTGATGCTTTGGACATTTAGATACTTTGGAGCTTATAATCTCACTTTTTCTCTCATACTCTTATTTTCTTATCACTACTTTTTTTATTCACTCATATCTTAGATTTCTTCCTTCAGAGTTATGATCTTCCTGACATTTTTGGCCAAGAGAGATAAGGGGCTGAGCACCACCAAAATTTTTCACTATCTAGTTGGACTTCCCTTCTATTAAGAATAAATGGGGGAGGTCTACTTGCAAGCTTCTATTGAGTACTGTAGGTTTGAAGACTAACTTTATTTAGACTTAACATGGATTGCTAAGACTGGGATTAGTGTAGAGCTAAAAGCTAAGCTTTGATTAGAATCATTAGGGTATGTGAATAGGGGAATGGTAAATGTGAACATCAGGGATCTCAAAAGCTAAGGGGATCAACCTATACCTAAGTAATTTTAGATTCCTTATTGATATGAAAATCCAACAAGAGCATGTCACTCACAAAGATGTAGGATTAAATAGAATGAAATAGAAATGCATGAAAGATTTTATTTTTTAATGATTTTATAAGTTTTTTGGATTTTTGGAATATTTGATTTTTTTGGTGTTTTTTTATGTTTTAAGATTTTTTTATTTTTAAGACATAATATTTCTTAAGGTGAAAGGTATTGACCGTGATGCAGGAGCATCCTTGGTTCAGGAGCAATCTTGCATCAACCAAAAACATTTGCATTTCAGTTTGTTTCTTTTCATTTTCCAGTTCAGTTCATTCAGTAGCAGTTTCACTATTTTGGTCTGCATTCTACCGTAGTTTCATTTTAAACCTTGTGGAGCTAGACTTAGCATCTAGACACATTCATGCACATCATATCCAAAATTTAGAGCATTTGGGTCAGGTACCAAAAAGACATCGTTGTCAAAAGATCAACTATTTTCTTAGAATAGAGCATCCTGACAATCTCAAATAATCAGCTAAAGGAGAAGACTTGCAGAGCAAAATGACACATCATTCAATGTTGTTTGGATCATGGCCAACCTTCATTGAGATCCACATTCCATTCCATTCATTTGCAGAGGAGTTCTATATGATTAGGTCTGACCCATCCATGTACACATATTACAGCTCTTCATTGGAGTTTGAGTTCTTCCTTGGTTGATGTGGAGGAATCTTATGATTCAGAGATGATATATAATCATGTAATAGATGCCTAGGAAAGTAGTGATTGATAGCATTGATAATTCTAAGTTTGATAGTTTGAATTCTTTGTGAAGGAGCTTCAAATCTATATCTGGTGCATATTCTGTAATTTTGTAATCAGGCATGTGAGCCTTAATTGTAAGCCCACATGTTGTCAGCCAATTTGTATTTTGAATCTATGATATACTGAATGACTGAATTTGCATCTGCTTTATATCTTTAAGTTGTTTCCATTGTGTTTACTCTTGTTGCATGACTTGGATTGTTCACTTTGTGGACCCTCCTAACCATGACTAGACCAAGTGGTATCAGAGAAAAGTTTGTGAAGGCATTATGTAAGATCTTGTTGTGGACAGATCGCCAAATCTGAGGCAGACTACCTGTGTTGTCAACCGATTATCGATTGTGACGCAATTGTCACCTTGTAGCCCGACCGCCAAATTTGAGGCAGTTACACTTGATCCAAGGAAGAAATGACATCGAGGAGAATACCTAATATTGGTACTATGGTT
This sequence comes from Cunninghamia lanceolata, assembly GCA_027924645.1. NCBI lineage: Eukaryota > Viridiplantae > Streptophyta > Pinopsida > Cupressales > Cupressaceae > Cunninghamia > Cunninghamia lanceolata. The sequence goes on from BSBN01000754.1 coordinate 2,218,736, forward strand.
GGAAGAATGGACGAGATGATGGAAATGATGAAAAAAATACAAGTTCACTTGGATGTTGTTGAAGAAGACCGAAGAGGAGGACTTACACCTTGACCTAATGTTGAAAGTGATGATGATGAAGAATTTCAATCTGCTAATCAAAATAAAGTAACCCTAGGAGATGAAGAAGAAGAATCAGATCAATTCAAGATATTGCAATCTATTTCAAAGATTGAGAAAAGACCTAGAGTTGATGTACCAAACTATACTGGCATTTTGAATCCTGAGGAGTTGATTGATTAGATAAATGACCTAGAAGAATACTTTGAGTATGAAGAAATTGAAGATCTGAAGAAGGTTAAAATTGCAAAGAGAAAGTTGAAAGGATATGTTGCTATATGGTGAAAATAAGTTAAGTTGGATAGAAATAGAAGGGGAAAAGACAAGATTACAAAATGGGATAGAATGGTGACAAAACTGAAGAATCAGTTTATACCTGCTGACTATGAGTTGGAACTCTTGAAGAGATTACAAAACCTAAGAGAAAAGGAGAAATCTGTCAAGGAGTACATTGAAGAATATCATAAGATCATCATAAGGATAGGACATAGTGAAGAAAGCAAGGAGAAAGTGGCTAGATATATCAATGGACTGAGATTAAACATTCAAGAAGAACTAAGTTTGGTGAGGATGACAATATTGGAAGAAGCATATCAATTTACCCTGAAAGTTAAAGAAAAGTTGAACAAGAAGCATGATCAGAGATAGAGAGGCATAGGAGGTAAATTTTAGAGGTATAATTTTTCTAGAGGAGAGAGTTCATATGCAAAGCATAACAGACAATAGAGCACATTCAAGAAGGAAGACAGAGATAATAATGCATATCAGAGAGATGACAAAAATTTTTACCGCAGAGGAAACCCTAGTCCATACTGGAGTGAAGGATATAGAAGAGAAGGAAGAGGACCTGATAGAACCACATTTAGAGGAACCTATTTTAAGTGTGGAGGTGAAGGATACAAAGCATTTGAATGTAATCAAAGGAGTACAAGCAAGAAGATAGAGAACAGTGGAAGAGCAACCTATGTGGAAGAGGAACCTATTGGATCACCTAGTTTAGTTGGTAAACTTGAGAAATGAGAATCACTTTACATGAGGAGAGCAATATTTCAAATAGAGACAAATGAGGAACCACCGCAGAGGAAAAGTTTGTTCAGAACCAGATGCAAATCAGGAGGTAAATGTTGTAAAGTTGTAATTGATAGTGGTAGTTCAAATAATTTGGTTTCAGAGGAGATGGTGACTAAGCTAAAGTTGGAAAGATTGAAAAACCCTAAGCCATATCAGATAGCATGGATTTAGGATGATCATAAGGTACTAGTGAGTGAACAATGGTGAAATTCCATATTGGGTCTTATCATGATGAAGTATTGTGTGATATTATGCCTATAGATGTATGTCATATTTTGTTGGGTAGACCATGCCAGTATGATACGAAAGATATACATGATGGGAGGAAGAATAAATATACTATAACATCAAATGGGAAGAGAATTACTTTGATTCCTTTGGAAGATGATCCTAAGAGTGAAGTATGTGGGAATTCTAGAATCTGTTTGGTAGATGGAAGAAAATTTTTGGATGGTTTGAGACATGAGAATATGTGTTATGCTTTGATTCCTAAGAATCCTAAAAACCTAAAGATAGAGACTAAAGAATCGGAACTAGAGGAGATAACTGAGTGGCTGATAGAGTATGAAGACATCATATTAGATAATGTACCTGAAGGATTGCCACCAATTAGGAGTATCAGTCATCACATGGATCTTATACCCGAAGCTAGTTTGCCTAATAAAGAAGCACACAGGATGACACCGACAAAGAATGTAAAATTGAATAGACAGATACATGAGTTGTTGAGGAAAGGTTTGATTAGAGAAAGTTTGAGCCCTTGTGTAGTACCTGTAGTGCTAGCACCGAAGAAGGATGGTGCATTAGCGAATGGAGAATGTGTATGGACTCTAGAGCAATCAACAAGATCACAATTAAGTATAGATTCCCTTTGCCTAGGATGGATGATATTATGGATTGTTTGAGTAGAGAAATTTTTTTTACAAAGATAGATTTGAAGAGTGGATATCATCAGATCAAAATTAGAGAAGGATATGAATGGAAGACTGCTTTTAAGACAAATGAAGGATTGTATGAGTGGTTAGTGATGCCTTTTGGATTGACTAATGCACCAAGTACTTTCATGAGGTTGATGAATGAAGTCTTGAAGAAATTCTTGGGTAAGTTTGTTATTGTATATTTGGATGATATTCCAATTTTCAGTAAGACAAAAGAAGAATAGTTATGTCACTTGAGACAAGTATTGCAGAGGTTGAGAGAAGAAAAATTGTTGATAAACATCAAGAAGTGTAGTTTCATGAAGGAAGAATTGGTATACTTGGGATTTGTGATTTATGTGGAAGGATTGAAGATGGACCCTAAGAAAGTAAGAGTAATTGTTGAATGACCTACACCTAAAAGCATTGGAGAAGTCAAATTTTTTCATGGATTAGCTAGTTTCTACTAGAAGTTCATAAAAAATTTTAGTTCAGTATGTAACGCTATGATAGAGACAATGAGAGGTGACAAAAAAGACTTTAAGTGGACATCAGGAGTAGATAGAAGTTTTGAATTGTTGAAGCAGAAAGTGACAGAGCAACCTATTTTGGCATTATCAGATTTCAATAAGGTATTTCAAGTAGATTGTGATGCAAGTGGAAATGCAATAGGTGCGGTACTAATTCAAGAAGGTAGACTTGTAGCATATTTTAGTGAGAAGTTGAATAATGTAAGGAGAAGATATTCAGTTTATGATCAAGAGTTCTATGCCATAATTCAAGCCTTGAAGAAGTGGAGACATTACTTGTTGCCTAAGGAGTTTGTGTTGTATACAGATCATCAAGATTTGTAGTATTTGAACAGTCAAGGAAAGTTGAATCAGAGACATATGAGATATGTAGAGTTCATGTAGAGTTACACTTTTGTACTAAAGCATAGGAGTGGAAAATCAAACAAAGTTGTAGATGCCTTGAGTAGGAGAAGGAACTTGATGATAGATATGAGAGTTGAAGTCTTGGGATTTGAGGAATTGAAGAACATGTATGAGAAAGATCTTGATTTTGCAAAACCTTGGAAAGCATGTAAGGAGCCTTTTGTGATAGATAGAAGTAAGTGGCTGGATTATTTCATTCGAAAAGATATGTTGTTCAAAGGAAACCAGTTATGCATACCAAGGAGTTCAATGAGAGACAATTTGATCAAGCAAAAGCACAGTGGTGGATTGGTGGTGCAGGAGCACCTTAGCAAATTAAGGTTACCCTAGACAAATCTTTGAGTTTGATTAAATTTGTATGCTTCAACATTGTAATGAGGTTTATCAAGTCATTTTTTATGTGTTTAGGTCATTAGGAGTTTCAAAAATACAAAATATTGCAAACCATGTAAAGGTTGTCAATGTAAAATTAGAAAAAAGATGCAAACTTGGAAGGTGAAGAGTCATTTGGCTCTTGGTTCACTCCAAATCAGTTATGAACTGAAGAGACATATTTTAATGCCTTTAAAAGGCCTTGTAACCATGAAGAATTCGTGGGTGGTTGAAGATTTGAGCATGGAATGAGAAAAACAATGTTTTCCTATATTTTCCTTCAGAAATTTGCTGTCTTTTGCTATTGCACAGCCCTGTATAGAATTGAATGGATGTCTAATGGATTTCAAATGTTATATCCTTCAACCACCTTCCATTTTCTTTTTGTCCCATGCATTTTTATTTATTTTTGTGAAAGATATGAGTGTTTTATGGACTGTAATTTTCTAATTTTTCCTGCAACAGTCCCATTGCAGCGTTTGGTACGGTTCTATACGGACATATACAGGGAAAACTATATATGGTTGGAAAGAGTTTTGAGTTTACTTTCCATTTATTTTTGTTACATCAAATTTCATTAAGATTTGAATAAGTTATGGCATTTTTGGTGAGGGCAGGTCTGAATGCTGCCTAGGGTTTGTAGTTTTGGGAAAAGAGTCATAACTTTCTCCCCTACCATTGGATTTTCATGAAAATTAAATGAAAAGTCTGTATTAATGTTCTCTTCAATCTAACAAAAGCAATTGGATTAGTTCTTTGATTTGTTAATGTTATTGAGGATAGTTTTGGTCCTCCTACCTCTGCATCATATTGGTATCAGAGCTGGCGAAAGATTTGGGTGTTGTATTTGTTCCTGTCACTGAGAAGGCAGGTGAAGAGCCAAAATGTCCCATTTGGGATTGCCGAAGACACAAAGAGAACATGATTCTATATTTGTGGTGGTGGATATATTTTAAAAGATGGCACATTTCATACCTTGTAAGAAGATAGCTAATGTAGTTCATGTGGCTGACCTATTTTTCAAGGAGATTGTGAGATTGCATGGATTACCTAAGAGCATTATTTCAGACAAAGAAGATTTCTTGGATACTTTTGGAAGACACTTTGGAAGAAGATGAAGACAAATTTGAAGTTCAATTCAACACTTTATCCACAAACTGATGGACAGACAATGGTAGTAAATCAGAGTTTGGGAAACTTGTTGAGATGTTTGGTTGGAGAGAAGATAGGAAGTTGGGATTTGATTCTTTCACAAATAGAGTTTGCATATAATAGTTTAGTGAATAGGAGTACCAGAACAACACCATTTGAGATTGTGATAGGAACTAACCCTAGAGGAGTAGCAGAGTTGAGAGACATCAGTATGGAAGATAAGAGAAGTGAAGAAGCAGAAGAATTTGTAGGACACATGGAGATAGTGCATAATCAAGTTAAGAAGAATTTGGAGGTGATGAATAGTAAGTATAAGAAGCATGCAAATGAGAAGAGGAGACATAAAGAATTTGTAGTTAGAGATGAAGTGGTGGTGTACTTGAGAAAATAAAGATTTCTAGTTGGGACATATAACAAGTTGAAGATGAAGAAGTTAGGATACTCAGAAAGTTTGATTCAAGAAATGCATATGAAGTGGAGTTACTGGAGACATTGGGCATATCACCTATTTTCAAGATTGTAGACCTATATTAGTATGATGAAGTAGAGTTTAGTGACAACGTTGATGATGACTTGAAGAGGCAGTTACCACAACAAGCACTAAAGTAGATTGAAGACATCTTGGATAGCAGAATTGGAAGTAGCACCAGAGGAAGACAGTACAAGGAATACCTTGTGAAGTGGAAAAGCAAACCAAAAGAAGACTCATCTTGGATTTCTCAGGCTAAGGTAAACTGTCTTGGTTTTCCTCTAGCCCCAGCAAAGTGAGGGACTCACTTATTTTTTTCAACAACCTCAAATATCTAATGTAGGAGTATCCCTGGTTCAAGATCAATCTTGCATCAACCAAAAACATTTGCATTTAATTTTGTTTCTTTTCATTTTCTAGTTTAATTCAATTAGTTCAGTCAGTAGCAGTTTCAGTATTTTGGTTTGCATTCTACCACAATTTCATTTCAGACCTTGCAGAGATGGACTTAGCATCTAGACACATTCATGCACATCATATCCAAAATTTAGAGCATTTGTGTCAGGTACCAAAAAGGTATCGCTATCAAAAGATTGACTATTTTCTCATAATAGAGCATCCTGATGGTCTCAGATAATCAGCTGAAGGAGAAGACTTGCAGAGCTAAATGACACATCATTCAATGTTGCTTGGATTCAGGCTAACCTTCCCTGAGATCTACACGCCATTCCATTCATTTGCAGAGGACTTCTATATGATTAGGTCCGACCTATCTATGTACACACATTACAGCTCTTCATTAGAGTTTGACATCTTCCTTGGCCAATGCAGATGAATCTTATGATCTAAAGATGATATATAATCATGTAATAGATGCCTAAGAAAGCAATGCTTGATAATCATTGATATTTTTGAGTTCGATAGTTTCAATTATTTGTGAAGGAGCTTCAAAGCTATATCTGGTGCATATTCTGTAATTCTGTAATCATGCCTGTGAGCCCTAATTGTAATCTCGCATATTTCTATCTAGTTTGTATTTTGAATCTATGATATACTGAATGACTAAATCTACATCTCCTTTATATCTTTAAGTTGTTTCCGTTGTGTTTACTCTTGTTGTACGGCCTGGATTGTTCACTTTGTGGACCCTCATAACCGTGAATGCACCAGACCATCTCACCAAATTCCTCACCTTTCATTGTGCACAAAAGATAAGAACCATTTTCAACATCTTCTTTGACCATGTACAAACCTTTCCAGTCTTCATGAAATTTTCTCGTTTTCTTATTTTTCTTATTCTTAGTACTCCATTTTCAAAGGACAAGTTCTCCTATTTTGTAGGGTCCTGAAGTTTGACTTTACTCTAGTTGACTTGTTTGAGGGGCCACCCCTATTAATGTGATGTGAAATAGGGCATGAAATGCTTATTGATGCGAGGGGGTCTAATACAGGACTCCATCGCAACTCAAAATCTCAGTGAGTAAGTTGAACTCATCTTGCATATAGATTTTTACCACAGGATGTTCTTGAATACTCTGCAAGAATTGGAACAATTCAAAGGGGGTTTGTGGCTCCCTTTGTTCATCTAGAGGAACAAAGCTTATGCTTGTCTTCTCGTTTGGTTTTGTTCACATATCTATCGAGTATCCTATATACCTTTCTAGCAATTCAAATATGATAGGATCTTTAGTTTCTATGGTCACTTGCATCTTACATTCCTCGTGGAATTCTCCCTCACTCGCCTCATCCACATCATTAGATTTTACTAAAGCAGAGGTTGAGGGTTGCTTAGGGTTTTGTGGGGTAAGAAAGGGTCCTGACTTTCATGAACATTCATTGATTCATTATCTATCGAGTTTGCTTTCTTTTTATCTTGTGCTTTTACTTCTATGGGTGGTGTCAGTGGTGTGTAAGAATCCTTGGAAGGTGAGATTGACATGTATGTGTTGGCAAGAGACACTATATGGATTCATGGTTGTTGTCATTGATGGCAACAAAGGTCATCCCACATATCTGCAAGTCATGGTGTGTCTCTACCGGAAGTCAAAATGAAGATTGTTGTGGTCCGGTGAACAAGAACAGAGCATGTGGCAAGGTCCGACAGATTGGTCCGGATCTCTCAGAGGAAGTGTCTTGGTGCAGTGCGGATTTGGGGAAGTCAAGAGGACTACCTTGAGTAGTATATTCCAAGGATTTAGCCTCCGGTGATGAACAAAGAAAAAGATATGAATAGTTGAGTACCGGATTCCTGAGAGACAGTGAGAACAGAGGAAGAACTGACTGACAGAGTATCAGACTATTTTCCGGATGTGTTACTGTTGATGGTAAAGGTTGTGAAGGCATGAATCATGTTTGGCCGACATGATTAATGATATCTACAAGTATATGCTTGATCCGCATTACTTGATATGCAAGGATTCAGCCGACAGAACAGAGTTTGTGAGAAGATAGATTATTCCGGGTGCCGACTAGAAAGATAATGAAATCACTAGTGCGGATATATATAGAGGATGGATTTAGTTGTGAAAACAGTGATGGTGTGATGGTGTATGCGAATAAGTGCAGAATAGAGCAGAAGCAGTAAGAAAGATCGGGTATGTGAAAAGATAGCAGAATAAAGAACAGAGGAAAGATGAAGTGCAGCAGATCAGTATACTGAGCCTAACCAGAACTGAACTCCAGCATATGAAGATGCTTCCAATTAGTTCAAGTATTGTATAACATTCTTTTGTAGGCAGTGTGCCTCTTTGTGAGCAGTGTGCTCGGGCAGTGAGCCCTAATTGGCAAGTGCCATTTTGTAATTCCTTATTCTTCTAACAGAGAATAATCTTTGGGTTAATCACCCCGTGGTTTTCTCCCTTAACCGGGTTTCCACGTCAAAAATACTGTGTCATGTGTTTCTCATTTCATGGTAATGTTTGTTTGTTTCAATGCTGCTTTGATTAATAAGAAAGTTAAAAAGAAGAAATAATTAGGATAACTGATTCACCCCCCCCTCTCAGTTATCAACAATTGGTATCAGAGCAAGGTTCCTCCTAATAGAGCCTAACAGCTTGAGGAAGATCTGGGAGTTCAAATGGATGCATATGGTTTAAGGGAGCAACTCAAGACTGCCCTTGAGGATCTTGAACAGTCAAATTCTGAAGTCAATGAATTAAAGGAAAGACTCAAACAGGCTGATGAATTCATGAGAGAATTAAAGGACAAATTAAGTCTCTCTATGAAAAAGAGGAAGGAGCTGCTCCAACAATTGGCAAGACAAAGTGAAGAAAGCAATACAGATGAAGAATTGACTGAGAAAACCAAGTTATGTGAAAAGTTATCAAAAGAAGTCATTATGTTAAGACATGAAATGGAATCAAGAACTATAAAGTTTACTCAAGAGATTGAAGAAAAAAGAAAAGCTGAAGACAATCTAAGACAATCTCTTAAAGAGAAATCAGAAGAATGCCACTAGATGGACAGGATTATCAGACATCTTGAATCTGATCTTGAAGATGCCAAAGATAATGAAGAAAAACTTGAGGATCAAATTGTCTCTCTCAAAAGAGATCTTCAAACAGCAAATGAATATAAATAAAAATTCAAGATAAGTTCTGCCCAACTTGAAGTACTTCTTGGAAGTCAAAAGAGGATAGATGACAAGTATGGTTTGGGATATGAGAAAGGAGAAAGCTCCGGATCCGGTCAAAAGAATTTTGGATCAGAAAATCCAAGGAATAGGCCTAGAAGACCTCTGGTAAGACAGCCCAATGCTCAAAGATATCCATCTTTCAATGGATACTGCCACAGCTGCAATCACTTTGGTCACAAAGCTAATCAGTGTAGAAAAAGGATGAATCAAACTAATCCATCCTTCTCCGGACAGTGCTTTAACTGCAAAAGGTATGGACACAAGTCTCATGAATGCAGAAATATGCAAGTAAACAAATCATTCAATGGTAGATGTTTTACATGCAATAGAGTAGGTCATATGGCTAATCAATGCAGATCAAGAGGTTATCAGTCAAATATGCAAAGACATGTTATTTGCCAAATCTGTAATAGGTCCGGTCATAATGCTAAAGTCTGTAGAAGCAAGAATCAGGACAAAAGAGGTCCGGTGTATAATCAGAATCAAGACAAGGGTAAACAAAAGATGAATGCGGATGAAGTTAGGAATCAGATGAACAAGATTTGGGTGAAGAGAAGTTCAGAGAATGTAGAGGTTGGATCCGCACCAGACTCTGGTGCTGATATTTCTTCCAGAAATTAAAAAGTGAGCTCTGGCTCAGGGGGAGACTCAAAGAAAATCCTGTTCCCCCAGCCAATCAAGTGGTGCTGGATGTGATACAAGATGCGGAGTAAAGGGTTTGAAGATATAAGTCCTGAGATGATCCAGACAAGATTTCAGAGGTCCACATGAAGATGCAAAGAAGTTGTGATCGATCAAGTAAGACCTATTCTAGGAGATGCTCCAGAATGACAGAGGACTACAAAAGGGTCCGGAGAGATCCGGAAGTACATTATTTTGCTCTGCGGACTGGACAGAATGTTTGGGATGTTCTTGTAATGTGTCATCTCGATTTATTCATGATTGAAAGATCTGCATGATGTTCATAGATTAGAACTGATCCAGGATACTCCAAGCTATCCAGATAAGGCAAACTGGAACAATATAGGTGGAGCATTTATTGCAAACAGATATTAGGGTTTGCGAAACGATATAAGGGATTTCTCAATAATCATTTGATCATTCCACACCCAAGAAGAAGCGAAAAGTGGAGCTCTGCGACAAAATTCATCAAGTTCACTGAAGATCACTTACAGAAGTTACTACATACAGAAATCAATCCAAATAACCGAAGGCGCATAAGGTATTTTTTGTTTTCAATATCTCCCTGCAAATCTTTGAAAAATGGCTACTCCGAATATAGTTAAGATCTTTGATAGACCTCGTCCCACATTCAAGAAACATCCTTACAAATCCTTGGAGGTAGATCCACTAGGAGCCTTCTCTAGTGTTCCACATGGTGTATTGCATACGGAAGACATTAGGGTTTACATCCATGCAAATTTTGAAGACTTTGGAGAATCAAAATTGATGGATATCTATCACAAACAATTGATAGATGACTCCTTCGAGATCAAACCTCAGTACAAAGCCATCCGGGACAAACACTTTGCACAATGCATTCATTTCCCCTGTTTTGAAGAAGATGAATGGGTCCGGTATGTACTAAGTAGAGTACATGACAACTTCCTATGGTTGAACAAGCCCTTCAAGATTACCAAAGATGCAATTAGGGCTGTAACCAGTCTGCACTCATCCGGTGGATTACCTGTTCTCAAGTCTATCAAAAATCAGACAGTTAGTGATGCAACCGGATCCAAGTTTGACAAGAGAGCTATGACAGTTGATGACATCACTGAACCGGATGTCAAATTTGCATCTATGATAATTGGTTACAAAATCTATCACTCCAGTAGAGAAAATTCAGTACTGGGAACTGCAATCTACACAGCTTATCAAATGTTAAAGGAGAATGCAGACTATGACTTGTGTGAGCTTCTTGTAAACCAACTTTTTGAAAATCTGTAGAAGATTAAGAAGGACAAGAAAAACTCCTTCAAGTATGGCAATCTGATCCTTTGTCTCTTCTTTTACTACATGAATGAGCTTCCCGGATCCAGTGGATGGATATGGCAGAATGACAGACCGGTTGCCATCCAAATCAAAGACTATTTGCATGGACTTGGGGATGCTAAAGCAAGAAATACAGCTCTATGGGGATATTTCAAGAACTTCCAAAGCATGATGCATGCAAGAGAAAGAATACCCCAATCCCTTGTTGAAAAGTACAAAGACATAGTATGTTTCATGGTAGAAACAGATCAGTGTCTAATGGAGGCAGTAGAACCAAGAACTGTGTGGATCATGCCCATGGGGTATGAAGTAGATGAATAGATAGTGAAGTTGCATGTTCAACACATGCTAAGTCAGCCTAAAGATCCAAAGGCAGAAAGGTTCAGAACATTTGAGGAACTGAGTGTGAAAATTCATGTGGAACTCAGAGAACCTGAGATAAAGAGGAAGGTGAGAAAAGAAGTAGAGCATATTGCTCAAGGCCTAGGCATTCCAAAGGAGGCACTTGATGCCAACCGGGAAAAGAGGAGAAAGGCTGAGGAAGAAAAGAAAGAGGCAGAAAAGAAAAGTAAGAAAAGTGCTCCGGTTGAAACTTCCACCCGGACCAGATCATCAAAAAGGTCTGCACCTCCCACAACCAAAAGTTCAAAACCGGAAGTCCAGGCATCCGGTAAAAGATCTAAGACAAAAGCCACAAGGGCTTATGAAAGCCAAAAGGATGAAGAGGAAACTGAGTCAGATGAGGGAGTAAAAGAAATAAAGAAGCAGAAGAAGAAAGGATCCGGTAAACCCTCCACAGGCCAAGACAAGGAAGAAATGGTAGAGGAATTTGTTGAAAAGCCCACTCTGTCTCTAGACAGTGTAGTCAAATTAGTCACTGTGGATGGGAACCTTCAACCAGTAGCTGAATTCTATGATGACTACAATGAGGCAGATCAAAAGATCCTGCAGGAAGCTACAATCAGGTACCTGAACATTTACAATAAAGCTTTTATTGAGATTATCTCCGAAATTCCTAAGAGTCTAGAGAAGGAACTAGAAATAAGAAAGAACAATGCCATGGCAAAAGACCTTGAGATCAGAGAACAGATAGCTATTCAGCTATATCCTTCAATTGATCACAAAACAATGAACATGGTATTCAAAGACTGCAAGGATGAATTCAGGAGCAAAGCAAGGATGAATCAGCTTATGCTTGGTGAGACCGACAAGGTAGCCAAGGACACTAAAGAGATTCTCTGAAAAACCTTCAAAAGGTTTAATCTTCCTGTTGTAGAGGACTTAGGTGCAGAAACAGCTGTGGACTTGGAATCACCTGCTCCGGAAGAAGTGGCCCTTGAATAGACTAACATCTCTCCTCCGGTTTCCCCTATAGTCTCCGGATCTCAAGAAGAAGAGAAACTACAGGAGAAAGAAGCAGCAGTTAAAGAAAAAGAGGTTGACAGCACCAAGGATGCAGAAAAAGAGAAGACCCCAACAGAGAAAACCACAACTGAAAGTGGTAAAAGTAAGGAAGGAGAAAAGATTCCAAAGGACAAAACTGCAGAAGAGAAGAAACATCTGTCTCCGGCAAGAGACACTGCACAAATTGTTCAAGAATTCTTGACAAGAGCCACTATAGAAATTGATGAACCGGACCTGCTAAAAGGACCATTAGATTTTGACTCTTTGTCACCGGTGCAAACAATGAAAATAGCCTCATTTGCAAATGAGAAAGTCAAAGAGAAACTACTGAAATCTCACATGGAAGACTGTGAGCTTATGGAGGTAGCATCTGGAGTGCTGGAAAAGATCATGCCATCTTTTCAGAAGGATCCCACAGCCTCCTCTTCCAGTAATCTCAAAACCTTAGTCAACAGTGTTAGTACACATTTTGAATCTCTAGAAAAATCAGCTGAAGAAAAGGTCCGGAAGGAGTTTTTGGATAAAAGGTTCTCCGAGGTTCAGGGTTTGATCATTAATGATAGGAGAAACATGAACATTGGGATAAAGAGCTTAGAAAATGCTCTTAAAATATACAAATTTTGTATCTCCTGGTCCAAGGTAATAGTGGACATTGAGAAGAAAATAAAAGAGCAAGAGGACACACTACTCAGCTTGTCTCAAAGTTTTGATCCTCTTTCTTCCTCTATAACAAATCAAGAATGTCAGACTATTGCAGTCTTGAGTGAAATCAAGAAATTGGAGAAGGAAAGGAAAAATAGAATAAGCAGGTTGAGTGAGCTCAGGGGGTTAATTGTCCCTAAGCTAGAGGCCATGCATGAGGCCATAGCAGAAGCTCAAATCACAGCCCAGACAAGTGATCCGAAAGATCTAAAAAGGGCAGATGCATTTGCATTTTTGTTGAGTGGTCACATTTCAATTTTGGATAGAATGAAGCAAAGTTGGGCTACAGAACTGATCCAACTGAAGACATCTTTTGTAGACATTCTTCAGTATATGTGAGTATGTAAATATGCGGCTATGTATAGAAAATTTTTGAAAATTTTGGTGTGCGGACCCTACCCTTTGCCATTGATGTCAAAGGGGGAGTGAGGAGCAGTGAAAAATGAGGAATCCAACTAAGGGGGAGTTCCAGAAATTGTATATAAAGATAGAGCATCAGCCAAGGGGGAGCATAGTGTAAACACTTAGTCATTTTTCACTAAGTGTTGCCATCAATGCCAAAGGGGGAGATTGTTGGCAAGAGACACTATATGGATTCATGGTTGTTGTCATTGATGGCAACAAAGGTCATCCCACATATCCGCAAGTCATGGTGTGTCTCTACCGGAAGTCAGAATGAAGATTGTTGTGGTCCAGTGAACAAGAACAGAGCATGTGGCAAGGTCCGACAGATTGGTCCGGATCTCTCAGAGGAAGTGTCTTGGTGTAGTGCGGATTTGGGGAAGTCAAGAGGACTACCTTGAGTAGTATATTCCAAGGATTTAGCCTCCGGTGATGAACAAAGTAAAAGATATGAATAGTTGAGTACCGGATTCCTGAGAGACAGTGAGAACAGAGGAAGAACTGACTGACAGAGTATCAAACTATTTTTCGGATGTGTTACTGTTGATGGTAAAGGTTGTGAAGGCATGAATCATGTTTGGCCGACATGATTAATGATATCTACAAGTATATACTTGATCCGCATTACTTGATATGCAAGGATTCAGCCGACAGAACAGCGTTTGTGAGAAGATAGATTATTCCGAGTGCCGACTAGAAAGATAATGAAATCACTAGTGCGGATATATATAGAGGATGGATTTAGTTGTGAAAACAGTGATGGTGTGATGGTGTATGCGAATAAGTGCAAAATAGAGCAGAAGCAGTAAGAAAGATCGGGTATGTGAAAAGATAGCAGAATAAAGAACAGAGGAAAGATGAAGTGCAGCAGATCAGTATACTGAGCCTAACTGGAACTGAACTCCAGCATATGAAGATGCTTCCAATCAGTTCAAGTATTGTATAACATTCTTTTGTAGACAGTGTGTCTCCTTGTAGGCAGTGTGCCTCTTTGTGAGCAGTGTGCTCGGGCAGTGAGCCCTAATTGGCAAGTGCCATTTTGTAATTCCTTATTCTTCTAACAGAGAATAATCTTTGGGTTAATCACCCCGTGGTTTTCTCCCTTAACCGGGTTTCCACGTCAAAAATACTGTGTCATGTGTTTCTCATTTCATGGTAATGTTTGTTTGTTTCAATGCTGCTTTGATTAATAAGAAAGTTCAAAAGAAGAAATAATTAGGATAACTGATTCACCCCCCCCTCTCAGTTATCAACAGTATGAATCACTTTTCTCTCATGTTTCTGACATGTGTGTCTCACTAGATGTTGTTTCCCTTGGTGGTGTTAAGGGAGTATAACTTTTAGAAGAATCCTCCTCTAGATTTGAGGTGTGTGGGTCTACTCCATTTAAATCCAGTGTTTTTCTTTCAAACTTAGGCCACTCTGTTTGATGAGGTTTTCCTCCTATACATGGAAAAAACTTATTAGCTTTCTCATCTTTTGAAGACACATTGATAGTGACTATCTCTAGAGGGAATTGTAATGGTCCTTTTTAAAACCACTCCATGATTTTTACCATTGTTTCCTTAGGTACCACTTCCTTTTGTTTCGACGACTCTCCCTTTTCAAAGGTTTTCATTTTTGCATTGTTGTTAGTTTTGGTAGGTGTTTCTATTCATTTAATTCATATCGATTGTGGTGTGGGATTTGGGATAGAAATTTTGTTTGTTGGTAGCTCATAGTATATCAGAATCCCTATCTTTTTGGTTGAATCAATAAATTAACCATGCTAAAGGGTTTTGGATCTCCTTTTGTGACATATACTTTTCCAAGGTGCAAGAATTTAAATTCTTGGATTAATGTGGAACACATGGCCTTCATTTAGTGAATCCATGGTCTTCTAAGTACTAAGTTATACCCGATATCCTTGTCAATGACATAGAAGGTGGTAGGAATTGTCTTTGGTCCTAACAAAGTAGGTAGTGTAATCTTTCCTATTGTGGTAGCTTTTAGGTTGTCATAACCTCTCAAAGTGTCACAAGAAGCAATAATGTTGGTGTGTCCATATCCCATTCTTTCCAGAAGGGAGAATGTAACTATATTCATGGTGGGCCCATGTCATCAATTAAGGTTCTTTTTATGCAAGTATCATAAATCCATACTTGTAAATAAAGAGTGGGATCCCCCTTCTTAGTTAAATCTGCCTCTGAAGGAATTTTCTTTAGATCAAAGAAGAATCCTGGGTCTTTATGTTCAGTGTTGGGTGGATCTACATCTAAGTCAATCTAGTTTATTTGTTCACTAGGCAGAGGAGTAATTTGGTCCAAGGACCTTAATCCTATTGCCTTTAGGAGGGCCAAATGGTGAGATGGAGAATTTTTTGAGAAGATCAATGAATGAAATGTGAGCATATATCCTCTTTAGATCCTTAATCAATTCATTAGGCCCAATTGGAGTAGGGATTGATTTCACAGCTGATACTACTCCCTCATGAGTTTCTTCTTGTTGTTCATTGTTGAGTTCACTCTCTTCATCATGTAATACTTCGACTAGCCCTAACATCCTGGTTTCCCCCTTTAGTCTTAACTGGACAGGGATGTTCATTTTAGTTGTTCTTGCAGAACTAGTCATTGCATATTGGTTGTTTGTTTCAATGTTTAGATATGAGAGGGAAAAGGATCTTGAAAATTTTTCATATCTGTGTTTTGTGGAGCAATGGGAGCTTGTGTATATCTTGAATCCTTGTTATTATTTGGTGTGACCTCTTGTGGATTTAGGAACATTTTAATGAACAAACATTGTTGGTCCTCTAGTAGCATAGAGATGAATCTATTGTATTCCATGTACGACTCAATACTATGCCTCCTAGTCCTGTGAAAGGAACAAAACTAGTTGTACTCGTAGGGGGAGTGTTCGTACTTATTTTCATTCTGATTCCACATTTGATGATAGACTTGGAATAATAATTATTGTTTTGAGGTTGATCAATCACATTGAAATTTAGAGGATAGTAATCCATACCATTATAATCGTCCCTGGCCTTGTTCTTGATAGTGTAGGAGTCCGGACAACACTGAGAGGGGGGGTGAATCAGTGTTGTGTAGATTTTTGCAACTTATTATAACTTTTAATTTACAAGACTTAGAAAGAGAAAGTCATCAATAAACTATTACATGTATATGTACAAGTTTGATAATGAAAATTATGAGCAGGACCACATAGAGATAAATCTTAACATAGAAGCAAATACACACATAGAAGCATATCATTAACACAAGAATTACTAGAGTGGAAAACCCTCTCTGGGTAGAAAAACCACTCAAAACTGCCTCACTGGCTTAACTGAAAAACATGCCTCACTGGCTGTACAAAATGTATCTAGGAGCACCAACTCCAATACCAAACAGAACCTACAAGCCTCACTGGCTAATACTAGGCCTCACTGGCAAACTGTACCTCACTGGCATACTGTCCCTCACTGGCAAGAATGTTTAGAAGCACCAACTTCAAGGAGCACCAACCCCTTTTACAGAACAAACTGAAAACAAGAACTCAGAGGGTTTCTCTGTTTCAATACAAAACATTTCTTTTCTCACATGTGTCTGTCAAATGGCCATTTTTTCATCAACCCAAATCATAAGCAAACTCAGATATTCAAAATCAATCCTGTATATTGATCCACTCAACAACTCTTCATCTTTATATATCTTATCAAAACACCTGCATGACCAATGTATAAAGATTGAATGTCTTTTCATATTCCACGGAGCACCTGCAATAAAAGTATAAACGAAAAAGACTGTTGGAATTCCTCTCCTCTGTATATCTACAATCTGAAAACAAATAATCAATTTTCTCCTGTTAATAAAAAATTTCTCATAACTTTCAATGTTCCATCTTCTCTCTGCAATTTTCCTCTTCAAATTTCTTTTACAAATATGATCTATAAAAAATCTTCAATAAAATTTAATCTTCCCAATTCATTAAGAAGAAAATCTTTCATATTCTCAAACTCTTGATCTTCTCCTTCACATTTTTCATTTTCTTTTCAACAATGATATTCTTTATCCTCCTACAAAATAATAATACATTCTCCTGAAAAGAAAAAAACTTATATACAATATTATGAAAATTTTCTTTCATATTCTCATTTAAAAAACTCTTCATATTCTCTTCTTTCTACAAAAGTTATCTTCAATCTATATAAAAATAGCTCCCAAAAAAAATGTCTTCAACTCCTCCATCCAATTCATATTCTTCTTCCCATACAAAATCCTCTGCAAATGTCCATCTGAATAACAAAAACTCTTATGCTTCCAATAAAATCATACGCCTGCAAAATGACTTTTAATCTTCTTCTCATAACAAATATTCTTCATTTGCTGCCTTTAACACTTCAAAAAGTGTCAAAATAATCTTTTAAAAAATGCTTTAGAAACTTATTAAAAAATCTCCTTTCAATCTTACAAAATCTGCCATTAAAAATATGCTAAATATAGCCTCAAAAATGCACATTCACTATGACTCCCACTTTAACATTCATTTACCACAAAATAGAAAAGGAATCTCCAATAACTTTCTATCTTCATAAAAACCTTCAAAAAAAATCCTCAAAAAGGTTGCCTTTAGAAATAGACTAAAAATAGTCTTCAGAAAAAAATCTTTATGAATTTCAAACAAATTCGTACTACACATTAAATATGGCTTTTTTATTTTTTGGAGCTTTTTAAATATAAAAAGAGACCAATCAAAAAGTAAAGGGGGAAACCATGACTTAAGAGCTCTTTGGTAGGCTAAAAGATAGCCTTTAAAATAGCTCAAAAAGAATATATTAAATGCCTCATAAGTGGCCGCCAAAAATGGGAGGAAAAAAGGTTCTAACTTAAAAAAGACTTTTTATCTCCATTTGAATAATGAAGACTTTGAAGGCTTTTGTCGAGACCGGTCATTTATATGTGAAACACACCCTTTAACAAGTCACTCTTAAGTGATTTACTTGCAATAACAAGTGAACATTTTTTTATAACAAAAGTGCATATAGAATGTGATTGGCATTTAGAGCACCTTGTGAACACTTTGAACCTTGTGAAAACTTTGAGAGATTTAGATTATTGTTTTGAACTTTTTATAAGTCAAAATCTAACACAATCATATGAAGTGCTCTGCCATCTGCCATCTGTAATACAAACCTTAACTCTGCCATCTGCCATGATCAAACCTTAATACCATTGACATATGCAATGCACAACATCTATCCTCTGATGAAGATCCTTGATGATGATGACAACCTTAAACAAGATCATCAGAACTACATTCAACTCAATCCAACACCAACTACACACCATGAGAACCACACCAATAAGAGTGAGAATATTGAATGTGAATGAAATAACTCCTATATTGTGAATATTCAAAATTTGAAGCACAAGCATCATATATTGTTCAACTGAGATCCTATATTGTGAATATTCAACATTTGAAGCACAAGCATCATATATTGTTCAACTGAGATCCTCTCAACCTTTGATATCACCTGTCCATAATATGTGAGCATTAACAAACGATGTAAACAAGCAGATCAAACAAGACTATCATAACCATGAGTCTTGTATCTGTCAGAACTGCATTATCATCAACTCAATCTAAATGACACAACACTTTACCATACTCAATGGAAAGAACACACAAGATGATGTCTCCTGCTCCTGTCAACAACTTCACACAACTCTTGATGAACACACATATGAAGCATCAACCTCTTGCACTTACCTTCTGCAAGACCTTTTTGACTTCAATGACAATCTGACACCATCAGATAGGGGGTTGGTCTATTACTCCATCTATTGTCACATTTCTATTGTTTTTAAGTATCTTTATGGTGGAGGTGTTGTTTCCACCACTATCTCCTATTAATATCCCATTTGCACCATAAGTTCTACGTCCACTATCTATTGCAATGTGATCGATTCTTAAAGCACTTTCTAAAGCTTCTTCATATGATTTATACAACAATTTTTGCACCTCTTCTCGCATATCCCTATTGAGGGCATGTAGGAAGAGATCACAAAATTTATGATGCTCCATATTTGAGGCACTTGTAGAAGAGTAGAGAACATGTCTCTACCTTGTGATGAAGTGTGCCATTGATTTATTTGATTTGTGTTTCATGGTCAAGAATTCACGAATCCCTATTTTCACAAGTTTGTTCATGTCGAAAGCCATGACAAACTCTCCTATTAATTGTCAAAATGAGTGAATAGAAGCTTCGAGAACGTGATAGTACCAATCCAAGGCAATCCCTTCTAACATTTTTGGAAATATTTTAGCAATGACCCCATCCCAAGGGATGAGTTCCCTTATTGTTATAGTGTAAGCCTTTATATGAGAACTTGGATCCCCTTCTCCCTTGAACTTTGGCAATTCAGGAGGGGGACATGGCAACATTACTTTTCTTATAGTGTGGTCAAGTGGTTCTTTTAGATAATCAAGGTATGTTCGTAGAAAAGTACTTTGCAATTGTGGGGTTGATAACATTAGCCCCATAGGTGGATTTTGATATCCAAGTGATGCAGTGTGGTTTGTTTAAATGTTTTACTGGTTTTGCACAACTTGTTCGTAGAAAAGTACTTTGCAATTGTGGGGTTGATAACATTAGCCCCATAGGTGGATTTTGATATCCAAGTGATGCAATGTGGTTTGTTTAAATGTTTTACTGGTTTTGCACAACTTGATTTCCATTAGGGAAAATGTCATTACCCTTGTTTTGTGAGTAGAAGTTCATGTAGGGGGGATTATGAGATGCCCCCTAGTCTTGCTCTACTTTGTTGTTATCATGAGACCTTACTCTCTTGTCTTGAATAGTCTATTCCTCTTTGAGAGTCCTAATTCTTTGAACTAGTGTTGTTATAAGGTTTGTAGGTGTTGCACTTTTTTGTGTCTCATCATTCCTCAGAGTTTCACCTCATGTGTTTTCTATTTGTTCTCATTATTCCTCTCAAAGAGTGATTCGCAAAGCCTCTTCAATGTCCTTGGATTCTTGCAAATGTCTCTCTAAGTGTCTTACCTCATCATCTAGATGGGTATTATGATTACTTTTTGAAGGTTGGTCTACTAGATGGATCTTTGATCTCAATTGTACCCTTCATGCTCTCTGTTGAATCATTGAATTTTGTTCCCAAGTAGGGTCATTGAATGTTAATAAATGCCTAGGTTCTCTTGTCGTCGCCTTCATAATCTGAGTCTTCGTAATCATAGCAATTTAAGATTGGGTCCATTAGATCAGGAGGCATGTACTTATCAAAAGGAGTTTCAGGTTCCCTTGAAGGGAGATTCCCTAGGTGCAATTCTACTTCTAACATATTCGAGGGTGTCATAGACACTTTAGAATAAATGGAATGACTGAAGTGAAATATGGTGAAGAAGATGGATGAAACAAGTGTGAAAATGGCAACGAACACGAAAGTTAAGATGAGTGTGATGGAAATGACGTATGAAGTGAAATTTGGATTGAAAGCAATGTAGATTGAACTTTTGAAGTTGAAACACAAATAAATCATCCTATAAGGATTTTCTATTCACTTCAGGTTCACCAAAATATGCACTCTTTGAAACATGACACACACACAATCATGGATGAGTCAGCTCCAATGTAGCACATGGACCCTCTCCTTACTTCTGGTGACCTCCAAGTCACTCTCACTCTCATGGTAGAATCCAATCAAGCAGGGGAGAGACTCAGGGGCTATCATGTTCACTTGGGAGCAGGACCTCACAAAGAGTAGTTAGCCTAATCAAGGGCCTATTGTTGTTTTGGATTTGTCTTGTTCTTTCTATGGTGGTTGTTGTTGAGATGACTATATGACCTGAAGGGTCACTTGTGGTTTTTCTCCTATAAGGTTTTTTGAGATTCCAATGCCTAGATGGATCTTGATTGGCTTCATTTATGATTTTATTACATTGTAATCTAGCTTTGAATTATTGTCGGTGTTGTTGAATTTGTCGTTCTTGTTCTATAAACCTAATGAAGTGTTGTTTTAATTGCATTAGTTGTTGTCTTGGGTTTAACTCTTCAATCTCCTTGAGGACTTCCCTCACCTACTCACCTCTAATTCCAAGGCACATTCAAGTGCTTGAATAGAGAGAGTGAATTCAAGTTGACCTAGAGTTGACTCTCTGACTTAGTGATGCAAACTAAGGTTTTTCTAGGTGTTTTCTTGAGCTTGTTAATCTTGTGATGAAATCAAGGATATTTAACTTGTGTTGACCTTATGTTGACCTCATGATGAAATCGAGGTTTTGTGTGAACTTGTTATACTTTTTGAAGTTTTTTAGTGTTTTGTGGGTTTTTGAATGTATGCAAGCTATGATGTATGCAAACAACTTTCTATTCTTTTCTCCAACTTTTGAAGTGAAATGAACTAAATTAATCTAGGAATTGAAATATTTATGCAAACTAAAATGAAGTTACCTAATGCAATTATTCCATGTTTTTTGTATTTTCAAGATCGATTTTGGACTAAACTAAGAATTGAAAAAGTACATGAAATCAAATTAATCTAAAATTGCAATTTAACTACTTAAAACAAGATAATCTAAGCAATCTAAATTAACCTATCAAGGAAATCACAATGACAAGATTACTATTCCAAGAGCAAGATTAATGATTTATTTATTATTAAAACATGAAAAACCTAGAATATGGAGACACATGAGGCTTCACTACCCTCAAGAATCCCTATCCATGGCAACCTCCTTGTCCTCCTATATCAACGGAGTTGTCCTCTTGGTGGCAAGTGGGATGGGGAAGCAATTGAAAGAGCTTTAAAAAGCTTTGAATGAGATCAATGTGAGCTAAGAGCACTATGGCTTGAGAATTAATGAGCATAACAATGTTATGAAGCCTTTGAAGGCTTTGGTAAAATAATAATAATAAACAAAAGGCACCTAAGTCTTGCAATGAGCAGAAGCATGCTAATAGGAGAGAAAAAGCTAAGCAAAAGATGGATTGCAATAAGGAATTTGCCTCCTCTATTGCTTGGAGGAGGGGTATTTATAGGTTAGGAGATCACATGAGGGGTGAGGGTGATTGACTAGTTAACTCCCTTGATTGGAGAGTTAACTTGATTTAATTGATTAGAAGACTAAATAGATTGGAGGGTGAACTAGCCTTGAAAGCTTATCACAGGAGAAGAAATGGAGTTACATGAGAGGAAGAAGAACTAACAAGAATAGATTGGGATAAATTTGCATGTTTGGGAGTCTTGATTAAGTTAATTATGGTCTCCTCTATGTTTAGCTTGAAATTGCATGCAAACTAGGTGAAAACAAAGTCTTTTTGGGCTCGAATTGAAGGAGAAACTCGCGTTCAAAATTTGTAAGGGTCACCCCAGGTTCACCCCTTTCACTAGGGTAGGTCACCCTGAGCGACCTTGGGCAACCATGTGGTGACCCATAGGGGGTGACACCTAGGCAGAAACTGAAAGTTTTGTATGCTTAGTTATGGCCTTAAAAGGGGACCTGGCATCTGAAACAAGGTGTATGATAACTTCAAGCAGGATCTCTGGGGATGTTTTGGTTATTAATAGGGGGAGACTAATAGAGATGGCAAGTTGGGTAGAAACTAAAACATGGGTTTGGTCTAGTAGGTTGTCTAAAGGCTTCCTAGGGTCAGAGACCTCAATAATGGGGTGTCGAAAGGTGAAATTAGTAAGAAAATGTCAAAATGAAACATGTAGGAAAGGGGGGAAATGTGACAAAAAGAAGAATCAACAAGGGGAAAAAGAAGAATGGGTAGGGAAATGAAGTATTGACAAGGGAAAAGCCAACCAACACATATCGACAAGAGGAGTGTTGCTGAGGGGACATTATTATTCATGATTTCATGTATGTCATTGGGATTACATATCATCATGGGGTCCTTGTGGAAGCTCATGTGTGATTTTAATGCTTACAGGTCTTGAGAAGACCCAAAATCTAGGGGATTAGATTCCCCAAAAGCCCCACCGAGATCTTCCTAGTCATCCTAAGACTCTAGTTGCATGAACTCATAATAAGAGGTGTTTGAGAACTCTACAAACCTACATTTACCCCCCTTTTTAGAAATACCACTACCAGTAGGGCTTTTCAGGCCAATCTTTTGACATTTCATATAATTAACAATTTGGAATATTAATCCCTAATGAATAGGCATCATATTTGGTACTTTCCAACTCTCCTTAATAGAAATTTCTAGTGATTCTAGTAGGTAGAAGGAGATAGAGACTTTGATTTTTGTCTAAAATGGTTTAAAAGAACAAAGTGATAACCATAAATTGATTTATATTTACCTTCTAGAAACACATACCTCATTAAGCATTCTGCCTCAACAACACAAACAACTTTCAGTGAAGTTCTTTCATACCTGAAATGGAGTTTCACTAGCTTGTCCTTATTTCCATCCTTGAGGAAAGTTTCAAGAGCTTACTCACCTACTTTTCTATCCTTAAACACCTTTCTACCCTCCGTAGACAATCCTATAAAATGAGCCACCAATTCTTTGGTAATAATACATTCCATACCATAAACAAACACTCTTTTGTCCTTCCAACCTCTAGCAAACGCTTTAGTGACAGCAAGATCATGACCTTTAAGCTTCTCCAAATAAGGTGTTAAACCGCTACTAGATAAGATTTTCCATAGCTTGTGATCCTTGTGAACTCCATTACAATTTGAGGGTTTCACTTTGTTACAATCACCTCCCATCCTATTAATTTTGTTGAAGATGCTAAAACACATCATTAAACTATGATGTAATTATCTCTCACCAAATCATAATTATGCCTCATGTGAACACCTTCAATAGAGTTATAATCATTAACAAGTAGTTCTTGGGCTTGTGCAGGCAAAGATTTGAAATATTACCAAGTATGCAAGCTATCACTTGTCACCCCCCAATTAGTGAATAAGTCTATTGACCTATTACCTTCTTGGAGGACATGTTTATATTGTATCTCTTCAAAACTCTTGCATAAAGAGAGTGCATTGTTTATGAAGTTCTCCATAGTCCAACTAGTAGGTTGGGATCTTTGAAGACACTTAATAATATTGAGTGAGTCTCCTTCAACAATAATATTTTTAACCCCAAGACGAGAGGCTAAAAGGATTGCATTATGGGTTGTGACCAACTTCAACAACGTGATTAGTTTTATCCCCCATAGGTAGAGAAAAGGATGAGAGAAAATGATGGTTATGATCTCTGATAACCCCTCTAGCTCTAGCCAACCTAGGGTTGCCCTTGGAAGCTCCATCAAAGTTAAATTTAAACTAACTTCCTTTGGAGGTGGAGTCCAAACCACACTAGCTCTACCCTTCTTCATGACCTTAAAGGGAGTTGAAATATCAAACTGTAGATTCTAGGCCTTTACAATATTTAAATCATAAGAGGAAACACTGAAGAGTTTGTGGTCTTTTCAATATCTCCTAACATAAATTTTTCCTTTGTTGCCAACATAATTCTCTCTACCACCCTTCTAGCATCAAGCTTCTTATCCCTAAAGATACGGTTGTTCCTTTCTTTCCACAAACCCCAAGCCATGTGGGGCAACATGATGGACAACAAAATGGTGAGGGAAGGATTAAAAGAAGAAGTCCATTGATCAACCAAATTATGAGTGGAGTTAAGGAAGACCCAATTAATATTCCAAAGGGAAAACAGGATCTCCCAAATAGAAATAGAAAAACTACATTCCAATAAAAGGTGCAAGACATTCTCTTCATTGCTTTCACACAAAGCACATCTCTTCAGGATAACAAAGCCTCTTTTCATGAGATTATCTAAAGTTAGGATCTTATTTTGAGTCAAAATTCAAAAGAAGATATTAACTTTATGGATCATTTGAGTGGACCACACCTTAGCCCAAAAGGGGTAGGCCTACCCAAAGGATAAAGAGAGCCAAACCCTGAATCCATCAAATAAGTTTGAGTAGAGGAGGCACACCAAACTAATTTATCTTTCCTTGGGAATAGGGGAATGTGGAATCTAGAGAGAAAAGCTTGCAACTTAGCAACCGACTCAAAAAAATAGAAGGGATCAAAGAAGAAAAGGACTTCCAAGATTTAGTGCCCCTTAAATCACACATATAATATGCCACTTTAACCCCTATACTTCTCACACAAAGGTCTTTTAAAGGTAGCGCCCAATCACAATTGCTAAGGGGAGAGTCAATTAATCATTTGTTCTCCCAAAAATTAATAGATTTCCCATCTCCCAGCTTCCATTTCACACCTTTATTAATGATAAACCTATTGTCCATAATGTTTTTCTAGATGTAAGAACCCAGGGGAAGATCATTGCCATCTATACAATCCCACACATTCTCAATATGATACAAATGTTTCCTCTTTGTGATTTCCATTCACTCCTTTTGCTCAAAAATTAATCTCCAAGTGATTTTTGCATTCAAGGAAAGGTTAAAGTCCTTAGTTTTTCTTAAACCCAAACCTCCCTATTTTTTGGCTCTACAAACTCCTTCCCAAGCAACCAAAAGAAGTATTTTCTCTCTTATGTACCAACCCAAAGAATTTTTTTTCTGAATTTGATCATTTTTTTAACAAACTTCAAGGGTACTTTAAGAAGGCTCATATTGTAAACTGGAAGGTTCTGCAAAGTAGCTTTAATTAGCTAAAAAAAATTTGTTTGACTTAACAAAGTTCCTTTCTATCTAGAGCCAATTTTTCTTGGAATCTATTAATAAGGTAAAACCAAAAATACTCAAGAACTTTTCCAAAGAATAAATGCATCCCTAAATATTTAGAGGGTAGGACCCCCACCTAACATTGGAGGATGCGAGAAGTTTAATTCTAATGGTCAAGAGGAGTATTCAATAAAAATATAGTGCTTTGGAGAGGCTGATCATTTGGCTCGAATCTCACTCATAATTCAATGGGATAGTTTTCAATTCTCTAATTTCCTTGATTGAAGCTTCATTGGTGATCATAGTATCATCCGCAAATTGTTGATGTGAACATGGCTGGAAAGAGGAGGCAGGATGAAAACCTCGCAATCTACCTTCATTGATATCCTTAAGAAGGTTTCTTCCCAAAGATCTTTCCATAATAATAAAAAAGGAAAGGAGAGATGGGATCCCCTTGCCTAACACCTCTAGAACTATTGAAAAAACCTAAGGCAGTACCATTGATTAAAACTAAAATTTTTGGAGTGGATATCATCTCAAAAATTAGATCCACAAACTTAATACCTATTTAAGGTAAAATTTGGATATGGGGTTTGATTTGATAGTTTAGGTATATCCTCCTTTCACCTTAAACATTCAAGGACTTTAGGTTGAGTAGGAATCTACTATCAGGCCTTTAGTCACTTGGAATGTGGGGAAAATTGGAATTGTGTAGATTTATTGTTCAATTATGCCCACTTATGCTCAAAACCCTAATTATGCAAATTCAAAAATAAATGGACAAATCACGGAAATTGCTTGCACATAGAGATACTAAATGATAATCAAATGCATACCAGATTTCAAAGTTCAGGAAGCGGAATAGTTAGGGACTAATGAGCACGCGCCCTAGTCTAGTGCCATATTTTTTGTCAGGATGTAGAAACCTTGTTTGCAACCTATTCCTACTGTCCCAGAGATTTTCCTATTGCTTGATCTAGAGGACTAATGAGTGGGTACCTGAGTCCAGGTCCTTGTTTTCTCTTTAGATCTACAATTTTGATAGTTTGCACTACTCTCTTGCAAATCCAATTTTGCTCCTACAACTTGTAACCTGCAATCACAAAAAAATGGATTGGGGGTTGTGATCTTTAGAGGCTTGCCTCAACCAATCCTCAAAGAGACATTCAAGTCTTCTGAACACTATTTTCAGATAAAGAGTGCATATCCCTGCGGGATAGAGTAAAAATCCAAATGATAAATGATTGAAAACACAATTGATATCACCTTGTAGTGAAGATCTCATGGAAGGAAGAAGCTCTTCATGTCATGAGGAGATGGTTGCTCAAATATGCAAATACAAACACAAAAACAATGCTTTGCTCTGCAACACAATGAATACTTTGAATTCTCTAATCAAAAGAATGCATAAAGTTCACAATAACCATCTAGTTTACAACTAAATGCCTAAACATGCTTATATATGCAACTACAAACATTCCTGTCAAGAATTTCGTAACTGAAACTTACCATGTTGGCATATGACCTAAATAATGGTCACAAACTGACACTTAAAAATTAGTCCTGACTTAAAATAGGGCAGGAATAGGGTGTGGATGCCCAAGTCCACCCCCTATTTCAGGCAAGATTTGTCACAAGTGCATCCCCTGAGTCCAAATTACCATGGAACTTCAAGGTTTTCTCATTGGGAAGACAGATTATCATGAAAGATGCTCTAAACACATAAACAGGACCCAAGAGCTAAACCTTAAGAGGGAAAAGCCCCCAAGTGGACCTTTTTTGATGTAACATTTAGCCCCCACTTTAATGTATGTCTAAATGCAAGGCCAATACATGCATTAAAGTACGGTCAACAAACACAACAAACATGCCAAGCACAAAGAAGACACGCCAATCACAAAGAAGACAATAATAGGCACGCAAAACACATAGAAGACAGTTATAGTCACACAAAACATGGAGAATATAGTATTGAAGACAGTGAATGTAGAGAAGACAATAATGATTTTCTTTTTCTTTTTCATTTTCATATATATGTGTTGCACCCAACCAAAAATTTTGCTTCATTAAGGCATTTTGAAACAAGTCTAGAAAATTTTTCGTCAAAAAGTCAAAAAAGCAAAATTTCTAAAAATAGACGTCGAGTTAGGTTTTTCTGGGTTTCTTGAGATATGGATACTGGAAAAACTTTCTAAAAATAGAATCTCCAACTCAAGTGTCGCGCTCGATTCTCATTGGTCGATTTTGCTTCATGATCGGCGCGGTTTAGACGGAATCTTCAAACGACCAAGTTTTCTCTACTGGGTCATTTCTTCTTTTTTAGAAGGCAAAGCATGAGCTTGAAATTCATCAATAGAGGAAAGTTCAACTGTCAGAGCTCATCGACAAGTTTTCAACGATGTTCCAACGACGTAGAACCAACAAACAATCGTTGACTCGATGATTCACGCAAAACGATGCAAGATGGATTCAAGGTGAATTGAGAAGTTGGAAAATCATAAATTTGACTAAATCTAGTGAAACTAGGTGCCCCAAGTGGCTTGGGGCACCCAACTTCTCCTGTGTTAGTTTTTTTCACATTTTTTGAGAAACGTTGAAAATGCTTCCGTCAGCTCTTTTCCAGTTGGTCAAACTTGGTCAAAAGTCAGTCAAAGCCAGGATTTCATCACAGATATGTTCAGACTACTCAGATCACCCTTTGTCCCGCCTCGACAGTCATCAAAATGACTGAAATCGAAGATTGAACAGGACTTGTGGGCACGGAAATCAAGAAAAGGTACAAAATTGAAATTTTTCAAAAAAAATTCTAAGTGTTGACAAACCAGGCACCCCAGGTGGCTTGGGGTGCCCAAACTCTCTAGATTCAGTTTATTTTTGATGATTTTCTTGAAAAACATGAATCTCCTTCCGTTAGCCCGGTCCGGTTCAGATCAAATCAGTTTGGCACATTTTTCGAGGCAAACAAAAGGTATAATCAACTCAATTCTCATCAGGCTTGCCTATATGCTAGGTCATCAAACTTAGTTTTATCCCAGTTGATAGAAATTAATAGTCGAACAGGGGTCCTTTGCCACCAAAATGTGCACGCAAATCGAGAAATTGAAGAAGTTGTAAAAATTAGAAAAATGGCTAAGTGTTGGGAAACCAGGCGCCCCAGGTGACTTGGGGCACCCAAATTGAGCAGTGTTAGAATATTTTCATGTTCACAATGTTTTCTGACATGCTTTGTTACCAATCTTCACCCGTTGGCAGTTTTCGGGAGGTCAAACTTGGTCAAACGATGTCAGATCATCATTTGGAGGTAGGGGATGGAATCTCAACTGATCAATCTCCAAAATGTTAGGATCAGTCAGCTTTTTCAATCAATGGTGACATTTTTTCACCTTGTTGAAGTCAGAGACAGGCCATATTTAAGTCGAAACGAGTGTTGAAGTGTCGAAAACTAAGTAAAATTTGCTAGCACTTCTTTCAACTCGCGTGTTCGATGACATCATCAAAAGAAGATATTTTTCGTCATCTTGCACATGAAGCCATAGGCAGCTACAAAATAGGGATTCTTCCTATTCAAAGACATCCACTTGGATTTATGCTTTAAAAGTTGCTTTCTTCATGGATGAGGGTGACATTTTATTCTCACACAAATAAAGCTGCTTTTTCACCCTAAAGATTTATAAAGACAAGCATTTGGCTTTTTTATTTCATTATCTTTTGTAGGTTGCATCCAGAGGAAAGATTTTATTTTTCTTTCAATAAAGATTCGAAGACCCAAACCAAGTGCTTTTTCAACGTTCTTCATAGTTTCGAGTTGAGGAAGAAGAGAGGCTTGCTTTTTCAGGGTCCTCATTTCAAGGGGATCATTTTTCAGAAATCTAACCAGAGCTTTTTCAGTTTTCGTCGAGATGGTTCCATCCAGTATTTCATCCTCTTGAACATTGGGAGTTTTTCTTTTTTTTTCGGGAATCTACTTTTTCTGCTGCTTTTTGAGAAAATCTCCACTTTTTCAAAATCTGACAATCTGGGTTGCTTCAAAACATAATTGCCTACAAAACCAATGTGCTAGCTTTTTTGGTCAAAATCAGCTTTTCAGAAGATATTATTTCCAAAAATACCAGTGCATGACATCACCAATAAAGCAACAATAAAGATGGGGATGAGACACAAAAAGCAGCTTTAACTCAATGCTTTTTTAAAGCATTTGCTTTCGTCCCAAGCTCATCCATTCTTTATTTAGAAAGAAATCACTTTGTGATAGTTGGAATCTTCTTTGCTTTAAAGCATTTGTTTATTGTATCTTTGTCTTAGAATAGTAATAAATCTTGCGAGTTGGCAAGTTAGGGTTAATCAAGGAGATTTTAGGGTTCCCTACTCCTTTGATTTTAGTATAAATAAGGGCAGCCTTGCCCATTGTAAAAGAGCTACAATTGTGATAGCAAGTTTGTTGTGCCTATTCTAGCCTACAAATTTTGATATTCTAAGTGTCTATTCACTTTGTGTTTATTGTTCTCCAGTGTTTGATCGCTTGTTGTATGCCTACCTTTTACTGCAGCATTGTTGTCCTAGAGTTGTGCAAACTTTATGATATTGAATAGAAGTCTCATGCCTATTTTGCTCTGATATTCTATCTCTATTCATCAAGTTATCGTTGTTAGATGTGTAGCTTTTTGCAGCTTTTCATTTCAGATTTAATCATTAAAGTACTTTTAGTCTTGTGGTGTAAACCTGGAGGAAAACTGCTTAAGTTTTTGTGTTAAAAATCATTCTTTGTTCAGTTTCAATTCCCTTTGCTCTAAATTTACTCAGGAGATTGAAAGCGTCGTTAGTCTTTGCTTAGTTGTAGTAGAAGTTTTAAAAAAGGAAAAAACCTCTTCTGCAGCATTTAGAGTTTTATAACCTTGTGCTCGTAGCTAAGAATCAAAAAGAAGATAGGCGAAGTTTTATTTAATTATCTTTTCAGCGAACATCAGCAAGAAAGGGAACTCCCCCTTCCAATAGGAGAGCAGTTTATCTGTGCATAGTTGTCTGTTTCCAAATCACATTCCAGAGGTGCGAATTGAAATGCCAACAATATGAAATGCAGATGCAAGTACAAGAAAGTAAACACACCACCCATAATGCAGGAGCGACCCATCGCCACTAGTCTTTAAACTACACATGGGGCAACACACACACAATACACACCAAACAAAACAAGCACGCCATACAAATCCCAAAGCATAGGGGGGACTTATCGCCACCAGTATTTAAACTATGCTTGGGAATAAACACGCAATACACACACACTTGGAAGACACGGAGAAAACACAACAAACAAGCGATGGAGTGTTCCTATTTCTAGGCTCAACACCATCTCAGGCATATTACAGGCACACATTGACAATTGGGCTTCGCCACAACAATCACCAAAGACATGCTTAAGGGTTGATTTAGTCATAGAACCGCTCCCCGCCTCACGATGAGGACTTTTGAAAATGATAGGATGTGCACTCTCCATGAGAAATACACCATCCCCGCCTATGCATAGGGCTTAAGATAGAAAAGAGATGCGATATCCCTGCCTCTGCAAAGGGCTTAAATGATAGATTTCAAATAAATCTCAGAGTGTAGGAGGGACTCATCTCCACCAGTCTTTAAGACTGCACCTGAGAACAAGCACATTCCTAACATCTACAACATATATTACCTTATGTATTCCCCCACCTTAAGGTGGTTGATATCAGGTATCGATATCAAGCACACTAAGGTATGAAGAAAACACACAAGGGAACACAAGCTCTTGCAAAGCCCATGTCCCCCCGGAGGTGACATGTACTTTACGATTGCTAAATGTTCCCACGAACACATCCCTGCAAGAAAAGTGTTAGTGTCCATATAATCATGATAAACAACATCAATGAATATGATCAATCACACAAAGAGCCAAGGTTATACTATGAATTCAGAGATCGAGGATAACCATGGGGCTATATCACGAAAATCTCACAACCGAGTGTCACCAAGGTGAGATTCAAGGACAAACAAAGTGCACGGAGCAGCAGTATTGTTAAGGTTTTATAAGTGAGATAAGACACCATCAAGATCACATGACAAAGTGCATGGAGTGATTCTACTAGCCAAGCATCGGATAATATATATCATGCCCATCGTCATATAGGAACTAAATCCAATTTTGGATTTCTCGCTAAAGGGACGCTAGGTCTGCATTAGTATAGAATATTTTTTGTCATCCGCCCGCTAGATAGAAACACTAGAGGAAGGGAAACAATAAATCAAGAGAGGAGAAACAAGTGCCTTAGGGACAGTCATGTAGGAGGGTGCCCCCAAGTCACCAACTGCAACGCTATGTCTGTAAGACACAACACACAATAATGAAAATAGAGAAGCAATATAGAAGAATGATGATACAAATAGAAGAAGAGTCACAATAGAGGTGGTCTCCTGGTATCCTGGACATTACCAGAGAATCAAGGGTCATCCCAGGAGGCCTAAACAACACATAACACATCGCGGGGGAAGCACATCACGAGAGATAAAGGGTTAGAGATAGTTACTCGGTAGGATCATCGTTAAGAACATACATATATAGGATATCTCTCATGTTGTTTTGGTCTTGTTGAGATTGTATTAACATTAATTTTAGGACGACGAGAGGGTTTGGTGGGTTTCAAAGAGAGTTATCCTTATCAGTTGTGTAGTTAATTCCAACAACTTGTAAAGGTACTATGATTCCTTGGTTGATTTACACTACAACCATTACCTACATAGTCATTATTTTTGTATAAAATTTGAAATCCACAACCATATAGAGAGTCCATTTCTTTAGAGGAAGGTGAAGCCTCATAGGTATCATAATTTGTAGTGTAAGTAAAAGTTGTCTTTATTTGCTACCAAGGAGATTTTGTTTTTCTTAGGTGTTTCAGAAGATTGCTTAGATGAGATCGATGCTACTTTGGATGTGTCAGGGTTATTAGGTTTATATTCTCCATTAAAGGAAGGAGTAAAATCTAATGAACCCCAATTATCACTAAAAAGTGCATTCGATGGTGTAGAATCTTGCACAACATTATCCATGGCACAAGGCATTGACGGATCACCTCACAAATTGTTTAAGCTCATATGATTGTAAACTGGTTTTTGCCTTTCAATATGTAAACAACTATCTAGTTCAAGATCAGCATGAATGGTATGAAGTTTATCTTTGAATATAAATTTGATTGAATGATCTAGGGTGGAAGGGACTGCCCCTAATGCATGAATCCAAGGTCTACCAAGAATCATGTTGTAAGATAGAGAACAAGGCATGACATAAATCAAGGTAGGCAAAATCACAGGTCCTACTTATATAGGTAGAGTTATAGTGCCGACGGATTGTCATCCAACATTATCAAAGCCATGAATGCTAATGTTATCTAGTTTGATTAAAGATGTGTCAGCCTCTTATGTAACAAATCCATACCACAAACATTCAGAGTTGATCCATTGTTAATAATAACTCGTTTTACCAACGTTTTATTTATTGTGACAGAGATAATAAGTGGATCATATTGGTTTTGAACTTCAATTGACAGTAATTCATATGGTTGAAATAGAATATTTGTTTTTGTCGCATGCATACAATCTAATAGAGTTGCTACATCATTTGGCTTAACAGTAGGCAGAACAATCACCTTTTGTAAAGCCTCTTGGAGCATTCCATGGTATGTAGGCAATGTTTGTATCAAATCCTAGAGAGAGATCTTAGCCAAAGTAGCACGAAGTTATTCGACAAGATCATATTCTTGACCTCTTTTATGAGTAAGACGAGGTGGCAAGGGGAGCATAGGTTGAGAACATGGAAGAGAGATAGGCACATGAGGTGCTTTCTTGCTTTGCTTGTTATTACGGGTGTTGTATGTGTGAGCAATTATGGGATGTTGCGACACATTTTGAACACCTTGACTTGGTTGAGAATTTTGTTGTGCATATTTGTAGATGTGACCAAGGTGTTTAGGTGGTTGTTGAGCATCTTGAACCATAATCACTGGTTTTAAACAAGAAGGTGCACTAGGTGCCCCCTGCACAACTATCTTAGGAATATTGCTACAAATTCTATTAATGAATATTGAATTAACACTTTTTTCCTCTTGATTGCACCCAACATCCATTCCCAAAGGGTTTAATGGGAGAGACCTTTTCTCATCCACTAATGCTACATCTTGGCCAAGGAGAGCAATGTGATGAGAGGAAGGTATTGTGTTGTTAAGAAGGCAAGGTGTTGTATCATTAATAGAGATATCCATGGTCTTCTCATCTAAGGTTCTTGAACATTCAATTGTAGGAGAAGTAGGATAATCCATGGAATCATCATCATCATCATCACCACCACCATATGTTTGAGCTATTAAATCCAAAGCATCAAGGGAACTTTCACTCTCATCATTCTCAATGTGTCTTGTTAAATCTTCTACTACCCAAGGATATGTATTCATGAGAGATATGAAGTTTTCATAATCAAATACATAATCAAGGATTTCAAATGAAGAGAATTTAAATATATCCTTGTGATACATAGCTTGTATATAAGTGAGAACATGAGGATTCATGCTAAGAAAGTTGTAGAAACTCTCGAAGTTCTTGATATATGCATGTAAAGATACCAAAGAGCGATGAGATGAAGATTCCATAATGAAATGTCTTGTAACATCAATGTAAAATCAGATTTTAAAATCTTTTCAACATTTATGCAAAAGACAAGTGCAAAACTATGTATAAAAATGACCTAAATTGCTTGATTTTTTCAACTTTTTCAATGCGAATAAGTGAAAGAAAAGGTGCTGTAAGAAAATTGATCAGGGGCAGAGAATAATGTCTGATATAAGTCTAATAAAACCATAATATCCTTCACAAAACACTTTTGATTCAAATCTAAGATGATGACAAGTCAAAACCTAGTGAAAATACACTAAAACATGCAATTTTTCACGACTTTTGAATGCAAAGACCCAATAAAAGGGGTGTAAATAATTTTAGGAGCTACAGAAGATTATATCAGTAATATTAGTCATCTAAAGCCATAAAATCTTTCACAGCACACTTGGAGTGCAATTCTAGGTCACACCCTAGGTCAAATATAGGCAAAATATGCAAATTTTCACCAAATTTTAATGCAAAAGAGTGTGGCAAAGTGTGTTGTGAGGAAAATGATGATGAAAATCAAATTATAACAATAATAACAGCCACCTAATGCCAAAAAATATGTCACAACATGCTTATAGTGCAACTCAAGGTCAAATCCTAATGAAAATATAAAAATATGCAATTTTCCACAATTTTTCAATTCTAAGACCTAGCAAAAGGGCTGTTGTAAAGAATTTTAGGAGATGCATTAGATTATAGAAATAATATTAGTCACCTAAAACCATAAAATCTTTCACAACACGCTTGGGGTGCAAATCTAGGTCAAACCCTACGGCAAATATAGCTAAAATATGCAAAATTTTACCAAATTTTTACCGTAAGAGCCCAATAAAAAGGTGTTGTAAAGAATTTGAGGAGGGGCAGTAGATAATAACCCTAATAACAACCAATTAGTGAAAAAAAATCCTTTACAACATGCCTAGGATGCAAATCTAGAGAGTCGATAAGGCCAAATCTAGTGAAAATCAAGGTTTTCAATTTTTTTTGTAATTTTTTTGAATGCAATAAGATGAACAATAAAATGAATGAATGTGAATTTGAAGAAAAAACACTCAGCAAGGTGCCAAATTCATTAAAAACATGGGTTCACCAAAATGTTTAGGGTAAAATTTGGATATGGGGTTTGATTTGATAGTTTAGGTATATCCTCCTTTCACCTTAAACATTCAAGGGCTTTAGGTCGAGTAGGAATCTACTATCAGGCCTTCAGTCACTTGGAATGTAGGGAAAATTGGAATTGTGTAGATTTTTTGTTCAATTATGCCTAATTATGCTCAAAACCCTAATTATGCAAATTCAGAAACAAATAGACAAATCACAAAAAATACTTGCACACAGAGATACTAAATGATAATCAAATGCATACCAAATTTCAAAGTTCGAGAAGTGGAATAGTCGGGGACTAATGAGCAGGTGCCCTAGTCCAGTGCCATACCTTTTTTAGGATCTGGAAACCTTGTCTGCAACCTGTTCCTAATGTCCCGAAGATTTTCCTATTGTGAGATCCGGAGGACTAATGAGCGGGTGCTCGAGTCCAATTCCCTGTTTTCTCTTCAGATCTGCAATTTTGACAATCTGCACTACTCTCCTACAACCTGTAACTTGCAATCACAGAAAAATGGGTTGGGAGTTGTGGTATTTAGAGGCTTGCCTCAGTCAAGCCCCGGAGAGACATTCAAGTCTTCCGAACACCATTGTCAGATAAAGAATGCATATCCCTGCGGGATAGAGGCAAAATCTAAATGATAAATGATTGAAAACACAATTGATATCACCTTATAGTGAATATTCCATGGAAGGAATAAGCTCTTCATGCCATGAGGAGATGGTTGCTCAAATATGCAAATACAAAAAAAAAATAATGCTCTGCTCTACAACACAATGAATACTTTGAATGCTCTAATCACAAGAATGCATAAAGTTCACAATAACCATCTAGTTTACAACTGAATGCCTAAACATGCTTATACATGCAACTACAAACATTCCCACCAAGAATTTCATAATTGAAACTTACCGTGTCGGCATAGGACCTAAATAACGGTCACAAACCAACACTTAAAAATTGGTCCTAACCTAAAATAGGGCAGGACTAGGGCATGGGCACCTAAGTCCACCCCCCTATTTTAGGCAGGATTTGTCACAAGTGCATCCCCTGAGTCTAAATTGTCATGGAACTTCAAGGTTTTCTCATCGAGAAGTCAAATTATCATGAAAGATGCTCTAAATGCATAAACAAGACCCGGGAGCTAAACCTTAAGAGAGAAAAGCCTTCAAGGGGACATTTTCTAATGTAACAATACCAAAACCAAATCTTTCCATAATCTTCAACAAAAAATTCCACACAACTGTGTCATAAGCTTTTATAAGGTCCAATTTAAGGAGAAACCATTCATTTTTGTTGATGGATAGTGAATGAAGGACTTCATGAATGGAAATAATGGAGTCTAGAATTTATCTTCCTTGCACAAAACCACTCTATTGTTCTAAAATAATTTTGGGAAGGACCAGCTACAGTTTGAAAGCCACAACCATCAAAAATATTTTGTAAATAGAATTGCACAAACTAATAGGTCTAAAATCAACAAAAGAGTTCACACCTAGTTTTTTAGGAATAAGGACAATGAAGTTAGAATTCAGCTGATGCAGAGGCATCCACACTAAAAACCTGTCAGCATCATCATATTTTTAAACCTGTCAGCATCATTATATTTTCTCTGCTGACCGATATCCTCCTGACGATCACTATTCACCTTACCGCCAAACTCTATCTGCAGCATCATGATGTTCGGCATCATCTGCACCTTTTATCGGCAAGCTATAAAATATCGGGTTCCTCCCATATATCCTGATGACGACAACCTCATGCACCTCTCCTTTGATGCTTACGTCACCCCGATATTCGACCCGCTTACACAACCAGCATCAGGATATAACTTATCAGGTCATATTGAAACATCCTGATGGCGATACTCAACTTTATGCACACGACGAATATTCTGCCGAATATTCCTTCCGCGATCCACTGATCCCCCCGATGTCCTCCGCCTATGCCAAAACACTTATCGTCGGCAGGATAAACCTTTATCAAGTGATATTTGGAATGTCCTGATGACGATGACGTCACATGAATTGTTACTCTCTCTAATATCCTTGCTTATCAGCCAAACATAACATTGTCAGCCCACGATGGAAATGTCAACCCGATCTACTAACTCACGCTGATATGCTCTTCATCAGCAACACCTTGCTATTGTCACCCCGATGCGCATTCACCTTATGCGATCTACTGCATCATATTCACAAATATGCAGTTGATGCCTGATGTACCTATAGGATATACATAGAAATATCCTGATGATGCAGATGCGACGAATACACCGATCTGAGCAGATTTTCACCGTTCTAATCCGCCGAACTTCCTGGGGTGACCCGATCCGCTTCCTGGACGATCTTCCAGACTCTAACAACCTGCATGACCTAGCACATACCCATGCTAGGGTTCTCAACACCTTTGAACTGCGATCCTGCAAACAAATAGAAAATGCAAACGAAAACCTAAACTACTGTACATAACCATTCCACCGATTCTACGAATTACACAGTGAGATCAAATGATTTAAAACACCAACAGAATCTTGATTAGCTTTCAAAAGATGCGATTACAGTACTCTGTTTTCCAACAGCACAATGTAACTTCTCAGTATGTCTCTCTATATCTAAAATGACCCGATCTGGGGTATTTATCTACTCACAGTAGTACTATTTTTTTGCCTCCAAGCGGCTGGGAAATCTCTCCAAGTGGCTGGGAGACCCAACCGAACTAACAAACTAAATAGCTATCCAAACAAACTATCTAAAAATAGTAAAAGCATGGTCAATTCAGACCTTATTACATGCATTGGTCTTATAAGACCTTCTTGGAAACATCAACAAGATTTAAAACTAACTAACTGCCTCATGGAGGCCACTGTAAGGTAGGTGCTCCTGCACCATGAGCTCCTAAGTTAGAACTCTTCGGCTACCAGAAAAATTCCTTAGTTGCTGCAATAACATCCTTAGCAATAATCTCCCAGTAGGTTTGAAAGAAGAAGTGAGGGAAACCAACAAGCCCTGGAGCTTTATTTCCTTCAAAAGAGAAAACAATAGCTCTTATTTCCTCATCTGTCAGAAGTTAACTCATAATTATCTTCATCATTTAAAAACCTAAGAATCTCTTCTAGGATATTCTATTGAGTATTTAGGTGAATAGAGCTATCATTTGAAAGAAGCATAGAGAAGAAACAAGTGGCTTGCTTTCTAATATCAGATTCCTCAAATAAATGAAGATTCCCCATCTATATTTCCTTAATTCAATTCATAGATCTATGCTTAAGAGTGGTAAGATGAAAGAATTTCATATTACGATCTCCATGTTTCAGCCAGATAAATTCTCTTCCCTTGAAACAATAGAGTGAAGCTTGGTTAAAATCTCCTTATCACAGTTTAAAAGGCTAGTATCCAATCCTCTTTCCTGAATATCTTTCTGGATATCATCTAGATTATTCCTAACTTTGTCTTTCCTCTTAAAGATATAACCAAAAGATTTCTATTCCAAGCCCTAATATTGACCTTAACATTGTTAAGTTTTTTGGCTATTCGGTACATCATTGATCCATCAACCTTAATACCCCACCATTCCTCAATCATGTTCTTAAGATCAGAATGTTGGGTCCACATATTTTCGAATCGAAAAGGAAACCTTTTTTTCTTTCCCAACTAGTCTGCATAGAAAATGACGAGATAGTGATAAGATCCAAGCCGAGTAAGGATCGACAAAGAACAACAATATGTAGATAACCAGTTAGGAGAAATCAAGGATTAATCCAATCTCACCTAAATAAGAGATGAGCCAAGGCATCTATTAGACCAAGTAAAGTTAGCTCCTCACAATTCCAAGTCCATAAGTGCCATATCATCTATAAAATCAACCAAATCCTCCCTACTTTCCATAGAGCTCTGGAACCCGCCTTTCTTCTCATTCTCCCTAAGGGGGTATTAAAATCTCCCATCAAAATCCATTTTAAAATTAGAATGAACCCTTCTAAAAGATTTAAGATTATTCCACAATTTCCTCCTAGCTCCCCTAATGTTAGGGGCATAAATATTCAAAATTATCCAAGAAACATTGTCTCTTTGATTAGTAAACTATGTGGCTATGTGATTGGAATCCTCCATCAAGGCAGTTCTAGCCACAACCTTTGGGTTCGAGAAAGTAGCTATGCCTCCTGAAACCCCAACAACACTAACACCATGAAAACCACACTCTTTGAAAATCTTACCTTTAACTTTAAGCAATTTATCCACATTCATTTTAGTCTCTTGAACTATTAAAACATCAAGTTTATGCTCACGAACAAGATTAGTCAGAAGGTCTTGTTTATGAGGATTATTTAGCTCTCTGACATTCCATGACAAAATTTTCATCTCTTGGCATTGGGAGTTCTCTTGTAGCACATATCTATAATGGTCTGTTGAACCCCATTAGCAATCTCTTTTTTAGTATCTCTATCTCTAACATCTTTCAGTGACAATCTCCCCATGCTTTTAGGTTCCTCTCCACAATCAACAAGTCTTCTATTCCTAGTTACCATTCTGGGTTGGGATTCCTTCTCTTTGCTTTCCTTTCCTCCATAGGTGGATAACATCTTATTCTTATTTCCTTTGATTGCTATCCTAGGGCTTTCGATCCCTTCTTGCCCCTGCTGGGACATGATCAGGGAGGACTCACTTCCCTTACTACCAATCTCCTTATTACACTGACAATTTAGATGTTGTTACATGTTGAGTTTGTAGATATTTATTCACCAACAATTTATATTTTCATGTACATATTTATTTACCCAAATAAATTATTATTTTTCCTTTGGTAGAATTTCACCTAAGAAATTAACATTCTTTTTCTAAGGGTGAAAATTGCATACCTTGCATTTTCTCCTTCATTTTGAGCTCACTAAATGGCCCATTTGTCTTGAATGCAATGACTAGAGTACACGTGACATGTTTCTACACAAAACTTTGCAATTAACTTGAACCTTACCTATTCATGCCTCAATACATCCCAAGAGTTCAAACTCAATCTACAGATCTAACCATTCATTATCATGGGTCAAATCTATGGTGTGGAAATAGCGTGAGTCAAATTGCGGTGGGAAAATACCCTGGTTCAAATTTGTAGCATTGAAATCACTCACTTATTCCTAAATTCAAATTTAAGTATGAGCTCAAGATGATCCCTTCTTACGAGTCGTTACTTATTGACTCAAGCACAAAATACGTTAATTTGTGTGCTAAGGTGTTTGTATAAAAAGAAAAACTCTAATATGTTTTTAGGAATATTGAATAGAGATCTAAAAGAGCATCATAGCACATTGCATCATCAACTTCATCAATGTTTACATCATTAGAAACAAAATTTTATTCATTTATTTATTTATTTAACTCCAAAAATAAGCCTCTTGCTAAACGGATTGAAACTGTCCACTAAGATTCACCAGGATTTAATAAAAACATTTGGGAGCCTTTTCTTGAAGTTTTCTCGCACTCAAAAGATAGATGTTGAGAGATATCAGAAGATGGGTCAGATAATGACTCTGATCATGATTGAGCTTGCAGCTTAGCATTTTCTCATGGTTCAAATACGATTGTTATATTTGTCATTTCAAGGGTTAGATTCCTGTTACATCTATAATCATCGGCACAATTTCTATCCATATTTTTATTTTGCAGTTGAAGAATAGGAACTACAAATTTTAATTTAATATGTTTAAGTTGCAATGTTCACTTCGTACAAGGAAGACTTTAGAATGTTAGATTTTCTTTAAAAGATAAGGACATTTATAAAAAAAATCGAAAAAGAAGTCTGCTAAATTTGTATAATAGAAATGGTATATACAATCTGAAACAATAATAGAATAATTAAAAAGTAAAGACAATACATAGTATTTTATTGGAAAATCTTTTTAGATTAAAAACTCAGTACAGTAAAATTCTTCACTATTGCATAAAACTCAACCATTCCCCAATACAGTAATGAATCTCTTACTTTACCCTTAAAACATATATAGATATAAATAGGTACGTCCAAAATTGTTTCACATTTTGCATAAATCATGCAAAAGATAAGCTGAGTGCTTTAACATGGGCCAAAATAGGAAAAAATAAAATTAACATCCACAATGCATTCAATTACCTGATTGCTAATGGTTAGCCCCAGCCCAACTATGAAACATGATAAGTATACAACACTCCAACAATTTTCTGTATATATATAACCCAGTATCCTTCTCAACATCATTAAGAGATGCATGAATCAATACAGGTTTCTTGGAGTAGATACAACTTCAATTCTAATAAGATGATTGGAACAAAACAATGGCCATCGATGTGGAAATGAACACACCAATCTGAATATCATAATTGATTACAATTTTCATTTCTACTGCGCATAAAAAGCACACTGAGTATTCTGAAAACAGAGGAATACAAGGGAGATTCAAACAATAAGAAAGTGTTTTGTCAGGCGGTACAAAGCAAAATAAAAAGATGGGCTGTCGGGCAGTATGAATTTTCATCCATGGCAATATAAAACATTTTCAACTCAGGATTGTGCTCACAAGAAAAAAATTACTACAACAATTAAGCTGCATAACCTATCTTCAACCACAAAATATTCTCTTGTTTTAGGACATCGATCCCTGTATTGGGGATAACCATCCCAACTAATCCGAATAACAGATTATTACAACTTAAATTCTAAAAGGTTACTTTGATTCTAAACATGGGTTAAATTAATGTATGTTCGAGGAATTTACAAGCAAATATCTGCTTCCAGAGATTTAGGGCAACTAGATGTATAGGGTGTTTTCTTCCAGTACTTGCTGTCCCCTGCTTCTCAATTAGTCACTTTTTATTACATAATGCATGCCATTCTTGCATAAAAGGATTGATTTTAACAATAGCAGATAACATGATACTAATAGCAATTGATGCTACAATGCTTCTGTAAGAGTTTAGTGGCATGTGATTCTCTAAAAGAAAACTTAAATCTCATTGCTTTCCATGTTGAGCAACAATAAACAGTGAAACGTGATCTGTTGGAAAGGAGGACTGTACTGGAAAGAAAAACAATTATAACTGTCACAGTAGATGGCTGTGAAAGTAAATAGTTGATTACAACTCGCTTTATGTTCAATGACCCATAAAATTGCAGGTTCTATTCTGCATTCCAAAGCAAAGAATGATGCTTCAAAGGATGAAACAGCAAGAACACAATCTGCAGGTTACAATTGTACATGTCATGCAGCTGTGTATGACATTTTACAGGATGATACATTTTAAGGTGAAATAGTACCTATACCTTTCTCCCCTTATAGTTCAAAACTCTTTACGTAAAAACCCACAAAACATGATAAATATTTAGTATATCATGAGCATTCAGAAGTTATTGATACACTACATGTATCAATAAACAAAGAATTCCCACAATAGTATGCATTGACATGAAGACAAGGTCAGGGAAAAACAGCCTTCAGGCTCCAATTCTGTACCGGCACAATACCTTGCATCTCAATATGCCATCATGAACATAAAAACCTGGCATCACCATGATTCGAATTTTCGAAGGAATCTGCCTCTTATTGCTGTCCATGGAAACGTCCTCCATATACATAGGGTCAAAATTGGTGCCTTTTTCAACCCTGAATATAGTTAAGGACGGATTGAAAGAAAATGCCAGCAGATGAACAAGCCATATGCATTTTGCTGCAATGAAAAATGCTTGTAACAATGGTTCTGGCCAAGCTTTTGTCCAGTTTAACATGGAAACAATCAAGCTCATTTTTTGATCACAGAATCGACTAAAACTTTCACTGTAATATCTGGTTCCCTTATTGAGAACTTCATTCCAGCTCAAATTTCTTAGTGAAGCATATGATGAAAATTTTTCCTGGCAATGTTCTTGTATATCTAGAATGCTCCGAGCACCATTCTTTTGGAAGCTACAATTCTCAAAATCTTGGTAGAGGGCTTGATTTATGAGAGATTCCAAATGATATAGGAAACTTCGTTTTACCTTAGAAGTAACGCTGACATTGTAAGGTTGCAAAAGTAGACTAAGCTTTTCCATTGCTTTCCCATCTAGGTCTTGTATTTGTGTTACAAGTGTCCTGCAGAAATGTTTTACAGAGACCCTAGCTTCTGATACAATCTGCAAAAAACCCTCGACCATTGCTTTGGTGCTGACAGGCAAAGGATTTTGTTTGCTACCATCATCAGGCTTTCTGAATATGGTTGCATTTTCATATTTTCTTATGCCACTTCTATCAGAATCTGCTATACTGCCATCTTGGACTGTCTGATTCAATGCATCTTTGAGATCTTTGCAGTACAACTCTAATTGCCTTAATTTATTCTCAAGCTCATCCATGGATGATCGCAACTCTGTAACCTCAGCTACTGCAGTGTCCCTGTTCTCATTAGCTTCAGTTAGTTTTTGCTTCAAGGCTTCTAATGCCATCGCCCATTCCTCCATGCTTTGATAGAAGGCAGCAGGCTCAGTCTTGTTTGAAGAAGCCTGATTTTTAGTGATTTTTTTTTTGGCTCGAAAAAATAGCCAAGACTTGAATAGATTATTGCTAGCTTTGTCCTTTCGAGGCAACTCTACCACATCTTGGGACTCTGTTAAAGGGACCACAGTTGTGTTTTCTCTACCAAGAGCTGCAGGCTTGCATCCATTCCAGGAAACGCTACTCTCTGTCTCATTTGGTGTTCTTTTCCTGTCAATGCCATCAATTTCATTAAGTCTGGACAGTTGGAGATTACTATTTCCCAAGGAAGACAGCAAACCAGCAACATGGTGAGTTGAGGAACTTGTGCTTAGAGATTGGTCTGTTGTTGAAAAAACAAGTCCTCTACTAAACAACCCAGAGGGTCTTCTTGCAGCAACCAAAGGGCTTCCTTTGTCTGTACATATGCTTTCAACCTCATCTTCTTGTCCTTCATCCCAGTTCAAGGATTTTCGCTTTGGGTCCAACTGAATTTGCTGGTAGACAGGCACTGCTTCTTCATCGTATGTCTGTAAGATATAAAAAAGTAGTTTAGGACAAAATATGGAAACCATAAACAATTTTAGCTTGATCATGAAACATCTCGGTGTTTCATTGAATTTGTGTACTTTCATTTGTAATTGCAAATGCACACTCAAACACCAAAACGGAATCTTCAGTGAGAAACTTATACTCATGATTATGAGAAGAATATCCAACATCCGAAACCAGATGACTTTAGCTTACACTATAAACCAACAATGTAATTTCCTCCAGGTCAATAGCAGTCCTACCCACGTCTAGGAAAACTCAATCCCAGTTTCCCTAAGAATGCTATTTAATTCCAGGGTAAAATAAAAGGTAAAAAGCCA
Source organism: Cunninghamia lanceolata (assembly GCA_027924645.1). Lineage (NCBI taxonomy): Eukaryota > Viridiplantae > Streptophyta > Pinopsida > Cupressales > Cupressaceae > Cunninghamia > Cunninghamia lanceolata. Next base: position 2,263,664 of record BSBN01000754.1, read on the forward strand.
ATTTCAATCTACCACTCAATGTCCAGACATTATCAAAAAAATTGCTTCCAGATTATTTTCTTTTATACCTGTTTGCAATTTGGTTGACCACATACATACTGGTCGACAAAGAGCAAAACAGAAAAGCTAGAATAGACAGCAACTGCTGGGGAAAATCTGGAGATACAGAAGTTCAAAACAAAAGGCAATTATAAGTTTATTTTCTTATAGATCTTTAGTGTGCTTGCTAAAACTATCCAAGTCACTTGCAAAAACTATACAGGATAGTAACTTGCAGACATACCTATGCAGACAACTCTATATATAACTACAGAGTGTAGGATACTAATACAATGCACATATGTAAGGTTCAAAACTAAATGCAGCTGATGCAGGCTTTATGCTCTTATTATATAAAATAGACACCTTATCAAGCAGTTTCCTGACAACTTTTAGAAGTTGCAACCATACACCATTTTAGAGGATTACAAAATATGCAAGAAGCACTAAGATCCAAGTAAAATAAAGTACTTACAGGTGTGAAAACAGGATAGTCCTGAGCAGAGAGCTGAGGAGAATGTCTAGAAACTGCTGGAGAAGGAGATTTGTGAGGTTTGAGTCTCCCAGGATTGCTTCCTTGGACCAATGCAGCATGAAGTGCTCGAAGCTCTGCAGCCTTGGCAATTGCCGCTTGAATTTCGGTTCTACTGATTTCCCGATTGCAAGGAGGCGACCTGGTAGCCATAGATGGTGATTGCAATGACATTGAGAACCAAATTTGCTGTGGGCATTCAAGGTTATTGTCAATATTATTAATCCCTGGAACTCTGTATATCTGAGCAAGACTGACTTAGAATCTGGCTATATGTGGAGAAAAACAAAAACATATATTTTGCATAGACGTTTATTAGATTATGGTTAAGATTTTCAATTGGATATTGGCACCAGCCCACATCCTAACTTCCCACTTCGTCTCTACCCCAGGGTAGCAACCCAGGGGAAGAAATTGGCTATTTGGGTTTCGTTATAGAGATAAGCATAGAGGACAGACCAAGAATCTTCCATATAGTAAGGCCAAGTAGAATGTCCTAATGAGATTGAAAGCATGCGTACTGGCCTTGAGAAGCCTTAATGGTAGTCAAGAGTGTCCCCTGTCGGAATTGGGTTAGTTGGACGGTTAAAAGAAAGAGGCCAAATTGGGGCACGAGAAACCATGCTCATTGCTTTCTGTGAACAGACATGCTTGGTGAGGGCCGCGTGGGTTAGTCTAAACACAAGGGGTTGTGTAACGAGACTCGAATACTCTGCCCCACTTCTCAGAGTCCGTGACTAGGACCCACTTTCAAGTACCAACTCTATGCTAATGGGTCCATCTGGATTGGGCAAATACGAAAGACTCGATTCATATCTAGGTGTAGAAAATTTGGTATTTGGCGGGTAAAAAATTGATAAAGAACTCTGCCTAGAAGTGTGTGTTCATATTCTCCATAGAATGGAGTGGGTACTTGTATTTCCAGAACTTTGCAGCTTTCACTACCTAGAATTCATATATTTTTAATCCATAAAAAAAATAAAAAGGAAACGCATTGACAGTTAGCCAGAGACTTACTAGGTTTTGTACCTTCAGCCAGCCTTATCCTCACAAGCAATTCAATTACTTATGCTGTTATGCTTAATTATAATTAACAAAACCACTCGCTCTGAACTCCATGTGAATCCTCCTTGAATTCTATGGTTCAGAATCCCTTTTGAAGTCTTCTCAATAGTAATCCTCGTGAACCCTTTCTTGGAGTCTTTTCTATTGGAGCTTTTAGAACGTGGCTTTTTATCAATCCTTGCATAAAGCTAAATATGAATGATTTGATTTTTTTGATACAGCAGTGAATTTGATGAGAATCAATTTTTACTTTAAAGCCAAGAAATGTCTATCTCTAGTGCAATTGTGCATGTTCTTTCTGGCTTTCGGTGGCTTCAACTCAATGGGTAAAATTCTTCCACTTTATTAGGCTATTATTCGAAATTCATGCAACAACAGTAAAATCTTTTTTTCTCTTTTGGCCGATTACCGGTATGATTATTTATTATTATAGACTATAGCATACAAGGGAATTCTGAGAATCTTAGATCAATTATAGTTCTAATTATACCTATACTAAAGTCACCACGATGTGACCCTTCTCCTTTATAGACCTTATCTAGATTTATCACATATGAGTATGCTTTTCACGCCATTTTATTCCATGTTTAACAGTGAATAAAACAAAACAAAAAAGCAGGGAGTTGTTGATGCGGTGGCTTCTGATGAGGAAACATTAGCCCTATTGGAATCTAGAATCCAATACCAATTTCTTTCATACGTAAAAATTCATTAAAAGATCTTAAACCACATATAGTAACATAACCAACAAATCATGTGTTGAAATGTGAAGTCAGTTTTATTTATTCCAATAGTGACAAGCAATTCATAAGAGTACTTAGCTAGTACCTTAGGTACCCGCTCAGCAGAACCTAAGGCCAAGGAACTGAAACTGAAGATTGTTGGACAGGGGTTGCACAGGGACTAAAGGCCTAGCAGAAAAAAAAATTTAGCCATGTTCCACATGTACACCATGCAAAATTGCATGGGAAAGTGTCATTTGCGCTTTTATGCATGAAAATCTATCTGTAGATTTGATTTGTTTTTTGACACAGAGAAAAAAAACTTTGCCTACAGTTTTTTCCTTTACCAGTTTTCCATATAAACCTATGTTGTCTATTTTGTGCTTTTTATTACTAATTCATTTCTAACACCATTGGGTAATTAATAAGTTAACTATGGAAATACTGCTGTGGGGCGGGGGAATTCTCATTTGTGTCTGGCATGACAATTATGGGGAAATAAATAAGCAGATGTCAACCGGGCTGAGTTGTACTGTGTGGTTTCTTTGGATTGAAGATTTTATCTCTTGAGTGGTTCTCACATGGCCTTGATTTGCAACAAATTTTATATCTTTTATTGAAACAATTTTCCTTACTTCTAGGTTTAGATTTTCTAATGAGTGATATGCGTGTAATTTTTATGTAAAAAATATTCCTTGGAAACATGGGCTTGATTATCAATTCCAGCTACGGTGCTGCTTAAGAAAAACTTTGCTTCTGGACCACAGATCTGGCAGCATAAGCATTTTGCTTTTCCATCGTGGCAAGCAAATATTGTGTGCCCGTCATTTTCATTATACAGTGGAATGGAAAAAGTTTAGGACTTTGGCGGTGCATTTGAAAAAAAAATGCAAAAGTAAAAACTAATAGGACATTGACAGTCAAACTGCAAATGATATTTATTTAGGCTAACAAAATGCAGAGAGAAAAAGTTGACCTCAGAGTTAATCCAAAGTTTTTATTCCCATAACTTAGTGGGTGGAAAAGGCGCAGGGAAGCTTGGCAGGTTACAGTCCCCACAGCATGTGCCCTCCAGGAAGAATAGAATTGATATTCTGTTACCACATTGAATGGTTGATGAATTATTTTAATGGAGCGGGTGGCTTGGTTAGATTTTAGTTTGTGGGGCTCCAACAAGGCCTTTCATTCATTAATGTGTACGATGGTTGCTTTTATGATGGGATTGTGTCATTTCAGGGTATTTTTGGTATTACAACTGCTTTGAGCATTTTCAAAAATTGTTGTTTGCTTTTCACAAAGGGCGAGGGGACTACCTAGGCAGGTCAACAAAGGACATTTAATTATTCTGAGAGTGAAAATGGTTATTTTTGTACATTTATTTTTCATTTAATATTATTATGTGAGTATTTTAAGTATTTTGTCCTAATATATAATATTGTTGATTTGGTGCAACTATTGACTCGGGATTCATATGGACAACAAATATAACATTTTATCTTTATCAACATTTTTAAATATCAAATTGTAATTTCATCTTGTAAGTTCTAAGTTAGAATCAACATGCGGGATTGACCCACATTTTCAAAAGTCAAATTTTATCCCAAGCCCAAGCTGACCTAACTCCAACTAGTTGTTATTCATTACTTTCTACAACAAAGCTTTCAAATTGTACACCTAGGACAAGTATAAAAAGATATTACCCCTAAGTTATTTGAAGAATCTAAAAGTGTCTAGGAAATCCATCATTAGGAACACCCCTTTGCACCCATTTTTAGAAAATAATCACTTATCCATCATTAGGAACACCCCTTTGCACCCATTTTTAGAAAATAATCACTTATCGATCATTATTTAGATTTCCACATCAATCGCATAAGCCCTTGTATCAACACATGGTGAAAATCTAAATCTCGCACTAGGTCATTCCAACACTCGTTGCATCACACATCATTGCATTAAGTCCAAAAGCCTTCCCATCATCAAAGATACACGAGTTGCATTTGTTGCATGTGGTTTTCCAACTTTATCAAAAATAATTAAATCGATCAACGGAGCTTGAATAAGGCAAAAGGAGGGGATCAAGTTGCCTCTTGTGCCTAGCATAGCAAGTTCCAACGATGTTCTTCAACACCATCAAGTGTTTCATTGCACGTTACAAGCATAAACAAAACTTATTTGTAGTTATACAAGATTTGAAGACAACAAGATCATATTCATAGCTATGGGACTTGGACCCAAGCTCATGTACAATTTTAAAATTCGTAAAACACAATCATCTCAACCTATTTGTCTCATATTTGGTATTAGATTTGGGTAACAATCATCTTTTAATTTCTTTTGTGTCTCCTCCTCTTCAACATTAAGGTGCACTTTTACATTTTTATTTCATTGTTATTCTAAATGATCAGGTACATGTTTGTCTCAACTCTTTATCTAGGGTAATTTGAGTATTGCTTACATGTATTTGTCTACCTTAGATATTTATAGGGTGGTTTTATTTCCCTACATTTTTAGTGAATTTGGCATTCAAACCCCTTTTGAATTTTTCCTTAGGGTTTTGACCTTCTTCTTATATCTGATTTCTAATATGAATTTTTGTAATTGCTTGTATCTCTCATTTTAGATCTTATCACTATTTATTAGGGTTTAGATCCACCTCACTTGTGCTTCATGATTTATATTCATTAGGGCTTGGTCCTTGTGATCCATATCCACCTACCCTATCTTTAATTGTTCTTCATTTTTATATCTTTTGTAATGGATGTATTTTCTACTCTATTAGCCACATTTGTTTTCTATGTCGCCATCCTTTATGATATCCCCTTGTATTCATTTTACACATCTAGGGATATTGATTCATATGATGTTACACCTAGCAAGTATATTATTTCTACATCTCAATGATAGTGTTCCTTTATGTGGTTATCTTGATTTATCCTTCCTTGAGGAACCTAGTGTTGTGCACTTGATAAATACAAATGTCTCACTTTCACTTACATATGATGATGATACACCTTCTCCCATGCCTAGTGATGTTCTTTTTGATTTGGGATTTCCTATATATGGTGATTAACCTAGTGATAAGATTTATGATGGTTATCAAATTGGTTCTAGAAATAGAAGAAAACACATAGGATAAGATAGGGTAGGTAGTATAGAAGAAAGCGTTTTGATGTATTTAAGGAATACAAGATGAGATTGTTAGCTATCTTTAAGGAGAAACATGCACTAAACATAGAGTAACATTAGAAAGTGTTAAAGATACTTTAGATAATCCTAGAATAGATTGAATCAAATATTGGGATAAATGTCCATATAAAGCACATTGACATAATGATTTATTATCCATGAATGAGAAGATAAAAGCTTTGTTGAAATTAGTATGCAATTGTGTCTTGTGTATATTTATTTATGAAGTCTTTCTCAAAATATTAATAACAATGCACATGTTAAATAGAGGATACTAGGACTCAAGCATGCCTCAAGTGAGTGATCTTTAACTAATATGTTGGTGAGTAAAGGTTTAGAAAGTGTTTAGCCTAAGGTTAATTGCATGCATGGATAAAAAGATAAATATTTTGGTTCTATTTTTGGGACCCTCTTACACTTTGTGAATTGTTTAGGTATGCCTTGGTAGATAATGCACATAAGTTCAATTGAGGAGGAATTGTGCAAGTGTCTTACACTATATACACATAATTTGTCAAAGCAATTATCATTGTGGGTTTATATGCTTTTAATTGAGAGGCATGTCAAGAGCCTCGACATGGAGTAGTTGGCAATTGCACACAAGGGGGTTTGATGAAGGGAGTAGCAGGTTTAGTTCATTAGAGTAATTGACAAAACAAGACCATGGGGCAAAGCAAATCCAAAGTGGAGTTCCAAGAGAGGTTGAATTAGAGATGAGAAGCTACAATCACAACATCCATTATAATAGAATGGTCTAGAAGAGCACACTACACTCCAAGGAAATGACACAGTGGATATAGTATAGAAGCAACTAACTTAGTCAAGGATAGAAGGACCATCCATAGGGATAAGGGTATTGAATGGCTTGGGCAAATCCTCAATGAATAACCACTAACTATGTAAATGCCTTGACACAATAGAAGTCAAGTATGTGTACTTTGATGGTGATGAGCCTAGTTTCATCCTAGGACTACCACCCAATGTATATTTATTCTATAAGCAAATTTTCTAGCTGGAAGCTAGGTGTGCAGAAATCGCTTCCTACACTAATCTAATGAGGAGAGGGCTATGCAAATTCAATTTTATCCTAACTATTACAGCAATGTTAAACCATTAACATGAGATATTGCAGCAAAACACAAGAACTAGAAAGTAGACAGAAGAAGAGAGACAAAGATTTACGGTGGGGAAAACCCTTATCGGGTGAAAAACCCCACACTCAGAAACTTGCACAATGTATTAACAAATCTGAAAGAATGTTTACAATACACTTGCAATACAATCTTCAATGGTCTTTGACACTTGTATTTGGAGTCAATCCGGTAGCGTAATAGTACTTGTAAACCTATGATACAACTCCCTCTCCAAGCACCTGTTTATATATAAAATACAAGGAAATATTGGACCTTTCTTGGAATGGGCGTCCAACTTGGCTTCATGGACCAAAATCCACGCCTAAGGACACTTGGTCAACATTGTAGAATGTGCCTGACACTTGTCCACTGCTCCCATCCCAAAGGGGTCGCCTGTTTCCAAAATGGGCTATGACAAATGCTCTTACGACACTTACGACCATCATAGAATTTGTCATAGCGGTTACAACTTACAGTTGTAAGAGAATATGTCATACATAGGCTATAAATAGCATATTCTCTTACAACATGTCATAGTCCACCTTGGGGCACCCAAATCTGCCTTTTTCAAAGATGCTTTACGACACATGTCTTCACCTATTTTACATGCTTCTATTTCTAACTCTTACATGTCATAGATTCGTCATAGGAATCCATCATAACCGTTTCGGTCAAACATTCCCTTACACAACATGGAAGATGTCGACACATGGAAAAATGCTCCTACCATAAAGTGGGATGCCTATCTCCTCATGTGAGGACAAAATTACAAGTTGTCATATTTCACATAGGATTGACACATCACTGTGCCACATCCCACAATATGACAATATGGAATTTTACAAATATTTACAACATAGGCAATTAAATAATAAATACAAACATTAACAATGTAAGGAATTACCAAGGTTGTGACACCTTAATTCCCAACATTCTCCCACTTGTCGAACACCTTGTAAGAGCCAATAGAATAATAAGATTTAACTGCTATAGGCCGAGAGGCCCATAGACTCCGAACACCATCTGAACTTCTCTATGCTCACTGGCTTCGTTAATGCATCAGCAACATTCTTCAAAGTATCTACCTTCTCCAAATTTACCTTTCCATCCTCAACCATGTCTCGCACGAAGTGAAACTAAACATCAATGTGCTTGGTTCTAGCATGGAGAGTTGGATTCTTTGCAAGGCAAATTGCACTCTGACTATCACAACTGATCGTTATCTATCCTGCATCAACACCAATATCTAAACACAGTCTCTTAAGCCAAATGGCTTCCTTACAAGCATGAGTTGCTGCCATATACTCAGCTTCTGTCGTGGACAAAGCAACAATAGGTTGTCGCTTACTCATCCAACTAATAGCACCACCAAACAGTGTAAACACATAAGCACTGGTGGATCTCCTACTGTCAATGTCACCTACCTAATCTGAATCCACAAATCCATAAATGTCAACAGAATGCAGAGGTTCTGTAACATTACCATGATAGCAAATGGAATACTCGGAAGTACCCCTCAAATATCTAAACACTTGCTTAACTGCATCCCAATGAACCCGTCCAAGATTAGCCATAAATCAACTAAGGACTCCCATTGCTTGGGCAATGTCTAGTCTTGTGCAGACCATAGCATACATCAAACTGCCAACAACACTAGCATAAGGTACTTTGCTCATGTCCTCCACCTCACTAGGAGATTTTGGACAATCCTGAACAGATAACTTTGTCCCCAAAGAAATAGGAACACACAATGGTCTACAATCTGCCATGCTGAACCTATCCAACACAGACTTCACATACTTACTCTGGCTTAACCAAAGTTTTCTATTAGCTTTATCTCTTCTGATTTCCATTCCTAGAATGTACCTAGCTGCCCCTAAATCTTTCATTTCAAACTATGCTGACAACTAAGATTTGAAATTAGAAATCATATTCTTACCCTTCCCAATGAGCAACATATCATCAACATACAATGCAACAATGAGAATATGATTACCATCAAACTTAAAGTACACACAGTGATCTGATTTCAATCTCATAAATCCAATTGACAACACAAAGGCATCAAACTTCATGTACCATCTCCTAGGGGATTGCTTCAAACCATACAAAGACTTCTTAAGTTTGCAAACCAAATTTTCTTTACCTTTCACCATGTAATGCTCTGGCTGTGACATGTAGATTTCTTCCTCCAAATCACCATGAAGGAAAGCTATCTTCACATCCATCTATTCTACCTCCAAGTCATAAGTTGTTGCGAGAGACAACAGGAATCGAATTGATGTCAACTTTGCAACAGGAGAGAATATCTCACCATAATCTATACCCTCCACTTGTGAATACCCCTTCACAACCAATCTGGCCTTATACTTCTCAACACTGCCATCTGCACCAATCTTCTTCTTGAACACCCATTTGCATCCAACAGGTTTCTGTCTAGGAAGCAAAGGCACCAAGTCCCAAGTTTGATTCTTTTCCAAAGAAGTCATTTCATCCTCCATGGCCTCCTTCCAGGAACCTGTACCTTTCATGTCCAAAGCCTCTGATACAGTTCTAGGTTCATCACTGTTAGTAAGGCATAATGATGCAGAGGTAATGGTAGTAGTTGATGAATCTCACACAATGAAACCTAGGTTTCAATGCTTCCTTCGAGAGGTTTCCAGAGGTAATGTGACACAAGCCTACACAAGGCTACTCAAGAGATTGACCTAGCCTAGGACCACACCCTAGTGTCCACCCACACAGGCTATTCAGTTCTCTTTTGGGGAGTCACTGCTCAACCCAAACTACAAGCACAAACACCTTCTACTTCAACAACCAACTACCAATACTTCTACCAACAGGATCTTCATACTACCATTAGCATATACTTGTCAAGGACATGACTAAAACAAGGTCTCTGACCCAAAATCTAAATTCTGTACCTGGGAGGACAGTGGATAGCAGACTGTAGCATGACTGCCCTATGACAGTGTTAAAGAAAAAGTCTCTTTTCTTGTAGCCCCAGAAATCAGTTAACAAGAGGATAACTTTTAAAACCTACAAAGGACCATTTAGACTCATTGCACATCTAAATACCCATTTTGGATTCACAACCATCCACCAACATGCAGGGCCGTACTCTGCTACAGGTGTACCATAACAGCAGACTGTCTTTCTTAGGAAATAGGCCTAGTTAGGGGTCTTTGCCAAGGAAATGGATCACATACACCTGTTCAAGACCAGACAAACATCTACACTGGTTTGGTTTCACCTATAAACACTGAAAACACCATGCATTTGATCAAACACTTGACTATCCTTTGAATACATACTGTTGTCCACCATTAACAAACCAACTAGTCACTGTATAGACTAGTTAGATTCATGCCAAGAGGCTTGGAGTGAGGAGTGCCAACCAAATAAGCAATAAAAACATGAAAAAGACTCTCTTCCCTCCATCCTACTAAAGATAGATGATGCCTTTTAGAGGATAGAGGAGAAACTATGCATTTTGCCCCAAAACCCTAGTTTTGAGGGTTTTTCAGACCTATCTACACAAATTGATTAAAAACTCACACCACCAGAGGTTTCAAGAAGCCCAACTACACTCAAATGAAAGGTCATTCAAAGAACTAATACATTTCTAAACTTGCAGACTACTAGCTATCCGTACAGGGCTGTATAATACGACTGTTTCTAGAAAACATAGTAAAAAGACAGTTTTTGCACTCCAAAAAGCTTCTCCACTTCATTAACTTGGCATGTGATGTAGTTTTTTGCCTATAGAAGGCTTGAACAATGTTCCTCCTTCTCCTCCAACCATGCAACTGCCCTCCAAAGGCAGTGAAACGTTGGAGGTTACATTTGCACAAGAAACCCTATGTTTCTAAAGGGAAAATACATTGAAAATAGACCTTATTAAGACTATAATGGACTAGTCGACCAAATGACTAAGTCCTTATTACAATCCACATGAAAATGGCTTTCAAAGCCTTAAAGGAAATAAAAGAACAAGACAACAAAACATGACATAGCCAAACAATGACTAAAACTGGGAGCTCCTACACCACATAAGCTCAACTAGAATCAAGCAATGTAAAACCAAACCTTTCAGGTTGCTTTCTTATCCATGTAGACCTCCTCAAGGGCTGAGGTTGAGGTTCAGCTTCTTCATCTAAGCTTTCAGAGCTACCAGAGCTCTCCTCATCATCAAGTCCAACATTGTCTTTTTGTTCAGTCTTCTCAGGGGTAGGAGGAAACTGAACAACATCCTCTTTCTTTACCTTTTCTTCTGGTTGTAAAACAGTGGAAGAAGGTGTAAGCTCTCTGAAGACAACACTTCTTCTATACAACACTTTTTTAGCCACAGGGTCCCAAAGCTTGTATCCTTTCACACCGACACCATAGCCAATGAAGATACACTTAACAACCTTGTTCTCCAAATTTGACCGCTTCTCCCTAGGCACGTGTACATATGCCTCACAACCAAAAACACGAAGATGCCTTATTGAAGGCTTTCTACTAGACCACACCTACACAGGTGTCTTACCAACAAGAGCTAATGTAGGAGATCTGTTTACCAGATAGCAGGTAGTGGCAATAGCTTCAGCCCAAAACTTTTGTTCTAGGCCAGCTCCACTAAGCATACTCCTAGCCTTCTCCATCAGTGTCCTGTTCATCCTCTCTGCAACTCCATTTTGCTGTGGGGTGTATGGAGTTGTCTTGTGTCTTTCAATCCCAAGTTCCTTGCAATATTTATCAGATTCTGTAGAACAGAACTCACCACTGTTGTTAGTTCTCAAACATTTAATCTTTTTACCAGTCTGATTTTCAGCAAAGGTCTTAAACCCCTTAAACTTGCTATAGACTTCAGATTTGCTTCTGAGAGAATAAATCCATGTCCTTCTACTGTAATCATCTATAAAAGATACAAAATATACAAACTTTGATAATGAAGGAACATTAACAAGACCAAACACATTAGAATGAATAAGGTCCAACACACCAGAAGACTTATGAGAACTCGAGTAAAACTGAACACAGTTTTGTTTTCCATAAATGCAATGTTCGCAAAAGTCAAACTCAATATTACAATCATCTAACCCCTCAACGAGGTTCTTATTTTTCAGGGTACGCAGACCCTTCTCACCAATGTGGCCAAATCTCTTATGCCATAACATTGTCTTTTAGTAGGAAGTTTAACTTCCAATGCACGATTACAACCATCAAGACTAGAAACAACAGATTTCTTCACTGCGCATTCAAATGGTGGGGATGAAGTGACTACTGCCCTCTTCCTTGATTCAGAAGAAATATTGCATTGTGAAATGCATGCCTCTAGCTGAAACAGAGTACCTCTCCTAGTACCCTTAGCAAGCACCATAGCTCATCTAGTCATCTTGCATCTGTCTTTCGAAAAGACAACCTGCACACATGCATCATTCAAACTACTTACAGAAAGTAGGTTCCGTGCTAAGCTTGGGATGTGCATAACCCCAGAGATCCCCTTCACTTGTCCATCAGGGAATCGGATAGAGACTCTTCCATGACCAACAATCTTCAGATGAGAGTCATCACCCAGATACACCTTTCCACCATCGAAATCCTCATACTTGGTAAACCAGTCTCGATGCGAGGTCATGTGGAATGATGCACCAGAGTCGATCATCCACACATCATCAGATGCATGGGTTGCCAGGGCTGCGATGAAAGCATCATCATCATCTTGTGACTTGTCAGAATCTGAATCAGGAGCTTTCCTCTTCTTTTTCTTCTCCTCTTTGCATTCCTTTCAGAAATGCTTGGTTTTGCCACAATTCCAACAAAGAGCCTTGGACTTTCCAAGAGATTTGGATCTCCCAAGGGATTTAGATCTACCCTTCTCAGCTTTCTTGTCCTTCTTCTTCCCTTTCTCCTTGGGTCTTCCATGAACTGCAAGGGCCTCTTTGGCTGCCTCAGAAGACTTTCTCTGCATCTCTTCAAACAATAGTGAAGAAACCACTTCTTTCATTTTGAATGTGGATATGGTGCTTCCAATAGCCATGACAAGATGATCCCATGAGTAAGGCAAAGAACAAAGCAGGGTCATACACTGATCCTCCTCCTCCATCATCATACCAATAGATGTCAATTGTGCAACCAACATGTTAAAGGTATTCATATGTTCAGCGATAGATCCTCCATCCTCCATTCGAAGAGAATACAACTTCTTTCTCAGGGAAAGTTTATTAACTAGGGATTTGGCTTGATACACATCCCCCAACTTCTTCCAAAGTAGTTTGCAATAGTCTCCTCATGGATATTTAACAGAACAAAATCAGCAAGACTAAGTCTTATGAGACCCTTAGCCTTCCGATCCTTGAGATCCCACTCATCTTGTGACATTGCAGCTGGTTTAGTTCCATTAATACTTTCCCAAAGGTCTCGGCCTACAAGCATGTCTTCCATCTTGAGCTTCCATAGCTCAAAATTAGTGCCATTGAATTTCTCTACTTCAAATCTTCTGGATGTGCTTTCCATCTCCTTATTGCAATAAGATACAAAATACTCTCCACAGACTCCCACTCAACCTAAGATCAACTCAGAAAACCCCTACCCAACAACTAGGACCAAAGGTGATCAAGCTCTGATACCAACTGAAAGGAAGCTAGGTGTGTGGAAATCGCTTCCTACACTAATCTAATGAGGAGAGGGCTATGCAAATTCAATTTATCCTAACTATTAAAACAATGTTAATCCATTAACATGAGATATTGCAGCAAAACACAAGAACCAAAAAGTAAATAGAAGAAGAGAGACAAAGATTTACAGTGGGGAAAACCCTTATCGGGTGAAAAACCCCACTCAGAAACCTACACAATGTATTAACAAGTCTAAAAGAATGTTTACAATACACTTGCAATGCAAGCTTCAATGGTCTTTGACACTCGTATCTAGAGTCAATCCGGCAGCATAACAGTACCTGTAAACCTGTGATACAACTCCCTCTCCAAGCACCTGTTTATATAGAAAATACAAGGCAATATTGGACCTTTCTTGGAATGGGCGTCCAACTTGGCTTCATGGACCAAAACCCATGCCTAAGGACACTTGGTCAACATTGTAGAATGTTCCTGACACTTGTCCATGGCTCCCATCCCAAAGGGGTCGCTTGTTTCCAAAATGGGCTATGATAGATGCTCTTACGACACTTACGACCGTCATAGAATCTATCATAGTGGTTACAACTTATAGCTGTAAGAGAATCTGTCATACATAGGCTATAAATATTATATTCTCTTACAACATGTCATAGTCCACCTTGGGGCGTCCAAATATGCCTTTTTCAAAGATGCTTTACGACACATGTCTTCACCTGTCTTACATGCTTCTATTTCTAACTCTTACATGTCATAGATTCATTATAGGAATCTGTCATAACCGTTTCAGTCAAACATTTCCTTACACAACATGGAAGATGCCGACACATGGCAAAATGCTCCTACCACAAAGTGGGATGCCTATCTCTTCATGTGAGGACAAAATTACAAGTTGTTAGATTCCACTTTGGATTGACACATCACCGTGCCACATCCCACAATATGACAATATGGAATTTTACAAATATTTACAACATAGGCAATTAAATAATAAATACAAACATTAACAATGTAAGGAATTACCAAGGTTGAGACACCTTAATTCCCAACATTTTCCTAAGTATTAGTGAGGACACAAATAGCTTTGCTAAGAATAGGATACATCAAGTGGAGGATGACAATTTTGGTAGGCAGTTAGAGATTACAATTGATAGGATAATACAAGAGTTTTTCACAAGATATTACTTTAAAATTAGGATAGGATCATAATATACTTAGAAAGAGAAGCACGATTGCAACAAAACATGATGCAAAATTAGAAACAACCATAAGTGCAAGAACAAGTACAACAATAGGTGTAAGTTCAAATTGCACAAGCACAACAATGCAACCACCACCGCCATAACAAAATATTATAGAGAATCTACTAGTAGTTGTCTATAAGATGAAAATAATGTTAGTAAAAATATATACATGCAAGGAACATGCATCATCATGCCACTAGAAGGCATGCAAGATGGATTGGTGTGATAAGAATATAATAAATCTTGTCCTCATGATCCACCTTTTTGTAACCACATTGGGTGTATGCACACAAGATTGGTATTATAATTTTATCCCAATGAGTAGAGGCTCAATCTACAAGAGTTGAGGGACTAGTTGTAATACCCAAAATTTACCATGGAAAAACCTTGAAAAATGCAACCATAATTATTTTTAAAACTAAAAGCATCACATAATGGTAATGCAACACACACACACAATAGGTGAAGAAGAGATGTGTAACGTCGAAAAATGTCCCCTTGGGGGCTTTTCCCTCATAAGGTTTAGCTCTCAGGTTTTTACCATGCATTCAGGACATCTTAATTCATATTTTGGTATCCCAATGGAATGAGGCCTAGGTTTCATGGCAAAGTAGACCTAGGAGGATCCCTTGACCTTAACCTTGCCCAAAATAGGGGGGAGGACTTGGGTGCCTGCGCCCTAGTCCTGCCCTATTTTGGGTCAGGCCCAAAATTTAAGTGTCAGTTTATGACCATTATTTGGTCCTCTTGCTGACACGATACGTTTTGATTTTTGAAATCTTGGCGGGAGTGCTTGTGGTTGCATATAAAAGCATGTTTAGGTATTCATTTATAAACTAGATGATTACTGGCAAGCTATTGTGTTCTCAAGGTGATTCAAGGCTTTCATTGTGTTGCAAGAGTAGACTTGTGCGGTTTATGTGTTTGTTTGCAGATTTGAGCATCCATTTCATCATGGAATGAAGAGCATCTTCCTCCCATGATATCTTCACTACAAGGTGACATTATATTGTGTTTTCATCATTGATTCCTTTGGTTTTTGCCTTTGCCTCACAAGGGCATGCACTCTCTATTTGACAACAATGTTCAGAGACTTAAGTGTCCTCCAGGGCTTGACTGAGGCAAGCCTCTAAATGCCACAACCCCCAAACCAAGTCTTGTGATTGCAGGTTACAAGTGTCGTATTTGGGAAAAGTGAAGTTGCAGGAAGGATTAACAGACATCAAGGATTTGGGATCTAAAGAAAAGCAGGACACCAGAACATTTCCACGACTTGGGCACTCACTCCAGTGTCCTCCGCAGATGAGTTTCTAAAAATAGAAGTTACAGGGCTAATCAGTGTCGGAAGGAGGTCTGGATCCTGTGAAGAAACTGGTACCTTGGACTAGGGCGCCTACTCCAGTGTCCCTGACTATTCCGCTTCAGAACCTTGAAAACAGGTACTCTGTGATTTGGTATTTTACTCCTGTCTGCAAGAGCTTTTTCTGTTATTCGTCAATTTGTTGTCATATTTGCATAATTAGGCTTTTAATGGTCAATTGAGCATATGAGAAGGAAAATTGATAATTAAATTCCCTAATCCAAGTTTCCCTACATCTCACAAGCGATCTAGGCTATGATAGTGCTCACCACTCGACCCTAGATCCTTGAATGTATAGTGGAGAGGAGGATTTAAACATCAAAACACTAAAACATTAAAAAATCCAATTTTCCCCTTAAGGTGTACTCTGCCCAAAATAGGGGGAGGACTTGGGCACTCACACCCTAGTCTTGCCCTATTTTGGGGCAGCCCTAATTTTCGGGTGTCAGTTTGTGACTGTTATTTGGTCCCTTGGCTGACACAGTAAATTTGAATTACGAAAACCTTGGCGAGAGTGCTTTTAGTTCCATATAAAAGTATGTTTAGGCATTCATTTGTAAACTGGATGGCAATTGTGATGTTCAAGTGTTCTCAAGGTGATTCAAGGCTGTCATTGTGTTGTAAGAGCAGACTTGTGTGGTTTATGTGTTTGTATTTGCAGATTTGACCATCAATTTCCTCATGGAATGAAGAGCATCTTCCTCCCATGAGAGCTTCACTACAAGGTGACATTATATTGTGTTTTCAACATTGATTCCTTTAGTTTTTACCTCTACCTCACAAGGGCACGCACTCTCTATCTAACAACGGTGTTCAAAGACTTAAGTGTCCTCTAGGGCTTAACTGAGGTAAGCCTCTAAACACCACAACCCTCAAACCAAATCTTGTGATTGCAGGTTATAGGTGTCGCATTTCGGAAAAGTACAAGAAGGAGTGGCAAGCATCAATGATTCAGAATCTAAAGAAAAGCAGGACACCGGAGCATTTCTAGGACTTGGGCGCTCGCTCTAGTGCCCTCCGCAAATGAGTTCCTAGAAATAGAAGTTACATGGTTGATCAGTGTCGAAAGGAGGTCCAGATTGTGCAAAGAAACTGGTACCTTAGACTTGGGTGCCCACTCCAGTGTCCCCGAATATTCCTCCTCGGAACTCCAAAAATAGGTATTCTGTGATTTACTATTTTACTTTTGTTTGCAAGAGCATTTTCTGTTATTTATCAATTTATTGTCGTATTTGCATAATTACAGTTTTAATGGTCAATTGAGCATAAGAGAAGAGAAATTAATAATTAAATTCCCTAATCCAAGCTTCCCAACATCTCATAGCGATCTAGGGTATGATAGTGAATTACCACTCGACCCTAGATCCTTGAATGTAAAGTGGAAAGGAGGATTTAAACATCAAAACACTAAAACATTAACAAATCCATTTTTCCACTGAACATTTTGGTGAACCCATGTTTTTGGACTTAAATTGCAACTTGTTGAGTCTGTGTCTTCAGATTTAGATTGATTTCATTCATTCATATAGTCATTCATTTTATTGCATTGAGAAAATTTAAAAAAAAACTAAAAAATTTGGAAAATACAAAAAATTGCATTTTTTGGCTTACTAAATTGCATCAATCCTTTCTAAATTTTCCTAATTCATGATTTTTGCATCAAATCTGATATAAACTACAGAAAAATCCAAAAATTTAGAAATTTGCATTGCATTTTCATTATTAATTTGCTAGGTTTTTGTAGAAATTTTGACAATTTTCATATAACCTAGTAATTCCAAAATCTAGGGTTAGTAGGCAAAAAATTTTTTGCAGATTTTTCTACTAATTTTAGAGGCTCATTCAAATTAACATTTGGCTATAGTCTTGCATTTTAGTGTAAATTTGCATTTAGACTTAAAATATTTGCAGTTTTGCATAGAAAATTTTAACAAAACCTAGCAATTTTCATTAGATTTGCATTGGCATTTTGCATAAAAAGGCTTAAAAATTATTTTCAGATCTGAGAGTATTTAATTTCCATCATAAATCAGACTTCAAAACATTCTCATAGCATTTTGTCCCAAGATCTCAAACCTAGGGCTTCAAAAACAATGATTTTCACTAAATTTGGCCTTATCAACTCTATAAACTTGCACCATAGGAGTGTTGTGAAAATTATTTTTGCATTAATTAGCTATTATCAAGGTAATCATTTGCTTCCCATCATAAAAAGATTCACAACACCCTTTTATCGGGCTCTTGTAGTGAAAATTTGGTGAAAAACTACACATTTTGGCTATTTTTGCCCTAGGGTTTGACCTAGTTTGCACTCCAAACATGTTGTGATCAATTTTATGGATTGAGGTGACTGATATTATTTATTTTGTTTTCTATACCTCCTAAAATTCATTACAACACCCCCTTTGCTAGGTCTTGGAATTGAAAAACCGTAAAAAAGTGCATATTTTGCTATATTTTCACTAGGGTTTTACCTTAAATGGCACTAAAAGCATGTTGTGTCAGGAATTTTGACACTAAGTGACTATTATTACTGGTATTATTTGTTTTCCATCATCATTTACCTCACAACACCCTTTGTTATGTTCTCTTGCATTGAGTTTTGGTGAAAAAAGTGCCTATTTTGACATATTTTCACTATAGTTGACTTGGCATTATCTTGGATTTGCACCAAGGGTGTGTTGAGAAGGATCACATTGTTGTTTTGGACTGATATCAGACATATAATTTTCTTCCCTTGATCAAAATCCTTACAACATTCTTTGTTTCATTCATTCGCATTGAAAAAGTAAAAAAAATCAAACATTTTAGGCCATTTTTGCATATAACCTTGCACTTGTCTTTTGCATCAAATTTAAAAAGCTTTTAAATTCTAATTTTACATTGAAAACAATGCAATGGCACCTTCATGTCATTTTTCTATGGTATCTCTGCATGCATTTATCAAAGATCTTGATTTTGACAAATTCCTAATTCTCATGAGTGAACATCCTTTGATATTAGAAGATTTAACCAAATTCATCTCTAGGAACACTCATGAGAAAGATTAGAGTGAAAAGCCTTTTTCTACCATAGATGTACCATCCTCTCATCCCATTGCTCTCCTTGGCCAAGATGTAGCATTAGTGGATGAGAAAAGGTCTTCACATTAAATACTTTAGGGATGGATGTTGGGTCTAATCAAGAGGGAAATAGTGTTAATTCGATGCTTATTAATAGACTTGGTGGCACTATTCCTAAGATGGTTGTGTGGGGGGCACCTAATGTACCTTCTTGCTTAAATCTAGTGATTACGGTTCAAGGTGTTCAAAATGTGTTACAACAACCACACCACAATGTGATTGCTCACACATATAACATCCGTAATAACAAGCAAAGTAACCAAGCACCGCATGTGCCTATCTCTCTTCCATGTTCTCAACCCATGCTCCCTCAACCACCCTGTCTTACTCATAAAAGTGGTCAAGAGTATGATCTTTTCAAACAGCTTCACACTACTCCGGCTATGATCTCTCTTTGGGATTTAATACAAACATCGCCTACATACCATGGAATGCTCCAAGAAGCTTTGTAAAAGGTGATTGTCCCACCTACTTCTAAGCCTAATGATGTAGCAGCTATATTGAATAGTATGCATGTGACAAAAATAGATATTCTCTTTCAACCACATGAATTACCATCAATTGAAGTTCAAAACCAATATGATCCTCTTATAATCTTTGTCACAATAAATAGAACATTGGTAAAACAAGTTATGATTGATAATGGATCGGTTCTTAATGTTTGTGGCATTGACTTATTACATAAGATTAAAGTTGATACATCTGCCATCAAGCTGTAACCGTTAAGTATCCGTGGTTTTGACAATGTTGGATGACAATCCATAGGTACTATAACTTTACCTATACAAGTGGGACCTGTGATTGTGCCTACCCTGATTCATGTCATGCCTACTTCTTTATCTTACAATAGATTCTTGGTAGACCTTGGATTCATGCATTGGGGGCGGTCCCTTCCACTCTACATCATTCAATCAAATTTATATTCAAAGGTAAACTTCATACTATTCATGTTGATCCTGAACTAAACAATTGTTTACATATTGAAATGCAAAAACTAGTTTACAATCATATGAGCTTAAACAATTTGCAAAGTGATCCATCAATGACTAATGTTGTGCAAGGCTCTCAACCATCGAATACACTTGTTGGTGATGATTGGGGTTCATTAGATTCTAATCCTTGCAGTACAAGGGAATACAAATTTAATAAACCTAACACATCAAAAGTCACATCGATCTCATCTAAACCATCTTTTGAAACATCTCAAAAAAACAAAGTTTCCTTGGTTGAAAATAAAGACAATACCCTCACTTATACTACAAATTATGATACCTATGAGGCTTCACCTTCTTCTAAAGAAACAAACTCTCTATATGGTCGTGGATTTTAAATCTTGTACAAAAATACTGACTATGTCAGCAATGGTTGCAGTGTAAATCAACAAGGAATTAGAGTACCTTTACAAGTTGTTGGAATTAACTACACAACCGGTATAGGATACCACTCTTTGAAACCCACCAAAGCCTCTTGTCATCCTAAACTTAATGTTAATACAAATTTAAAACATGAGAGATATCCTAAGTGTGTATGTTCTTAACAATGGTGCTAATAGGTAAGTATTTCTAACCCTTTATCTCTCTCGTGATGTGCTTCCCCCGTGATGTGTTATGTGTTGTTTAGGCCTCCTAGGATGACCTTGGATTCTCCTATAAGATTTGGGATACTAGGAGACCGCCTCTATTGTGACCTTCTTCTATTTGTATCATCATTCTTCTAAATTGCCTCTCTCTCTCTGATTTCATCGTTGCGTGTTGTGTCTTACGGACATAGCATCACGGTTGGTGACACTAGGGGCACCTCCTATGTGACTGTCTCTAAGACACTTGTTTCTCCTCTTTGATTTATTATTTCCCTTCCTCTAGTGTTTCCACCTAGTGGGCAGATGATGACAAACATTTACACTGATGCGGACCTAGTGTCCCTTTCGAGAGCAATCAAAAAATGGACTTAGTTCCTAATATGACAATGGGGTTGTATATTTTATCCAACGCTTGGCTAGTGGAACCTCTCGTGCTTTCCACATAGTGAATTTTATGATGTTTTTATCACATTTACAAACCTTAACAATACTACTGCTCTATGCACCTTTGTTTGCCTTTGAATCTGGCCTTGGTGGTACTCGATTCGGAGAGCTTCGTGATATAGCCCCACAGTTATCCTCAAACTCCGAATTCATTGTATAACCTTGCTCTTCATGTGGTTAATCATATGCATTGATGTTGTTTATTATGATCTTGTAGACACTAACATGTTTCTTGCAGGGATGTGTTTGTGGGAATATTTGGCGATCGTAAAGTACATGTGACCTCCGGGGGGCATGGGCTTTGCAAAAGTCGGTGTTCCCTTGTGTGTTTTCTTCCTACCTTAATGTGCTTGATATTGAAAATTGATATCAACCACCTTAAGGTGGGGGCATATATAAGGTAAGTTGTTTGTTATAGATGTTAGCAATGTGTTTGACCTCAGATGCAAAGACCTACGCCTTAGGGTAGTGCATCATGCATCCTGAGTTTGTTTGCAATCAATCAATCAATCATGTAAGCCCTATGCAAAGGCGGGATATCACGCATATCCTTTTTTATCTTAAGCCCTCTATGGAGGTGGGGATGGTGTATTTCTCAGAGCAGATTGCATCATCTTGTCATTTTCAAAAGTCCTCTACGGAGGCGGGGAGCGGTTTTATGACTAACTAAACCCTTAAGCGTGTCTTTGGTGATTGTTGTGGCGAAGCCCAATCATCGATGTGTGCATGTAGTGTGCCTGAGATGGTGTTGGACCTAGAAATAGGTACACCCCATCACTTGTCTGTCATGTTTTCTTTGTGTCTTCAAGTGTGTGTGTTTTGGCGTGTTTGTTGCCCCATATGTAGAGACCAGTGCCTTCGGGTAGTGCTTCCTACATTTTGGGAGGTTTTGTGTGTCTTGCATGTGTGTTGCCCCATAAATACAGAGACCTGCGCCCTAGGGTAGTGCATCCTATATTATGGGAGGTTTGTTTACTTTCCAGTACTTGCATTTGCATTTCATATGATTGAGAAAAAGAAAAGAAAATATATCATTTTTATCTTCCATGCATTAATGTGTCTTCTATGCATTGACTGTATTCTCTGTGCTCTGCGTGACTGTAACTATCTTCTCCGTATTTTACGTGCCTGTTACTATCTTCTATGTGATTGTCGTGTCTTCTCCGTGCTTGATATGTTTGTTGTGTTTGTGACCTTACTTTAAAGCATGTATTGGCCTTGCGTTTATACATACATTAAAGTGGGGTCTAAATGTAACGTCAGAAAATATCCCCTTGGGGGATTTTCCCTCATAATGTTTAGCTTCTGGGTCTTTAGCATGCATTTAGGACATCTTAGTTCATATTTTGGCATCCCGATGGAATGAGGCCTAGGTTTCATGGCAAGTGGACCTAGGAGGACCCCTTGACCTTAACCCTGCCCAAAATAGGGTGGAGGACTTAAGTGCCCGTGCCCTAGTCCTACCCTATTTTGAGTCAGGCCCAAATTTTAAGCGTCGGTTTATGACTGTTATTTGGTCCTTTTTCCGACACGATAAGTTTTGATTTTTGAAATCTTGGTGGGAGTGCTTGTAGTTGCATATAAAAGCATGTTTAGGCATTCATTTGTAAACTAGATGATTACTGGCAAGCTATTGTGTTCTCAAGGTAATTCAAGGCTTTCATTGTGTTGCAAGAGCAGACTTGTGTGGTTTATGTGTTTGTTTGCAGATTTGAGCATCTAGTTCATCATGGAATGAAGAGCATCTTCTTCCCATGATATCTTCACTACAAGGTGACATTATATTGTGTTTTCATCATTGATTCCTTTGGTTTTTGCCTTTGCCTCACAAGGGCATGCACTCTCTATCTGACAACGGTGTTTGGAGACTTAAGTGTCCTCCGGGGTTTGACTGTGGCAAACCTCTAAACACCACAACCCCCAAACCAAGTCTTGTGATTGCAGGTTACAGGTGTCGCATTTGGGAAAAGTGAAGTTGCAAGAAGGATTAGCAGACATCAAGGATTCAGGATCCAAAGAAAAGAAGGACACCAAAGTATTTCTAGGACTTGGGCACTCACTCCAGTGTCCTTCGCATATGAGTTTCTAAAAATAGAAGTTACAAGGCTGATCAGTGTCAGAAGGAGGTCTGGATCCCGCGAAGAAACTGGTACCTTGGACTAGGGCACCCACTCCAGTGTCTCCGACTGTTCCACTTTGGAACCTCAAAAATAAGTACTCTATGATTTGGTATTTTACTCCTGTCTGCAAGAGCTTTTTTTGTTATTCGTCAATTTGTTGATGTATTTGCATAATTAGGGTTTTAATGGTCAATTGAGCATAGGAGAAGGAAAATTGATAATTAAATTCCCTAATCCAAGTTTCCCTACATCTCACAAGCGATCTAGGGTATGATAGTGCTCACCACTCGACCCTAGATCCTTGAATGTATAGTGGAGAGGAGGATTTAAACATCAAAACACTAAAACATTAACAAATCCAATTTTCCCCTAAACAAGATGAAATAAACATGAAGGAAGTGATGGGTGGCTTGCATGCCCATGTGACACACCCTACACTATATAATTTAAGAGCTAATTTAGAGAGATGAAGTAACCAATGAATGTGGTTCCTAAGGTATTTTTACCTCAAGGATAACCCATCTTTACAAGGTCCTAGTTAAAAAGTGAAGGGTAATACCCTCCCAAAACTAGCCAAGGGAATTACAACTAAGACATTTTAAATTAAGAAACCATAAATTGTTCTTCCTCATCTATAGTAATGAAAGTCAATAAGTACAATCATAAAAATATTGTTACATTTTCCAATACAATATTCATTCCTTTATCATTAAGTATATTTTTTAATCTAATCTTAATATACCAGAAGCAGACTGAAGCACATAACACAAGTGTTTAACGTGGAGAAAACCCTTTCAGGTAAAAAACTCCACCAAGAAAAGAGGTCAAGTTGTATTATCTTCACAAAAGGATATTACAAATACATTCACTTCCTCTGTCCTCCAACCTTCACTCTGGCAGAACCTGGGTACCTGTAAACTGTTACATGCCTCTCATCTACTATGCTATGGTTTATATAGAATCTACACAACCTCAAGACATTAAATGACTTCTTACAAGCCCATAACACTTGCCAAGAGTCAACAATACAACCTTGGGTGTCCATGGCCAAGAATATGCTCTTATGGGGTTATAAATGCTGTCATACATGCATCCTACACTTGGGAAAATGTGCCCATGCAAGCTTGAATGCCTTGAGGCTAAAAATAGCCACTTACAACATCTTATGACATGTCATATGCTATTATAAGTGTCATAGATTCTTATGACAACTTATAGTTGTCATAGAACCTCTTACACCTTCTTACAGCATCTATGACATGCGTCATAACACTAAAAATAGATTATTCCTCCACATGTGTACCCCACTTTGACCAATTACCATTTACCATAGTAAATGACATCTCGTAACTACCGCCGATAACTCTGGGACTTACCATGTAGTAACTCCGTAATTACCGTGGATAGTAAATAATTTTTACCACTGCCAGTGAAACTTGTACAACCCTTATGGGTAATTACAAATAATAAATGGAATAATACAGTATTGGGATTTACAAGGTTAATGACACCTTATCCCAACATTCTCCCACTTGACATTATACATTGTAAATCAACCCATAGGAAATCAAATGAAAATTAATCAGGCACTAGAGACAAGGCCCATGGCCTCTCTGCACCACACGAACTTCTCTATGCTCATAGGCTTAGTCAATGAATCTACAACATTCTCCTAAGTGTCTATCTTCTTCAGCTCAATTTCTCCATTTGCAACCAACTCTCGAACAAAGTGATACTGAACATCAACATGCTTAGTCTAAGCATGATACATAGGATTTTTGGCCAAACAAATAGCACTCTGGCTATCACAACCAATCTGAATGATCCTGCAATCAAAACCAATATCTGTACATAGTCTCCTCAACCAAACTGCCTCCTTAGAGACACAAGTAGCAGCCATATACTCTGCTTCTATGGTGGACAAAGCAATTGTGGGCTGCCTCTTACTCATCCCACACACTGCACCTCCAAATAGAGTAAACACATAGCCACTAGTGGACCTTCGACTGTCTAAGTCACCTGCCCAATCTGCATCAACAAAACCCTGTATGTCCAAAGATTTATTAGCACTATCAGTACCAAAATAAACCAAACAATGGTCAGGAGTACCTACAAGATATTTAAACACCATCTTCACATAGTTCCAATGCTGTCTACCAGGGTTAGACATAAATCTGCTCAAAACTCCCACTACTTGGGCAATATTTGGTCTAGTACAAACTATTGCATACATCAAACTCCCTACAACACTAGCATATGGCACATTAGACATATCCTCAAAATCATCTTCAATCTTTGGACACATATCTAATAAAATTTTAGTACTAGTGGGTAAAGGAACTCTAACTAGGTTACAGTCCTACAAACTAAACCTCTACAAAATAGTATTCACATACTTACTTTGTAACAACCAAAGCTTTCTATTAACTCTATCCCTCCTAATCTCCATTCCCAAAATATACCTTACAGGACCAAGATCCTTCATCTCAAATGCACCTGAAAGTTGGGCTTTAAGCTCACTGATCATACCCTTAGTATTTCTGAAAACAACATGTCATCAACATACAAAGTAATAACCAGTATAGAATCATCAACACAATAAATGTAAACACAGTGATCCTCCTCGCTTCTAACAAAACCTAATTTCAAAAAAAAATGAGTCAAACTTTTGATACCACATTCTAGGGGATTGTTTCAAACCATAAATAGACCTCTTTAACCTGCAAACCCAATGTTCTTTTCCTTTTACCTCAAAACATATAGGCTGTTGCATATAAATTTCTTCTTTAAGATCTCCATGCAAGAACACAGTCTTAATATCCATTTGCTCAATCTCCCAATCATAAGCTACATTAATGGATAAGAAAAATCTAATAGAAGTCAATTTAGCAATAGGAGAGAATATCTCACCAAAATCAACTCCCTCTCTCTGGGAGTAGCCCTTAGCTACCAGTCTAGCCTTGTACTTCTCCAATGACCCATTTGCTTCAAACTTCTTCTTGAAGACCCACTTACATCCTATGGCCTTTCTTCCTTTGGGCAAACAAACAAGATCCTAGGTGTTACAAGAGTCTAAATCCATCATCTCCTCCTGCATGGCTAGCTGCCAAGACTCACTATCATCTGTAGAAATAGCTTCCTAGTAGGATCTAGGTTCATTGTTAGTACTCAATAAAGCATATACACAACAGAAATTTAGTGGGTTATACCTATTAACTGGATTTTGTTGTCTTGCAGATCTCCTCAAGGGTGGAGTAAGAGACTCTACTCGTTCTTCTACATGATCATCTGCACCAACTTTTTCTGTAACAGACTCATCTTTATCAGAACTACTTGAATCTTGTTCTTCTTCTTCACCCCTCAATCCATCATTCTGTTCTTCCTGAGGTGTATCTTTCTGCTCTAAATCAAAGTGCACCTTCATTACCTTTTCATCTTTTTCTTTAGGTTGCTCAGGTTCAGAAATAGCTCTAAGTTCCCTAAAAATAACATCTCTAGAAGAGATAATCTTGTGGGTTAGTGGATTCCAAAGCTTATAACCTTTCATTTACACTTTTTAACTTTTGGATCCAACTTAGATCGCTTTTCCTTAGGCACATGAACAAAAGCCTCACAACCAAAAACCTTTAAATGTGAAACAAAAGGTTTCTTACCTGTCCACACTTCATAAGGTGTCGAATCAAGAGCCTTACAAGATCTATTTATCAAGTAGCAAGCAGTACACACAGCCTCTGCCCAAAAGCATTTATCCAAATGTGCATCACTAAGCATACTTCTGGCCCTTTCCATAATTGTTCGATTCATTCTTTCTGCAACACCATTCTGCTGTGGTGTATACGAAGTTGTCTTTCGTCAGATTATACCTGCATGCTTGCAAAACTCATCAAATTCCTTAGAGAAATATTCCCCTCCATTGTCAAATCTTAATATTTTTATCTTTAAACCTGATTGGTTCTCTACTAAGACTTTGAAATCCTTAAACTTAGTGAAAACTTCATATTTATGCTTCATAAAATAAATCCATGTAAATTTGGATACATCATCAATGAAGGTTACAAAATAACGAGATTTTCTGATAGATTCATTATCCACAGGTCCAAACACATCCGTATGAATAATTTCTAACTTCTCTTTTTCTCTATTGCTTCCTGAAGGAAATGATTTTCTATTTTGTTTACCAAACACACAATGCTCACAGAAATCAAAGTGCTCATCAGAATAGGAGAAACCATCCAACAAATTTTTATTCTTAATAGTTTTTAATACATTATTGCTTGTGTGGCCCAATCTGTGGTGCCACAACATACAATTGTTTTCAGAAGCCTCAAAAATATAAGAGGCATTACAAACTATAATGACTTCAAGCTTAAACGATTTCCTGAATCTCTTCCCTTTCGCTACCACCAAGTTCCCTCTCACCAATCTGTAACCATGCTTGTCAAATATCACATGCATTCCCAAATCATTCAACTTCGAAACTAAAATTAGATTTCTAGCTAATCCAGGAACATGCAAAACACCAGGGAGGGTTTTAATCCTCCCATCACGAAAACACAACAATACCTTTCCTTTCCTGACAATCGAATATGAAGAGTTGTCACCAAGGTAGATACTACCTCCATCATATTCTTCATATGTGGAGAACCATTCCTTATGTGGGGTGATATGAAATGAGCATCCTGAGTCAACCAACCAGTTTTCATCAAAAACAATATTACATGCAGAAAGTAAACTTCTTCACTTGTATTCGAGGACTTATCCAAAGCACTCTCCCACTATTTCTCGGGGTTTCTGCACTCCTTCACATGTCCCCTTTTACCGCAGTTCCAACACTTAACTCTGTTCTTTTTACCAGGAGTCTTAGACTGGCCCTTGGACTTGTCCTTAGCCCCTTTATGATCTCCTTTAGGTCCTCTTTCCTTATACCTTCCTCTTACACTGAGAGCATCCCCTAAACTATCTGAACTCTTCTTCCTCAATTCCTATGACAGTAGCACTGAAACAAGAGCATCTAACTTCGAATCCGCAAGGTTAGCAGTGATAGCAAGGATAACATTCTCCCAAGACTCAGGTAAAGAACAAAGAAGTAAGATACATTTATCTTCCTCACTAACCTCAACATCTACTAAATCAAGCTAACTCACTAACAAATTAAAAGAATTTAAATGCTCTGCAACTGATTCACCTTCTCACATTTTCATGGAAAACAATTTTCTTTTTAAATAAAGTTTATTTACCATACTCTTAGCTTGATAGATCTCAGCCAACCATTTCCACAACTTGTATGCAGTCTCTTCCTTTGTGACATTCAATAGGACAGAGTCTGAAAGACACAATCGGATGGTTCCCCGTTCCTTCTTATCCAGTCTATCCCACTCATCTTGAGAGACATCATCGAGTTTCTTCTTTTTTTGAACAACCAACCATTGGTTTCTTTCTTCCAACAAATCTTCCATTTTCAGCTTCCACAACTCATACCCTGTTCTGTTGAACTTCTCAATGTCCATTCGAGAGGTTGATGCAATGATGGATGCAGCCATAATAACAACACAAGATCTGAAAAACAAACACAACCAAATCTCCACTATAGCTACAGCTTCCACACTACCACCCAAGAGTCAAAGCTGGCCAGGCTCTAATACCAAATGTTAGAAATGAAAGCAACACTACCTCAATGGAAATCTGATTCGAGATAAATTTTATTAATATTTAACTATGTGTTATTAATGGAGATTGTAACAAAATATAAACCCACAATACAAAAATATACCAGAAGCATAATGAAGCACATAACACAAGTGTTTAACGTGGAGAAAACCCTTTCAAGTAAAAAACTCCACCAAGAAAAGAGGTCAAGTTGTATTATCTTCACAAAAGGAGATTCCAAATACATTCACTTCCTCTATCCTCCAACCTTCACTCTACAAGAACTTGGGTACCTGTAAACTATTATATGCCTCTCATCTACTATGCTATAGTTTATATAGAATTTACACAACCTCAAGATATTAAATGACTTCTTACAAGCCCATAACACTTGTCAAGAGTCAACAATACAACCTTGGGTGTCCATGGCCAAGAATATGCTCTTACGGGGTTATAAATGTTGTCATACATGCATCCTACACTTGGGAAAATGTGCCCATGCAAGCTTGAATGCCTT
The DNA here is from genome assembly GCA_027924645.1 of Cunninghamia lanceolata. NCBI lineage: Eukaryota > Viridiplantae > Streptophyta > Pinopsida > Cupressales > Cupressaceae > Cunninghamia > Cunninghamia lanceolata. Next base: position 2,292,996 of record BSBN01000754.1, read on the forward strand.
GGGGCTAAAAATAGCCACTTACAACATCTTATGATGCATCATATGCTATTATAAGTGTCATAGATTCTTATGACAACTTATACTTGTCATAGAATCTCTTACACCTTCTTACAGCATCTATGACGTGCGTCATAACACTAAAAATAGATTATTCCTCCACATGTGCACCCCACTTTGACCAACTACCATTTACCATAGTAAATGACATCTCATAACTACTGCTGATAACTCCAGGACTTACCATGCAGTAACTCCATAATTACCATGGATAGTAAATAATTTTTACCACTGCTAGTGAAACTTGTACATCCCTTATGGGTAATTACAAATAATAAATGAGATAATACAATATTTGGATTTACAAGGTTAATGGCACCTTATCCCAACACTTCTTACCATGAGGAGGTTGTCGTTAATGAGGTTAGTGGTAGTGAAATTCTTCCTTTCATAGTAGTCTAGGGACTCCATGTCTATCTTATCATACTTGGCATATGTAAGAAGGCCCCGAGCCTTTTCAATGGTATCGGGGCTAATGTCCAAAACCACCTACCTTGACAGTCCCAACACCCTTATGTTCTTCTGGTCATATCTCTCTGCGTAGGCTAGTACCAACTCTAGAGATTGTAGAGAAATTGGGAAGGTAGCTACTTGGACCAATCTGGAAGAGGCCATGCATTACACCTCAAATGATTTGTCACCTTCCCCATGCACCTTTTGCAAAAACTCTCATACACTAGTATACCCTAGATCTATGTCCCCAATCTCTGTATAGGGAGAGAACATCTTGGATGAAGGATGATATCCCTTGGATTCGTATTTCATCTCTCTATGGGGCATTACCTTGCATTGTTCTACAAAATCAAAGTAGCCCATCCATTATAGAAAACCAAGCATGTGTAAATGTAACATCATAGTTAGACTCATCAAGATGATTTATAATTTAACTTTAAAATCCATCATTATAGAAGAACCAACTCAGTATACTCATTGAGGTAGAGAGTTGGACATCGTGGATCATGAATACCTCATAACCCAAGCCTAAAAGGATGCCAAAGGAAAACACATAGACACCAACTCTTAAGATACACTAAGGAGGAAGGTTGTCTAGAGATGGGGATCAGAGATACCTCCTGACTCCTACTCAAATAAAAGAAACTCTAACTCGCTGACTCCAAAAAGCCTACCCTATTAAGGAGCACCAAAGATCGAGAAATGGGGATACATCCTTGAAACTCATGCCCAAAATGCAGTCCATCATGAGACAGCCTTACACCATAAGCCCACTAAAGGTATAGAGTAAAGATTATTGGGGATTGGGAGTCAGGAATATCGTGTAACCAATGTTGAAAAGGAAGTCAAATCCAGGGGGCCCGATCTAGCATTTTTGAAAGACTAGATAAATGAGATGCATCATGAATCAAAGACTGAGGATGTCACAAACACCATGCTAGAAAGGCATCAAAGTAAAGAAAACTCTGATGGCCTTACACCAAGGTAATGTAATCATGACATCATCACACAAAGAACCTCGAAAAGCATGAGATAATAAAAATGGATTCAAACACAAAAATCAAATGAAAATAAAAGAGTGAGAAACAAAAATAAATGAAAGCCAAAATGGCAAAACCAAAACCTAAAATCAAACACAAAGCATGAAATTAGTGTAGGCAAAAAAAACCATCACGGGTGAATTTCCTCAATTGCACAAAACAAATGTCATTAACAAAACAACAAAAGCCTTCGAAAACCCTGCTTGGTAAGGACATAGAAGTGACTGATCAGATGCATACACATAAAACATGAGAAAATATCACTTGACTCGAGACACACCAATAGCTTCAATCCCACAATAGGGTTTGTAGAGAGAAGAAATAGCTAGAGCACCAAGAAATGAGATCAACAATGCAAATGTGAAGTATAATTAGGCAAAATGGCTACAAAACTTAAATCAGATGCACATAGGAAAAATACCATTAATGTAGAGCTAAGAGTAGGATGGGGTTAGTTCATATCACCTGCTAGAAATCAAGGTTTTGAAGATTCTTTTACAGTCACGTCAAGATGACCAACTTTGAAAATCCAACAAGGGTGACGCACAAACCCAATGCTAGTATGCAGGAATCAATATGTTAGTGATTCCTTTATAGTCATGCCAAGATGACTAACCCTGACACATCCGTAAGCGTAAAGAAAAACAAGAAAATGAAACTAAAAGTGCAAAGAAAAACAAGAAAATAAAACTTATAAGGGAATGCTGGGATTTTGGGGATGTTTCTACTGTCATGTTGGCATGACAAACCCCAAAATCTTGACAAGGTAACAAAGCATCAAACACTAAGGGTAGATAAATAAACACATGAATCATGCCAAGAAAGAAAGAGGTAAGCAAAACAAATACAAAGATGGGGTCCCTATTTTTCCAAGGTGAAATGGGCCATGTGTGTGAGGCACAACGAATGGTGACCCAACCTAAAAATGTTTTTGCAAGCATTTCAAGAAGAGAAACTAGTCAAACCATTCAAAATCCCCAAGCCTAACATGTATGTGACTAAGGGTAGTATGCTATTGATGGAGAGAAGGCAGACCAAGATATATCATTCATTGTTGGAGAATCTAAGTGTTTGCAAGTGTATTCATTCCCTTTCTTAGAGTAGGTTAGGACCATCATTACAAGCTATGCATTGAGCTACTTGATTTAATCTCACCCTATCGAATGATCATGTCATATTTAAATATAAGATTAAGCACATAGACCTTGGTTATTGATCACTTGGACATTTCTTTGCTGCCAGCGAAGCATCTATAGCTCTGACAGGTTTGTCCCTATGAATCCACTCAAGGCATAGCTCTACTACCAGCTAAGCATCCATAGCCCCGGTATAGGTTACCCGAATCACCCATCAAATCAAGCTTTTAATACATCCTTAATACCTCTTTGATACTTTTTTCTATGCTCAACCCATAGGCAATGAAGCCTAGCCACTAGGTTGGGAATCATAGTGGGGCCTAGGATGCAAACCTTAAGATTTTTCATTCAACCCCTAGTTGCAACCATGAATCCCAACTACCCCATATGTGTTAATGTGTAAGATGTAGAAGATCTCCAAACAGGTTCAACTTAGTCACTGGCTACCCAAACCCATGTAGTATATATAATCCCATTAGAGCACAACCTTTGCAACCCCAGGAAAATCCAAACTATTGATTAGGATGGGGTTAGGCCACACTAGTTGGCACAAGCACCAGCCCAATCATCAAGGAAAAAAATAGGGGACCCAAGATTGAGACAACTTAACACCATATAGACAAAAACTACAAAAAGATGCAAAATCCAAATGGAAAAGCAAAATATAGGCATAATAAGGACAAGATATCAAGGAAAATCAGACAACATGATGAACGGAATAAAACACAATCATAAAGGAAAGAGTAAATAGCCTAACCTAACTATGTATATAGAGGGGAAGAATTCCCCTCAACAAGTCCTAGTCAAAAAAGTAGTGTTTGAGATACTACCTATTGATTGGCAATGGGACATGCTCCCTTGTCAATGAGATAATCCTAAAAGTATTTTCCACTAAGATCTCAGTTATCTAGAAAGAACCTAACCAAATTTTCTCAAATTTAGAGTGGTATCCCTTTATTTCCCTTGCTTTATCCCATAGAGGACTAGGTCAACTATCATAAAGGATTTGAATTTGGCCCTCTTGTTAAACCATCTCTTAACTACTACCTAGTGTTTCATAAAATATTCTAGTGTGGTATCCATTTTTTCTTCTAGGCTCATTAGATTTAGCAGTCTTGATTCTATTTTATCATCAAACCCTAAATAATCTTTCATGAATTACAAGGTTGGGATCTTTAAGTTGACAGGGAAAACAAGATTAAGTCCATCTAGACTATTTGATAGGTGATGTTCCCAAGGAGTTCTTGACCCTAGTCCTATCTTGATGTAGAGGTGTCAGGTCTCTAGAGGTAATTTAACAAGATCAAAAGGTTTGAAACAATAGTGGGCTTCAACCAATAAGATTCACTAGTCTTCTTGTTGTCCTAAACTCCACCAAAGGGCTCAAATTTTGATTCCAACTTCTCAAATGAAATCTTACACCTTCTAGGGTCTCAACACACCGCAACCAACAAGATTCAAAGGGGCTCATACACCATTTTGACTAGTTCATTGACAACTCCCCTTTGCTAGGCCTAATCCTAGTAGCCCTGTTCAACGACTAATCTGCACTTTTCTCCAATCTCTCCCAGAGTACTTCTAAAACTAATGATTGATATAAATACCCTTTACCAAGTTCCAAAACATACCCAAGATTCATATACTATTGTTTTGGACCAAACTGACTGTCCTGACACCCTGTAGCCTACCTACAAGGCCTAGTTTGCCCACCTTTCAAAGGAACCCTATTAGATACTTGTCATACTAAATCCAAACCTTGAAACACTCTTAGGAGAGGTTCCAAAACAGAGGATTTTTAAGGTTTTAGACAATGATTTGTTCATTCAAATGTTTAAATACTAAACCCCCATTTCTAGGACCCAAAACCTAGGGTTTACTAAATCTCCCACTTCCAATCACTTCCAGACCTCATTAAAAGGTCTAACACCATCTCCTTGACCATATTAAACAATATCAATCATAAAAACATCACCTTGTTAAGGCAGATCCCGCCTGTTATAATTGTGCCATCACACCAATGCTCTTCCACATGTGCAAACTTGCATCTTAACAGTGATCACCTCCCAATCTACACTCCTCCTACCTTGTCAAAGTTAGAAATCATATTGTACACATTATTAAGGACCTATTCCATGAGAATCAAGATATTACATTCATGGAAAGGTCCAAAAATGCATTGCCACCTCTCAAAACACACAGGACAGTCTGTTGTTCTTTGCAACAGTCAATATGAACAAAAATAAAACTAGCCTAGAAACCTTCTCAGAGCATGAAATAAGGTCTAATACTTGTTCAATGAAGATTTAAAACATTTACCATGCCACCACAGATCAAAAGAACCTCAAAAATGCAAGGAAAAACAAGAACTAGATGAGAATCTCTGTTTATTGTTGTCAGACCGTACAACCCAGGCTTCCAATTGACTCCTCCGTCCCATCTCATGCCTTAGAAAGGCTTACATAACCTCTACCCCAACTTCCACAACCAATTCCCATCAGTTGGAGTTGGTTCAACCACCAAAAACAGTTCAAAATGATTTTCCCGCCTAAAAGCTTATTACAAAAATTTGAATTTTAAACTTTGTTTTAATGGACTTTTATCCTACCAAATCATCATGTTTGATCTTATTAGGATCATTATACCTCATTCCTAGTCTTAGACACCTATTTTTGACTCTAGAGGCACTATTGGCCCAACTTACATCATTTTTGGTCCTAGGGTCCTTACCAGGACCCTCAAGACATTTGATCATTACATCATTTTGCCCATTATAACATGTCATAATTGGTTTTAGGATGTTCCAATTTACTTGCTTTGCTCCATGGGCTCCTTCCATGGTCAATGGTGTCTTCCTGCTCCAAGGTATTCTTTTAGGTGCTCCTGCACCATATCTGCCCAAAGCAAATACTTGATTTGGGTGTGCCAATCCTTAGGATTCTTCTCTAATAGTTTCTTGATGACTACCACTAAATTCTTGTTTGTGGATTAAAAAACAATGTTCCCTTGTGGATAATAATTGAAAGAAAAATTCAAGATTACCTTATGTTCAAAAGTCCAGTGAAATTATTTAACAAAAGAGAAAGTAGGGCCATTATCACATACCAGAGCAAATGGCATTCCAAATTTGGTGAGGATGTGCTCCTCCATAAACTTAATGATAATTCTAGTAGTGTAGTCTCTATATGTTTGAGCTTCACTCCATCTTATGCAGTAATCTATAGATATCAATATAAACCTATGTCCTATAGAAGATTGAGTTAATCATTCCTATGAAATCCATGCCCCATTGGGAAAACGGTTGTACCTCAGACACTAGTTGTAATGACATGGCTGGGTTTCTTTCCTTATGAGAAGCTATATGAAATGTATGGCATTTACCACATGTTGATGTGTATCGTTGAACAAATGGGGTTAGTAATATCTTGCCCTTAGGATCTAATGTGTTGTCGCATCTCTTGAGCCATGCCCTGTTCCAAACCTCTCATGCAATTCAACTAGTACTTGGTATGCTTCTATTTTGTTCAAGCATCTTAAATATATACCCTCATAGTTTATCTTGTATAGAACTCATGACTTGATCATGTAATTATTTCTTTTGGTTCTTAGGGCCCTCCTCTGAGTTGGATTTAAATTCTTAGGGCACCTATTATTCAATAAATAATATACTATATCTCTATATGAAGGATCGCCTATGATAGCTTCTATCGAATACTACTAACAGATTAACAATTCATCCAATTATACTAAGGATTTTGATAGCCCCTATCCTCTGACTAACTTCATGGGCTATATCTCCAAATCAAACTCTTGCAATAGCACCATTCATTTTCTACATCTTTCCCCTAATTCATTTTGCATCAGCATAGATTTTATCACCTGCTCAGGGACTATAGCCATAACTTTGCTCCTCAGGATGTAATGTGTGAATTTATTGACTTCTTTGACAATGGAAAAGGCTTGTTTCTCCATGTAAGAATATCAAAGCTCTGTATTCTTTAAATTGGCACTCATGAATGCTATGGGCCTCTCATCCCCTTCCCCTTTCTTTTGGGTCAATATAGCCACACATGAATTTTTTGAAGCAAAGGAGTAGATGTAGAAGTGAGCTTTTAGTCTAGATTGGTCAATGATAGAGATTTGGAAATGGAGTCCTTCATCTTAGAGAATACTTGTTTATATTCTACACTCCATTCTATTTTGGCATCTTTTTCAAGCCTGCCATTAAGTGGCTTCACTATGTCTACAAAACCAGTGATGAATTTCCTAACAAAATTAATCTTGCCAAAAAAGGACTTAAGTTCTTTCTTACTACTTGGTAGAGAGCTTTTGGATGGCTTCAATTCTCTATGGGTCAATGGAGATACCTTCTTCTGAGATGACATGGCCAAACAATTTACCTTTTGTAACTATGAAAACACACTTCTTAGGATTCAAGGAAACTCTAAACTATTTGCATCTCTAAAGAATTTTTCTCAAATCTAAATCGTGATCCCCTCTATTCTTAGAGAACACTGTGAGATCATCCATGTAGATGATAATGAACTTACCAACCAACCCTTTGAAATCTATGTCCATGGCTCTTTGGAAAGTGGTTCCTTCATTGATCAACCCAAATGGCATCCTACGATCTACATAGATACCCCACTTGGTGGTGAAAGTAGTCTTCAATCTATCTCTCTTCAACCATAACTTGATTGTATCTAGAATATATGTCAAGGAAAAACATCATTAGAGATCCATTAACAATATCCAATACCTCATCTAGAGAAGGCAGTGGGTAATTGTCCTTCTTTGATGCTCTGTTCAGGTTTCAAAAATCAACACACAATCTAATTTTACCATTCTTCGTTTTGATTGGAACTAGATTTTATACCCAAGTTGTGTGTCTAACAGGGAATATAATCTATGTTGACAGAATTTTCTGGACTTCCTTGTAAATAAAAGGTTCAAGTAAAGAATTCATAGGTCTTTATTTTTGTCTAAATGGTTTAGAACTTGGTTTTAAATGAATGGTGTGTGTAATGGCAGAGGTATCAATAGTCTTCAAATCTTCAAACCCCCATGCAATCACTTTCTTGTAATCCTTTAGTGCTTGAATTATTCCTTCCTTTTCTTCCAGGGTGTAGGCCTTGCCAATAAACACATTCGTCTCATGTTGATCATCACTGAAATTGAAAGTGTCATACTCACCTCCTTCCAAATTTGCAAATGTCTTCTGCCTGGGCATTTGATATGTATCAAACAATCTCTCCAATTTTACCATCCCTTTGGGAATGTTGTTAGCCTTTATATTTATGATTCCTTCTTCACTTAATTCAAATGGATATCTTTCTATTTCATCTATTACTTGAGTCTCAAAAACTCTTGAATTAGTAATAAATTCCAAAATCTGCTTGTCATCTTCAAATATTTGAAAGTTTCTAATGTTGTTTAGGACTTCTTGGATAGGTACCAATTCTACTAAGAACCTTCTTAATTTGGATCCAATCATGGGCTTCAAGGTACTTGCAGTAACTACCAATGCATTTGCAATCTAATTTTTCTTCCTGGGAACAACTCAGCTATTGAATGCATTGAAATTCTCTATTAAATCCCAAACTCTATTCCTATAAGTAGTCAGTCGGCATATTGACTTTTAACTTTCTTGATCACCACCTCTAAATTTCCCTACACTTGTAATAACCTAAATCCCTTTTTATGTGCTAAGAGAAACCCTCTAAACAATGCCTCATATTCAACATTGTTAGTGAAGGTAAATTGTAGTCTGTAAGATGTAAAGGTCTTACCTTTTGAATTTATTAGTTCAACTCCAACACCACATCCCTATTTAGACTTTGATCCATCAAACCTCAGAATCCACATTGAGTCATCATAAAGGATTTTGGACCCCCTTTTTGGCTTCTTATTCTTCCCAGGTGAGTCCTTAACTTCTCTCCTCTATTTTTTCTTTGTTGACTTTATGGACCCTTGTGATGTTCCTACAAATTTCTCTTCAGGCTTTAGAGGAGGTATGGTGGGATCACTTTTGGATTAATAGATCTTCTCAATGATTATTTATTGGCTTGGTTCTGTAATAATAGTATCTATTTCCTTAATGGCATTCAAACTTGCTGAACAAGAAAAAATTAAATGGTATTAGGGAGTAATAACTCCGAAGGGCACACCTAGGTGCCCAAGATCTTCTTGTCATTTATCAACTTCTATTTGAACTCTTGAAGGTCAAAATCAAAAGGTGTATGCATTCATTATAAAGTTTCTCCATTTCTAACACTATCCAAACTTTGTTGAATGAAGGTTACCAAGATCTCATGCACCCTCTTATAGACTCTGATATCCACATTTGCAAAAGCAACCTCATTAGGAGCATTATACTTAGTGGTCATATCTTTGAGTCTTGGTTCACTTTCAATTCTAATTAGTTATGATTTCCTTTCCATGGTGATGACAAGTGTGATAAGTCAGTAGCAAAATATCCATTTAAACTCTTGGTCCAATCTTTGCTAAGCAACATGCCATATTGATGCAACCAAAACATTCATAGTATAGTGTTCATCACTGTTATTATTGCCAACAAACTAAAAAATTTAGAAAGATTATCAAGTATACTTCTTATTCCATTCCATCCTCTCAAAACTGAAAAGAAACACCAAATATATACAAAAATTAAAATTACCCTTTTTGGTAGTTTTTAGCAACTTTAGAAATCTACCATTTTAGGTAATTTTGCATCCTTATCCACATGACCATGAAAGTTACCAATTATTTGAAACTAACTAAAGTAGGACCAATTGTCAAGTTTTGAATTTGATTGCATGTAAAGTTCAAAAAATAATTAGAAAAAACAAATTGGAAAAATATCGAAAAATCATTAAGACCTCAATTTGAGGCCCTAGATGATTGAAAAAGGTCCCAAAAAAATGTCAAAATGACAACCAAATGAACTTTCCAATTCCGTCAGTATTTCAATCAACTCCTCAAGATGCATCTTCACACCAAATCTTAGCTCAAATGGACACCCAGGTCAAAAGTTATGACCTCAAGAAGTTTTTGCATCATTCTCCTCTAGTTGAAAAGAACACAACTCCTATAAGTTGTTTTCTTGGAACTGGTGTAGGAGCACCTACCTTACAATGGCCTCCATGAGGCAGTTAGTTAATTTTAAATCTTGTTGATGTTTCCAAAGTCTTATAAGACCAATGCATGTAATAAGGTCTGAGTTGACCATGCTTTGCTATTTTTAGGTAGTTTGTTTGGACAGCTGTTTAGTTTGTTAGTTCAGTTGGGTCTCCCAGCCGCTTGGAGGCAAAAATAGTACTACTGTGAGTAGTTAAATACCCCCAGAATTGGGTCATTTTGGACATAAGGAGATATACTATGAAGTTAGATTGTGCTATGGGAAAACGGAGTATTGTAACTGCATCCTTTGAAAGCAATAAACAGATTCTATTTGTGTCAATTCTCTATTTGATCTCACTGTGTAATCAAATTTCTGTTCTGGTGGGTGTATGGATTCATTTATCCATTCCACCAGTTTCTGTTTGTTCACATGCATGTTTGCAGGATCACAGTCAAGAGGTGTTGAGAACCCTAGCATGGGTATGTGCTAGGTTGTGTAGGTTGTTAGAGTCTGGAAGATCATCCAAGAAGTGGATCGGGTCACTCCAGGAAGCTCGGCGAAATAGTTAAAGGTTGGGCCGATAGTTGAAAGCCTTGTCGATGAAGGGTTTGAAGTTGGCGTCGGAGTGACAATCGGCAAGTGTTGCTGAAGGGAGTTCATCGGCATGAAATGTATATCGGCATAAGATTTAGAAAGGAAGCTGATAGTGGTGTGTCACAGCGACAGTGTTAGCCAATAGGTGTTTTGGGGAGAGTTTGACCGTCGGGCGAAGGCAATGAAGTGTTGCCGATAGTGAAGGTCTTGGCGATGGAAGTTGATGTTAGGTCCATCGGAGTGACTAATGCGGTCAGAGTAAGGAGTTTAGGTGGCACCGATGGTATAAGGTGTTGCCGATAGGCAACCAAAGGTGAACATTGATCGGCGAGAGGATAGCGATCGGTAGGAGTGGTAAGGAGTTCGCCGATAGAGGAAGTGTCACCGATGAAGGGTATATCGGTATAAGATGTATCATCGGAAGAGGAGAATAAAGCTATGCCGATAGTAATAAGCCATAGCGATATGGTGTTGAAGACGTGTCGGTGTGAGATAGGACATCGATGCAAAAGGAATTAGTGTGCCCGATAAAGGTAGTCTTGCCGATAGGCAAGTAAAGTATAAACATACACTCAAAATATTATGCTAAGGTTTTAGTGGTGGCTGCTCTGCATCATAGTGGTATCAGAGCTCAGCAAAAGGTCTGGGTTATTTGTGTGTTGATTCTGTCACTGAGAAGGCAGAAGTAGAGGATTGAGAGGTTGACAAAATGCCTCCTAAAGGTAATGGTACTACAAGGGAGTTGCAGGAGATGAAGGAAAAACATGCCAGAGAGATGAGGAAGATGAAGGAGCTTGCTGAAGCACTTCAAGCCAGGCTTGTAGCCTTGGAGAAGAACAAAAAGAGGGAAGTGGAAGATAGTGAATCAGAAGAAGATGAAGATGCTGTTGAAGAGTATGAAGAGGTAGCTGAAGATTTGAATGCTGAAGATCAGATATTTGCAAACCTGTTAAAGGCAGTGCAGAGTGATAAACCTAAGGTAAAGGTTGATGTTTCCAAGTATAATGGAAGTTTGAATGAAGATGAGTTACTTGATTGGATTGCTGCTTTGGACAATCACTTTGAATGTGAAGATGTTGCTGAGGATCAAAAGGTAAAGATTGCAAAGACCAAGTTAGGAGGTCATGCTTTGGTATGGTGGGATTATGTACAATCTGAGAGAAGGAAACAAGGAAAGTCAAAGATCACTTCATGGGATAAAATGGTAGCAAGGATCAAAGGTAAATTCTTGCCCAAGGATTATGAAATTCAAATGTTCAAGAAGCTGCAATTTTTAAGGCAAAAGGAAATGGATGTGAAGGCATATACTAAGGTGTTTTATAAGTTGAGTATGAGATTTGGTCATCATGAGAATGAGGTAGAAAAGGTCGCTAGATATTTGGCTAGCTTGAGATTGAACATACAGGATGAGTTAGTTTTAGCTAACCCAAGGAGTGTGGAGGATTGTTATCAAATGGCAATCAGGATTGAAGAAAAGATGAATAGAAGACAAGATAAATCCATGAGAGGAAGAGGCAACAATATGAGGGGAAGAGGATCAGCCCCTACAACAAGGCAAACCAATGAGAGTCAAAAAGACACTGGTAAAGGACAGGAACAGTCTAATTTCAGAGGGGGATGGAAGGTACTAGAGGCAGATTTGGAGGTGGTAGAGGTTCTACTACATTTTCAAGCAAGTGTTACACCTGTGGTGAGTTTGGTCATCCATTTTTTAAATATCTAGAAAGACAAGGTTCATCATCCAGAGATGATAGAACGAGTGACAAGAGAGTACAACTTATGCAAGAAGAGAAAGTAGAGGAAAGTGTGCAAAGTTCAAACACTTATCAAAGAGATAGAGTTCCTGACAATTATGGATATCTTGAGGATGGAGAAGCATTGATGTTAAGAAGGATAGTCTTGAAGACATCAAAGGATATAATGCAAAGAAAAGCTCTTTTCAAGAGCACATGCAAGAGCAAAGGTAAAGTATGTAAGGTTGTAATTGATACTGGTTCAACAGATAACATGGTATCTCAGGAAATGGTGGATAAACTAAATTTGGAAAGGATTCCACATCAAAACCCTTACAAGGCATCTTGGGTAAGTGATAGTCAATCACTTTTTGTATATGAATAGGCATATGTTGATTTTCAGATTGGAGCATATCATGATAGAGTTTTGTGTGACATTTTGCCCATGGAATGTTGTCACCTACTGTTGGGTAGGCCATGGCAATTTGATAGGAGGGTTCTGTATGATGGGTATGCAAATACCTACACCATCAAGAAAGATGGGAAAACTATTGTGTTGATGCCATTATAGGAAGAAGCTGCAGTACAGAAGGCAACAAAAATCATTTTCGTGGGAAAGAAGGAGTTTGTGCAGATGCCTACAGCAGCATGCATAAAGGCAGTTGATGCAGAGTGGCACAAGGGAAGCAACACACAAAGGTTTACTCTATTGTCCTTTGCCCACTCACCCACTTCAACTAGCCTTCAACCAACCAACCAACCAAAGGCACATACAAGGCATATGAAGGATTTGATGTCTAGACTATTGTCCAACCCCTAAGGCTTCTCCAACACCTTAAGACAGATCAACAAACACCTTCTATGCAGTTGGTTTGATCTCCAACTTCCCAAAACTCTTCAACCTATACCTTGACTAGTAAGGCTACTAGCCCTCCAAACTAGGTTTTCTCAACAAAACTTGACAAAATCCCAAAGGTCTAGGCAAACAAATGATGGAATTGAACACCTTTCAGGGGACCCCAACAAACCTCCAAATCTCCTGCTCCAACTCTACTCCAGCAATCCAAAACGCCTACTAGGTCTCTAGGCCTAATTGATCAATTTAGGCTAGGTTACGAAGCAAGTGCTCAAAATTGGGTGCATAGGTCAGGGGCAAGAACTTGGAATGACTCTACCATCCCAAAACAACACAAATCCACCATTCATTCACTCATCCTCTTAGGGTTTTGTCAAATACAACAATAAATTGCATAAATTCAGTCAAATACATAGAGATATTTGACCTAGGGCATCACATTAAAAATAGTAAACTGTATTTTCTCAGAAAATGCTTTTGGAATCAAGTAGTATACACCCCTAGCCTGCATTTCACCGAGTGGCATGAAATTTCATCAGTGGAAATGCATTCTAGGGCCAAATTTGTGGGATTGCCCTAGAAAACAGGGTTTCTAGACCAGTTTTGAAAGAAAATTCAATAACTTTTGACTCCGACCACTTCAAGACCTCAAACCAGTTGCATTGGAACCTTGACTCCAAGAGCTTTCAGAAAAATATCATTTGCACACATGAAAAGTCTGTACAGTCCATACACAGCAAGAAAAATAGCGAAAAATAGTCAGTTTTCTTGAATTTTGTGCCCAAATTCCGTACAAAAACTTCCTCCTCCATACTGGAGTTAGATATCCACCATATTAACCCATCCAAGTTGGTTTCCAACTTCTACAACAGCATTTAACTGCCCAAAGTGGTTTTTGAACCGACCCAACACATAACACCTTTGACAACTATGGTGTTTTGCATTAACACAAGGAGGTTGATTTGTTTGGCTCATCCAATGGAGTCCAAATGATCAACAAACTCCTTCCAACATACTAAAACATTAAAACAACCAAAAAAAACTCGAAAACCAATCCTTAGACCTTCTAGGCCTAATTGGCACAACAAGGATCCAAGTGGACTAAGCATGATTGAGGTTTATAGGGTCACCTCAATCATCTTGACCACACAAAAGGGACCATACAAACATGGCTAAAGCCTTATTACCACACATGCAATCAAAACAAAACATAGCTTATCAAAATGCATAAAAAAATGCTTGAGGTGTCAGACTGCTCCTAGGTGCCCTGCACCAGCAGTTGAGGATACTACAGGGAAAGAAGTTGTTAATGACTACAGTTTGAAGACAGTTTCAGTTTTGATTGACAGAGGTCAGCAGCAGTTTTAGAAAGAGGTTTCTGAGCAGCCACAAATTGATTGGCAAGACAAGGATGTGATTGTAGTTGGGACTATTGTTTGTACTATAAAAGTTGACAGGAAGACAGATTTGAACATTGCAGAAGTTCAAGAGGCAATTACTGAGGTTCTTCAACCAGGTATTCAGATAGAGGTGTTGGTAAGACAAACTGGCAAACACAGGGTATGCATGAATAGAGCCTACATTGATAGGAAGGAAGGTTTACTTGCCAGACAGCAAGTTACAGTTCAGAAATCTTGGGGCAGCCAAGAGACAACAAAGGATAAAGATGGAACAATTCAGAACACTGAGATGGTAAAGGGTCAAGGGGGAATTTCTTCAAGACCGAACTCATGGGGCATGAGTTCTTTTTCTATTGGGGAGTATGGTGCAGGAGCACCTACCTTACAATGGCCTCCATGAGGCAGTTAGTTTTAAATCTTGTTGATGTTTCCAAGGTCTTATAAGACCAATGCATGTAATAAGGTCTAAGTTGACCATGCTTTGCTATTTTTATGTAGTTTGTTTGGACAGCTGTTTAGTTTGTTAGTTCAGTTGGGTCTCCCAGCCGCTTGGAGGCAAAAATAGTACTACTGTGAGAAGTTAAATACCCCTAGAATTGGGTCATTTTGGACATAAGGAGATATACTGTGAAGTTAGATTGTGCTGTGGGAAAATAGAGTATTGTAATTGCATCCTTTGAAAGCAATAAAGAGATTCTATTTGTGTCAATTCTCTATTTGATCTCACTATGTAATCAAATTTCTATTTTGGTGGGTGTATGGATTCGTTTATCCATTCCACTTGTTGATTCGTAGAATCAGTGGAATGGCTATGTATCATAGGTTAGGTTTCTGTTTTGTGTTTCTATTTGTTCACATGCATGTTTATAGGATCACAGTCAAGAGGTGTTGAGAACCCTAGCATGGGTATGTGCTAGGTCATGCAAGTTGTTAGAGTCTCGAAGGTCATCCAGGAAGCGGATCGGGTCACTCCAGAAAGCTCGGCAGAACAGTTAAAGGTTGGGCTGATAGTTGGAAGCCTTGCCGACGAAGGGTTTGAAGTTGGCATCAGAGTGACAATCGGCAAGTGCACCGAAGGGAGTTCATCAGTGTGAAATGTATATCGGCATAAGATTTAGAAAGGAAGCTGATAGTGGTGTGTCACAGTGACAGCGTTAGCCGATAGGTGTTTCGGGGAGAGTTTGACCGTCAGGCGAAGGTAATGAATTGTTACCGATAGTGAAGGTCTTAGCGATGGAAGTTGATGTTAGGTCCATCAGAGTGACTAACACGGTTGGAGTAAGGAGTTTAGGTGGCGCCGATGGTATAAGGTGTTGCCGATAGGCAACCAAAGGCGAACATCGATCAGCAAGAGGATAGTGATCGGTAGGAGTGGTAAGGAGTTCGTCGATAGAGGAAGTGTCACCGATGAAGGGTATATCGGTATAAGATGTATCATCAGAAGAGGAGAATAAAGCTATGCTGATAGTAATAATTCATAGCGATATGGTGTTGAAGACGCGTCGGTGTGAGATAGGACATCGGTGCGAAAGGAATTAGTGTGCCCGATAAAGGTAGTCTTGCCGATAGGCAAGTAAAGTATAAACATACACTCAAAATATTATGCTAAGGTTTTAGTGGTGGCTGCTCTGCATCAGGAACTTGTGCCACTTGTCCTGATCTAACTTCTTCAATTCCCACTCTAGAATCCATACATATTATTTTCTTGTGCTAGCCCTTCCCACTGTACCATAAACTTGTTGTATTGACCCTATTATGTGTATATGGTCTGCTTGTCCAAAATTCGTGCAATCTTTTCTTTTTTCTTGCTTGGAACCTGAAGTTTCCAATCTACTTCGACCTCACCTTCTTCATCATGATCCACACCATGAAAAGCATATAAATGAAAAACATTAAGCACAAGAGAAATGTCTAAATGCTCTGGTAAATCTACCTCATAAGCATTGTCATATATTTTTTTTGTAATCCTACAAGGACCTATTTTCTTGTATTTCAACTTGTTGTAAGTTCCCATGGGAAACCTCTCTCTTTTCAGATAAACCATCACTAAGTCACCTTCAGTGAATACTTGATGCCTTCTACCAGCATCTACTATAGTTTTATACCTGTGATCACTTTCTTGGAGCTTTTGCCTCACATCTTTCTACAATTGCTGAAGATGTTCTGCATATGCTTCTCCATCATCACTAATCCTATCTCCAATTGGTAGCTATACCAAATCTAAAATACCCTTATGATTCCTACCATAAACAATGTGAAATGGTGATTTACTTATTGATCCATTTACTGAACTATTATAGGAAAATTTATCTTGTGGTAAGGTCAAGTCCCACTGTCTAGGTTTCTCTCCAATGATGCATCTTAACAAGTTTCCCAAACTCTGATTTACTACCTCTATCTACCCATCCATTTGAGGAAGATAAGAACTGCTGAAATAGAGCTTAGTTCCCATCTTCTTCCATAGGGTCCTCCAAAAATGACTCAAAAACTTGGTATCCCTATCAAATGTGATAGTTCTTGGAACACCATGCAATCTAACAACTTTAAAAAATAATTCTTCCACCCTAGTTACATCACTAGTTTTCTTGCAGGCAATAAAATGATCCATCTTAGATAACCTATCAACAACCAAAAAAATGGAATCATTACCTCACTGTGTGTTTGGCAACCCTAACACAAAGTCCATACTTAAATCTATCCATGGTCATGTAGGTACTGGTACAATGGCATATACAACCTTGTGTGTTGGTACCTTTTTATTTCCTAACCTGATCTCACCGATAACCTATGATTTATCCATTTTAAATATTTAGTTATTGTGGGGGGTTGGCCAACATGTAGGTGAAAGTTAAAATAACTTTCCCTTTGCATTTCAGGCTCTGCAAAACTTGGGAGGGAGATCCATAATGTTCAGTATTTAAAATATCCTGTGCCACTTATTATCAATGATGTGAATAACAGATTCATTCTATACAGATTTTCTTGAGGATTATGAAAAATATGAAGACTTGGCTTAAATCATTCAAGATTTTACATTCTCAAGATCACAGATTGAGATGAAACATCAGCTTAACAAACACTTGCTACTGAAACACATATTTTCAAAGGTATTCGAACTTGCTTGATACTGACAACGAAGATCATACACAGATGCAAAAAATTGGTGCCTTAGTCTAGGGACACAGAGTCAAAGCTAGATGTGATTGAAACTTATTATGAACATTTAACTTGAACATCAGATAGCTTTACAACTTTGCCTTACAATATTATACTCAAGATTTCTAGAGTAGTCATACTTACGATACCCTCATATACATTTACACAGATCTATGTTTCTATTAAAGCATTTAACTCATTCTTTGAATAAGAGCCTTAAATGGAAAGATACATCCACAAGAACTTTCATGGAGGCAAACTGAACAATCTTTGATTTATTCATTTCATAATTTGTATGAGCCACACATGAGGAGACAAATAGCTTCAGAAATCTACAATTTGTATTCATTTAGATGCTAGTATTGTTAAACAAATTTACAACAAACATATAGTTCAGACTCAGAAAACCTAGAACAAAGCATGATTTCTATTCTCTGCTTCTTACTTCAAAATTACCTTGAAAGATCAACCAAAAACCCAACTCCTATAAATGGCCTTGAAAATCCCTTTTATAACATAAGGGAGCAACAAGCAAAGGGCCATTTACACATGTCACATTTTCATTTGACAACCTATTACACATGATTCCAAAATAACCATCTACAACCACCAAGGCATGCCTCATGCAAGTAAATCATTACCTTTGGCAAACATGAGCAACTAATTTTTTCATGTATGCTTGCCCACTCTTAGTGTGGGGGTAAACCATGATTTTGACAAAAGGCAGTTTGCAAGATGCTCTCTTAGCTCAGCCACCCTTCACATCTAGATACTTGTTCCCAATACAAGCATCGTCAGATCTACTCTTTTGACCACACATGTCGAAATGGGGATACCTACAAAGTTTTGCATTGAAAGGAAACCCCAGAAACTAGAATTTCCTTCATTATTCCATATTACAGGCACAAGGATGTGACCGCTTGACTCAGGAGTGGAGGTTTCCAACCACCTTAGTCACCAATAAGTCTGAGAGAGTCACATACAGTTGGCTCTAGTTGTGCCATTATTCCAGCTAGGAAGGAAGCAAAAGTAGTCGTATGTTTCCCATCCATTTCCAATTGTTTCACCCAGGAGGATTGTTGAACACAAAGAATACTGAGAGGGGGGGTGAATCAGTATTTTGTAAAACTTTTCTTTCACATATTCATTTATCCATTTACCAAATTCAATAACATTAAATCAAAACAAACATAAGAAGAGTAGCCACAAAGTCATAACATAGACACCAAGATTTTTACGTGGAAAACCTAAAAAGGGAAAAACCATGGTGAGTGTTAGCTTGCAATATATTATGATATCAAAACCAAATTACATGAAGGCTCACTGTCCAAGAAGTGCTCACTGCAATAGGCTCACTACCAAGAAAAGAGAAGAGAAGATAGAAGAAATATTGGCTCACTGCCAAAGGAAGACTACTACAAATGCATCTACATAATTCTGGAATGCAATTACATTGATTGCTTAATACATAGACTCAAAAGTCTTCATCATATCTACCCTGCTTTTCTGCTCTGCAACATTAACTCTGTTCTTCTACCCTCATTATTCTTCTTTGATCACAAGATTCAAATTCACACTATTTCTACACATCATCAATCACCAATACCAAAATCCATCAAGCATATATATCCGTAATATGATTTATCTTACAACTACGTCGGCAGGCTAAGCATGAAGCATGTACACAAATATTTTACCTTGTCAGCTTGATCTTAGGTACAAATAGCAATGCGGACCCAAACAAACATTCTGGAATCTTCATATAGATCAGGACTTATAGTAGAGCCACTTATAATGACAATTCATACATTATGTCTTCACCGCATATTGATTTCACATGAGTGTCGACTTCAACTTTAAGTGCATACTCAACTAGCTTGACTGTCATACCATAACTTTCAATGAGAACCATATGAGACTTTGAAATTCATAACCAACATTCATTATAGGCCTCTTATCATACCTTCAAAATTGCAAAGCATAATAATCTTTCATAGAAAAATGCGGATCTCAGAACTGTTGTTCTATCACAGAGAAATATTGTCAACCTGAAAGCCGATACTGGAGAACTTGTAAATTGTGATCTAGTAAACTTCAAGATCTACAACTCTAGATTTAGATACTTATGCCATGTATCTACATTGCCTCAAAACTGCAAATCAAAATATTCACCAACGAAGGAATGCAGACCAATTTACTCATATACTCTGCACTGTTTTTGACTCATCTTTGTTCATCCAGACTTAGACAAATCATAGTATGACTTCCAGAGGAAGTTAGGACTAGAACACTAGAACATAACATCATCAAATAGCTGTGAATAACATACTAGAACCATAGACTATGATCTTCAACTATGGAGGCATACCATCACTCACTCCTTGCCCTGTCCATACTTAGTCATTCTGACTAGGTTAGTCTTCCAGACCAAAAGTCCCTTTACCTATCTTGACTCAAGAGTAGACTTAACAGCTTCCATAACAACGCTATTTGTTATCAATCCTTGTTTCCATAAATGACAACATTCTACCTTAACCATCAGAGTAGTGTCTCTTGCCAACAATCTCCCCCTTTGGCATTGATGGCAACACTTAGTAAAAAATGATTGTGTTGCTCCCCCTTACTCTGATTTTCTTCTTCTCTTTAGATGTTTGGACATTTTTCATTGGTTATTCTTCCCCCCCTTTGACATCAATGGCAAAGGTGTATGTACAAGAGTCAAAATTGTGTCAAAACTACAAAAACTGTCATACTCTACTGCTTATATACAAATACAATCTTTCAATTCAGTTAGTTGTGGGAGAAAGGATATCATTGTAGACAATCTTTAATTTTCCTAATTCTCCATCCCACCTATTCTTAGCATTGTTCAAAACTTGAATGTTACCATTAATATGAAAAACTAAGTCTTTGTCCTTCTACACATATGTAGGTATGTTAGTTGATGGTTAAGGTAGAATGTTGTCATTGATGGAAATAAGGATAACACCCCTTCCATTATTTCCTAGGATCTATTAGAACCCATAGTGCCAGGGGAAGGGAAGAGGGAGCAATGATGCCTCTCTGCCTCCACACCCAATCTAGAGACTCACAAGAATAAGAAGTTACAAGAGTCAGTAGGCTGGGATCCAAAGCCCCCCTCTGGATGAAAACAAGGAGAAAAAAAGGGTTTACAATGGTTCAATGGATGCTACAAAGCTTCTCGAATCTTTCCTTTACCACCTATACCTTAGAAGAAAACATCTCTAAAATCCTTTATCTTATATGAACAAACCATTATCCATGAGAATAGAGAAGAGAATCCTAAGGCAGAGGATGGTGGAAAAGGCATACTAAAAAGATGAATACTCATACTGTCTGCACAAAAGGATATGGTATACGTAGTAACAATAGAAGTGTCTATTTATAGCAAAACTATAGAATTTCCCACACTTCAGGTAATCACACTCTATCAACCTACCTTATAAATTTTTACAACTAGTGCCATGACATGCTGAACATAAATGGAAATCCTCCAATAACGTGACAAGCATCATTCTACATCATGTTGATTTCCCATAACCTAAAAATGTCAATTTCCATAATGAGAAAATTCAAATTTGGCTCCTCGATCACAACACTTATCCATTTTAAACAACACACTTAGTTCAAATCCTACTACGACATGAGAAAAAGATCCCCTCAATCCAAGACACAAATCCCAAGAGCCAATTCTGCATCTCATCAATCTTCTCACAAGCATATCCCCTTGTACAATGGTAGTAAAGGATACTCAACACACATATGAAAAAGCCCACCACTGTATTGGGTCACCGATCCATACGCGTCACCACTTAGTTCAATATTTTGAAGATGAGTCTTCGATCGCATCATAGAATACCCAGATCAACGACGTATACAAATTTATTGAGATACTAGTGCCTGTTACCACAAAAAATAAGGCAAGGATGAATGAGAGAACACCACCTAGAATTCCAGCACAAATACACCATTGAAGAGAGAATCCACAAATTCTACATAACGGGCTCTCATATCATCGTGAGTATGAAGGTGAACTAGATACAAAGATCCCAAGACCAACGGGTCCCATACTAAAGCATGGAACAACAACACATCCTTTTAAGACTTGGCACATTTCGCAACCCCCATATACTGTAGCAATAACACATACCTTTTCTAAATGGAAGACAGGTCAGGACACATGGAACAGTGGTGCAACTTGGGAGGAAACTTACATTAGCTTTATTTAGAACTTGTGCTGAGCTGAAACATGGAATGTTGGTGCAATCCTGGGAGAGTCTTACCTTTTATTTGTGCTAGGAGATGCATGGGGCCAACACATGGAGTGATCTGCAACAAGCCACAAGTTGTAAAGTAAAAAGGCACACCCCCCTTTTAAAACAACATTCACTCTACTAGGCGAGAAGGGACTGCGACTCAAACTTAGGCATATTAGTGAAATATTAGGCATGAGCAACAAGCAGTGAACCAAAGGAGGGGCCCGTAAAAGGGATGACACTCCTAGACATCAAGTTATGACCAGAAGGATCCATGGGCCATAGACAGTTAACTCACAATTAAAAAAAAGGCATTACGACGCTTTGCAAGAGACACAAGGGTTTAGGATTTTACACCTTAAAGACAAGAAATTTTTGACACCTTGAATACCAAACCCTAACCAAGGATACACATATACCAGAACCTAAAATATGACCCAAAAAATTTATTAGAGTGCTATCAGTGGCTCATGTTCGGGGATGTTTACTCAACATGAACAATGCGAGATTCTAGAAAATCTCCCGGTGAAGTAGACCAGACCAAGTAGAAACATAGAGAACATAACCAAACAAGAAACAAATCTTAACAACAAGATGGCCTAAGGCCACCCCAAAATAGAAAATGAGATTTGCCTTTGACAAAGATTTTATTTTCCAGTGTCCGCATTAGGCCAAAATTAGAAATAACACCATCACATCTCTAACTATGCCCAGAAACTTCAAACTTGCAACATTCCACTTGTCTTGGGCCTCTTTGATTTCGACAACCAAATATAGATTGGAAAATGTCCTCACAAATCCGTAGGGTGACACATGGATCCATCATATCAGGCCAGAAGTAAAAATTTTCATTACTACTTCCCTGGTCACTCTCAAGATTATTAGGTAGAACTGCAAAGTGAAAGCACTCATAATTCATTGAATGATTTGCATCAATATACTCATCTTCACCTGGAACATTTATGTTGAATGTAAAACATTCATAAGCAATTCCCTCATGGAGCTCATCTATGTGCTGCCCTATTTTCTTAGGGCCACATTCTAGCCTTATGTCAGGTGCATTATCCTGATTAGAAGCAACATAATGAAATATATAACTTGGACCATCATCCTTGCTTTTCCCTTCACATAGAGAATCCCTACTCATAGGCCTTACCTTGGACCACAATAACACTGGCTTATGCATATTTAATTATGATAAGTCACAATTTTCACCATATACAATAATGCTCAATAATGGAGACCTATCTCTAGATGCAACAGTATCCCCTGCCAAATTGAAATCATCAATTTGAGCAACTTCAACATTTTCCTTACCTTATGTAAACATTAGGAGACCTTCTGCTGACTTCTTAGAACTCACATCATCAGATTTCTCAGCAAAGAGTGGATTATCTCTACACTAATAAAAATCATCATTTGTAATATTTGATGGAGATGGAGGCTCATCATATAATGGATTTTTCCTTATATTCATTCTTTCTATAGATACATCTACCTTATCAACATGAAGCTTCAAATCTTCCTCAACATTACTGTACTTAGAAACACTATAGTCAATACCTTCTTCATCACTATAATCACAATCAGTTTTGAAATCATAGCAGCTAGTATCACTTCTCACTTCATCCTCTAATTGTTCCACACACATGTCTGAAATTTCTGCCATATCAACATAATTTGAGACAACATAATTAGAAAGCTCTTCAAGTTTTGCAATGCCACTGAGCTGATCACTTGAGAGTGAACCTAAGTCACTAACATCCTGCGTGCTATTGTTATCTTTATTTAGAACAAAACATCCCAACTCCACTTCATAAAGGCCATTATGACATGTAGAGTAATAGTCAGCATAATTAACTTCATGAGTTGAATATATGTGGACATGCATAATAATATTTTGATTAATACTGATAGGGCCTTTAACACTAGTGGACCTATGATCAAGAATTCAAGATTTATGTGCATATGGTGATAAATATGTTACCTCATCAATACCCACTCTATTTGACACATCATCAGAAACAGTTACATAGCAAGGTTCCAATTGAATCTCCTCTGTAATCTTATCACTGCAGCAACTAGTAGTTCCATCATCTAGTGTAATAGGCCAAATGTCTAAAAATGCCTCTACCTCTTCACCATTTGTATCCTGATAAGATACCCCCTGAGGCATTTGCATTTTTTCAGTGTGTAGTGCATTTGACTCCTCATGAATGAAATCCTCAGGTGCATATACCACATTTTTTGTCTTCTCACACACAACCCCCACATTAGCATGATGAGTAACTTCACTTTGAAATATGCCTTTTTCATTTACATACATTATACTTTTGTTTGAATCATACCCAACCATAGGACAAATATGATTAGAACTATGGAGTTTACCATTTTTATCATCATGAATCTCATCATTCTCTATAATATCTATCCAATCAGGAACTTGAGAGAAGTTACTTGGCTTCAACTTTTGAGGTAAGGAATTCAAACCTGACCCATACATCTCACAAAACAAATAAATGCATATTGACTCCCGAGGCTTGAAACCAACATGGATACCCATATAAGTGTTCAAAATTTTGGAAAATAAAGCATATACTGATTCTCCCTTATGTCTCTTTATATCAAAAGAGTCCGATAATGGACCATATGATCATCGATGCATGAAGATTGTTGACAATTTATTTTGGGCTCTATGTGATCAACATTATGGTTCGGTGTATAAACCGAGTTAGCATGGGTGTAAATACTTGGACATTCATTCTCAACTTCTAACCTACACCTTTCATCAAACTTAGGTGCCTTGGAGTAGCAAGCACTTGTAGATAAATAACTCTTGTGCATTCCATACTTGTAGTTATTTTCAATGCTTATGGCTATCTCACAAGCTTGATGCAAAGTTAAAGGATTTTTATCTCTCAATTGGTAACTCAATTTTTTGTTAAAAGCTCCCAGGTAAAAAATTAAACTTGTTGCATCATTTGATATAATAGATTCAGGAATGTCCCTCAATGTTTTTGTAAATCTCAGGTTAGAAGTTGGGACTAACTCCTCTTCTTTCAAAATGTCCATAAACTTACTGATTACCAAACTTGCATTGATTCTCTCACCAAACTGTTCCATGAAAACAACTCTGAAATCAACCCATGAATAGATCGATCGTGTTGGTAAATAAGAGAACCAATCCCTTGCTTCATCCTTTAAGGGATGAACAAACAATATCATGACAATATCTTCAAAATCTAACTCATGGTCTCCTATTACATCAATGAAATTCTGCAGATGTTTTCCTGCTGACTTAGACTTATCACCACTGAACCTTGGTATTTTATCTCTGATTTCATGTGGTATCTGATTTGGGAAATCAAATATATTGCTGAAATTTATGGTCTTATATCTTTCACAAATGAGACTTCTATGATAACACAAGTGAGGCCATATATCATGCATTGTTACATTTGAGGCCATATAGGGATGCACAGGTTGATGATACAATCTCTTATCCCTTAGAAAACTTCCATATTAACCTTGCATTTACACACTAGAAACTCAACCTCCTTTTACAACATAATATTAAGCTCTTTTACCAACTCAAATCTCTGTATCAACTTACCTAAGATAATCTAAATGAGTTTCTTCGAACACATGCATACTTCCTTTCAAAATACATACTGTGTTCTAGTAATACAGAAGAATGCAAGCCTATCATTATTTATTTCCTTTCTTTCAGTGCTTAGTTTTGACTTAATAAGGAACAATATTATTCTCAAAGATTTTCATAAACTACCTTCCAATGAAGAACTATCCTTCAAAAAGATAGGAATATGTAAAATACCTAGAATTGTGTTATAGCTGCTGCAAATTTTCTCCATAACTAGAAACTTAAGAGTGCTGAAACACTCTTTAAACATTTATCTAGTTCCATCTCATAGAATCGCCACCTCTTATCATAGAGGAATCTATTTCAAATAGTACAAAGCTCTTTAAAGCCTATCTTCATTTTAGGGTTTTCTCTAACACCAGAGCCACACAAAACTTCTTCAAATATGCTGCAACAAGACCCCTTGCAAGTTTGAGAATTTCTTCTTTGATAACCTGGTAAGGAGATAATTAGAGTCATCACCCTCTAAAGGGAATGAAAATGATAACGTTCTTAATGCAAACTCTAAATACCCATGACAAACAACTAGATTAATTCTTGACAATTACTAATTTGGTTGTCCCCAGTAGAGTTGCCATTTATGTTGGTGCTTTTTTAATTCCCAACTTGATCTCACCAATAACCTATGATTTAGCCATTTTTAATACATAGTTATTCTAGGGGGTTGGCCAAGACGTAGGTGAAAGTTGAAATAACTTTCCCTCTGTACTTCAGGCTCTACAAAACCTAGGAGGGTGATCCCTAACAGTATTTAAAATATCTTATGCTAATTATTATCAATATTGTGAATAGCAGATTTGTTCTATATGGATTTGCTTAAGGATTATGAAATATATGAAGACCTAGCTTAAATCATTTAAGCTTTTACATTCTCGAGATCATAGAATGAGATGAAACATCAACTTAACAAACACTTGCTACTGAAACATAAAGATTTTCAAAGGTGTTTGAGCTTGCTTGATCTTGGCAACGAAGATCATACACAGATGCAAAAAACTAGTGCCTTAGTCTAGGGACACAGAGTCAAAGCTAGATGTGATTGAAACTTATTAACAACATTTAACCTAAACATCAGAGAGCTTTACAACATTGCCTTACAATATTATACTCGAGATTTCTAGAGTAGTCATACTTACGATATCCTCATATAAATTTACACAAATTTATGTTTCTATTAAAGAATTTAACTCATTCTTTGAATAAGAACCTTAAATGGAAAGATACATCCACAAGAACTTTCATGGAGACAAACTGAACAATCTTTGATTTATTCATTTCATAATTTGTTTGAACCACACATGAGGAGACAACTAGCTTTAGAAATCTGCAATTTGTATTCATTTAGATGCTAGTATTGTTAAACATATTTACAACAAACATATAGTTTAGACTCAGAAAACTTAGAAAAAAGCATGATTTTTATTCTTTGCTTCTTACTTCAAAATTACCTTGAAAGATCAACCAAAAACCCAGCCCCTGTAAATGGCCTTGAAAATCCCTTTTATAACACAAGGGAGCAACAAGAAAAGGGCCATTTACACATCTCACATTTTCATTTGACAACCTATTACACATGATGCCAAAACAACTATCTACAACCACTAAGGCATGCCTCATGCATGTAAATCATTACCTTCGGCAAATAGGAGCAACTAATTTTGTTGTGTATGCTTGCCCACTCTTGGCATGGGGGTAAGGCATGATTTTGATGGAAGGCAATTTGCAAGATGCTCTTTTAGCTCAGCCACCATTCACATCCAGATACTTCTTCCCAATACAAGCATCATCAATTCTACTCTTTTGACCACGCATGCTGAAATGGGGATACCTACAAAGTTCTACATTGAAAGGAAACCCTAGAAACTAGAATTTCCTTCATTATTCAATATTGCAGGCACGGGGATGTGACCCCTTGACTTAGGAGTGGAGGTTTCCAACCACCTCAGTCACCAATAAGTCCGAGAGAGTCACATACAACTAGCTCTGGCTGTGCCATTATTCTAGCTAGGAAGAAATCAACAATAGTCATATGTTTCCCCTCCATTTCCAATTGTTTCACCCAGGAGGATAACACCCCTTCCATTGTTGCATAGGCTCTATTAGAACCCATAGTGCTGGGGGAAGGGAAGAGGGAGCAATGATGCCTCTCCACCTCCACACCTAATCTGGAGACTGACCTAAATGACATAACCATCCATTCATATAATCCATCCCTAGTCTTGAGGGTTGTTTTCCACCGATTCCCTTCTCGAATCTAGATCTGGCAATAACCACTGCATATATTTTAGTGATTGCTCTTCTATCTATGCACATCTTTCACCTGCCATCCTTCTTTGGAGTTAATAATGCAAGTACATCACATGGGCTCATGCTCTCCCTCACCACACCCTTCCTTACAAGATCTGTCACTTGTTTATTGAGTTCTGCATGGTGGATAGGTGATGCAAGAGCATCCCTAGTTCAAGAGCAACCTTGCATCAACCAAAAATATTTGCATTTCAGTTTGTTTGTAGTTTAGTTTATTTTCTTTCATTTTCTAGTATAGTTCAGGTAGTTCAGTCAATAGCAGTTTTCATATCTTGGTCCGTATTCTACAGCAGTTGCATCTCAGATCTTGCAGAGATGGAGTTAGCATCTAGATTCATTCATGCACATCATATCCAAATCTTAGAGCATTTGGTTCAGATACCAAAAAGATATCGCTACCAGAATATCAACCGTTTTCTTAGAGCAGAGCATCCTGGCAGTCTTAGGCAATTAGCTAAAGGAGAAGACTTGTGGAGCATTTCCTAACTTGTGGAGCCTAATGACACATCATTCAATGATCTTTGGTTCATGGCCGACCTTCCCCGAGATCCATACATCATTCCATTCATTTGCGGAGGAGTTCTATTCATTTAGGGCTGACCTACCATGTACACACATTACAACTCTTCATTAGAGTTTGTGATCTTCCTTGGCCGATATGGTGGAATCTATTGTTCCAGAGATGATATATATTGATGTAATAAATGCCTAGGAAAGTAGTTAGCAATTGATTCATAATCCTTAGTTTGGGTTCTTAGTGAAGGAACTTCAAAGCTATATCTTGTGCATATTCTGATATTCTGTAATCAGGCTTGGGAGCCCTAATTGTAAGCCCGCATGTTGCCGACCGATTCGTACTTGGATTATATGATATATTGAATGATTAAATTTGCATTTGTTTCCTATCTTTGAGTTGTTTCCGTTGTGTCAACTCTTGCTGCACAGTCTAGACAGTTCATTCTATGAGTTCCCTCCTACCGTTACTACATCAAGTGGTATCAGAGAGAAAGTTTGAATCTTTGGAAGCAAATTGAGTGAAGTGGGTGAAGGAATTCCATAAGATCTTTCTATGGATAGATCACCAAAGGCAAGTTACTCGTGTCACAACTGATCACCAATTGTGAGGCAGTTGTCACCTTGTAGCCCGATCACTGAACTGAGGCAATTTGCACTTGATCCTAGGAAGATGCCACCGAGGAGAGTCCCTGCTATTGGAATGATGGCTGGTAGGATGGATGAGATGATAGAAATGATGAAAACAATGAGAATTCAATTGGATGTTGTTGAGGAAGATAAGCGAAGATGATTGACACCGAGACATAATATTGAAAGTGATGATGAAGAGGAATTTTAATATGTGGAACAAATTGGCGAAACCCTAGGAGGTGATGAAGAAGAAGAATCAGATTAAGTAAAGATGTTGTGAGCTATTTCAAAGATTGGGAAGAGACCTAGAGCTGATGTACCTAATTACACTGGCAATTTGAATCTTGAAGAGTTGATTGACTGCATAAATGACATGGAAGAATACTTTGAATATGAAGAAGTTGAAGATTCGGAGAAGGTGAAATTTGCAAAGACAAAATTGAAAGGACATGCTACTATATGGTGGAAGGAAGTTTAGTTGGATAGGAATAGAAGAGGAAAAGAAAATATTACAAAGTGGGATAGGATGGTGACAAAATTGAAGAATTTGTTTGCACTTGCTGACTATGAGTTGGAGCTATTGAAGAGATTGCAAAACCTGAGACAAAATGAGAAATCTATGGAGTACACTGAAGAATTTCATAATATGATCATAAGAACAAGACATAGTGAATCAAGCAAGGAGAAAGTGGCTAGATACATCAATGGACTGAGATTGAACATTCAAGAAGAACTAAGCTTGGTAAGGATGACATCTTTGGAGGAAGTATATTAGTTTGGCCTGAAAGTTGAAGAAAATTTGAACAAGAGGCATGATCAGAGACAGAGAGGCAGAGGAGGTAAATTTTAGAGAGGTAGAACATTTTACGGAGGAGACAAATCACATCCAGAGTAGAAAAAGCCTAACAACCCATTTAAGGAGGATAGAGATAGCAATGCCTACCAGAGAAATGATAGAAATTTTCATCACAGAGGTAATTATAATTCATACCGAAATGAAGGATATAGTAGAGAAGGAAGAGGACCTGATAGGAGAACATTTATAGGAACCTGTTTCAAGTGTGGAGGTGAAGGACATAGAGCATTTGAATGTAATCAAGGGAGTACAAGCAAGAGAACAGAGAACAATGGAAGAACAGCCTATGTGGAAGAAGAACCTGTCAGATCACCTAGTTTAGTTAGTGGTGCAGGGCACCTAGGAGCACCTTGGTTCCTAAAGGCATTTTGATGCATTTTGAGAAGTTATGTTTTTTGTTCAATCTGTTTTGTAATAAGGATTTTAGCCATTGTTGTTTGGTCCATTTTTTATGTTCAAGAGGTTTGGGGTGACTATATAAACCTCAAATCCTTCTTAGTCCATTTGGACCCTAGTTATGCCACTTAGGCCTAGTAGGTCTAATGTTGGTTTTTTGTTTGTTTTTGAGTCTAATTGGAAATTTTTTTGTTTTGGCATGTTTTAGAGGGAATGGTGGTTGGTTAGGTCCCTTTGGACAAGTTGAACCAATTGACCTCTTTGTGTTATTGCAAAATGTCATAGTGACCAATGTTGTCAATGTTGTCAAATGACACATTTGGTCGGTTGCAACCTATTTTTGGAAGTTGAATCTGTTTGGACAGTTGGAAACCAACTTAGGTTGAGTCATATTGCTGTCCTCTCACCCCAGTACGAAGAAGGAGATTTTGTATGCAATTTTGGGCACAAAAATCAAGAATTTGACTATTTTTTTGAAGAAAACGTGTTGCTGTATGGACTGTACAGATTTTCCAGGGGTACAAATGTACTTTTTCTGAAATTTCTTGGAGTCAAGGTTACAATGCAATTGGTTTGAGGTCCTAAAGTGGTCGGGATCAAAAGTTATAGATTTTTCTTTCAAAACAGGTCTAGAAACCCTATTTTCTAGGGCAGCCATAGAAATCCAGCCCTAGAATGCATTCCCACCATTGAAAATTCACAAAAATTGGTGAAATGTAGGCTAGGGGTATGTATTATAAGATTCCAAAAGCTTTTTGTTTGAAAATGCAGTCTTCTATTTTTAATTTGATGACCTAGGTCAAGTATTACCATGTATTTGGCCTATTTTATGCTATTTGCTGTTGTAGGTGACAAAATCCAGACAAGATGAATGAAAGGATGGTGGTTTTGTGTTGTAGGGACCTGGTAGAGACATTCTAAATTCCTGCCCCTGACCTATGAACCCAATTTGAACCCTTTGCTTTGTAACCCAGGCCTAAAGTGATCAATTAGGCCTAGAGACCTAGTGGGGGTTTTGAACTGCTGGAGTAGAGTTGGGATTGGAGATTTGGAGGTTTGTTAGGGTCCCCTGAAGGGTGTTCAATTCCATCATTTGTTTGCCTAGTCCTTTGGGATTTTGTCATTTGGTGTGAAGAAAACTAGTAGAAGAGGGCTAGTAGCCTCACTAGGCCTAGTCAAGGTTAGAGGGTTGTGTGAAGTTGGGAACCAAACCAACTGTCAAAAAGGTGTTTGCAGACCTGCCTTGAGGTGTGAAAGAAGCCTTGGAGGTTGGACAATATCCTAGACCACCAAATCCTTCATATGCCCTTGTATGTGGCTTTGATTGAAGACTAGGTGAAGTGGGTAAGTGGACAAAGAAGAAAGTAAACCTTTGTTACTTCCCTTGTGCCACTCTACATCAGGTGGTATCAAAGCCATCAAAGAGATGGGAGATAGAGAAGAAGAGGAGGAAGTCCCTTCAAGAGTGACTAATGCCGAGTTGGCAAAGATAGTGAGAGAGCAACTAGCCAGGAACAAAAGGATGGAGGCTGAGATAGAAAAGTTGAAGAAAGACAAAGACAAGAAGAAGAAGTCAGAAGTCACCTTAGATTCAGATGAAGAGGATCAAGATGAGGAAGAAGAAGTGCTAATGGAAGAGCCACAAGGAGGCATGTCAGAGAGACAATTCCTAGATGCACTTGGAAAGTTGAGTAGGAAGGACACTAAGGCAGACTTACCTATGTTTCCTGGTAAGATGAATCCAGAGGAGTGCCTTGATTGGATTGAGGCAATAAAGAACTATTTTGAATGTGAAGAAGTGGCAGAAAATCAGAAAGTGAAGATTGCCAAATCAAGAATGAAAGGGCTAGCCTTGAGTTGGTGGAATTTTATTTAAAATGAGAGGATAGAAGATGATAGGAATCCTATCTCTACATGGAGGAAGATGGTACTTGAAATCAAGAAGCAATTTGTCCCTGAGGATTATGAAGTCAACTTGAACAAGAAGTTGCCCAATTTGAGATAGAAGGACATGGACGTGAGCACCTACACAGAGGAGTTTCACAAGATGACATTGAAAGCCAAGATGCCTGAGAATGAAAAATAGAAGCTTGCAAGGTATATCAATGGCCTTAAGTTCTCCATTCAAGATGAATTAACTCTCTTTAACTCGGAGATAGTCCATAAGTGCTTCCAAATGGCACTGAGGATTGAGGATAAGTAGAGAAGAAAAGGGGATTTTGGCAGCAGTAGTAGAGGCAGAGGAAATTAGAACTTTAGGGGCAGGGGCAGATTTCAAAACAGAGATAATTTCTCTAGACTCCAAGGTGGCGGATCACAAGAAGGTAGTCAAGGGCAGGCTGATAAAAACAGTGCAAATCAGGGTCAGTTTAGAGGGAGAGGTAATGGCAGAGGAAGAAGTGGAGGCAGAGGTCCCAATGTGTTTACTGAAAGGTGTTTCTCTTGCAATCAGATTGGACATCAGTCCTTTAAGTGCTCGGAGAAGATGGGAAACAGTGCTGCAAATCAGAAAGATAGAAGGGTGCAACTCCTTCAAGAAGAAGACTGTCAAAGCACCACATCATACCACACAACCTCTTCCAAGTTTGCAACACCTGAGAGTGGAGAATGCATCATGTTTAATAGATCCCTCATCATGCCAGCCACCAAGGAGCAGCCCCAAAGAAACAACTTGTTCAGAACCACTTGCAAGGTGAAAGGAAAAGTGTGCAAGGTAATAGTAGATTCAGGTTCTTCTAAAAATTTGGCTTCTAATGAAATGGTGACTAAGTTAGGATTGGAAAGAATGCCTCATCCTAACCCCTATAGAGTCTTTTGGCTAACCAAGGAACAACAAATTGTGGTGAAAGAGCAATGTTGGGTTGAATTCAAGATAGGTGAATATCATGATAAGGTTCTTTGTGAGATAGTGGATATGGATGCATGCCACCTTCTTCTTGGAAGGCCTTGGCAACATGACACAAGTGCCCAACATGATGGTAAGAACAATGTAATTCATTTGTCCAAGAATGGTGAAAAGTTTACAATGACTCCTTTGATTGATGATTGCAAAGAGAAAGTCATTTCTAGTTCAGTTATGTTGGTAGGTGAAAAAGAGTTTTTGGCTAACCTCAAGGAAGAGAAAGTGCCATGTTTTGCAGAGTCATCAAGCCCAAGGATGTGAATCCCAAGAAGGTCAAAGTGCAACAACCTCTTAGGAGGATTGGACCAAAGGAAGTGGAAGAACTATTGGAGAGGTTTCAGGATGTGATAGCCGATGAAGGCAATGATGCTCTTCCACCAAAGAGGGAGATTAGTCATTGCATTGATCTCATCCTTGGATCCACCCTACCAAACCAAGCAGCCTACAAGTTGACCCTAGAGTAAAATGCTGAAGTGGCAAGACAAATCCAAGACTTATTGGATAGAGGACTTATCAGGAGGAGTATTAGTCCATGTGCAGTACCTGCAGTACTTGCACCCAAGAAGGAAGGAACATGGAGACTATGCACTGATTCCAAGGCCATCAACAAGATCACTATCAGATATAGATTTCCAATGCCTAGAATGGAAGATTTAATGGATTGCTTGGGTAGGGCTAAGTATTTTACCAAGATAGATCTAAAAAGTGGTTATCACCAAATCAGGATAAGGGAGGGGGATGAGTGGAAAACCGCCTTCAAAACTAATGAAGGACTATTTGAATGGGTTGTCATGCCTTTTGGCTTGTCAAATGCACCAAGCACCTTCATGAGATTGATGAATGAAGTGCTAAAACCTTTCCTTAACAAGTTTATTGTTGTGTATTTGGATGATATACTGATTGTTAGTGACAGCAAGGAAGATCACATAAGGCATATCCATCAAGTGCTCAGGAGGCTTCAAGAGGAGAAGTTGAGAATCAATCTTGACAAATGTGTCTTCCTACAAGAAGAGTTGGTATTTTTGGGGTTTGTCATCTCCAAGGGCAGCCTAAAAATGGATCCAAGTAACGTTGCAGCCATTCTTAATTGGCCAACACCTACAACAGCCTCGGACGTAAGGAGTTTCCATGGTTTGTGTAGCTTTTATAGAAAGTTCATTAGAGGGTTTAGTGGCATTTGTGCTCCACTTGTTGACACCATAAAAGGGGGCAAGAAATGTGTATTTGTGTGGACAAATGAGGCCACTCAAGCCTTTGAACTATTAAAGAAAAAAAATTCAGAAAAACCAGTCCTAGTGCTACCTAATTTTGACAAGGTCTTTGTGGTAGAATGTGATGCAAGTAAGAGGGCTGTTGGGGGAGTCTTAAGTCAAGATGGCAGGCCTATAGCATTCTTTAGTGAGAAGTTAAATGAGGCAAAACAAAACTACTCCACCTATGATCTAGAGTTATATGCCATGGTTCAGTCATTGAGGAAATGGAGATACTACTTATTGCCAAAGGAATTTATAATTTTTACTGATAACCATGCATTAAGCTTCTTGAACAGACAACAAAAGTTGAATCACAGACATGTCAAGTGGATGAAGTACATCCAAGCATACACCTTCTCCATAAAACACAAGAAAGGAGTGGCTAATAAGGTAGCCGATGCCTTAAGTAGGAGAAATCTTGTTGTGCAGACCATACAGTTGGAAAGTACAGGTATTCAAGCCATCAAGGATCAATATGTAGTAGATGAGGACTTCAAAGAACCATACCTCTCTTGCAAGGCCATGACAGGAAGGTATAATACTGATTTTTCTAATTTTTTGTTGCAAGATGGATATCTTTTCAAGGGTAGCATGTTGTGTATCCCAAGAGGATCTGTTAGAGAGAATATAATTAGGGAAAAGCATTGTGGCAGCATGTCAGGTCACTTTGGTATTAATAAGACCCTATAATTGGTTAGGAGGTACTATTTTTGGCCAAAATTGCCAATCGATGTAAGGAAGTTTGTTGAAACTTGTCAGATTTGCCAAAGAGCAAAGGGGCATACATCCAATGCAGGTTTATACACTCCTTTACCTATTCCTTCAAAGCCTTGGGATTCCATAAGCATGGACTTTGTACTTGGTTTGCCTAGGACAAAGAATGGGTATGACAACATTTTTGTGGTTGTAGATAGGTTCTCAAAAATGGCTCACTTCATCCCATGTAAAACCACACATGATGCCTCACACATAGCAGGTCTTTTCTTGAAAGAAATAGTTAGGTTACATGGTTTACCTTTGTCCATAATCTCAGATAGAGACCCCAAGTTCATAGGACACTTCTGGAGGACACTGTGGAAGAGACTAGGTACAAACTTGTCATTATCATCTACCTATCACCCTCAGTCTGATGGACAAACAGAGGTGATTAATAGGTCACTTGGCAACCTCCTAAGATGCCTAACAAAGGAGCAGGGTGCTAGTTGGGATTCAATTTTGGCTCAAGCAGAGTTCTCATACAATGACACTGTCAATAGAAGCACCGACCTGTCTCCTTTCCAAATTGTTTATGGCACTCACCCAAGGGGTATTTTGGAACTTAGGGAGGTTAAAGGATTCAAAAATAGTAGTGCATTGGCTGAAGACTTCATTCATGTCATGAAAGATGTACATGAACAAGTACAACAGAACTTGTTGTCCACTTCACAGAAGTACAAACAGTTTGCTGACAGGAAAAGAAGGGATTTGCAGTTCAAGGAAGGTGATTTGGTAATGGTCCATCTAAAGAAGGAGAGGCTCCCTACAAATAAACATACCAAGCTACTCATGAAGAAGATTGGGCCTTGTGAAGTGCTCAAGAAATGTGGAGAAAATGCCTACAAAATCAGACTTCCGGATGGCATTGCTTTGTCTCCAATTTTTAATGTTTCAGACCTTTATCCCTATAAAGGATCTAATCCTTAGACTATTGTTGAAGAAGATCAAACTGATCAGACACTCCAGGAACTCATTCCTTCATCTCCAAATCAGATTGAGTGCATTTTGGACAAGAGGATTACAAAACAAACTAGAAGGCACACCTACAATGACTATTTGGTGAAGTGGCTAAACAAACCTTAGGAGGATGTCACTTGGATGAGCAGGGTAGACATTGAGAAGGCAAGTTTCAAATTTGATAGCATTCCAACTCAAGAGACTTGAGTTCTCTTTGACAATGGGTGTATGGTACAGGGCACCCAGGAGCACCTTGGTTCCTAAAGGCATTTTGATGCATTTTGAGAAGTTATGTTTTTTGTTCAATGTGTTTTGTAATAAGGATTTTAGCCATTGTTGTTTGGTCCATTTTTTATGGTCAAGAGGTTTGGGGTGACTATATAAACCTCAAATCCTTCTTAGTCCATTTGGACCCTAGTTATGCCACTTAGGCCTAGTAGGTCTAATGTTGGTTTTTTGTTTGTTTTTGAGTCTAATTGGAAATTTTTGTGTTTTGGCATGTTTTAGAGGGAATGGTGGTTGGTTAGGTCCCATTAGACAAGTTGAACCAATCGACCTCTTTGTGTTATTGCAAAATGTCATAGTGACCAATGTTGTCAATGTTGTCAAATGACACATTTGGTCGGTTGCAACCCATTTTTGGAAGTTGAATCTATTTGGACAGTTGGAAACCAACTTAGGTCGAGTCATATTGCTGTCCTCTCACCCCAGTACGAAGAAGGAGATTTTGTATGCAATTTTGGGCACAAAATAAGAATTTGACTATTTTTCTGAAGAAAACGTGTTGTTGTACAGACTGTACTGATTTTCCAGGGGTGTAAATGTACTTTTTCTGAAATTGCTTGGAGTCAGGGTTACAATGCAACTAGTTTGACTTCTTGAAGTGGTCAGGATCAAAAGTTATAGATTTTTCTTTCAAAACAGGTCTAGAAACCCTATTTTCTAGGGCAGCCATAGAAATTCGGCCCTAGAATGCATTCCCATCGTTGAAAATTTGCAAAAACTGGTGAAATGTAGGCTAGGGGTATGTGTTGTAAGATTCCAAAAGCTTTTTGTTTGAAAATGCAGTCTTCTATTTTTAATTTGATGCCCTAGGTCAAGTATTACCATGTATTTGGCCTATTTTATGCTATTTGCTGTTGTAGGTGACAAAATCCAGACAAGGTGATGCAGAGGTAAAACGCAACGGGAGCTTACAAATGGGAAGGAGGAGTCATTAACACAACCAGCATGTTAAAATCCTATCGGCTTGTCATCATCATCATATTTCTTGCTAACACAGACAACATCATCATATTTCGAAGAGGCGTGAAATATCCTCCTGCTAACTACTGTTCACTTCCTTATCACCTTTCGCCTTTCGCCTATCAGCAGCATCATCATATTCGGCAAGCGCAAACATCCTCCTGATGTTCACTGTTCATCTTACCGCTGAACTCTATCTTCATCATCATGATGTTCAGCATCATCTTCATCAGCAGGATATAAAATATCCGGTTCCTCCGATAAATCCTGATGACGACAACTTCAAGCACCTTTCCTTCGATGCTTATGTCACCCCGATATCCGACTACTCAAACAACAGCATCAGGATATGACTTATCTGGTCATATTGAAACATCCTGATGATGTTAACCAAACTTTATGCCGATGACTTACGCCGATGCCAAAACACTTAGCAACAGCAGGATAAACTTGCATAGGGTGATATTCGCAATATCCTGATGACGATGATGTCACATGCACCTGATGATGATGTCACCCGGATATAAGACTCTTACATCCTCCGTAGCATGATAATGAATATCCAGTGATCTTTCAATATCCTGATGATGACCTCTCCGGTCCTTAGCCAAAAAATGATTTTTCCTCCCGCATACGATAGCGATATGCGGATGATGGGTACACATGAAAGATGATCTTGATGACGATATACACACTGAGTATATTCCAACCTATATCATCCTGATGCACTTGAAACATACAATCTTCGTCAGCTTCATAACCCGATCCGGATAGCGATATACTCACAGATGACGATGCGATTCACTCTGTCTGGAAAAGCACATGCAGATCCCTGTATATCCGTCAGCTGCATGTAAACTCACAGAACCGCACAATTTCACAAAGAAAATATGATGATTGGGCCGGATCACCTTCAGATCAAAACTTAACAGTTTATCTTCCTAAACCCTAGCACATGAGGATGCTAGGTTGATTCATAGCATGCTACCAATCGATCTCTCAAACAATGAAATGCAGAAAACTAAAATGCAAACTAAACTATCATACATGACCATTCCACCGATTCACAGAATCAACTGGTGGAAGGGTTGAAAGAATCCATTAACCTATGATCAGAACAGAAATCAAAACATAAACCGCTGATAAACCAGATAATGCAATAGATGAGATCTTATTTAGATGAAACACAAATGTCCTGTTGCTACAACAATGTTTCACAATGTCTGAACTGATCTCTAGATTTCACTCAAT
Organism: Cunninghamia lanceolata; assembly: GCA_027924645.1. Taxonomy (NCBI): domain Eukaryota; kingdom Viridiplantae; phylum Streptophyta; class Pinopsida; order Cupressales; family Cupressaceae; genus Cunninghamia; species Cunninghamia lanceolata. The sequence continues at coordinate 2,331,545 of BSBN01000754.1, forward strand.
CACCAGTACAACATAACACAACTACTACTCTCCTGAACATGATTTCAAACCCTAACTGATCTGAGTTATTTATAGCAATATCCTACGAGTACTACCAACTCGATTCCCAGCGGCTGGGAGCTTCCAAACGGCTGGGAGAGGACAACTCAGACTACCTGATCATGAGCTCTAACTGCCTGCACACTCTCCTAGGCTGATCTAATACATATGCATTTGTCCAATGGACCTTATTACATTATGAAGTCAAACATGCTAAAAATAGACTAATGTCCTGTCATGCGGACAATGAACCTATATCCTGTCTTGTAGGGGTGCTCCTGCACCACAAGGTGAATGAAAGGATGGTGGTTTTGTGTTGTAGGGACCTGGTAGAGACATTCTAAATTCCTACCCCTGACCTATGAACCCAATTTGAACCCTTTGCTTTGTAACCCAGCCCTAAAGTGATCAATTAGGCCTAGAGACCTAGTGGGGGTTTTGAACTGCTGGAGTAGAGTTGGGATTGGAGATTTGGAGGTTTGCTAGGGTCCCCTAAAGGGTGTTCAATTCCATCATTTGTTTGCCTAGTCCTTTGGGATTTTGTCATTTGGTGTGAAGAAAACTAGTAGAAGAGGGCTAGTAGCCTCACTAGGCCTAGTCAAGGTTAGAGGGTTGTGTGAAGTTGGGAACCAAACCAACTATCAAAAAGGTGTTTGCAGACCTACCTTGAGGTGTGAAAGAAGCCTTGGAGGTTGGACAATATCCTAGACCACCAAATCCTTCATATGCCCTTGTATGTGGCTTTGATTGAAGAATAGGTGAAGTGGGTAAGTGGGCAAAGAAGAAAGTAAACCTTTGTTACTTCCCTTGTGCCACTCTGCATCAGTTAGTAAACCTAAGAAAGGAGAATCACTTGTGATGAGGAGAACACTATTTCAAGCAGAGACAAATGAGGAACCGCCACAGAGGAAAAGCTTGTTCAGAACCAGATGCAAATCTGGAGGTAAATGTTGCAAAGTTGTTATTGATAGTGGTAATTCTGATAATATAGTTTCAGAGGAAATGGTGACTAAACTAAAGTTGGAAAGATTGAAACACCCTAAGCCCTATCATATAGCATGGATTCAAGATGATCATAAGGTACTAGTGAGTGAACAATGTTTGGTGAAATTTCATATTGGATCATATCATGATGAAGTATTGTGTGATATTATGCCTATGGATGTTTATCATATCTTGTTGGGTAGACCTTGGCAGTATGATATAAAAGCTATACATGATTGGAGGAGGAATACATACACTATAACATCAAGTGGAAAGAGAATTACTTTGATTCCTTTGGAAGATGATCCTAAGAGTGAAGTATGTGGGAATGCTATAATCTGTATGGTAGATGGAAGAAAATTTCTGGATGGTTTGAGACATGAGTATATGTGTTATGCTTTGATTCCTAAGAAGCCTGAAACATTGAAGGAGATAGAAGAATCACAACTGAAGGAGATAAAGTAATTTCTAACAGAGTATGAAGACATCATATAAGACAATGTACTTGAAGGATTACCACCAATCAGGAGTATCAGTCATCACATGGACCTTATACCGGGAGCAAGTTTGCCTAACAAAGCAGCACACAGAATAACACCGGTAGAGAATGAAGAACTGAATAGGTAAATACAAGAGTTGTTAAGGAAAGGTTTGATCAGAGAAAGTTTGAGTCCTTGTGTAGTACCTACAGTATTAGCACCAAAGAAAGATGGAGAATGGAGAATGTGTACTGAATCTAGAGCAATCAACAAGATCATAGTTAAGTATAGTTTTCCTTTACCCAGGATGGATGATATCATGGATTGTTTGAGTGGAGCAAGATATTTCACAAAGATAGATTTGAAGAGTGGATACCATCATATCAAAATCAGAGAAGATGATGAATGGAAGACTACTTTTAAGACAAATGAAGAATTGTATGAATGGTTAGTGATGCCTTTTGGATTGACAAATGCACCTAGTACTTTCATGAGATTGATGAATGAAGTTCTGAAGAAATTCTTGGGTAAGTTCGTTATTGTGTGTTTGGATGACATTTTGATTTTTAGTAAGACAAAAGAGGAACATTTGCAGAATCTAAGACAAGTATTGCAGAGACTAAGAGAGGAGAAATTGCTAATAAACATCAAGAAATGTAGTTTCATGAAGCAAGAATTGGTATACTTGGGATTTGTGATTTCTGCAGAGGGATTGAAGATGGACCCTTAGAAAGTAAGAGCAATTGTTGAATGGCCTATTGGTGTGGAGCACCTACAAAGTCATGTTTTCATTTGTAATAAGGTCTATTTGACCAATGCTTTTTCATTTTAGTTGTAGCTAGGTCTATTTTTTGTAAGTCCCAAGTGACTTAGGGGACATTTGTCAAGTTATAATCGCATAATGCTAAAAATAGTAATAATGCCAAAATAAGGCAGTAGGGTAGTTTTGGTCGGTTGTCTCCTAGTTGCTTGGATTGTTCTCCTAGCCGCTTGGAGCTAGTGTGGTACTACTCAGGGCGAGTCGATAAATGCCCAAAGAAATAATCAAATGAGGATCGAATGTAACCAGATTGAAGTAGTGGAAATCGAATGTGATTGCAATGTACTTAGGAGAAATAAAGCAATTTTGTTCTGTCAATTAATTTTCTATTTCCTGTAACTGTAGATCGCGCAACTATAGATTTCCATTCATTTTTTGCATTTTTCCATTGTTGCCGTATGTCGACATGAAGCATTCCACTAGTGAGATTTCTGTCAAAATCAGTGGAATGGCTTCAATGTATCAGTATTCGTTTTGTTCTTTGTTTTGTATTTCCTGTTCGATAGTGCAGTTGATCCGGATTGAGGGGTTCGCACAGTAAGGATGTCCTAGAATCTTCGTGTGCTAGGGTTCACAGGAGGAAGCTGTGTGATGATAGTTTTGGTGATTCAGCCTAAGGTTACGGGCATTCACTGATGGAACACGTCCCTGCAAAAGTGAATGCCACAGGGCTTTGGTAAATGATGAGAGACTTGGCCGATGGAAAAGTTTGGCAGCTCACATGTGAAGTTTTGTTGATCGTGAGAAATTAGGGCATCAGTCTGTGGTTTCCTATTGTGCGCTCCTCATCACCTACACCGGAGAGCATTGGAGAAGTGAGATCATTTCATGGATTAGCTAGTTTCTACCAGAAGTTCAACACAAAATTTAGTTTAGTTTGTAACCCTATGACATAGACAATGAGAGGTGACAGAAAAGATTTCAAGTGGACATCAAGAGTAGATAAAAGTTTTGAATTGTTGAAGCAGAAAGTGACAGAGCAACTTGTTTTGGCATTACTGGATTTCAATAAGGTATTTCAAGTAGATTGTGATGCAAGTGAAAATGCAATTGGAGCAGTGTTAAGTCAAGAAGGTAGAGCTGTAGTATATTTCAGTGAGAAGTTGAATGATGTAAGGAGAAGATATTCAATTTACGATCAAGAGTTCTATGCCATAATTCAAGCCTTGAAGAAGTGGAGACATTACTTGTTGCCTAAGGAGTTTGTGTTGTATACAAATCATCAAGCTTTGCAATATTTAAACAGTCAAGGTAAGTTGAATCAGATACATATGAGATGGGTAGAGTTCATGCAGAGTTATACTTTTATGTTGAAGCATAGGAGTGGTAAATCAAACAAAGTTGTTGATGCATGGAGCAGGAGAAGGAACTTGTTGACAGAAATGAGAATTGAAGTGTTAGGTTTTGATGAGTTGAAGCATATGTATGAGGAAGATCCTAATTTTGCAAAACCTTGGAAAGCATGTAAGGAACCTATTGTGATAGATAGGAGCAAGTGGTTTGATTATTTCATTCAGGAAGATATGTTGTTCAGAGGAAATCAGTTGTGCATACCTAGAAGTTCCATGAGAGATAATTTGATCAAAGAAAAACACAATGGTGGATTGGTAGGACATTTTGGCATTGATAAGGCAATGGCTTTGGTGAGTGAAAACTACTTTTGGCCTTAGATACATAAGGATGTTAGGAAATTTGTGCAGAGTTGTAGAGTTTGTCAAGTTGCAAAAGGAAGTAGTTAGAGCACTGGATTATACAAACCTTTGACAGTAACGGAGAGACCTTGGGAAGAGATAAATATGGATTTTGTAATTGGATTACCTAAGACATAGAGAGGACATGATTCAATATTGGTAGTGGTGGACATATTTCAAAGATGGCACATTTCATACCTTGCAAGAAGACAACTGATGCAGTACATGTAGCTAACCTATTTTTCAAGGAGATTGTGAGATTGCATGGATTACCTAAGAGCATAATTTCAAATAGAGACACCAGATTTCTTGGATACTTTTGGAAGACACTTTGGAAGAAGATGAAGACAAATCTGAAGTTCAGTTCAGCATTTCACCCATAGACTGATGGATAGATAGTAGTAGTAAATAGGAGTTTGGGAAACTTGTTGAGATGTTTGGTTGGAGAGAAGACAAGAAGTTGGGACTTGATTCTTTCACAGGCAGAGTTTGCATACAATAATTCAATGAATAGTAGTACCGGAAGAACACCTTTTGAGATTGTTACTGAATTAAATCTAAAGTAGTTGAAGAACTGAGAGATATTAGCATGGAAGAAAAGAGAAGTGCAGAAGCAGAAGAATTTGCAGACCACATGAAGGCAGTGCATGATCAGGTTAGGAATCATTTGGAGGAAATGAACAATAAGTATAAGGAAAAGGCATATGAGAAGAGAAGACATAAGGAATTTGAAGCTGGAGATGAAGTGATGGTATATTTGAGAAAAGAAAGGTTTCTAGTTGGAACATATAACAAGTTGAAGATTAAGAAGTTTGGACCCTGTAAGATACTCAGAAAATTTGATTCAGGAAATGCACATGAAGTGGAGTTACCAAAGGCATTGGGTATATCACCTATTTTCAACATTAGAGAGCTATATCAGTATCATGAAGTAGAATTTAGTGACAACATTAAAGAAGACTTTAAGAAGTAGTTACCACAACAAGCACCAGAGTAGATTGAATACATTTTGGATAGCAGAGTTGGATGCAGCACCAGAGGAAGACAATAAAAAGAATACCTTGTGAAGTGGAAAGGCAGACCGGAAGAAGATTCATCATGGATTTCTCAGGCTGAGGTGGACTGTCTTGGTTCTCCCCTAGCCCCAAAAAAGTGAGGGACTCACTTTTTCAAACTCACTTTTCAATAACCCCAGATGTCTAATGCAGGAGCATCCTTGGTTCAAGAGCAATCTTGCATCAACCTAAAATATTTTCATTTTAGTTTGTTTTCTTTCATTTTCTAGTACAGTTCAAGCAGTTCAGTCAGTAGCAGTTTTCATATCTTGGTCCGCATTCTACCACAGTTGCATCTCAGATCTTACGGAGCTAGACTTAGCATCTAGATTCATTCATGCACATCATATCCAAATCTTAGAGCATTTGGTTAAGATACCAGAAATATATTGCTACTAAAAGATCAACTATTTTCTCAGAGCAGAACATCTTGGTAGTCTCAGGCAATTTGCTAAAGGAGAAGACCTGCGGAGCATTTCCTGACTTGTGGAGCCTAATGACACATCATTCAATGATCTTTGGTTCATGGTCGACCTTCCCCAAGATCCGTACATCATTCCATTCATTTACGGAGGAGTTCTATTCATTTAGGGCTGACCTACCCGTGTACACATTTTACAGCTCTTCATTGGAGTTTGTGATCTTCCTTGGCTGACGAGGAGGAATCTATTGTTTCAGAGATGATATATATTGATGTAATAGATGCCTAGGAAAGTAGTTAGCAATTGATTCATAATCCTTAGCTTGGGTTCTTAGTGAAGGAACTTTAAAGCTATATCTTGTGCATATTTTGATATTTTGTAATTAGGCCTGGGAGCCCTAATTGTAAGCCCACATGTTGCCGACCAATTTGTACTTGGATTCTATGATATATTGAATGACTGTATCTGCATTTGTTTCCTATCTTTGAGTTGTTTTCATTCTGTTGACTCTTACTGCATGGTCTGGACAGTTCATTCTATGAACCCTCCTACCATGACTGCATCAGTAGGACTCATTCTATAAGCTGCTTGATTAGGTAGAGATGCTCCTAGGATCAAATCAATGTGGTGTTGAATATGACTCTTTGGTGGTAGACAATCAAGTAACTCATTCGACACAACATTAACATATTCTTCTAGTAGTACCTTCATGGCTTTTTCTAGTACTGGTATTTCCTCACCACCTTCTTTTCTGCACCACTATTGCATAAAAAACCCTATCACCTTCATTTCCTTGACAAGTTCTTGTTGAACACACTAACATACTGAGACGGGGGTATTTTACAGAAAAAAGGGGAAAGTGATACAAGGGTTAAATCCTCCTTTCACTAAAAACATTCAAGGACATATCAACCAAGTTGATTCACACTTTTGCAAGAGGATTCACCTACAGGTTGGGATGTCACTTGGAATGATGTGGAAATTTAGAGCTTGTCAATTAATGTATTAATTTAATGCTCAAGTATGTTTAAAACCCTAATTATGCAAAATCAAATGAAAACTGATAAATCACGACAAATACTTGCAGACTAAGATAGTAGACAGAGATTAATTATTGGCCATTTTTCAAAGTTTGAGATGTAGAATGTTTGGGGACAATGCCCTAGGTTCCCAAGTCCAATGTACAATTTTCTTCAAGGAATACAGGGCTACTTCTGGCACTGATAATCATTGTTCTATCTGTTTCTATCGTGGGAGATGCAGAGGACACTACCCTAGGCACCCTAGTCCAAGGTAGGCTAATTTTCAGGATGTCAAAGCTTCTTTAGATGTAGATCATCACTATCATGGAGATTCCTATGTCTATAACCATGGAGGACATTGCCCTATGCGCCCATGTATCGAAAGTGCTCCAAACTACTTCTTTCTGCCAAATCCAGAATCCTTATCGTCTGCAACCTTCCTCTGCAAATCCACTCTGTGAAAATCAATACCTATAACCTACAATCACAAGGAGTGTGGTTGGGGGTTGTGGTGTTTAGAGGCTTGCCTCAATCAAGCCTTGGAAACACATTCAAGTCTTTCAAACACTGTTGTCAAATAAAGAGTGTGTTTCCCTACAAGATAGAGGCAAAAACAAATTGATGAATGATTCAAACTGTTTAAGGTGAAAATTGAATAAGATGATTAGTTTGTGTTTAGGGTTAATTTGTATGAATCCTCCTTTCACCTTAAACATTCAAGGACTTTAGGTTGAGTAGGAAATCTACTATTAGGCTTGCGGTCACTTGGAATGTAGGGAAAATTGGAATTGTGTAGATTTGGTGTTCAATTATGCCCAATTATGCTCAAAACCCTAATTATGCAAATTTGGAAGCAAAGAGACAAATCACAGAAAATGCTCACACACAGAGATATCAAATAATAATCAAATGCATACAATATTTTGAAGTTTAGAAAGCAAAACAGTCAGGGACTAATGAGCGGGTGCCCTAGTCTAGTGCTATACCTTTTGTCGGGATCTGGAAACCTTGTCTGCAACCTGTTCCTACTATTCCAGAGATTCTTCAGTTGTAGGATTTGGAGGACTATTAAGTGGGCGCCTGAGTCCACATCCCTATTTTCTCTTTAGATCTGCAAATCTGACAGTCTGCACTGCTCTCCTACAACTCCACTTTTTAAGCTCCTGTAACTTGTAGCCTGCAATCACAAAAAAATAGGTTGGGGGTTGTGGTGTTTAGAGGCTTGCCTCAATCAAGCCCCAAAGAGATATTCAAGTCTTCTAAACATCGTTGTTAGATAAAGAGTGTGTATGCCTATGGGATAGAGGCAAAATCCAAATGATAAATGATTGAAAACACAAATGATATCACCTTGTAGTGAAGATCTCATGGAAGGAAGAAGGTCTTCATGCCATGAGGAGATGAATGCTCAAATCTCCAAACACAAACACAAAAACAATGCTCTTCTCTGCCACACAATGAATATTTTGAATGCTTCAAGTCACAAGTATGCCAAAGTCATCTAATGATCATCTAGTTTATAAATGAATGCCTAAACATGCTTATATATGCAACTACAAACATTCCCGCCAAGAATTTCGTAATTGAAACTTACCATGTCGGCATAGGACCTAAATAACGGTCACAAACTGACACTTTGAAATTGGGCCTGATCTAAAATAGGGCAGGACTAGGGTACGGGCACCCAAGTCCACTCCCCCTATTTTAGGTAGGGTTTGTCATAAATGCATCCCCTAAGTCCAAATTACCATGGAACTTCAGGGTTTTCTCATTGGGAAGTCAAGCTAACATGAAAAATGCTCTAAATGCATAAACAAGACTCGGGAGCTAAACCTTAAGAGGGAAAAGCCCCCAAGGGGACATTTTTGACGTAACATTTAGCCCCCACTTTAATGTATGTAATAAATGCAAGGACAATACATGCATTAAAGTATGGTCAACAAATGCAGAAAACATGCCAAGCACATAGAAGACCGCCAATCACAGAGAAGATAGTAATAGGCATGTAAAACATGGAGAAGACTATTATAGTCACACAGAACATAGAGAATACAACATTGAAGACATGCAAAACATAGTGAATACAATGAATGCAGTGAAGACAGTGATGATTTTCTTTTCTTTTTCTTTTTCATATATGAAATGCAAATGCAAGTACAGGAAAGTAAAGACACCACCCATAATACAGGAGGGACTTATCACCACCGGTCTTTAAACTGCATATGGGGTAACACACACATAATACATGCCAAACAAATCAAACATGACATACAAATCCCAAAGCATAGGAGGGACTCATTGCCACCGGTCTTTAAACTATGCTTGGGAACAAACACACAATACACACACACTTGGAAGAAACGGAGGAAACACGACAAACAAGCGATGGAGTGTTCCTATTTCTAGGTTCAAAACCATCTCAGGCACATTATAGGCATACACCGATGATTGGGCTTCACCACAACAATTGCCGAAGATATGCTTAAGGGTTGAGTTAGTCACAGAACCACTCCCTACCTCGCAATGAGGACTTTTGAAAATGACAGGATGTGCACTCTCCACGAGAAATACACCATCTCAGCCTCCACAGAGGGCTTAAGATAGAAAAGGGATGTGATATCTCCGCCTCTGCAAATGGCTTAAATGATAGATTTTAAACAAATCTCAGAGTGCAGGAGGGACTCATCACCACCAATCTTTAAGCTGCACCTGAGAACAAGTACATTGCTAACATCTAGAACAGACAACTTACCTTATATATTCCCCCACCTTAAGGTGGTTGATATCAGGTATCGATATCAAGCACATTAAGGTAGGAAGAAAATACACAAGGGAACACGAGCTCTCGCAAAGCCCATGCCCCCCAGAGGTGGCATGTACTTTACGATCGCCAAATGTTCCCACAAACACATCCCTACAAGAAAAGTGTTAGTGTCCATATAATCATGATAAACACCAACATCAATGCATATGATCAATCATACAAAGAGCCAAGGTTATACTACGAATTCAGAGATTGGGTATAATCATGGGGCTATACCGCAAAAATCTCAAAACTGAGTGTCACCAAGGCGAGATTCAAAGATAAACAAAGTACATAGAGAAATAGTATTCTTAAGGTTTGTAAGTGAGATAAGACCATCAAGATCACACGACAAAGTGCACGAAGTGATTCTACTAGCCAAGTATCAGATAATATATATCAACCCCATCGTCATATAGGAACTAAGTCCAATTTTTTATTTCTCTCTAAAGGGATGCTAGGTCCACATCAGTATAATATGTTTTTCATCATCCTTCCTCTAGGTAGAAACACTAGAGGAAGGGAAACAATAAATTGAGAGAGGAGAAACAAGTGCCTTAGGGATAGTCATGTAGGAGGGTGCCCCCAAGTCACCAACCACAACGCTATGCCCGTAAGACACAACACACAATAGTGAAAATAGAGGAGAAGCAATATAGAAGAATGATGATACAAATAGAAGAAGGGTTACAACAGAGGTGGTCTCCTAGTATCCTAGACCTTACAAGAGAATCAAGGGTCATCCTAGGAGGCCTAAACAACACATAACACATCATGGGGGAAACACATCATGAGAGGTAAAGGGTTAGAAATACTTACCTATTTCATCCTAATGTTAAGAGCATACATATCTAGGATATCTCTCATGTTGTTTTGGTCTTGTTGATATTGTATTAAAATTAAGTTTAGGATGAAAAGAGGCTTTAGTGGGCTTCAAAGAGCGGTATGCTATACCGGCTATGTAATTAATTCTAGCAACTTATAAAGGTACTCTGATTCCTTGTTGATTTACACCACATCCATTACCTGCATAGTCGTGATTTTTGTACAATATTTGAAATCCATAACCATAGAGAGAGTCCATTTCTTTAGAAGATGGTGAAGCCTCATAGGTCTCATAATTTTTAGTATAAGTGAGAGTATTGTCTTTGTTACCTACCAGGGGGACTTTACATTTCCCAGATGCTTCAAAAGATTGCTTAGATGAGATCGATGCTACTTTGGATGTGTTAGGATTATTGAGTTTATATTCTCCATTAAAGCAAGGAGTAAAATCTAATGAACCCCAATCATCACCAAGAAGTGCATTCAATGGTGTAGAATCTTTCACAACATCATTCGTGGCTAGAGGCATTGATGGATCAACTCATAAATTGTTTAAGCTCATATGATTGTAAACTAGTTTTTGCATTTCGATATGTAATTAGTTATCTGGTTCAAGATCAACATGAGTAGTATGAAGTTTACCTTTGAATATAAATTTGATTGAATAATGTAGGGTGGAAGGAACCACCCCCAATACATGAATCCAAGGTCTACCAAGAATCATGTTGTAGGATAAAGAACCAGGCATGACATGAATCAAGGTAGGTACAATCATTGGACCCACCTATACAGGTAAGGTTATAGTACCTAATGATTGATTACAATGATTATCAAAGCCACGAATGCTAAGTTTATCGGGTTTGATTTGTGATGTGTCGACCTTGATTTTGTGTAGTAGGTTAATGCTACAAATATTAAGAGCTGATCCATTGTCAATCATAACTTATTTTACCAACATTCTATTTATTGTGACCAAGATAATAAGTGAATCATTTTGGTTTTGAACTTGAATTGATAGTAATTCATGTGGTTGAAAGAGAATATCCATTTTTGTCACATGCATACAATCTAATAGAGCTTCTACATCATTTGACTTAATAGCAGGCGGAACAATCACCTTTTGTAAAGCTTCTTGGAGAATTCCATGGTATGTAGGTGATGTTTGTATTTGTTGGGAATTAAAGTGTCTCAACCTTTGCAAATTCCTAATGTTGTATTTATTTATCCCATGTTGAGTTGGCATAGTCGGCACCTTGTGTACATGCAGCAAGATAAATTTTGGTGACTTTGGAAGCCGCGGTTTCCCCCTTGAATAATTAATGGGGGTTTGGGGGCAGCACCCCTAGCACGCTCCCTGTCATGGTACAGGGCAAGGTCGAGGGGCAGCACCCCTATGGGGGCTCGGGGGCAACACCCTTGAAACCTCAAACGACTTTTATCTCATGACAAGTGTCGGTGAGTATCTTTGCATGAGAGAAAGGCATCTTTGGGTGGTCAAGGGAAGTTATGACATGTTGTAAGAGGAATATGATATTTTTAGTCAGTGTATGATAGATTCTCTTACAACTGTAAGTGCTGTCAGTTATGATAGATTCTATGATAGTTGTAAGGTGCATAAGAGCATCTGTCATAGCGTATCTTGGGACAAGGCACCCAAATTGGGATGGGATGTTGGACAAGTGTTCTTAGGCATAGGTTTTGGGGAATGAGTCCAAGATGGATGCCCATCTCTAGAAGGTTCCATATTTGCCTTGTAAACTCTATAAAAAAATAGGTGCTTGGATGGGAGATATATTGTTTTTCGTAAAGGTACTATTATGCTGCCGGAATATCTCTAGATTCGACATTCAAAGACTCCTAAAAGAGAATTGGCTCTGAAATTGTATTGTAATCTGTTATTGTTTATTGTAATAGATTTGAGCTGTGTTTTGGAGTGTGGAGTTTTTCACTCGTAAGGGTTTTCCCCATGTATATCTTGTCTCTCTCTCTCTTCTATCTACTTTTTGTGTGTATGTGTATTGCTGCAATATCTCTGTTATTGTGTTAATAACGCTGTAACTAGAAAGGTTAATTTGAATTTGCATACATCTCTCCTCATTAGATTAGTGTAGGAAGCGATTTATGCACACCTAGCTTCCTTTTAGTATCAAATCCTAGAGAGAGATCTTAGCCAGAGTAGCGCGAAGCTGCTCGACAATATCATATTCTTGACCACTTTTATGAGTAAGACAAGGTGGTGGAGGGAGCATAGGTTGAGAACATGGAAGAGAGACAGGCACATGAGGTGCTTTCTTGCTTTGCCTGTTATTACAGGTGTTGTATGTATGAGCAATCACATTGTGGTGTGATTGTTGTAACACATTTTGAACACCTTGAATTGGTTGAGAAATTTGTTATGCATATTTGTAGATGTGATTAGGAGGTCTACCTTGAACTGTAATTATCATCTTTAAGTAAGAGGGTGCACTAGGTGCCCCTCACACAATCATCTTAGGAATATTGCTACAAAGTCTATTAATGAAGATTGAATTAACATTGTTTTCCTCTTGATTATTCCCAACATCTATCCCTAAATGGTTTAATGTGAGAGACCTTTTCTCATCCACTAATGCTACATCTTGGCCAGTGAGAGCAGTGGGATGAGAGGAAGGTATGGTGTTGTTAGGCAGACTAGAGCTATCCATAGTCTTCTCATCGAAGGTTCTTGAGTTTTCAATCAAAGGTGGAAGGTCTAATGGATTATCCGTAGAGGTCTCATGCACCAAATGATCGTTAGGTGAATAGTCTTTTTCAACCCATGAAGAATCCTTCTTGAGAGGGAGCCCTTTATCCACTAATGTTTCATTTTCCAAAGAGGGTAGGGTGATGGTCAAGAATGTGTCAATGATTTCATCCTCTTGTGTTAGTATATCCTCATAGGAGGAATCATTTTCTATGTCATCATCATATGTTTTAGCTATTAAATCCAAAGCATTAAGAGAACTTTCACTCTCATCATTCTCAATGTGTTTTGTTAAATCTTCTACTACCCAAACGTATGTACTCATGAGAGATATGAAATTGTCATAATTAGATACATAGTCAAGGATTTCAATTGAAGAGCATTTAAATATATCCTTGTGATACATAGCTTTTAAGTAAGTGATAACATGAGGATTCATATTAATAAATTTGTAGAAACTCTTGAAGTTTTTGATATATGCATGTAAAGATACCAAAGAGTAATGAGATGAAGATGCCATGGTGAAATGTCTTGTAACATCAATGTAAAATAAGATTTTAAAATTTTTTCAAAGTTATGCAAAAGACAAGTGCAAAACTATGTATGAAAATGACCTTGTTGCAAATATGTGCCTAATCGGTGTTGTTATTGATGTCAACATATCCTTGTTGTCATTGGTGTCAATTGTATCCCATTATAGAAGACTTGTATGTTGAGGATATTAAGAAAATTAGCCCCTCTTGAAGAAACAAGTGAGTTACATATCTCTCTGTAAGAGACAGTAAAGACAGTGCAGTTCATGAAGTAGATTGCTCCGCATTCCTAGTGAGATGAAGACTAGAGTCTATGGACCAAAGGGTATTGTAAAGGATTGTCTAAAGTTTCTCCAGTTAAGATTTGAGGGATCTGCATGAAGATTTTGTGAAGTTATAGCCATCTGAGTACAACCGGGTTTTGGAGTTGTTCAAAGGTGACAAGGTGATAGGAATTTCGTCTGGATTGATCTACATTGAAATATTATGATCTACGGATCTAGAGGAGTGTTTGGGGTGTTAGTGTGTATACTCAAATCAAGTGGTTCATGGTTTGGAGGTCCGCAAGCAATCTTTCTAGTGTGACAATCATGACAGTTGGTGTTCTTGAGTTCCCGGATGAAGGTGCAAGTGTTTCTGGTGATTTGAGGTGGTGCAGTTGTTCCTGTTGATTTCATTGTGCTTGTGGTGGTCTCTAGATTGTGTTCCTATTATGTTGGTGGTCCACATTGAGGTTTGAGTTTGTGATTGAAGATTTATCCTTGGGAGTTGCTGTTCTTTCCAGTCTTGGCCGACTAGATGCTTTGTGCATGTTGCAGATGATCTAAGAGAGGTTCTATCCCACTAGTGAGCTCTGGGCAATGCACCCTGAAGGCATCTGCCTTCCCCATTTTCTATTCTTTTAACAAAGGATAAATCTTGTGGGTTAACCCCCACTGTGGTTTTTCCCTTAGCCGGGTTTCCACGTAAAAATCATGGTGTTATGTCTGTTGATTTTGTTTCTGCTCATGTGTTGTTGATTCATGCATTCATGGTTATATCATTCATCTGTTAATAAGTGGTAAAGAAGTTTAATTACAACAAAGGATAAATTTTTTTGAGACAACTAATTCACCCCCCTTCTTAGTTGTCTTCCCTAATTTCAACAATTGGTATCAGAGCCAGTTCCTTTAAAAGAAGCTTGACCACTTGAGGAGATCCAAGATGTCGACTTACAAGAAAGATAGTCTGAGATTTGATGGAACAAATTACTATCTTTGGAAGAGTCGCATGGAGTGCCACTTGCAATGCATGGGTGATGCTTATTGGTTAATAACTAAGGATGAGTATAAGCCTCCAGAGAAAGGTCCTTCAACTCTAGATGGACTCAAAGATGCTAAAAATAACATTTGATCTAAAGAAGCCTTGTTAAGTGCCCTAACTGATACAAAAATGACAAATGTCTTGGAATTGAAAACTTCTCATGAAATCTAGAAGACGTTGGAAACTCTATATAAAGGTGATGAATATGTCAAATGTGCTAAGTTGCAGAGCCTAAAGGGTAGATATGAAAATTTAAGGATCAGTGAAGATGAAAACATCACTTCCTACATGCAGAAGGTGAATGAACTTATGTACAATATCAGGTGTGCTGGTGGAACACTAGAAGAATCAGAAATAGTTGGCAAGGTGCTCAGATCCTTACCTGCTTCATACAAGCATAGAGTTGCTGTTATTGAGGAGATCGGAATTGTGACAACAGTTACAAGGGATCAATTGGTTGGCAAGCTTTCAACATTTGAAATGAGTGAGTTTGGTGATTCCCTTCCTAAATCAAAATCTACTTTTAAAGCCAGTGTTTATGGAAAGTAGAGATTTGATCCAGATGAAAGCTCTTCAAGAAGACTAACCAAATTTGAGAAGGCAAGGAAGGAACTTGAAGAAGATGAATCAGAGTTTGAAGAACATGAAGCCCTGTTTGCCAAAAGATTACCAAGAGGATCTGGTAAGTATGAAGGAAAATTGCCCTTCAAATGTTTTGCTTGCAATAAGATTGGTAGATGTCTGGAGAGGGTTTCAAAGCCAAACCCTAACAAACCTAGGGTTCAGAAGAAATGCTACTATGTCCAAGAAGCTGTTGAAGGAGTCACTAATGATGAATCTGATAAGAGAAGTACCTCAGGAAATGAATGGGTGTTCAATGCCATCAAAGAAGAAGACCCTGTCCCTATTGAATCTGCTAGCTGTGTGAATGTGGAAAGAGCCTTGGCTTCTCAGGTTGAAGAAAAGGATGAATAGGTAATTAATAGTGGATGCTCTCATCATATGATAGGTGATAAGAATAATTTTGTAAGTATGGAAAGGTATGAAGGTGGAATTGTGAAGTTTGGAGACAATTCAGCTAGTAGAATCCGTGGCAGAGGATCCATCTTTTTTGATGGTAAGAATAACACTAATGATGTTTTGTATGTAGAAGGGTTGTGTTGATGATTGTTTTTACACATTCATAACAAAAGTTAAAATTCATAAAATGAACCTAACTGTCTTGAAAGATATGAAGAAATCAATTAAGATTACTTAATCCCAAGTTTCCGTATGGTCAGGTCTTGACCTGTTGGACCGTTTAGTAGGTTACTATGAAGTTGTAATATGCAAGGGGCCTTACATGATTTAAGGTGATTGATTACTTACTGGACTCTAATTATGCAAATTGTTGCAAATATCCACAAATTATTCATTCCTCTGCATAAATTTGTTACATTATATCAAAGATTTGAATGATTTATGTTAAAACATGCTTTTCCTTTCAAATATGTATAAAGATTGCCAAATATCAACTCAATTGCTCTTAATTCCTCCAAATGTTAGACAATCTCCTTAAGATTTTTGTGTTTAAGCTAAGTATTTCAAAGTTTGAGAAAAGTTAGAGAAAATTCAAATTCAACATCACTTTCTACATGATCTAAATGCTCTGTTATGCACATGGTAAGAATTATAGTAAATTCAATTAAATCAGCAGACTAAATCATTAAATATGAATATCCTAAGTATTTTCACGAATATGCATCCAAGATTGCGAGATTTAAGAGAAATTATTTCAAATATAAAGAAGAGCTAGAAGACACTTAGAAAATAGACACAGACTTCCAAATTCACTTATATTCAAAACATAGTCATAAATGATTTACAATGTAGGAATGACTCTTAGCTTCATTAATCAAATTCACAAAAAATTACAATGCTTTACAGATACAATAAGAAAGTTGGACATTCCACGCATTCCTTAGTGCAGACACAGGCGACCTCCTCTAAACTAAAATACTCTTTCTACTCAAAGTTTCAGAACAAATTACAATTGCTAGCTATTTTCTTTAAATCCCTGTGTAAATAATAAACAAGCAGCCACGTACCTTATATAGATTTTGAACTTTCAAATTGCTACGGCTACCACTTTAATCCATGGTTGAGATCCTTCCATTTCTTATCGACGGTGTATCTTTGTTTCTAACCGTTTGCCAAAATATCTATTTGGCATCTTTTCTTTCCCTCAAAGGATGCCTTTGGAATCTTACAAAATAAGATTCCCCTTTTCTTTATTGACTTTCTCTCGCTGAGGTTCCTTATTTGTCTTCTTCTCAACAACCTTTACTATTGCTTGTCTTCTCACCTTTTCAAATATTCCTTGAAATTGTTGATTACATTTTGCACAAAGGTGTGGTCCCCTCCTAGACTCTTAGCCAAAATGTATTCCTGCATTACAACTCCCTCCTTCAACTTCTTCTCTCTATTCTCTGAGCCCTCTCTTCTCTTCTTGTATTTCTTTATTTTAACACTTTCTTCCATCAATGTATCCATCATCTGCTTGCTGAGATTCGCATCAGGATTTTCTATGCAGGGTGCAAATATGGCATTGAACTTTGTCAATGCCCTTTCTAAGTCATACACTAGCATTTCCATTCATTCATGTTGCAGGAGTCTTTCTGTTATCCTCTTATGTATCTTGATCATTTCACCTGCTTTCTCTTCTAAATTCTGTATAACTATTGCACATTTTCTGAGGTTATCTTCCTCAAACTTGAGCTCTAATATTATCTATGGCTCTTGATTTGCCAATGCGACAGTAAGTGCTCCTTCATTAATCAATTCTTCTACTCTTCCTTCCACTTCTGTCATTTGCTCAATTTTAGACCTGCATTCCTCTTTTCTTGTTTGGCATTTATGTGTAAGTATCATACACTTATTCTTTTCTTTCTTCACTTACCTTCCAACTTCTTACAGCTTGCCTTATTGTTTGCTCACCTTCTTGCATAAAATCATTAAACCATTCATCAAAAATGTTAGCCTTGAACTTTTTATTCTCCATGCCTTTTATTTCTTCTTTTGATATTATTTCTATGTTATTAGGTAATTTTGGAATTTGGGCACTGGGATCAAATATCCCTTTAATGAATTGTTGAAGCTAGACAATGTGTCCTTTTAAATAATCCTATTTGTTTTTGTCTTTCCTCAGCATCTCTGCTGTCACTTGATGCATGTCTTCCCATTCATTAATATGTTGTTCTCTTGTGGAATGCCCCAGGTCAATATTCAATATCTTATATTCTTCCAAGGATATCTCACCTTTTACTTTTTCTTTCTGTGGTATAGCTAGGTTTAACATTCTACATCCACTTGGACTTCTCTGAATAGCAGACATCATCCTAGCTTTTCTCCTTTCTTTTCTTGGAGTAGTCTTCTCACCTAATAAACTTTTAATGTCAATTGGTGCTAATTGGACCTCTTTTTTCTCTTTTCTGATTTCTCCTTCTAACCAGGCAGGAATCTCCTTTGTACCTTCTGTAGTCTTAAGTTCATCAATCACCTCTTCATGAGGTCTATCTGTTTCTCCTTCTTCTTGCTGCTGGCATTCTCGTTGTTGTTGCTCTGGTTGCTGCTGTTGTTCTCGTTGTTGCTTTGGTTGTTGCTGTTGTTCTTGTGAAGTTTGTTGCTGAAGTGGAGACCCTTGTTCTATGGGATTATTTAGCTATTCTTTTGATTCAACCTCATTTTCTTCCCCTTCTATTTCGGTATCCCCTCTAGCATCAATCTCTTTTTCATGATCTTTTCCCTCTGATGTTCTTTTCTCCTGATTATCTTCAGCGTGAGCTTGTTCTTCATCTTGTAGTTTAACATCCTCTTCTTGTTCCTCAGGTTTATTTTCATCCATCCTTTCTATGTCTTCTATACCTTCAGGCATCTTAACCTCACCTTCTATTTTGTCTGTATTTTATGTTTGTATTTGCTCTGTATGTATAGGCAAACTTGCTTTTGCATCATCTTCTTTTTCTTTTTCTTCTTGTTCTTGCATATTTTTTGTATTTTTCTCTTCCTCACCTGGCTCACCATACATATTCAACATATTTAAAGCATCAATACATGAGGTATCTTATTTTGTTTCCTCTTTTGCTTAAGCATGTGTTTCTGTAATCATTTCTTTAGGTACCTCCTCCTTTTTCACTTCCTCAATTTTATGTGCTTCTCCTACACATCCTTAATAAATTCAGGTGGCACCAAAGTACCAAATGGATCCATTGATCTTGCTTCTTCTTGTACTTTTTCTTCTTCATGTTCCATGCCATGCTCAGTTCTTATTTCAGCTTGAGTGCTTGGCCCTTCTTCTTCGCTCAGAAAATCACTAGAATCTTCTTCTATGTCAATCTCTTTGCCTTTATACATTTTCCTTTCCTCACTAACATTGCTCTTAATATTCACAGTTTCCACAGCTTGTTGAGCCTTGTGAATTTCTGACTCTTGTTGCATCTCTTCAGCCAATTCTGCTTTTACTTTAACATATGTTTTTCTTTTCTCAGGTGAAGTGGAGGCACTAGATATATTACCCATCTTTTCACCTACTTCCTGTGCTCCGATTACACCAACTGGTTTAGAAGTTTCACCTTTAGACAAACTTATTGGAATTGCTCTTCTAACTTGTTGTCCTACTGGTTCTTTAGCAATCTGTGCCTTTTCTGCACTTATTTCATGACTCATTGACTTTGCATCAACAAAAGTGTCTGATGCCACTGCTATTGTTATCCCCAAAGCATATGTATCCATTAAAGTAGCATTTTTATCCTTTTCTACAATTTTGGCCTCAACAATTTTTCTCTTCTTTTTATAAAAACATTGTAGGTCTTCACTAGGTTCCACCTTTCTTTTCCTCCCCTTCTTTGGGTAGGTGAACTCTTTGCTTTCAGCTTTGAGTTCAATTTTATCTTTCAGCCATGTTTTTGAAAATAATATTATTGGTTCAGACACTACATCCAGAGATGTATTCCAGGGTTCTGACCAATCAGGCTTTATGATAGGAGCCAACCTTGCTACTACATAACTGTGATGTAACAATCTATCATCATCTTGAACCTCTGGAGGCACATATATATTGCCTATAGATTTCATCTGCTCAATAGTTAATCTTTTGTGAGCTCTTTTTCTTACCTCCCTATCATTCTTGCAGTCAGCCCAGAAATCTTCATTATGTATCAAATGTTTATAATTTTTATCTACAAAGTTCTGGATCCTATGGAAAGGATCAAATCTCCTTGTTAAATCAAACTCTTGAAAACCATAATATCTTAGTTCTTGTTTAGAATACCCTGCAAACTCTTCACTGTAGTAGGAGTATCTGCTAATAGCCCAAGGTAGTTTTACATTTCCTCTATTATTGAACTTCTTTTTGTACATTCTAAAAACATTCAAATTATGTCTTGAAAACTCTAACACAATTAACTTGTCAGAAGGATACCTAGGCAACATAAATGGTTTCCCTTCAAAGCTGTCAGTCCTTATGTAACTAAAATGTTCAAACTATATGAACCAAGAACTGTGCAATCCAATTGCATCCTTTAGATAACCTCATGTCTAGCTCTTCTCTCAATATCCTTACCAGGTAAGTATAAAAAATATCATTAACCAAAGCAAAATTCTTTAAGGCATTTTCCTCCTGTAAGACAGGGTAGTGTTCATACACTAATCTCTGATTAGGACCATTTCCTAAGGTACCTACCCTTTCTATTCCATGAATATAGGGTCTAATTTCTGCAGCACATGAGTATAATACATAAGAAGACAAATAAAAGGGCAACATTTTCTGTTTTCTCTGCATGGCCTGCCTCCAAATAGCTGTGCTTATTACTTTGGCCCAATGGATCTGCCCTTGCTCCTTTTTTCTGGTTCTTATGAATTCAATAACAATGAACATCCATGGTTCACATTTAGTGCCATCTCTCATTCCAACCAACCTATTCAGCATGGTGATCATCAAATAAATCTCTTCTTTAAAGTATATCCTCATCAGGTTTTTGGGTATCCGTGCTACAGCTTTAGGTTTGTTTTCTAGGTTATACCAGTTGTGAAATATTTTACCCTTGCATTCTCTCTCATTGGTATGGAAGTCTTCATTATATTGGTCAATATCAATATCAATCATCTTCTCAGTAATCTCCAATCCAAATGTCCTTGCAATGCCTTCTATGGTTAGATCAGCAATCAATCTGTCATATAGCATGACCTTTCTTGCAGATGGATCATATAAAGTAACACAATCCAAACACAAATCCCTAGCCTCTATTGCCAGCGGGAAACTTGCAGCTCTATATAATCCACTCTGCCAGACATTTCATATTAGGAGAAGCATTAGCAACAGTGATTTTCTTTGGCACATCTTCTGCATCATAATTTCTAATATTCGTGTCTGTGCCCATTCCACTTGTACTAATCAGAGATGGATAACCCCTATGAATGGGCAGTTCCTCTTTCTCTACCTCCTTCCAAGGTTTCCTTTCTTTTTTCACCTCTTCCCCTATATCCTTGTTCTATTTAGGAGCCATCCTATAGAAACATACTTCTTTTAACTTTCATTTCAATTTTCAGTCTAGGGTTTTTACCATGAATTTCTGTTTTTACTATTTCACCCTAATTCATTTTTTCCTTTTTCTATTTTAACCTTTAAATTCATTAAGCTCTACTCAGCTAATTAACAATTAAAATAGTAACTTGACCAATGCCTACGTTTTGCAACGAAATTACTAAAATTAACATTATTTTACCAACTGAAACTAAACGGCGTTTTGGATAAATACCTGTTTTTCGCGACCGTTTACCCGTTGACTTACTTTTACCATTTTCACCTTTATCCAGCTACTATAACTTTATCACTCTGGTAAATTCTGCTCATTCACTGCAACAGTTCTCTTTTCTGCAATTTTTCACTCTTCACAATATATTCAAAAGCAAAATAACATTCAAATTGCCCTAACCCTCATTAAATTTCACTTTGTTTGAGTGTTGAATCTGCATTAATTACAGCAATTAATGCACTACAACCTTTGGCTTTCTCCTTCAGTGTTTAAGTTTTTTGAACCCTTTTTATCGTTAGTTAAATTCTGCATACGTTACTTTTCTTTGTATATTTCATTGTATGTTTCCTTTGTATGTCTTCGTTGTATCTTTAAACATACACGCATTATATGCAAAGAACCAACGCTTTTACCCTTTTTTATGCTTTTTCATACACCTTTGCATCTTTTGTTTTGTATGTCACGCTTGTATATTCTGTTGTATAAGCGTACATACAAACACCTTATACAAACATTTCCTTACCTTTCTCTCTCTTGCGATGCTTTGATTCTTTGTATATCGGCATTGTATCTTTCAAACGCCCAAATATACAAAGACTTTTCTGTTATTTAATCCTTTTTGACATCTGGACTTTGTATATTAGCTTGTATCTTTTAAATGTACATCTGCTTGTATATCGCTAAATATACATTGTCATTATACAAGCAAAAATGTACAAACAACCTTTCCTTATACCACCTTTCAGACTTGTCCTTTCCATAAACCATATTGCACTTACCTTCAGTTCCGCAACGTATATAAATCAATGCATCTCCTAATATACAATTTGGACGTGATGCATTATATTCATCATATTTCATTTTCCCTGAGTTCCGGCTTGTATGTATAAAGTAATGTATGTTTCGGAACATACATACAAGCGCGGAAATATACAACAGTTTAACTCCATTTGATAACTATTTCGATTCTGACACTTGTACAAAGTGCAATGTATATCGGCATGTATGTCTCAAAAAAACCTTACATACAAAATACTAAATATACATCCATTATTCCCTATTTCATGATTTTCTCGATTCCGCTTTGTATATAAACCACAATGTATATAACCAACACATGCATATACAAAGTGCAAAACATACAACGATTATGTCAACTTTAATACTTTTTCAGTTCCGTGCTATGTATAATTCTTTGTATATTAACTTTGTATATTGTCCATTTGCGAAATATACAAAGCGAAAAATACATAGTGGATTTCAACGTTTATTCATTTCAACCTTAACTCATTTCGGGCTCGACTTGTATATGAAGATAAAACGTTTATTAAGAAATGTATACAAGTATAACAACATACAATACCTGATAACTTCCCCTTTTGTGACTAACACAAAAGCACGATATACAAACGCATTTGCATATGAAATGACTTTGTATATACAAACAACTTTGTATATACAAACCACAAACCCTCTGATTGTACATTTACCAAAAACCTTATAACTTGCAAAATACAGGGAATTTTGAGATGGTTCCAAAAGCAACCCCTGTTCATTTTTCACAAGTAATTCACCCATACTATGCACTGGTACTCAATGTTATTTTTTCTCTATTTTCACCAAGATTTGTACTTTCAGTTCTCTTTTTCCCTTTACCACCAAGCATACCCACACAAGCAAGCAACAAAAGCCAGCTACAACAGGGGTCCTCATTTTGCTAAGAAGTAAAATGGGGCATGTTGTGAGCATCACAACAGGTTGAAGCATAATCTTCTCAGTGTTGGATAGTTGGTTGACAAGGGATATGATATCCGATTCAAGGATGGAAAATGCAGAATTTTGGAAAGCTCCAAAACTGAGATTACATCTGGTACATAGACTAGAGGTAACATCTTTCATTTAAGTGGTATTGGTAAAAGTTGTTTGATTGCTCAGATTGATCAGAGTTGGCTATGGCATAGGAGAATGTGTCATGTAAACTTTGAGAACATTGTCAAGATAAGCGCTACCTAGGCTGTGAGAGGTCTTCCAAAGCTTGTAAAACTTGCTAATAACATGTGTAAGGAATGTCAGTTGGGCAAACAGAGAAGAACTACATTCAAGAGTAAAGAACAATCTTCAAGGGGATTGTTGGAATTTGTGCATTGATTTGTGTGGTCCTGCTAGGGTTAGGAGTTTTCAAGGAGACAGATACTTTATATTGCTAATTGATGATCACTCTTAGATGATGTGGGTCACTTTCTTGAGAGAGAAATCAGAGGCTCTTGACAAATTCAAAGTGTTTAAGGCTAGGGTGGAGAATGAGATTGCTGTGAAGATAAAGTGTCTGAGATCTGACAGAAGTGGAGAGTTTACCTCTGGTGAGTTCAATGCATTTTGTGAAAAGCATGGAATAAGAAGACAATTGTCTTTTCCTAGGACTCAGCAGAATGTAGTTGTGGAAAGAAAGAACCGGACTATTTAAGAGGCTGCTAGAACCATGATGATGGAAGCAAATGTTCCACATGTCTATTGGAGAGAGGCTGTAAGTACTTCTGTCTACACTCTTAATCGGGTGCAGATCAAAGGTAATTATGGTAAAACACCTTATGAAATGTCATTTGGTAATGCTCCTTCTATGAAATATTTCATAGTATTTGGTAGTAAATGCTATATCAAAAGAGATGAAGATCTAGGCAAATTTGATGCAAGATGTGATGAAGGAATATTTCTAGGTTATTCTAATCAAAGCAAGGCATACTGGTGCTTTAACAAGAGATTGAAAAAGGTTGTTGAAAGTGCTAATGTCAAGATTGATGAAAGCAAGGAGAGACATTCAAGATTTTGTGGATATGAATCAGATGATCAAAATGAAAGTCCAAATGAAGGAAAGCAAGCTCAGTTTACTCTAGAGAATTCAGTGACTCAAGAAGTTAATGCAAATGTCGAGGAACAAGCTCAAGAATTGGAAGTTGAAGAAAATCTAAAACTCCTAGGTATGTAAGATTGAATCATTCTAAAAATCAAATCATAGGAGATAAAAATAAAGGTGTTCAAACTAGAAGAAGAATTGCTGAAGAACAAGAGGAGTATTGTCTGATTTCAAAGATTGAACCAAAATTAGTGAATGAAGCTTGTAATGATGAAAGTTGGGTAAAAGCAATGGAAGAAGAATTAATGTAAATTGAAAAGAATCATACTTGGGATCTTGTTCCTAGACCTGAAGACAAAAATGTAATTGGAACCTAATGGGTCTTCTGGAATAAATTAAATGAAGATGGTGAAGTGAGAAATAAAGCAAGATTGGTGTGCAAAGAATATTCTCAGGTAGAGGGAATTGATTTTGAAGAAACTTTTTCTCCGATGGAAAGAATTGAAGTAGTTAGATTATTTCTTTCTTTTGCTGCTTACAAAGATTTCAAAGTTTACCAGATGGATGTCAAGTCTGTAAGGAAAGCACAGGTGCGGAAAACAGCTTCCCTAATGTTAATTCCCAGGGGACAGTGTAGACCAGTCACTTTTTAAATTACAATAACATAGATGAATACACAAGAGAAACCAAAATAGACAATATTTAGAACACAGACACACAGAATTATGTGGGAAAACCCTTACGGGTAAAAAACTCACCACCACAAGAAAACAATCTTTATTACAGTAAGATATACAGTTACAATAAAGAACTTAGCTTCTTGCTCTGGTGTTTGATTCTCGACCTCATACACAGTTCGCTCACTGTATATTTACAAAACGAACCTTTCTTCAAGTCTTGTCATCATAATACCAACGACACCTGTAGACTTATCATTCTATTTCCAGTCTGCAAGAACAAGAGTCGTTACACACTTTTGCTCTAACTGATAGAACAAATTCCTCATACGTCGCTGCCATCTAACCGTCGCAACGGTTCATATTTCAGTGAGACATTTAGTCCCACATATACCAAGTCGCCAATGACATCGCAGTTTATAAATGCCAACGAACCAAAGGCTATTGTCGGCAATTTTGTTGCTGACAATACCAAGCCTCCAAGCCTCCAAGTCCATCGGCATAACAACTACCATCGGCCCACAGACTTCACCCTCCACCGATGAGCATAGTCTCCCCAATCACCAATGGTACCATTGGTATGATAGTCTCCATCGGCAAAAGATCTAGCCCTTGCTCCGACAGTGGTTTGTCTCACCGATACCTCCATCGGAATGACCGCAGTACATCGGCCCAACACCTTTAGGCTATGCCGATGGGTATTCTCTTGCCGATAGACATACGCCATCGGAGTGACTACTCCTGTCGGAGTAACTCTACAGATTTTGGCCGATAGGCCTTGTCTCGCCGACGACCAACCCATAACCTTCGTCGGAGTGACTACTCCTGTCGGAGTAACTCCACAAAGTTTGGCCGATAGGCCTTGTCTCGCCGACGACCAACCCATAACCTTCGTCGGAGTGACTACTCCTATCGGAGTAACTCCACAAAGTTTGGCCGATAGGCCTTGTCTTGCCGACGGTTGAATGCTTCCATCGGGGTGACACTTAGCATCGGACAAACCTTCGATGCTTATTCCGATGGCCCTTGTCTCACCGATGCCAATGGTCTTCAACACGGTCCTGCCGATAGTACTTCGTCACAGCGATGCCAACATCGCATATCCTCAAACCAATGAACCAAGGAATAGTTGAACTAAAATTCATTGAACCTACCAAATGAACTCTAGAAAGGTTCAACAAAGAGGTTCAAACAAGAGGTTCAACGAAGTGGTTCAATGCATAGGTTCAACTAAGAGGTTCAAGTAGTAATTTGAGACACAAGTTCTCTTCAATCTCCCACTTGTCGAAGACATTACTGCTACCTCTTAGTCCTCAATGGATTATTGAGAACTATGGGCCCGAAGACCCATTTCATCTGAGCACCATTTGAACTTGGCTGTGTTCACTGGTTTAGTTAAGGCATCAGCAACATTTTCCAAAGTGTCAACTTTTTCCAGCTTCACCTTCCTGTCTTCCACCATATCACGAACAAAGTGATATTGGACATCAATATGTTTTGTCCTAGCATGAAATGTAGGATCCTTTGCCAAACATATGGCACTTTGACTGTCACAATGAATTTGTATTTGCCCTGCATTAAAACCAACATCAGAACACAACCTCTTCAACCAAACAGCTTCTTGGCATGCACGAGTGGCTGCCATGTACTCTGCCTCTGTTGTGGACAAAGCGACTACAGCCTGTCGCTTGCTCATCCAACTGATAGCACCACCATGTAACGTGAACACGTATCCACTGGTGGATCTCTGACTGTCAATGTCCCCTGCCCAATCAGAATCAACATATCCCTGAATACTGATAGATCTCTTAGACCCTTCTGAGTTTCCACGATAACAAATAGCATAGTCAGAAGTTCCCTTCAAATACCTCATAACTCTTTTCACAGCATCCCAATGTGATCTGCCTGGATTCACCATAAATCGGCTCAAAACTCCCACTGCTTGGGCAATGTCTGGTCTGGTACAGACCATTGCATACATTAAACTGCCAACAACACTTACATAAGGTACTCTCTTCATGTCATCAATTTCATTTGAAGATTCTGGACAATCTTCAACAGATAATTTCGTTCCCTGCAAAACTGGAACAACTAACTGTTTAGAATCAGACATATGAAACTTATCAAGAACATTGGTAATATACTTCCTCTGGTTGAGCCAAATTTTTCTCTTAGATCTGTCCCTTTTGATCTCCATTCCCAGAATGTACTTTGCTGCCCCCAGATTTTTCATTTCAAATTTCAAGGACAACTGAGATTTTAATTTTGAGATCATCCCCTTACCATTGCCAATGAACAACATGTCATCCACATATAGTGCAATTATAAGAATCTGGTCACCTTCAGTTTTATAATAGACACAATGATCAGATTTAGATCTCACATACCCCAAGGATAAAACATACGTATCAAACTTTTGATACCACATTCTGGGAGACCGTTTCAAACCATAAAGAGACTTTTTAAGTTTACATACCAGATGTTCTTTACCTTTTTCCACAAAATGCTCTGGCTGGGACATATAAATTTCTTCTTCAAGGTCTCCATGAAGAAACGTTGTTGTCACATCCATCTACTCAATTTCAAAATCATATGCTGCTGCAAGTGACAACAGAAATCTAATGGATGTCAGCTTAGCTACAGGAGAAAAAATTTCTCCATAATCAATACCTTCCTTTTGGGAATACCCCTTAGCAACCAGTCTTGCCTTGTACTTCTCAATACTACCATCTGGACCATATTTCTTCTTAAATACCCACTTACAGCCTACAGGTTTTCTTCCTTCAGGCAAGGGCACCAGATCCCAGGTTCCATTCTTCTCCAATGATGTCATTTCACTATGCATGGCTTCCAACCAAGAATCTGAATCAGGTACACTAATAGCTTCTTTCAAAGTCCTAGGTTCATCAGTATTAGTAAGTAAAGCATAGGCACAAGTTGAATCAAGTACTGAAAATCCATACCTATTTGGTTGTCTTCTTTCACATGTAGATCTCCTCAAAGGTTGAGGTGCAGGTTCAGGTTCTTGCTCTGGATCAGAATCTTCGGAGCTACTTGAACTCTCATCTGAACCATCTACACTTGGTGCTTGTTGTTCCTCTTTTACAGGAGTCAGAGGAACATTCACAACACTCTTTTCTTTCTTTTCTTCTGTCTTTTCTAGCTGAGGATCAACAACCAATGGTTTCAGCTCTCTGAAAATTACATTCCTGCTGTAGATTACCTTTTCAGTTTCAGGATTCCAAAGCTTGTATCCTTTAATACCGACTCCATAGCCAACAAAGATACATTTAACTGCCTTGTTATCCAACTTAGATCTTTTAACTTCAGGAATATGAGCATATGCCTCACAGCCAAAGACTCGAATATGTCTTAGAGAGGGCTTCTTACCAGACCATGCTTCCATAGGTGTCTTATCAACCAATGCTGATGTAGGAGAACGATTCAGCAAGTAACAAGCTGTAGCAACTGCCTCAGCCCAGAACTTCTGTTCAAGACCAGCATAACTCAACATACTTCTTGCTTTCTCCATCAACAATCGATTTAACCTTTCAGCAACTCCATTCTGTTGTGGAGTATAAGGTGTAGTTTTATGCCTTTTAATTCCATGGTCTACACAATACTTATCAAAATCCGCATTGCAATATTCACCACCGTTATCTATTCTCAAGCATTTTAGTTTTCTACCAGTCTGATTTTCCACAAGAGTTTTAAATTCTTTAAATCGACTGAACACTTCTGATTTGTTTTTCAAAAAATATACAAATGCCCTTCTTGAATAATCATCAATGAACAATACATAGTATCTTGATTTAGATAAAGAAGGAACATCAACTGGACCAAAAACATCAGAATGCACATAGTCCAGAACACCAGAAGATTTATGAGAACTAGAGTAAAATGAAACACGGTTTTGCTTTCCATATATACAATGTTCACAGAAATTGAACTCCAGATTACAATCAATCAGCCCATCTACCAGGTTTTTATTTTTCAAGGTTTTTAAACCTTTCTCACCTATGTGACCAAGTCTATGATGCCAGAGCATTGTTTTCTCTGCAGGAAGTTTAACTTCCATAGAAATTACATCATGTGTTACAATAGTAGCTTTTTCAGATTTTGCAGAGACATTATTACAGCACACTGGTTTAGCATCTAACCTATACAGAGTTCCAATGCGTTCACCTTTTGCCAGAACAATAGAACCTCTAGTCATCTTATAGCCACCATTCACAAAAGTAACTTGCACTCCAACATCATTAAGCTTACAAACAGAAAGTAAATTTCGAGTCAGACCTGGTATATGAAGAACTTCATTCATTCCCTTTATTCTGCCATCCGGGAACTGGATTTTGACTCGACCTCGGCCAACAATTTCCAGCATTGAATCACTAGCCAGGAACACCTTGCCACCAGCATAGGGTTCATACTTCGTGAACCACTCTCTATGAGATGTCATATGAAAAGATGCTCCTGAATCAATTAGCCAAACATCTTCAGAAGCAGGTGTTGCCAGAGCAGCAATGAAAGCATCAGCATCACTATGTGAAGACTCAGAGTCAGAGAAGTTCTTCTTCTTCTTTTTCTCCTCTTTGCAGTCTTTCTTGACATGACCTTTCTGCCCACAATTCCAGCACTTCACCTTGGACTTCTTGCCAGGAGATTTTGATTTCCCCTCTGATTTGGATTTAGACTTCTTGTCCTTCTTCTTGCCTCTTTCCTTTGATCTACCACGAACTGACAGAGCCTCTTTGGCCATTCCAGAAGATTTCCTCCGCATCTCTTCAGACAACAAAGAGGCAAAAATAGTTTCCTGAGAAAACGTAGTTGTTGTACTTCCAATAGCCATCACCAGATGGTCCCACGAGTCAGGTAAGGAACATAACAGAAGCATACAGCGATCTTCCTCTTCTATTTTTACACCTATAGATGTCAACTGAGCAACAATCGTATTGAATGCACTCAGATGTTCTGCTACAGATGCACCTTCATCCATCTTCAGAGAATACAATTTCTTTCTGAGGAAAAGTTTATTTACCAAGGACTTGCCCTGATAAATATTATTCAACTTTTTCCACAAATCACTTGCAGATTTCTCCTCATGGATGTTCAATAGAACAGAGTCAGATAAACTCAGTCTTATCAGTCCTTTGGCTTTTCTGCATATCAGTTCCCAATCTTCTTGCTTCATGCTTGTAGGTTGAACTCCAGACACAGCAACCCAAAGATCTCTATAGACTAACATGTCTTCAACTTTAAGTTTCCACAACTCAAAGTTTGTGCCATTGAATTTCTTAATGTCTATTTTGTCTGATGTACTTGCCATCTGTATTTAATTTAAAAATAACACTCTACAACTCCCACACAACAGAATTAACACAAAAAACCCAAACTACCGACAAGGATAACACAACGGGCCAGGCTCTGATACCACTTGTAAGGAAAGCACAGGTGCGGAAAACAGCTTCCCTAATGTTAATTCCCAGGGGACAGTGTAGACCAGTCACTTTTTAAATTACAATAACACAGATGAATACACAAGAGAAACCAAAATAGACAATATTTAGAACACAGACACACAGAATTAAGTGGGAAAACCCTTATGGGTAAAAAACCCACCACCACAAGAAAACAATCTTTATTACAGTAAGATATACAGTTACAATAAAGAACTCAGCTTCTTGCTCTGGTGTTTGATTCTCGACCTCATACACAGTTCGCTCACTGTATATTTACAGAACGAACCTTTCTTCAAGTCTTGTCATCATAATACCAACGACACCTGTAGACTTATCATTCTATTTCCAGTCTGCAAGAACAAGAGTCGTTACACACTTCTGCTCTAACTGATAGAACAAATTCCTCATACGTCGCTGCCATCTAACCGTCGCAACGGTTCATATTTCAGTGAGACATTTAGTCCCACATATACCAAGTCACCAATGACATCGCAGTTTATAAATGCCAACGAACCAAAGGCTATTGTCGGTAATTTTCTTGCCGACAATACCAAGCCTCCAAGCCTCCAAGTCCATCGGCATAACAACTACCATCGGCCCACAGACTTCACCCTCCACCGATGAGCATAGTCTCCCCAATCACCAATGGTACCATCAGTATGACAGTCTCCATCGGCAAAAGATCTAGCCCTCGCTCCGACAGTGGTTTGTCTCACCGATACCTCCATCAGAATGACCGCAGTACATCGGCCCAACACCTTTAGGCTATGCCGACGGGTATTCTCTTGCCGATAGACATACGCCATCGGAGTGACTACTCCTGTCGGAGTAACTCTACAGAGTTTGGCCGATAGGCCTTGTCTCGCTGACGACCAACCCATAACCTTCGTCGGAGTGACTACTCCTGTCGGAGTAACTCCACAAAGTTTGGCTGATAGGCCTTGTCTCACCGACGACCAACCCATAACCTTCGTCGGAGTGACTACTCCTGTCGGAGTAACTCCACAAAGTTTGGCCGATAGGCCTTGTCTTGCCGACGGTTGAATGCTTCCATCGGGGTGACACTCAGCATCGGACAAACCTTCGATGCTTATTCCGACGGCCCTTGTCTCACCGATGCCAATGGTCTTCAACACGGTCCTACCGATAGTACTTCGTCACAGTGATGCCAACATCGCATATCCTCAAACCAATGAACCAAGGAACAGTTGAACTAAAATTCATTGAACCTACCAAATGAACTCTAGAAAGGTTCAACAAAGAGGTTCAAACAAGAGGTTCAACGAAGTGGTTCAATGCATAGGTTCAACTAAGAGGTTCAAGTAGTAATTTGAGACACAAGTTCTCTTCAAAGTCAACATTCTTGAATGGAGAATTGGAAGAAGAGGTCTACATTAAGCAACTGGAAGGAATCCAATTGTCTGATCAAGGAGATAAGGTCTGCAGATTGAAGAAAGCATTGTATAGACTTAAACAAGCCCCAAGAGCCTGGTATGCAAGATTAGATAAGTATCTACTAAAGTTAGGCTTTAGCAAAGGCATTGCTGACAGTAATCTTTATTTTAAAATTGATCATGAACACATCTTGATTGTTGAGGTATTTGTTGATGACATCATCTTTGGTGGAAATGAGAATATGTGGGAAAATTTTGCTGATTAGATGCAAAGTGAATTTGAGATGTCCATGCTTGGTTAAATGAATTTCTTCTTAGGTCTGAAAATCATTCAGTCAGAAAAGGGCATCTTCATATCTCAGTCTAAGTATGTGAAAGAGTTGTTGAAATTTTTTGGAATGGAGGACTCAAAACCAGTGAGTACTCCTATGGTAACCAGATGCAAGTTGAGTAAAGATGATAATTCCCCTAAGGCAGATCAGAAAAGGTATAAATCAATGATTGGAGGACTAATTTATCTAACTCATACTAGACCTGATATTATGAATACAGTTGGCCTTGTTGCTAGATTTCAAGCTGATCCTAGAGAATCTCATGTTGTGGTAGTCAAAAGAATCTTCAGATATCTAAAGGGAACATCTGACTATGGCTTATGGTATCCTAAGGGTGATGATTTCAATCTTCATGCATATACAGATGCTTATTGGGCAGGAAATGTGGATGACAAGAAGAGTACTAGTGGAGGGGCATTTTTCTTGGGAAAGAGATTGGTTTCTTGGTTGAGCAAAAAGGAGGCAATATCTCTATCTACTGTAGAGGCAGAGTATATAGCAACAACAAGTAATTGTACTCAATTTTTGTGGATGAAGCAAATGTTGAAGGATATCAGATTTGTGTTTGAAGAACCTGTTACAATCTTCTGCGATAATTCAAGTGCAATAAACATTTCAAAGAATCCAGTGTTGCATTCAAAGACAAAGCATATATCCATCAAATTTCACTTTTTGAGAGAGAAGGTAAATGAGAATGAAGTTAGATTGGAGTTTGTCTCTTCAAAGGATCAAATTGCGAATATCTTCACTAAGCCTCTACCTAAGGATACTTTTGAGTATCTCAGAGGGAAGCTAGGGGTCATTACCCCTCCTATTTAGAACTAAGGTGCACTAATGTGCATCAGTCCGGTGGAACTCATAGTCATATCTTGTGGTCTAGATTGGTGTTAAGGGAATGCTACTCAGGGGGAGTAGTCAATATGTTCTGAGTTTAATTTGAGTTCGTCTAAGAAACAAAAGGGGTGAGAGATGACTGCAAATATGTGCCCTTTGCCATTGATGTCAAAGGGAGAGAGAAGTCATGTGAAAAACTTGGAAGTGAGTAGTTGCTGATGAAAGGGGGAGTAGTAAAGAAAATGGTTGCAGGTGTCATCAGAGAAAGGGGGAGAAGTTCTTGTCTTGGTGGTTGAACCAGTTTTTCACATCATATGTTGTCATCAATGACAAAGGGGGAGATTCTTGCAAATATGGGCCTAATCAGTGTTGTCATTGATGTCAACATATCCTTGTTGTCATTGGTGTCAATTGTATCCCATTCTAGAAGACTTGTATGTTGAGGATATTGAGAAAATTAGCCCCTTCGGAAGAAACAAGTGAGTTACATATCTCTCTGTAAGAGATAGTGAAGATAGTGCAGTTTAGTAAAGTAGATTGCTCCGCATTCCTAGTGAGATGAAGATAAGAGTCTACGGACCAAAGGGTGTTGTAAATCATTGTCTGAAGTTGCTCCAGTTAAGATTTGAGGGATCCACATGAAGATTTTGTGAAGTTATAGTAATCTGAGTAGAACCAGGTTTTGCAGTTGTTCAGGGGTGACAGGGTGATAGGAATTTGGTCCGTATTGATCCGCATTGAAATATTATGATCTACAGATCTAGAGGAGTGTTTGGGATGTCAGTGTGTATCCTCAACTCAAGTGGTTTGTGGTTTGGAGGTCTGCAAGCAATCTTTCTAGTGTGACAGTCATGACAGTTGGTTTTCTTGAGTTCCCGGATGAAGGTGCAAGTGTTTCTGGTGATCTGAGGTAGTGCGATTGTTCCTGTTGATTTCATTGTGCTTGTGGTGGTCTCTGGATCATGTTCCTACTATGTTGGTGGTCCACATTGAGGTTTGAGTTCATGATTGAAGATTTATCCTTGGGAGTTGTTCTTTCTAGTCTTGGCCGACCAGATGCTTTGTGCATGTTATGGATGATCGAAGAGAGGTTCTATGAAGTGTGCCATGTTGTTTGAAGAAGATTTGGATCCCAGCTATGTTTGGCCGACAACATAGTGATTCACATTAATTTAGATGTTTGTAGTGTTGACCTTGATGTTTATTCCAAGGTTGATGAAGCTTATAAATATGTGTGGTTGAGTTGTAGAAATGCATCCTTGTGCGAAAATGATAAGATCCTAAGAAAGGAAGAAAGGTAGAGTAGAGAATAGGAAGAGCAGAAAAGGAAGAGCATTAAAGGATGAGGATATAGCAAAGAAGTGTTTGGGGGTAGAGCAGAAGTATTGTGTGGTTCAATGGAACTGAACCTTGCATGAAGAAGATGATGTTTTCCAATTCAATTTTTCTGTGATAAACTTATAAATATTTTTGTAGGCAGTGATCCTCCTTGAGTAGTGAGTTCTAGGCAATATGCCCTAAAGGCATATGCCTTCCCCATTTTCTATTCTTTTAACAGAGAATAAATCTTGTGGGTTAAACCCCACCGTGGTTTTTCCCTTAACCAGGTTTCCACGTAAAAATCTTGGTGTTATGTGTGTTGATTTTGTTTCTACTCATGTGTTGTTGATTCATGCATTCATGGTTATATCATTCATCTATTAATAAGTGGTAAAGAAGTTTAATTACAGCAAAGGATAAAAGTTTTTGAGACAATTGATTCACCCCCCCTCTCAGTTGTCTGCCCTAATTTCAACAGACCTAAAATGCTTGATTTTTTTACAAACTTTTTTTCAATGCAAATAAGTGAAAGAGAAGGTGTTGTAAGGAAATTTATTAGGGATAGTAAATAGTATGTCTGCTATGAACCCAATAAAGCAATAATATCCTTCACAACACGCTTTTTATGCAAACCTAGGATGATGACAAGTCAAAACCTAGTGAAAATACACTAAAATATGCAAATTTTCACAACTATTCAATGCAAAGACCTAATAAAAGGGGTGTTGTAAATAATTTTAGGAGGTTTAGTAGATTATATCAGTAATATTAGTCACCTAAATCCATAAAATCTATCACAACACGCTTGGAGTGCAAATCTAGGTCAAACCTTGGGGCAAATATAGCCAAAATATGCAATTTTTCACCAAATTTCAATGCAAAAGAGTATGAAAAAGGGTGTTGTGAGGAAAATGATGATGGATATAAAATTATAATAGTAATAACAGCCACCTAATGCCAAAAAATCCGTCACAACACACTTACTCTAGGGAAAATATAGTTAAAATATGTAAATTTTCACCAAATTTCAATGCAAAAGAGTATGACAAAGGGTGTTGTGAGGAAAATGGTGATGGAAATAAAATTTTAATAGTAATAACATCCACCTAATGCCAAAAAATTTGTTGCAACACACTTATAGTGCAACTCAAGGTCAAACCCTAGGGAAAATATAGCCAAAATATGTAATTTTTCACCAAATTTCCACTGTAAGAGGCCAATAAAAAGGTGTTGTAAAGAATTTTAGGAGGGGAAGAAGATAATAAACCTGATAACAACCAATTAGTGTAGAAAAATCCTTTACAACATGCCTATGGTACAAACCTAGAGAGTCGATAAGGCCAAATCTAGTGAAAAATAAAGGTTTTCAAACCCTAGGCATGAAATTTTGCAAGCAAACCACTATGATGCAACACTACAGTTATAAACCAGTCCTAATGAGTGGTTTAAAAGGGTAGTAAAATCTAAAATAAGATTCTAACTACAAACCCTAGCTAATGCAAAACTAGGTTATATGAAAAATGCACAATTTCAAGCAATTTTTATCAATTTAAGCATGAAAATGCAATCTAAATGAATGATGAATGAAAAATTTCTATATTTTAAATCAGATTTGATGATAATGACAGAGATTTATTGAAATTAAATGCCAACTAATTCAAATTATATGAAAATGCAATCTAAAAATGCCAATTTTTTCAAATTTTCCAAAAATTTTAATTTTTTTTTTGTAATTTTTCAAATGCAATAAGATGAACAATGAAATGAATGTAAATCTGAAGAAAAACACTTAGCAAGGTGCCAAATTCAATAAAACATGGGTTCACCAAAATGTTTAAGGTGAAAATTGAATAAGAGGATTTGTTTGTGTTTAGGGTTAATTTGTATGAATCCTCCTTTCACCTTAAACATTCAAGGACTTTAGGCCAAGTAGGAAATCTACTATCAAACCTATGGTCACTTGGAATGTAGGGAAAATTAGAATTGTGTAGATTTGGTGTTCAATTATGCCCAATTATGCTCAAAACCCTAATTATGCAAATTTGGAAGCAAACAGATAAATCACGAAAAATGCTCACATAGAGATATCAAATAATAATCAAATGCATACCAGATTTCAAAGTTCAAAAAGTGGGACAGTCGAGGACTAATGAGCAAGCAACCTAGTCCAGTGCCATACTTTTTGTTAGTCCTGATCTAGAAACCTTGTCTACAACTTGTTCTTGTTGTTCTAGAGATTCTTCAGTTGCGGGATTTGGAGGACTAATGAGCAGGTGCCCGAGTCTAGGTCCCTATTTTCTCTTCAGATCTGCAAATCCGACAGTCTGCATGGCTCTCCTACAACCCCACTTTTTCTGCTCCTGCAACCTGTAGCCGACAATCATAGAAAAATAGGTTGGGGGTTGTGGTGTTTAGAGGCTTGCCTCAGTCAAGCCCCAGAGAGACATTCAAGTCTTCCAAACACCGTTGTCAGATAAAGATTGCGTATCCCTGCGGGATAGAGGCAAAATCCAAATGATAAATGATTGAAAACACAAATGATATCACCTTGTAGAAGATCTCATGGAAGGAAGAAGCTCTTCATGCCATGAGGAGATGAATGCTCAAATCTACAAACACAAACACAAAAACAATGCTCTGCTCTGCCACACAATGAATATTTTGAATGCTCCAAGTCACAAGTATGCCAAATTCATCTAATGATCATCTAGTTTACAAATGAATGCCTAAACATGCTTATATATGCAACTACAAACATTCCCACTAAGAATTTCGTAATTGAAACTTATCGTGTCGGCATAGGACCTAAATAACGGTCACAAACCAACACTTTAAAATTGGGCCTGACCTAAAATAGGGTAGGACTAGGGTGCGGCCTCCCAAGTCCACCCCCCTATTTTAGGTAGGGCTTGCCATAAGTGCATCCCCTGAGTCCAAATTGCCATGGAACTTTAGGGTTTTTTCATCGGGAAGTCAAACTAACATAAAAAATGCTCTAAATGCATAAACAGGACCCGGGACCTAAACCTTAAGAGGGAAAAGCCCCCGAGGGGACATTTTTTGACGTAACACAAACACAAATAGATATCACCTCAAAGGTGTAGTTCTCACATAGATGAAGATTATTTAACATATGAGAAGATGAAGCCAAATCTGCAATCACAAACACAATAACAATGTTCTACTCTACAATAATGAATATCTTGATTGCTCTAAAATCATAAGTTTACCAAAAGTTCACAATCATCTTATAGTTGACAAATAAAACTCTAAACATGATTATATATGCAATTAAACACATTCCTACTAAGAATTTTGTAATTCAAACTTAAGATGTCGGCATGGGACCTAATTAACGGTCACAAAACCGACATTCAAATTTGGGACCTGCTTGAAATAGGGCAGGACAAGGGCATGAGCGACCATGTCCACAGGTCTTATTTCAAGTAGGAATAAGGCACACAATGCCCCTCAAGCCCCATGTGACATGGGTTTTAGGCCATTTTCT
Source organism: Cunninghamia lanceolata (assembly GCA_027924645.1). NCBI lineage: Eukaryota > Viridiplantae > Streptophyta > Pinopsida > Cupressales > Cupressaceae > Cunninghamia > Cunninghamia lanceolata. Next base: position 2,369,408 of record BSBN01000754.1, read on the forward strand.
TCTGAGAGTCAAAATGAACATGTAAGAGGCAAAACAAGGGACTTGGGAGCTAAACCTAGGAAGGAAAAAGTCCAGGGAGATTTTTTTGACATAACATTTAGCCCCCACTTTAATGTATGTATAAACACAAGGCCCATACATGCATTAAAGTATGGTCAAAACACAACAAACACAGCGGGCACTTAGAGCTAATGCATACACCAAGAACGAGGAACTATCTCTAACCCCCAGTCTCAAGTAAACATTAGAGAAAACACATTACAGACACACCAAACACAGTGAAGACAGTCATAGGCATGCAAAACACAGAGAAGATAGTAACAGTCATGCAAATCACTGAGAAGATAGTATTGAAGACACGCAAAACACAATGAATATAGTGAATGCAGTGATTATTTATTTTTCATTTTCATATATATGAATGTAGATACAAGTACATGGAATGTAAACAGACCACCCAAAATGTAGGAGGGACTCATCGCCACATATCTTTAGACAACATATGGGGCAACAGACACGTAATACAAATCTCAAAGTGTAGGAGGGACTCATTGCCACATGTATTTAGACTACACTTAAGAACAAACACGCCATACAAATCCCAAAGCATAGGAGGGACTCATCGCCGCACATCTTTAGACGATGCTTGGGAACAAACATGCCATACAAAAGGGAAAACACACAAAAAACACATGGAAGGCATGAGGATGGAAGGAGCCTATTGCTAGGTTCACCACCATCTTAGGCACATTACAGGCACATCTGATGGTTGGGCTTATGCCACAACAACTTCCAAAGACACGCTTAAGGGAGGATACACCAACCTCGCCTATCAGAGGACTTTTAGGATAAAAAGGATGTGCACTAGCTCAAGAGATACACCATCCCCGCCTCCACATAGGGCTTAAAATAAAAGGATATGCATGATATCCTACCACCACAGAGGGATTTCTCATTGCAATATATAAAATAAAGATGTGCACTCGCGTAGAGATACAACATCCCGCCTCTGCAGAGGGCTTACAAACACACTTCATTAGTACCAAAATTATTAGACAACTTACCTTATATATGCCCCCACCTTAAGGTGGTTGATGTTGTGTACCAATATCAAGCACTTTAAGGTAGAGAGAAGACACACAAGGGAAAAAGAGCTCATGCAAAGCCCATGCCCCTAGAGTTGACATGCACTTTATGATCGCCGAATGTTCCCACAAACACACAATTTCCTGCAAGAAGAAAGGTTAGAAATCTTTGCATAATATAATAACCACATCACATTATCAAAGCAATGTATATACATAATCACATCAAGAGCCAAGGTTATACTATGGATTTGGAACCCAAGTATAACTGTGGGGCTATACCGTAGAGATCTCAAAACCGAGTGTAACCGAGGAGAGACTCAAGATAAACAAAGTGCACAGAACAACAATATTTTTATGGTTTGTTAGAAAATATAAGACATCATCAAAATATAACATGGAGTGATTCTACTAGCCAAGGGTTGGATAATATATATACCAACCCCATCGTCATGTATGGACTAGGTCCATTTTTGCTTACTCATTAAAGGGACATGTGGTCTGTATCAGTCTTATTTGTTTTTTTGTCATCCACCAGCTAGATAGAACCACTAGAAGAAGGTAAACAATAAATCAAGAGAGGAGAACAAGTGCCTTAGGTTTGTCACATAGGAAGGTGCCCCCAAGTCACTAACCACAATGCTATGCCCCTAAGACATAACATACAACAATGAAAATAGAGGAGAGGAGAAATATAGAAGAATGATGATACAAATAGAAGAAGGGTCACAACAGAGGCGGTCTCCCAATATCCTTGACCTTACAAGAGTATCAAGGATCATCCAAGGAGGCCTAAACAACACAACACATCATGGGGGAAACACAACATAGAGGTAAAGGGTTAGAAATACTTACCTACAGAGACAACTAAAATAGCGGTCATCATCGAGTAAATCATCGTCTTCTCAATCTCGAATGTTAGGGGAAATAAGGTACCATAGCCCAACTTTTGTTATTTTTTTCAAGTTGTTTATTCTTAAGCTCTTCTTGGTTTGATTCAATGTTAGGTGAAATGTTTTCTTGTTGATGTGCATTTCATTGGGCAAAAGCTTGTCTTTTTCTCCTTCTTTCTCTTGCTTGTCTATTTCTTTTTGTCTTGTTGCTTATATCTTCAAAAGTATTGTCATGTTTTTCCATAGGTTTTTACATGTTAGAGGAGGAAGCACCATGTTCAAATCTCATTTGTCTTGATGAAGTGTTTTGTTCTCGACCAATGCCTCCCAATCCTTGTAAGGATGACGGGGGAGGAACCTCAACATAAATACCATTTCTTCATGGATGAGGTGAGTTATCAAACTTTTCCTTATCCACATCTATCATACCAATTATTTCATCGTAGTCATATAAATCTTGTTTTATTCTTATTTCATTTTGTCCTTTTCCTTTTGATCTAGGAAGTTCTTCTAATGCAGGTTGTTTGTCTCTTATTGTTTGCATAGGAGGCCCGACCACTCTATATATAAGTTTTGATTTGTATCATCTATATTATAGGAAAGAGTGATCTCTTTGTGGCTTAGGGTCTCTATCAGGTTGTAGCCAAAAGTAATCAAGAGTGAAGTTGTTGTCCATTACCAAAGGTTGATATGTATTACATATAATAGTACGCACTTGTCCATGTAAAGGGAATTTTATGTAATTGTGAATAGTTGAGGGGACAATGTTCATAGCTTTTAACCATGGGTGTCCTAGTTTTACATGGAAGAGGTTAGATAAAGGGATAACCTCAAATACGTGATCCACAGCTTTATTAGAAACCGTAACCAATAAATTTATCTTCCCAAAGGTAGGCATTAAAGCTCCATTATGTGTCTTAATTCTTATATCCGAATGTTCATAGGAATCTTGTGTCAAATGATATGCAAGAAGAAACTCTTTTGTTATCACATTAGTCATGCAATTAGGATCTATAAGTGTACCTGGTGCAGGAGCACCTACCTGACAGCTGGTCTTGATAAGGCAGTTAGTAGTTTAGGTCATGTTTGTGTTTCCAAGAAGGTCTGTTAGACCAATTGCATGTAATAAGGTCATGCTGATCATGATAAGATCATGCTGACCAGGCTTTTGCTATTTTTAGCTAGTTAGTTATAACAGCTGTCATGATGTATGTTCGGTGGGATCTCCCAGCCGCTTGGAGAGTTCCCAGCCGCTTGGAGTCGGGTCAGTAGTACTCGTAGGCAAATCTTTATAAGCATGAGATCGGTTGATGTTAGACAGACAGACAGACATACAGACAGACATCATCGATCGAGCTTGAGTGAGACTAAGAGAGAGATTGATCATATTGTATTGCATCTTTGAAATCAATAAAGTGATCCTGTTTGTGTTCTTGCTCTGGTTGCATTCCATTACTTGATTGATCTGCTGGTTTGAGAGGGTGTCATGGATTTCCTGATCCATTCCACCGGTTGACTCATCTGATCGGTGGAATGGTAATGTACAGTAGGTTAGATTGTAGTTTGTTTGTTTGCATGCAGGTGTGCAGGATCGCGGTCAAGAGATGTTGAAGACCCTAGCATCCTCATGTGCTAGGTCAAGTTGAGAAGTTCAAGTTGATAAACTGGAGTTGGAAGATCACCCTGAGGTTGGATCGGGTCATCCCTGGTGGATCGGCGAAGGGAAATTTTGCTAAGTGAAGAAGTTCGTGAAGACGGCATCATCAGGATATCTTGGTGAATATCCTGCAGACAGTTCGGACATCGTCATCCGGATGAGTGGAGAAGATCGGCATGATGTTGTCGATTGCATGAATTGTGAGTTCGTCGGGGTGATCATCAGCAGGAGGAGCCGAGGAGTGTATCGGCATCAGGATCATCATATCGGAAGTGCCAAACATCCGCGTATCGCGAGTAGATGCGGGAGAGAAAGTTCGTGTTTTTTTGGCTAAGTGTTGAGAAGGTCATCAGGATATTGGGTGACGTCATCGTCATCAGGATATGACGTCATCGTCATCAGGATATTGAGATATCCCCTTATGCGAGTTTATCCTGCCGTCGTTAAAGTGCTAAGGTATCGGCAGAAGTCCGTGGCAGAAGGTTGTATTAGCATCATCAGGAGGTTTCGAAGACAACCGGATAAATTATATCATGATGCTGTTGCTTGTATCGTCGGGTAGCGGAGCGTCGAAGGTAAGCTGCTGAAGGTGATCGTCATCAGGATATTTGGAGCAACCGGATGTTGAATATCCTGCTGATGAAGGTAGTGTCGAAGGTCATGATGATGACGATAGTGTCTCGAGCCCGATGAACAGTGGAACAGGAGGATGTGTGCGCCCGCTGAACATCATGATGATGATGTTAGAAGGAAAGCGGAGATGAACAGTAGTCGGCAGGCGGATGTTTGCGATCGTCCGAAATATGATGATGCTGACTGTGTAACGCAGAACATGATGATGCTGTTGGTAGTTTTAGGGAATATGATGATGATGGCGAAGATGATGATGATGAGGTTGGTCTGCAGACATTCATGCTATATGCGAAGGTTATAGTGTGGATGCCTCTGCATCAGTACCATTCACTGGAATCTCCATTATTTTCATAGTAATGTAAAGAGGCCCTTCATTGTCTACAAATGTTTTGTCGTGAGGTGTAAATGTAATTTTAGGTTCAGGGATCCTTCTTTTCAAATAAGGCCAAGGAGGAAGCCTAGCATTATTGTTGCAATTATAATCCATGTGTATATGTCTTCAAATGTATGCAAGATCAGATTTTTAAAATATTTTCAATATTTATGCAAGGAACAAATACAAAACTATGTATGCTTATGATCTAAAATGCTTGATTTTTCACTTTTTTCACAATTTTTCAATGCAAATCACTAAAAGAGGAGGCGTTGTGAAAATTTTTAAGAGGGGATCCAAATAATAAGCTCAATATCAATCCAATAATGCAACAATATCCTTCACGACATGCCTATAGTGCAAATCTAGATGAATGACAAGGCAAAATCTAGTGAAAATGCAAGGTTTTCAAACCCTAGACATGAAATTTTGCAAAAGGGAATGATGCAACACTACAATTAGAAATCAGTCCTAAATGAGTGTTTAAAAGAGTAGTAAAATATGAAACAAGATTTTAACTACAAGCCCTAGCTAATGCAAAACTAGGTTTTTATGAAAAATGCACAATTTCAAGCAATTTCTAACAATTTAAGCATGAAAATGTAATTCAAATGATGAATTTCTATAATTTAAATCATCTAATGAAAAAATTAGAAATTAAATGAAATTAATGCAAATTATGCCAAAATGTAAGTCTAAGATGCGAATTTTTTTCAAAATTTTCAATTTTTTTATAAATTTTCAAATGCAATAGGATGCATGAATGTAAATCTAGAGTACAACACTCAACAAGGTCCAAAATTCAAATAAACATGGGTTCAACAAAATGTTTTATAGAAAAAGGGGGAAAGTGATACAAGGGTTAAATCCTCCTTTCACTACAAACATTCAAGGACATATGAACTAAGTTGAATCACACTTTTGCAAGAGGATTCACCTACAAGTTTGGCTGTCACTTGGAATGATGTGAAAATTCAGAGTTTATCAATTAATGTATTAATTTAATGCTCAAGTATGTTTAAAACCCTAATTATGTAAAATCATAAGCAAATTAATAAATCACGACAAATGCTTGCATACTAAGATAGTAGACAAAGATTAATTACTGACAACTTTTTGAAGTTCGAGATGCAGAATGTTTGGGGATAATGCCCTAGATGCCCATGTCCAAGGTATAATTTTCTTCAGGGAATACGGGGCTCCTTTCGGCACTGATAATCATTGTTATGTCTATTTTTGTTGCGGGAGATGCAAAGGACACTGCCCTAGGTGCCCTAGTCCAAGGCAGGATGATTTTCAAGATGTTGGAGCTTCTTTAGATGTAGATCATTACTGTCACAAAGATTCCTATGTCTGCAACCTCAAAGGACATTGCCCTATGCGCTCATAGCCTGAAAGTTCTCCAAACTGCTTCTTTCCACCAGATCTGGAATCCTTATCTTCTACAACCTTCCTTTGCAACTCCACTCTGCGAAATCTGATACTTGTAACTTGCAATCACAAGAGGTGTGGTTGGGGGTTGTGGTGTTTAGAAGCTTGCCTCAGTCAAGCCCCGAAAAGACATTCAAGTCTTCTGAACACCGTTGTCAGATAAAGAGTGCGTATACTTGCGGGATAGAGGAAAAAATAAATTGATGAATGATTCAAACACAAATAGATATCATCTCAAAGGTGTAGATCTCACATAGATGAAGATTCTTCAACATATGAGAAGATGAATCCAAATCTGCAAACACAAACACAATAACAATGCTCTGCTCTACAACAATGAATATCCTGAATGCTCTAAAATCATAAGTTCATCAAAAGTGCACAATCACCTTCTAGTTTACAAATGAAACACTAAACATGCTTATATATGAAACTAAATACATTCCCGCTAAGAATTTCATAATTCAAACTTAAGATGTCGGCATGGAACTAATTAACAGTCACAATATTGACATTCAAATTTGGGACTTGCTTGAAATAGGGTAGGACAAGGGTGTTAGAGCCCGTCTCGACAAGTCTTATTTCAAGGCAGGACTAAGGCACACAATGTCCCTCAAGCCCCATGTGACATGGGTTTCAGGCCATTTTCTTTCAGGAGTCAAAATAAACATGTAAGATGCAAAACAAGGGACCCAGGAGCTAAACCTAGGAGAGAAAAAGTCCAGGGAGACATTTTTTGACATAATAGGGGGTGAATCAATATCTAAATAATTTTCAATTTTAACAACATCAACTTACCCAGAGCAGACTAAAACTTAATCTGTTGGAAACAAGGCAGATAACTGAGAGGGGGGGGGGGTGAATAAGTTATCTTAAATATCTTAAGTTTCTTTTCTTCTTTAATATTAATGCAACATCCAAACATGAGAGCAAAAATAAAATCAACACACATAACACAAGGATTTTTACATGGAAAACCCTGTTAAGGGAAAAACCACGGGGTGACTAACCCAAGATTGTATTCTTTGTTAAAAGAATAAGAAGTACAAAAATGGCACTTGCCAATTAGGGCTCACTGCCTGAGCACATTGCTCACAAGAGGCACACTGCCTACAAGAGACTCATTGTCTGCAATGTTTATGGAAGGTAACCAAGTGTTTGAACTGATGAGAGGCATCCACATATGTTGAGGTTCAGTTCCAGTTAGGCTCAATATACTGATCTACTGCACTTCATTCTACCTCTGTTTTAGTGCTGCTATTTTGTCACATACCGGACTTGTAATGCTACTTCCACACTACTCTTTACCTTTCTTCGCACACTGTCTCAACACCCACACATTCATACCAAAATCAATCTGGTATATATATCCGCATCAAGGATTTCAACATCTTTCTAGTCGACGACCAGAATATTCAAAATATTTACAAGGCACTGATCTGTCGGCTGAATCCATGCTTAATATGTGATGCGTATCCAAGACATAGAGTTAGAAGTCATCAATCAAGTCGACCAACCATGTATGATCTCTCAAATAGCTTGACCACCATCAATTTCTCATCCAGATTAAAGTCTGATGCTCTGCCGGTCAGTTCTTCCTCAGTATGCTCTGCCTGTCATGAACTCAACACTTAGATGCTTATATCTTTTCACTCTTTCATCACTGGAGGCTTAAACTCTAGAATGTAGCAGTCATGGTAATCCTCTTAACTTCCCCAAGTCTGTACTTTGCTAAGATACATCCTCTGAGAGATCCAAACCTGATTGTCAGACCTTGCTGCATGCTCTGTTCTTGTTCACCGGACCAAAACTTCTTCAATCTAACTTCCAGTATAGACATACTAAGCTCTGCGGATGTGTGGGATAGACTTTGTTGCCATCAATGACAACAATCATGAAGCCACACAGTGTCTCTTGCCAACAATCTCCCCCTTTGGCATTGATGGCAACACTTAGTGAAAAATGATCAAGTGTCATAGCAAACTCCCCCTTGGCTGATGCTCTGTCTTATGTACACTTTTACCGGAGCTCCTCCTTAGCTGGATTCCACATTTTTCACTACTCCTCACTCCCCCTTTGACATCAATAGAAAAGGGTGGAATCCACACACCAAAATTTTCAAAAATCAACCTATACATAGCCGCATAAGTATATATGTTATACTTACATATACTTAAGTATATCCGCAAAAGTGGTCTTCAACTGAACAAATTCTGTTACCCAACTCTGCTTCATCTTGTCCAAAATTGAGATATGACCACTCAACAAAAATGCAAAAGCTTCTGCTCTCTTTAAGTCTGTCGGATCACTGGTCCAGGCGGTGGTCTGAGCATCAGTTAAGGCCTCATGCATTGCCTCTATCTTAGGGATAATTATCCCTCTTAGCTCACTCATCCGGCTTATTCTATTCTTCTTTTCCTTTTCAAGCCTCTTTATTTCATTTATAGTGGCAATAGCCTGGCACTCTTGATTCATTATGGATGAGGTGAGAGGATCAAAATTCTAAGATAAACTTGACAGTTTACCCTCTTGTTCTTCCACCTACTTTGCAATGTCGTCTGTCACTGTGGACCAAGATAGACAAAATTTGTATAATTCTCCACCATCTTTAAGAGCATTTTCTAGGCTCTTCATCCCAATATCTAGATTTCTCCTATCATTTATTATGAGTCCCTATACTTTAGAGAATCTCTTTCCCAAAAACTCTTTTCAGACTTTCTCTTCTACCGATTTCTCCAAAGAATCAAAATGTGTGCTAACAAAATTAACAAGAGATTTCAAGTTACCAGATGAAGAGGCTGAAAGATCCTTTTGGAAGGATGGCATGATCTTCTCCAACACACCAGATGCAATCTCTATCAGCTCACGGTCTTCCATGTGAGACTTCAGAAGTTTTTCTTTTTCTTTAGCTTGAGCAAAAGATGCTACCTTCATTGTCTAGACCAGAGAGAGGGAGTCAAAATTGAGTGGTCCTTGAAATAGTTTCGGTTCATCTATTTCCATCATCTCTTTGGTCAGAAAGTTTTTCACTGCTTCTGTAGTGTCACTTGCCAGAGACAGAGTCTTCTTTTCTTTTGTAGCCTCAGAACTGTCATCAGAGATCTTCTATGTGTGTTCTTCTTCTCTTCCCTTTTCCTCCTCTACTTGACTCAATTTCTCCTCTTTTCTTCCTTCTCCTTCAGTTCTAGATTTAGCAGAGGGATCCAGAAGAGAGATGTTTACTTCTTCATGGACTTCCTCTTTCGAAACAGAGGAATCCAAGTCCTTAGTCTTTTCTTCACCTATCTCCTTTGACTCTTCTACATTTTTCTCAGTAGATTCTTCTTTTGATGTACTTAATCCTTCAACATCCATGGTAGAAGGTTCTTCATCTATTTCCTCTCTGATAGGAAGGTTAAATATTTTGAATGCATTCCAGAGGATGTCTTCTGTTTCTTTTGCTACATGATCAGTCTTTCCAAGCATTAGTTTGTTCATTCTTGCTTTGTTCCGGAACTCATCCTTGCAGTCCTTAAAGATCATGTACATTTGTTTTGGAGTAATAGAAGGATAGAGCTAAATAGCAATTTGCTCTCGGATCTCTAAGTCCTTAGCTTTAGCATTCTCCTTTCTCAGTTCAAGTTCCTTCTCTAGACTTTTGGGGATTAGGGAGATGATTTCAATAAATGCTTTATTATAGATGTTTAGATACTTGACTGTAGCATCTTCCAAGATCTTCTTGTCAGCTTCACTATATTCATCATAAAATTTAGTCATTGGTTGTAGATTTCCATCCACAACGACTGATTTGATGACATCATCAATAGAGAGAGTACGCCTTTCAACAAATTATTCTGCCTCTTCTTCCTTGTTTTGACCAGTAGAGGATTCCCTGGATGTTTTCTTCTTCCTCATTTTCTTAACTTCCTCATCTAATTCTATTTCTTCATCATCTTTCTGGCTTGTGTATGACCTTGTGGCCTTTGTCTTTGTTCTCTTCTCTCCCTTTCCGGATGTCTTGGCTTCCAGTTTTGAGGCTTTTGGGCTCTTAGAGGTGACAGGTGTAGAGCTCTTTGAGGATCTAGTCCAGGAGGGGACTTGCACTGGAACACTTTCTTTTTTTGCTTCTTGTCTCTCTTTCTCTTCTCTTTCTACTTTCTCTCTGTTGGCATCAACTACCTCCTTTGATATGCCATATTTCTTGGCAATTTCCTCCACTTCCCTTCTCACTTTCCTTTTTATCTCTGGTTGTCTCAATTCAACATGTATTTTCACACTTAATTCTTGAAAGGTTCCAAACCTTTCTACCTTAGGGTCCTTAGGCTAACTTAGCAGGTGTTGGACATGTAGCTCCAGGATTTTCTCATCTACCTCATAGCCCATTGGCATAATCCAGACTATTCTGGGTTCCACTGCCTCGATTAGGCATTGATCAGTGTCTACCATGAAACATACTGTATCCTTGTATTTTTCAACTATAGATTGGGGGATTCTCTCTCTAGCCTGCATCATGCCTTGGAAGTTTTTGAATTATCCCCAGAGTGCTATACTTTGAGCCTTGGCATCACCAAGCCCATACATATAATCTCTGATTTGTATGGCCACTGGTTTGTCATTTTGCCATACCCAACCACTTGATCTGGGTAGCTCATTCATATAGTGAAAGAATAAGCACAGTATTAAACCACCATACTTGAATGGGTTCTTCTTGTCCTTCTTGATCTTTTGCAAGTTTTCTAGCAGTTGGCTCAGGAGAAGCTCGCATAGATCATAGTCTACATTTTCCCTTAGCATCTGATATGCAGTATAAATTGTAGTTTCAGATACAGAGTTCTCCCTGCTAGAATGATATATTTTGTAGCCAATTATCATGGAGGAAAATTTGATATCTAGATCTATGATATCTTCTATTGTCATTACTTTTTTGTCAAACTTTGATCCAATAGCCTCACTTACTATTTGGTTCTTGACCGATTTGAGAGCAGGCAACCCATCGAATGAGTGCAAACTAGTTACTGCCCTAATTGCATCCTTTGTTATCTTGAAGGGCTTCAACAACCATATGAAGTTATCATGTATTCTACTAAGAACATACCAGACGCATTCATCTTCTACGAAATAGGGAAAGTGGATGCAATGTCAAAAATGCTTATCCTGGATGGCCTTGTATTGAGGTTTGAGTTCAAAGGTTTCATCTATTAGTTGTTTATGGTAGATATCCATCAACTTTGATTCTCCAAATTCCTCAATGTTTGCATGGATGTATACTTTAACATCTTCTACGTGCAGAACCCCATGCGGAATGCTAGAAAATGCGCCTAAGGGATCAACTTCTAGGGATTTGTAGGGGTGTTTCTTAAACTTTGGGCATGGCCTATCAGTAATCTTAACAACATTTGGAGTAGCCATCTTGCAAAAGATTTAGAGAGGGATATTCAAAAATAGAAATACCTTTTTATGCTTCTAGGGTTAACAAAATGAGCTAGAAAAGATCGTTGGTTGAATCGGATTCGGCGGTTGATCTTTGAGAGAGTTGAAATAATCTTGTTGTAGAGCTCTTCCTTTCTTCTTTTCACAAGAAAATGTTCAAATGATGAATAAAAGAACCCTTATATTTCTACACAAACCCTAATTTCATGTTGCAATAAATGCACACCTTAAGTCATTCTGGTTCCCTTGTTTTGACCTTGTTTTGAGAGAGAGATCCTTCCGAATCACTGAGATGCACTTAGAATTATTCTTAGTGATAATTTACAATGTATCTCCCTTCCTACAATCATGCCATTTATCCGCAGATCAAGATATTTCAATTTTGAATCATACCAGATCTAACTATGAAAATCCTATTTTACTGGAAGGCTATCAAACCGGATCAATCTTGGATGATTAGACTCTTCAAATCTCCTTGTGGATCTTTCATATTTTTACCAAGGGTTATTTAGATATCTCTTTGAGAACTCTTCAATCCGCAATACTCCATGTGCCAATTTTAGGCACCAATTGATTGGCTGGGGGAATTTATTTTCCTTTATGACTCCCCCTGAGCTAGAGCTCATCTATTTAGTTTCTGGAAGGAATATCAGCACCAGATTCTAGTGCAGATCCATCCCCAACATTTTCTATACTTCTTTTCACCCAAATCTTGTTCATCTCCCTTTGAACTTTATCTGCATTCACTTTTCCTTTTCCTTTGTCTTGATTTTGATTATGATGCACCAGACCCTTTTTATCCTAATTCTTACTTCTGCAAAATTTGGCAATATGATCGGATCTATTGCAGTTGTAGCAAATAACATTTCCTTATATATTTGATTGATATCCTTTTGATCTGCATTGATTAGCCATATGTCCCATTCTATTGCATGCAAAGCATCTACCATTGAATGAATTATTTATTTGCATATTTCTATATTCATGAGATTTGTGACCATACCTTTTGTAGTTGAAACACTGTCAGGAGAAGGATGAATTAGTCTGATTCATTCTTCTTCTACACTAAGTTGCTTTATGACCAAAGTTGCAATTGTAGCAGTATCCATTGAAATATGGATATCTTTGAGCATTTGGTTACCTTACCGAAGGTCTTCTAGGCCTATTTCTTTGATTTCTTGATCTAGAGTTCTTTTGACCAGATCCGGAGCTCTCACCTTTCTCATAACCCAAGCCATGCTTCTCATCTACCCTCTTTTGTCTTTCAAGAAGAACTTCAAGTTGAGCAGAGCTTATCTTGAATTTCTCTTTGTATTCATTTGTTGTTTGAAGATCCCTTTTAAGAGTGTCTATCTGATTCTCAAGTTGTTCTTCATTATCTCTAGCTTCTTTAAGATCAGATTCCAGATGCTTGATTATTTTATCCATTTTGTGGTAGTCTTCTGACTTCTCCTTGAGAGATTGTTTTAGATTATCTTCAATTTTTCTTTTCTCTTCAATCTCTTGGGTGAATCTCATAACCCCTAATTCCATTTCATGTCTTACCATAATGACCTCTTTTGATAGCTTCTCACATAGCTTGTTTTTCTCATTCAGATCTTCATTAGTATCATTGGCTTCTCTTTGACTTGCTAATTGTTGAAGTAGTTCCTTTCTCTTTTTCACAGAGATACTCAATTTTTCTTTTAGTTCATTTATGAAATCATTAGCTTTTTTGAGTCTTTCCCTTAAGTTATTGAATTCAGAGTGAGATTGCTCAAGATCATCTAGGGTAGACTGAAGTTGTTAACTCATACCATACATATCCATTGAGATTCCCAGATCTTCCTCAAGCTATTAGGCTCTAATTGGAGGAACTTGGATTTGATACCAATTGTTGGAAACAAGGTAGATAACTGAGAGGGGGGGGTGAATCAGTTATCTTAAATATCTTAAGTTTCTTTTCTTCTTTAATATTAATGCAGCATCAAAACATGAGAGCAGAAATAAAATCAACACACATAACACAAAGATTTTTACTTGGAAAACCTTGTTAAGGGAAAAACCACGGGGTGACTAACCCAAGATTGTATTCTTTGTTAAAAGAATAAGAAGTACAAAAATGGCACTTGCCAATTAGGGCTCACTGCCCGAGCACACTGCTCACAAGAGGCACACTGCCTACAAGAGACTCACTATCTACAATGTTTATGGAAGGTAACCAAGTGTTTGAACTGATGAGAGGCATCCACATATGTTGAGGTTCAGTTCTAGTTAGGCTTAATATATTGAACTACTACACTTCATTCTTCCTCTATTTTAGTGCTGTTATTTTGTCACATATCAGACTTGTAATGCTGCTTCCACACTGCTCTCTACCTTTCTTCGTACACTGTCTCAACACCCACACATTCATACTGAAATCAATCTAGTATATATATCTGCATCAAGGATTTCAACATCTTTCTAGTCGGCAACTGAAATATTCAAAATATTTACAAGGCATTGATCTGTCGGCTGAATCCATGCTTAATATGTGATGTGTATCCAAGACATAGAATTAGAAGTCATCAATCAAGTTGGCCAACCATGTATGATCTCTCAAATAGCTTGACCACCATCAATTTCTCATCTGGCTTAAAGTCTGATGCTCTGTTGGTCAGTTCTTCCTCAGTCTGCTCTGCTTGTCAAGAACTCAACACTTAGATGCTTATATCTTTTCACTCTTTCATCACCAGAGGCTCAAAATCTAGAATGTAGCAGTCATGGTAATCCTCTTAACTTCCCCAAGTCTGCACTTTGTTGAGATACATCCTCGGAGAGATCCAGACCTGATTGTCAGACCTTGCTGCATGCTCTATTCTTGTTCACCGGACCAAAACTTCTTCAATCTAACTTCCGGTATAGACATACTAAGCTTTGCGGATGTGTGGGATAGACTTTGTTGCCATCAATGACAACAATTATGAATCCACACAGTGTCTCTTGCCGACATAATCATCAGAGCATGAACATAAAAGATTAACACAATTCACATCAACACATGACACTAGATATATGTGGAAGACCTTAGAAGGGAAAAACCATAGTGAGGATTAACTCACAATATATAAAGCTCAAATAACACCTTTGTTTTAGGGCTACAACCCAAGAAAAATTCTACTCTGTGAAGAACTTTGATTTAGGGTCACTCCCAAGGAAACTTCTATTCCCTGAAGACATTGTTTTAGGGTCACTCCCAAGGAAGCTACTACTTCCTAAATTAAGAACACACTTACAAAAGATTACAGTATGACAATCTTTCTACTGTTTAAAAACTAACATTGAAAATCACACTTTTGATGATTACACTTTTGTCTCTTCACACTTTATTTTGATGATTTGATCAGTTAGGCACCCTATACATTTGATCACTATCACATATAAGTCTTCAAAATGAATCATGATACCATCAACAACTTCTTCTCTTTCTCCTTCAGTCGCACATCAATAATGTATTCATTCTACTTTTTATCTACTTGTGAGCCTTTTACAATATGAAAAATACATTTACAAGTCGGCCATACAACACACAATATGAAATGTGTAGAAGATAGGTCCTAAGTGAAACCACATGTTACACCAATAGAAGATCCATGCCTTGCGGACCCCAACACTTTCTTAACTAGGTCCAAAACATCCTTCATAGCTTCAAACACCAAGGAATTACATCCGCACACTTTGCTCATTTGGAAATAGGATAGCTTTAAGGAAAACACATGAAGACTTGAAGTATAATGACCACAACAACTTGATAACATTGTGCGATACAGGAAACAAGAAATATCTTCGTGAAATTTTTTTAGATGAGTCCACATGACTAATAAAACATCCCAAAACACTCCTTCGCCACTACACATCAAATAATTGTGACGCACAACTTCAATCATTAACTTTGAGAACAATCTGTCATCCAGACACTACAACATGTTATTTGAAAAATTGAGTTGCAAACCACCAAGAACCTTGAAACTACAAGGAAGCATGTAATACACATCCATAAACATGTCCTCAAAACCACAAGGGAAATCATTCATTTCTGGAGGAATGTAGAGCATTCCAACAAGCCTTCAACACTAGCATACTCTTGCTAGAACACATGCTGGTATTCTATCATGCATAACTTTCACAATGGAAGGAAAAATGATCTGAAAACTTGGAATTATCACCTTCACAGCATCCTAAACACAATTCCAGAACTGCATGGCCATGCAAATGTGGAGAAATGTGGGGCATTCCACTATCTTACACAAAACATCTTCACAGAGACAACATTGTCTTCAATTGGTCAACAACAAAACACTCTTCTGATAATGCAATCATCATGGAACTTGGAATATACATACTTCAGGCCATCAGTAGCATCAACAATGCATCTAATCATCTTTGTGCTTCTAATTCCCATATTAATATGAACTATATCTTCTCCCTTCTCTTGCTGGATGGGACATGACATCCAACCATGAACACCATCACACCACCATGATAGCATTGACAACAATGACAACCTAGTGACATTGTTGCCATCAATGATAACCCTAGGAACCATAAGTGCCATTGACAGTGGCAGAAAGGTCTATGGGTCAAACAAAAATTTAACAAGTGAAGACATAGGAAACAACACTCATGACATCAAGGACAAAGGGGAACTACTACCTTAATCAGAGACCACACGACTTCTTCCTGCAACAAAAGAACTCCCCCTAACATCAACAACCACTACTTTCTCCCCCTAAGAGGTAGCCACCATCGGTCTAGGAACAAGTATAACATGAACTCCCCCTAGACAGATGCACCACTATGCATCTAGTAAGAAGGAGGGGTAATTACCCATAACCTCTACCAAAGATCCTCAAAAGTATCCTTTGTTAGAGCCTTTGTGAAAATATCTACTATTTGATTCTTTGTTGGGATGTATTCCAACTTTACTACCTTATTTGCAACCTTCTTGTTTCAAGTATGTGCTAATTGGTGTTGTCATTGATGTCAACATATCTATGTTGTCATTTGTGTCAACTATATCTTCTGGCATTGTTGTTTGTTAATTAATTAAAGAACACTTTCTGAGTATTTTTCTCTGTATATTTCCTGTGTTGAAGACTGGAGTATGACCTTTAGATATGATTTAGAGAAGTGTTCGAAGAGTACATAAGTATGAAAACAAAGGGGGAGTTCTGAAGCAGAATTATGTCTTGATGGTGGAACATGTTTTTCACATAATATATTTCCATCAATGATAAAGGGGAGATTGTTGAAAGTATGTGCTAATTGGTGTTGTCATTGATGTCAACATATATGTGGTCATTTGTGTCAACTATATCTTCTGGAATTGTTGTTTGTTAATGAATTGAAGAACACTATCTAAGTATTTTTCTCCGCATATTTCCTATGTTGAAGACCAGAGTATGAGATTTGGATATGATTTAGAGAAGTGTTCAAAGAAGATAAATCTAGAATTTGGTGGTCTGGATCGCTGTGCAAAAAAAGTTCTATTCACAGTATGAAGACAGTCCCTGGCAAGGGTTGTAGGGTGACTGGGAGAAAGTGTTTTTCTCTGCATTTCTCTACAGATTAGAGTTTTGTCTTGTGGTTTTGGACTTAAGATTATAAGGTCCTTAGTCATCTTCATTCCAAAGGATAAGTGATTTGAAGCTCTAAAAAACAAGTTTCTAATTAGTAGAGTTTGGCAGTGTTTGATTGAGAACAGTCTGTGATCCATCTTCAAGTGAAACAAGTTGAGATCTATTGCAGCTGGATTTATTGGTCTCCAAATGAATCTATGATGTTCATAGATGTCCCTTGAATGCATTGAAGGTATGTGATTAATGCGCAAGTTGTAATAAAGATCTTGGAAGCGTGTGTTCAAGTGTTCTTGGTGATTGCACCTGTCTAGTTGACTTGGATGATTAACACTCTTTACGGATAAATATCTTGAATTGTAGAAGTGTGTGGTAGCATGTGAAGATGTAATTGAGTCCATGTTAAGGCTTGAAGTGTGTTAGCACAGTAAAATTTTGAAAATTTTACTATTTCCTTACTCCATCATATTTGAATAAACTCTGAGGAATATCCCAAAAGGACCACAATATAAAATTTTTTGTATCTCATAAAATGTCTAGGGATGAGCAGTGTCAAATTTCATCAAAATCAATCCATCGGCAATAGGTCGTGTGGCTTACACCGATACACAAGGAATTGTTTGAAAACAACCATCGGCGTGAAAATAGAGATCGGAAGAAGAATTATGGAGCTCACCGATGGAGTAAGCAACACTGATGACTTTACATCGGCAAGAAAGGCAAGTGGTCATGCCAATCGGTATGACAAATATCTATCGGATGATCTTTTAGAAGTTGCCCCGACGGTAAATATCATACCGATGAAGCACTTTCGGCAAGAGTTTCACCGAACAGCATGCGAGGGTAACAAAGCAATAGTCATCGGTGAGAAATGAACCATCGGAATAGAAAACAAGTAAGTCTCCAACGATCAAGAGTCCTGGCAATAAGAAAGCCATCGGCAAGACTCACAGCGATGCACCTCTATCGGTATAACTTGACATATCGGAACAAAAGAAACAAGTCTTGCCGATTCATAAGTCACGGCGATCAA
Source organism: Cunninghamia lanceolata (assembly GCA_027924645.1). Lineage (NCBI taxonomy): Eukaryota > Viridiplantae > Streptophyta > Pinopsida > Cupressales > Cupressaceae > Cunninghamia > Cunninghamia lanceolata. The sequence goes on from BSBN01000754.1 coordinate 2,387,519, forward strand.
AAGGTGTCGGTGACACTTTACTAAACTTTGCCCGATGAAGGATATAACAAAGGACATCGGGGAGATGATATGGATCGGGATATATTAAGAAAGTTATCCCGATAGTGAATGTCATTCCGATAAAGATAAAAGTTCATACATGAAGAGACTATCGGTAAGACAATAAAGATCGGGGAAACATAATTCTAGTATCCCGATGGTCTCAATCTTCCCGATAAGCAAAGCATATCGGTGGGACTTGCCATATCGCGGAGAGATCTAAAACCCTTGGCGATGAAGGAAGTCATGCCGATGGTCGCACCCACTTGAAATATGATACCACATGGCGTCGGGGATACAGTTGAGGGGTCACGCCGATTGACTGTCCACGCCATAAAAAACGTTGAGGTCGCCCAGACATTTCAAAAATCACGCCGATAAGAAGAGTTATGGCGATGTGACACTTCACAGCGATGAACATTGAATTGATCAAATAATTAATACAAAACGGCTACGAAGTTCATACGATCATTATAATTGCAAAAAACCGTCCGAGAGCAGAATACAGGAGAATTCTCAGGGCAAAAGCAAAGGCTTCCAATTCCATCCGTTGAACGACAGGTACACATACACAAACCACTATATTGCCTGTATTTGAATTTCCTGCCAAATTTTTCAAAAATGGAAACTCCGGGGAAAGGAAAAGGAAGAAAATCACAAGGGGAAACCAGTAAACCAAAGAAGCAAAAAACTGATCAAACCCCTGAAGAAAAAGTCAAAGACAGAAAACTAAATCAGGACTTGATTGATCAGTTGCCTGGGTCAACTCCCAAGGCCAGGAGGTCTGCCCAACTCAGGGCAGAAGTAGAGAAATTGGAAGACAAACATAAGCGCCTGGGAGATATTTGGACCCCAATTAGGGGATATGAACTCTTCAGATTCCACTACAACAGAAGATTTAGAAATGCTCCTGTATCAAATCCATGGCACATGAATTTAGGCAAACTGGTTGTACCTAATGTATTCTTGAATGTAGAACTCCTGCAACTGTTAGCCAGGCATTACAATTCAGGCCTGAAAGCTATCTGCAACCCTCAAGGAGAACCAATTGTACACCTATCAAAAAATGCTATTTGTGAGGTGTATGATTTGGATGATTTGTGCACTGTCCCTATTGTTTATGAAGATTTGGATAAAGAATACTGGAGAATGGATACAACCTACAATGGATGGAGGTTACCCATTCATAGACCCAGGATTGAAGGAGAAGTGATACCCTTGACTGAGAATGATGGCCCTCCCTTTCATGTGTCCATTTTTGAACCATACATTCAATATACTTACTATTCTGTAGGCCAAGTCCTTGGCTCAGAGGTCCCTGAGTTCATGACTATTCCTCTAATGGTCATAACCTCTGATATTCAATGCCACAATGCCAGACAATTTGATTATGCCTCCTATGTTGCTACTAGAATAGACTCTGGTCTATCTGCAATAAGAAACAATGCTCCAGCATGCTCTTTTGAGCATTACTCGATGCTCATGCATATGGTCTTATACTATGGCCAGGAAGTAGGATTGTGGCCAAATGAGTTTCAAGTTGTTGCTGCGGATAAGAAAGGGGAGAAGATACCTGTACAAATGTGGACCAGAATCTGGGATAGCAGGTATGCTAACTCCAGCTATGCTCAATTTGAAGAGCATTGTGTTAAAGTGCTATATAGGTATTTCAACCACCCCTGTGAATATTCAATTTCAAATGAAATAAAAAGATTCCTCAGACCAAAAGATTTTGGTGGCCCCCCTACTGTCACTCATAATTGGGGAGATTGGTATTGTTTTGAGGATGCTACTATGATCAGAGTGTATGGTTTTGAGGATGCTCCATTTATATTGCCTAAAACTGTCCCTGACAGAATTGCATATTTGGAAATAATTAGGCAAATGCATTGTTCCAATGTCATGCATCTAAGTTCGCATGATAAACAATCATTCATGCCTAGTACTTTGTGTTTTGGAGATTTTACTGTGGTTTCAAAAGAAGGATACAATCTCATTTTGGATAAACTAATGCATTATAACATGGTGACTGCTGAGGTGAGGAAAGGGTTTGATCCTGAGGGTTTCATTGACTATGCAAGAAGAAAACAAAATCTCAGTGGATACATGCACATACATTATCCACATGATGATGTCATTAGAAATTTGGAAGAGGCTGAAGTCGACTTGGTGGTGGAGAAATATAATAGAGATTTGAATGAAAAGAAAAAGCAGTTGGCAGAAGTTGAAGTGGTATCCTCTGAAGAGGAAGAATTGACTGAACAGCCACAAGATAAGACAATAGAAATGTCTAAAAGAAAAATGCAACAATATCAGCCTCCAGTTGTGATACATGATGAGGAGGGGTCTGCTGATGAAGATCCACGCCAAAAGGCTTATGATTCTTTTGTGTCAGATGATACATTCATTCATTCGAAGGAATTTAAATCATTCCTGTATAAATACAAGGGAAAAGAAATTAGAGAGTCAGTAGATAATGTTTCTGCTGACAATGAAAAACAGTTATTAGAGATGTTAAAGGAGACAGTGGACAAGGAAATGCAGGACATGACACCAAGCAGAGGCAGACAGCTGCTTAAAGATGCAGGGGTTATGATTTTTCCCGGCTTGGATTTAAATTCTGCTCTGGTTTTTGATAGTTTTTTGAATAATGCTGATGATAAGTATAAGCTTACTCCAGAAGGAGTTAATGAAGTCTATATGGGAACGAGATACAATAATGATGAAAATTCTTTAATGATATGGGCATTGTATCCTCCCCATAAGAAGACGGCCATCATAGACACTGAAAAAACTTTTGGCCATGTTATGACTTTCAGAGCAGGTGAAACTGACCCCATAATTACTGCGGACATTGGTATCAATGTCGCAAAGTTGAATAAAGCACAAGCTCAGATGTTAATCAAGGAAAGAGATGCTTATAAGCTGAATTGTGAAAGATTAACAAAAGAGAATGACTACTTGAAGGATGCTGTTAAGAGCACCTTTGGCCAATCTACGAAGAGAATAACTCAAGGTGAGAGCTCACAAAGTAGTCAAGAGATATCCCATGATCAAGCCAAACAAATTCAAATAGATGCATTTGTTACAATACTGCAGAGCAGGTATGCAAACATGGTACGGTGGTTAAACCAGTTTTGGGATAACTACTCAGAAAATCATAAAGCAGTCAAAGAACATGAAAGGCTTGATCAGAGGATACAAGAAAAGGTGATCGAGTTGCAAAACAGAGGTGCCACTGATAGCACAGATATCTCTGATGCAAGAGCATTGCTCAAACGGCACCAGAATTATTATGATAAACTCAAAGCTGATGCTAAGGAAGGGACTGATGCATCAGACGCAGGGGTGCCCAGGATATTCAAAGATAATGGAGAGGTAAAGAGCAAAGAAGAGTGGACTGTTGATTGTCAAGTTATATTGCACAAAGCCACAGGAGCTCTAAAAGATAAAGCCTCTGTATCTACAGAAGTTTGCAAACAACTGGAGGAAATGGTCACCCTTGATATAATCACCAGGAGTGCAGTCGAGCTTACTGATTCTCACCGTGCGCAGGAGTACTTAGATCATCTAACAAAAGTCTATTTATGGCTAAACAGAGCCTAATTAAGCTTATGTAATTATTGTTTGTATTGGTTAAAATCCCAAGAGACTTATTGAAGAGTTGTATCTCTTCATGAAAATATCTATATAAGTTCAAACAATCTATGCTGAAAAATCATCAGCAGTAGAAGATATTCATATATACATATACATAATATTTCAGGATGACCATGTTGCATATTTTATTTTGAAGAAGAAATTTGAAGTTCTCTGATTCAGTATTTCTATTTTGGTATCAGTTATTTGTTGTAATTATTCGATTGTGTGGCTGTCTCCATTTCTGCATTTCCCTGTTATTCAGATTAAACTATCAAGTATATATTTAATCTGTCAATACACATTCGCTGTATCTGTGTGATTAATTCGGTTGGTGTCCATCCTAAGGAATTAAACCCTTCTGATTTATTCACAGTAACCTGGAAGTAGTAAGTTGGGATTACTAAGTAGAGCCATATAGTTAGGATTGATACACTGTCTCCAGTAAAATATTATCTGTTAATCTTGTCTGTTCACTTCATTTGGTTCCTTCAAGTAAGGATTAAAATACCTTCTGGTGAATTATAGGATATCTGATTTTATTTGGTTGGATTATCAAGAAGAGTCTGTCAGTCACTTACTTGCACGTTTATACAAGCTATAAACCAGAACTGTGCCAAATATCTAGAATTATTACCATTTAGAAATTACTGTTTTTAGTCCTTCAAATTGACTCTGTTACCCAACAAGGCACTAGTCTCATTCAACTCATTAATTAAAACCTTTTTGATATTGCTTATACAATTTCTGCCAATCACTTATTAAACATTACACATAGAATTAATTAGTCAGCTTTGTCATCTATCCTACATCCTATGCCATTGTAGATAGACCTAGTTAGTCCATTCATCCACACTCAGACTGCTTTAATATTTCAAGGTTCACCCACCTAGGTGTAGCAGGACCTAAAGTGTAGGAAATCATCAAACCTTGAAGGTTGATTTCGTCAAGTTAGTTCAAAAACGTTGCAAATCCAAATATAGAGCCTGGCATCCTCTTAGGATTAGCAACTTGCATTTTTGAGACCTAACAAATTGGCGACTCTACTGGGGAGCTAGTAAAAAAGACCTTAGAAATTAATCCTTTCTTTCATAGAGTCATTTAAAATTTCTTTTGGTAACTCTGCTGGTGACAAAGAACCTTACAGATAAAAATATAAACTTTTCCTATTCAATAGGTGGCGACTCTAGTTACAGTTATAACAAAAATTTCAAATGGATGGTAGGAGATCCAGGATGGAAGGCAGAAACTTGTAGTCATCTCGACCACTTAGAAACATCTCCAAAAGAAATGTGAATCCAAAATATTCCCATCAAGATAATAATCTAGACATCCAGGAGAATGATTCAGAACAAAATATTGCAATTCACAATAAATTCACACCTCTGCATGATTCAAACGAGAACCTCAGTGGAGCAACTAATGATATTTTGGCAAGGTACAGACCCACTCCTCAAGAACAGCGGGATCATGATACAAAGGTCATGAGGGATATTGATAGGAACCAGGCTGAACATGATTTCAAGGTCTCGTTTGACCAGGGAGAAGAGATAGGATATGAATTGTCAAATCAGGGAATGAATGACAATCCAGAATATCAGGAAATAAATAATCAAGACATGAGTGATGAGAAACAGGAAATACTCATGCTCAGGAAAGAACTCGAAAGGTACAAGATACAAGAGGAGAAGGAGTTATTGCAGCAAGAAATTCAACAGAGGAGAAATAAAGCCAAAACAGCTCCCCCCAAATATGTACCCCCGCATAGAGGGAATATTTCAAGAAATACACAACAAAATACAAATAGTGCTCAAAACTCACATGCTTCTGGAAGTCATCAGAACACTATTCCCCAAATCCCCAGACCACCTCCCATACATAATGCATCCCTACATATGGCAAATAATTACCCACCCCCTGGTCAACAATATTATAGGCCACAAAATCAACACATAAATCCCCATATGAACCAACATCAACAATATGCATATCATCAACCATCAGGTGGATATAATTACTATCCCAATCCACCACATCTCAATTTTCCTCCCCAAAACCTTGCTAATATATGCAGTCAATTTGATTTGACTGGATATCAGTTATATCCATATCCTATGGATAGTACTTGGAGAAACATGGTTCCCAAGTTTACTGGAAACAATGCAGTATCTGCAGAAGATCATATCAGAAGTTTTAATGCTTTTGTATAGGATATAGGTATGGACTGGGAAGACATTAGAATGAGGTTATTTATGATGTCCCTCACTGAAGATGCCAGAGATTGGTTTAATAGCTTGCCCGATGCATCAATCAATTCAATGACTGATTTCCATAACCAGTTTAAGGATCAGTATGGTAACCAATACGCTCCTGAGTTTGCACTACATGAACTAATAAGTATACAGAAGTATCAAAATGAATCAGTATTTGATTTCAACCTGAAGTTTTCCAAGTTACATAATAAGGTACCACATGGAGCCAAGTTATCTGACCAGGCAGCACTGAGTATCTATATGAAGGCATTTGACCCCAAAACAGGATATGAACTCAGAAACCGGTGTCCTGCAACGTTGGCTGAAGCACAGAAAATAGCCATAACTATTGAAAATAATAGAAAAGCTGCAGGAATGGTCAGTAAAAGGGAAAATCATAGAAATCTTCAGAATCCAAATGCTCAACAGATTAAACCAGAGGGTCAGCATAGGCAGGATAGACCTAGGTTACATGATATGCCTTACAATACAAATTGGAAGGATGGAAGACCTATTGACAACAACAGAAAGCAGCCATATGGAAAGGATACTCCTGATCCATTGAAGAGAAACATGGCACATATGGCAGAAAATAAACCTTGGTGTTCTGTATGTAACTTGCCACATTCACCTGAATACTGTGAGGTAGCTAAATCAATACAGCAAGAGGAAATGCTATACAACTATAATAGGGATAATCACACCATCAATATGATGCAGGATACACCATGTGTGGTAACAGAAGATTATTCTTCTTCAGAGGAAGAAGGGTATGAGTATGATGTAGGGAACCAAAAATATCATGTTAACATGGGAGAACAGCAAGTATTCTCAGACCAGGAAGATATTTATGACAATAAACCATATGGTCAATGGAGAAAACCTACTGAGGATGAAAAAGAAGCTCTCACAGTAGCTGCAGTGGCTCAAGCTCGAAACACTTATAACTTAAGGAATAGAACAACAAATACTGGGCAAGGAACTCCTGGGAGTGTATTCATAAAAGACCAGAATAACAAAGGGAATAATACAAAATCATCACCTAAAGAACCAGAAAAGGGGGATAAAAATAAAATGAAAGAAAATATAGAAAAAGAGAATACAAAAACAGAAAAGAATGACCATATCATAACCCCTTCTTTTGACATTGCACAGGCAGTGTCTCAGGTGAAAATATCAGTCCCACTCCTAGAGATGATGAAAATAGATAAATATAGGAGTACAGTTGTCAAGATGATTTCTGATACACCTAATCCAAAACATAAAGGATTTGAAAAAACAACAAATAATGTACATCAGGAAAATTTTAAGATGCCTGAGGTTTACCTTGGTGATACGCTTACAAAAAATCCCTCACAGGTAGATCCATTCTATACTACACTAGTAATCAAGAACAGAATAGTCAGGAATTGTATGATTGATTCAGGTGCTGCTATGAATATCATGCCTATAGCAGTGATGAAAGAATTAGGGATGTGGGTTGATACTACGTATGGCCAATGTTATGCAATGGATAACAGATCTATTCCAGTAGTTGGTATTATGAAAGATGTAGAAATAAAACTTGCTTCGTATCCTGAGGCAACATATAACATTGACATCACTGTGGTTGATATCCCACCGTATTATGGAATGCTGTTATCAAGGCAGTGGGCTGCAATGGCAGGAGGCAATGTTCAATTAGATCTATCATATGCCACCATACCAGTAGGTGACAAGGAAATCAAGTTGTGCAGAGAACCAAGGTATGACAATATTATAGAAAGAATGGACCGGCATCAGGTGAATTTCTTTTGTGACACAGATTTAGGGGTTTTCAAAGTTGGAGAAACTACCCCAGAATTCCATAACACTGACCCAATACACACTGAATCTATGAAAGGAGAAAATGATTTGTGGAAAATGTATTTCGATGGTGCATGCAGCAAGATAGGAAATGGGGCCGGAGTAGTTTTTATCTCACCAGGAGGTAAAACATTCAAATACTCTTTCTTACTGACATTTGAATGCACCAATAACGTAGCTGAGTATGAAGCCCTACTCATTGGCCTAGACATAGCCACCAAATACAAAATAAAAAAGTTGGCTGTCTATGGTGATTCTGAATTGGTCATCTCCCAAGTAAGAGAAAAATATTTATCTAAGAATAAAAGATTAAGACAGTACAGGAATGCAGTTTGGGATAGTGTTGAATTATTTGATGCTTTTTCAATCAGCTGGGTTGATAGGTCTAAAAACATCATGGCAGACTTTTTAGCAAACATTGCATTAAAGAGAGATGATCTAACATTAGGAGGGATCACAGAAGTAGAATTTAAGACTAGACCTACCATCCCTGATAATATACAGAACTGGCAGGTGTTTGACAGCGATGCTGATATAATCAATTTCTTACATTGTGCTGATTATTATGAAAATCAAGAAATTGATTTCAGTGCATTTGTGGAGAAACACGATGGGAAAGAAACCCTATTTGGCCAAGAAGTGGTTCAACTGAAGACAAATAAGATACCCAAAGGGCTTATTGCATTAGAAAAAGCATTTGATGGGCATGATAGATACAAGAAGAAAGAAACACCAGTGATACCTGAGAATCTTGAGGAAGTGAACTTGGGGACTCAGACAACCCCAAAAAATGTATATATTGGGAGGAATCTTGACCAGAAAATCAGAAGTAGAATTATCAATCTACTTAGAAAGTATAGGCATGTGTTTACTTGGTCATATGATGACTTAAAGGCATATAGAGAGGATCTATTTCAACATGAGATACCACTCAAACCAGATGCAAAACCATTCAGACAGAAACAAAGGCCGATTAATCCTACATTGGCTCCGAAAATGCTGGAGGAACTTACAAAGTTAAGGGATGGAGCTATAATCAAACCTATTAGACATTCTTCCTGGGTCTCAAACTTAGTACCTGTCAGGAAAAAGAATGGTGACATTAGACTGTGTGTTGATTTCAGAAACCTGAATAAATCTTCTCTCAAAGATAATTATCCTCTTCCCAATATGGAGGCGATATTACAGAAAGTTACTGGATGTGAATTACTATCCATGATGGATGGTTTCTCCGGCTACAATCAGGTAAAGGTTAAGGAGTCTGAACAATTCAAGACTGCATTCACCACTCCGTGGGGAACATATGTATACTTGAGAATGCCATTTGGATTAACTAATGCTGGGGCAACATTTCAAAGAGCGATGGATGTAGCTTTTGCTGAATTGATCAATAAGATTATGATAGTCTATCAAGACGACTTAACATCATATTCAAAAAAGGCTGAAGATCATTGCACACATCTAGAACAGATATTTGTCAAAGCCCTAGAATATGGAATATCATTGAATCCTAAAAAATGCCAATTTGCAGTAACAGAAGGAAAATTGCTTGGCCATATAGTCTCAAAGGAAGGAGTTAAAATAGATCCTGAAAGGGTGGAAGCAATTGATCAGGTCCCTATTCCAAAAAATGTAAAAGCTATACAATCATTTTTTGGTCAGATAAATTTTGTCAGAAGATTTATACCAAATTTTGCAGAGATTGTTTGTCCTATATCAAGAATGCTGAAGAAGAACTCAGACATGAAATGGACAACAGAAGCAATAGAAGCATTTGGTAACATTAAGGAGGCCATCAAACAAGCTCCAGTCTTAATATCCCCTGACTTCGGCAAACCTTTCCAACTTTTTTCATTTGCTTCCTATCATACAGTGGCAGCAGTGTTGTTGCAGAAAAACAATGATGGATATGAACAGCCAATCTCTTTCTTTAGCAAGTCACTTCAGAATGCAGAGTTGAAGTATGACATTATTGAAAAACAGGCATATGCATTGGTAAAAGCAGTTAAAAACTTTAGACCATATTTGGTAGGGGCTAAAATCATAGCATATGTTCCTAATGCTGCAGTCAAGGATGTACTGATCCAAACTGAGGTCACCGGTAGGAGATGTAGGTGGATCAATAGGATTCAGGAATTCAACATTGAAATCCAAATCACTAGATTAGTAAGAGGACAGGGTCTTGCCAAATTGATGACTGAAAATAATCTAGAAGCTTCCCATATATGTAATGTTGATGCAAGTACCAGTATTGAACGCACTCCATGGTATACTGATATAGTATATTATCTAACACATATGAAGAGTCCTGAAGGATATGATGATAACAAAAGAAGGACACTCAAACTACAAGCTTCAAAATATGTACTCATTGGTGGGGATCTCTATTGGAAAAATAGAGATGGGGTTCTACTATTATGTTTGGATGAATATCAATCAAAACGTATTATGAAGGAGTTGCATGAAGGCATGTGCGGAGGACATTTCTCAGCAAAAACCACAGCCCACAAAATTTTGAGGGCAGGGTACTATTGGCCTAAAGTCTTTAACGATTCATACCAGTACACTAGAAAATGTGAAGCATGCCAAAAGTTCTCAGGGAAGTTAAAGTATCATGGAGCACTACCTTTAAAACCTATGCAAGTTGAGGCTCCATTTTATCAGTGGGGTATTGATTTTATAGGTGAAATTTCAGAGAAATCAAGTGGGGGGCACCGATGGATTTTAGTAGCTACTGATTACTTTACAAAATGGGTGGAAGCAATCCCAACCAGACAAGCTACTAGTAAAGTTGTGATAAATTTTCTAATGGATAACATTATATGCAGATTTGGTACTCCTGTAAGACTGATTACTGATAATGGGATGTGCTTTAGATCTGATGAATTCAAAAGTTTCTGCAGCACATATGGTATCACTGTTTCTTATGCTGCGCCTTACCATCCACAGGCCAATGGACAAGCTGAATCAAGTAATAAGAGTCTGTTGAAAATCATGAAAAGAATGTTGGATAGAAATAAGAAGGCTTGGGATTCAAAATTAAGAATGGCAGTGTGGGCTGACAGGATTACTATAAAAAGGGCAATTGGGAGATCCCCTTATGAATTGGTATATGGAACCCAAGCAAGATTACCATTAGAAAATCTTATACCAGTATACAAATTCATTCTCCAGGAAGACCTGAATATCCCTGAACCAATGGAGGAAAGGTTGGAACAATTAGCAGAGCTTGATGAAACAAGAAGAATGGCTCAGAAACAGAATATTAAATTACAATCACAGGTAAAATATCTCTTTGACAAAAAGGCCAAAGAAAGAAAGTTTGAAATAAATGATCTGGTACTAATGTGGAATGCAAGATGTCAAGACAAAGGAAAACATGGAAAATTTGAAGCCCTGTGGTTGGGTCCTTTTGTTATCACTGGCAAGGGAGGTGATGATTCTTACTATGTACAGAATATGTCAGGAGAGGAGCAGGAATTGCCAGTACATGGGCAATACTTGAAGCAGTTCTTTTCATAAACATGTACAAAGAGAATTGAGTGTTGCCAGTGCATGGACAACATTCAAATAATTCTCAAAAATATCTTATTCCATGCACAGTAGTCTAGGAATCATTCCCGCTCCCCATCATTTGTTCCTTTCCTTTTTCCAGTTTCATAAAACCTCACCCCAAAATAATAAAAGATGTGGTCTACTTCCCCAGGAGATCTGGATCCTTGTATACCCACAGGGAGTATACATCCCAGACAGAGCCACTGTTAGCACAGTAAAATTTTGAAAATTTTACTATTTCCTTACTCCATCATATTTGAATAAACTCTGAGGAATATCCCAAAAGGACCACAATATAAAATTTTTTGTATCTCATAAAATGTCTAGGGATGAGCAGTGTCAAATTTCATCAAAATCAATCCATCGGCAATAGGTCGTGTGGCTTACACCGATACACAAGGAATTGTTTGAAAACAACCATCGGCGTGAAAATAGAGATCGGAAGAAGAATTATGGAGCTCACCGATGGAGTAAGCAACACCGATGACTTTACATCGGCAAGAAAGGCAAGTGGTCATGCCGATCGGTATGACAAATATCTATCGGATGATCTTTTAGAAGTTGCCCCGACGGTATATATCATACCGATGAAGCACTTTCGGCAAGAGTTTCACCGAACAGCATGCGAGGGTAACAAAGCAATAGTCATCGGTGAGAAATGAACCATCGGAATAGAAAACAAGTAAGTCTCCGACGATCAAGAGTCCTGGCGATAAGAAAGCCATCGGCAAGACTCACAGCGATGCACCTCTATCGGTATAACTTGACATATCGGAACAAAAGAAACAAGTCTTGCCGATTCATAAGTCACGGCGATCAAAAGGTGTCGGTGACACTTTACTAAACTTTGCCCGATGAAGGATATAACAAAGGACATCGGGGAGATGATATGGATCGGGATATATTAAGAAAGTTATCCCGATAGTGAATGTCATTCCGATAAAGATAAAAGTTCATACATGAAGAGACTATCGGTAAGACAATAAAGATCGGGGAAACATAATTCTAGTATCCCGATGGTCTCAATCTTCCCGATAAGCAAAGCATATCGGTGGGACTTGCCATATCGCGGAGAGATCTAAAACCCTTGGCGATGAAGGAAGTCATGCCGATGGTCGCACCCACTTGAAATATGATACCACATGGCGTCGG